>JAQNBH010000016.1:42975368-44238925 GCA_028752905.1 Cladorhizidae sp. MBARI D1340-BT2 | reverse complement strand
TGGGTGAGCTACCTACACACCTGAAGGAGACCTGTGTGCAGAACATCTTGTGGATGAGCTACCTACACACCTGAAGGAGACCTGTGTGCAGAACATCTTGTGGGTGAGCTACCTACAGACCTGAAGGAGACCTGTGTGCAGAACATCTTGTGGGTGAGCTACTTACACACCTGAAGGAGACCTGTGTGCAGAACATCTTGTGGGTGAGCTACCTACACACCTGAAGGAGACCTGTGTGCAGAAATCTTGTGGGTGAGCTACCTACACACCTGAAGGAGACCTGTGTGCAGAACATCTTGTGGGTGAGCTACCTACACACCTGAAGGAGACCTGTGTGCAGAACATCTTGTGGGTGAGCTACCTTACATACCTGAAGGAGACCTGTGTGCAGAACATCTTGTGGGTGAGCTACTTACATACCTGAAGGAGACCTGTGTGCAGAACATCTGGCTACCTACACACCTGAAGGAGACCTGTGTGCAGAACATCTTGTGGGTGAGCTACCTACACACCTGAAGGAGACCTGTGTGCAGAACATCTTGTGGGTGAGCTACCTACACACCTGAAGGAGACCTGTGTGCAGAACATCTTGTGGGTGAGCTACCTACACACCTGAAGGAGACCTGTGTGCAGAACATCTTGTGGGTGAGCTACCTACACACCTGAAGGAGACCTGTGTGCAGAACATCTTGTGGGTGAGCTACCTACACACCTGAAGGAGACCTGTGTGCAGAACATCTTGTGGGTGAGCTACCTACACACCTGAAGGAGACCTGTGTGCAGAACATCTTGTGGGTGAGCTACCTACACACCTGAAGGAGACCTGTGTGCAGAACATCTTGTGGGTGAGCTACCTACACACCTGAAGGAGACCTGTGTGCAGAACATCTTGTGGGTGAGCTACCTACACACCTGAAGGAGACCTGTGTGCAGAACATCTTGTGGGTGAGCTACCTACACACCTGAAGGAGACCTGTGTGCAGAACATCTTGT
This sequence comes from Cladorhizidae sp. MBARI D1340-BT2, assembly GCA_028752905.1. Lineage (NCBI taxonomy): Eukaryota > Metazoa > Porifera > Demospongiae > Poecilosclerida > Cladorhizidae > Cladorhizidae sp. MBARI D1340-BT2. Next base: position 44,237,932 of record JAQNBH010000016.1, on the reverse strand, counting down.
GGGTGAGCTACTACACACCTGAAGGAGACCTGTGTGCAGAACATCTTGTGGGTGAGCTACCTACACACCTGAAGGAGACCTGTGTGCAGAACATCTTGTGGGTGAGCTACCTACACACCTGAAGGAGACCTGTGTGCAGAACATCTTGTGGGTGAGCTACCTACACACCTGAAGGAGACCTGTGTGCAGAACATCTTGTGGGTGAGCTACCTACACACCTGAAGGAGACCTGTGTGCAGAACATCTTGTGGGTGAGCTACCTACACACCTGAAGGAGACCTGTGTGCAGAACATCTTGTGGGTGAGCTACCTACACACCTGAAGGAGACCTGTGTGCAGAACATCTTGTGGGTGAGCTACCTACACACCTGAAGGAGACCTGTGTGCAGAACATCTTGTGGGTGAGCTACCTACACACCTGAAGGAGACCTGTGTGCAGAACATCTTGTGGGTGAGCTACCTACACACCTGAAGGAGACCTGTGTGCAGAACATCTTGTGGGTGAGCTACCTACACACCTGAAGGAGACCTGTGTGCAGAACATCTTGTGGGTGAGCTACCTACACACCTGAAGGAGACCTGTGTGCAGAACATCTTGTGGGTGAGCTACCTACACACCTGAAGGAGACCTGTGTGCAGAACATCTTGTGGGTGAGCTACCTACACACCTGAAGGAGACCTGTGTGCAGAACATCTTGTGGGTGAGCTACCTACACACCTGAAGGAGACCTGTGTGCAGAACATCTTGTGGGTGAGCTACCTACACACCTGAAGGAGACCTGTGTGCAGAACATCTTGTGGGTGAGCTACCTACACACCTGAAGGAGACCTGTGTGCAGAACATCTTGTGGGTGAGCTACCTACACACCTGAAGGAGACCTGTGTGCAGAACATCTTGTGGGTGAGCTACCTACACACCTGAAGGAGACCTGTGTGCAGAACATCTTGTGGGTGAGCTACCTACACACCTGAAGGAGACCTGTGTGCAGAACATCTTGTGGGTGAGCTACCTACACACCTGAAGGAGACCTGTGTGCAGAACATCTTGTGGGTGAGCTACCTACACACCTGAAGGAGACCTGTGTGCAGAACATCTTGTGGGTGAGCTACCTACACACCTGAAGGAGACCTGTGTGCAGAACATCTTGTGGGTGAGCTACCTACACACCTGAAGGAGACCTGTGTGCAGAACATCTTGTGGGTGAGCTACCTACACACCTGAAGGAGACCTGTGTGCAGAACATCTTGTGGGTGAGCTACCTACACACCTGAAGGAGACCTGTGTGCAGAACATCTTGTGGGTGAGCTACCTACACACCTGAAGGAGACCTGTGTGCAGAACATCTTGTGGGTGAGCTACCTACACACCTGAAGGAGACCTGTGTGCAGAACATCTTGTGGGTGAGCTACTTAAACACCTGAAGGAGACCTGTGTGCAGAACATCTTGTGGGTGAGCTACTTACACACCTGAAGGAGACCTTTGTGCAGAACATCTTGTGGGTGAGCTACCTACACACCTGAAGGAGACCTGTGTGCAGAACATCTTGTGGGTGAGCTACCTACACACCTGAAGGAGACCTGTGTGCAGACACATCTTGTGGGTGAGCTACCTACACACCTGAAGGAGACCTGTGTGCAGAACATCTTGTGGGTGAGCTACCTACACACCTGAAGGAGACCTGTGTGCAGAACATCTTGTGGGTGAGCTACCTACACACCTGAAGGAGACCTGTGTGCAGAACATCTTGTGGGTGAGCTACCTACACACCTGAAGGAGACCTGTGTGCAGAACATCTTGTGGGTGAGCTACCTACACACCTGAAGGAGACCTGTGTGCAGAACATCTTGTGGGTGAGCTACCTACACACCTGAAGGAGACCTGTGTGCAGAACATCTTGTGGGTGAGCTACTTACACACCTGAAGGAGACCTGTGTGCAGAACATCTTGTGGATGAGCTACCTACACACCTGAAGGAGACCTGTGTGCAGAACATCTTGTGGGTGAGCTACCTACACACCTGAAGGAGACCTGTGTGCAGAACATCTTGTGGGTGAGCTACTTATGTACACACCTGAAGGAGACCTGTGTGCAGAACATCTTGTGGGTGAGCTACCTACACACCTGAAGGAGACCTGTGTGCAGAACATCTTGTGGATGAGCTACCTACACACCTGAAGGAGACCTGTGTGCAGACATCTTGTGGATGAGCTACCTACACACCTGAAGGAGACCTGTGTGCAGAACATCTTGTGGGTGAGCTACCTACACACCTGAAGGAGACCTGTGTGCAGAACATCTTGTGGGTGAGCTACCTACACACCTGAAGGAGACCTGTGTGCAGAACATCTTGTGGGTGAGCTACCTACACACCTGAAGGAGACCTGTGTGCAGAACATCTTGTGGGTGAGCTACCTACACACCTGAAGGAGACCTGTGTGCAGAACATCTTGTGGGTGAGCTACCTACACACCTGAAGGAGACCTGTGTGCAGAACATCTTGTGGGTGAGCTACCTACACACCTGAAGGAGACCTGTGTGCAGAACATCTTGTGGGTGAGCTACTTACACACCTGAAGGAGACCTGTGTGCAGAACATCTTGTGGATGAGCTACCTACACACCTGAAGGAGACCTGTGTGCAGAACATCTTGTGGGTGAGCTACTTACACACCTGAAGGAGACCTGTGTGCAGAACATCTTGTGGGTGAGCTACCTACACACCTGAAGGAGACCTGTGTGCAGAACATCTTGTGGGTGAGCTACCTACACACCTGAAGGAGACCTGTGTGCAGAACATCTTGTGGGTGAGCTACCTACATACCTGAAGGAGACCTGTGTGCAGAACATCTTGTGGGTGAGCTACTTTACACACCTGAAGGAGACCTGTGTGCAGAACATCTTGTGGGTGAGCTACCTACACACCTGAAGGAGACCTGTGTGCAGAACATCTTGTGGGTGAGCTACCTACACACCTGAAGGAGACCTGTGTGTAGAACATCTTGTGGGTGAGCTACCTACACACCTGAAGGAGACCTGTGTGTAGAACATCTTGTGGGTGAGCTACTTACACACCTGAAGAAGACCTGTGTGCAGAACATCTTGTGGGTGAGCTACCTACACACCTGAAGGAGACCTGTGTGCAGAACATCTTGTGGGTGAGCTACTTACACACCTGAAGGAGACCTGTGTGCAGAACATCTTGTGGGTGAGCTACCTACACACCTGAAGGAGACCTGTGTGCAGAACATCTTGTGGGTGAGCTACCTACACACCTGAAGGAGACCTGTGTGCAGAACATCTTGTGGGTGAGCTACCTACACACCTGAAGGAGACCTGTGTGTAGAACATCTTGTGGGTGAGCTACCTACACACCTGAAGGAGACCTGTGTGCAGAACATCTTGTGGGTGAGCTACCTACACACCTGAAGGAGACCTGTGTGCAGAACATCTTGTGGGTGAGCTACCTACACACCTGAAGGAGACCTGTGTGCAGAACATCTTGTGGGTGAGCTACTTACACACCTGAAGGAGACCTGTGTGCAGAACATCTTGTGGGTGAGCTACTTACACACCTGAAGGAGACCTGTGTGCAGAACATCTTGTGGGTGAGCTACCTACACACCTGAAGGAGACCTGTGTGCAGAACATCTTGTGGGTGAGCTACCTACAGACCTGAAGGAGACCTGTGTGCAGAACATCTTGTGGGTGAGCTATGTACCTACACACCTGAAGGAGACCTGTGTGCAGAACATCTTGTGGGTGAGCTACCTACACACCTGAAGGAGACCTGTGTGCAGAACATCTTGTGGGTGAGCTACCTACACACCTGAAGGAGACCTGTGTGCAGAACATCTTGTGGGTGAGCTACCTACACACCTGAAGGAGACCTGTGTGCAGAACATCTTGTGGGTGGGCTACTTACACACCTGAAGGAGACCTGTGTGCAGAACATCTTGTGGGTGAGCTACCTACACACCTGAAGGAGACCTGTGTGCAGAACATCTTGTGGGTGAGCTACCTACACACCTGAAGGAGACCTGTGTGTAGAACATCTTGTGGGTGGGCTACTTACACACCTGAAGGAGACCTGTGTGCAGAACATCTTGTGGGTGAGCTACCTACACACCTGAAGGAGACCTGTGTGCAGAACATCTTGTGGGTGAGCTACCTACACACCTGAAGGAGACCTGTGTGCAGAACATCTTGTGGGTGAGCTACCTACACACCTGAAGGAGACCTGTGTGCAGAACATCTTGTGGGTGAGCTACCTACACACCTGAAGGAGACCTGTGTGCAGAACATCTTGTGGGTGAGCTACCTACACACCTGAAGGAGACCTGTGTGCAGAACATCTTGTGGGTGAGCTACCTACACACCTGAAGGAGACCTGTGTGCAGAACATCTTGTGGGTGAGCTACCTACACACCTGAAGGAGACCTGTGTGCAGAACATCTTGTGGGTGAGCTACTTACAGACCTGAAGGAGACCTGTGTGCAGAACATCTTGTGGGTGAGCTACCTACACACCTGAAGGAGACCTGTGTGCAGAACATCTTGTGGGTGAGCTACCTACACACCTGAAGGAGACCTGTGTGCAGAACATCTTGTGGGTGAGCTACCTACACACCTGAAGGAGACCTGTGTGCAGAACATCTTGTGGGTGAGCTACCTACACACCTGAAGGAGACCTGTGTGCAGAACATCTTGTGGGTGAGCTATTACACACCTGAAGGAGACCTGTGTGCAGAACATCTTGTGTGTGAGCTACTTACAGACCTGAAGGAGACCTGTGTGCAGAACATCTTGTGGGTGAGCTACCTACACACCTGAAGGAGACCTGTGTGTAGAACATCTTGTGGGTGAGCTACCTACACACCTGAAGGAGACCTGTGTGCAGAACATCTTGTGGGTGAGCTACTTACACACCTGAAGGAGACCTGTGTGCAGAACATCTTGTGGGTGAGCTACCTACACACCTGAAGGAGACCTGTGTGCAGAACATCTTGTGGGTGAGCTACCTACACACCTGAAGGAGACCTGTGTGCAGAACATCTTGTGGGTGAGCTACCTACACACCTGAAGGAGACCTGTGTGCAGAACATCTTGTGGGTGAGCTACCTACACACCTGAAGGAGACCTGTGTGCAGAACATCTTGTGGGTGAGCTACCTACACACCTGAAGGAGACCTGTGTGCAGAACATCTTGTGGGTGAGCTACGTACCTACACACCTGAAGGAGACCTGTGTGTAGAACATCTTGTGGGTGAGCTACCTACACACCTGAAGGAGACCTGTGTGCAGAACATCTTGTGGGTGAGCTACCTACACACCTGAAGGAGACCTGTGTGCAGAACATCTTGTGGGTGAGCTACCTACACACCTGAAGGAGACCTGTGTGCAGAACATCTTGTGGGTGAGCTACCTACACACCTGAAGGAGACCTGTGTGCAGAACATCTTGTGGGTGAGCTACCTACACACCTGAAGGAGACCTGTGTGCAGAACATCTTGTGGGTGAGCTACCTACACACCTGAAGGAGACCTGTGTGCAGAACATCTTGTGGGTGAGCTACCTACACACCTGAAGGAGACCTGTGTGCAGAACATCTTGTGGGTGAGCTACCTACACACCTGAAGGAGACCTGTGTGCAGAACATCTTGTGGGTGAACTACCTACACACCTGAAGGAGACCTGTGTGCAGAACATCTTGTGGGTGAGCTACCTACACACCTGAAGGAGACCTGTGTGCAGAACATCTTGTGGGTGAGCTACACCTACACACCTGAAGGAGACCTGTGTGCAGAACATCTTGTGGGTGAGCTACCTACACACCTGAAGGAGACCTGTGTGCAGAACATCTTGTGGGTGAGCTACTTACTCACCTGAAGGAGACCTGTGTGCAGAACATCTTGTGGGTGAGCTACCTACACACCTGAAGGAGACCTGTGTGCAGAACATCTTGTGGGTGAGCTACCTACACACCTGAAGGAGACCTGTGTGCAGAACATCTTGTGGGTGAGCTACCTACACACCTGAAGGAGACCTGTGTGCAGAACATCTTGTGGGTGAGCTACTTACACACCTGAAGGAGACCTGTGTGCAGAACATCTTGTGGGTGAGCTACCTACACACCTGAAGGAGACCTGTGTGCAGAACATCTTGTGGGTGAGCTACTTACACACCTGAAGGAGACCTGTGTGCAGAACATCTTGTGGGTGAGCTACCTACACACCTGAAGGAGACCTGTGTGCAGAACATCTTGTGGGTGAGCTACCTACACACCTGAAGGAGACCTGTGTGTAGAACATCTTGTGGGTGGGCTACCTACACACCTGAAGGAGACCTGTGTGCAGAACATCTTGTGGGTGAGCTACCTACACACCTGAAGGAGACCTGTGTGCAGAACATCTTGTGGGTGAGCTACCTACACACCTGAAGGAGACCTGTGTGCAGAACATCTTGTGGGTGAGCTACCTACACACCTGAAGGAGACCTGTGTGCAGAACATCTTGTGGGTGAGCTACTTACCCACCTGAAGGAGACCTGTGTGCAGAACATCTTGTGGGTGAGCTACCTACACACCTGAAGGAGACCTGTGTGCAGAACATCTTGTGGGTGAGCTACCTACACACCTGAAGGAGACCTGTGTGCAGAACATCTTGTGGGTGAGCTACCTACACACCTGAAGGAGACCTGTGTGCAGAACATCTTGTGGGTGAGCTACCTACACACCTGAAGGAGACCTGTGTGCAGAACATCTTGTGGGTGAGCTACCTACACACCTGAAGGAGACCTGTGTGCAGAACATCTTGTGGGTGAGCTACCTACACACCTGAAGGAGACCTGTGTGCAGAACATCTTGTGGGTGAGCTACCTACACACCTGAAGGAGACCTGTGTGCAGAACATCTTGTGGGTGAGCTACCTACACACCTGAAGGAGACCTATGTGCAGAACATCTTGTGGGTGAGCTACCTACACACCTGAAGGAGACCTGTGTGCAGAACATCTTGTGGGTGAGCTACTTACTCACCTGAAGGAGACCTGTGTGCAGAACATCTTGTGGGTGAGCTACCTACACACCTGAAGGAGACCTGTGTGCAGAACATCTTGTGGGTGAGCTACCTACACACCTGAAGGAGACCTGTGTGCAGAACATCTTGTGGGTGAGCTACCTACACACCTGAAGGAGACCTGTGTGCAGAACATCTTGTGGGTGAGCTACTTACACACCTGAAGGAGACCTGTGTGCAGAACATCTTGTGGGTGAGCTACCTACACACCTGAAGGAGACCTGTGTGCAGAACATCTTGTGGGTGAGCTACTTACACACCTGAAGGAGACCTGTGTGCAGAACATCTTGTGGGTGAGCTACCTACACACCTGAAGGAGACCTGTGTGCAGAACATCTTGTGGGTGAGCTACCTACACACCTGAAGGAGACCTGTGTGTAGAACATCTTGTGGGTGGGCTACCTACACACCTGAAGGAGACCTGTGTGCAGAACATCTTGTGGGTGAGCTACCTACACACCTGAAGGAGACCTGTGTGCAGAACATCTTGTGGGTGAGCTACCTACACACCTGAAGGAGACCTGTGTGCAGAACATCTTGTGGGTGAGCTACCTACACACCTGAAGGAGACCTGTGTGCAGAACATCTTGTGGGTGAGCTACTTACCCACCTGAAGGAGACCTGTGTGCAGAACATCTTGTGGGTGAGCTACCTACACACCTGAAGGAGACCTGTGTGCAGAACATCTTGTGGGTGAGCTACCTACACACCTGAAGGAGACCTGTGTGCAGAACATCTTGTGGGTGAGCTACCTACACACCTGAAGGAGACCTGTGTGCAGAACATCTTGTGGGTGAGCTACCTACACACCTGAAGGAGACCTGTGTGCAGAACATCTTGTGGGTGAGCTACCTACACACCTGAAGGAGACCTGTGTGCAGAACATCTTGTGGGTGAGCTACCTACACACCTGAAGGAGACCTGTGTGCAGAACATCTTGTGGGTGAGCTACCTACACACCTGAAGGAGACCTGTGTGCAGAACATCTTGTGGGTGAGCTACCTACACACCTGAAGGAGACCTGTGTGCAGAACATCTTGTGGGTGAGCTACCTACACACCTGAAGGAGACCTGTGTGTAGAACATCTTGTGGGTGAGCTACCTACACACCTGAAGGAGACCTGTGTGCAGAACATCTTGTGGGTGGGCTACTTACACACCTGAAGGAGACCTGTGTGCAGAACATCTTGTGGGTGAGCTACCTACACACCTGAAGGAGACCTGTGTGCAGAACATCTTGTGGGTGAGCTACCTACACACCTGAAGGAGACCTGTGTGCAGAACATCTTGTGGGTGAGCTACCTACACACCTGAAGGAGACCTGTGTGCAGAACATCTTGTGGGTGAGCTACTACACACCTGAAGGAGACCTGTGTGCAGAACATCTTGTGGGTGAGCTACCTACACACCTGAAGGAGACCTGTGTGCAGAACATCTTGTGGGTGAGCTACCTACACACCTGAAGGAGACCTGTGTGCAGAACATCTTGTGGGTGAGCTACTTACACACCTGAAGGAGACCTGTGTGCAGAACATCTTGTGGGTGAGCTACCTACACACCTGAAGGAGACCTGTGTGCAGAACATCTTGTGGGTGAGCTACTTACAGACCTGAAGGAGACCTGTGTGCAGAACATCTTGTGGGTGAGCTACCTACACACCTGAAGGAGACCTGTGTGCAGAACATCTTGTGGGTGAGCTACCTACACACCTGAAGGAGACCTGTGTGCAGAACATCTTGTGGGTGAGCTACTTACAGACCTGAAGGAGACCTGTGTGCAGAACATCTTGTGGGTGAGCTACCTACACACCTGAAGGAGACCTGTGTGCAGAACATCTTGTGGGTGAGCTACCTACACACCTGAAGGAGACCTGTGTGCAGAACATCTTGTGGGTGAGCTACCTACACACCTGAAGGAGACCTGTGTGCAGAACATCTTGTGGGTGAGCTACCTACACACCTGAAGGAGACCAGTGTGCAGAACATCTTGTGGGTGAGCTACCTACACACCTGAAGGAGACCTGTGTGCAGAACATCTTGTGGGTGAGCTACCTACACACCTGAAGGAGACCTGTGTGCAGAACATCTTGTGGGTGAGCTACCTACACACCTGAAGGAGACCTGTGTGCAGAACATCTTGTGGGTGAGCTACCTACACACCTGAAGGAGACCTGTGTGCAGAACATCTTGTGGGTGAGCTACCTACACACCTGAAGGAGACCTGTGTGCAGAACATCTTGTGGGTGAGCTATGTACAGTACCTACACACCTGAAGGAGACCTGTGTGCAGAACATCTTGTGGGTGAGCTACCTACACACCTGAAGGAGACCTGTGTGCAGAACATCTTGTGGGTGAGCTACCTACACACCTGAAGGAGACCTGTGTGCAGAACATCTTGTGGGTGAGCTACCTACACACCTGAAGGAGACCTGTGTGCAGAACATCTTGTGGGTGAGCTACCTACACACCTGAAGGAGACCTGTGTGCAGAACATCTTGTGGGTGAGCTACCTACACACCTGAAGGAGACCTGTGTGCAGAACATCTTGTGGGTGAGCTACCTACACACCTGAAGGAGACCTGTGTGCAGAACATCTTGTGGGTGAGCTACCTACACACCTGAAGGAGACCTGTGTGCAGAACATCTTGTGGGTGAGCTACCTACACACCTGAAGGAGACCTGTGTGCAGAACATCTTGTGGGTGAGCTACCTACACACCTGAAGGAGACCTGTGTGCAGAACATCTTGTGGGTGAGCTACCTACACACCTGAAGGAGACCTGTGTGCAGAACATCTTGTGGGTGAGCTACTTACACACCTGAAGGAGACCTGTGTGCAGAACATCTTGTGGGTGAGCTACCTACACACCTGAAGGAGACCTGTGTGCAGAACATCTTGTGGGTGAGCTACCTACACACCTGAAGGAGACCTGTGTGCAGAACATCTTGTGGGTGAGCTACCTACACACCTGAAGGAGACCTGTGTGCAGAACATCTTGTGGATGAGCTACTTACACACCTGAAGGAGACCTGTGTGCAGAACATCTTGTGGGTGAGCTACCTACAAAAGTATTCTGTTCCTCTTGTGGGTGAGCTACCTACAAAATTATTCTGTTCCTCTTGTGGGTGAGCTACCTACAAAATTATTCTGTTCCTCTTGTGGGTGAGCCACCTACAAAATTATTCTGTTCCTCTTGTGGGTGAGCTACACCTACAAAAAGTATTCTGTTCCTCTTGTGGGTGAGCTACTTAACTCTTGTGGGTAAGCTACACACCTGCATGTGTGCAGAACATCTTGTGGGTGAGCTATGTACAGTACCTACACACCTGAAGGACACCTGTGTGCAGAACATCTTGTGGGTGAGCTACCTACACACCTGAAGGAGACCTGTGTGCAGAACATCTTGTGGGTGAGCTACCTACACACCTGAAGGAGACCTGTGTGTAGAACATCTTGTGGGTGAGCTACTTACACACCTGAAGGAGACCTGTGTGCAGAACATCTTGTGGGTGAGCTACCTACACACCTGAAGGAGACCTGTGTGCAGAACATCTTGTGGGTGAGCTACCTACACACCTGAAGGAGACCTGTGTGCAGAACATCTTGTGGGTGAGCTACCTACACACCTGAAGGAGACCTGTGTGCAGAACATCTTGTGGGTGAGCTACCTACACACCTGAAGGAGACCTGTGTGTAGAACATCTTGTGGGTGAGCTACCTACACACCTGAAGGAGACCTGTGTGCAGAACATCTTGTGGGTGAGCTACCTACACACCTGAAGGAGACCTGTGTGCAGAACATCTTGTGGGTGAGCTACCTACACACCTGAAGGAGACCTGTGTGTAGAACATCTTGTGGGTGAGCTACCTACACAACTGAAGGAGACCTGTGTGCAGAACATCTTGTGGGTGAGCTACCTACACACCTGAAGGAGACCTGTGTGCAGAACATCTTGTGGGTGAGCTACCTACACACCTGAAGGAGACCTGTGTGCAGAACATCTTGTGGGTGAGCTACCTACACACCTGAAGGAGACCTGTGTGCAGAACATCTTGTGGGTGAGCTACTTACACACCTGAAGGAGACCTGTGTGCAGAACATCTTGTGGGTGAGCTACCTACACACCTGAAGGAGACCTGTGTGCAGAACATCTTGTGGGTGAGCTACTTACACACCTGAAGGAGACCTGTGTGTAGAACATCTTGTGGGTGAGCTACCTACACACCTGAAGGAGACCTGTGTGCAGAACATCTTGTGGGTGAGCTACCTACACACCTGAAGGAGACCTGTGTGCAGAACATCTTGTGGGTGAGCTACCTACACACCTGAAGGAGACCTGTGTGCAGAACATCTTGTGGGTGAGCTACCTACACACCTGAAGGAGACCTGTGTGCAGAACATCTTGTGGGTGAGCTACCTACACACCTGAAGGAGACCTGTGTGCAGAACATCTTGTGGGTGAGCTACCTACACACCTGAAGGAGACCTGTGTGCAGAACATCTTGTGGGTGAGCTACCTACACACCTGAAGGAGACCTGTGTGCAGAACATCTTGTGGGTGAGCTACCTACACACCTGAAGGAGACCTGTGTGCAGAACATCTTGTGGGTGAGCTACCTACACACCTGAAGGAGACCTGTGTGCAGAACATCTTGTGGGTGAGCTACCTACACACCTGAAGGAGACCTGTGTGCAGAACATCTTGTGGGTGAGCTACCTCCACACCTGAAGGAGACCTGTGTGCAGAACATCTTGTGGGTGAGCTACCTACACACCTGAAGGAGACCTGTGTGCAGAACATCTTGTGGGTGAGCTACCTACACACCTGAAGGAGACCTGTGTGCAGAACATCTTGTGGGTGAGCTACCTACACACCTGAAGGAGACCTGTGTGCAGAACATCTTGTGGGTGAGCTACCTACACACCTGAAGGAGACCTGTGTGCAGAACATCTTGTGGGTGAGCTACCTACACACCTGAAGGAGACCTGTGTGCAGAACATCTTGTGGGTGAGCTACTTACAGACCTGAAGGAGACCTGTGTGCAGAACATCTTGTGGGTGAGCTACCTACACACCTGAAGGAGACCTGTGTGCAGAACATCTTGTGGGTGAGCTACCTACACACCTGAAGGAGACCTGTGTGCAGAACATCTTGTGGGTGAGCTACTTACACACCTGAAGGAGACCTGTGTGCAGAACATCTTGTGGGTGAGCTACCTACACACCTGAAGGAGACCTGTGTGCAGAACATCTTGTGGGTGAGCTACCTACACACCTGAAGGAGACCTGTGTGCAGAACATCTTGTGGGTGAGCTACCTACAGACCTGAAGGAGACCTGTGTGCAGAACATCTTGTGGGTGAGCTACCTACACACCTGAAGGAGACCTGTGTGCAGAACATCTTGTGGGTGAGCTACCTACACACCTGAAGGAGACCTGTGTGCAGAACATCTTGTGGGTGAGCTACCTACACACCTGAAGGAGACCTGTGTGCAGAACATCTTGTGGGTGAGCTACCTACACACCTGAAGGAGACCTGTGTGCAGAACATCTTGTGGGTGAGCTACCTACACACCTGAAGGAGACCTGTGTGCAGAACATCTTGTGGGTGAGCTACCTACACACCTGAAGGAGACCTGTGTGCAGAACATCTTGTGGGTGAGCTACTTACACACCTGAAGGAGACCTGTGTGCAGAACATCTTGTGGGTGAGCTACCTACACACCTGAAGGAGACCTGTGTGCAGAACATCTTGTGGGTGAGCTACCTACACACCTGAAGGAGACCTGTGTGCAGAACATCTTGTGGGTGAGCTACCTACACACCTGAAGGAGACCTGTGTGCAGAACATCTTGTGGGTGAGCTACCTACACACCTGAAGGAGACCTGTGTGCAGAACATCTTGTGGGTGAGCTACCTACACACCTGAAGGAGACCTGTGTGCAGAACATCTTGTGGGTGAGCTACCTACACACCTGAAGGAGACCTGTGTGCAGAACATCTTGTGGGTGAGCTACCTACACACCTGAAGGAGACCTGTGTGCAGAACATCTTGTGGGTGAGCTACCTACACACCTGAAGGAGACCTGTGTGCAGAACATCTTGTGGGTGAGCTACCTACACACCTGAAGGAGACCTGTGTGCAGAACATCTTGTGGATGAGCTACCTACACACCTGAAGGAGACCTGTGTGCAGAACATCTTGTGGGTGAGCTACCTACATGTACACACCTGAAGGAGACCTGTGTGCAGAACATCTTGTGGGTGAGCTACCTACACACCTGAAGGAGACCTGTGTGCAGAACATCTTGTGGGTGAGCTACCTACACACCTGAAGGAGACCTGTGTGCAGAACATCTTGTGGGTGAGCTACCTACACACCTGAAGGAGACCTGTGTGCAGAACATCTTGTGGGTGAGCTACTTACACACCTGAAGGAGACCTGTGTGCAGAACATCTTGTGGGTGAGCTACCTACACACCTGAAGGAGACCTGTGTGCAGAACATCTTGTGGGTGAGCTACCTACACACCTGAAGGAGACCTGTGTGCAGAACATCTTGTGGGTGAGCTACCTACACACCTGAAGGAGACCTGTGTGCAGAACATCTTGTGGGTGAGCTACTTACACACCTGAAGGAGACCTGTGTGCAGAACATCTTGTGGGTGAGCTACCTACACACCTGAAGGAGACCTGTGTGCAGAACATCTTGTGGGTGAGCTACCTACACACCTGAAGGAGACCTGTGTGCAGAACATCTTGTGGGTGAGCTACCTACACACCTGAAGGAGACCTGTGTGCAGAACATCTTGTGGGTGAGCTACCTACACACCTGAAGGAGACCTGTGTGCAGAACATCTTGTGGGTGAGCTACCTACACACCTGAAGGAGACCTGTGTGCAGAACATCTTGTGGGTGAGCTACTTACACACCTGAAGGAGACCTGTGTGCAGAACATCTTGTGGGTGAGCTACCTACACACCTGAAGGAGACCTGTGTGCAGAACATCTTGTGGGTGGGCTACTTACACACCTGAAGGAGACCTGTGTGCAGAACATCTTGTGGGTGAGCTACTTACACACCTGAAGGAGACCTGTGTGCAGAACATCTTGTGGATGAGCTACCTACACACCTGAAGGAGACCTGTGTGCAGAACATCTTGTGGGTGAGCTACCTACACACCTGAAGGAGACCTGTGTGCAGAACATCTTGTGGGTGAGCTACCTACACACCTGAAGGAGACCTGTGTGCAGAACATCTTGTGGGTGAGCTACCTACACACCTGAAGGAGACCTGTGTGCAGAACATCTTGTGGGTGAGTTACTTACACACCTGAAGGAGACTTGAGCTGCAGAACAGAAAGAGGGTAGAGCTAATCGTTTGAAGGATGGTGCTCCACGGATCTCACAAGGAAGAAAAAAGATTAGGAGTGAATATTGCTAAAACAGCAGCTACAGGGTAGGTTAGTTTAGATCTAGCTAGTTTATGTCTACATAGAGTTTCTAGGAGGAAGTGGTACCTGACCAGCGCTCTATCCTCCTCCCACTTCGGACCTGCAGCCGTAACGAGTGTAGAGTTATGCATAATGCATACTTACATAATTACTTTATAGCACTTATTTTTGCAGGAGCTCAGGTTTTGAGGAGTGGGTGTAACTGAATTGTTTTGCGGAATAAGTTTCGAGGTTATTGCAACCCCTTACCAGACCTTGTAGGACCAAATATAATTGGAGGGAGCAATGTTCGTGTCTAGTTTAAGTCTGCAAAAACCTTGAAACTTTAGCTCGTCATGGAGAGGGGGGTGCTAGTGTTTGATGCTTATTATATCTGTTGTATTGCTCTGATTATTCAAACCTTCCTCAGAAATGGTGCCGGAGCTGATGTGCATTGGGATAAAAGTTCCTAATGTGCCCATTTTGACAAGAATGAGTTTTTTGAGAGGTTCTCATCGTAACACTCAAAAATGTCCCAAAAGAAGTTCTTTTGGACAGTTTTCTACGAAAAGCAATTTTCAGTCCTTTAATGTGTAGAAAGAGTTTTATTTAATTCTGATTCTGTGTGGATGTGATCAGTGTGCATTAAAGTGCCTCTAGTGTGCATTAGCACCTCTAATGTGCATTGTGTATACATTAAAGCACCTCTAATGTGCATAGAGTGTGTATTAAGCACCTCTAATGTGCATTCAGTGTGCATTAAAGCTCCTCTAATGTGCATGAGTGTGCATTAAAGCACCTCTAATGTGCATTCAGTGTGCATTAAAGCTCCTCTAATGTGCATGAGTGTGCATTAAAGCACCTCTAATGTGCATTCAGTGTGCATTAAAGCACCTCTAATGTGCAGTGTGAATTAAAGCTCCTCTAATGTGCATGAGTGTGCATTAAAGCACCTCTAATGTGCATTCAGTGTGCATTAAAGCACCTCTAATGTGCAGTGTGAATTAAAGCTCCTCTAATGTGCATGAGTGTGCATTAAAGTGCAATGAGTGTGCATTAATGTGCCTCTAAAGTGCACTGAGTGCATTAATGTGCCTCTAATGTGCACTGAGTGTGCATAGTGGAAGAGCCTTAGACTGAGAAACTGCATCCAAGAGTTGTGTATAGTTAGGTTGCAGGGGTGAAAATCTAGTGTGGGGGGCAGAGGGGG
Source organism: Cladorhizidae sp. MBARI D1340-BT2 (assembly GCA_028752905.1). NCBI lineage: Eukaryota > Metazoa > Porifera > Demospongiae > Poecilosclerida > Cladorhizidae > Cladorhizidae sp. MBARI D1340-BT2. The sequence continues at coordinate 44,222,218 of JAQNBH010000016.1, read as the reverse complement.
GGGGGCGGGTTTTTTTTGTGTGCCATGAAAGTCTTCTATGTCTGCCCTCGCTACTGCAATGGTGGCCATCCTGTGAACCGATCTTTAATGGAGTATGAGTCATTATTTATTTGCTTGTGTACTCGTGAGTGTGTTGTTGTTGTTGTTGTTGTTGGTGTGTTGTATATTCCACTGACTTCATTATAATACTGAATATATATCTTTAGACCAGCTTTGGGGTGGGTGTGTGTTCCTGCAATGTTTTGCTGGTGTGTTTTGGTAATCGTCAGTGAAGGAAAGCAATCACCACATAATTATACTCGCTGGAAAGATGTTTGACTCGAAATGCACGACATGTTTTTTGGCCCGTGTGAATGCTAGAATAAGCATAGGAACACATTGGACAGATGATGATGGGCATGGTCTCACATGCACATAGGCTTGATAGCTGAGACCCAGCAACCAGGTAGCCGCAGCCATGCATGTGTAAGATGGGTATATACTCCTTCTTCACAAACAACGTTGGAGGGGACCTGAAAAGCTGGTTTAAAGATTAACCTTCAGCAGGTTGTTCACTGTTGTTTGTACAGACTGGTGGAGAGGGTGGATCTGCAGGTTGCTACCTTCACTGAGTTTGGGAAAGACTTTCCTAAGACTTCAAAGATGTCTCCTGATGGATTCCTTCAAAATGCCATCCTCCTCACCTATTTCAAGTAATTCTTTCTTTGTTTTCTTGATGTTGGAAGTTCATGTATGTACTTTATAACCAGGTTCAACCCCGTTATGGCCCTGGTCCGGAGTGTGAGTTATTGTATTGTCAACCTCCATCAACCCAGTGGGACTTTGGTCCAGTGTGTGCCCCCATAGAGCTATTGTCAACATACTTCAATCTTCCTCAACCCAGTGTGGTGTTGGTCCAGTGTGTGTCCCCATAGAGATATTGTCAACCTACTTCAACCTGCCTCAACCCAGTGTGGTGTTGTTCTAGTGTGTGTCCCCCGTAGAGCTGTTGTCAACCTACTTCAACCTGCCTCAACCCAGTGTGGTGTTGGTCCAGTGTGTGTCCCCCATAGCGGTTGTCAACCTACTTCAACCTGCCTCAACTCAGTGTGGTGTTTGTCCAGTGTGTGTCCCCATAGAGCTATTGTCAACCTACTTCAATCTTCCTCAACCCTGTGTGGTGTTGGTCCAGTGTGTGCCCCCATAGGGCTATTGTCAACCTACTTCAATCTTCCTCGACCCAGTGTGGTGTTGGTCCAGTGTGTGTCCCCATAGAGATATTGTCAACCTACTTCAACCTGCCTCAACCCAGTGTGGTGTTGGTCTAGTGTGTGTCCCCATAGAGCTGTTGTCAACCTACTTCAACCTGCCTCAACCCAGTGTGGTGTTGGTCCAGTGTGTGTCCCCCATAGCGGTTGTCAACCTACTTCAACCTGCCTCAACTCAGTGTGGTGTTGGTCCAGTGTGTGTCCCCATAGAGCTATTGTCAACCTACTTCAATCTCCCTCAACCCAGTGTGGGTGTGGTCCAGGGTGTGCGTGTTCTGGAATAATAAGTAATGATGCTAACAATCTTCCAGCTTCTCTCTCTAACTACATTACCATCTTGTTTTCACACAACTACGCACATGTACATACGTGGTGGAAGGATGTACGGTGAGATGACCGCCATGTATGAGAGCGGAGGGACCCGATGGTTCAAGCTCGGGAGGACAGACACAATCAGAAACACGACTCCCGAGGCTCACACTTTTGTCAAGACCATGGCCGACCCTGGCGCTACAGTACGCCTTGATGGGTACTATATAGCCAGTATAGTAGACTGCAGCTGCTGAAGTTTTGCCGCCTGTTGGGATGCTAAATTTGAGAGCTGTCTGATACTATCCGTAACATTTCCAGGACATCCCGGGATATCCAGGGTTTCATGCAGGATTTTGGGTTTGTCGGGGGGGGGGGGGGGGTTGTCAAGCTTTGAATTTTTCCATCCCTAGTTTTAGCATCGTATTGTAGAGTACTAGCTGGAGAGTGTTAGCCTGACTTTTAGTCAGGTGAAGATTGTGAAGACAAGTGACCTCACCCTTGCGAGTTGCAATTGAAGGCCTGAGCAGACCCCAGTGGATTTTAGTTTAATTTTGGACATACTCAAAGAATGTAGTGTGTTACAAATAGTGCTGCCTACTTCAATTGGCAAGTTCTCTCCTCTGCCCCCCCCCCTTCATTCATCAGCTGTTAATTAACATTAACTAATATAAAATGCCAATGCATGAAACCCTCACATCCTGGGGTGTCGTAATTCCTTACTTGTGACAGTACTAGACATTGATCAACTTGCTCCTCTCTCTCTCTGTGTATGTGTGTGTGTGTGTGCAGTTTTTTTTTGTATCGCTGATCTGATGTGGAATGGCTTTTGAAAAGCATAACATGGTATAATGCAGCATTAGTAGTTCATTTTTTTTTGTGCATTTTCGAGGCCTTTCATTTGCATTTCTAGTAGTTGAGTTGCAAGACCAGAACACTTCAGGCAGTTGTTGCAACCTTTAGTCAGAACACCTCAGGCAGTTGTTAGCAACCTTTAGTCAGAACACCTCAGACAGTTGTTAGCAACCTTTAGTCAGAACACCTCAGGCAGTTGTTAGCAACCTTTAGTCAGAACACCTCAGGCAGTTGTTAGCAACCTTTAGTCAGAACACCTCAGGCAACCTTTAGTCAGAACACCTCAGACAGTTGTTAGCAATTAGTCAGAACACCTCAGGCAGTTGTTAGCAACCTTTAGTCAGAACACCTCAGGCAACCATTAGTCGGAAAACCACAGACAGTTGTTAGCAATTAGTCAGACACACCTCAGACGGTTGTTAGTAACCTTTAGTGATTTATCGGAATGTGTATGCCATAGTAGGTTTGAGCATTAGGCAGTGTGATACCGAGATTAACACTGCATAACACATTTTCAGCTTCACTGGTTTTCCATATTAGTGGACATATGAATGTTTTTGTAAATATTTATTTACCAGTATAATATATATATATATTATGTGTGTGTGTGTGTGTGTGTGTGTGTGTGATGTGTCTATGTGATACATAGAATGTCCAGAAAGCAAACACTTTGCTGGAGGCAGTGAAGGCTCACACTCAATACTCGTTTGAGGTACATTATTAGCGCAGGAGATGTAATTTAATGCGATGTGAGTTAAAAGACTGACCTCATTAGTTGATGTTAGCACTCACCCCTCACTAACAACACATGAAGGTGTTATTGCCAGGCAATAGCAATGCTAGCTCCTCACGTTACCCAGGGTTTCATTTAAGGGGCAGCCATGGGAACGTTTTTTCGCCATATGACCTACATTTTTTCATTTTTTATTTTAATCCTAAATTGGGAAATTTATCATAGCCAAATTTGTCACGAGGATTTTAGTTTATGTCTCTGGTTAAAAAAATACATAGTCTTGCGAGGATCTTTCCCACACATATTTAGACTGCTGAAGAGCTGATGGTAAAGCCGCCCCAGTAAGAGCCTCCACACTCCTTTGCTCTTCCATGACATCCGACCAGAAAGGCAAGGAGCTCAGCGACCAAGATCTAGAAATCCATCCATATACTTTGCAACTGTCGATGAATGAGGCAAAATCTCATTTGCTGCACAGAGAAGGAGAAAACTGCAAAGTTAAGAGGATGGAATTTTTTTGTGTTGTATGCAATTTTCCTATTATACATGTACATGGCTCTGTTTGGTTTCATTCAAGTATGCCTCTGTGCTGGTTTAACAGGAATAGTGTGCCCTGTGCTGGTTTAACAGGAATAGTGTGCACCTGTGCTGGTGTAGCAGGAATAGTGTGCCTTGTGCTGGTGTAGCAGGAATAGTGTGCCCCTGTGCTGGTGTAGCAGGAATAGTGTGCTCTGTGCTGGTGTAAAAGGAATAGTGTGCACCTGTGCTGGTGTAGCAGGAATAGTGTGCCCTGTGCTGGTGTAGCAGGAATAGTGTGCACCTGTGCTGGTGTAGCAGGAATAGTGTGCCCTGTGCTGGTGTAGCAGGAATAGTGTGCACCTGTGCTGGTGTAGCAGGAATAGTGTGCCCTGTGCTGGTGTAGCAGGAATAGTGTGCACCTGTGCTGGTGTAGCAGGAATAGTGTGCCCCTGTGCTGGTGTAGCAGGAATAGTGTGCCCTGTGCTGGTGTAGCAGGAATAGTGTGCCCTGTGCTGGTGTAGCAGGAATAATGTGCACCTGTGCTGGTGTAGCAGGAATAGTGTGCCCTGTGCTGGTGTAGCAGGAATAGTGTGCCCTGTGCTGGTGTAGCAGGAATAGTGTGCACCTGTGCTGGTGTAGCAGGAATAGTGTGCACCTGTGCTGGTGTAGCAGGAATAGTGTGCACCTGTGCTGGTGTAGCAGGAATAGTGTGCACCTGTGCTGGTGTAGCAGGAATAGTGTGCACCTGTGCTGGTGTAGCAGGAATAGTGTGCCCTGTGCTGGTGTAGCAGGAATAGTGTGCACCTGTGCTGGTGTAGCAGGAATAGTGTGCACCTGTGCTGGTGTAGCAGGAATAGTGTGCCCTGTGCTGGTGTAGCAGGAATAGTGTGCACCTGTGCTGGTGTAGCAGGAATAGTGTGCCCTGTGCTGGTGTAGCAGGAATAGTGTGCCCTGTGCTGGTGTAGCAGGAATAGTGTGCCCTGTGCTGGTGTAGCAGGAATAGTGTGCACCTGTGCTGGTGTAGCAGGAATAGTGTGCCCTGTGCTGGTGTAGCAGGAATAGTGTGCACCTGTGCTGGTGTAGCAGGAATAGTGTGCCCTGTGCTGGTATAGCAGGAATAGTGTGCACCTGTGCTGGTGTAGCAGGAATAGTGTGCCCTGTGCTGGTGTAGCAGGAATAGTGTGCACCTGTGCTGGTGTAGCAGGAATAGTGTGCCCTGTGCTGGTGTAGCAGGAATAGTGTGCACCTGTGCTGGTGTAGCAGGAATAATGTGCACCTGTGCTGGTGTAGCAGGAATAGTGTGCCCTGTGCTGGTGTAGCAGGAATGGTGTGCACCTGTACTGGTATCAAGCAGGAATAGTGTGCACCTGTTCTGGTGTCAAGCAGGAATAGAAAGAGAACTTCTTTACCACACTAGGAAAGAAATGTCTTGAGAGAAAGGCAGAGACTAGCGCCAGCAGCATTAGCAGATGAGGAAATAAATGTTTGGAGAGAGATAAACCGAGAAAGGCAGACTAGTGAGAAGTACAAGTGCAATGCAATTGGGCCACTCTCCACAATGTGCTAGCTTTTAAGGTGCGGAGGCCCTGAACTGTTGTTAACAATGGCAAGATTAGTCCACCAGTACTGTCTGAGTATCCACAAACACTGCAAGAACTATTTGTGGAAACCATCAGCAAAGCAAATAACCTTCAACAAGCATAGGAGCACCTTCTCCTTCGCATGTAACATACATATGTACATGTGTGCATTATTCTATCTAACATAGTACATATGTGCATTATTCTATCTAACATAGTACATATGTGCATTATTCTATCTAACATGGTACATATGTGCATTATTCTATCCAACATAGTACATGTGTACATTATTCTATCTAACATAGTACATGTGTACATTATTCTATCTAACATACTAGTACATATGTGCATTATTCTATCTAACATATAACAAAGGTGCATGTGTACATTATTCTATCTAACATATACATTATTCTATCTAACATAGTACATATGTGCATTATTTAGTACATTTGTGCATTCTAACATAGTACATATGTGCATTATTTAGTACATATGTGCATTATTCTATCTAACATGGTACATATGTGCATTATTCTATCTAACATATAACATAGGTGCATGTGTACATTATTCTATCTAACATAGTACATATGTGCATTATTCTATCTAACATAGTACATGTGTGCATTATTCTATCTAACATAGTACATATGTGCATTATTCTATCTAACATACTAGTTACAAATGTGCATTATTCTATCTAACATATAACATAGGTGCATATGTACATTATTCTATCTAACATAGTACATATGTGCATTATTCTATCTAACATAGTACATGTGTGCATTATTCTATCTAACATAGTACATATGTGCATTATTCTATCTAACATAGTACATATGTGCATTATTCTATCTAACATAGTACATGTGTGCATTATTCTATCTAACATAGTACATGTGTGCATTATTCTATCTAACATAGTGCATATGTGCATTATTCTATCTAACATAGTACATATGTGCATTATTCTATCTAACATAGTACATTATGTACATTATTATATTTTACAGGTGTGTATGGTCAATTATTAGTAGTAGCTTCTAGCATTGATTGTGAAAGGAAAAAACATCAGTTAGTTATTTTAAAAAAATAGTTCAAACAATACCTGCACTGTGTCGCTGCTGCAATTTCATTGGCTCCACTAGGAGCCTGCAGGATGGAATGAAAAATTGCCAGACCTTACGACTGGCATTGGAATTGGTAAAGGGCTTAACTTGTGTTGAAATACCATTGTACCTTTAGGCTGGTATATTAATAAGCACTAATTGTGCTAGGCATTGTGCAAAGCACTATCAATCAAGTTGTCCGGACAACTGTAAATGTTCCATTTGTTTTGCCTCTAATAATAAGCAGCCTCATCTCACGGTGAAAGTTCCATGGGAACCGTAAGGAAACCATCAAACTTCCTGAAAACATTTAGCCAGTGGGCTAGGTCTGTTTAAAAAAATTTAAGGTTGCTCTAATTATAGGCAATTTTAGCTCCAACCGCTTGATGTACATACTGTTTCTGCTTGTGCTAACTTTGTGTAACCTATCCTCTGAGGCATGCACAGTAAGTTCATGAGGTGAAGGCTGGGAGTTCTGGCAAATACTTTCTTGTCTTGGCTATTCGTCACTGTCACACTTGATGTTATGCATACTTGGCTTTGTCAGAACCTGATAATGAGTCGTATTTTCACACCTGAAGATTAGTGTGTAAAACAGTTATTGTTCTTTTAACCTTTTAACACGGTTGATAATTTATCTCAAATTTGGCCTCCTGCTAAATTTTCTAAATGAAGAGCACAGCTCTTAATGCCAGCCTTGAAGGTAAGCACGTTATTTAAAAATCATGAGGTCAACTTGGCTATTTTCACCAATTGTACAGAGCCAAAATGTTGCAAGTACTAAGAGGATATTGAGAGGCACATCATGTATAAACATGATCACCCATTCATGAATAAGTACTCTATGTGGGTCTTCACATTTCAAATTGAATTTTCTGTTTCCACTCTGGCTTCCTGTGAAAGTTTCCATGGAGTGCATTGATCTTTGAATTTCTTTTTTAAACATCGTTTAGAACAAATTGAAGCGGGTGAAAAGGATCCTGAGTTTATTCTCCCCAGTCGAGTATACCTTCAGCTGTGGCATCATCAAGGGCTGTTTTAGTCGAGAGGTTCGTCGACATTGGTGATGACCGAGCATTTGTGCAGCTGTGACTACTCCATCAGTCAGCTGTCTCAATGTCTTCAACTGTTCCAGTTGATCTCACCTGTTGTAATGTTGAGGCAACTTTCTACTCTATCTGAGGCCCACTGCTCTGTTGACCGCACTCAAATAATATCTAGTGCCAACAAAAAAAATCCCATTTTTATTTTATTCCTCCTTCCCTTATCTATAATACGCCTTGTCCATCCGATTAGTGTGTCACACTTATACGCACACGCAGATCAAATTAATTCCTTTGTCGTGACTATGGAGAATCCTGGAAAACACTTGCGTCACGATTTACACATGTGCCTCAATATGGAATCCTGCTACTCCGCGAGCTGCATGAGAGAGAGAAGGAATGCTGCAAGTGAGACTGTGCGAGAAACTGCAAGAAAAGTTGACTGGCAAAGACAAAGGGAGTGGAGACCAACAGAGAAACTGAGGATCTATGCCAGAACAAATGACACTTCACAGAGCAGAAATTTCAGCGAGTGCAAGGGATGAGGAGAGAGTATCCAATACCAGTAGAAGGAAAGAACTGAGGGCTGTACTTCCAGAAGTGTAAGGGATGAGGAGAGAGCAGCAAACATTGGTAGGTAGAGAGTACTTAGGACTGCATTCAGCATCAATGGGTCAGGCGCAAGCAATAACTCTCACCAAACATTATTGTCAAGAAGTATTTTTTAATCTACTTTATCCTTTTCTGGTATAATATATGTATTATAATTGTGGTGCTATATAAATAGATTCACCAACAACAAAGACTAGACTATAGCACAATGGTGGATATGGTCTTCTTGAAAGAATTGTGATCTGTCAACATTTTATAATCACAAATATGTAATAAATGAAATAAACACCTTCCAACCACAACACACAAACATTTATATATCTCGCAGAGTTTCTATGGATATATACTTGATAGTTATTGTTTTTGTTGTTATTGTTGTTATTATTACTACTACTACTACTATTATTATTATCATTACCATTGTTGTAGTTGTTGTTATTATTATTTTATTATTATTATTATTATTACTCTTTATATGGAGGGTTCCTGGTGCAAGAAAGAGGGAATGGAGATTTAATTTGATTTCTACTATTCAGTTCTATACATAATAATATATAATATATTACATATAATAGTAGTATACATATATAGTAGTGTATATATAATATATTACATATACAGTAGCATATATAATATATTACATATATAGTAGTATACATATATTGTATTATATATAATATATTACATATAGTAGTATATATATAATATATTACATATATGGTAGCATACATATATGGTAGTAGTATAATAGTATATGATATATTACATATATGGTAGTATATATAATATATTGTAGGGGACATATTTCGAACCTATATGTTTGCGTTTTGTCGATCTTTACCGACTGGGTATTACTTGTCAGATGTGTTGTGCTGTTCTCGTGGAGTAGAAAAGAAAGTTGCTATTCTCTTTTAGTAATCGCTTCATTGGTGACCCTGACACCCAAAAACGTTTTTTGGGGCCGACATTATGGCAGTGGAGAACGCAGTTGCCCTCAAACTGCCACTTTTCTGGACGTTTCAGCCTCGAGTTTGGTTTGCTCAGACAGAGGCTCAGTTTAATTTGAGGAATATTACGGTCGACGAGACTAAGTATTACCACGTCCTCTCGGCATTGGACCAAGACACAGCAGCGCGGCTGCTTGATCTCATCAGCCAACCTCCTCCTATACACAAGTACGATGATTTGAAGGAACGTTTGCTTGACACTTTCGGCCTCGGCTCACGTGAGCGTGCTTCCCGCCTCCTCCACTTTCGGCCTCTGGGAGATTCCAAACCCTCCGCACTTATGGATGAGATGCTAGCCCTCCTGGGAGACCACCCCCCATGTTTACTTTTCGACCAGCTCTTTCTGGAGCGGTTGCCTGAGGACATCAGAGTCCAGTTGGTGGACACTAACATAGATGACCACCGGAAGCTGGCCAAAAGGGCGGACTCCTTATGGGCAGCCAGGGACATGGGAGCCAGTGCCAGTGCAATTCAACGTCGTCCGTTTTCAGTGCCTAAGTCTAAGAATCCGATCGCTTCTCAGGACAATCTCTGCTTTTATCATCGAAAGTATGGCAAGTTAGCTCGGCAATGCCGGGATCCTTGTTCCTGGTCGAGAAACGAGCAGGCCGGTCGTCAGTAGTGGCCTCGGCGACCGGCCTTAACGATAGCCTCCTTTTCATCTGGGACAGAAATTCTGGGCGCCAGTTTCTTGTGGACACAGGAGCAGAGGTCAGTGTTTTCCCCTGTACCGGACTCGACACACGTATCGAGCAGTCAGGTCCCTCACTCACGGCAGCTAACGGCAGCACAATCAGGACATATGGGGTGCGAACTATCTCGTTATGTTTTGCCTCACACCAATATGAATGGGATTTCATCATTGCAGATGTGTCCCGTCCTTTACTGGGGGCTGATTTCCTGCGCTCCAACTCTCTCCTAGTTGACCTCAACGGCAAGCGTCTCGTGCATGCCGAGACCTGTCTCTCCATTCCTTTGGTGAAGGCTGCGACGTCTGCTCCTCACCTGGATGCCATCTCAAGCTCCACACATCAGTACGACATACTTCTCTCAGATTTTCCAGACGTCACTGTCCCAAAATTTGCCCAACCGTCCACCAAGCATGGCGTGGAACACTTTATTACCACCAAGGGTCCTCCGATACATGCACATGCCCGCCGCCTTCCGCCAGATAAGCTAGCAATCGCCAAGGCCGAATTCGCTAGTATGGAATCCATGGGGATTATTCGTCGCTCATCTAGCCCTTGGGCATCCCCGCTGCACATGGTTCCCAAGGCATCAGGGGGTTGGCGCCCCTGCGGAGATTATAGACGCCTCAACGATGCTACGGTACCTGACCGTTACCCTGTGCCGCACATCCAGGATTTCTCAACCCTCTTTGCCGGCGCTCATATTTTCTCGAAGGTCGACCTGGTGCGCGGTTATCACCAGATCCCAGTCGTTGCAGCAGATGTGCCCAAAACTGCCATCATCACTCCGTTTGGGCTCTATGAGTTCCTCAGAATGCCTTTTGGGCTCAAGAATGCTGCCCAGGCTTTCCAGCGCTTGATGGATACTGTCTGCCATGGCCTGGAATTTGTCTTCGTCTACCTGGACGACATCCTGGTGGCCAGCAGAGATGCCACAGAGCACAAGATCCACCTTCGTCAGTTGTTCCAACGCCTCCAGGACCACGGCCTGGTTCTCAATGTTGCAAAGTGTCAGTTCGGCCTCTCCCAAATCGATTTCTTGGGACACCGTATCACTCAGCATGGCGCCATGCCTTTGCCTGATAAGGTGAGTGCCATTAGCCAGTTCAGGCAGCCAACCACTGTCAAGGGCCTCCAGGAGTTTGTGGGTATGGTAAATTTTTACCACCGTTTCATTCCGGCCGCTGCTCAGATTATGTTACCCCTCTTTTCAGCTTTGTCCGGCAAACCTAAGACCTTGGAGTGGAATGATGTCATGGTCAAGGCGTTTCGGGACACCAAGAGAGCATTGGCCGGAGCCACAATGCTCACACATCCACGTCACAATGCATCTACTTTGCTCACGGTGGACGCTTCAGAGTCGGCAGTGGGTGCAGTGCTCCAGCAGTTAGTGCATGGCATTTGGCAGCCCCTGGCATTCTTCAGCAAGAAGCTGCGTTCACCTGAAAGGAAGTATAGTGCTTTCGACCGTGAGCTGCTGGCTCTCTATCTTGGAATACGACATTTCAGATACTTTTTGGAGGGTCGTTCGTTTATCGCGTATACAGACCATAAGCCCCTCACTTTCTCCATGGCCAAGATATCTGACCCTTGGTCTGCCCGTCAACAGCGTCATCTCGCCTACATCTCTGAGTTTACCACAGACATTCGACATGTACAGGGTAAAGACAACCAGGTGGCCGACGCACTCTCCAGAGTAACAATTGATGCCATCCCCGAGGGAGTTGATTATGCTGCCATGGCGGCCAGCCAACAGGACGACCCTGATGTACAAGCTTACCGCACGGCTATTTCTGGTCTCAAACTCGAAGACATTTCTTTCGGACCAAATGATGTTACTCTACTTTGTGACATTTCCACCGGCCAACCCAGGCCTGTTGTTCCTGCTGGTTGGAGACGCAAGGTTTTCGATCTGGTGCATGGCCTATCCCATCCTTCCGTGCGCACTACACGACAACTTATGGCTTCAAAGTTCATCTGGCACGGCCTCCGTAAGCAGGTTGGAATATGGGCCAAGGCCTGCATCCCTTGTCAAACATCCAAGGTTCAGCGCCACATCAGGGCTCCACTTCAGACATTCCAGGTCCCTCACCGACGTTTCGATCATATCAATGTGGATATAGTGGGCCCTCTTCCACCTTCCAATGGATTCACCTATCTCCTCACTGTGGTAGACCGATTTACCCGATGGCCCGAAGCAATCCCTCTCTCCAATACATCCACCCCCACCTGCGCCCAAGCTTTGATCACACATTGGATTGCCCGTTTCGGTGTTCCTATGGACATGTCATCTGACAGGGGATCACAGTTCACTTCACAGCTGTGGGCATCCATCTCGCAGTTGTTGGGAATTAAGCTGCATCACACGACCTCCTACCACCCACAGTCGAATGGCCTTGTTGAGCGATTCCATCGGCACATGAAGTCAGCTTTGCGAGCTCACTTAACCGGCCCCAACTGGAGTGCTGAGTTACCATGGGTGCTTTTAGGAATCAGGACAGCTCCCAAGGAAGACTTGGGATGCTCTTCAGCTGAGCTGGTTTACGGTTACCCACTCACTGTCCCCGGGGATTTCATTGCCAACCATGGCCGGCAGTCAGACCACAGCTTCCAACTTCAGCGATTGCGGGACCAAGTGGGCACACTGGCCCCTATCCCTACCTCTCAACACGGTCTTACACCTATGGCAGTTCCCGCTGACCTACAAAAGGCCAAGTTCATTTTCATCCGTCGTGACGCTCATCGTACACCCCTACAGCGCCCCTACGAGGTCCCTTTCAGGGTCATCGAGAGTGGACCTAAGACTTTCAAAGTTGACATTGGTGGCAAGACAGAGATCATCACAGTCGACAGATTGAAGCTGGCCCACCAAGACTTCGATAGCCCTGTTCAGGTAGCACAGCCACGTCCTCGAGGCCGTCCTCCAGGTAAACGTCAGCAAACACTTTCTCCCTCTCCGGTTCAGGCTTCACCGCCCACATCCGCTCCAGTTCAAGCTTCACAGCCCACAGATACCCTGCTGCCACACCGCACCAGAGCAGGTCGTCAGATTTTTCCTCCAACAAGATACATTTCGGTTCTGGGGGGGGTTATGTAGGGGACATATTTCGAACCTATATGTTTGCGTTTTGTCGATCTTTACCGACTGGGTATTACTTGTCAGATGTGTTGTGCTGTTCTCGTGGAGTAGAAAAGAAAGTTGCTATTCTCTTTTAGTAATCGCTTCAATATTGCATATATGGTTATTATTATATTACATATATAGTAGCATACATGTATATAATATATTACATATATAGTAGTACATGTAATATATTACATATATGGTAGTATATTACATATATGGTAGTATATATAATATATTACATATGTGGTAGTACATATATATAGTATATTACATATATGGTAGTATATTTTGTGGCGGCATTTTTGCCTACTCACAGGCTCTTGATGGGCAAGTATTCGATCGTCATCTGCTTGGCCTCAGGCTAATAGCCAAGGAAAGTGGCTTTGAAATGCCTGAACTATTCAACGATCCTTCGTATGGCAAGAGCTTGCACTTCCGCCTCTCCACTAGCCAAGTGAGGGATGTCTGTATATGTAGGTGCACGACTGAGTGTAATTATGTATCATTAATGAGGGGGCAGGTGTCATCGGGCACACAGCAACTTTGAGGCTATTGTGTTCCCTACATATAATCTTGCGGGCCAGCTCATTTGACCTCTGAACTGCCACAGGTGGGAGGAGACAGTGGGAGGGGAAAGGTCAGGATAAATGCATACATAGGATTTGTGCAAGCGGAATGTGCTGATTACCAATATAAAGAGGCGCCCAGAGGAATGTGCTGATTAGCAATAAAGAGGTGCGGTCGATCTATGAAATATGGGCGTAAAGTAATTTAGCGGCAGTATAATATCAGTCAGTCCTATAGCTAGCTTAGTGAAATTCAAGATGGTTCAAGATGCTATTGGCTGTGCTCATGCTAGTAACTTTAATCCATGATGCCTAGGAAGTTCTTCCTGCAGGCCAGCAAAGGCCTGCTGCTGCACAGCTTCAAGGCTGTCAAGCCTGCCTCCACACTATTACATAACTGAAACCACACTCATGTGCACTCTAGTTATCCATTATCAAAGTTAGGGCCATCATATCCGCAATGATAATCTCTATCCCTAACGTTTGATTTGTGAACTTTAGGTATCTGTTTTGGTCCAACAAGGTCCTGCGCTGGACACAAATCTTATGTAGGCTTTTATTATTATAGACTATTATACCTTCACCAAGGTCCTGCGCTGGACACAAATCTTATGTGGGCTATTATTATTATAGACTACTATACCTGCACCAAGGTCTTGCGCTGGACACAAATCTTATGTGGGCTTATTATACTTGCAATGACTTATGTTTGTTCTGTGGTATTTGGTGGTAGTACTCCCTGCATTTGGTCGACTCCTTGGACAGCAAAACCTATGCTCATATCTCCGATAAAACTCATCAGAAGCTTCTAAGCTGCCTAAATGGTGGTTTCGGCCTATTCAGCAAGACTTGAACCCTTCGCCACTTAAGGTGGTACACTGCGAGACCAAAGAACGTATAAAAACTCTTGGAATTCATCTTCAAGGAGCATCTGTGTAGCCATCTCTTTTTTTACCCCACACATAACTTGCATACAATAGGACCAATCATAACCATAATTATGGTAAGAAGTCACCATTTGTGGTACAGTAGACCCTCGCTAATCCGGACCCCGTTTATCCGAAACCTCGCTAATCCGAATGGCATTAGGTATCAGGAAGAAGAAAAAAAGGGGGGAAAACGATTAAAAATGCGTGCCATTAATTGAACTTTGAACCTACCACAAGCCTGTCATACGATGCAGCTACAGTGATATGGAGAAGAAATTAGCACACAAGAGCCTTACCATTGAGGAGAAGGTCGAGATCCTGGACCAGCTCGGGAAGAAAAGCTACAAGTTACTATCTGAACAGTATGGAGTTGGAGTCTCCACTATCTCAGACATAAAGAAGAAGGGCAGCGAGTTGCGAAGATGCAAAAGGAAGATGACTGAGATGAGATTCCTGAGATCTGCTAAAAGAATGAGGATCGGAAGGGATCATAATGATTAAAAATAACTTGTACTCACAGTATTCAACCACACCTGCAAAAAATAAACAAATTCAGAGTTCAATATAATGATATTCATACATTTCACTAATCCGAAAATTTCACTAATCCGAACTACTCAGATCCCCAGGCTATTCGGATTAGCGAGGGTCTACTGTACTAAGAAGTCACCATTTATGGTAAGAAGTCACCATTTATGGTACTAAGAAGTACTAAGAAGTCACCATTTGTGGTACTAAGAAGTCACCATTTGTGGTACTAAGAACTAACCATTTATGGTAAGAACAACCATTTATGGTATTTATGGACTAAGAAGTCACCATTTATGGAACTAAGAAGTCACCATTTTAAAAAACGTGCAATTTTTTTTTTAACTCTTGGAATTCGTCTTCAAGGAGCATCTGAGTAGCCATCTCTTATATTACCCCACACATAACTTGCATGCAATAGGTCTAGTCATAATAACTCAGTACCAATGTTCCAATGCATGTCTACGACTGCTCTGGTTCTTCATTGTGGAATAAAGAGGAGCATCCAGTAAGTAATTTTTGTTGATGTTGATAAGGCAATCCAGCTAACCCACAAGCAGAACCAATAACCCACAGTTCAGTTCTGTTGTTTGCTTTGTCAAGTTATTGCTTCTGGGAAACTGTTATCAGATCCACAGGAGGCTGTATATAGCTTCTGCTGGTTAATGGATTTTTCTGGGAAACTGTTATCAGATAACAGGTGGCTGTAGCTTCTGCTGGTAATGGATTTTTCTACCAAGTCCTTGAAGGAAGCTGTAGCTGACCCTACATGCAGTCAGCCATGACAACAGGACACGCATGTTATGTGGGATACTTAAGCTCAGAATTGGACTTTGTAGAACTCGGACTTACTATAGTCCTCCACCACTCGACTATAATATACAGAAACAGCAACAACAACAACAAGTAAGCAGATAAGCAAACAAAAACTAGAACAAGAAAAAAATTAGAAGCAAATGGTTTGTATTTGAAAGGAAGCAAGACTGTACCCTGTTAGACCACAACCTGTTATTCCCGTACCATATATATACCACTCAGTGTAATGATTGGTACGTGTAATTTTAAATGGTAAAGGATAATGTAATTCTTTGTGCTGGGCTCAGTCTCGTTTTCTTGTTTTTAAAGAAGTCAATCTTGTTTTTTTGTTTTTAAAACAAGATTTATTCTTGTATTAGCAATATTGTGTGCAACTGGTAGAGCCCTCTGGAATCAACAGAAGACAGACCGTGTGGGTGTGTGCATCCCATATATTGGCTATTTCATAATGGCAGATGCCATAAACCCATATCTCAGCTAAAACCACTTTGGCAACTTCTTAGCATTCTAAATAGTCGATTCAGCTCCAAAAGCACTTGCAGCAAACCTTGAATCATTTGCTGGCAGGCATCCCAAAAGAAGGTTATAACCTGAGATTCTTCAAGGGTCTTCTGTCTGTCTGTCTATTTACATATCTCTAACTATCTCGCTCTCTTTCTTTCTATTTATCTATCTACATAACTATTCCCACACATACCTTGAGAGCTGTAAGTATATTCATAACACCTCTACTACCAGACAACTCCAAATTTGCAATGCATTGCAGCAACTAATCTGTTTCTTGATTCAGGAAAACAACCGAAAAGATTGTCCCATTAAACACACTTGTGTGTGTGCGTAATTTTGAGCCTAATTCAGAATTTGCCAGCTGCAAAGAAATAAACGGTCGGTTGGCTTACTTCTTATATATGACATTAGTTAAATATATGACATTAGTTAATACCCTAGCTTCAACAAAAACTTTGTAAACTACTTGTGATCCATGTATGTATATGTGTGTTTATACTAATGATCCCTAACACTGAACTGATGTATTAGCTACGGTTCGTGTCTCCTCCACCTGCCATGGCAGGTCATGGGTGACCCTGCCTGCTTCAATGAATCATGCATTTTAATAAGCGTTAGGTATAATGGCCTCAGGTTGTAGCTTCTAGATCTTTTATTTTGGATGTTTTGTGAGTGAAGTACGAAAATTTAAACCTTTACCTCATGCTGTATGTTAATTAACTGGTATTTATTTGAAGGTTCCAGTGCCAAGTCACGAGATTTTTTTGAGCTTTGGTGCTGTGGTACCAGACGGTTACGGTGTGTGCTACAACCCTCAAGAGAAGCAGATCATAATCTCAGTCTCCTCTTTCCATAACTGCTCCAAGACTGATAGCCACCTCTTCCTCCAAGGGTTAACGGAAAGCTTGGCAGAGATGAGGCGAGTTGTAGTCGCTGCTAAGGGACTTACTGCTAAATTATAGACCAGATGATGACAGTTTTTGCTTTTTTGATTACATAGTGTTGTTTCTATATATATACTGATAAGAATGTATACATAACTGATAATTGGTCATTTCACCCACCCACCTCCCCCCCACACCCCCGAGAGAATGGTTATATCGATTTTAAAAAATCCAGCCTATCTCCATTTAATACCATGTAACCTTCCATCACTCCAAAAAATATTATTTCTATACTCCTGCATGAAGATAATAACAGTATTATTAATATAATTTTTACTTTTTTAAGAGCTTGAACACAGCTGTGGCATGACTTTGAAAAATAGTGGTTTATTGAACTAATTCTGAATCTAAAAGTTAAATTGATGATGGGTTTTCCAAGTTGAAATGACTGTTTTATAAGGTTGCCAGTGTTATAGGCAAGCTAGGATATCCTAGAATTTTTTACGTATCTAGAAAAGGAAAATTTGTAAGAAATTCTCTTCTAAAAAGGAAGCATCAATAATGAGATACCTCCATTTGATCAAGCAAGAGCCAATGAGTGTTTAAGTATTGTTTTAGGGAATCTATTCTATAACTTGTAAAGAGAATTGGCTGTCAAAAAGTTTACTTAACAGCACATAATGTTGACAAACATGACACTGGAAAAAGGCATATTGCAGGAAAAGAGAAGAAGGAACATTTGTGAAATGCTCAAGGTAATGACAAGGAGATACATCTGGCAAGGCACATCTCCGAATCCGTCATCAGTAGCTCCTTTCATAAAGGCTGGCATATATAAATTGATTGGGCCTCTGTGAAATTCTTGAAGAAAGTGCATTTAGGCTCACCATACTTAAGTGAGCTAATAATGATGTTCACGACCAAGAATTAGTGAGCATCAACACGGAAACAAAACTTATTTGGTGGCACTATACACCCATGATTGCCAAGCATTGTTTTGTTTTGTGGATAAAATAGGATTTTGCAAGTGGTAATATTTGGCGAACAGACAAACACATTAGGCTACTTATTGTCAACTGGGTTGGGAATTGCTTCTAACTTGGTATTGGCCGTAACCATGGCTGCAGTCAACGGTTTTTATTTGGACTTTGAGTTATATAGGAATATTTGACATTTGGGTGTTTTTCTGATCATGTCGTATATAGAGCACATGTAATTAGACTCTTTTTCCAAAAAATCGTATGACCAAGCTGTGGTTTTAAGTGGAAGGTTGTATGAAGCATCTTCAAGATGTCCCTTAAATGATGAATGATGTCTTACCTTCAAGGAAAAAATTCTTTACAGTCCAAAAATAGAAAATTGCTGATAATGTTTACAATTGCTATTGAGTTCAAGGAACCTTTTTAAAGGCCACCTATTGACCAGAAGTGGACAGATCCCTTATTTTTACATATTACATACAAAGAAGTCAGCACACTTGTGCCACAATTTCAAATGCATGCTACCAAAGTACCAATATTGTTTCAGATAATCGTCAGGTAGAAAGCCTACTCAGGGGCAGGAACTTATCAACTATATGGTATATAAGGCATGTATGAAACCAACTTATCAAGTGAAGTTTAAGTTCCTTCCTTCAAATACACTTGTTCAGTCTAGCCAAAATCAATGAATTTGCACCTACTATCAGAAACACTGATAAGCTTCCTGTATTTTGTGTGTCTTGACTCCAATGATAATGTTGGGGGAAGCTTCCTATATTATAGTATATGCTAATGGAATCCCGGATCTCCACGCAAGATCTGGCTAGCAATTTAGTTAGTAGTTGGGGTGTCTAGCTTACAGTGAATATGCTAGGAATCCCGTTCCTATTTATTGGGGAGGGGCATGACCCTTTCTCCCACAATTTGAGGCTGGTCAATAATAATTTGAAAACATAAAGATTGAGAGTGAGTGGATGTCTGATTACCAGAAGAATCTGATGAGCACAATGCAGGTGAAGAAGCCGGTGCTGAATCTCCGATGAATGCTCTTCACCATAGAAAGCCGCACTGCTCACCACAAGTCTTTGAATGAAGCCCTACATCAGAAAGAAGGCAGAGCAAGCAAACCTTGACCAATTTTGAACAGGTCCTGTTCGAGGTAAAACTAACGGCATGGTAAACCTGAGGAAACCTATGGATGTCAAAGTGGTGACCACAAGTGAGGAAGATGAGCCATGCTAACCGTTTTACCAGGGCTCGATAAATTATGCTAGCATTTTTTTAAACAATTTTAGGTATGGCAAAGCATTAGAGAATAATGCTAGCTTATAGGTGGCATTTTTAGAATTTTAGGTGATTTATATCCTGTGAGATAGTAAACAGCCTACAACCTACAGTAGCTTCCATGTAAATTGGACCCTGTAAGGATGTAGAGTGTAGATTAGACCACCTATTCCTAGCTTTTCTATTAGAACACACCATTATTATTACTACTCTAACTAGCCACCCACTGTCAAAACTGGCATGCCCACGGCCACAACATAACTTACCAAAAAAATTGTAATGTCAACAGGAAATTTCATTAGTGTGGCCATAGGTTGTAAACTACTAAAAGGTATGTCAGTAATCAAGGCAACTGTCAGTCACCTGACTCAGCTTTCTTGCTTGAGCACATGGTTGGCAATAGCTAGTAAAGGAATGGCTGCAGAAACAAATAACTGTAGTATTTCTTCTGACACAGACTGTGGCCCAGAAATTGAGGTTTGAGCTACTGGGCCTAGCACAGCTACTGGGCCAAGTACTGCCACTAGGCCTGATAAGAAAGTAGCTAATCTTCTGGACAAGCTTAAGAGTCCTGCTCCATCTGACCTCGCAAGAAAGCGGAAACTAAAATGTAATTCTCCAAAAGGGTTTAAACGAGGTAAAGGTGTTGTTGCTGCTGAGCCAGTTATGAACTGTTAATATGGGAAAGTTGTTTTGCAATGCCTGCAGAGAGAATGTATCTCTTAAGAAGAGTGTGTTAACTCGGCACATCAAGTCAGCTAAACATGCCAACGGAAAAGAGCGTTTGGCATCAGGAATTGAGAGAGAGGAACATATCAATATGTGATATCTTAGTTTAAATAAATATGACGAGGAAAAACAGCCTATTGGAGAAGGCCTTTCAGATGCAGTTTTGTGTCCATCGAGTAAAAGTAGTCATAGCATTTTTAAAGGCTGGGGTGTATACCGCTTGTTAAGATTGATTTTTTTTCAGGATTTATTTGAGGAAAGTGCATTCAGGCTTTCCAATAGCACTAATTTGTATCAACTGATTCCTTTTATTCAGCATGAACAGCGAGTAAGCATAAAGAAGGAAATTGATGGTAAAGAAGTGTCTGTAATTTTTGACGGAACAACCCATGTTTGCGAAGCAATGGTCGTACTACTGCGCTTTGTTAATGAACAGTGGAACATACAGCAGCGTGTTGTTTGGCTAATGATGTTAGCTAAAAGGCTTACAGGTGAAGAACTTTCACGTCAATTGATCATTTGCCTTTCTACTGAGTTAGGTATTGCCTCCAACTATTTAGTAACTGCTATATATGCGGGATCGTGCATCAGTGAACAATGTAGCAATACGCACATTGAGTATTGTCTTCCCACACATTTTAGATGTAGGGTGCTTTTCTCACACCTTGGATCACGTGAGGGAGAGAATCAAGACACCTGTGCTTGACAAATTTATGAAGGGTTGGGTTGGGCATTTTTTCAAGAAGTCCAAAAACAAAATTAGCCTGGAAGACAGCTACAGGTTTACCACTACCAACATATTCAGCCACTCGTTGGTGGTCCAAGTGGGAAGTAATGAACCACTTGCTTAATGCATTTGGTGAAGTTTGTTCATTTCTTCAAAATGTTGATCTTCCACTCTCAAAGTTGAAGCTTCAGGAGATTCTTGATGACCCTCCTAAGAATCATAAATTACAGATGGAACTTGCAATGACAATTGATGCTGGTGAACCTTTTGTTAAAGCAACAAATCACCTGGAAGGGGATGGGCCACTTATATTCAATGCATATGAAGAAATAAATGCTTCTATTTCCACTCAGTATTATCCAAATGTCAAAGCAGTTGCCAGAAAGCTGTCCTCCAACCCTGTTTGTGAACAGCACTGATTGACTATGCTAAAGCATGTGTTGAACCTGCATACAGATACTTCAATGAAAAATTTGGAGATGACCTCAAACACTGTTGAAGCTTTTAAGTATGCTAGATTGTTTGACCCGGCAAATATTTTGAGTTAACACCATCCTGCAATGACATTGACCAGTTAAAAGTATTTTCTTTCCTCAGTTCTGATAATCAGCTGGATGAGTTAAAGTGTGAACTGCCTATTTATATAGCTAAATCAAATGGAGTTTCTCCAGACACGAACAAATTGGATTGGTGGAAGAACAATGAAAGTGAACTTCCACGGTGGTCAAGAGCATGCAAAACAGTTTTGCTTTCATCAGCAGCAGCAGAGCGTGTTTTTTCATTGTTATCCAGTACTTTTACTGATCTACAAACATCTTCTATGGATGACTACATTGAAACATCTATACCAGTAGCTACAATTATAGGAAATGAATTTGAATTGCAATGAATAATAGGTTCCATCATTAGAATAATGAATAATATATAGGTATATAGATTTCAAAGAATTATACATGAGAATTTTAGAATGAAAAAATTAGCCTAATTTATCGAGCCCTGTTCACCACCTTTTCTCTGTATGTCTCACTCAGCAATGCCTGCCAGAGGAGTTGAAAATACTCCTGTCTTCAAGAGTGGTGACAGGTTCTAGTAAACAATTACAGGCCAATATCACTTCTCTACTCCATCAGCAAAAGTCCTTGAGCTACATAGTAATTTCACCCAGAAAGTAATTTACAATTTGGATTCCTCCCCAACACACTATTTGCAGCAGCTGCCATTGTCCCTAAGAAAGGCTCTTGACAACGTCCCACACAACGAGTTGCTATGGAAGCTGCACAATGCATAGTGGGAAACCTTTGAAATCTCTTCAACGACTCTCTCATTCTGGCCTCTTCTTACGAGGTGTGACCTTTGTAAAAGTGGGTGCACCAAGCAAATAATTTTGGGCACAACCCCCCCCCCCCCCCCTCCACACACACACAAAGTTTAAAAAAATTGGGACTTCAAGAGTTCAATGGGTTGCCATTAATTGAAACATCTGGTTTCACACCAGTCACATGTGCCACAAGGCAGCATTTTGGGTCCCCTTCTTTTTATGTCAATGCCATCACACTCTGCATTCTCAAGGCATATGTTGTGCTGATGTTACCAAGATGATCAAGGACAGCACAGAGGACCGTTCAGATCTGTAACTTGGGCTAACCTCCATCTCTGAATAAAGCTCAAAATGATTCAATATCAAGAAATGTAACTTGTTTCATTTCCACTCCACATCCTTTAATTAAAATCAATTTCAACTATACATATATACCATAAATGGTATGCAATTTCAGTAAAAGATTCATAAAGATCTTGGATTTGTAATCCTATTGTGGAGCCAGCATTACACAGCAATCACTGCCCAAGCATATCAACATCTCATTGTGGAGCCAGCATCGCACAGCAATCACTGCCAAGCATATCAATATCTCATTGTGGAGCCAGCATCACATGGAGCACAGCAATCACTGCCCAAGCATATCAACATCTCATTGTGGAGCCAGCATTACACAGCAATCACTGCCCAAGCATATCAACATCTCATTGTGGAGCCAGCATCGCACAGCAATCACTGCCAAGCATATCAATATATCATTGTGGAGCCAGCATCACATAGAGCACAGCAATCACTGCCCAAGCATATCAACATCTCATTGTGGAGCCAGCATCGCACAGCAATCACTGCCCAAGCATATCAACATCTCATTGTGGAGCCAGCATCGCACAGCAATCACTGCCCAAGCATATCAACATCTCATTGTGGAGCCAGCATCGCACAGCAATCACTGCCCAAGCATATCAACATCTCATTGTGGAGCCAGCATCGCACAGCAATCACTGCCCAAGCATATCAACATCTCATTGTGGAGCCAGCATCGCACAGCAATCACTGCCCAAGCATATCAACATCTCATTGTGGAGCCAGCATCGCACAGCAATCACTGCCCAAGCATATCGACATCTCATTGTGGAGCCAGCATCGCACAGCAATCACTGCCCACGCATATCAACATCTCATTGTGGAGCCCAGCAATCACTGCCCAAGCATATCAACATCTCATTGTGGAGCCAGCATCGCACAGCAATCACTGCCCAAGCATATCGACATCTCATTGTGGAGCCAGCATCGCACAGCAATCACTGCCCACGCATATCAACATCTCATTGTGGAGCCCAGCAATCACTGCCCAAGCATATCAACATCTCATTGTGGAGCCAGCATCGCACAGCAATCACTGCCCAAGCATATCAACATCTCATTGTGGAGCCAGCATCACACAGCAATCACTGCCCAAGCATATCAACATCTCATTGTGGAGCCAGCATCGCACAGCAATCACTGCCCAAGCATATCAACATCTCATTGTGGAGCCAGCATCACACAGCAATCACTGCCCAAGCATATCGACATCTCGTTGTGGAGCCAGCATCGCACAGCAATCAGTGCCCAAGCATATCAACATGGGACTGCTCAAGCGTAAATTAGTCATAACAACATCATCAGTTGAAACAAACAAAGAAAGAACTCTAAGGTTATATCTGTTGTTAGGTCCAAGTTAGTTTATTGCTTCTCAGGTGATGGAAGATCTTATCCTGCTAGAAGAAATCTAGAGGGGAGCGACAAAGCTCATCCTACAGAACTCAACACTCGATTATAGAGACAGACTGATAGCCCTCAGCATACTCGCACTGATGATGTGGCTTGAGTTAGCCGACATCATATTTCATATTCTCATTGAAAAACCCAACTGAGAGATTTCTGGGGGGGGGGGGGCATTTCACCAGAAATTTCAACTCTGATCTCACCTTCACACTGTACTTCGCATGCCCATGTGCAACGTGCACTCAGTCATGCCCTGACAATAACTATTCTAGTTTAATTTAAATACAAGGGTGCCTATTGGTACACCTTCAGCATGTGTATTGTCTTCATCCATCAGGCTGCTGTAAAATAAAAATGCCCACCACTGCATCCTGACTGGGCCAGGGACTTCTTTGAGCCCAGGAGAGCTTGTGGTCTGTCACCAAGGTAAACTGCCTGCCACAGATGTACTAGTGATGTTTCTTGACTGCATGGATCAAAGCTAGGGATTCTTTCTCTATTTAATTCTTCTCACTAGCAGAAAGAGTTTGGGAGTGCAAGCAATAGGATGCTCCATTCCATCAGGCATAATGTGACCTAACTGCACCTATGCCATAGGCTGAGGCATAGGCTGGATAACTCTTGGTTGTAATGAACCAGGACCTGGGCTGATATCAATGCTTGTTTGTTTGACAGGCATTACTGTAACTCCATTTCTAACTTGCATTCTACTTGAGAAAGCCCTTCAGAGGGTAAAGTTTACCAGTAAGGCCAGGCAAAAGCTTGCCATAATAATTCAGTGGGCCTAGAAAGGCTCGTAATTCTGAGATATCCTTGGGTCAGGGTGCATTCACCTTGTCAGGTGTAATATGGAGACCTTGCTTGTCTCCGTGTGCCCCAAATAACTGACTGAGAGTCACAAAAATTGCACTTTGGCCTGACCTTGCTCTATTAACCGACTTCTCTAAGTGTGGCTAAATGCTCAGCACCAGTTTTCCCAGTGATGAGCATATCCTCAATGTTCGCACCCACATTAGGAATTCCCTGTAACATTGATTACATAAACTTCGGAATTGTGGCAAGTGCAGAGGCCACACTGTAAGGTACTTATACAGACCTTTATGCATGTTCATTACCCTCATTCAGGAGTATCTACATGTACACCTGTGACAGGTCCAGTTTCGTGAACTTGGAACCACCAGCGAGGGTAGAGAATAGCTTCTCCGGCTTTGGTAAAGAATGTTGGTCAGTCAGTTTCAAGGACAGGGTTTATGGTCACCTTACAATCCTCGTAAATCTTGAATCTTCCATCTTCCTTGAGTACTGCAATGATTGGCACTGCCCACCCCACTCCGACTGACACCTCGATAATTCCTGCTTCCTCAAGCATGCCCAACTCTTCTCTACTAGCAAATGGAACACTTGTAGGTCTGTGGAACTAGCCCCTTTCTTTAGGTGCAAAGTTGCTTGAGAATTGCAAACGATGCTGACTTCTTCTCTGAAAATTTCCTCGTATTCCATAAGGAGGTTGTCTAACTGGTTGGCTGCACTTTGTTGGAAATTTGTTGCCAGTTCGGATGAAATGACTTGAACAGTTCGTTTCCAATAAACTGGGCCCACATCCATTGACAACGGTTACTACTAGCAATTTTGTCTGGTCATTATACTTAACACTGACCTCACCTTTACCCACAACAGTTAATGTTATGCCATGTATATAGCTAGTGCAACTTTGGACTCACGGAGGGGTAACTTTGGACTCACGGAGGGGTAACTTTGGAAATGGGGTTCTCCAGGTTTCCCTTGAGACGATAGTCACTGCTGCCCTTGTGTCAACTTCTATGGGAATGATTTCCCCGTTAATTTTGATATCGACTATTATCATCAGTTTTGAGGGCTCTTAATCATGAATTATTGTAGACCGGCAACTCATCTTCCTCTTGATCGTCAGGAACAATATATTGACTCTCTAATCTCTGACACTGGTGGCTGGTGGAAGAGAGATATCGATTGTGCAAGAAGTAATCATGTTTGATTAGTGTATCACTGTGTAAAAGTTATTAGCAAATACAATTTACAGTATTATGTACAGTATTATGATTCCTGCTATATAAAAACATGAGCGCCACAGTGATTTGTATGTGGGCCGTAATTGGTATGGATATCTATAATTGTATTTTAATAGGGTGGACTCGGACCATTCAATGCCCTCGACCATATCCAATAATCTTCATCGATTACCAACAAATTCCACACAGTACAACAAGAAATGTACAATATCTTCCAGAACACCTTCATCACATAGCTCACATCTACTACCCTGACACATACACACCTCTCCTTGTCACCCAAGAGTCCCGCTGATGGCGTTCATTAAGGGGGCGTTTTCCCCATTTATTACTTAAAAAAAGTGTTTGGCGAACATAACTTTGTCACAGTTAAACCCAAAAAATATTTGTTGGTGTCATTTGAAAGCTCTTTGTGTGTTCTGTAATTTGAGTGAATCAGACCTTTAAAAAAAATAGCATTGCCAAGTTATGGTCATTAGAACAGATGACCTTTTGGTGTTAATGAGTTCAACCCATTCGGTCAATTGCAACTGACCAACAGTCTAGCACAAGTCAAATACCCAAATATCCAGGGGTTGAAACCTGATTAAAAAAACAAACAGACATGGCATGCTGTAAAAGGTTTGCTGGCAAAAATCATATCTATATATATATATATAAACAAAATGTATATGGACAACCTTGTCAACAAGCTACTGGAAATCCGTAGGAAGCCTCTGACCATACACGTGAATATCTCGCCTTTAGCGTCATTATGGTTTATGTGTGTTCCTTGAGAATGCCGAAGGAATTCCAACAAACCAAATAAATTGTTAATACTCTCTGAACAGTTTACATCTCAATATCAAGGCATATTTTGGGGGGAAACAATAAATAATTGTTCAAAACCTACGCTCAATCCTGGATTTAATTGTTTTTTTGTGAATAATGTAAGTACCTTATACAAAGCTAATGAAATACACAAGTCTAAACTAAATTGGTGCTCACTTTCCGATTTACTGCTGCTGTCGAAGGTGGCAGTGTAGTGCACTTCTTTTTTGATCCCTGATACCGGCAGCCTATATAACAGGCTATGTTTTTCTTTGCACATGAGCAGTTTCTGTTGCAGCCCTTAGTGCAGCCACAGGAGATTGTCTGCATCATCTGCTGTGGCCAGGTTGGGTGTGTGGATTGCACTGGTACCAGCTTTCCCTCATCCATGGCCCAACCAAAATCCTCACATGGTTCAACTCTCTGCTTGCAAATGTGAGCACTCTTGTCGATTGCTGTCGCTAATGCAGCATGTTTGAGATGTTGTAGGAATGCATTCTCTGTGGGCGGTAGCAATTTCAGGAGAGTAGACTTGTTGTTTAGGAATTTGTGAACTCTGAGCCTTCCAAGGTCTGAGCCCTCGAAATCATCACCCTTGTTGGTATATATATACAGCGACTACGAGCTCCTTTGCTTGGTTGATAACATCTGCTGTGATCCTATATAGCTGGACCCTGATCATCATCTGCAAAGTCTTCCAATGACGAAATGTCAGTTGTTAAGCTGCTGTTTAGCCACACCTTCTTCCCAGTAAAGTAGGGGTAGCTGGTGATGTCGCGTCCACTCAGACTGTGAATGAAGAGAAGTCCTCGGCTGCTTGCAGGTCCCAGTGCAGCAGCAATCTCATGGATTGGTAGATAACTATCTTGTGCAGTTCAAACCCATAGTTCAGGCAAATCTTTCAGCAGCGTTGCAGCATAGTACACACATATAACAATGATATCTGTATCATTTGCATGTATGATCACTCGGTCCACCTTCTCATTCTGGACACTGTACACAGCCTCTTGTTGAGTGGACTCCAAAGCACTGACATCAGTGACTGTACCCTCTGTAAGCAGTACACTCTTTGTTTCTTCTTTGAAGCCACCACCCAGGTACAATCAGGTCGAACCTATGGGTTGGAGCAAGCTGCTCCTCTTGGCACCATGTCTCACACAGGAAGCTCAGAAGTCCAGCTTTGTTGGCAGACATAGAGAAGAACTCCTGCGGGTCAGGGGCTCTGTACTGCTCACTGATTTCAAACTGCCTTTGTAGTCGTGACTGGGTGTACCTATGCTGCCGCTCTGAAGACTTCAGGCTCAGTGAGTTGTACCTGTCACAGCAGAAGTGTATGATGGCCGTGCCATCAGGTACATCTTTCAGAAGATTGTTTCTGTAGTGCCCTGCAATAGCTCCAAATGTTTCATCTTTGTGGAAGGACCAGTGACGAACAGCATGCATAGCATCTACTATGACTGCCGTCTTCCTCTTCTGTAGTGGTAGATCAGGAGCAGTGTTCACTTTGGTGTCCTCCTTCAAGACTTTAACTAGACTGGCCTTTGTTCCTACAGCTCTCATGGTTCCATCTTAGTGATGGGGGTATCTTGCTGCATTCATGAGTGCCGATGAAATTGACTATGTCAACTTCACCCCCACTAGCAACGATCTGTATTATTCGTAGGAGGGCTGAAACTTCATCACTTTTTCCTGGGCCTGCAGATTGACTGCTTGGTCTTAGCATTCTGAGTATAAAATGTCTTAAGTCTCACAATGGTTGTCTTTTTCTGGTTCCCTGATATGGAATCAGATAGTGCCCTTAGGCCCATTTCCTTCACATTGATGAGGTGAGATCCTTCACAGCTAGCTCGGCACACTGTCCAGTTGTTATCATGATCAGGCTTGTGGTTGTTGCAGTGAATGGAGAATGGATTGGTCTCCACAGCTGCCATCACTTTCACAATCAACTCTGAATCCCTTGCCACACGCATTGGACCTGATTCGTGGTGTGCATTGGAAGAGTTGAAATGCAACATTGACTTCAGTTCTGCAGACACTGCTGCAGTAACTGGCTTTGTGTACACCCATTTGGTTCGAGCAGCAACATTGAGAGTGATTCCATCTAGGCCACTCTTCTCCTTGGCATCTGCATTGTAGGTCTGCATGTCGTGAGAGACTCCATTGTAATTACCATCTGCTCTTCGTCCAATGAATGCTCCATTCAACATTGCCCTGTGTACCTGCGGGGCGGTAATTGGGAAGCTTCTTCATCTCAGACAAGTACAGAGGTGCCCAGATGCTGTGAGGTAGGGAAGCATTCTTGCAGACTCACACAGATGCCCCAACCAGTTGCCTTCGCGCTGGTAGTAAATGAATCTGTGGAGTATGTCTGGAAAATTCGACCAGAATACCAGGGGGAATTCTGGAATTCCAGCATCTGCTCTTGAAGAGCAATGAGCTGAGGGTGGCATGTTTGGATGGATTCCAGCTGCTCACTCACATCGACGGTGTTGTCAAGCTGTGTTTCAAGACATTTTCAATGGTGTATTGCCATTTTTGGTGTCTCTCTCTGCTGCCCAGGTTTCAAATGCTTGCCAGTATACCACCGCCACACTGCCTCGCTGAGGATTCTGATGGCATGCATGGATTGGTAGTAGTCTGCTTTCTCCCCGAACATCTTCTTCGCTGTTCCCTCGCAACATAGACCAGCTGACACAATGAGATCTTCTGCACCAGAGTCCCTCATTATACTACAAATGGCCTTCACATAGTTGTGGGCCTGATGAAAGCCTCCCAGGAGCAGGATGACATGGAAAACTCTTCCCTGTTGTTGTCCCTGATGGTCAGTGCGAGTTCATATGTGGCTTGATCTCCAGTAATGACAGTCCATTTGTCACCAAGAGCATGTGATGTCTTGACCAGCCGTATCATCTCTTCTTTCAGCACTGCTGGGTTTGTTGGAGATTCAGGTATGAGTGGTAAGTAGTACCCAATCTTGCTTGGCTTGTGGTATGGTAACAGCCTCACACAGAATACAGAAAATCCAGGCAAGCAAGCCACTCCCTCATACGACACGTCTAGAAGTTGTGATGTCCTGACTTGTCGCCCAAGACGCCAAACAAGTATCATGTCCTCTGCAGTGTTGTCAGATGGGGTTTCCAAACTTCCAACAGCTTCGATAGTGCTGAGTGATCTGGACTTCCTCATCACTGGGCAGAGATGTGGCAGGCAGGAATTGCAGCAGCGGGAACATTTGATAGGGTCTTCCATTTCTGATACTCTCAATTTGTCTGGTGCTGTCACTTGGCTCTGCATTTTCAATGATGATAGCGGTTGTTGCATTGAAACTGCCGCCTTCAAGTGTCTTCTTCTTCCAGTCCAAATTGTCCATTGCAAAGACATGGAGGACCTCATAGCTGTGAGACATGTTTTCTGGAATATAAATCCCATCTTCCTCCACCTGTTGCAACATGTTGGCACTTTGTGTAGTCAGCTGTCGTTGCAGACAATCATAGCTGATACCTTGGCCAAGTCTGTTGTTGAGTGTTATCAGGGACTTGCTATGTGTCTCATTGTAAATGTGGTAGGTTGTGGCAATCCCCAGTGGTGTAGGTACCCCAGCCACATGTTGTAGGAGCTGTTGGGACACTATAAGTGCCTTTTCCCTAACAGACTGATCAACAAACACTCGTCCTGAGCTCAGAGGCTGTCTTTGGGGTGTTATACTTGGTCTGTCACAGAGTAGCATGGCTGTGAAGTAGAAGAGAGAATCAGGAATTATCTTCTCAGCAGCAGCATATGAAATTTCAGTTAACTGCTCTTGTTGTCTCGTCTTCCTGCATGTCTTGATGTCTCCTCTCAGTATTTTGGCTGCACGCAATCTGCTGTGTTTCATCAATTTGGCTCTCTGCTTCCAGTTGCTTCAGTTTCTCAAGGGCATCACCGAGTGGTATGGAAGAGGCACAGATAAAGGCAGATCCACTGGTTTGGTTGATGATAGAGATGCGTTTCCCAAATTTCTGCTGCAGTTTAAATTTCAGTGATATTGACTTATACGTGTCTGCAGTCTTTACTCCTAGCTCCCGGAGAATCACCCGGTAGGTGTCCCGCAAGGACTTGATCAGGAAGCCACATTTCTCCTGGAACAGGGATATTTCTAGCTTCTCCACCAGATTATTCAAAGCCACATCATACAGATTCTTCTGGGCAGATTTACCAGTCGGGACTCTTGTTGCCTTGAATGCATTCATGCATGGTACGTGATAAGATATGTCATTTGCGACCATGTCATGTCCTTGCCCAATCAGTCTTAGCAAAATGTCCTCTCTACTCAGTTTCTTGGCTTTCCCTGTTGGTTGGTTTCTGTTGACACCTTGGCTGTAGGTGTCTTGCCTTTCAGCCACCTTTTGTTACATATGATGCATGTACTCTTGGCATCAAATGCTGCTGTGCGATGCCTGCTGGGAATGATGGACATTTTGGTTGAGGTACTGCATTCTGGCTGAGCCAGCATTGTGCAGCTTGCTCCTGGATGCCTCTTTTCTGCTAGTCTGTAGCTCTTTTCATTGATGTACACGTTTCTGCATTTGGCATGCCACTTGGGTGACTTCTCTGCCACCCATGAGTCCTTGGTTACATCATGGTGCAACCTTCTGTAGGTCTCGTCCTGTCGACAGGTCATGGCTACAAGAAGTTTTGGGGCTGTTGTTAGCTGAATGTTCAACAGTTGTTTGATTGCAGGTCCTTGACATATGACACACTTGGTGTAGTCTGTAAGCATGTCTTCACACCTTCTCTTCAGTTGTTCCAGAGACACGGCTCCCTCCAGCACCCTTTTTCCTGTACAACTAGTCATCCTCTCAGATACCCACAACATAAATTGACATAATGGGAGAAAAAAGTTATTTAGTGGAATGAACAATTGGCTCAGGTTTCTGGCTCATAACTTTGATAGCTACTGCTGCATTTTCTTGTAGCATTACTATCAGCAAAGCAGCTACTATGCTTTTTTAACAGCTGTACTTAACTTGCTGACAGACTCAATACTTTCTGCACTTGAATCAGAAAGTAGGGCGTTGCGATTAGGTGCTACTACCACTAGCACTAGCTGGCTTAATTAATGTGCTTACCTAAACCAATGGTCAACTCCAGCTCTAGGCACAGTCACCTGCCAGGAGCTACACAAATACCATGTGGTGGTAGGCTTTAATTCAACCATGTACAATTCTAGCAAGGGTGCCTTGACTATTAGTAGGTACAATGGTTAATGTTGCTACTGTAGTCAGTTGGTACAAGTTGTCACAACTACTTAGTTGTAGACTTAGGGGTTGCTCTAAATTCCATTGGTGGGACAATGATAAACCACAATGACTGATCATGTCAAAAGTGCTATATTCATGTACAAGGGTTAATGTTGTTCAGAGGCTTCCTACGGATTTCCAGTAGCTTGTTGACAAGGTTGTCCATATACATTTTGTTTATATATGATTTTTGGCAGCCGACCTTTTACAGCATGCCATGTCTGTTAAACCTATTTCGCCCCCTGGGTAAAATTGGTTTCGCTCAAATCACAGCCAAGTGTTTGAAGAGGCCACAAAACAAATTTGAGTGCAAGATCTTCTAGTGGTGTTGAGTTAGGTCTGCCAAACGCTTGAGTGGTAGGGATCTTGGTCTGTCACTTGTATCTTCTAATAAAATGTGTCTATATACACATTTCAGATACCATTGGAAAGAAGACAGAATAAGCAACACTTTGATAACAAAATTATCTGCATGGTGGAAAGAAAAAAAAAGCTATGGCAATTACAAAGAGGACAAACGTTTTTTTGTTAAACAGGGAAACCACCCCCTTAACATAAATCTCAGCCTCACTTCCCCTGAATCCTTCGTGTATCTTTCTTGTCCAAATTCTTCTTTAGCTAACTTATCCACTTGAGGCTGGATTTTCCTCCCACTTCTTCCCGCCACTCTTCCTCATGAACATCCCTTACATAATTGCTCCATGTTGCAATTGAGCCTACTATCTCCAACTCTCCTTTCCCCCACTCACCCCAAACTTCCACAAAACTATGCCGACCAACCTGGAGGAGCACTTAAAGTGTCACAACTTTTTTCACTAGCCTATCTTCACTCATTCTCTGCAACCTCCATCCAAATAACACTTTCTTTTCTTCACTTCTCTCCTCCAGCCCAGGTCCCGTCTTACTGCAACCCCTGCAACTATATTACTCTGTTAAACCAGTTTCCTACCAACGCTCTCTTAAACAAAAAATTGCCACTGAACATTAACACAGTATTATGAGAATGGCCGTACATTTTTGGCTTCACCGTTGGTGCCACCCACCTTTGATCAGACTTCTCTGAACCTTTGCAGTCTCTGGATTGCTTAGCTCATTCACTGAATTCCACTGCTACGGTGTTTTGTGCACACCTCCTGAGCCCTGCGGCAGGTCTCGCACGGTTTAAACACATCGAAGTGATTGTTTCGAATCTTGATTGACTACAGACATTTGCAAGAGTGCCATCAATAGCTAAAGGGCTGTACTTGAGCCGTTTTGATTGCTGATTAGATAGTGTTTACCAAGAGGGCAAAATAATGTGTAAATGGTAACATCAGCTTCCCAAATGCCATGTGAGTCCCTTCTATGTAAACCAGAAATGTGTCTTTATTGGCATTGATGTGGATACTCCTCTGCAATGATTGAATCTGTTGCATATGTCTTAGAATGACAGCATGCACGGCCATGCGCTGTTACAGTCTCCATTCGCATGTTTTCAGGCAGCACATGCTCCGAAGATGATTGTGGACACTGTTGGTCTCACTGACTTCTTGCCACATGCTTTGCATGCTGCTCTTCTCTGATGTATACCGACTGACATAATGTGCCAGGACCATCAATGACTCAGCAACAAGATGGATATCAGTGTTTGTTTTCCAGACCGAATTGTAGTCAGTCACTCTCGCTGCAAACGGGCTAGGTGGTATATATTTTTGCGTACTTTGAGGTTCTCCTCCACGCAATTCAGGCCGACAGTGTTGCTGGCTTTGCGAGGAAACAAAAACTAGCCTTTTGTTATGCAAGTTTTTCCACATTTTTCCCCCCCCCCACTTATAATATGTACTGCTTGTGCATCTGATATTTTGTCACGCTCTTGGTGTGTGAAAGGCAATTTTTTTCCTGTACGAGAGCAAGAATCCTCTCAGAATCATCTCTGTTGATGATTGGAACATTGCATATCCACAGGAGGACATGGTAATGAGGAGTCCCACGTGCAAATTACTTACCACTTCGATGACCTGCTTGGTCACTTCATCATCACTGTCGCACCATTTACAGCCGCTTGATTTTTTGAATGGCCAACTTGATGTTGCTGACATTCACAAGTGCTTGGCAGACCACATCATTGCTCGTGGACTTGCTACTGATGTTGCATGGGTACTTCATGGCTTCCTTAGAATAGCTTTTCCTTTCTGGCATAGTATATACCCAGCAAAGTAAGCCTTCATTTTTCTGCATTTAGTTCTTTAAAAGCACCATCAGCAGTAGTTTTTGTGGGGATTTGTGCTGTAGATTTTCTGAGTGGCTGCTTTTCACTTCTCTGGATTCCAGCAACAGCTCTCCTGAAAGTAAACATGCTTTTCAGGTTTTTTATTCTCTTGGTTAGTGCAATAGCTTTCCTGAGAGTAAACATGCTTGGGTCAGGGTTTTTTATTCTCTGGGTTAGTGCAGTAGCTTTCCTGAGAGTAAACACGCTTGTCAGGTTTTTTATTCTCCGGGTTACTGCAATGGCTTTCCACAGAGTAAACATGTTTGTCAGGTTTTTACTCATGGATTAAGATAATTGTTTTGTTAACCTCTGGATCACTGTGATAGCTGTCCCAAAAGTGAGCTCACATATTAGCATTTTCCTTTCCCCTCTGGATCAGAGATATAATCTGGTTGAGAGGCCACCTTAAACCTCTCTTGGTAATGGTCACATTGCATCTGCAAGAGCATCTACTTTTTTATTTGGCTTGCAATATTTTTTGTTTGTTACAAGTATTTTTTCTTATCAATTTGTCAACATTTCCTCAAAGAAGTCATATCTTACAGATTCACTTTTAGATATATAGAATTGTGTATCATGAGTAAACTTGGTTGCTTGATCACTTATCTTAGATGGGTAAGAAATACCTCAAGATCACTGAAGCCAGGCAGTTCAGCGTGACAAGTGAGTAATCTTGAGAACAGATGGAACAGTATATAATTATATAGCTAAGATTTGATTTCTTGACCAGGCTGTTATATTTTCTTTGGTTACTTTTACTTAATTTTTTTAAAGAAGAACATGATTATCTGAATAGCCACTGACCGCTCAATTGTTTGCTAGTAGACAAATGCTGCTGCAGCTGTTACACCATTAGATTGTGGATTAAAGCTTGGGAACTATTGTCACAAGAGGAAACTTTGAGGACACGAAAATGTGCAGCTGCTTGGTGACTCACCTCAGTTCTGTGCTGTTAACTATTGTCACAAGAGTAAACTTAGAAAACTAACTGATCACTTCTTCATAGGTAGCTCCTTGCTCAATTGGTTACACTGCACAAGTGTGTTTATGACACTGATGATCCTTACCATTCTGGGGTGGAGAACTGAGTATAAAAATTATATACAAAAATATTCAGCACAATAAATAAAACAAGATTTGGTAAACACATTTGCAGGACTATTTGATATATCTATTGTGTGTTGTTCACATGATAAATTCCTGCTCCACTTACTTTTTTCCCTCTGGTCATGTATTCTTTACTTTTAAATTTGTCTTATTATTATTATTATTTCCCTTCCAGTTATAGAACCCTTCCAGTTATAGAATTATAAATTCATATATACAAAAATACCAAAATAACAAAATAATAATTAATTTGTCTTGTTTCTATTTATAGTCAAGCAGCCACCTAAAATAGCAACCTTCTGAGGAAACCAACTGGTACACATGCATTATAAGCAGAGGTGAAACCAATATATATATATAGGGAATGCTCTATACCAACTCCCAAATTAATACAAGATCCTGTAAATTAAAAAAATCACGGTTTTAATGTGGGTGGGGAGGGATTG
Source organism: Cladorhizidae sp. MBARI D1340-BT2 (assembly GCA_028752905.1). NCBI lineage: Eukaryota > Metazoa > Porifera > Demospongiae > Poecilosclerida > Cladorhizidae > Cladorhizidae sp. MBARI D1340-BT2. The sequence continues at coordinate 44,186,406 of JAQNBH010000016.1, read as the reverse complement.
ACTGCCAGTTTACTATATACTGAGGTAGCAATTCCTAAACATATCTACATAGCTACCTATTACACTCATCTATGTAGGTACCTGCTCTGCCCAAAATTATGCTCACCAACTTGATGAAAAGTATTGTGGAAGACGAAAGTTCATGAGGTGAAAGTCAAGTTTAACAATTATTGCACTGCAGCCTAAGAAGCCTAAGAGATCATCTTGTAGGGCACTGTCTTATTGTTGGCTTTTAACAATGAAAATACATGCTCGGAGGTAGCCAAAGGCGTACTCTACAGGTGTCATAGAGGAAATGCTGCAATGGACTTTTTTTTAGATAGAGTGATGTGGGGAAATTGTTATATATAACGAACACATAATAAAAGGCCATGGCTTCAGGTTCAGGTATCCAGGTCTATAATTACATTGCTGTTGATGTTAGGTCTCTGGTGGTTGGAGACTCTAACATCTGGTGGTTCTTACCTTATCATCGAAGTTGACTGGTTAGTAAGACAGTTATTGTGTTGCTTTACTTTATTTTTCCTAGAAGACAGCTGGTGTTTATCTAAGCGGAGGCTTGGCTCAGCTTGGTTGACTCGGAGAAGTGAGAGCGCGTATTCAGCGTGTATTCAGTTTGATATTCTGCATAGTGTTTGCATATTATTTACACATTGTGTATTTTTGTATTTGCCCCTGTGTTGTAGAAATAACTCAAGGAGGAAGGCGAACGACAAGTCTGAGAGAGCAGACAGAACAGAGCGAGGGGAGCAAACAGAGATACTCCAAAGAGAGCAAGTCCATGTAACCAACATGGAAGATACAAATACGGATACCAAGAAAGGCTTGGCAAGCCATCGACCGTCAACGACAAGGACTATAAAAGAATTCCCCAACCCACTGGAGACCATCCAGGAATTAATCCTGACTATGGAGGAGAGCAGAAGAATTGAACATAGAGAAGAGGAAGAACACCGAACCATTGAACGTAGAGAAGAGGAAGAACACCGAACCATTGAACGTAGAGAAGAGGAAGAACGCCAAACCATTGAACGTAGAGAAGAGGAAGAACACCGAACCATTGAACGTAGAGAAGAGGAAGAATACCGAACCATTGAACATAGAGAGAACACCGAACCATTGAACATAGAGAAGAGGAAGAACGCCAAACCATTGAACGTAGAGAAGAGGAAGAACGCCAAACCATTGAACATAGAGAAGAGGAAGAACACCGAACCATTGAACGTAGAGAAGAGAAAGAACACCGAACCATTGAACATAGAGAAGAGGAAGAACGCCAAACCATTGAACGTAGAGAAGAGGAAGAATGCCAAACCATTGAACGTAGAGAAGAGGAAGAACACCGAACCATTGAACGTAGAGAAGAGGAAGAACACCGAACCATTGAACGTAGAGAAGAGGAAGAACACCGAACCATTGAACGTAGAGAAGAGGAAGAACGCCAAACCATTGAACGTAGAGAAGAGGAAGAACACCGAACCATTGAACGTAGAGAAGAGGAAGAACTCCGAACCATTGAACGTAGAGAAGAGGAAGAACACCGAACCATTGAATGTAGAGAAGAGGAAGAACACCGAACCATTGAACATAGAGAAGAGGAAGAACACAGAACTATTGAACATAGAGAAGAGGAAGAACACTGAACCATTGAACGTAGAGAAGAGGAAGAACACCGTACCATTGAACTTAGAGAAGAGGAAGAATGCCAAACCATTGAACGTAGAGAAGAGGAAGAACACCGAACCGAGAAGATGAATAACACCGAACCATTGAACGTGGAGAAGAGGAAGAACGCCAAACCATTGAACATAGAGAAGAGGAAGAACACCGAACCATTGAATGTAGAGAAGAGGAAGAACACCGAACCATTGAACATAGAGAAGAGGAAGAACACCGAACCATTGAATGTAGAAAAGAGGAAGAACACCGAACCATTGAATGTAGAGAAGAGGAAGAACACCGAACCATTGAACTTAGAGAAGAGGAAGAATGCCGAACCATTGAACGTAGAGAAGAGGAAGAACGCCGAACCATTGAACGTAGAGAAGAGGAAGAACACCGAACCATTGAACGTAGAGAAGAGGAAGAACACCGAACCATTGAATGTAGAGAAGAGGAAGAACACTGAACCATTGAATGTAGAGAAGAGGAAGAACACTGAACCATTGAACCTAGAGAAGAGGAAGAACACTGAACCATTGAACGTAGAAATGAAGAAGAACGCCGAAGCAGAGAACTGGAAGCGAAAGAGGAGAGCAGAAGGATTGAACATAGAGAAGCGGAAGAACGCCGAACCAGAGAGCTCAAAGCGAAGGAGGGACAGCACAAAAGAGAACACAATGAGATACTGCTGATGTAACTCAAGCTTCAGCAAGACCACCAAGACGAAGTGTGGCATTATCAGAAACACACTTGGACGAAGCAGACAAGACAGATATAGAAAAAGGATGCTGACAGATAAAATTGCTCCCATGGATGGACTAGGACCAGCCTGCATCCTACTTACGAAAGTTTAAAGACACGCTCTCCACAGCAGGGATCAGCAGCAAGGATGAATTGGCAAGCCGCTTGGTACCTCTACTGATGGGAACTGCGTCCATAGCTTTCACGACATCTGTCTTGGAGGAGGCCAAAGTAGAATACAATTTGCTGAAAATAGCCTTGCTGAAGGCGCTCGGATGTTCCCAAGAAGCCTACAAGCGAGAGTTCTGGTCCTTCTGAAGGAAAGTTGGTGATGCAGCTACAAACATTCTAAGAGAATTTACTAAGTTTGGCAGAGACGTTCATGGAAAACTGCAATACAATAAAAGAGGCAGCCCAGACAGTGGCAACAGGCTCTCCCTCTACTCACTAGAGGATGTGAACTATGTCAGAGCAAGGAAACCCGAGACATTCCTGGACATCGCCAACTTCATGACAGAGTGACAAGCCATGAAGAATCAATTCCGAGACAGACGACTGCGCTACATGAAACTGCATAGTGCTCGGGAGACTGGTCGAGGAATCCATGGGATGAAGACAGTCATCCTGGGAACTGGCGCTCACGTTGCGATGTCAACCAAGACAGCAAGGAAGGACATCATAACCCAGAGTGTGGTGAGTCTATGGGTAACGTAAATAACCCGTTTTACGGTAGCTCTCAGGGAAAGCCTCAAAATAGGTCTGGGGATAGAGTTAACTTTGTGCCTACATGTTTTAGGTGCGGGAAGAAAGGCCATAAATGCCCTGACTGCCCACAGAAGCAGAAGGTTGGATGTATGAACAAATATTCTGGAGATGAGAGGGAAGTTAGGATGGAAAAACCCAGAGTAATGTCTGGGTCGATAATAGCAGCCATCAGACAACCGGGTCTATATGTAGATGGCAGGGTAGGCCAGAGAGAATGCAGAATGCGCATAGATACGAGAGCAGACAGGACCATAGTTGATGCAAACCTAGAGGAAAAAGAGTACCCAGGTAGGAATGTTACCTTGGAGGGCTTCAATGATTCAATGCATCCCTAAGGTCTGGATAGGGGGGAAGCACAGGTTACACCACATAGTAGCCAATTCCCGGGAAAAATATTATTGGGTATGGATACGGGCATTATGAGGTATCTGTTAGGGCTAGAAGTTCAACAAATGCAGTCCAAAAAGGAGCTGAAGGTGGCCAACAATTAGATGCAGGAGTTAAACTTTAATCACAAGGAATCAGGCTGCATGCCAGGCAGCAGAGGAATGGGCCAATACAGAGCTCAGTGCAGAGTCAGGTGCCATGCTCTTCCAATTTAGAAATTTTTGGAGATAAGAAAGTTGGGGAGGTTGAAGTACAAGCAACACAGGATGGTGAGTCCATAGATATCCCTATCCCCATGAGCTTCAGGAAGAAGCTTCAGACAAGCATAGGCTGTGTAGTCAGCAAGAAGAGGACCCAGCCCTAGCCATACCTGAAAGAAGAAGTAAAAGAAGAATAGCGCATATTAACATGTTAAAGGCCTAGAACCCTCCTGATGCCTCGCTACTAGGTATGGTAGTAGTCAGTAGCAGAAGAGGAAGACGAGGGCCAGGGGTAAGGTAAAGTACTTGCAGAGCTACCAGCTCTGACAGACAGGCAGAATAGTAAAGTGGGAGCCTGTTAGCCGAATATAATGATGTAGTAAAGGCAGGAGGTTGGTAGAGCCAGGGATATATGTCATGAGATTGATACTGGTAACGAGAAGCCCATCAGGACATGCCCATATGGGATAGCTCCTGCATGGAGGGACCAGCTGAGGGAGGGGATCTGGGTGTTGCAAGAGTCCGGCACAGTGGTGCCATCCACCAGCCCTTGGTCATCACCCATAGTCCCAGTTCATAAGCATGATCGAATCGTTCGTCTGTGCATTGATTGTAGAAAGGTTAACCACATCACAAAACCAGACCCCTATTTAATGCCCTGCATAGACGAGATGATCGACCAGCTTGGTGAAGCCCATTATTTATCAAAGTTAGATTTCAACGAAGGTTTTTACCAAATTCCCCTCGCCCAAGTAGATCAGGAAAAGACAGCCTTTTGCATGCCATGGGGAAGATTCCATTTTACTATGATGCCCTTTGGATTGAGGAATGCCCCAGCATCTTTCCAAAGGATGATGGACATAGTCCTAGTGGTGGAAGCAATCACAAACTATGTGAGACCCATAATTAAAAAGGACGTCCTTCCTGGGTACACAGGATACTTATAGGAAATTTATCCCTAATTACGCCCACAAGTCCATAGAACTCACCAATGTGACGCAGAAGAGTGCAGCTAATGTTGTATGTTGCTCTACTGCTATGAATGATGAATTTTATTATCTATGCCATACCCTTTCCCGAGTGTGCTCCCTTACCATCACCACTCCCACTACAGACAGACGCATCCACTAAGGGGATGGCTGGTGTTCTGAGTGTAGTGAGTGAAAGATGAAGAATTACCAGTGGGGTTCTGCTCCAGGAATCTGCTCCAGCAGAGACTAGGTACTCTGATGCAGATCGAATGTTTGGCCATCATACGAAGCACAACCACAAGAGACCTAACAGTTGACACAGAAGATATTCACGTGTTCTGATTAGTTTTCCGGCTGTGGCGACAGGTATGGGATTCTCTATCCTAACTGCTGGAGACATGGGAAGCATTTTCATGTCTGTAATTTATTCATGTGGGTTTCTTGTGTTGAGGCTTCTGTGTCTTTATCTATATGGCTATTGTCCTGTGAATTTTATCATGTCAACAGGTTAAAGTTAATAAGAAACCAGGTTCTCTGATTTCTCCAAACTCTAGCTATGTAATTCATGAATTTTGTACATGTAGGGGTGGCTATTTTTTTTAGTGCAGTGTGATATTAGCTGATCTTCTTACCTTTAGTAATTTCTGTAGCTTCATAAAAAAAAACTCTAAAGGTCTGGCAACATTTTTGTAACATCATCCATCAACAACAAACAGTAAAAGTACTATTAGAAATATTCGAAGGAATATTATCATCAATGGAAGGTTAGCTCACTAGCGATTTCAATCCCCATGGCCCTGTTTTGCTACTTTAATATGGCTAAAAGACAACCTGCCAGATCTTCCTCACCCAATTCAAGAACAGCTGTATTGGTAGCTGCAGTAGATGATGAAACTCTCTTGGAAAGTGGGCCACAGGTTGCTCAGTTAAAAAAAACAGGTAAGGTTGGTTGAGCGAACAGATCATATGAGCTAATGCAAACACTGGTTTTTTAGCACAACAGTTCTAGACCCGAACAGAAAGAAAACATGTGTGCAACTGAGAAAGAAAAATTAGACAGAGGAGGACTGAGAGCTAGTTGAAGAAGGAGCTGATCTCTCGAATCAGACAAAAAATAGCCTCTTGGGGCAGATTACGAAGGAGCAAGTCTCTCTAGGCGAGCTAAACGATGGCCTTTCAAGTATACTTTGATTGCCTTATTGATGTGGTCATCAATAAGGCAATCAGGTTTTTAATGGTCGTCCATCACATGACTCAAGTGTGGCGGGCTACCAAATCTGAACTGAGCATGAGTTGATTTAATGATGAGGTCAGCAGAGCCAAGCTACTAAACAACAAATCGAGTGAGTAAATTTAAGTTGATCAAACAAGAAAATCATTGATCTATAATTATTATGTTAAATGCAATCATTAGGTAGGCGGGTGGGCTATAGGGAAAATCAATCTCTCAGGACCTGCCTCTTTTTATTAATGCAGCCTCATGCAGCAGAGAACCACGAAACAATTTTTAAACTGTGCGGCTTTGCAAGCAGATTATAAACAATACAACAACAAACCATTTGTTGGTAAACTAGCACGACTTAGATCATCATTATCATCTTGCTTTTCTTCTCTCTGTAACGTATATACACCTCATTTACTCTCATAACCAATGTGTGTCTGCCTCCCCATGAGCTAATCTGACCTACTTCAACCATGTCACCATCATCAGCTTTTGTTTAGTCCACTGGTGGATGAAAGTCTGTCTCATGGTACATGGTTCTGTTTTTTTTTGATAATCAACTCTCAGTTTCCTCTAGCTGGACTCTCATATGCACACAGCATGCATGAAGAGGATTATTTGATACATAAAGCATGATGTTTACTCAACAATGCACACTATAGCAAACAAAATGTTCTTTGGCATTTGACTGCCTCACATTAAAGGTAGCCTTGCCAGCACTTCAAGATCACTTTACTTCAAAATACCAGGAAGCAGGTTGCACACATGCCTCAGCAGAATACTTCTCCTAGTAGACTTGTTACATTAGTAGAACATCATTCATATTTCAGTGCTGCAATTGAAGATTGCAGCACAATGAGGTGTGTTGATTTGTTTATATCTGCTAAATATATGGGGTCTAATCGATAGATGGCCTTTTAAAAAGGTTCCCCAAAGCTCAACAGTAAAAGCAAGCTCCATTTGCAATGATGGACCATCAAAATGAATATCTTGAAGTTGATCATTGGAGGGTGGTAGATTAACACTATCAAGAAATGGAAGACATCAATCATGATGACCCTTCATTATCTCCCAATCACACTATCTGAATAATTATGAAGGAGGTGGGGTAGCCTGTTCTTTTTTGTTTTCCATACAAGCTTGGTAATTGGATTTCTGAAAAAGTGCCCAACCCATTCTTTTATAAATACATTAGGAAAAGGAGTGTTTATGTCTTCTGTTACCTAATTAAAATGGGTTGTTCAGCTTGTGACCCATTACTGTGTTAATAACAAGGAGGTTTTCAACTTGTGACTCATTACTGGGAAACTTTCTATAATAAGAATTTTAATTCTTGACTCATTACTGTGTACCTCATTAATAATGGATTCTCGAAATCATGCCTTATTACTGGTGTCCTGGGTCTCCAACTCTTATGGGTATGTTATTGGTAACATGGTCAAATTGTTATTATCTTCAACTTAGAAGACTCGTCATCAATTTTATTTTCTAATTCAGATTTTTAATTCAGATTTTATTTCAATAATTTCGCAAATATCAGAACCACTATTTTCTACAAGCTTTCCATAGCTTGTGTTGAAGCTGAATGAAGCAAGTGGCTATGTTGAATGCATGTAGCCTACTAGGCTGAAGATGATGTGTGCTCATGTATAGTTTTGTTAGTTGGTTAGTGATTACTTGTGCTGGATCCACTTGAAAACAAGATAACATGATATCAAGTATTTTTACAGATAGTTCTGAAAACTAGGGCAACGCGAAGCCTAGTTATAAAATTAGAAGGATGGTTGAGATTTGAAAGAAGAAACCATGGTGACCGTTCAAGGGACAAAGCACCTTTTTTTGGCATTATTTACAGTATTTTGAGGTCATTAGCAGCCATTCCAGGAATAAGTATCACGTGACATTAATTGGTGTCGTAGGTTGACATTTTATCTGAATTAGTATGTAATGCTTTAGTGTCATTGATATCTCAATGTAAAAACAAGTTAACACACTTAATGTTTTTGTTGATACTGCTGTTGTTTACACATAATTTATTGGAAGATCTTATTTGACAGTAAAAAAGGTATCCAGCATAAAAGTTACTCTTATCCAAATGTTGCAAGTCATCTTACTTCTATGTTCTTCCCCAAAATTCCTGGACGTTACCTCCATCTACACAGTTGACCAAAAAAATGACATAACTTGATGACGTTAATCTTTAACCAATCAGATCAGGGATATGCATGGCCTGGAATTTTTGCTGTCGTTGGCGTGATATGGTCAGAACTCAGCAAAACACATGAAACAAAAGCAACTGTTTCAGTTGAAGGGAGACATGCCCTCAGAATACCTTATACAATGCACTTTAGTGACAGGTTAGTTGATTGAGAGTCTTGCGGTCAATATTGTATGCGGACTATGTGAGGGGGAAAGTAGAGATGTTGAAATTGGTTTCATGGTTTTTAGAATTTTGGGAGGTCTGCTGGTTTACACCTTTGCGAAGAATTCAAGGATGCCAAAAGTATTTTTTTAAGTTATAATCAGCTGCAACCACATTTAGGATACTAAGAAGTTACAAGAGTGACTTTTGGCTGAGATATAAACTTTGTTGTTTTGGGTCTGCCATACAGTGAGTGCTCCACATTTCTAATACACGTATACATGTATATACTACAAGGCATTGAGTGGCAGAAGAAGGTTCAATAAAGAGAGGGGGAAATTAATTTCTATATAACAGCATTGCTTTAGTTATTGTTCTATCCCTATTGCTATTAAAAGGCAGGCCCAAGTATGAACACACATGGTTTTACTTTAAAGTTCTTATCATTGCATATGGTCCTGATAGAGCAGTATGCTTTCTAATCATATGTTTTTTTTTGCCACGCATGTTTTTCTTTTGGAACTGCAGGTTTGGAATGTGAAGTGAAATCATCCCTTTAACTCCATTTAAATTGATACTTTCCGGCATCAAGTCTTGCCATGGCTACATCAACTGTGATTGATAAAGCTGTATATACAGATTGTAGACGTTCATGTGAAGGTGGGGGTGGTCTAAATTATAAAAATGGAAATACTATAACAATAGCGACTTTGTGGCTAAATTCTGCACACTTCAATATTATGAACTTGATATATATCTCAAATCTCTGTGCACTCACTTTTGATATTAAAAAATGAGGTGTTATTATTAACTATGCTAAAGTTACATGCAGACAAAGTGGGGGTACCTCAAAATCTGAGTGCCTGAACCGGCTGTAGTTGTGGTTCCTGATTGGAAAGTGTTAGCCATTCGAGGGACTGAGGAAGTCCTGCCCGAGTCTTCTGGAGTGGTGGTAAAATTATGAAAGGGCATACTACACAGCAAGTTATGTGTGTGGGGGAGGGAGGGGGGGAGGGGGGAAGGACAGATACTAAATACTAAAGTGCTTTTTGCTCTGAAGAAACCGTTTATGGTAATAAGTTAGCCGAGCTTTGATTTTGGCCGCCATTTTAAAATAGGGGTCAAACCAGTAATTGAGAGTGTTGTCACACTCCCCAATAGATACGCCATGCACAGCAAAGTGTTCCATCCAACTCTGGCCATGCTAACAGACCCTTACAGGAAACTGACATCACCCTCGCTGCATCCTAGGGCAGCATCAATGTTTCAAACTTTCTGTGTTTCTACGTAAATATTTAAAAAAACTAGCATGCATCCACTGACCAATGAATGTGTCAACCCGCCTTAGATACTTGTATCAATTGACTGAGAGAACACTCACTCAGTAGATTACAGGAATGTTTGTCATAGTAAAAAGAACGATTGAGAGCAACGTTCAGTATATAGCACATTTTAAAATAGAGGTCATATAAATCCCACTTTGGCAGCTTCTTGGTTTCATGGACAGTGTCTTCAGCTGATTTTGACCTTAAAACCACTTCGAGCTTGCATTGAATAGGATGGGGTATGCAACAAATGTGTGGTGGACAGGAGGATGTAATGCATGCAAGAACTTGGAGTCGGGCACAGATGACAATTGGTAGGAAGGTGTTAGGGGCAAGTAATGCAATAGCAGGAGTGGCAATATGGAGAGATATGGTGTGGAAGAAGCTGGAGGAGAGGAGGGAAGAGATGAAGGTTTTGTTTGGAAAGAGATTGGAGGGATTGGTAGAGAGCAGATGGATGAAAGTTGTTGTAAATAAACTAAGAGAGCATGGAGTAATCGGAAGAATCGGATGGTGAGAAGAGTATGAGATCTTGAGGAGGAATTATGAACTAGACAATGAGGTTGGGTCAATAAGTAAGTGGAAGGAAAAGATGAAGGTGAGAAACGAGAAGGATTGGGAGGAGGTAAACAGCTTGAGTATGCTGTAGGTGAAGAGGTATGTGAGGTCCATGCAGAGTCCGGAAGTTGTGAGATTGCAATTTAGATGCATCAGCCAGGATATTAGAGGATAAGAAGAGCTGTGGAATAATTAGTGATGAGAGATGCATAATGTGCGATAGTCGAGCAGAGGAGGATGTGGGGCATTTCTTGGTTATATATGGAGAGAGACCACCTGGCACTGGTGGATATGAATTCAGAATTGTAGGGGCCGGACAGTGGCTGGATGAATATGGAGTGGGTAAAGATGGAAGGATGGTATTGCTGCTGGGAAGAGTTGGATGAAGTAAGCAATGCATAGAGGAGGAAGTGAGCGAGTGTGTTGTATTGCATAAGGAACTGGCGGCAGATGAGGAAGAAATTGTTGTACGGTGAGCTGATGGATGAACTTCGGACCCCTCTCCTCCCCTCCCACATCTTTGAACAGCTGACACTCTGGCATTAGTTCACCAATGGCATATATATTTTGGGTATTAGTCTGTGTCACACTGTGCTGTGTATATTTATATGTTGGCCTTGGAAGGCTCAAGATTAAATTATAGCTGATACATTCCCATACCAGATAGCTGATTGCCTTCTTCACTTGCCACTCAATGACTAGCATTCATGGCTCATAGCTAGACACCTATGGTATTTAGGGACCCCAAAGCCCTGGGCTGTGGTGAGGGTGCTATTAAGGGTCTGAGATTATAGGTCCCAGTTCTCAGTGTCTAACTGATTAAAAGTAGTTTTTCTGTTGGGTGTGAACAGTTCAGACTGGGTTGAACTTGTAGCTCTATGGTAATACACTGGACCAACACCATACTTGTTTGAACAGGTTGAAGTACGTTGACGATAGCAATAGTAACACAGCTACATCATTCAGCAATGTTAATGAGATATTTTTTGTGAAGAAATTACTAGCTGGTTGCTGGAAAAGAAATTTGACAGTTTAGTAATTTCTTCTTTTGGTGTCACTAGTTGGTTGCTGGAAAATGAACTGACTGCTAGCGAAGAACTAGCTCAGGAGCCAACAAAAAAATGGGGTTTAAGTTTGTAATGAGCTCCTCCCACACTAGTAGCAAAACTTATGCACCAATCAACCTTAGCCTCACCTACTTATTTAGATAATGAGCTAGTTCTTCGCTAGCAGTCAGTTTCATCTTCCAGCAACCAACTACTGTCATTAAACATTGCTCTCAGTTATGATAGGTTCCTTGTCCAGGAACCTGCTAGTAATTTTAAAAATCCATCTCTCTAGCTATTGCTAACATATATATCTGCTATTACTAGAACAGTTATTTAATATATAATGATTAAAAACTCGTAACGTAATTGTATAGCTACCCTCGTAGCATCAGAGGAAAGACCCCAATAATACGTACATCCAAGATATTGGTGATGGATGAAGGTCGAGCAACAAGGGCTAGCCTGAATATGGAGTCAATATATTGGGTGCATATATTTTAAGTCATGGGGTGATAGTGTTTAGACTTTAGAGTATGACATTTGGAGCAGGGACTGGCCCAATGATAGGAGCACAGGGAGGTGTGGTCAAAATTCTGTATGAAGCTGACACATAATATTCCTCCATGTATTTGTTGACTTATTTTTACTCTTCATATTAGCCTCTTGGCTGGTGATCTTTGTCCATAAAAAACATTAAAAATAGATAATTGCTAATCTTCTTTTTTATGGGCATCATTGCTGAGACAGATCTTGGAAGCGCATTCCACAGTCTACTAAAATATTGATATCCTGTGGCAGTTGAACGATGTATTTCCGCTTCAGCTGTGAACATGATCTGGTCTTTGTTTTTATGTAGGAGATGTAGTCCAAGATGTTGAAGTTTGAGGATTTTAAGGAACTTAACCAGCTCAAACCAGCTAGGCCTTGCTCTATATAATTCTGTAGGATAAATTTAGTTGCTCTTCTTTGGATTAATCTCCTTATGGGAGCAGTATGTTAGTTTTGACCTCCATAAACTGAGATGGAGTTTTCTCTTAATTCCAGTTGGGGAGGATGCAGAAATGACCCTTTTATAGAGGAATAAGCACTATGGCAAATATGATTGTCACACTTCTGGAAGGGAGCCAATGTCAAGCTGGAACTCTTCCTCAATTGAGGTGATAACTGAAGTCAACTTAATGTCATCAGCAAACATGAAATGCAGATGAGAAATTGCATTTTCTAGCTATTCCTTCCTTGAATTCAACAAAGTGTACCCTATTCAAAATGTATTGTCTAAGCAAAAACAAGAGAGGACCTGTAATGTCTACCATCCATATTTTCAGTCATTGTGTGGGATACAATGAAATGCCTTGCTGAAGTCAGTGAAATCTAGTCCGAGTTAATCATTTTTGTCATATTGATATGAGATGGAGCTGTTAAATATGTTTTAGGAATTCAGGTGGAGATCGACAGAAGTGGAGCAGCAATTGGCAAGTCACTGGAGTTGGCAACACTTGGTTGCATGAGAGAAGAGTGGTCTCCATGAGCAGACTGCTGCTAGGAAATGGTCTGGTATATATGTCACCAAATAGACATCAGGTGATTGCATGAGACACATGTGGTCTCTGGGAGCTGACTGGCAACAGGAAGGAGGGTCTAATTGATATCTGATATTGGGGGTGGGAACAAACAAGTTCTTTACTACTTTGCCAGTAAGCTCATTATTGACATGATGACAATTTTTTTAATTTTTTTTATCATATTTTGGTCCAGTCCTGACTCAATAAGAGATGTCTGATTACATCAGCACTTCTGATCAGTTTAACAAGAATAGGATGTGGTCTACATGCAGACTTATTGAATAATTATTGAATTTACCAAGCATACAGCAATAGGTGGTACTTATAAGAGGGTTCCAGGCTTGAGGGGATGCTGGCAACATTACTCGTGTATGAGTTGAGGATTGTTGCCTGGGTAACTCTCCCTCCCCACCCCTGCATTCTTCTATGCCATAAACCTGAATTTCCTGTCAGTACCTTGTCCTGAGCTGGAGGCCAGACCTTAAAGGAAATGGTTGTCTGCACAGGGGTGCCCATTAGGATCTACATGTCTTTAACCAGCTTGGCCATGGAGTCCTCTAATTTTGTCTGTGCAGAAGCACTATTCATGTCTTTAGCACGGTTTCTTCTAGTTTTAAAAGGTGACATCTTGGACAGTAGAAGTGGTCACTATTGCTAGATGGTAGGTCAAATCTAGACTTCGATAAACCATCACAGCAACGATGAATCCACTCTTACACATGCCATCACAGAATATAGACTTATGTGTTGGTTTCTTTTGGGATGAGGTTGACTTCCTCACAAATAGAACAGATGTTTTCTGAGGAAAAAAGCATTAAATAGGGTTGGACATTATCAGTTCTTGCTTTGTTCTGGCCAGACTTTTTAGAATTAGTGGAATTATAAGATGGGACTCCATTGGCAGCGGCAAGTGATCTAAGTATGACTACCTTTACCTTGGGATAAAGACTGCTTAGGTAAGGAGCACACCGAACCACACTTTTCAGTCATTTTTATTTATTTAATTTCATACTATGTAATTTAGATCACCTCATACTGACCAATCAGCTATTCTTGAGAACAGATCCTACATGTCATATAGGTTCATAAATTAATGGGAGGCGTTCATAATTCTGGGTGAAAGTTCAATTCAATAGTTCCAAGCGAATGGATGGGATGATACATTTCTACTAGATCCACACATATGTATCAGTTTAGCCTACAAGTGGAGATTCTAAACTTTTTATGAGGCAATTGCTCCCAAGGGACTTTCCATTCTTGTGTATTTTAAGACCATGGTATATACTTCCTGCTTTATATATATATATATATTTATTACTACTACTTCTACTACTATACTATTACTATTACTATTATTTTTGTTGTTGTTGTTCATTTGATTATTATTATTATTATTATTATTATTATTATTATTATTATTATTATTATTATTATTATTATTATTATTATTATTATTATTATTATTATTATTATTATTATTATTATTATTATTATTATTATTATTATTATTATTATTATTATTATTATTATTATTATTATTATTATTATTATTATTATTATTATTATTATTATTATTATTATTATTATTATTATTATTATTATTATTATTATTATTATTATATTTTTATTTATTTTTTATTTTTTATTTTATTATTATTTTATTTTATGGTCTTAATAATTTATTAAAATTACATATGACAGAGAATAACATGCCATACCTCAAGTTAAAAAGTTTAAAAGTTCATGCGATGACTAGGGAAATGGCTCGTCCCCAACCCTGATGGCAAAGATCCCATTACTGAGGCTGCATTCCCACGCTGCACAGCCACAGAAATCCGTTGAAGAAGATGTTGATGGGAGTCCTCTTCATAAGTCACTGACCTCAGGCGGCGTCCCAACTCCCTGAAGAATGCCTTTGCTTGAGGCCCAAAGGATCCACACGTCTCTACCGCCACAGGTACAAACTTGTATGCCGAGTCCAGGTGGGCGTACTTTTCACCCTTCAAAATCTCCGCCTGGGCTGCCACTGCACCAGCCTCAGTGACTGTAGCCAAAAGGTTGGATGGGGCAAAGGTGTCACTGCAGGTTGCATCCCATACCAAGAGTCTACCACTTGACCATGGAATGATGGACATGCCATCAGGTCTCTTTCCATCGGACCGAAGCAGACCTGAGGGCTCCAGCCGGGAAGGGACATTTGCAGCAGTTAATGACCGGTGGATGATGTCATTTAAAGCACCATGGCGAGAAAGCCTTCCCTGACTGTGCCTACAGCTCAACCCATGTGTACCAAACTGGTTGACATCCGATCCACAGTAACTACAAGAGTGTGGCTGGCACAGGGGTGCTCCAAGACGTAGCCCAACTGCTATTCGAACTACATCATCGCTCATTCGGAGACCCAGTGAGGAGATTGGCAGGGCATTAAGCCAGGCACCTGACTCACATGCAGACACAGCGAGGAGACGAGCTCTGGTTTTGGGGTCACTAGCATTCCGCAAAAGTGACTCTGCCCTTTCCAAAATACGAGGGATGTCCCACGATTTCTGCTGATGGGAAGCAGGCGGGGCTGGAGGAGGCAAGACAAGGTCATCACCCCAGAGTGAAAGGGCAACCTCAATCTCAGGGTACTGGACAGCACTAAACCGAGGGGGGAGGATATGGTGAATAAGATTGGACGATCCATCAGCAGAAGCCAAAAAGGCAGAGGGAGCAAGATGAACCGCACTCCTAATTCCAATTCCCCCATGGTTCACTGGAAGGGTGGCCTGTAGCCAAGAAGAGTCATTGTTCTGAAAATCTATATCAGTGATATTGCTGAGGATTGACTTGAGAAGGTGGTCATAGGCTGTGAGATGACTGGAAGAGAAACAGGGAGCAGAGCGGAGAATGTGCATCATCTTAGGGATCGCAAATGAGTGACGCAACAATGTGATAGCATCATGTGATTGCAAATTACAAAGTCTATCACCCACCAACTGCAGCAGCTCTGTCTTCTCCCTTACACATGCATCCACTGATTGTAACCCTCCAATAGGAGAGCCCAAGAGATTGGCATTCTCTGGGTTAATGATGCTAACTCCTGGAAGAGCAATGAGGACGATCCCACGAGAGGTAGGATCCTTACAGATCAATTCTGTCTTTCCTCTGTTTAGCTCGAGGCCCAGAGCACCTGCTTCAACTTCAATGGTCTTGAGATCACAAATTACATCTTCCCGGTTGCCTCCCAGAGTTCCATCATCCAGATAAAAAACACAGAACTCTGACCTCAGCTTTGCACACAGTTTCTGAATAGTCAGGCAAAAGAGGAGGGGTCCCAGCGGGTCGCCTTGCTGAACCCCTTCTGAAGACAGCACCACTTCATCACCCCATGAGAGTAAAGATGGCGAGCAGTACACTGAGTGGACAAAAGGGAGAAGCTCGGGAATGTACTCCTCAACAGCACCCAACATCTTGTCCCGGCGAATACTGTTGAAGGCAAGTCCACTTTCATGATCACTTGGTCTTCCTTGAGGTTCTGGAGGTAGATGCGAGCAGCATGCACTGCCGCTTCAATCCCCGCGTCACTCCAAAACCTAACTGCCGAGGGGCCAGGATATCAGGAACTTTTTGCATGGCATGAATGCAAGCACACTTAGCAGCAAAACACAGAAGTCTGCGCAGGGTACAGCCCACAGCGATAGGGCGAACCCCACCATCCTTCTTACGCAGAGCTACCAGTGAGGCACCAAAGAAATGTGGACGGATGGATACAGGTGTGTCACCTCTTAGAATTAGAGATATCAAAGAAGTGAGCGCCCTCAGTAGTGAATGGCCACCTTCACCAGCGGACGGACCCGTGAGGTCTTTGAGATGTTGTGGCTATCCTGGCCCCCTGCAGATCCATTTGGGAAGGAACGTATGGCTTGAGTTATGATGGCCTCGGTGACTGAGAAAGAGAATGAGGATGGGTCCGGGGATATCATTATTGAAGAATCTGGGTGAGCCGCAGGGTGCTTCTGCTTCAAGGCTTCCAGAGTGTCAGGTGAGTGATCAGCTAAAACATCCTCAGCACATGCAAGCCTGACAGCGCCCTTGACATCGCCCTCTTCCAGCTTGGATGTCACCTTTGAAGACAAGAGCTGTAGGGGATCACGAGACTTCTGTCTTTTGGAGCAACGGCTAGGCTTCCCTGATGTAGCATCAGCATCAGCTTCCTCCCTTACAAGGTTATTTACGGCTGACGCTAAATTCCACCTCTTTCCTCCTCTCTGGCGGCAGCCTAAAACAGCGAGACGCAAAATGCAGGAGGCGACACCACGTGGAATGGTCATTCCTCGCCACCACACTTATCACGATGGATGCTAGCTTCCTGGCTGCCAGCTCCCTCGAGGCTCTAGGGACTCTCTTCAGTACATTAGAGCGCAGCTTTGAGAAAGGAGTAGCAACAACAGCATCTTCAACCGACTCATTCCCACGTGGTGTTGGACTGGAACTAGACACGGGGGTATCTCCCAGAGCTCTTGGCAGTTGACTGGAGCCAGGACAGCGGCAACTTAAAGGCCCATGTGTTCGAACTAGGCCACCGAAAAGCTCCTCAAGCAGATAGAGCAGACTACCATTCGCACGCAAGTTCAATGGTCATTATTATTATTATTATTATTATTATTATTATTATTATTATTATTATTATTATTATTATTATTATTATTATTATTATTATTATTATTATTATTATTATTATTATTATTATTATTATTATTATTATTATTATTATTATTATTATTATTATTATTATTATTATTATTATTATTATTATTATTATTATTATTATTATTATTATTATTATTATTATTATTATTATTATTATTATTATTATTATTATTATTATTATTATTATTATTATTATTATTATTATTATTATTATTATTATTATTATCATTATCATTATCATTATCATTATCATTATTATTATTATTATTATTATTTTAACTTAGTTGCACATCCATCTTACACCGAATCAGCACTTCAATAGAAGTGTAGTAGGATTGCTGGATATCAACTATTGAGACATTGCATGTGAAACTGTATCTATCATTATCTGTCCGATAAGTTGCACACTAGTCATGATGAGTATTTCTTGGGAAATGCATTGTGAGCGAATATAGAGGCGTTCATTCTCCCTGACGAAGACCGAAGCATTCTGTTGAAACATCGTAGACAATGATATTATAATGAAGTCAATTGAAAATCACAATACAAATTTGAATAATATTACTTGCTGTACTATATACCTGATCCATGATGATAAATTTCAAAGGCATTTTGGGGGGCATTTTCAACAGTTTTTTATTACTCCTTCACAAAATTCAACTCAAGAGCCTTCTTCTATTTTAAATGCCCACACTTTGTTTGCTTCAGATTATTGTCATTATATAGATAAGAGTTCAAAATTTTGATACAAATATTCAAACAAAATTCTGAATAACAAAATGGTTATTACAAACAATATCCAACTAGCAAATTTAACCTAGGATGCATAAACTATCGTACCATACACAGCAAATATGTGAGCAAACAGAGCCACAGCTAGCAAAAAAAATCAAAACCATGGTTAGGTTATTGTCAACTCAATAATTTTTATGCAGTACAGTTCACTGTATAAGGTGACGCATTTAAAAATGCTGTTCCTTTATCTGCCAAAGTTGGGTCCAAGCTGCACTTGCTGCCATAGGCACATTTCTTCCAGTATAAACATAGTGCACTATTATCATATATACTATTTTCCAAGCACTCTCTTCTATTTTGAAATAGGACTTCTCTGGTGGCTCTGATCATCTCCTGTAGTCTCAGCTTTACCAGTAATGTACCCAGAGTATTGGCTGTACAATTGAACTGTTCTTCATTAGAGAGTATTGTAGTCAACTGCATTTTACATAAGAAGAGTATGGTACGGAATTGTATCAGAGGTGTGTCTCAAATTGTTTAGCTAATGTACCTACATAAGAGCAGATGGCATTTGTGGTGTTCGTGTGGGCTTCAATCAATCCCATGTGTAAGGGGTTTGTCGAGTTAATCAGATTATCTAGCACATCTTTTTGCTGCCACACTTCAATTAGAGACTCTACAACTTGTCTGATCTTTTTGGTACTATCATTCACGTTGGTGAAGTGGATGTCTGTTTTGATGAAAGTCTAAGAGATGGAAATAAGAACATAACTGTCAACTAATACATCAACAATAGCATATACAAATACTCACATCCAAGTGATCATTTTTCCAGGAGGTGGCCATGATTTGTTCCGTAGATAATCCTAGGTAGATTTCCTCCACGATATTTTGTCCATCATTGTCAAAGCAGAGTGCTTGCGCATTCGCCTGGTGGTTACAGGAAAGCAGGACTAGGAGCAGTAGGGAAGTTACTCTGGAGTACATGGTGTGGAGTCTTTGATCAGGCAGCTAAGATGCGAGAGCTTGAAGATTTAATGCGGTGGTCCGCCAGCGTTTACTTTTTATACAAAACGCAATGAGGTAAAAATGGACCCGCCTCTTTATACGGCTTCGTGTAAAAACAACAAAAATAGTATTGTCGTTAGTCAATTAGCAATATTTAGATCGCGGTCGTCACCATCGTCGTCATCATCAGTTCGGCTGCTGTACCAGGGCACCAAAATGTGAAGGAGTTCGTATACTGCGTTAACCTCCGATGTTTCCTTGTGGAGGAAGGTGGAGTAGCTACATATTTGATGGCCAAGAAATTTCACTACCTCTTTCTTATCTCTTGTAGCTACTAGGGAGCTTGCATCCAATTCTTCATGAATAACTGAGTTGGGTACATCTTCAATTCTTTTCTCTTCTAGTAGGGTTCTGTAGCAGCTTGTGGTCAAAGCATTTTCATTTGCTACTGTTATCACCCAGATTTCCCATCCGCACAGGTAAACAAGATGGCTGCCTTTTGAAGTGGATACCACGTCATTGTTGCACAACTTAACTAAACTTCCAACAGGCAGTCCAGACTCTATGTTGGAAGACCTTGCACTTGATGAAAGCAGATATATCTGAAATCAAACAAAGACGTGCTAAATTATTTTCCCTTCCACAAATGTATAGGCTATCAGGCAGCAATTTACTGTAATAATACATACTGTTTCCTTGACAGGGATGAATATTCAGTGGCTATGGAGGTGGCTGTCAATTGTTCCTGGACTTGAACCCAGCAATGAAGATTCGAGAAGGCAGATACTGAATTGAGATCTTATTGATTGATCTGGATGTCTGGCATAGTTTAGTAACACCAGAGTCACATGCTGCAGTTACATTTCCACATAACATAATCAGCAAAATTACAAATAAGAAGGAGAAAGATCACCTCCACAAAGAGCACAGAAGATACTTCGAACTTCACAGTTACACTGCCATTGATGGAAACTACACTGTCAATGTCAGTGTAGAGCACCCTGTTTGCATTGACCATTTCCTCAGGAATTCATAGTGCCATAAGATGGTGAACATGAACTGCCAGTTGATGGAATCAAGTACTTGTTTAAAATCAATGAACATGGTCATATACCTCCATGATGCAGCATATGATATGTACTTGCTGGGTGCAACTATGGCCAAGTCAGAAGCCATCTTGATTTCTTCAGAGGATGAAATCAATAATGGGCCTTCCTCGAATAATTCTCTTACAGGTGCTATTGATATGAGAGAAATGCCTAGATGATAGATAGGTCTCCCTTCTTTGGAATCAGGAACAATGAGATTTGTGTTCCATTCTGCAGGCATAATATAAGTGGTAAAAACTTCCGTTACTAAACTTCCATGAATGTCTAGAAGACGATCAACAAATGATCTCAATTTCCGAACATAAACTGTACAGGGGTATTTCCTGTTGCCCGGACCCCCCTCCCCCCCCCCCCCCCCCACTCCCCCTTCATATAGGAGCTACTGGCGCTTAGCGCCATTTCAACCGTTGTAATTTTTTTGGAGTCTTAATTGTGGCGGTGCTAGGGGTCAGATTTAAATATTTATTTTTTTATTATTTTTTTATTTTATTATCTCACCCAACTATGCTTCAACATACTGGAAAGGTGAATTCCAAGTTACAGAAGATTTGGATGCTCTATTCTGGACTTACAGTGGCTTTTGCACACACCACCCGCCCAGTAAGGCGATCAAGAATGAATTAAGGGGGGACAATGGCATTTTTCCCCTTTTTTTCTTTTTTCCTTATGGTTACCACTTTAGAGCTCCGTAGATTCTGTAAACTTCATGGTATGGACTTGATATATAGCTCAAAAGATAGGTCTCGCTGTGTTCTCTCTTTTGATACTAAAATATGTTTCATAGATATAACTATAGGCAAGTTACTAGACTCTAAAGCGGACGGACCTCAAAAGCCTGAATCGCCTCAACCTCCGCAAAGATAACTCCAGAGCAACAAAAAAATGGTACAAGTGGCTAGAGGAAGCCCGCCTCTATGCAATTACCTTTTTGATTAGGCTTTAAAATGTATTACCTGGTTAAGCGCGGGTGGAAAATTGAAGGCGTTGTAAAAGCAACGCCTTCAATTTTCCAACCACACGCTTGACCAGGTAATAGATTTTTAACGCCTTAATCAAAAAGGTGCAGAGCCACTCGCACCAATTTCAATATTTTTGCACTTAGCAATCAGGAATTATTCTGGATGGGGACTTTGGGATGCAGGTTTTTGAGGTCCCTCCTCTTTAGGGTCTAGTAACTTGCCTATAGTTATCCTATGAAACATATTTTAGTATCAAAAGAGAGCACACAGAGAGACCTATCTTTTGAGCTATATATCAAGTCCATACAATGAAGTTTGCAGAATCTACGGAGCTCTAAAGTTGTAACCAGAAGTAAAAAAGGGGGGGGGGCTGTCTCCCCTTCCCCTGTCAGTGCAAACCCAAACTTCAATGTTTACATTGCTATAACTTTTTTTGGTCAAAAATGTTGATTCCGTGCTTCCCGCCCACAATAACTCATTCCAATAAAAAATTTATGTCTAACATTTTATACCATTTTGTAGCTCTGTCTTTACTCTACAAATTAAATGGTTTCAAAAAAAAATCATTGCCTCTTTTGTGAAGTTATTGATGATCTAAGTTAAAATTTTACATTTGTACTCGCCATAACTTAGTGGATTTTTTTTTTTAAGATTCTAAACCATTCAATTTGTAGCACTATGCATGCTCTAGCCACTGAAGCAATTAAGGCAATACAAAATACTAGTAAGGGTGGGGAGTGGGCGGCATCTTCTTCAATGGTGCTTGCTTCTTTGAGTTACCTTGAAGGAGGACAAAAAGAAAGTATATGTTATGCATATCATTTGAAAGCATGACAAGTGGGCTATCTTTTAATAGGAAAAATATGTTCATAGGAGTAGAAACAAAAAAGTTATGATCAGTTGTATTTGAGGTTAACCTTTTTTTTTAAGTACCCCTAGCACCCCCTTAATTGTTGCACTAAGTTGCATTTTAATTATTATTTTTGGGTGCTTATTAATTAGAGCCAGATCTACATAATGTCATTTTTATGTTAAGCTTCCTTGTCCCACCCCTTTAGACCTATTTGCGATCTTGCTTCAATTTGAAAAGCCATTAATCTTACATTTGGGAGGAAGTATGCATTTAGCAGGGAAAAATCTGCCATCTGAGACTAGGAACCACCCCTCCCCTCAACCCCCCTTCCAAATCCTGGGTACGGGCCTGCTATGGGTGCCTTCAGATGATATCACAATCAAGAGTTGCAGCATTGAGGATTTGATGGCTTCAGCAAGGGTTGGTGGGTTGGTGCAGATTGGTAGACTAGGGCTATGGTAGATTAGATATGTTTCCTCTGCTTTTATTCTGTAAGGTAATGAATTACTTTTGACATTTCTTCCTTCTGAAGGTACTGAACCACTAATATTCTTTGTTTGTGTCCATAACATTTCTTTTCCCCAGCAAGATCATTGCTGAACCATGTTTGGTTGAGAAAAATCAAGAGTTCAGGTGCTCATGCTGTTTTTCAAGAGCACGCTGTTGGTTCTCTTGGTAAGATGTAATTGACTGACCATTTCCTCCTATATTCAACACTCTTTAAAGTCATAAGCATTTCTTTACCAAATCTCTTACTACTCGTAACCCTTCTGTTCTTGGAGGTATCCGGCTACAGAGACCAAGACTTCACCATTCACATACAACTTCTTTTATGACTGAGCTGACAACTTTCTCATAATTATTGTCTGTTAATTGAAGAGTTGATATCAAGATCTTTGAGGACAGCTAATCGATTTCCGAGTTTAAACTGGAATTCCTTACTTCAGCATCTTCTAGCTCTTTGAGTTGTTCTAGTTTGACTGTCGTTAAAACATTCATCAGGCAGATTCATGAGTATGGTCAATCTAGGCTGTTGATTCCGATCAGGTCTACACTCTGTTTATGCTGGAGTAAGATTGTATTCAGTACAGAAATTTAACAGTGTATATATCTCTGTTTCAGTTGGTCTCATCATGATAGCAAAGTGGCCCAACTGATGGACTACATTGATGCCAATCCTTGCCAATAGATGCATTTAGGAAATATTATGCAGTGTTTTTTTTTAATGTTCAGTGTGCTACTTGTGATCTTTGTAGAACATGTCCCTATCTTCATTATTTGCTATTTCAGTACCAGCATATGCAACTGTGATTGGTTATCTTTGATTGATCAGAGACATTCTTGATATTATAAATTATTCCTGATGAAGGCTAGAGCATCTAGTCAAAACGTCGAGTGAATACAATTTGAAGTTGATTATTGATAAGGTGATTACAGTCAACTGAGAGTTCATTGAGAATTCTTGGTATTGTGAAATCATTATAGTAGCCTTTTAAGCTGAGCTGTATATCAGTAACTAGGTTTTGTATCCTGACCTAATTTCCTCATATGGTGATTTTGATTCCTGTCATGGTAAAAAACCCTAACTGTTAGCTAAGTGGTGTAGCTTTCCAATTTGTTGCAATGTCCAAACATTTTATGTGGAAGTGAGGTTGGAATTCTTAGGGGGAGGGGGCACTTTATACAGTCCTCTCGATTTTACTGCTCCTTTCATTGGTGGATCCTCACATCCCCCAACCTTTGACCTTGCTTAGCTATAGAAAACTTAGTCACACCCAGTGGCATGTGTTTTTTTTCAATTCCAAAACCTTGTAAAATGCAATGCGCTTATAGAGATAAACATTAGTTACCGACCCAAAATGTACAAGGCTGACAGGAGAAAAGTCTTGAGTGCTTCTACAGCTAGAAGATATTCTGTGACTCCCATCTTCGTAAGTACTCTGAACTTCCTATGTGACACATTCAACAGATGTCACAGAATTTCCATAGAAGATATCATGAGGTTTGTGGTTGAATAGGATTTTGATGATTAATATATTATCTAGCAGGTTCTTGCAAGACTCATGAAGAAGGGCCAAGACAAAACTTAACTTGTGAATAGTTTATGAAGATTTTGCTGTGATCACTTTACAAGGTTGAATTTCTGTGTTTCGACGAGGAATTGAGAACTTCCCAGCAGGAATACCTCCAGGTTGCATCAAGGTAACCATGACCAAAAATATAAGAGAAATTCCTAACACCTCAAGATTGCTTTGTTAAGGTAACTATACCCCAAAAAGAGAATTTCCCAACAAGAACACCTCAAAATTGTATCATGGTAACCATGACCAAAGAAGAAGGAACTTGGGAATTTCTTGACAGGAACACCTCATAATGCAGATGAACTTGTCATGACAAAAGAAGGAACTTTTGAATGTCATTACAGTGCTTCTTTTGATATTGAGTATATATATGAGCAGACTGAACTGAACTTCCATCTCCTGTGTATGAGTACTGTGTACAATATTTTGAAAGTAAGCACTTATGTAACATTGATAGAGTGATTTCTCAAAACACCCTCTTCTTTTCACATTCAGGGGAAAGAAAGATGGCATTGACCTTATCGAGTAAAATTTGGGAGGATTAATATCATTTTCCTGTATGTAATAAATCTGACCTGGGTGATATAAACATTATCTCATTATCGTTAGATGACATGGAGAATTTTAACCTGTGTTCCTGTTTTTTCCAAAGGTAGGTTGCATAAGACCTGCAGTTGTCTTCCCTGTTGCCAAAACCGCTGTAGTACAAAGAAAATATTTTTATCATGTAAAATGGTGATTCACATGAAAGTCGAGACAAGTATTATTGTAAAGTAACAGAGAAAAAAGGTATGTCTAGTAAAATTTCCAGTAACAGCATACTTAACACGTTCATATTGGCGCTTAGTGTTTGTATTTTATTAGTGCATATTATTTTTTGGTCGCTAACATTAACTGTGCTAAGTGAAATGACGAAAATGCTATATCTCGTTGGTTAGGAAAACAAGACCAACCAGCATATACGTCTCCTGCTCTTGAGCCAGTCATAGAGATAAGGTGCCCATTATCAAATATTGGAAACAAATCTGTGATTTCTAATAACATGCATATTAATTCTGCCATGTGGAAAATATAGTAGTTTTCCACTAAGGAAAATCCATGTGTCATTTAGGGTCAGGCAGGTAATGCAATTATACGTTTTAGCAACAAGGAAGACAACTGCAGGTCCTGTGCCAACTTACCTTCCATCAGATGACAGGACCTTCCCATGAGAAAGGTCTCCTGACCCTTTTACACTGGTGTTGGGGAACCACCATGCAAATAAGGAACTATAAAAACATACAAACAAACAAACAAACAAAAAGATGGCTACCATGCAGGGGTGGGGGTTTCTGGGGTTGCAACCCCCCCCCATAACGTTCTAAACAATAGCACCACCTCCAGTTTCTTTGTTAGATATAGACACTTTGTTAGATATAGACACTTGACACTTGTTAGATATAGACACTTTGACACTTTGGTTAAACCACAAACTGTTAAATACCCACACTCCTGGAATGTGGCTGTGCGCTATTATATTCATTTTGCATTCATTTTGCATCTGCCATCAATATTGCCATGTCTGGAAGTAGAAAGAGGCCAGCACCAAGGTATTGCACCCAGCTGACAACTTTAAAAAAAAGGTAAGATACAATATACAGCTAGTATATGAACAATAAGGGTTAAGAGTTGAATGCTCAATTTATAATAGCCTTCTAATTAATGTAGAATCAAGTCTGGGTCCCATATCCCTGTGTCAACGACTGCTGATGATGGTAACTCTAGTGCATCAACTGATATATATATATTTGTTCAATCACCATCACTGACAGTCACAGTCACGACCACTACATCGAGCTCTTCCTTGTCAATGCCAACTACTGTTTCTCAGTTATGCTCAGCAATAATTTATACGATGACTACATCACTCAGTGTAGTTCCGTCAACTAGTGGACAGGTGGACTTAGGGACAATAGTTGAAGCTGCTCAAGGTAACTGGGATAAGCTTAGGTCATTAGCAAATAATATCCCAGATGATCGTAAGAAGCAATATATTTCTCATCATTCCAAACCTTCTTCTTCTGATAATCTTCATTCACATCAGGTTACCAAACTAGGAAAAACCTGGAGTGTATCCTTCCAGCTTGGATTGTTAGTACAATTTCCTTGGCTTTCATACAGCACTGTTCTTGTAGGTGGTCTTTGCAGATATTGTATAGTTTTTCCAGAGCAGCTGGGTAGAGGCAGTGTTTCTGGAGTTGGCAATCATTCTGGGTTGTTAGTTTTGTCCCCATACCAGAAACCATACTCAAAAGCACTTGGCAAGGATGGTGTACTTGTATGCCATGATCAGCATTGCCGTGCAGCTGAGAGGGTAGACCTTTTTCTCAGAAATTTTAACCAAAGGATAGATACAAGGCTATTGAAACAGAGCAACCAAAAAGCTGAAGAGAACAGGCATGTTTTCCAGCAGATAGTTTTGGCTGTAGAGTTTTTGGCAAAGCAAGCACCGCCACTCAGAGGCCACTCTAACTACAGAGTGGATGAAGATGTCAACAGGGGTAATTTTGTAGCCACACTTCAGCTTTCGGCCAAGACAGATAAGCTCCTACACAAACACCTTTTCTCTCAGCTAAAAGGAATGCGAAGTATACCGCAAGACCATTCAAAATGAGGTTATTCACATATATGTATGCATCTAAAATTAGAGAGCATATAGCTAAACAGCTCCGAGAATTTATTTTGCCTTTCACCATCATTGTTGATGAAGCCACAGATCCTCATTCTAATCAAGAGATTCTTTCTGTGTGCTTCAGGTATGTTGATCTGTACTCTCCCACTGATCCTCATATCAAGGAGTGCCTGATTAGCTTTGTCTACTTGGACCGAGCCAATGCTTCATCCATTTCAAGAAAGATTCTTGAAACAGTTTCTAGTCCTTCAGTTTCTTTAGACCCCTGTAGAATTAGAGGGCCAGCTTATGATGGAGCACCTGTGATATCATCCTTGCAGGAGTCCAATCTAAAGTCAAGGAGGTCAGCCCACTAGCTCTGTACACACACTGCTACTCACACTGCCTTAATCTTTCAATTGCCAGAGCATGTCTCGTTCAGGGAGTACAAAACTTGATTTTAGTTATAAATGAAGCACACCTCTTTTTACCTCACAGCCCTAAGAGACAAAACCTTTTTGAACTTAGTCAATGAATTCTTGCCTTCTTCAAAAGCAAGAAAGCTTCCAGAAATGTGTAAGACAAGATGGGTGGAGAGACATACATGCTTTGAAGTGTTTCTTGAAATGTATGAGCCACTTATCACTTTCTTAGATGCCATTTTGTGTCCTACTGATTACGCAAATTTAGGCTCATCAGATGGGAGCTGGAATTGGGATACTGAGACAAGAGTGAAAGCACAAGGTCTGAAAGCTGCTCTCTCTTCTTTTCAAACACTTGCTGTTTTTATAATCACCAAGAATGTTCTTGATCAAGTGAAAATACTTGCTTCAAAACTTCAGAAGCAGGATCAAGATATATATGAAGCCTATAACAAAGTGACTGAAGCGATTGAATGCTTGAAAACCCTCAGAAAGACTATTGACACCGTTTTTAGCTTGTGGTATTTGAGGTACTTGAACTGGCTGAGTCAATTGGTGTGAGTGAGAGTGTCCCAAGAAAGACAAGCATTCAACGCAATCGAAACACTCCAAGTCAATCAACAAAAGAGCATTACAAGAGAGTCGTTGCTATACCAGTGCTGGATTCATTCATTAACCAGTTGGAGGAAAGATTTCAAGGTGAGGGAAAACAAAGTCATATGCTTTTGTGCCTTGTGCCTTCAGTGCTCAACTGCAATCTGAGTGTTCAACTATCACAACATATAGATGACCTTCTGTACTGGGAACAAGATCTTCCATGTTCCTTGTCTCTCAAAAGTGAACTAAGAAGATGGCAATCATTGCGGGAGCATAAGCGAGACAAATATTAGGCTACCATCCCCAACAATCTTCTCCTATCTTGTGACTCTGACTCTTTCCCAAACATTCATTGCTTACTAGTCATTGCTTGCACTCTGCCTATCACCAGAGATGAAGCAGAACGATCATTTAGTTTTCTCAGGAGGATAAAGACATATACAAGGTCGACTTTGACTGAACAACACTTTTCTGATCTTGCCATGAACTATGGAGTGAGAGTCTCAGTTGATATCTGCCATGCTTTTGTGCAGTGTCACCCGAGAAGGCTCTTTCAAGCTTCACTATTTATTGACTGAAAATTGTTTCCTGTTTATCTTTAGTTGCTGTTCTTTTAAGCTGACTAATATTCTTATTCATTACACAGTACAGTGTGCATGGGCTAGTTCTCCGCCCCTGCACCCCCCCCCCCCCCCCCCCCCCCCCCCTGTACCTTTCTAAAATTCCTGGATCCACCCCAGCATCTTCCTTAGGTTGTTAGTGGCATGTAGCCAGGACCATAGCCAGGGGAGTTTCCTGAGCACTTGCACTATCACTCACAATTTTTTTTTAAAGGATACCATGTTCAATTTTACATTTCTTGTTATAATAATGTTGGCGATGATATGTCTTGTTATATAATTGCCAAGAGAAATGCAGGACGGTGCTTTCTTGCAAAATGATTAATGATCTGGATCTGATCATGATTCAGGAAAGAGGGGGAAGGATTTCCGTGAAACATGGAAACCCCCCTGGCTATGGCCGTGAGTAGTTCATCAACCCCCCTAATCTAAAATTCCTGGATCCACCCCTGCTATGGTACACATGTCTGAGCATTTGAAGGAAGAGAAGTGTTCAGACAGACAATTTTCAGATGGATGACAAGAGTGACCACAGAGGATGGAGGTAATGCATTGCATTACATCGGGGTGGTGTTTAGCTCAGTTCTACCACTGCATAGATGACTCCGGAGTGATGGAGAAGTGTTTTGTCATCAGGCCAATAAAGACTATTGACATGAACAGTTAAAATTCTCCGCATTCATCTAATGAAATATGAGATGAATTCCTAAAGTGTTTATTACCTACGTCAGATATTTACAACGGGAAAATGATACAAAGTGTACTCGATCAGGTCAATGCAATCTTTCCCCCCCACTGAATGTGAAAAGAGGATATTTGAAGAAATCACTGCTATCAATGTTACAGAAGTGCTAATTTTCAAAATATTTGACACTGCACTCATACACAGGAGATGGAAGTAGAGAGTGTTTGGTCTACTCAATATCAAAACAAGCACTTTGATGTCATTAAAAAAATCCTTCTTTGGTCACGACAACGCATTTTGAGGTGTTCCTGTCAGGAAATTCCTAAGTTCCGTCTTCTTTGGTCATGGTTACCATGACACAATCTTGAGGTGTTCTTATCAGGAAATTCTCAATTCCATCTTTTTACCTTAACAAAGAAATCTTGAGGTGTTGGGAATTTCTCAATTCCTTCTATTTTTGGTCATAGTTACCTTGATGCAACCTGGAGGTATTCCTGCTGGGAAGTTCTCAATTCCTTGTCGAAACACTGAAATTCAACAATCACAGCAAAATCTTCATAAACTATTCACAAGTTAAGTTTTGTCTTGGCACTTCTTCATGAGTCTTGCAAGAACCTGCTAGATAATATATTAATCATCAAAATCCTATTCAACCACAAACCTCATGATATCTTCTATGGAAATTCTGTGACATCTGTTGAATGTGTCACATAGGAAGTTCAAGAGTACTTACGAAGATGGGAGTCACAGAATATCTTCTAGCTGTAGAAGCAGAGCTAGAAATAACAGGCGGTCATCGGTCATTTTCTGAGCAATTCACCAATTATTTGTCCACCAAATTACTACTTGCTCTGCCAGATTGTCCTAACAGCAAATAACAAGCTAAGTGGCTACTACTAGTTAGCTGCTTAGTGTTGCAGCTGCAGTGGTTACCAGGAAGTAAAATTCACTTAGTGTTGTGAAAAAGAAAAAGAGGGGGGGAAAACATAGTGTAGTTAGCTAATAGCATGCAGTGGGGTGCCCTTGGCTAATTGTATCCCCTAGGCTAATTGCAATGTACTAGGCTGAGGTCTGGTGATTGTAGGAAACAGCTGAGCTAGGTACAAATAATTTCAATGCTGATCGTAGCATTGAGTTATGGTGGGAAAGTACAACTAGACCAAACCAGTGGCCAAGGAGGAAGTACAGGAAGAAAGCTACACCTAGCACATCAGCGTCAGTAGTGAATGAAGATGAAGAGAATGAGTCAGACAGAAGTAGCGAGTCTGGTGACAATCTTCCTTTAGAAGACTGGATGGAGAACATGCAGTGACATCTTTGTCCTACTTAACTTTTCATGCTGTATTGTCATTTGTTTTTGTTTTTAAGAATCATACTAATATTTTTGCAAATATACCAACATTTAGTAGAAGTATAATGACTGACCAATATTAGAAAATAACCTAGCAAATC
Source organism: Cladorhizidae sp. MBARI D1340-BT2 (assembly GCA_028752905.1). Taxonomy (NCBI): domain Eukaryota; kingdom Metazoa; phylum Porifera; class Demospongiae; order Poecilosclerida; family Cladorhizidae; species Cladorhizidae sp. MBARI D1340-BT2. The sequence goes on along the minus strand of JAQNBH010000016.1, from coordinate 44,155,739 downwards.
TTATTATGCTAGGACATCATGTCCTACCAACATTAAACCTTATTTCTAGCTCTGTCTAAGAAGCACTCAAGACTTTTCTCCTGTCAACCTTGTACATCTTGGGTGTGTAACTAATGTTTATCTCTATAAGCTTACAAGGTTTTGGAATTGAAAAAAAAATCATGCCACTGTGTGTGACTAAGTTTTCTAATAGCTAAGCAAGGTCAAAGGTTGGGGGATGTGAGGATCCACCAATGAAAGGAGCAGTAAAATTGAGAGGACTGTATAAAGTCCCCCCTAAGAATTCCAACCTCACTTCCACATAAAATGTTTGGACATTGCAACAAACTGGAAAGCTACACCAATTATTTTTAAACTTAGCTAACAATTAGGGGGCTTTGACACGACAGGAATCAAGATCACCATATTATTAATAGATTACCTTTTGAGGAAATTAGGTAAGGATACAAAACCTAGTTACTGATATACAGCTCAGCTGAATAGGAAAGTATTCTATAATGATTTCACAATACCAAGAATTCTCAGTTGACATAATAACATTATAATCACCTTATCAATAATCAACTTCAAATTGTATTCACTCGACGTTTCGACTAGATGCTCTAGCCTTCATCAGGAATAATTTATAATATCAAGAATGTCTCTGATCAATTTCAAATATAACCAATCACAGTTGCATATGCTGGCACTGAAATAGTAAATAATGAAGATATGGACATGTTCTGCAAAGATCACAAGTATATAGCACACTGAACATTTTTTTTTTAAACTGCATAATATTTCCTAAATGCATCTATTGGCAAGGATTGGCACCAATGTATCAACAGTTGGGCCACTTTGCTATCATGATGAGACCAACTGAAACAGAGATATATACACTGTTAAATTTCTGTATTGAATACAATCTTGCTCTAGCATAAACAGAGTGTAGACCTGATCAGGATCAACAGCCCAGATTGACCATACTCATGAATCTGCCTGATGAATGTTCTAACGACAGTCAAACTAGAACAACTCAAAGAGCTAGAAGATGCTGAAGTAAAGAAGGAATTCCGGTTTAAACTCGGAAATCGATTAGCTGTCCTCAAAGATCTTGATATCAGCTCTTCAATTAACAGACAATAATTATGATATATTTGAGAAAGTTGTCAGCTCAGTCATAAAAGAAGTTGTATGTGAATGGTGAAGTCTTGGTCTCTCTAGCCGGGTACCTCCAAGAACAGAAGGTTTACAAGAAGTAAGAGATTTGGCAAAGAAATGCTTATGACTTTAAAGAGTGTTGAGTATAGGAGGAAATGGTCAGTCAATTACATCTTGCCAAGAGAACCAACAGCGTGCTCTTGAAAAACAGCATGAGCACCTGAACTCTTGCTTTTGCTCAACCAAACATGGTTAATCAATGATCTTGCTTGGAAAAGAAATGTTATGGACACAAAGAAAGAATATTAGTGGTTCAGTACCTTCAGAAGGAAGAAATGTCAGTGAATGACAAAAGTACTTCATTATCTTACAGAATAAAAGCAGAGGAAACATATCTAATCTACCATAGCCAGAATCAGTCTAGTCTACCAATCTGCATCAACCCCCCACCAACCCTTGCTGAAGCCATCAAATCCTAATGTAAATCAAGGCTGCATATTTTGATTGTGATATCATCTGAAGGCACCCACGGCAGGCCCGTACCCAGTATTTGGAAGGGGGGGGGGGGGGTTCCTAGTCTCAGATGGCAGACTTTTCCCTGCTATATAAATGCATACTTCCTCCCAAATGTAAGATTAATGGCTTTTCAAATTGAAGTAAGATCGCAAATAGGTCAAAAGGGGTGGGACCATGAAGCTTAACATAAAAATGACATTTTGTAGATCTGGCTCTAATTAATAAGCACCCAAAAGTTTCAATACAACAAATAAAGTTTCAGCTTTAGTGTTGGGGGAAGATTGAATAAACCAACTGAATCTTCATGCACCATATAATCATCATGACATACCTTATAGACAAGTTAAACTGTTCTTTAAAAGTAACGTCAGTAGTCTCATCAGCAATCATAGCATACCAACTAGGAACACTACTCATGATTCTTGCCGTAATACTTTTTGCCCCATCAGACTTATCATTTCATTAACAATGTCATGTGATAAATACTTCCCTTCCTTGACCCAGTTTTTGATGTCATTATTATCACTTGACCACATGCTTAATAATTGAGGTAGATTTCCCTCTTCTTCAGAATGTCCACGCAATGCTATGCCTTGCCTGAGAAGATATTTCATAGCCTCAAGTTGTTTCAAGAGCCCAATATGCCGAGACAGTTGAGCTCTAGCAATTTGAGTGTTGAGCTGAGTAGCAATTGATGGATTGGCAAGAGCATTCCATTTCAACTTCATTTCAAGATGCATATCTGAATTCTCATGGGTACGAAATTTTTGAGTAGCCTTTTTATAATTATCAAATCCTTTAATTGTAAATGCTTCCTCACCTTTTGTCGAAAATGTAAGTAAGTCATGTTTGTGTGCATATTTGCAGTAGACACAAAATACTTTCTTCTTCGTAGTACATAGAGTGAGCCATTCATGTTTGTCATACCATGTAGCGAGAAATCTGCGATAATTCTTAGCAAATAGAGATAATGCCTCCTTTCCTTTTGGTTGGTAAGCAGTTTTTTCCTCAGTACAGCATTGATTCATGCATTCTTCATTGAAAGTAACAGATTCATTGTCACCAACAGAAATACTTTCTTCCCCTATCTCTTCCAGACATTCGAGCTCATTACATACCTGTTCCTTATCGACAGACTCTGGTTCTGAAAGAACTTCTAAGTCATGTTCTTGTAAAAGCTCATTCCCAGATACACCAGGCATCCCTTCTTTTTGTGAATTTTTCTTCTTCTTTGGCCACATTTCTGTTAGACTTCTTTGAGTTTCCTTTCTCTTCATCTCCAGCTGCTTATTTGCACATGTGGGTTTAACAATTTGAGCAGCTGCAATCATAATGTGGTTTTAGCAGGTGGTTTTGGCAGGTTAACATGTGGTCTGGGGATTACAGGCAGCTAATACAGTATAATTATAGCATGTGTTGACAGGCCACAAGATCATTGGGGGGCAATGCCCCCCTCCAATATTCTGCTTGGGGGGGGAGGGGGGCGCTTGCCCCCCCTGCCCCCCCCCCCTATGGAGCCTCCCCTGATTATTATTATTATTATTATTACTATTATTCTTATTATTCTTCTTATTCTTCTTCTTCTTCTTCTTCTTCTTCTTCTTCTTCTTCTTCTTATTATTATTATTATTATTATTATTATTGTTGTTATTATTATTATTATTATTATTATTATTATTATTATTATTATTATTGTTGTTGTTATTATTATTATTATTATTATTATTATTATTATTATTATTATTATTATTATTATTATTATTATTATTATTATTATTATTATTATTATTATTATTATTATTATTATTATTATTATTATTATTATTATTATTATTATTATTAATGTTGTTAGTATTATTAATATCATTATTATTATTATTATTATTATTTTGTTGTTGTTGTCATCGTCGTTGTCATTATTGTGGTTGTTGTTGTTATTATTATTATTATTATTATTATTATTACTATTACTATTATTATTATTATTATTATTATTATTATTATTATTATTATTATTATTAATGTTAGTATTATTAATATCATCATCATCATTATTATTATTATTATTATTATTATTATTGTAATTGCTGTTGTTGTTGTTGTTGTCATCGTCGTTGTCATTATTGTTGTTTTTGTTGTTGTTGTTGTTATTATTATTATTATTATTATTATTATTATTATTATTATTATTATTATTATTATTATTATTATTATTACTATTATTATTATTATTATTATTTTAACAAAGTTGCACATCCATCTTACACCGAATCAGCACTTCAATAGAAGTCTAGGACTGGAACTACCTGATTGCTAGATATCAACTATTGAGAGAGACATTGCATGTGAAACTGTACCTATCATTATCTGTCCGATAAGTTGCACACTATATAGTCATGATGAGTATTTCTTGGGAAATGTATTGTGAGCGAATATAGAGGCGTTCATTCACCCTGACGAAGACCGAAGCATTCTGTTGAAACATCGTAGACAATGATATTTTAATGAAGTCAACTGAAAATCACAATACAAGTTTGAATAATATTACTTGCTGTACTATATACCTGATCCATGATGATAAATTTCAAATACATTTTGAGGGGCATTTTCAACAGTTTTTTTTAACTCCTTCACAAAATTCAACTCAAGAGTCTTCTTCTATTTTAAATGCCCACACTTTGTTTGCTTCAGATTATTGTCATTATATAGATAAGAGTTCAAAATTTTGATACAAATATTCAAACAAAATTCTGAATAACAAAATGGTTATTACAAACAATATCCAACTAGCAAATTTAACCTAGGGTGCATAAACTATCGTACCATACACAGCAAATATGTGAGCAAACAGAGCCACAGCTAGCCAAAAAAATCAAAACCATGGTTAGGTTATTGTCAACTCAATAATTTTTATGCAATACAGTTCACATTATAAGGTGACGCATTTAAAAATGCTGTTCCTTTATCTGCCAAAGTTGGGTCCAAGCTGCACTTGCTGCCATAGGCACATTTCTTCCAGTATAAACATAGTGCACTATTATCATATATACTATTTTCCAAGCACTCTCTTCTATTTTGAAATAGGACTTCTCTGGTGGTTCTGATCATCTCCTGTAGTTTCAGCTTTACCAATAATGTACCCAGAGTATTGGCTGTACAATTGAACTGTTCTTCATTAGAGAGTATTGTAGTCAACTGCATTTTACATAAGAAGAGTATGGTACGGAATTGTATCAGAGGTGTGTCTCAAATTGTTTAGCTAATGTACCTACATAAGAGCAGATGGCATTTGTGGTGTTCGTGTGGGCTTCAATCAATCCCATGTGTAAGGGGTTTGTCGAGTTAATCAGATTATCTAGCACATCTTTTTGCTGCCACACTTCAATTAGAGACTCTACAACTTGTCTGATCTTTTTGGTACTATCATTCAAGTTGGTGAAGTGGATGTCTGTTTTGATGAAAGTCTAAGAGATGGAAATAAGAACATAACTGTCAACTAATACATCAACAATAGCATATACAAATACTCACATCCAAGTGATCATTTTTCCAGGAGGTGGCCATGATTTGTCCCGTAGATAATCCTAGGTAGATTTCCTCCACGATATTTTGTCCATCATTGTCAGAGCAGAGTGCTTGCGCATTCGCCTGGTGGTTACAGGAAAGCAGGACTAGGAGCAGTAGGGAAGTTACTCTGGAGTACATGGCGTGGAGTCTTTGAGCAGGCAGCTAAGATGCGAGAGCTTGAAGATTTAATGCGGTGGTCCGCCAGCGTTTACTTTTTATACAAAACGCAATGTGAGGTAAAAATGGACCCGCCTCTTTATACGGCTTCGTGTAAATTCCTCCGAAAACAACAAAAACAATATTGTCGTTAGTCAATTAGCACTATTTAGATCACGGTCGTCACCATCGTCGTCATCATCAGTTGGCTGCTGTACCAGGGCACCAAAATGTGAAGGAGTTCGTATACTGCGTTAACCTCCGATGTTTCCTTGTGGAGGAAGGTGAAGTAGCTACATATTTGATGGCCAAGAAATGTCACTACCTCTTTCTTATCTCTTGTAGCTACTAGGGAGCGCTTGCATCCAATTCTTCATGAATAACTGAGTTGGGTACATCTTCAATTCTTTTCTCTTCTAGTAGGGTTCTGTAGCAGCTTGTGGTCAAAGCATTTTCATTTGCTACTGTTATCACCCAGATTTCCCAACCTACATTAGCACAGGTAAACAAGATGGCTGCCTTTTGAAGTGGATACACACGTCATTGAACTTAACTAAACTTCCAACAGGCAGTCCAGACTCTATGTTGGAAGAGACCTTGCACTTGATGAAAGCAGATATATCTGAAATCAAACAAAGACGTGCTAAATTATTTTCCCTTCCACAAATGTATAGGCTATCAGGCAGCAATTTACTGTAATACATACTGTTTCCTTGACAGGGATGAATATTCAGTGACTATGGAGGTGGCTGTCAATTGTTCCTGGACTTGAACCCAGCAATGAAGATTCGAGAAGGCAGATACTGAATTGAGATCTTATTGATTGATCTGGATGTCTGGCATAGTTTAGTAACACAAGAGTCACATGCTGCAGTTACATTTCCACATGACATAATCAGCAAAATTACAAATAAGAAGGAGAAAGATCATCTCCATAAAGAGCACAGAAGATACTTCGAACTTCACAGTTACACTGCCATTGATGGAAACTGCACTGTCAATGTCAGTGTAGAGCACCCTGTTTGCATTGACCATTTCCTCTGGAATTCATAGTGGGTGAACATGAACTGCAAGTTGATGGAATCAAATACTTGTTTAAAATCAATGAACATGGTCATATACCTCCATGATGCAGCATATGATATGTACTTGCTGGGTGCACCTATGGCCAAGCAGAAGCCATCTTGATTTCTTCAGAGGACGAAATCAATAATGGGCCTTCCTCGAATAATTCTCTTACAGGCCTTTGGGCTGCTATTGATATGAGAGAAATGCCTAGATGATAGATAGGTCTCCCTTCTTTGGAATCGGAACAATGAGATTTGTGTTCCATTCTGCAGGCATAATATATGTGGGGAAAACTTCTGAATCTAGCGTTACTAAACTTCCATGAAGGTCTAGAAGACGATCAACAAATGATCTCAATTTCCGAACATAAACTGTACAGGGGTGTTTCCTGTTGCCCGGACCCCCCTCCCCCCCTCTCCCCCTTCATATAGGAGCTACCGTAAATTCTGGATTTATAGCGCCTCTCTAACTTAGCGCCATTTCTACCGTTGTAATTTTTGGAGTCTTAATTGTTGCACTAAGTTGCATTTTAATTATTATTTTTGGGTGCTTATTAATTAGAGCCAAATCTACATAATGTCATTTTTATGTTAAGCTTCCTTGTCCCACCCCTTTAGACCTATTTGCGATCTTACTTCAATTTGAAAAGCCATTAATCTTACATTTGGGAGGAAGTATGAATTTAGCAGGGAAAAATCTGCCATCTGAGACTAGGAACCCCCCCCTCCCCTCAACTCCCCTTCCAAATCCTGGGTACGGGCCTGCTGTGGGTACCTTCAGGTGATATCACAATCAAGAAATGCAGCCTTGATTTACATTAGGATTTGATGGCTTCAGCAAGGGTTGGTGGGTTGGTGCAGATTGGTACACTAGACTGATGCTGGCTATGGTAGATTAGATATGTTTCCTCTGCTTTTATTCTGAAGTACTTTTGCCATTCACTGACATTTCTTCCTTCTGAAGGTACTGAATCACTAATATTCTTTGTTTGGGTCCATAACATTTCTTTTCCCCAGCAAGATCATTGCTGAACCATATTTGGTTTTGGTTGAGCAAAAGCAAGAGTTCAGGTGCTCATGCTGTTTTTCAGGAGCACGTTGTTGGTTCTCTTGGCAAGATGTAATTGATTGACCATTTCCTCCTATACTCAACACTCTTTAAAGTCATAAGCATTTCTTTACCACTACTCGTAACCATTCTGTTCTTGGAGGTACCCGGCTACAGAGACCAAGACTTCACCATTCACATACAACTTATTTTATAACTGAGCTGACAACTTTCCATAATTATTGTCTGTTAATTGAAAAGCCGATATCAAGATCTTTGAGGACAGCTAATCGATTTCCGAGTTTAAATCAGAATTCCTTCTTTACTTCAGCGTCTTCTAGCTCTTTGAGTTGTTCTAGTTTGACTGTGGTTAGAACATTCATTGGGCAGATTCATGAGTATGGTCAATCTGGGCTGTTGATCCTGATCAAGTCTACACTCTGTTTATGCTGGAGCAAGATTGTATTCAATACAGAAATTTAACAGTGTATATATCTTTGTTTCAGTTGGTCTCATCATGATAACAAAGTGGCCCAACTGTTGATGGACTACATTGGTGCTAATCCTTGCCAATAGATGCATTTAGGCAGTACTTTTTTTAATGTTCAGTGTGCTACTTGTGATCTTTGTAGAACATGTCCTTATCTTCATTATTTGCTATTTCAGTGCCAGCATATGCAACTGTGATTGGGATTGATCAGAGACATTCTTGTTATTATAAATTATTTCCTGATGAAGGCTAGAGAATCTAGTCGAAACGTCGAGTGAATACAATTTGAAGTTGATAATTGATTTATTGATAAGGTGATTATAATGTTATTATGTCAACTGAGAGTTCATTGAGAATTCTTGGTATTGTGAAATCATTATAGCCTTTTAAGCTGAGCTGTATATCAGTAACTAGGTTTTGTATCCTGACCTAATTTCCTCAAAAGGTAATGTATTAATAATAATTATGATGATCTTGATTCCTGTCATGTCAAAAAACCCTAATTGTTAGCTAAGTGGTGTAGCTTTCCAGTTTGTTGCAATGTCCATACATTTTATGTGGAAGTGAGGTTGGAATTCTTAGGGGGAGGGGGCACTTTATACAGTCCTCTCGATTTTACTGCTCCTTTCATTGGTGGATCCTCACATTCCCCAACCTTTGACCTTGCTTAGCTATAGAAAACTTAGTCACACCCAGTGGCATGATTTTTTTTCAATTCCAAAACCTTGTAAAATGCAATGCGCTTATAGATATAAACATTAGTTACCCACCCAAGATGTAACAAGGCTGACAGGAGAAAAGTCTTGAGTGCTTCTACAGCTAGAAGATATTCTGACTCCCATCTTCGTAAGTACTCTTGAACTTCCTATGTGACACATTCAACAGATGTCACAGAATTTCCATAGAAGATATCATGAGGTTTGTGGTTGAATAGGATTTTGATGATTAATCTAGCAAGACTCATGAAGAAGTGCCAAGACAAAACTTAACTTGTGAATAGTTCATAAAGATTTTGCTGTGATCACTTTACAAGGTTGAATTTCAGTGTTTCGACAAGGAATTGAGAACTTCCCAGCAGGAATACCTCCAGGTTGCATCAAGGTAACCATGACCAAAAATATAAGGAATTGAGAAATTCCTAACACCTCAAGATTGCTTTTAATTTGTTAAGGTAACTATGACCCCCAAAAGATGGAATTGAGAAATTCCCGATAAGAACACCTCAAAAATGTATCATGGTAACCATGACCAAAAAAGAAGGAACTTGGGAATTTCTTGACAGGAACACCTCATAATGCAGATGAACTTGTCATGACAAAAGAAGGAACTTTGAATGTCATTACAGTGCTTCTTTTGATATCGAGTATATGAGCAGACTGAACTGAACTACCATCTCCTGTGTATGAGTACTGTGTACAATCTTTTGAAAGTAAGAACTTATGTAACATTGATAGTGATTTCTCAAAACACCCTCTTCTTTTCACATTCAGGGGAAAGAAAGATGGCGGCATTGACCTTATCGAGTAAAGTTTGAGAGGATTAATATCATTTTTCTGTTATGTTACAAAATCCGACCTGAGTGATATAAACATTATCTCATATCATTAGATGACATGGAGAATTTTAACCTGTATTCTTGTTTTTTCCAAAGGTAGGTTGCATAAGACCTGCATTTGTCTTCCCTGTTGCTAAAACCGCTGTAGTAAGTACAAAGAAAATATTTTTATCATGTAAAATGGTGATCCACATGAAAGTCGAGACAAGTATTGTAAAGTAACAGAAAAAAGGTTGTCTAGTAAAATTTCCAGTAACAGCATACTTAACACGTTCATATTGGCGCTTAGTGTTTGTATTTTATTAGTGCATATTATTTTTTGGTCACTAACATTAACTGTGCTAAGTGAAGTGAAGGATAAGCGTATATCTCGTTGGTTTGGAAAACAAGACCAACCAGCATATACGTCTCCTGCTCTTGAGCCAGTCCATAGAGATTAAGGTGCCCATTATCAAATATTGGAAACAAATCTGTGACTTCTAATAACATGCATATTAATTCTGCCATGTGCAAAATATAGTTGATGATTAGTTTCCCACTAAGGAAAATCCATGTGGTCATTTAGGGTCATGCAGGCAATGCAATTAATAGGTTTTAGCAACAAGGAAGACAACTGCAGGTCCTATGCCAACTTACCTTCCATCAAATGACAAGACCTTCCCATGAGAAAGGTCTCCTGACCCTTTTACACTGGTGTTGGGGAACCACCATGCAAATAAGGAACCATCATATTCTGCAAAAACATACATACAAACAAACAAACAAAAAGATGGCTACCATGGTAAGCATTTGAAGAAAGAGAAGTGTTCAGACAGATAGTTTTCAGATGGATTATACGAGAGTGACCACAGAGGATGGAGGTAATGTATTGCATTACATCGGGGTGGTGTTTAGCTCAGTTCTACCACTGCATAGATGACTCCGGAGTAATGGAGAAGTGTTTTGTCATCAGGCCAATAGGCAAAAATTAAGACTATTGACATGAACAGTTAAAATTCTCCACATCATCTAATGAAATATGATATGAATTCCTAAAGTTTTTATTACCTACGTCAGATTTTTTTAAATATTTACAACGGGAAAATGATATTAATCTACCCAAAGTGTAGTGCTAATTTTCAAAATATTTGACACTGCACTCATACACAGGAGATGGAAGTAGAGAGTGTTCAGTCTACTCAATATCAAAAGAAGCACCGTTGATGTCATTAAAATAATCCTTCTTTGGTCACGACAATTGCATTTTGAGGTGTTCCTGTCAGGAAATTCCTAAGTTCCTTCTTCTTTGGTCATGGTTACCATGACACAATCTTGAGGTGTTCTTATCAGGAAATTCTCAATTCCATCTTTTTTAGGTCATAGTTACCTGCAATCTTAGGTGTTAGGAATTTCTCAATTCCTTCTATTTTTGGTCATGGTTACCTTGATGCAACCTGGAGGTATTCCTGCTGGGAAATTTTCAATTCCTTGTCGAAACAGTGAAATTCATCAATCACAGCAAAATCTTCATAAACTATTCACAAGTTAAGTTTTGTCTTGGAACTTCTTCATGAGCCTTGCAAGAACCTGCTAGATCTTTATAAATAATATATTAATCATAAAAATCCTATTCAACCACAAACCTCATGATATCTTCTATGGAAATTCTGTGACATCTGTTGAATGTGTCACATAGGAAGTACAAGAGTACTTGGAGTCACAGAATATCTTCTAGCTGTAGAAGCACTCAAGACTTTTCTCCTGTCAGCCTTGTACATCGTGGGTGGGTAACTAATGTTTATCTCTATAAGCGCATTGCATTTTACAAGGTTTTGGAATTGAAAAAAAATCATGCCACTGGGTGTGACTAAGTTTTCTATAGCTAAGCAAGGTCAAAGGTTGGGGGATGTGAGGATCCACCAATGAAAGGAGCAGTAAAATTGAGAGGACTGTATAAAGTGCCTCCCCCCCCTAAGAATTCCAACCTCACTTCCACATAAAATGTATGGACATTGCAACTAACTGGAAAGCTACACCAACTTTTTTTAACTTAGCTAACAATTAGGGGGCTTTGACACGACAGGAATCAAGATCACCATATTATTAATAAATTACCTTTTGAGGAAATTAGGTCTGGATACAAAACCTAGTTACTGATATACAGCTCAGCTTAATAGGTCTATAATGATTTCACAATATCAAGAATTCTCTCAGTTGACATAATAACATTATAATCACCTTCTCAATAATCAACTTCAAATTGTATTCACTCGACATTTCGACTAGATGCTCTAGCCTTCATCAGGAATAATTTATTATATCAAGAATGTCTCTGATCAATTTCAAAGATAACCAATCACAGTTGCATATGCTGGCACTGAAATAGCCATGTTCTACAAAGATCACAAGTATATAGCACACTGAACATTTTAAAAAAACACTGCATAATATTTCCTAAATGCATCTATTGGCAAGGATTGGCACCAATGTAGTCCATCAACAGTTGGGCCACTTTGCTATCATGATGAGACCAACTGAAACAGAGATATATATACTGTTAAATTTCTGTACTGAATACAATCTTGCTCCAGCATAAACGGAGTGTAGACTTGTTATATACTATCCATCGGGATCAACAGCCCAGATTGACAATACTCATGAATCTGCCTGATGAATGTTCTAATGACAGTCAAACTAGAACAACTCAAAGAGCTAGAAGATGGAAGGAATTCCGGTTTAAACTAGGAAATCGATTAGCTGTCCTCAAAGATCTTGATATCCGCTCTTCAATTAACAGACAACAATATGATATATTTGAGAAAGTTGTCAGCTCAGTCATAAAAGAAGTTGTATGTGAATGGTGAAGTCTTGGTCTCTCTAGCCGGGTACCTCCAAGAACAGAAGGGTTACGAGTGGTAAGGGATTTGATAAAGAAATGCTTATGACTTTAAAGAGTGTTGAGTATAGGAGGAAATGTTCAATCAATTACATCTTGCCAAGAGAACCAACAACGTGCTCCTGAAAAACAGCATGAGCACCTGAACTCTTGCTTTGGCTCAACCAAACATGGTTCAGCAATGATCTTGCTGGGGAAAAGAAATGTTATGGACACAAACAAAGAATATTAGTGGTTCAGTACCTTCAGAAGGAAGAAATGTCAGTGAATGGCAAAAGTACTTCATTACCTTACAGAATAAAAGCGGAGGAAACATATCTACCATAGCCAGCTTCAGTCTAGTCTACAAATCTGCACCAATCCATCAACCCTTGCTGAAGCCATCAAATCCTTAATGCTGCATCTCTTGATTGTGATATCATCTGAAGGCACCCACAGCCGGCCCGTACCCAGGATTTGGAAGGTAGGGGGTGGGGTGTTTCCTAGTCTCAGATGGCAGAATTTTCTGAATACTTCCTCCCAAATGTAAGATCAATGGCTTTTCAGATTGCAAATAGGTCTAAGGTGGTGGGAGAAGGAAGCTTAACATAAAAATGACATTTTGTAGATCTGGCTCTAATTTAATAAGCACCTAAAAATAATAATTAAAATGCAACCTTAGCGCAACAATTAAGACTCAAAAAATTACAATATGCTTGAAATGGCGCTAAGTTAGAGAGGTGCTATAAATCCAGAATTTACGGTAGCTCCTACATGAGGGGGAGGGGGGGGGTCCGGGCAACAGGAAACACCCCTGTATATGGGTCCGCACAGTTTATGTTTGGAAATTGAGATCATTTGTTGATCGTCTTCTAGACTTTCATAACGCTAGATTCAGAAGTTTTCCCCACTTATATCATGCCTGCAGAATGGAACACAAATCTCATTGTTCCAATTCCAAAGAAGGGAGACCTATCTATCATCTAGGCATTTCTCTCATATCAATAGCAGCCAAAGGCCTGTGTAAGAGAATTATTCGAGGAAGGCCCATTGTTGATTTCGTCCTCTGAAGAAATCAAGATGGCTTCAGACTTGGCCATAGTTGCACCCAGCAAGTACATATCATATGCCATCATGGAGGTATATCGACCATGTTCATTGCTTTTAACCCTTTAACGGTCACGGGCGCTTTAAAGCGCCCTCAGAAGTCTCGCAGTTAAAAAATTCATAAAAAATAGATCGTTCGAACTTACCCCCATAAAAATCTTATTAAACGACGCCTAAAACGTTGCTCTATCACGTGGTATTAACAAAACAATGACAGCATAACGGTTACTAAGGACTTTGAACCCGGAAAGCTCACACGGAAATCATGGCTAAGCGCTTGAACGTTAGCGATGTGCTGCTTTTACTGGAAGACGACGATTTCGGCCTTTCTGAAGCGGATGACAGTGATTTTGAAGGCGAAGGTGTTGAGAGCTACCTTCCCAGAGCAAACCCTGAGCTTAGTCACTCAGAAGTAACGGAGGAAGATGAAGATCCAATAGATATAGTTTCTGATGACAGCTCCAGCTCTAGTGATAAGAGTCTTACTCAGCCTTTAGGTAAGTATTACTGTTCAAAATGGTATAGAATATAAAAATATCTATTTCTATGTCCACAGTTTTTGGATCTACACAAGTCACAGCAGTCCCACCTCTCACAGAGCTCAAATACCCATCAGTCACGATGAGACATCGTGACTGATGGGTATTTGAGCTCTGTGATGTAAGCTTTCTTCTGTTTTTCATAATTCCATGCTGCAGTCTGGTCATTATGGTCATTATGGTTGAAATTTGTGTACCTGCAAATGTATAAAACATGTTATCATAAAATATACTTGAAAATAGAACAATAATTGACTTGAAATTCAAAAATTAATTACTAAAACCACAATTACAACCACATACTTTGTTGCTAGGCAACATAAACTGCACCTACATATGAAGTAACTATGTGTGATTCCAAAAATATATGGTTGCTATGGACTTTAATAAATATTTGAGACAATACAGTTAATTTTAGTAATGGTAGCAATATTTTTTTTTTTAACCGACCATGAAAGGGTTAAACAAGTATTTGATTCCATCAACAGTGTTTATTACAGTAAATTGCTGCTGATGATAGCCTATATATTTGTGGAAGGTAAAATAATTTAGCATGTCTTTGATTTCAGATATCTGCATTCATCAAGTCCAAAGCTCTTCCAACATAGAGTCGGACTGCCTGTTGGAAGTTTAGTTAAGTTGTGCAAGAATGACGTGGTATCCACTTCAAAAGGCAGCCATCTTGTTTACCTGTGCTATGTAGAATGGCAAATCTGGATGATAACAGTACAGGGGAGTAAGAACCATGGGGGCCGTGGGGGCCAAGACCTCCCCAATATTCAACAGCATTGTGATTAGCACATGTGGTAGCACAGCAAAGTATTGCCATGGCTAAAAGAATCAAGCTACAGAGTGATCAGTCATGTATTACTTCATTTTTTTGCTTCAAGGAATCACCTGAACCACAGAGTAAGTTGCTATTAGGTCTAGACTAACAAATACTGTGTCTATATTATGGGTGTTGATTGATTTGCTAATTTTGATACTTAGGTGTCTTTGAAACACCACTGGAGCCTGAACAAGTTGATGATGAAGAAGAGGTTCCTTGTGAAAATGATGGAGAGTATGATCGCTACCCTCACAGTGATGCACCTCCTACAAATCAATTTGAGAGCGAGGAAATACATCCTGCACAAATTTCATCAATAGGATCATTGCCTACTTGTAGTTCTGATATAGCAGAAGAAGTAGATGTGTGTAATCATCCATGTTGTAGCACAACTTCAGAAATATCTCAACCAACTGATGCTAAAATCTTGGTAAAAAGTGAAAGAGTCAATGGTTCAGGGGGAAATATTCATAGAAGGTGCTTTATGCCATCTTGGTATAAAAGCTACCCATGGCTTCATCTGTGCTGCACTTCTTTGAAAGCTTATTGTTATTATTGTAGACAAGCTTCTTTTTCCAATTTGAGTGTTATGAGCTGATCTAGCCTTTTCAACTGAAGGATTGTTTAACTGGAAAAAAGCTCTTAGCAGATTCAAAATTCATGAATTATCCTGTGCTTACAAAGATGCTCTTTCTGCATATAGTTTCGAAGAGTGAACCTATCAGCCTCAAACTTCAAAAGCAATTAAATGAAGCATCTGAGAACCAAAGACTAAGCTCAATCCCCTTCGTGTTTTGCGTTGCTTGTTACGCCAAGCAAGGGTTATCCATTAGAAATGACCATGCTAGGGGGTCCAACTTAACTGTGATATTGGACCAAGCTTTAGCAGAATGTGCCTGGATTAAGGATGGTAAATACCAGTCACTCTTAATAGTTAATGAGCTAATAAGTATAATGGCTCATAAACTATTACGTTCCCTTTTGGCTAATATGTTGCCCCAATGTTTGTTTTCAGTGCTTGCTGACAAAACTAGAGACATTAGTAATAGGGAACAGCTGGTTATTTGTATTAGGTGGGTTTCATAGATGTATGAAATAAATGAAGATGCTATTGGATTAGTTCAGCTTGATAACACTACAGCAGAGACTATCTACACAACAGCAATTAAAGATGCTCTTCTTCGGTTTAGGGATGCAGTTTGAGAATTGTCGTGGTCAAGGTTACGACGGTGCCAAAAAATTTCAAGGGCACATTACTGGTGTTGGCAAACAATTTCAAGAGGAGTTTTCCATTTGCTATACCAGTACACTGTCTAGCCCACTGTATTAATTTATGTCTGCAAGAAGTAGCCCACAAAGTCAAATCCATCAAGGAAGGACTAAATTTTGCTATGGATATGATACAGTTGATCAAATTGTCCCCTAAAAGAGAAGTTATTTTGGAGCATGTGCAAGACAACAGGAATCAAATCATGCTTCTAAAATCAAATCATTGTGCCCAACTAGATGGACTACCCGTACTGGTGCCATGCAAGCCATAATCAACAACTATGAAGCACTAAGGGAAACAATGGAGATTTCTTCTCATGGAATGGATGACTGTTCTAGACGAGCAAATGGTATGCTATCGCTTATGGATAAATTCTGCACATATTTTGGATTGGAGCTATCGGTATTAATCTTCAGTATGAATGAACAGCTGTCCATTACCCTTCAGGCAGAGGAGACTAATGTTGATGACTGTTTTATGGCTATAGACTTGTGCATTCGCTCACTTGAGAGAATTCGTACCGATCATCATTTTAAATATTTCTATGATTCTGTAGTAGTCAAAGTCAAAGCCTCAAAAGTGTGTTGTGATCCACCTGTTCTACCTCGACAAAGGCAGTTTCCAAGGAGATTAGATCATGGAGCACCACAGCATACATACCTTCACATATATTTAGGATTATTATAGAAAGGAGTATTTTGAGGAAATTGACGTGTGATGGGTGAACTACAGAGACGATTTCAGCAAGAAAACTTCATTTTCGTGAAGACTATTGAATCGTTGTTGGTGGACAGTGCAAATGGCAAAAGTGCTCACTTTCTGCAAGACTGAAAGAGTTTTATGGCAGTGATATCAACATGGATAAGTTGGAAATTCATTTAAAAATGAATCCATTGTATAATCAAGGCTACACCATTGGATGGTATCACAATTCAGAAAGTGACCAGAGTTCAGACTATTTGTGACATTCTAAACCACCAATCTGGTCTCAAGAAAATCATCACAGAAGTCCACAAACTCATTAAAATCTATCTTACCATTCCAGTCACCACTTCATCCAGCTTTTCTGCTCTAAAATGCATAAAAGACTACCTTCGGAACTCCATGACACAAGAGAGGCTAAATCATTGTATGCTACTGATATGCATCACGAAAGAACAGATAAACTAGACCTTGTTGATGTGGCCATAGATTTTATTTCTAGATGCAAGAGAAGAACTTTTTTGGAAACTATAAATAATTTTTACTATTGGCTATAAAACATGCATTTGTTCTTTGCTCATTGTACAACTAGTCTTATTAAAAAAATATATATGGGTCTCAAAAATAGTCTGTGTTAGTGATTGGTTGCATGCATTCCCCCACAACAGCAACATTCATCGGTTCGGGGCCCCCCAATTCATTATATGTTCCTACTCTACTGCAGTTGAGTAGCAATGCTTTTGCCACAATACAGAACTCTACTAGAAGTGAAAAGAATTGAACATGTACCCAACTCAGTTATTCATGAAGAATTGTATGCAAGCCCCCTAGTAGCTACAAGAGATAAGAAAGAGGTAGTGAAATTTCTAGGCCAGAAGAGTCATCAAATGTGTAGCTAGAGCTACTTCACCTTCCTCCACAAGGAAACATCGCAGTATACGAACACTCCTTCACATTTTGGTGCCCTGGCACAGCAGCCGAACTGATGATGACGACGATGGTGACGAGCGTAATCTACTAACGATAAACTGTTTTTGTTGTTTGCGGAGGAATTTACACGAAGCCGTATAAAGAGGCCATTCTTACCTCATTGCGTTTTGTAAAAAAGGACCGCATTAAATCTTCAAGCTCTCATAGAGTTGCCAACCGTCCCGGAATGGACGGGACAGTCCCGGAATTTTGAGCCTTGTCCCGGTGTCACAGGGAATCTGGCATCCCAGGAAATGTGGCACCCCCATTCCAAATATCCTAGGAAATATGGAATCCCCCCAGGAAATTTGGCACCCCCATTCCTAATATCCTAGGAAATATGGAATCCCCCTATTTTTTTCTCTCCCTTCTCTCTCTTTTTTAAAAAATAGTTAGTTTGGCTATCTTTGTGATTCAAATGAGTAGCAGTAGCGTTAGTGTACCCAAGTGGACAAACAGAAAGCATCAGCTAGCTCAAGTTCAACTAATTGCTAAAGTTCAAATGTTGTTCGTGGTTCTGTCATCGAGGGAAGAGGATGGAGGGCCTTCAATCTGGACTTGTTCAGTATATAGTCTAGTCTGACAAAATGTACTTAGTGTAGATCTTCTCTGAATCCGTTCCAATAAAAGAATGTCCTTTATAAGATAAGGTTAGAATCTCTCAAGCCTTAAACCAGACCTCTCTAAAGAGAGAAGAAAAATTTATCACAACCCGACCAGCATTTTTTACCATAATTTATGGCCATGACAGGCTAACCAATGAGCTTTGAGAGACTTAAAAAACTAACAGTAAGGGGCTGAATACAGTGTGTTGTATAGGGTGGAAGGCACAGCATAAACACACCTTCTGACATTGATGTCCACCATTAATGTCATGGCCTGAAGCAATACCTCCTGCTTGTCATTGGAGGCTTATGAAATCATTGGCATCGATCAATTTATATCATGACAACTACAATCTGAATCAGTTATATTTATAAATAGACTATGCAAAGCCAGGATATTTAGTTCCCCATAGTCCCATACATTGATATATAGACAATTTTGAATGTTTATAGAAGAAGAACAGTTACAGTATTAATTATGACTACATTGACTACAGCACCATTTATAGTCTGGATTACTCCACACATCTTGAGGGACGGTTTGACAAGTGTCATGGAACCATTCCAAGCAGCTGTCACATGAGACCATTTTATTTCCATTCTCATTCGCTGGCAATCTACAGTGACAGAAGACTTTCATTACTTCAACCTTCTTCGTCATGTGGATACATTTCCTCTTCTTTGATGGGAAGTGCTTTATTAGCTTGTCTTTGATACAGTTGTACAAATGCCGCCTCATATGAGGCTCTGGTCATTGCAAATAGCCATAGCAAAAGTGACTGCAAATAGCCCACAGTCTACTGAGTTTGGCTGTTGTTGCACATTGGCATATTCCAAAGTAATTTTTTCTTCTGTAGTGTGCAGAAGTGATGCTATTTGTACTTTTGTAGAGTGTGTGAGCGAAGTGAATAAGCTGTCATATACTCGAACTGTGGGATGTTGAATGCCAACAGTGCTTACTGTCACCCAATGATTACCCCCAGAATGGAGTATTTGGACGCATTCATCACTGGCGATGTTGAAACTGAGCATTTGTCCAAGAAGTGGACTTTGCAAGGAGCTAACAGGAAGTAGATCCAGGTCATGTTTCATGAGAAGCTGTGCTGCATGAATCAGTTTGTCATTGAGCCATCTGCCATTTTTGTCTTCATCATTCAGTTCGATTCCTCATCACTAACAATTTCATCACCCTCTCCACTGCTAACTATCACTGGATCCACATCTAGTTTCTGATGCTTTTGTTCAGTTACTGGTAGGGGTAACAGGGGTCTCTTTGCAAGCCTTACAGGTAAAGGCTTATGTTGATCAGCTGATGGGTCAGTATTCTCATCAGCACCTGCATCCTATAGTGTTTAGTTATTGTTATTATTGTTTTGGGGAGGGGCAGGGGAAAGAGACAAATAATTACAGAGCTAACATGTTTATAACAACAAATGTTCGACAGCATAACCATCTCTTCAATAATTACAGAGCTATGTTTATAAATTAAAAAAAATTGACAGCATAAACCAACTTTTCAAATTGTTAATACCATATTGTCATCATAATTATTTATCTATAACCATCTTACCTCATTGTTGTCATGGCAATTCAGTCTTCTCCCATCAGGATCATACCATATCTTAAGGCGGTGGCAATTGATTGCTGTCTTCAGCAAGTCATCTTTGGGGCCTTTAAGATGATAGCGATCTTTCCCGATATCTTCCGCAACTGTATGTGGACCTCCAGGGAACTGAGGCTCAAGTTTTCTACCCTTACGACCTTCGTTCTTCATCGACTTGACAAGCACTTTGTCACCAACCTTGATTTTAGTATTGGTATTGTGCTTTGACTTGTATTGATGCTTTTGACGGGCTTGGGCTTTTTCAATATTTGCATATGCTTGCTCATGAAGTTTTTTCTGAAACTCAAGCATTCTTTGTACTTTTGTGTCTAAGTCTAGTTCATCAGGTTCGCCATGCACTTGAGAGATGTCAATGGGGAGACGAGCTTCTCGTCCATACATTAGAAGAAATGGAGTACACTTGGTGGAATCCTGGCGACTCGACCGATAAATATTATCTATAAGTTCATCCCAGTCATCCTGGTGATCGTTAACGAGCTTCTGGAGCTGCTTCTTCAGCGTTTGATTAAAACGCTCATCGAGTCCGTTTGATTGAGGATGGTAAGCACTAGTGATCTTGTGCTTAAATCCAGTGAACTCTTCAAGGGAATCGACAATCTTGTTGCAAAATTCCCTACCCTGATCAGATACAATCTCCTGAGGACATCCATGTCTAAGGATCATGCGGTAAAGGAAAGCAGCAACATGCTTCGCTTCCTTTGTGGGGATTGGAAAAGCTTCAGCCCATAAAAATTTTGAGAAGTAATCATTAAGCGTAATGCAATAATGATTTCCAGTTTTGCTGATAGGCAACTCGATAAGGTTTATTACAATTTTTTTCCATGTGTCTGTGTCTGACTGGAATAGGGTGTAAGGATGGTACTGGTTTATCAAACTTCCGTTTACTCCGTTGGCACACTTCACATCGTTTCACCTAAAGGACATTGTTTAATGCAACTAAGACCATGCAATGGGTATACTAGAGTGATGTACAAAACATACTGTAATAATTATTTTACTTACCCAGTCATCAACATCCTGCTTGATCGCTTTCCAGTAGTAGCACGCAGATACTTTTGTTAATGTTTTATCTCTACCAAAATGACATCCTCCTACTAAGTCATCATGACAAGCTTCGAGTATCTTCCGCTTCATCTTACAGCCTTGTTTAAGTCCTTCTTTGCCTTTATAGTGAATGATTCCATCGACAATCTGGAAGTTTTTGGCATGCTTTCTGATTACGCATTTCTCCTACCAGGTGGATATTGGCTCTTTGAAATGTAATCGTGCAGCTCCTCGTAGATAGTCTCCTCGCAGGCGTTCTTATCTTCTCTTCTCTCTGGAAAATCCATGTGATCGGGCGGGATGCAATATTTCCTAGGGCGTATAGTTGTGGATACCCAATATCCATTGAGCTAATCTGACCTACTTCAACCTTGTCATCATCATCAGCTTTTGTTAGTCCACTGGTGGATGAAAGTCTCAGCATGGTGATGGTACATGGTTCTGTTGTTTTTTGCTCAGTTTCTACTAGCCAGACTCTCACATGCACACAGCATGCATGAAGAGGATTATTTGATACATAAAGCATGATGTTTACTAAATCAACAAAGCACACTATAGAAGGAAAGCCAGTACTAAACTGTACTGTACTGTCACACTGTAGTAGCATGAGTTCTCAAACAAGACCAACTTAATCAATTCAATTTCTGAATGAAGCTTATGCAACCCACAGGCACTACGCTTGCCCTGGAATTGTACAGTTGTATTGCAGTTGTGAGTGGATGAAGCTGCTGATGCTATCCTGTTTGCTTTATCGGGAAAAATGTTGGGGAGATTACTTCAGGTAAGAACTGAAACTGGTTTGTGAGAATTTGTGGGATGCCAAAATGATTTTGAAAGTGCAATCAAAGTATGAACTTCTTATGACACATTCAACAGATGTCACGGAATCTCCTTAGAGGACATCACAAGGTTTGTGATGTGGACAAGATTTAGATGAGTTATTTATGAAGGTCTAACAGGTTCTTGCCTCCCACATACTGAAGCTATTCAGCCTTTCTTGCCCTCAGAAGCCCACATTCCATTGGTGCCATCAAGCCTTTTCTTAATATTTAAGATTCATCAGGCGTATGTTTGTGTGTGTCTGTGTGTGGTGTGTGTTGCTGTCTATGTGAGTGTGTGTAGCTATATAGCTACCTGATACCTGTTAAAATTACATACTAGACATCTAATGTTCACTTGAATCATGCACGACTGCATGGCCTTCCTAATTGAACAGGAATGGTGGGAACCTATTGACTGTCAGCAATGATTGTGCCTCAGTAAACATAAGATAACAACAACAATAACAAGGCATTATTTCCTAATATTTACTGACACAATGCAAGTAAGTGATTCTGCAAGTATTGACATGAATCTTGCCTAATAGCTGATGCTGCTCAGCTGAAAATGCAGATAAAATTCTCCTCACAGCGGATTTAGTTTAATTGATTTTTCAGCCTACATACTTTATCTTTCTTCATGGTGATATATAGCGAATTGGCAGCATGAGATGAGGCGTTAAATAAACTAGCTACACCTGCATCAGGCACACACCACCCAAGCTACACTGGGTCTCAACTCTCAAGATTTATCACGTGAAACCATGCCTATCATCAGCTGTCTGATTTGGAGCAGAGTTTCTACACTGCAGTAATCAGACATGTAATAGACAGTAACTTTTTAACACGTTCTTTAGCTAGTTCATTTATTACCTTATTGCTTGCTCAGCCTGAAGAAGGCCAAAGCATGTTGGAGGAAACATGTGGTTAAATAATTATTTCCATGCTGGTATGGAGAATTCTAACTGATAGTCTTAGTCACCTATTAGCCTGGTGACCATCCTGCCAATTATCTGGGGTCCTACTTTACTACACATTTAGAACTAAGATAAACACCACCCCAAAGTGTATTATTTTCATCCTCTGTGGCCACTCTTGTCATCCATCTGGAAACTCTCTGTCTGCACTTCTCTTCCTTCAAATGCTCAGACATGTGTACCATGGTAGCCATCTTTTTCTTTGTTTGTTTGTTTGTATGTTTTTGCAGAATATGATGGTTCCTTATTTGCATGGTGGTTCCCCAACACCAGTGTAAAAGGGTCAGGAGACCTTTCTCATGGAAAGTCCTGACATTGACCTCACTGGGAAGTATTCCTGTATTTCCCAAATAGGAAGCTGCAGTTCTTTATTGCTAAAACCACTGTAGTATAATAAAGTTTAACTGATAAGATGATGAACACAAGAATGCATGGTGGTGAAATAAAGGCATTGAGTTGTGTGATTGTGATCAGTGGCAGAGACAAAAGTGCATGTTTAGTAGAACTTTATAGAAAGTTTTTGTCGCTAACATTAACTGTGCTAAGAGGCCATTGAAATGTGAGTGACCCAAAATGCTAATGACCAAGGATCTCGTTGGTTAGGAAAACAAGACCAACTAACATACACCTCCCCTGCTCTTGAGTCAGTCTTAGTTAAAAGCTGCTGCTGATCAAATATTGGGGGGAAATCTGTGATTTTTAATAATATGCAAATTATTTCCGTCATGTGGAAAATATAGTTTCTAACTAAGGAAAATCCCTGTGCCATGAGGGGTGGGCAGGTAATGGAATTATTGCATTATATAATTATTATAATTATTTGTCTTCAGTATATTTTCAGGGATAATACTTTTGAATTGTTGAAAATAAATAAGCTACAGTTTTTTATAGGAATGAGTAAACAAACAATTGCTGCACAGAGCTGCGTCTTCTTGTCTACACTGAAATTTATAGCCAGACATCTCTCCAGGAGCACATCCTTGCTGTAGAGTGAAGAGATTTGGAGTGATTGCCAGTGAATATAGGTTATAGATGGGTGTAGTTCATGGTAATTATTATTATTGGCCTTTTTTCATGTTTAGAAAAATTTGATATATAGGTGGGTTATGACTTTCTCAATAATCAACTTGAAATTTACTCTCTCAACATGTTGGCTAGATGCTCTATCCTTCTTCATCAGGAATAGTTCCTGATGGAGGCCACATTAAGAGAGTAAATTTCAAGTTGAGAGTCATTGCAATTCATTATGTCAACCGAGAGTTCATGGAGAGATTACTTTTTGTTTTGGATATTGACGAAAGGAGATGGCATCTAATCCGATTTGTTTTGCGATATATTCGACGACTGATAAAGGAACGGATTCTTGAAACTCAGGGAAGCGTTGGAAATATCTTATGCTGGTGGTGGATGAGAACCATATAGTTTACAGTGGCTGAAGAGAGATGACATAATACAAACAAAGCTTTTATACTTAGAACCATTCTTCGACTTTAAGTTGAATTTCATGCAGCATACTTTTCTAACCTTTGATGTCTGCAGAGAAGTATGCTCTTGCATCTCACATGATCATTTATATTGTACAGTGCTGGAAAATCAGAGTACATTAATTTTATGCACCTCTCTAGGTAGCCAATGATACACTTCATTATATCACGAGAATGTAGCTCAATCCTAGCATTGGATGAGACCTTAGGCATGCCATGCTCTCATCCTAGCTGAATCCATATTGCAATAAATATTATTTCAAGAACCTGAACTTTCCAAAAATACACTCTATACCACCTCATTACTAGCCAAACTGTCTCACATAGGGAAGGGGAAAAAATAAGATCAAATGTCAAATAACCACTGTTCATTAACACATCAATCATTATAATGTAAGGTTAAATTGTTGACACAAGAAGTAATATTACCACCAAATATTGCTGGCAAGTCTGCCTTTCATGTGAGGCAGTCAAATGCCAAAGAGCATTTTGTTTCTGATTGGACTCCAGTAACAGTAGCCACAAACTTAGGGAATTAGCTCCTTAGACCACCAACATCATTTGAGTTACAAAATGGAAATACATGAAGATTATCAATATCACTAATAATAGGTATAGTGCAGTTGATTTTGGCTGCGTCGATTGAGCACGCATTTGAAGCCAAAAACTGCTACTTCAAGATCACTCCAAAACTTTACTTCAAAATACCAGGAAGCAGGTTGCACACATGCCTCAACATAATACTTATCCTAGTAGACTTATTACATTAGTAGAACAGCATTCATATTTCAGTGCTGCAATTGGAGATTGCACCACGATGAGGTGTGTTGATATCTGCTAAATATATGAGGTCTAATCGATAGATGGCCTTTAAAAAAGGTTCCCCAAAGCTCAACAGTAAAAGCAAGCAATGATGGACCATATCTTGAAGTTGATCCTTAGGGTGGTAGATTAACACTATCAAGAAATGGAAGACATCAATCATGATGACCCTTCATTATCTCCCAATCACACTATCTGAATAATTATGAAGGAGGTGGGGTAGCCTGTTCTTTTTTGTTTTCCATACAAGCTTGGTATTTGGATTTCTGAAAAAGTGCCCAACCCATTCTTTTATAAATACATTAGGAAAAGGAGTGTTTATGTCTTCTGTTACCTAATTAAAATGGGTTGTTCAGCTTGTGACCCATTACTGTGTTAATAACAAGGAGGTTTTCAACTTGTGACTCATTACTGGGAAACTTTCTACAATAAGAATTTTAATTCATGAGACTCATTACTGTGTACCACATTAATAATGGATTCTCGAACTCATGCCTTATTACTGGTGTCCTGGGTCTCCAACTCTTATGGGTATGTTATTGAGAACATGGTCAAATTGTATTCATCATCAATTTTTATCTTCTATTTTTATCTTCTAATTCAGATTTTATTTCAATAATTTCGCAAATATCAGAACCACTATTTTCTACAGGCTTTCCATAGCTTGTGTTGAAGCTGAATGAAGCAAGTGGCTATGTATGCATGTAGCCTACTAGGCTGAATATGATGTGTGCTCATGTATAGTTTTGTTAGTTGGTTAGTGATTACTTGTGCTGGATCCACTTGAAAACAAGATAACATGATATCAAGTATTTTTACAGATAGTTCTGAAAACTAGGGCAACGCGAAGCCTAGTTATAAAATTAGGAGATTTGAAAGAAGAAACCATGGTGACCATTCAAGGGGGGACAAAGCACCTTTTGGGGGGGCATTATTTACAGTATTTTGAGGTCATTAGCAGCCATTCCAGGAATAAGTATCACGTGACATTAATTGGTGTCGTAGGTTGACATTTTATCTGAAGTAGTATGTAATGCTTTAGTGTCATTGATATATATCTCAATGTAAAAACAAGTTGACACACTTAATGTTTTTGTTGATACTGCTGTTGTTTACACATATTGGAAGATCTTATTTGACAGTAAAAAAGGTATCCAGCATAAAAGTTACTCTTATCCAAATGTTGCAGGTCATCTTACTTCTATGTTCTTCCCCAAAATTCCTGGACGTTACCTCCATCTACACAGTTGACCAAAAAAATGACATGACTTGATGACGTTAATCTTTAACCAATCAGATCAGGGATATGCATGGCCTGGAATTTTTGCTGTCGTTGGCGTGATATGGTCAGAACTCAGCAAAACACATGAGACATGCCCTCAGAATACCTTATACAATGCACTTTAGTGACAGGTTAGTTGATTGAGAGTCTTGCGGTCAATATTGTATGCGGACTATGTGATGGGGAAAGTAGAGATGTTGAAATTGGTTTCATGGTTTTTAGAATTTTGGGAGGTCTGCTGGTTTACACCTTTGCGAATAATTCAAGGATGCCGAAAGTATTTTTTGGAGTTATAATCAGCTGCAACCACATTTAGGATACTAAGAAGTTACAAGAGTGACTTTTGGCTGAGATATAAACTTTGTTGTTTTGGGTCTGCCATACAGTGAGTGCTCCACATTTGTAATACATGTATACATGTATATACTACAAGGCATTGAGTGGCAGAAGAAGGTTCAATAAAGAGAGGGGGAAATTAATTTCTATATAACAGCATTGCTTTAGTTATTGTTCTATCCCTATTGCTATTAAAAGGCAGCCCAAGTATGAACACATATGGTTTTACTTTAAAGTTGTTATCATTGCATATAGTCCTGCAGTATGCTTTCTAATCGTATGTTTGTTTTGCCACGCATGTTTTTCTTTTGGAACTGCAGGTTTGGAATGTGAAGTGAAATCATCCGATACTTTCCGGCATCAAGTCTTGCCATGGCTACATCAACTGTGATTGATAGAGCCAATTGTAGACATTCATGTGAAGGGGGGAGGTCTAAATTATAAAATGGAAATACTATAACAATAGCTTGTGATTACGACTTTGTAGCTAGATTCTGCACACTTCAATATATGAACTTGATATATATCTGAAATCTCTGTGCGCTCACTTTTGATATAAAAAAATGAGGTGTTATTATTAACTATGATATGCAGCCAAAGTGGGGATACCTCAAAATGTGAGAGCCTGAACCGGCTGTAGTTGTGGTTCCTGTTGGAAAGTGCTAGCCATTCGAGGGACTGAGGAAGTCCTACCCTACAAAACGAGCGTATTCATTGGGCGCTAAAACGAGCCAGAGCGTAGGTGCTGAGGTCAGTGCGCGTGCATGCCTATAATTATACTTGAGCGCGGAAATACATGATAAGATGGCTAAAATTCTTCCTTACAATCTATTGGAGCGTTGGGAGTCTTCTGGAGTGGTGGTAAAATTATGAAAGGGCATACTACACAGCAAGTTATGTGTGTGTGTGTGAGGGGGGGGGGGGGGGGGGGAGGGGGGAAGGACAGATACTAAATACTAAAGTGCTTTTTGCTGAAAATCAGCTGAAGAAACCGTTTATGGTAATAAGTTAGCGGAGCTTTGATTTTGGCCGCCATTTTAAAATAGGGGTCAAACCAATATTGAGAGTGTTGTGACACTGATATGCCATGCACAGCAAAGTGTTCCATCCAACTCTGGCCATGCTAACAGACCCTTACAGGAAACTGATATCACCCTCGCTCATCCTAGGGCAGCATCCATGTTTCAAACTTTCTGTGTTTCTACGTAAATACAAAAAAATAGCATGCATCCACTGACCAATGAATGTGTCAACCCGCCTTAAATACTTGTATCAATTGACTGAGAGAACACTCACTCAGTAGATTACAGGAATGTTTGTCATAATAAAAAGAACGATTGAGAGCAACGTTCAGTAGCACATTTTAAAATAGAGGTCATATAAATCCCACTTTGGCAGCTTCTTGGTTTCATAGACAGTGTCTTCAGCTGATTTTGACCTTAAAACCACTTCGAGCATGCATTGAATAGGATGGGGTATGCAACAAATGTGTGGTGGACAGGAGGATATAATGCATGCAAGAACTTGGAGTCGGGCACAGATGACAATTGGTAGGAAGGTGTTAGGGGCAAGTAATGCAATAGCAGGAGTGGCAATATGGAGAGATATGGTGTGGAAGAAGCTGGAGAAGAGGAGGGAAGAGATGAAGGTTTTGTTTGGAAAGAGATTGGAGGGATTGGTAGAGAGCAGATGGATGAAAGTTGTTGTAAATAAACTAAGAGAGCATGGAGTAATCGGAAGAATCGGATGGTGAGAAGAGTATGAGATCTTGAGGAGGAATTATGAACTAGACAATGAGGTAGGTCAATAAGTAAGTGGAAGGAAAAGATGAAGGTGAGAAACGAGAAGGATTGGGAGGAGGTAAACAGCTCGAGTATGCTGTAGGTGAAGAGGTATGTGAGGTCCATGCAGAGTCCGGAAGTTGTGAGATTGCAATTTAGATGCATCAACCAGGATATTAGAGGATAAGAAGAGCTGTGGAATAATTAGTGATGAGAGATGCATAATGTGCGATAGTCGAGCAGAGGAGGGTGTGGGGCATTTCTTGGTTATATATGGAGAGAGACCACCTGCCACTGGTGGATATGAATTCAGAATTCTAGGGGCCGGACAGTGGCTGGATGAATATGGAGTGGGTAAAGATGGAAGGATGGTATTGCTGCTGGGAAGAGTTGGATGAAGTAAGCAGTGCATAGAGGAGGAGTGTGTTGTATTGTGTAAGGAAGTGGCAGCAGATGAGGAAGAAATTGTTGTACGGTGAGCTGATGGATGAACTTCGGACCCCTCTCCTCCTCTCCCACGTCTTTGAACAGCTAACACTCTTAGTTATTGCATTAGTTCACCAATGGCATATATATTTTGGGTATTAGTCTATGTCACACTGTGCTGTGTATATATGATGGCCTTGGAAAGGCTCAAGATTAAATTATAGCTGATACATTCCCATACCAGATAGCTGATTGCCTTCTTCACTTGCCACTCAATGACTAGCATTCATGGCTCGTAGCTAGACACCTATGGTATTTAGGGACCCCAAAGCCCTGGGCTGTGGTGAGGGTGCTATTAAGGGTCTGAGATTATAGGTCCCAGTTCTCAGTGTCTCACTGATTAAAAGTAGTTTTTTCTGTTGGATGTAAACAGTTCAGACTGGGTTGAACTTGTAGCTCTATGGTAACACACTGGACCAACACCATACTTGTTTGAACAGGTTGAAGTACGTTAACGATAGCAATAGTAACACAGCTACATCATTCAGCAATGTTAATGAGATATTTTTTGTGAAGAAATTACTAGCTGGTTGCTGGAAAAGAAATTTGACAGTTTAGTAATTTCTTCTTTTGGTGTCACTAGTTGGTTGCTGGAAAATGAACTGACTGCTAGCGAAGAACTAGCTCAGGAGCCAACTAAAAAATGGGGTTTAAGTTTGAGTGCATAAGTAATGAGCTCCTCCCACACTAGTAGCAAAGCTTATGCACCAATCAACCTTAGCCTCGCCTACTTATTGAGATAATGAGCTAGTTCTTCGCTAGCAGTCAGTTTCATCTTCCAGCAACCAACTACTGTCATTAAACATTGCTCTCAGTTATGATAGGTTCCTTGTCCAGGAACCTGCTAGTAATTTTAAAAATCCATCTCTCTAGCTATTGCTTACATATATAACTGCTATTACTAGAACAGTTATTTAATATATAATGATTAAAAACTCGTAACGTAATTGCTACTAAAGTATAGCTACCCTCGTAGCATCAGAGGAAAGACCCCAATAATACGTACATCCAAGATATTGGTGATGGATGAAGGTCGAGCAACAAGGGCTAGCCTGAATATGGAGTCAATATATTGGGTGCATATATTTTAAGTCATGGGGTGATAGTGTTTAGACTTTAGAGTATGACATTTGGAGCAGGGACTGGCCCAATGATAGGAGCACAGGGAGGTGTGGTCAAAATTCTGTATGAAGCTGACACATAATATTCCTCCATGTATTTGTTGACTTATTTTTACTCTTCATATTAGCCTCTTGGCTGGTGATCTTTGTCCATAAAAAACATTAAAAATAGATAATTGCTAATCTTCTTTTTTATGGGCATCATTGCTGAGACAGATCTTGGAAGCGCATTCCACAGTCTACTAAAATATTGATATCCTGTGGCAGTTGAACGATGTATTTCCGCTTCAGCTGTGAACATGATCTGGTCTTTGTTTTTATGTAGGAGATGTAGTCCAAGATGTTGAAGTTTGAGGATTTTAAGGGACTTAACCAGAAAAATCATGTCTTGCAGCTCAAACCAGCTAGGCCTTGCTCTATATAATTCTGTAGGATAAATTTAGTTGCTCTTCTTTGGATTAATCTCCTTATGGGAGCAGTATGTTAGTTTTGACCTCAATAAACTGAGATGGAGTTTTCTCTTAATTCCAATTGGGGAAGATGCAGAAATGACCCTTTTATAGAGGAATAAGCACTATGGCAAATATGATTGTCACACTTCTGGAAGGGAGCTGGAACTCTTCCTCAATTGAGGTGATAACTGAAGTCAACTTAATGTCATCAGCAAACATAAAATGCAGATGAGAAATTGCATTTTCTAGCTATTCCTTCCTTGAATTCAACAAAGTGTACTCTATTCAAAATGTATTGTCTAAGCGAGGACCTGTAATGTCTACCATCCATATTTTCAGTCATTGTGTGGGATACAATGAAATGCCTTGCTGAAGTCAGTGAAATCTAGTCCGAGTTAATCATTTTTGTCATATTGATATGAGATGGAGCTGTTAAATATGTTTTAGGAATTCAGGTGGAGATCGACAGAAGTGGAGCAGCAATTGGCAAGTCACTGGAGTTGGCAACACTTGGTTGCATGAGAGAAGAGTGTGGTCTCCATGAGCAGACTGCTGCTAGGAAATGGTATGCCACCAAATAGACATCAGGTGATTGCATGAGACACATGTGGTCTCTGGGAGCTGACTGGCAACAGGAAGGAGGGTCTAATTGATATCTGATATTGGGGGTGGGAACAAACAAGTTCTTTACTACTTTGCCAGTAAGCTCATTATTGACATGATGACAAGTTTTTTTTTAATTTTATCATATTTTGGTCCAGTCCTGACTCAATAAGAGATGTCTGATTATATCAGCACTTCTAATCAGTTTAACAAGAATAGGATGTGGTCTACATGCAGACTTATTGAATATTGAATTTACCAAGCCTACAGCAATAGGTGGTACTTATAAGAGGGTTCCAGGCTTGAGGGGATGCTGGCAACATTACTCGTGTATGAGTTGAGAATTGTTGCCTGGGTAACTCTCCCTCCCCACCCCTGCATTCTTCTATGCCATAAACCTGAATTTCCTGTCAGTACCTTGTCAGATTTCTCCTGGGCTGGAGGCCAGACCTTAAAGGAAATGGTCGTCTGCACAGGGGTGCCCATTAGGATCTACATGTCTTTAACCAGCTTGGCCATGGAGTCCTCTAATTTTGTCTGTGCAGAAGCACTATTCAGCAGTTCCATGTCTTTAGCAGCTTAACCACGGTTTCTTCTAGTTTTGAAAGGTGACATCTTGGACAGTAGAAGTGGTCACTATTGCTAGATGGTAGGTCAAACCTAGACTTCGATAAACCACCACAGCAACGATGAATCCACTCTTACACATGCCATCACAGAATATAGACTTATGTGCTAGTTTCTTTTGGGATGAGGTTGACCACCTCACAAATAGGACAGATGTTTTCTGAGGAAGAAAGCATTAAATAGGGTTGGACATTATCAGTTACTTTTTAGAATTAGTGGAATTATAAGATGTGGCAGCGGCAAGTGATCTAAGTATGACTATCTTTACCTTGGCTGCTTAGGTAAGGAGCACACCGAACCAAACTTTTCAGTCATTTTTATTTATTTAATTTCATACTATGTAATTTAGATCACCTCATACTGACCAATCAGCTATTCTTGAGAACAGATCCCACATGTCATATAGGTTCATAAATTAATGGGAGGAGTTCATAATTCTGGGTGTAAGTTCAATTCAATAGTTCCAAGTGAATGGATGGGATGATACATTTCTACTAGATCCACACATATGTATCAGTTTAGCCTACAAGTAAACTTTTTATGAGGCAATTGCTCCCAAGGGACTTTCCATTCTTGTGTATTTTAAGACCATGGTATATACTTCCTGCTTTATATATATATATTTATTACTACTACTACTACTACTACTACTACTACTATACTATTACGATTACTATTATTTTTGTTGTTGTTGTTCATTTCATTATTATTATTATTATTATTATTATTATTATCATTATTATTATTATTATTATTATTATTATTATTATTATTATTATTATTATTATTATTATTATTATTATTATTATTATTATTATTATTATTATTATTATTATTATTATTATTATTATTATTATTATTATTATTATTATTAATATTATTATTATTATTATTATTATTATTATTATTATTATTATTATTATTATTATTATTATTATTATTATTATTATTATTATTATTATTATTATTATTATTATTATTATTATTATTATTATTATTATTATTATTATTATTATTATTATTATTATTATTATTATTATTATTATTATTATTATTATTACTTATTATTAATGTTGTTAGTATTATTAATATCATTATTATTATAATTATTATTGTTATTATTATTGTTGTTGTTATTGTTATTGTTGTTGTTGTTGTCATGGTCGTTGTCTTTGTCATTATAATTATTGTTGTTGTTGTTGTTGTTATTATTATTATTATTATTATTGTTGTTGTTGTTGTTATTATTATTATTGTTGTTGTTGTTGTTGTTGTTGTTATTATTATTATTATTATTATTTTTTTAATTTTTTTTAATTTTTTTTAATTATTATTATATATATCAAACAACAACAACAAAACAATAACAACAACAACACTAATAATTACACAAGACTGTCCATGCCCGAGCCTCCCATTGCCCCCATGACTGCAAGAGCATTGCCTCTCTGTACCGCCACAGACAATTGTTGCATCAAAAATTGGTATGAAGTCTCTTCCCCAGTGTGTTGCTTCATTTTCCTTCCGAGTTCCTTTAGGAAGGCCAATGACTTTGGGCCAATGGCACCTAGGGTCTCAACCGCAACTGGCACAACAAAAAAATTCCTGGTAAGGCAGTGGTACTTGTCCTCCTTTTTCTCTTCAGCCATGGCAGCTACCGCACCTGAGCTCCTGGTAGCTTGAGCACAATAGGACTCTGCCAGAGTGTTGGGGCAGGTCACATCCCAGATCAGGGGCTTGCCACATTTCCATGGCACCATGGTGATTCCATCTGGACGCTTGCCGTCCATATGATTGAGTCCAGACGGTTCCAGCCTTGAAGGTACCTGAGCAGATGACATAGCCCTATGAATAATGTTATTCATTGAGGAATGTCGGTAGTGACGACCCTCACTCTTCTTGCAGCTCAAACTGTGCAGACCAAAATGGTCCACCTCTGCATCACAGTGCTGGCATAAGTGGGGATGGCAAAGAGGGGACCCCAAACGAAGGCCAACAGCAATCCTGATAGTTGCGTCGTCCATCCTCAAACCCAAGTTGGAGATTGGGGGTGCACGAAGCCATGCTCCAGATTCCCTAGCAGAGATAGCCAAAAGCCTAGCTCTTGTCAGGCTATCTGAGGCATTGCTTAGCAACGACTCCACGTATTTGGAAACTTGATAGGCATCCCACGACTTCTGGAGGCATGCTGCTGAACCAAGAGGTGTAGGAAAATCATGATCTTTTGACCACACTCTTCACGATTTTGGAGTGGGAGAGACTGCAGGTGTGTAGGGAGGATACGTTGGACCAGGTCGCAACAGGCAGCAGCCGAGGCCATGAAGGCTGATGGGGCAATCTGCACAGCACGCCTAATACCAAGACCACCTACTCTGATTGGAAGACTGGCTTGAGACCAAGCTGTGTCATCATCACCAAATTGAATATTGATGATGCTGCTCACAATAGTCTTGAGGGCATCGTCATAGGTAGCTAGGACAGGAGACAGGAAGCAAGGGGAGCTCCTGAGGATGTACTGCAGCTTTGGGATGGAAAATGAGCTACGCAGTAAAATCAAAGCCTCATGGGCCGAGATGTAGCTTAGCCTTTCCCCCATCACCTCAAGGGATTTCACCTTCTCCAAAAGGGAAGCAGAGATCGATTCTACGCTACCAAGCGGTGCACCAAGAAGACATGCTTCATCAGGATCTGTCACACATGCACCTGGAAGTGAGCATAATATAGTCCCTCTTGTGACTGGGTCATGGCAGATGATCTCCGACTTTCCATTATTATTATTATTATGATTATTATTATTTTAACTTAGTTGCACATCCATCTTACACCGAATCAGCACTTCAGTAGAAGTGTAGGACTGGAACTACCTGATTGCTGTATATCAACTATTGAGACATTGCATGTGAAACTGTATCTATCATTATCTGTCTGATAAGTTGCACACTAGTCATGATGAGTATTTCTTGGGAAATGCATTGTGAGCGAATATAGAGGCGTTCATTCTCCCTGACGAAGACCGAAGCATTCTGTTGAAACATCGTAGACAATGATATTATAATGAAGTCA
The DNA here is from genome assembly GCA_028752905.1 of Cladorhizidae sp. MBARI D1340-BT2. Taxonomy (NCBI): domain Eukaryota; kingdom Metazoa; phylum Porifera; class Demospongiae; order Poecilosclerida; family Cladorhizidae; species Cladorhizidae sp. MBARI D1340-BT2. The sequence goes on along the minus strand of JAQNBH010000016.1, from coordinate 44,120,805 downwards.
ACTGAAAATCACAATACAAGTTTGAATAATATTACTTGCTGTACTATATACCTGATCCATGATGATAAAAATGGCAAAAGTACTTCATTATCTTACAGAATAAAAGCAGAGGAAACATATCTAATCTACCATAGCCAGAATCAGTCTAGTCTACCAATCTGCACCAACCCTTGCTGAAGCCATCAAATCCTAATGTAAATCAAGGCTGCATCTTTTGATTGTGATATCATCTGAAGGCACCCATGGCAGGCCCGTACCCAGGATTTGGAAGGGGGGGGGGTTTCCTAGTCTCAGATGGCAGACTTTTCCCTGCTATATAAATGCATACTTCCTCCCAAATGTAAGATTAATGGCTTTTCAAATTGAAGTAAGATCGCAAATAGGTCAAAAGGGGTGGGACCATGAAGCTTAACATAAAAATGACATTTTGTAGATCTGGCTCTAATTAATAAGCACCCAAAAGTTTCAATACAACAAATAAAGTTTCAGTGTTGGGGGATGATTGAATAAACCAACTGAATCTTCATGCACCATATAATCATCAAGACATACCTTATAGACAAGTTAAACTGTTCTTTAAAAGTAACGTCAGTAGTCTCATCAGCAATCACAGCATACCAACTAGGAACACTACTAATGATTCTTGCCGTAATACTTTTTGCCCCATCAGACTTATCATTTCATTAACAATGTCATGTGATAAATACTTCCCTTCATTGACCCAGTTTTTGATGTCATTATTATCACTTGACCACATGCTTAATAATTGAGGTAGATTTCCCTCTTCTTCAGAATGTCCACGCAATGCTATGCCTTGCCTGAGAAGATATTTCATAGCCTCAAGTTGTTTCAAGAGCCCAATATGCCGAGACAGTTGAGCTCTAGCAATTTGAGTGTTGAGCTGAGTAGCAATTGATGGATTGGCAAGCCAAAAGTTTCAATACAACAAATAAAGTTTCAGCTTTAGTGTTGGGGGAAGATTGAATAAACCAACTGAATCTTCATGCACCATATAATCATCAAGACATACCTTATAGACAAGTTAAACTGTTCTTTAAAAGTAACGTCAGTAGTCTCATCAGCAATCACAGCATACCAACTAGGAACACTACTCATGATTCTTGCCGTAATACTTTTTGCCCCATCAGACTTATCATTTCATTAACAATGTCATGTGATAAATACTTCCCTTCATTGACCCAGTTTTTGATGTCATTATTATCACTTGACCACATGCTTAATAATTGAGGTAGATTTCCCTCTTCTTCAGAATGTCCACGCAATGCTATGCCTTGCCTGAGAAGATATTTCATAGCCTCAAGTTGTTTCAAGAGCCCAATATGCCGAGACAGTTGAGCTCTAGCAATTTGAGTGTTGAGCTGAGTAGCAATTGATGGATTGGCAAGAGCATTCCATTTCAACTTCATTTCAAGATGCATATCTGAATTCTCATGGGTACGAAATTTTTGAGTAGCCTTTTTATAATTATCAAATCCTTTAATTGTAAATGCTTCCTCACCTTTTGTCGAAAATGTAAGTAAGTCATGTTTGTGTGCATATTTGCAGTAGACACAAAATACTTTCTTCTTCGTAGTACATAGAGTGAGCCATTCATGTTTGTCATACCATGTAGCGAGAAATCTGCGATAATTCTTAGCAAATAGAGATAATGCCTCCTTTCCTTTTGGTTGGTAAGCAGTTTTTTCCTCAGTACAGCATTGATTCATGCATTCTTCATTGAAAGTAACAGATTCATTGTCACCAACAGAAATACTTTCTTCCCCTATCTCTTCCAGACATTCGAGCTCATTACATACCTGTTCCTTATCGACAGACTCTGGTTCTGAAAGAACTTCTAAGTCATGTTCTTGTAAAAGCTCATTCCCAGATACACCAGGCATCCCTTCTTTTTGTGAATTTTTCTTCTTCTTTGGCCACATTTCTGTTAGACTTCTTTGAGTTTCCTTTCTCTTCATCTCCAGCTGCTTATTTGCACATGTGGGTTTAACAATTTGAGCAACTGCAATCATAATGTGGTTTTAGCAGGTGGTTTTGGCAGGTTAAGATGTGGTCTGGGGATTACAGGCAGCATAATTATAGCATGCGTTGACAGGCCACAAGATCATTGGGGGGCAATGCCCCCCCCCCCTATGGAGCCTCCCCTGATTATTATTATTATTATTATTACTATTATTCTTATTATTCTTATTATTATACTTATTATTATTATTATTATTATTATTATTATTATTATTATTATTATTATTATTATTATTATTATTATTATTATTATTATTATTATTATTATTATTATTATTATTATTATTATTATTATTATTATTATTATTATTATTATTATTATTATTATTATTATTATTATTATTATTATTATTATTATTATTATTATTATTATTATTATTATTATTATTATTATTATTATTATTATTATTATTATTATTATTATTATTATTATTATTATTATTATTATTATTATTATTATTATTATTATTATTATTATTATTATTATTATTATTATTATTATTATTATTAATGTTGTTAGTATTATTAATATCATTATTATTATTATTATTATTATTTTGTTGTTGTTGTTGTCATCGTCGTTGTCATTAATTGTGGTTGTTGTTGTCGTTGTTATTATTATTATTATTATTATTATTATTATTACTATTACTATTATTATTATTATTATTATTATTATTATTATTATTATTATTATTATTATTATTATTATTATTATTATTATTATTATTATTATTATTATTATTATTAATGTTGTTAGTATTATTAATATCATCATCATTATTATTATTATTATTATTATTATTATTGTTGTTATTGCTGTTGTTGTTGTTGTTGTCATCGTCGTTGTCATTATTATTGTTGTTGTTGTTGTTGTTATTATTATTATTATTATTATTATTATTATTATTATTATTATTATTATTATTATTATTATTATTATTATTATTATTATTATTATTATTATTATTATTATTATTACTATTATTATTATTATTATTATTTTAACAAAGTTGCACATCCATCTTACACCGAATCAGCACTTCAATAGAAGTGTAGGACTGGAACTACCTGATTGCTGGATATCAACTATTGAGAGAGACATTGCATGTGAAACTGTACCTATCATTATCTGTCCGATAAGTTGCACACTATATAGTCATGATGAGTATTTCTTGGGAAATGTATTGTGAGCGAATATAGAGGCGTTCATTCTCCCCGACGAAGACCGAAGCATTCTGTTGAAACATCGTAGACAATGATATTTTAATGAAGTCAACTGAAAATCACAATACAAGTTTGAATAATATTACTTGCTGTACTATATACCTGATCCATGATGATAAATTTCAAAGGCATTTTGGGGGGCATTTTCAACAGTTTTTTATTACTCCTTCACAAAATTCAACTCAAGAGCCTTCTTCTATTTTAAATGCCCACACTTTGTTTGCTTCAGATTATTGTCATTATATAGATAAGAGTTCAAAATTTTGATACAAATATTCAAACAAAATTCTGAATAACAAAATGGTTATTACAAACAATATCCAACTAGCAAATTTAACCTAGGGTGCATAAACTATCGTACCATACACAGCAAATATGTGAGCAAACAGAGCCACAGCTAGCAAAAAAAATCAAAACCATGGTTAGGTTATTGTCAACTCAATTATGCAGTAGAGTTCACTTTATAAGGTGACGCATTTAAAAATGCTGTTCCTTTATCTGCCAAAGTTGGGTCCAAGCTGCACTTGCTGCCATAGGCACATTTCTTCCAGTATAAACATAGTGCACTATTATCATATATACTATTTTCCAAGCACTCTCTTCTATTTTGAAATAGGACTTCTCTGGTGGTTCTGATCATCTCCTGTAGTTTCAGCTTTACCAGTAATGTACCCAGAGTATTGGCTGTACAATTGAACTGTTCTTCATTAGAGAGTATTGTAGTCAACTGCATTTTACATAAGAAGAGTATGGTACGGAATTGTATCAGAGGTGTGTCTCAAATTGTTTAGCTAATGTACCTACATAAGAGCAGATGGCATTTGTGGTGTTCGTGTGGGCTTCAATCAATCCCATGTGTAAGGGGTTTGTCGAGTTAATCAGATTATCTAGCACATCTTTTTGCTGCCACACTTCAATTAGAGACTCTACAACTTGTCTGATCTTTTTGGTACTATCATTCAAGTTGGTGAAGTGGATGTCTGTTTTGATGAAAGTCTAAGAGATGGAAATAAGAACATAACTGTCAACTAATACATCAACAATAGCATATACAAATACTCACATCCAAGTGATCATTTTTCCAGGAGGTGGCCATGATTTGTCCCGTAGATAATCCTAGGTAGATTTCCTCCACGATATTTTGTCCATCATTGTCAAAGCAGAGTGCTTGCGCATTCGCCTGGTGGTTACAGGAAAGCAGGACTAGGAGCAGTAGGGCAGTTACTCTGGAGTACATGGTGTGGAGTCTTTGAGCAGGCAGCTAAGATGCGAGAGCTTGAAGATTTAATGCGGTGGTCCGCCAGCGTTTACTTTTTATACAAAACGCAATGAGGTAAAAATGGACCCGCCTCTTTATACGGCTTCGTGTAAATTCCTCCGAAAACAACAAAAACAGTATTGTCGTTAGTCAATTAGCAATATTTAGATCGCGGTCGTCACCATCGTCGTCATCATCAGTTCGGCTGCTGTGCCAGGGCACCAAAATGTGAAGGAGTTCGTATACTGCGTTAACCTCCGATGTTTCCTTGTGGAGGAAGGTGAAGTAGCTACGTATTTGATGGCTCTTCTGGCCAAGAAATTTCACTACCTCTTTCTTATCTCTTGTAGCTACTAGGGAGGTTGCATCCAATTCTTCATGAATAACTGAGTTGGGTACATCTTCAATTCTTTTCTCTTCTAGTAGGGTTCTGTAGCAGCTTGTGGTCAAAGCATTTTCATTTGCTACTGCTATCACCCAGATTTCCCATCCTACATTAGTACAGGTAAACAAGATGGCTGCCTTTTGAAGTGGATACCACGTCATTGAACTTAACTAAACTTCCAACAGGCAGTCCAGACTCTATGTTGGAAGACTTTGCACTTGATGAAAGCAGATACATCTGAAATCAAACAAAGACGTGCTAAATTATTTTCCCTTCCACAAATGTATAGGCTATCAGGCAGCAATTTACTGTAATACATACTGTTTCCTTGACAGGGATGAATATTCAGTGGCTATGGAGGTGGCTGTCAATTGTTCCTGGACTTGAACCCAGCAATGAAGATTCGAGAAGGCAGATACTGAAATTGAGATCTTATTGATTGATCTGGATGTCTGGCATAGTTTAGTAACACCAGAGTCACATGCTGCAGTTACATTTCCACATAACATAATCAGCAAAATTACAAATAAGAAGGAGAAAGATCACCTCCATAAAGAGCACAGAAGATACTTCGAACTTCACAGTTACTCTGCCATTGATGGAAACTACACTGTCAATGTCAGTGTAGAGCACCCTGTTTGCATTGACCATTTCCTCTGGAATTCATAGTGCCATAAGATGGTGAACATGAACTGCCAGTTGATGGAATCAAGTACTTGTTTAAAATCAATGAACATGGTCATATACCTCCATGATGCAGCATATGATATGTACTTGCGGGTGCAACTATGGCCAAGTCAGAAGCCATCTTGATTTCTTCAGAGGACGAAATCAATATAATGGGCCTTCCTCGAATAATTCTCTTACAGGTGCTATTGATATGAGAGAAATGCCTAGATGATAGATAGGTCTCCCTTCTTTGGAATCAGGAACAATGAGATTTGTGTTCCATTCTGCAGGCATAATATAAGTGGGAAAAACTTCTGAATCTAGCGTTACTAAACTTCCATGAATGTCTAGAAGATGATCAACAAATGATCTCAATTTCCGAACATAAACTGTACAGGGGTATTTCCTGTTGCCCGGACCCCCCTTCTCCCCCCCCCCCCCCACACTCCCCCTTCATATAGGAGCTACTGGATTTATAGCCATTTCAACCGTTGTAATTTTTGGAGTCTTAATTGTGGCGGTGCTAGGGGTCAGATTTAAATTTAATTTTTTTGTTTTTTTTTTTTGTTTTATTATCTCACCTAACTATGCTTCAACATACTGGAAAGGTGGATTCCAAGTTACAGAAGATTTGGATGCTCTATTCTGGACTTACAGTGGCTTTTGCACACACCACCCGCCCAGGAAGGCGATCAAGAAGCGATCAAGAAGCCTACCTGAATTCGGGGACAATGTCCTTTTTTTCTTTTTTTCTTATGGTTACCAATTTAGAGCTCCGTAGATTCTGTAAACTTCATAGTATGGACTTGATATATAGCTCAAAAGATAGGTCTCTCTGTGTTCTCTCTTTTGATACTAAAATATGTTTCATAGATATAACTATAGGCAAGTCACTAGACTCTAAAGCGGAGGGACCTCAAAAGCCTCAACCTCCGCAAAGATAAATCCAGGTACGAGTGGCTATGCAATCACCTTTTTGATTAGGTTAGGGAAACAATACCAACTAACATACACCTCCCCTGCTCTTGAGTCAGTCTTAGTTATAAACTGCTGCTGATCAAATATTGGGCAAAAATCTGTGATTTTCCGTCATGTGGAAAATATAGTTTCTAACTAAGGAAAATCCCTGTGCCGTGAGGGGTGGGCAGGTAATGGAATTATTGCATTATATCATTATTATATTTGTCTTCAGTATAATTATTTTCAGGGATAATATATATTTTTGAATTATTGAAAATAAATAAGCTACAGTTTGTTAAAGGAATGAGTAAACAAATAATTGCTGCACAGAGCTTGTCTACACCGAAATTTATAGCCAGACATCTCTCCAGGAGCACATCCTTTCTGTAGAGTGAAGAGATTTGGAGTGATTGCCAGTGACTATAGGTTGTAGTTTATGGTGGTAATTATTATTATTGGCCTTTTTTCACAATATATGTTTAGAAAAATTTGATAATATATAGGTGGTTATGACTGTCTCAATAATCAACTTGAAATTTACTCTCTCAACATGTTGGCTGGATTCTCCATCCTTCTTCATCAGGAATAGTTCCTGATGGAGGCTAGAGCATCTAGCCACATTGAGGGAGTAAATTTCAAGTTGATTATTGAGAGAGTCATTGCAATTCATTATGTCGACTGAGAGAGATTACTTTTTGTTTTTTGGAAATATCTTATGCTGGTGTTGGATGAGAACCATATAGTTTACAGTGGCCTGAAGAGAGATGACATAATATATATTCTCAAACAAAGCTTATATACTTAGAACCATTCTTCGACTTTAAGTTGAATTTCATCAGCATACTTTTCTAACCTTTGATGTCTGCAGAGAGAAGTATGCTCTTTTATCTCAAAATCATTTATGTCATATTGTACATTGTTGGAAAATCAGAGTACATTAATTTTATGCACCTCTATAGGTAGCCAATGATACGCTTCATTATACCACGAGAATGTCACTCAATCCTAGCATTGGATGAGACCTTAGGCATGCCATGCTCTCATCCTATATAGCTGAATCCATAATTTATTGCAATAAATATTATTTCAAGAACCTGAACTTTCCAAGAATACATTCTATACTGCCTCATTGCTAGCCAAACTGTCTCACAGGAAATAAATAATAAGATCAAATGTCAAAGAACCACTGTTCATTAACACATCAATCATTATAATGTAGGGTTAGATATATACAAAACTCCCAAGAAATATATAATATTACCACCTAATATTGCTGGCAAGTCTACCTTTCATGTGAGGCAATCAAATGCCAAAGAGCATTTTGTTTCTGATTGGACTCCAGTAACAGTAGCCACAAACTTAGGGAATTAGCTCCTTAGACCACCATCCAGTTACGAAATGGAAATACGTGAAGCTTATCAAAATCACCAATAATAGGTCTAGTGCAGTTGATTTTGGCTGCGTCGAATGAGCACATTTTTTAAGGCAAAAACTGCTCACTCCAAAATTTACTTCAAAATACCAGGAAGCAGGTTGCACACATGCCTCAGCAGAATACTTCTCCTGGTAGACTTATTACATTAGTAGAACAGCATTCATATTTCAGTGCTGCAATTGGAGATTGCAGCAAGACGAGGTGTGTTGATTTGTTTATATCTGCTAAATATATGGGGTCTAATCGATAGATGGCCTTTAAAAAAGGTTCCCCAAAGCTCAACAGTAAAAGCAATAAAAGCAAGCTCCATTTGCTATGATGGACCATCAAAATGAATATCTTGAAGTTGATCCTTAGGGTGGTAGATTAACACTATCAAGAAATGGAAGACATCAATCATGATGACCCTTCATTATCCCCCAATCACACTATCCGAATAATTATGAAGGAGGAGGGGTAGCCTGTTTTCCATACAAGCTTGGTATTTGGATTTCTGAAAAAGTGCCCAACCCATTCTTTTATAAATACATTAGGAAAAGGAGTGTTTATGTCTTCTGTTACCTAATTAAAATGGGTTGTTCAGCTTGTGACCCATCACTGTGTTAATAACAAGAGGTTTTCAACTTGTGACTCATTACTGGGAAACTTTCTACAATAAGAATTTTAATTCATGACTCATTACTGTGTACCTCATTAATAATGGATTCTCGAACTCATGCCTCGTTACTGGTGTCCTGGGTCTCCAACTCTTATGGGTATGTTATTGGGAACAATGGTCAAATTGTTATTATCTTCAACTTAGAAGACTCATCATCAATTTTTATCTTCTAATTCAGATAATTTCGCAAATATCAGAACCAATATCAGAACCACTATTTTCTACAGGCTTTCCATAGCTTGTGTTGAAGCTGAATGAAGCAAGTGGCTATGTTGAATGCATGTAGCCTACTAGGCTGAATATGATGTGTGCTCATGTATAGTTTTGTTAGTTGGTTAGTGATTACTTGTGCTGGATCACTTGAAAACAAGATAACATGATATCAAGTATTTTTACAGATAGTTCTGAAAACTAGGGCAACGCGAAGCCTAGTTATATAATTAGAAGGATGGTTGAGATTTGAAAGAAGAAACCATGGTGACCATTCAAGTTACAAAGCACTTTTGGGGGCATTATTTACAGTATTTTGATTTCATTAGCAGCCATTCCGTATCAGGTGACATTAATTGGTGTCGTAGGTTGACATTTTATCTGAAGTAGTAGTATGTAATGCTTTAGTGTCATTGATATCTCAATGTAAAAACCAGTTGACACATTTAATGTTTTTGTTGATACTGCTGTTGTTTACACATATTGGAAGATCTTATTTGACAGTAAAAAAGGTATCCAGCATAAAGGTTACTCTTATCCAAATGTTGGAAGTCATCTTACTTCTATGTTCTTCCCCAAAATTCCTGGACATTACCTCCATCTACACAGTTGACCAAAAAAATGACATGACTTGATGACGTTAATCTTTAACCAATCAGATCAGGGATATGCATGGCCTGGAATTTTTGCTGTCGTTGGCGTGATATGGTCAGAACTCAGCAAAAGACATGAAACAAAAGCAACTGTTTCAGTTGAAGGGAGACATGCCCTCAGAATACCTTATACAATGCACTTTAGTGACAGGTTAGTTGATTGAGAGTCTTGCGGTCAATATTGTATGCGGACTATGTGAGGGGGAAAGTAGAGATGTTGAAATTGGTTTCATGGTTTTTAGAATTTTGGGAGGTCTGCTGGTTGACACCTTTGCGAAGAATTCAAGGATACCAAAAGTATTTTTTGAAGTTATAATCAGCTGCAACCACATTTAGGATACTAAGAAGTTACAAGAGTGACTTTTGGCTGAGATATAAACTTTGTTGTTTTGGGTCTGCCATACAGTGAGTGCTCCACATTTCTAATACACGTATACATGTATATACTACAAGGCATTGAGTGGCAGAAGAAGGTTCAATAAAGAGAGGGGGAAATTAATTTCTATATAACAGCATTGCTTTAGTTATTGTTCTATCCCTATTGCTATTAAAAGGCAGCCCAAGTATGAACACACATGGTTTTACTTTAAAGTTCTTATCATTGCATATGGTCCTGAAAAATAGAGCAGTATGCTTTCTAATCGTATGTTTGTTTTGCCACTCAATGTTTTTCTTTTGGAACTGCAGGTTTGGAATGCGAAGTGAAATCATCCCTTTAACTCCATTTTAATTGATACTTTCCGGCATCAAGTCTTGCCATGGCTACATCAACTGTGATTGTTAGAGCTGTATATACAGATTGTAGACGTTCATGTGAAGGGGGGGGGGGGGGGGGGGGGGGGGTCTAAATTATAAAATGGAAATACTATAACAATAGCTTGTGATTACGACTTTGTAGCTAGATTCTGCACACTTCAATATATGAACTTGATATATATCTCAAATCTCTGTGCGCTCACTTTTGATATTAAAAAATGAGGTGTTATTATTAACTATGCTAAAGTTACATGCAGCCAAAGTGGGGGTACCTCAAAATCTGAGTGCCTGAACCGGCTGTAGTTGTGGTTGCTGATTGGAAAGTGCTAGCCATTCGAGGGACTGAGGAAGTCCTACCCTACAAAACGAGCGTATTCATTGGGCGCTAAAACGAGCCAGAGTAGGCCAGCGTAGGTGCTGAAAATCAATCAGTCGGGCCGATTTTCAGTGCGCACGCATGCCTATATTATGTTTTAGTGCGGAAATACATGCTAAAATTAATTAAGATGAAATAGATTCTTCCTTACAATGTATTGGAGCATTGGGAGTCTTCTGGAGTGGTGTTAAAATTATGAAAGGACATGCTACACAGGAAGTTGTGTGTGTGTGTGGGGGGGGGACAGATACTAGTCATTTATGGTAATAAGTTAGCCAAGCTTTGATTTTGGCTGCCATTTTAAAATAGGGGTCAAACCAGCATTGAGAGTGTTGTCACACTCCCCAATAGATACGCCATGCACAGCAAAGTTTTCCATCCAACTCTGGCCATGCTAACAGACCCTTACAGGAAACTGACATCACCCTCGCAGCATCCTAGGGCAGCATCCATGTTTCATACTTTCTGTGTATCAACGTAAATGTTTTTAAACTAGCATGCATCCACTGACCAATGAATGTGTCAACCCGCCTTCAATACTTGTATCAATTGACTTGAGAGAACACTCACTCAGTTGATTACAGGAATGTTTGTCTTAGTAAAAAAGAACGATGAGAGCAACGTTCAGTACATTTTAAAATGGAGGTCATATAAATCCCACTTTGGCAGCTTCTTGCTATCATAGACAGTGTCTTCAGCTGATTTTGACCATAAAACCACTTCGAGCATGCATTGAATAGGATGGAGTATGCAACAAATGTATGGTGGACAGGAGGATGTAATGCCTGCAAGAAGTTGGAGTCGGGCACAGATGAGAGAATGGGTAGGAGGTTGTTAGGGGCAAGTAATACAATAACAGGAGTGGCAATATGCAGAGATATGGTGTGGAGGAAGCTGGAGGAGAGGAGGGAAGAGATGAAGGTTTTGTTTGAAAAGAGATTGGAGGGATTGGTAGAGAGCAGATGGGTGAAAGTAGTTGTAAATAAACTAAGAGAGCATGGAGGAATCGGAAGAATCGGCTGGTGAGAAGACTATGAGATCTTGACACACAAATAGGACAGATGTTTCTGAATGCTCTCATTCCCATTTATTTGAGTACTTTGCAGATGAAATGCTCCTTAATTTTATGTGTAAGAAAATCATTGCTTCTAATTGATTCTAATTAACCTCTAATTATTTTTTCATCAGCCGAACTTCATACTGGATACGTTCATGCACAACTATCCACATTGACCTGACATTGATAGCATGTTGGGTGATACCCACAGCGAGCATTCCCAAAATGTTATTTAGTGTGTAATGTAACTTGGTGACGCTTCAAAAATGTCATGTGTCACTTGTAATCTTTGAGTAATGGTAATATGTTATATTGGTTTTCCCCTGTAAGGTGATGCTTGCTGCTTGGGTTTGGGATTTCTTACATGGTGATCTGATATCATCATTTGTTTATATTGCTTTCCCAAAACAACGTCATGAAAGCCCCTCAAGAAATATCGTTCTTGGGTTTTACTTAAAGTATAAGGACTTTGTAACGTTAATGGATGTTTCAAGAGTGGGATCATTGCTACGGTTATGTTGGCTAGGATTATGTAATTAGGTGGTGGTTGTCAAGTTCTGGCTGGTGGCTGATCCCACTCTCCACAAGTTTGTATCAAGTTATTGTGGTTCTCCAAGTCTGTGTCAAGTTGCTCTTGTTTTCCACTAGTCTGTATCAAGCTGCTTTATTTCTACAAGTCTGTGTCAAGTTGCTCTAGTTCCCCTAAGTCTGTGCCAAGCTTGTGCATGTTTTACCTAGACTGTCACAGCATGTGCCTCAAGTGCCATCCATTCACTGAATCTTCAAATGATTAAGGTATAAAGACTTGTTGGGTATGATTTCAAGTCGAAAGTGGCACGGATTGGACTATACATGGGCAAACTCTCATTTCCTTTCATTTTACAGCAGTCTAGCCATTTTTTACTTTGTTCTTGTTTGTACGTTTATTGATTTATCTGTTTGTTTATTTGTTTTCTTTTCTGTTTATACTTCTACGTGTGACAAACCAAACAGTTAACACTAATCCTCAAGTTAATAAGGTGATAATTACCATCTATACATCAACCATGACTCTTCCTATTGTGCAACTTACTGTTTTACCTGTGAAGAACTTGATCTCATAATACACTTTGACCTGAGAGATAATGATTATTGTACATGTCTGTCGGTTCTATCGGTATCATCACAGTCCCGTAAAAAAGGGCTCTGCTTACAAACTAATTAAATAATTGTAGGGCTTATTTTATCCTGGCTAATCCAATGAACCTTTAGTAAAAAGGTTTTGCATGTGCATACTCTACCTGTACTACTGTTCAAACCTTCAATTTTTCCCTCCTATGAGAGGTCTGATTATGACTTGACCTTTTGTATCTACTTTGGCCTTTTTTATATTACCTTGACCTTTATATAATGTACAATGTTTGACATTGACCTTTTTTGTGTACCCTAACTCTGACATATTTACATATTTTGACCTTAACATTTTATGATGGTAGTTTTATTGGATTGAATCGAACATAAGTTTTTGCATAACCTCAAGCAGGAGGACACTGTCTGCTGGTGTGTTATCCATAGGTGTTGGTACAGCAAGAGGAAACTGGCATGTTGTATAGGTGCTGGTGCAGCTAGATGATACTTTTTGCTGTGTGATATCTCTAGGTACTGGTGCAGTGCCTCATGTGCAGGAGGACACTAGATAAAGTCATGGCTGACAAGAAAGGAGAAAAGGGTAGAAGCTGGGGAGGAATGCCCCACTATATTCTGGTGTTTGACAGTGTAGCCAGTTAACAGAGATTTTTGACTTACAGCTCAAGAATACAACATTTATCTGATCTATATAATTATGTCCATGCATATGTGAAATTAGAGCGGCTACAGTTCAGAACACATCGTTTGTCCTGCATGTTAGGGCTAGGGTGTTGGCTAATGGCTAGACACTATGGCTAGAATTGGATAAGAAACAACCTTAAGCATCCTTGGATTGTATGGCATTTCAGTTCCGCCCTGAGTCGATATATTAAAGCAGTTGAACTGCTAGAAGACAAGTGAGTCAGCAAAGAGCCATATTTATATTTTGCATTGAACTCAGAGTACTTGAAGGAAAATTAAAACCAGGAACAACTCCTGTGTCAGTGTTCTATCTTCAACTGTCTGCAATCCAAGGTTAATGCTCTTTGCAAATCGATCATAACAAATGAATGGTTGTTGTCACATGCACAACATAAAAATAGTAAATAAACATTTCCTTTGTGAGTTATTACTTTATACCAACGTTAACTAATTGGATTACTATGTACGGCAGATTATCAAGAAGCATGACCACAAAAATCACCATGTTTTGACACATATTCTCTGCAGCGATGTAAGGAGTCAAGTTGAAGTAGCTCTTTGAGAACACACACTGAACCAAAATCATACTGGATTGAGGCACATTGAAGTAGCTTGCAAGGTGCCCTGTGGGTACATAAACTTGACAAATGTCCCCTGCACATGTTCCCTACCAAACACACCACCATTGCATGTGCTTACCTTCCTATCTGTCACATACACTGCCAATGGATGTGCCTACCCTCATCACCCATTATCACTGCCGTGTTTGAGAGTAAGTACTTAAAGAAAGGTTGGTGCAAACAACCTTGAAGATAGATGGACAAGAGATTTGGTTTGGAAAATTAGCCACACATGCCACAGAAAGGGAGAGCTGTCTTCAAGACATCACCAACCATCACCTCCAGCTAGATGGTGGCTAGGCTGATGGGAAGAGAGCTCAAATAAATAAATAGGCCACATAAGCATTGTCAAATACACCATTACATAGAACTATAATACACACTGTCTGTGTGTATTTATAGAATATAATTTATGTTGCTTTAGAGGGGACGTCTATTTATGTAAGATGTGACAAATATAAACCATGCACCACACATATATAACTCTCACACACATGCACATCCAGTTACACACATATAACTTACACACATATGCACACACACTCACATAACTCCTACAAATAACTCATACCCTCACTTGTACCCTCAAACAAAAAACATACCACACACACATACACACAAACACAAACATACTTACAGACACACCACTCTCATGCACCAATATGCAAACACACACCCATATATAGACTAAATTTTCACACATATGCACTCACTCACACAACTCATACAAACAACTCATACCCACACATGCACATAGAAGCAAGAACAAACCCATACAACACAAACACACACAAACACTCTCGCCCTCCCATCACACACACACACACACACACACACACCGGATAACTGAACTAACTCTGCACAAGAACTGTGTGCACTAGTAATAACAAACTTGAAGAGAGTTTGAATGGTGGTCTTGTATGACATTTTGTTAGGAAAGCAAACAAAGGTTTTACAGAGGCTGTGAGAGATCCAAGCCATGTAGCAAGGATCGTGTCACAGTGGAACAACCCTACACCATCTGCATATTAGCATTCTTAACGATTACAAGTGTCAAATGATATCTTTAAAGCTGAGAGCAATAGAAATAAGATTGAGCTAAAGCTCACTAAGGTCAACTGACATGCTGTCAGTATGAGTTCAATCCATGTTGGTATGTGCATGAATGTGTACTTTGTGATGCACTTCTTCTGCCTGAAAATGGTCATCAGAATGAGCAACAATTATAGGTTAGCAGGAAAAGATCTTCTTCACACGGTTGTGTTAAGGGAGTAGTTTCTGTGCAAATTACTCACGAAAGTGAAAGTGAAATGAAATGTGACTTATTGCAAAATAGCAAGGAAATTGCAGGTGTTATCTCCTTCCCTTCCAAGCATGACAATTCATTGGTAATGGTCCGGTAATTCAGCTATAGTGTGAAAGTTCTCGCTTGGAGCAGGTTGATGCCATAACTCATATATATATCTCTAAATTAGAAATTAACATCCGCTACTCTCACACAGTTCAAAGTGATTGTAAATTAATGACATAGTTCTAATATCAATTGCTCTAGAAAATTTGACAGCTTCAGGAATTACCCGTTTTGGTGTGGGAAGTCTCCCAATGCAATAATACCTTAGATACTCTTCAAGTCCAGAAGTGAGATAAGGTTTCTGCATATTGCAGAGTCAGCATGAGCACAAATAGTGTGAAGTAGGTTGAGTTATATCTTCCTATATTCTGGCAAATCCAACATAAATAATGATTGGGTGTTGTAACATGCACAACAGAGCAATAGTGCATAAACACTTGCTTTGTGATATATTAGAGGCAGGTTGAAGTAGGTTGACAATAGCTCTATGAATCATACTGGATTGAGGCAAATTGAGGCAAGCTGCAAAGAGGTCTGTGTGGAGACAAACTTAACCAACATCACTCTGGGTTGAGGCAGGTTAAAGTAGTTTGACAATAGCTCTATGCAGACAGATACATATGTAAATATATAAAGGTCAGGATAATATAAAAAGGTCATGATTGATAGAAAAAGGTCAAGTAATACTCATCACACCCTTAGAAAGATAGGGTATAATTTAAAAAAATGTAGAGGTCCTGAGTGCACATGACAATCTAAAAGTTGACGGATTTAGCCACGATAAAATAAACCTTTCTGGTGTTTAAGTCGTAGTTAAGGAGAATTCATTTTTATGGTACTGGGATGATATTGACAAGTTCCCATACACACAAGACAACAGGTATTGTCATGGTTAATATATACATGGATAATACACCTTTATTTTCACTGAGGATTAATGTAAACAAAGTGTTACCTTCAGGAATACAGATAGTAATACTTTTCCTGTCTGAGTGAGTCATGTTAACTCTGATATAAACCATTTATCGATCTGAAAAGTGTATTGTTAACATATTATATTAACCCTTTAACTTCATGAGTTAGTCCACATGAGCCAAGAGTTGAGTGCTGACTGAGAGTCTACATTAAAGCTTATCTCGTGGCTTGGCCACCTTGCACTGGGCAAACTAATGCTGGAACATCAGAATAGCATGGATGGCCACCAGGCTCTGGGGAAACTAATGCTGGAACTAGCACATCCGATATATAGGAGAGGTAATGAAGATGGGAGTAAAGCTGACTGAGGATGAGTTGGTGGTAGTTGGGATGAAGAGGGATGAGGAAGAGGATGGTGGGGAGGTGGAGGGGTGAGGAAGAACAAGGAAGTTCTAGGAAGGAGGAGGAAGAAGAAGGAGGATGAGGAGGAGGGAGCTGGAAGAGGAGGGAGTGGCAGGAGGGAGGAGGAGTTAGTAGGAAAGCGTAAGTGGAAAGAAAGGGAGAGGCAAAGTAACTAGGATATTATAGATTTGGAGACCTCCCTTACCCAAATAGATCCCAGGAGCTCTCAGTTGTTCTAGAGCATTTGGCTACAAACACTTGAGTAGCGTTGTTAATTTCTAAATGACCGGATGATATTTGAGTTATTGTACCAACTGGTTCCAAGCTGCCTGGAGAAACTAAGTTTCCCATAATAGCCATCACCAGGGGAGGCTCCATAAAGGTGGCACAGTGGCGATCGCTGCCCCCCAAGCAGAAAATTAGGGGGACATTGCCCCCCAATGATCTTGTGGCCTGTCAATGCATGCTATATACTGTATTAGGTGCTTGTAAACACAAGGATCTCACAGATAGACTTAACTTACAAGAAATTGCCCAATATTTTATAACACTAAATGTAGAAAGAGGTACTGTAGTTTGGAAAAATATTATAAGTAATAATTGTAATTTGTGTATGTGTGTGTGATAAAGGTTGTAGCTTTAAAAAGTTGGGGTAGTCTTAAAAATTTTTAGCAAGCTTACATGCGCCATCCCCTTGCACCCCCCCCCCCCAACCAGCAACTACTGGAGCCACCCCTGATCACCATCACTAATGGATTGTCATGTATGGTGCCTGAGCGGGGGAAAATGAAATTACAATTGTGATTTCCTCGTTGTTTTCAGAATGCTCTCGTTCCCAGTAATTTGCGGATGAAATGCTCCTTAATATAATTGTGTAAGCTTCTAATCGAGTTAACCTATATGTTAGTCGAACTTCATACTGGAAACATTTGTGAACATAACCACCTACAATGACTTCACATTGAGAATGTCAGGTAATACTTATAGGGAGCATTCCCAAATGGTTATTTAGTTTTTGGTGTCATATTATGTGCGATATTGCTTATTGTCTGGGCTTCAAAAATGTCATCTGGCACTAGTAATCTTGGTAATACACATATTATGGTATAGGGTTTTTCCCTTGTAAGATGATACTTGCTGCTTGGGTTTGGGATCTCTTACACGCTGCTGTGATATCATCATTTGTTTATATTCCTTTCCCAAAACAACGTCATAAAATACTATCAAGAAATATTATTCTTGGGTTTTACTTCAAGTACATTGTTCTTGGATGTTTCAAGAGTGGGATCATTGCTACAGTGATGTTGGCTAGGATAATGTAATTAGGTGGTCCTTGTGGTTCTCAAAGTCTGTGTCAAGCTGCTCTCTAGTTCCAATGAATTAGTGTCAAGCTGCTTTAGTCCCACAAGTCTGTGCCAAGCTGCTCCAATTCCCCCAAGTCTGTGTCAAGCTTGTACATGCTTTACCTAGCCTGTCAGTGTATGCCTCAAGTGCCATCCATTCACTGAATCTTCATATGATTGGCATATAAAAACAGGGTGGATATGATTTTGAGTAGAAAGGGTCCTCTAACGGATGGACTATACAAGGGTACACTCTCGTTTCCTTTCTTTTTTCATCAGTCAGGCCAATATAAATTTTTTTTTACTTATTTCTTGTTTGTACTTTTTTGTTTGTCTGCTTGTCTGTTTGTTTGTTTGTTTTCTCTCTTTTTTTAGAGTTCTACGTGTCACTAACTAAAAAGTTAACATTAATCTTCAAGTTAATGAAGGGGTTAATTATCATCTATACATCAACCCTGACTCTTCCTGTTGTGCAATTTACTGTTATACTTGTGAAGAGCTTGATCTCATAATACACTTTGACCTGAGAGATAACGAATATTGTACTTATATGTTGGTACTACTCGATATCATGACAGTTCCATAAAATAGGGCTGCTTACCTACTAATTAAATAACTGTAGGGCTTCTTTTATCGTGGCTAACCCCATGAATGTTTAGTAAAAAGTTTGTGCATGTGCATACTGTACCTGTACTATAGTTGAAACCTTCAATTTTCCACTCCTTTACTTTTTATGGGATGGCTTATTATTACCTGACCTTTTGTATCTACTTTGGCCTTTTTTATATTACCTTGACCTTTATATATGTACCTTGTTTGACCTTGAACTTTTTATGTGTATCTTGACTTTGACCTTTTTACATATCTTGAACTTCACATTTTGTGTTGCTACTTCATCTGAATCGAACAAAAGTGTGTGCATAACCTCAAGCAGGAGGACACTGTCTGCTGGTCTGTAATCTCTAGGTGTTGAGCACCTATAGCAGGATGATACTGAATGGTGTGTTATCAAGTGGTGGTGCAGTTCCTTATACAAGAAGATGCTCGATAAAATATGGCTGACAGGAAAGAAAACAAATTAGAAAAGGGTGGTGTGTGTGTATGTGTGTGTCTGTGTGTGTGTAGGGGTTGGGGGGGGGGGGGGGGGGGGGGGGGGTTCTGGGGCTAAAATACGCCTCCCTATTCTGGTGGATGTTGAAAGTGTACCCAGTTAACAGATCTTTAGAGACTTACAGCTGAAGACTACAGCATCTATCTTACCTATATATGTACATGCATATTGAGGGCTGGGGAACAGTGCTAGAGCTAGGACTAATATGATGCCAGGTCTACAGTTATGGTTAGGGCTAGGAATATACCAGGACAAAGGCTATGGCTTGTGCTAGAGTTATACCAGGGCTAGCTAGTGCTAGGGTTATACCAGGGCTTAGAATGTGGCTAGGGCTAGGGTTATGGCTAGGGGCAATTATGCCAGGCTATGGGTTTGGCTAGGGTTAAGCTAATGGCCAGGTGCTAGGGCTAGAATTAGATGAGCAACAACCTTGAACATCCTTGGCAGCACTGGGCCATATTTGGTATTCAAGCAAAATGCTAGTCAATTTCTGATTTTGAATACTCTTTGCTTTGCCCACTCCTTGAAATTCTCTATTGTATCTTCATGCAATGTCCATGAAGTGAATGATCTCATTGGTATAATTAATGAGTAGTATTGTTTTTTGTCCAAAGAGGCAAACATTTTTTTAGCCAGTTTTGGATGTATACTTGCCAGTATCTCTAAACTGTGAGCTTCTTCTTCTTTATAAGTTGCTTTGGATATAGTGCCATATATCTTTTGTAGATGTATGTATGCTATGTGACCTTTATGGATGCTATTATTTAAACCAGCGGTTATGAAAATTTGCTTTTGGATGACGAAAGCTGGAATTGGGACAGAGAAACAGAAGTGAAACTAGAGGATTGAAATTTTTGGTTTCTTGTTTTCGTCACATAAATATTCTTGATGAAGTGAAGCGAGTGGCTTAAAAATTACAATAGCATGACCATGATATTGTTGACACTTACAAGATGATTCAGCTCCTGGTACAATTCTGAGATCCTTCCACTTGCAAACATGTACTATTGGCTTTTCTGAATGTGTTACCAGAAAAACATGCCTTCAGTGGAACTGCACCAATTCCCCAAGTGATAGCCCATAGGAGCACTATAATAGAGAAATTGCCATCTTTCTCTTAGAGATTCTCTCCTGGGTCAAATGAAGGAGAGATTTTCAGAAGATCAGCATCATTCTCATGGCCTACTCCATTTTGTGTCCTCTATTATTAGAAGAAGTACTTATGTGACAGAATAAGTTGACCGGCATGTGTTGTAAGTTCTTTTTATTGGAAAAGTGACCTACAATTTCCAAAAATGAGTCTAAGATGTGGAAGGTTCTCTGGCATAGTGAAGTCAATTCTGCTAGCTCTTGGCGCTTGTGATAAGGATTTGTTCCCAAATATTCATGTTATAGCTTGCACATTACCCATTTCTATCATTGACAGGTTGTTTTCCCTTCTGAGAATACTAAATACTTATTTGAGGTCTACTCTAATCTCTTTATCTTATTACCATGACAGTGAGGAACAAATATTTGTGGACGAAGTTTGTCTGGCATTTATTCAAACACAAGAAGACTTTTTTTAGCTCATTGTTTTCAAACTGATTTACTATTTTATAATGATAATATTTTACAGATCAGAATCGTGGGTGTTGGTGCATGGCCTGCCATGTGTAGATATAATTAAGAGTGTGACCGCAATATGTAATTGCTGTAAGTAATTCTCGCAGCAGTTTACTGGCAAGGAAGCAGCTATTGTATCTACTTTCATCAGCTGAGTGTGTACAGAAAGTGTGAGCACATTGTCAGTTATGATATTTAGCTACTGGGTTTATGTAGGAAGTGTGAACACTTGGCCAGTTGAAAGTTATCATCATGTCTTAATACTCTGAAGGATTACTTCAAACCTTAAACAAGCAGTACTAATATCCCTGAGGAACAAGTAATCTCAGCTCATGAATGTCAGTTTAGTTATTATACCAACATTAACTAATCTGATTAATATGTATGGCAGATTACCAATAAACACCACCACAAGAGTCACCACGACTTGACACACAGATTTCCAGCAGTGATGTAAACACTTTTGTTTAAAACATTCGCAGGTACTTGTACATTTCCTGATAATGAATAGTATCAACTTCATCAGAAACACTTTAATCCAGCACCCGAGTATAGATTTCCGAAAGATTTCAACAATAGAGCTTATCAACATAAGTGGCTACATCAATTTTCCTTTGTTAGTTTACAGCAAACACGCTAATGGTGGCTATTGCCTCCTTTGTGTTTTATTTCTTTCAAGTTGTATTTGCTAACATTACCTGACCACTAATAAATTTTGGTAAAGCTTTTGAGTTACTTCATAAGCATCAAGGCTAGGATCACCATTTAATAGCTATTACAGGAATTGATCCAATTCTCAGTGTTATGGAAGGCCATAACCAAGCATTTGCTGTGGTAATGATCAAGCCATTGCTGTGATACAATTGTAACCAATTTGTAATATTGGTCTTTGTGGCAATCATGACAAGCTCAGCAATGTTGAGGAAGATAAAGATGATGTGTTAAGTCATGCATTCTTTTGGCCTTAATAAGGTTTTGAGTGAATGCTGGTGATACTTTCTTAGCTGAGCACCTTGAGAAAGGAGCATAACTGCATAGTAGACCTCACCTGGCATTCAGAATCAACTGATCTCAATTTTAGGTGAGCAGATTTGAAGCACCGTGGTTCAGTGTGATCCTTCTTACTCTTGCTGGAGAAACTTAATCTAGTTTATGTCTAAAAACTATTATCCAGTTATAGTTCAATTGAATAAATTATGTACATCAATTGGTTGGTGTAATTTAGGTGCAGAAATAATGACTTGTTTGGTTGCAGATTTAATTTCCTTTAAACAGCCAGCTTCAGTGTAGTCACATTAGGATTACAATTAAAAGGCCTTCATTTGAAAATGGGAGACTGAGGGAGATGGAGAGGGTGTGACAGAAATTATGAGGTATGAGATGAGGAATATCAATGCTTCCATAGATGGAGCGTTGGTGATGACATTGTAAATTATAATAGTGATCAGATATTTGAGTAGAGAAAAAGAAGTATGTATTCCTCAAAATGTATACCACCTATATATAACACAAGAACAGCACAGTATTCATCAAGTTGCAGAGTCTGCCTTGATCATTATAATTGGATTTGCAATGGCTTGCTTGGGCCGGTTATTGCAGAGACAGCAATGTTGATGAGCGCAGCATTTTGTTTGGATACAGTCATTTAGAGAGCAGTTGTATGGCTTCCCTCTTTGTGTCTGTTAATTATATTAGCTTATGGGCTGGTGCAGTAGTGTTATTGAAAGCATAGGTGTTATCAGTGTTCCTGCTGCTATTCTTGAAGTTGAAAGGTTAATTTTTGGAGAAATAATTTCTGGCAGTTTTGAAGAATATAAAAAAATAAAAAAATAAAAACAATTAAATTTTTAAAAATTGAGAAATAATTGATGAGAAGGAAGAAATTTGGGACATGGGTTGGGTTACCTCCTCAGCAAGTTTGCAAGTAATAATTATTAGAAGTGATATACTACTGATATTTCTCATATGATCAGAGGTAAGGTACAGTTCTACAGAAGCAAATTTGGGTTGTTGAAACCAGGTTGAAGTAATTTAAAACACCTGTGAAAATAGAATTTCAATCAGCTGACAAATCCATCCCAATATAGATTGAAGGCAGAGGTCAACTTTTGTAGAAACTAAGGGCAGAGGTCAAGTACTACTAGGATGATTAATTTTATCTGCACATGAATAATGCTTATACTCAGGGACCATTTTCCTGGTGACTAACACAGTAAGCATCCAGCTTAATAATCAGGCAGATTTAGCATGGATCATTTGTATAATAGAACTTGACATGGAAAAATGAATTTGTCCTGAATGCCCTAAACATTTTAAACTATAGAAAACGCATAGATCAGTTTACAAGTCCCAAACTATGTACCTGTACAAGGAGTAATCTTCACCAGAGTTTTGTACAGAGTAGCAGGATAGAATGTTTTGACGCTTTACCTCCTCTATCTTCAGGTTGGAAGGAGAAAAGGCTCTATCAAATGTATAGAACTTGTGTACAAGGACTGTATATAGCTCTGGTGTAGGTACACTTGGGTAAGAATACACTCTATAGCATAGGTATTGCATTTGTGTAGGAGGACTGCCTCTAGAATAGCATAACACTTGTAGAGGAGGACGGTCTACAGCATAGCTTTTATCACTGGTGTAGGAAAACACCTTCTAGCACTTGTATAGGGAGATTTTAACATGCCACCATCTTCCTCACAAGTAAGTTGCGAATCTTTACTGTTATGATACCAATCTATTGCTGACAGAGTGATAATAAAGTTAACCCACAGCTAGCTAATGAGCTCTAAATATCTCTATACAGCTACATGTGTTACGTATTATATCCTAAAATGCATGGAACCTATAGCATGGTGAGAGGGTATGGCCTAGGCTATGTGCCCAAAATCCTGCCTTTTTTCTCCTTGTCCTTACACTGCCCCCCCCTTATTCTTCTATGCGAGTGACAGTGACACACAGAAAGGTTGAGAGAAATATTGGTTATGTAGCTGCTTTATGGTATAATTTTAATGTAGGTGCCAAGCCGATACAAAGAATGCTAGTGCACTCAAACCATGTTGACATTATTCAGTAAGGGACATATACAAGCCCTAGATTTCCAGTTGTAGGCAGTTATAGCTACGCCTACTTCACAAGGTTTGTGCTCATTCTGACTCTGCAATATGACCTAAATTCTGGACTTGAATAGTAACTAGGGTATTATAGATTAGGAGACTTCCCTTACCCAAATGTCAGCTGTTCTAGAGCATTTGTCAAAGTGATGGGGAGATATTTTAGTTAAGCACCAATGTTTCCAAGCTACCTTGATAAGGTAAGTTTCACACGATAGCCAGCATCACCATTGCTAATGGATTGTCATGAATGGTGCCAGAGTAAAAAAAATCAAATCACTTCTGTGATTTCCTTGTTGTTTTCTGAATGCTCTTGTTCCATTTGTGCATTAATTATTTTTCCGGTAGCAAAACTTCATACTGGATATATTCATGTACACTACCACACATATTGACCTAAGATTGATATCATGTTGGGTGATACCCATAGAGAGCATTCCCAAATGTTGGTTTCTTGTGTAATATGACTTGATCACATATTATGTGTGATCGCTTATTCCTCAGGGTTTCAAAAATGACATCAGCACTTGTAATCTTTAGGTAATACGCATATGATATTGGGGGGTTTCCATGTAAGGTGATGCTTGCTGCTGGTTTGGGATCCCTTTCATGCCCACTGCTATCATCGTTTGTTTGTATTGCTTTCCCAACACAACGTCATACAGGACCATCTGGAAATCTTATTCTTGGGAATTACCTCATGTAGCTACAAGGAATTTGTATGGTTATTGGATGTTTCAGCAGTTGTTGCTATGGTTATGTTGGCTAGAATAGTGTAATAGGTGGTGCTTGTCAAGTTCTGGCTGGTGTCTGCTCCAGCTCTCAACCAGTCTGTGTCAAGTTGCTCTAGTCCAACCAAGTCTGTGCCAATCTGCTCTGGTTCTCTCCACAATCAAGCTGCTCTAGTTCCCCCAAGTCTGTGTCAAGCTTGTGCATGCTTTAACAAGCCTGCGGCAGCAGGCTTTGACAACCAACTATTCACTCTATCTTCAAGACTATTAATACACACAGTTTTTGTGCATAATTAGTAATGGAAACATGTGGGTGTGAGGGTGCAGTTAGTCTTTGTCTGTGTGCGTTACTGTGTGTGTGTTTGTGTGTGTGCATGTGAGTGTGTGTGTGTGTGTGTGGAATGGTTTGTTTGTGTGTGTTTGTGTGACTATGTGTGTGTAATTTTGTGTGTGCATGTGAGTGTGGTTTGTTTGTGTTTATGTTTGCATAAGTGTGTGTGATTTTGTGTGTGCGCAAAGATGTGTGTTTTGTGTGTTTTGTGTGTGTGTGTTTGTGTGAGTATGTTTGTTAGTTTGGTGTATTTGAGTTTGTGTGTGTGATGATGTAAGTGTGTGTGTATGTAGATATTTGTCAAAGCACATAAGTAGTACACTGAATAGAAGCAAAATATATATGCACTGTAGCTATATATACTCACAGTGTCTATTATACCTTTGACAATACTTGTGTGACCTATTTATTTATTTGAGCTCTTTTCCCATCACACTGGCTGCCGACAAGGCTGAGGTGATGTTTGGCGCTGTCTTGATGACTGCTCTCCCTCACTTTGATGAGTCTGTGGTTATACACTATACAGCAACATAAATTATATTAATATATCCCACACAGTGTGTATTATTTGACAATGCTTATGTGGCCTATTTATTTATTTGGGTTCTCTTCCCATCAGCCTAGCCACCATCTAGCTGGAGGTGATGAGATTGGTGATGTCTTGAAGACAGCTCTCCCTTTCTGTGGCATGTGTGGCTAACTTTCCATACCAAATCTGTTGTCCATATATCTTCAAGGTTGCTTTGCACCAACCTTTCTTTAAGTACTTACTCTCAAACACGTGCAGTGATAATGGGTGATGAGGGTAGGCACATCCATTGGCAGTGTGTGTGACAGATAGGAAGGTAAGCACATGCAATGGTGGTGTGTGTGGTAGGGAAGGTTGTGAGCATTTGCAGTGGAAATCAGTCAAGTTTATGTCCCCACAGGGCTCTTTGCAAGCTACTTCAATGTGCCTCAATACAGTATGATTTTGGTTCAGTTTGTGTTCTCAAAGAGACCTACTTCAACTTGCCTCTTTACATCGCTGCAGAGAATATGTGTCAAACCATGGTGTCTTTTATGGTCATGTTTCTTAATAATCTGCCGTACATAGTAATCTACGTTGGTATAAAGTAATAGCAAATATTTATACACTATTTTTATGTTGTGCATGTGACAACAACCATTCATTTGTCATGATAGATTTGCAAAAGCATTAACCTGGATTGCAGACAGTTGAAGATAGAACATTGACACAGGCATTGTTCGTTGTTTTAATTTTCCTTCAAATGCTCTGAGTTCAATGATAAATCTAAATATGGCTCTTTGCTGACTTACTTGGCTTATAGCAATTCAACTGCTGCAGCTTAATTAAGGGTGGACCTGAAATGCCATACAATCCAAGGATGTTTAAGGTTGTTTCTTATCTAATTCTAGCCATAGTGTCTAGCCATTACCTTCAACACCCTAGCCTGGCATAATCTTAGCCCTTGCCCCCTAGCCCTAGCCACATCCCTCTGTCATAACCTTAGCCCTAGCCATAAACCTAGCTCTGGCATAACCCTAGATCATGCCATAAACTTTGCCCTTATATATTCCTAGCCCTAGCCACCCACAATCATATAGACCTGGCTTAGACCTGGCATCTTCTTAGTCTTAGCTCTAGCACTGATCCCCTAGCCTTCACACAGCCCTAACATGCAGGACAAAAGATGTGTTCTGAACTGTAGCCGCTCTAACTTCACATATGCATGTACAT
Organism: Cladorhizidae sp. MBARI D1340-BT2; assembly: GCA_028752905.1. NCBI lineage: Eukaryota > Metazoa > Porifera > Demospongiae > Poecilosclerida > Cladorhizidae > Cladorhizidae sp. MBARI D1340-BT2. Next base: position 44,094,052 of record JAQNBH010000016.1, on the reverse strand, counting down.
AACAGATAAATGTTGTATTCTTGAGCTGTAAATCAAAAATCTCTCTTAACTGGCAAACATCCACCAGAATATGGTGGGGCATTCCTCCCCAGCCTCTACCCTTTTCTAATATACTTCCTTTCTTGTCAGCCATATCTTTATCTAGTGTCGTACTGCAACAGTGACCACATATACACATGTAACATTCGTGAGGGGCCACCATCTGGCACTAGTAGCCAGTACCACTATAACCAGTGACTGGCACTGTGAAATGGATAACTGTACACTTAAACCTGAATATCATCTTACCAAAATATCACACTGACTGTCTTGTTCTTCCGTGTCAAGAGCAGTCACAACAAGCCATACTAATTCTAACGACTAACAATTAAAATGGGCTTAAATTAACAACTTCACATGGAGTGATAGATCCAATTGTAGATCGTGTAAATTTCTCTCAGATGTTTCAGATCAAATGTGGTTAGGTACTAGGTTCTTGGCTATCTATGTAGACCTAGGACCAGGACAAGCTTATTTGTGCATGGATTACATTGTTTGCATGGTCATGTTTCTCAAAAGCTAATGCTGGCTCTAGAATTGTAGTGCCAGCTGTGCATGTGAACTATGACCAAGTATCACCAACCAGTGCACAAGCAACTAACTCCTCCTAAACAGAAATGTAATACCCTCAGTAGAGTCTAGTTTGGTGGGGTTACAGTTCACAGTTAACAAAAGTGGTTTCTGTTGTAGGCCTACACCAAACCCATAGCCTTGCAGTGCTAGAATCTAGACCGTGAATACCATTGGAGCACTGCCATTATCGTTGTTTACGGAGGGAGGGTGGGAGAAATTTAATATGGTCCTTAGCCAAGTGGTGGTGGAATCTATTTTGTTAATGCAATTGGAGTATATGCATTATGGATATTTAGAGAGGGGAGATTCAATAAGGTGAATACCGGCTCAATACCAAAAGTATTTAGAAATGTGCATAGAATTCTTTGGAAAACAATTATATGTGTATTGAAGGTAGGGAGTAGGAAATTACAAGCAGAGGCTACAGCCCACATATTAGTTTCCTCAGGAATTTTACGGACACTTCTATGTGATCTCGGTATTAAGCCAGTATTCAATCTCCCCTCCCAAAACATCATAATGCCAACAAAGATAATTGACTCTGAGTGTAGGACTGCTAATTATACATATTTTCTATTACAGTCCAGATTAATCCTGATGGGGAATTACTGATCATTACACAATACACAATAAAACATTTACCCAATAAAATGCTGCAAAAAATGGGGAAAAAATTCATTATTTTTTACTTTATTTTATTTTTAACTGTTGCCCACATCTGTTGAGTTGTTAATACACATATATGACTTGAACCATTTACCAAATAATATATTCATGAATTATTCAAGTCAACTAGGTCCAGTTTATCTTGCACCACAAATATTTTATAAATGCAAGTTTTGTCTTCAGCCTGTGATTGCTGGAACCATAGCTTGGAAGCAAAGTTAAAGTCTGCCTACTCTTTATATAGTAGAGCTCTTCCTAAGAGGGCTATATTTATAATGAGGAGAAACATATCCAGCCACTGCTCGTCAGCATTAAACAGCTTATGCTATGCTCTTCAAACTTTGAAGACACAAAAAGTTCTATCTAGGAATTTCTTTGACTAAAAGGTAGAGAAGTTAGCTACAGCCAAAGTCAGGGAACCTCGTGTTGTGTTAGTATGTGTGATATATTAGTGCATGAGGTGGTATGTGTGGTGCTTTAGTGAGCCTTGTGTGTTAATGTTTGTGGTATATTGGAGTGTGTACGGTGATGTTTGTTGTGTTAGTTTATGTGGTGTGTTAGTGTATATGTGTGGTGTGTAAGTGAATATGTGTGGTGTGTCAGAGTTTGGTGTGATAGATATGCAGTGGTGTGTTAGCTATATGTGTGTGTGTGTATATGTGGGGTTGTGTGAGTGTGTGTGTGTAGTGTGTTAGTTTATATGTGAGAAAATATGTGTGTTTGTAGTTTATCTGTTATTTGTTTGTGTGCATGTATATATATGGGTGTGTGCGTGTGTTGTGGTGTATTAGTGTGTGAAGTAGTATGTCAGTGTGTGGTGATGTGTCGCATATTAATGTTTATCTGGTGGTTCATATGTTGATGTGTGTGTGGTGTCTTAATGTGCATGTATGTGTGTGGATGCGCTTTTGTTTATGAGGGTGTTGTACATTAGAGTGTGGGGTAGTGTGTTAGTGGTGATAGTGTGTATATGGTGTGTTAGTGTTTGTGTACCATGTTAATATGTGGTATGTTGATATACGTGTGGTGATGTGTGTCTATGGTGTGTTAGGTTTGTGTAGTTTGTTAATATGTGGTATGTTAATATATATGTGTGGTGATGTGCGCACACACAATTACACACACATAGTCACACAAACACACACAAACAAACCATTCCACACACACACACTCACATGCACACACACAAACACACACACAGTAGTGCACACACAGAGACTAACTGCACACTCCCACCCACATGATTCCACGACTAATTATGCACAAGAACTGTGTGCATTAATAGTCTTGAAGATAGAGTGAATGTTTGGTTCTCAAAGCCTGCTGCCACAGGCATATTAAAGCATGCTCAAGCTGGGGGAACTAGAGCAGCTTGAAACAGATTTGTGGAGAGAACCAGAGCAGTTTGACACAGACTTGGTTGTACTAGAGCAACTTGACACATACTGGTTGAGAGTTGTAGCAAAGAACTTGACAAGCACCACCTATTAAACTATTCTAGCCAACATAACCATAGCAACAATCCCACTGCTGAAACATCCAAGAACCATACAAATTCCTTGTAGCTACATGAGGTAATTCCCAAGAATAAGATTTCCAGATGGTCTTGTATGACGTTGTGTAGGAAAGCAATACAAACAAACGATGATAGAAGTGGGCATGAAAGGGATCCCAAACCAGCAGCAAGCATCACCTTACACGGAAAAAACCCAATATCATTATGCGTATTACCATTACTCAATGTTTATAAGTGCCAGGTGACATTTTTGAAGCCCAGAGGAATAAGCGATAATATGTGATCAATTCATATTACGCAAGAAAAAACATTTGGGACTGCTCTCTATGGGTATCACCCAACATGCTATTAATCTTAGGTCAATATGTGTGGTAGTGTACATGAATATATCCAGTATGAAGTTTTGCTACTGTAAAAATAATTAATGCACAAATTACTCACTGAAATGGTAACGAGAGCATTCAAAAAACAATCTGGAAATCACAGATGTATTTCACTCAGGCACCATTCATGACAATCCATTAGTAATGATTATGCTGGCTATTGTGTGAAGCTTACTTTATATGGCAGCTTGGAACCAGTTGGTGCTTAACTCAAATATCTCCCCATCACTTAGACAAATGCTCTAGAACAGCTGAAATTTGGGTAAGGAAAGTCTCCTAATCTATAATATCCGAGTTACTATTCAAGTCCAGAATTTAGCGTATTGCAGAGTCAGAACGAGCACAAACCTTGTGAAGTAGGAATAGCTATGGCTGGAAATCTAGGGTTTATGTGTGTCCCTTACTTAATAATGTCAACATGGTTTGAGTGCACTAGCATTCTTTGTATTGGCTTGGCACCTACATTAAAATTGTGCATGCCATAAAACAGCAATATTTCTCTCAACCTTTCTGTGTGTCATTGTCATAATTAAGAGAAGAATAAGGGAAGAAGGGGTCTGGGGGCAGTGAAAAGACAAGGAGAAAAAAGGCAGGATTTTGGGCATGGCCATGCCCGCTAGCCATGCTATAGCTACCCATGAAGGCAACACGGGAGAATAACTGTTAGATTAACGTCAGACTTACCCCAAAAACATAGGGTCATGATGGATCCTGATGTTTCTGGAACTGATAGATTCCACTGTTTAAATTGTTCTATGATGCTAGAGTTGATGAGAGAGTGGTCCACTAGAGAGTCTTAGAAGGAATCGTACGAGTTTGCCGAAGATGCTGCCTACCAGGAACAGCTTGGGCATGAAGGTAGGTGCTGGGGAGGTGTTTTCCTCGTCGTCTGGGAGACAGCAAGCACATTCCTGTCAGCACACACAGCTCTGAGGTGGCCCCATTTTTTACAGTTAAAGCCATTTGTCATTGTCAAAGTACTTCGCAAGCTTATGCTGCGGCTTGAATTGGTTCCTATCTGAACCTGCCACCATGCTGAGCTGAAGTGTTAGTGGGTGGTCACACCGCCCAACTGCTGGAAAGGAGGAGGTGGTTTGGTTGATCTGAGACTGGGTCTGGATATGGAGTTGGGTCTGAGCTTGAGGTTGTTGTTGCTGAGATTTGTGAAAGTTGAATGGCCTGTATGGCTTCTGGTAAGTGGGTTGAGGGTTCACTATGTTCCTATTCCAGGCAGATTCCCTTTCTCTGCCATTGTCAATAACATATTCATCAGCGATGCTCAACAAGTCCTGCAAGGGTGAAGGTTTCTGATGAGTGGTTATTTTCGGGTTCAATTATTTATAAACTGGTAATGAGATCAATATCTTCTTTGATGGAGGTGCAGTCTTTGGTGCAGGTTCTTGCTGCTTCAGCTATTCTGTAACCCTTCTGTGTGATGGTCTCACTTGGGTTGATCTTGGTGTTGAACCAGTTATTGAACTGTGTTGATTACTAGACACCCATTACATATGGGCATACAATTGTCGCTTGAGGGCATCATAATTGCCTAGCTCTTCTGTAGGCATTGACATAGCCAAGTCAGTCAAGTCTCCTCTGAGTAGAGCTCTTAATTCAGTGGTCCAGGTACTTTTGTTCACTCCATATGTTTTCATGTGTGCCTTAAAGCGGGCAATGTCTTGTTGTCTTTGAGATCTACTGGAGATTGGTGAGAGTAGGTGGTATGGTTTGCTGAGCCACTGTGATAGCCCTGCCTATAGCCTTTGCTAATGTGTCATTGGTCTGTTGTTGAACAAGGCCGTATTTTGTATTTTGATCTGCTATGGGTCAACAGCAGGAGTTGCTGCTTGGGAGTCTGCTTCAGCTGCAGCTGGCTCCATCCATAAGATATGCATGTTTCAGTTGGCTGATGCTGAGGAGGGTCTTGTTCCATCTCTAATATTGTCGGCCATTCCAGTTTCGAGGTGGTTGTCATAGAAGCTGGATTGGGTATGGGCTTGTTACCGTGTCACCATTCCGGAGTCAAATTTCTCGTCCACCTTTGTGTTAATTGTATCCAGGTACAGATCCCATTCTCTAGTGGATCATTAATACTTTCTGAGAGGGCTGAGAAAAACAAAGTTAGACATAGCAAGATAGCTTACTGTCCAAGTTGAGGTGGTTCAAGATGGAGAATCTGCTGATAAGTCTGTAGGTCTTAGGGTAGTAAGTGCTTGTCCTTGCACCATTCGCAAGTGAGTAGGCATTGGGTCCGAAGTCTGTTTGGTGAAGAAGTAGTCTTATCTGAGGTGTGGGCAAGTCTGCTTCGAAGGCTGAATTCGTCTTGGTCGCTGTCACCAGATATTAGGCACTCATCATTAGGCTATCATCAACTCGTCTATCCTGGACTGGTTCTGATACAGCCTTGTTGTAAGGCTGTGTTCTCAATAGGAATTTAGGTTATTATATTTCAAAGGACTTACAGACTGAGAGTGTTTGATGTCTCAGAGCAGTCCAACTAGTCTGGCTATTTCGGAGCATATATACATACATAATATATTGAAATGCCTATGAAAATGATGTAACCTCAGACCAATCAGGTGTTTTACACACATAGAGTCAGGAGGTTTGCCACCATGTTGCATCATACATAACATGAGAGCAAATACAATCATCAACCATTTTTGTCCTTGTAATTTTTCTCTATATAGCAGATGTTAAATTTTATGTCTATTTTGTAACATTAAACAGTCTAATGGGCATATTCAGCTTAAATATTCTGGGGTTATATCATGTTCATAAAGTGTAGGGTATTTAAGCTCCCAGTTCTATCCTGGTTCAGTTAGTTGACAAGAGGTCTATAATGTCTGACAGACTGATAATGAAGTAACCACACCTGTCTAAACTACACGAAAATGGCCCGAGCATAGCATGGCCAGAGGACATGATGGACAATGAGCTGCCAATGTTCTCACTCTCCCTATCCCTCCTGAACACACCCTGCCTTGTTTCTCTGGGTGTGTGTCAATGAGGACAAAGAAGTAAATAGGGCGAGAGAAATTAGTTACGAGTTGTTTTTTTGTCTTGCACCATTTCTAAAAAGATGCCAAGCCAATACAGTGAGTGGTAGTATGTACTCCCTGATGTTTTGGTCCATGAACCATGTGGATAAGGGACATGCCTTCATCTCCCACTTGATTTCCAGTCATATGAAGTTATAGCGCCACCTACTAAACGGTTTGTGCTTCGTGCTGACTTTACAATATTCTGAACCCTTGCCTCACTTCTGGACTTGAAGAGTAACTAATATATTATATATCGGGGGAGAGCATTTTGTATAAGAATTAAGGTTCTCAATTCATTCTCTTTGAGCTATGGGAGGGTAGCAGGTGTTAATTTATAAGTTACAGCAAAATATTTCTGAGTTACAGCAGCAACTGGCTTCAATCTGCCTGGTTAAGGAAGTTTCACACTATAGCCGCATCACCTGACCATTACCAATGAAATGTCATACATTGTGCTGAAGATCACATCTTTGATTTCCTTGTTGTTTTGAACTGCTCTCATTTCATTTTCCTTTCACTTTTGTGAGTAATTTGAACGGAAATTTCTCCGTAACACTATTGTGCGAAGAAAATCTTGTCCTGCTAATTGGCTAATCTCTCAATTGTTGCTCATTCTGTTGACCTTCTTCAGGTAGCTTCGTCATACGGTACACATACACACAGTGTAACACACATTGATCGCATATTACAAGAATGTCAGGAGACCTTTGAGCTTAACCCCAATGTTGTTTTATTGATCTGAGCTCATTTGGCACATGCAAACTGGTACTATGCAGATGGAAGTAATCTTGTATGTGTGTGTGCAGAATCGGCTGGTGAGAAGAGTATGAGATCTTGACACACAAATAGGACAGATGTTTTCTGAGGAAGAAAGCATTAAATAGGGTTGGACATTATCAGTTCTTGCTTTGTTCTGGCCAGACTTTTTATAGAATTAGTGGGATTATAAGATGGGACTCCATTGGCAGCTGCAAGTGATCTAAGTAGGACTACCTTTACCTTGGGATAAAGACTGCTTAGGTAAGGAGCACACCGAACCACACTTTTCAGTCATTTTTATTTATTTAATTTCATACTATGTAATTTAGATCACCTCATACGACCAATCAGCTATTCTTGAGAACAGATCCCACATGTCATATAGGTTCATAAATTAATGGGAGGAGTTCATAATTCTGGGTGAAAGTTCAATTCAATAGTTCCAAGCGAATGGATGGGATGATACATTTCTACTAGATCCACACATATGTATCAGTTTAGCCTACAAGTGGAGATTCTAAACTTTTTATGAGGCAATTGCTCCCAAGGGACTTTCCATTCTTGTGTATTTTAAGACCATGGTATATACTTCCTGCTTTATATATATATATATTTATTACTACTACTACTACTACTACTACTATACTATTACTATTACTATTATTTTTGTTGTTGTTGTTCATTTCATTATTATTATTATTATTATTATTATTATTATTATTATTATTATTATTATTATTATTATTATTATTATTATTATTATTATTATTATTATTATTATTATTATTATTATTATTATTATTATTATTATTATTATTATTATTACTATTATTATTATTATTATTATTATTATTATTATTATTATTATTATTATTATTATTATTATTATTATTAATATTATTATTATTATTATTATTATTATTAATTATTATTATTATTATTATTATTATTATTATTATTATTATTATTATTATTATTATTATTATTATTATTATTATTATTATTATTATTATCCCACACAAGGATACGGCCATTCTTCCAGGGGACAATGGAAGCTCTGGGATGGTCCTCATGTTCAGGCTTCTTTTGATTCCCTCCTGAACTCGAGTGTGGATCTAGCTTCACGGGTACGTATTCAGGCTGCAGCTAGGAAGGAGTCAGGGGCTTGGATCCATGCCCTTCCCATGTCATCCTTAGGCCTCCGAATGGATGATGATGTGATTAGGGTGGCTACTGGTTTGCGTTTGGGTGTTCCTCTCTGTCATCCCCACAATTGTCTGCAGTGTGGATCCCAAGTGAATCAGTTTGGCACTCATGGTCTCAACTGTCGGAGGAGTCGAGGTCGTTTCTCGAGGCATGCAACTGTAAATGACATTATTCATAGATCACTAGCTTCCATAAATATTCCCTCTCACCTGGAGCCTTCAGGCATTTCTCGCTCGGATGGCAAGCGTCCTGATGGAGCTTCCATTGTCCCCTGGAAGAATGGCCGTATCCTTGTGTGGGATGCTACATGTGTGGACAACTTTGCTCCATCCTATGCCAACTTATTACATGAAGGTCCTGGGGCAGTGGCAAACAGAGCCGAGTCCCTGAAAAAGGAAAAATACGGAAACATTGTTGCTACACACTTCTTTGTCCCAATTGGGATAGAGACCACTGGAGTGTTTGGAGGGGAGGCATCTTTGTTCCTTCGGGAGTTAGGTGGCTGCCTCAAAGCAAAGTGCGACGAACCACGTTCCCATCATTTTCTCCTCCAGAGAATTTCCATTGCGATCCAGCGTGGGAACACTGCAGCGGTGTTAGGCACTAGTCGGTATACTAGTGATGACTATTCTTACTTAAATTAGCTAGCTAGTTCTTTATTGGTAGATATATATAGGACGATATCTATATATATGTATAATATATATATTATTAAAAAAATATATAAAAAAAAATATAAAAAAATAAAAAAATAATAAAAAAATTATTATTATTATTATTATTATTATTATTATTATTATTATTATTATTATTATTATTATTATTATTATTATTATTATTATTATTATTATTATTATTATTATTATTATTATTATTATTATTATTATTATTATTAATGTTGTTAGTATTATTAATATCATAATTATTGTTGTTGTTGTTGTTATTATTGTTATTATTATTGTTATTGTTGTTGTTGTCATCGTCGTTGTCTTTGTCATTATAATTATTGTTGTTGTTGTTGTTGTTGTTGTTATTATTATTATTATTATTATTATTATTATTATTATTATTATTATTATTATTATTATTATTATTATTATTATTATTATTATTATTGTTATTATTATTATTATTATTATTATTATTATTATTATTATTATTATTATTATTTTAACAAAGTTGCACATCCATCTTACACCGAATCAGCACTTCAATAGTAGTGTAGGACTGGAACTACCTGATTGCTGGATATCAACTATTGAGACATTGCATGTGAAACTGTACCTATCATTATCTGTCCGATAAGTTGCACACTATATAGTCATGATGAGTATTTCTTGGGAAATGTATTGTGAGCGAATATAGAGGCGTTCATTCACCCTGACGAAGACCGAAGCATTCTGTTGAAACATCGTAGACAATGATATTTTAATGAAGTCAACTGAAAATCACAATACAAGTTTGAATAATATTACTTGCTGTACTATAATTATACCTGATCCATGGATGATAAATTTCAAAGGCATTTTTGGGGACATTTTCAACAGTTTTTTTTTACTCCTTCACAAAATTCAACTCAAGAGTCTTCTTCTATTTTAAATGCGCACACTTTGTTTGCTTCAGATTATTGTCATTATATAGATAAGAGTTCAAAATTTTGATACAAATATTCAAACAAAATACAGAATAACAAAATGGTTATTACAAACAATATCCAACTAGCAAATTTAACCTAGGGTACATAAACTATCGTACCATAAACAGCAAATATGTGAGCAAACAGAGCCACAGCTAGCCAAAAAAAATCAAAACCATGGTTAGGTTATTGTCAACTCAATTATGCAGTACAGTTCACATTATAAGGTGACGCATTTAAAAATGCTGTTCCTTTATCTGCCAAAATTGGGTCCAAGCTACACTTGCTGTCATAGGCACATTCCTTCCAGTATAAACATAGTGCACTATTATCATATATACTGTCTTCCAAGCACATTCTTCTATTTTGAAATAGGACTTCTCTAGTGGTTCTGATCATCTCCTGTAGTCTCAGCTTTACCAGTAATGTACCCAGAGTATTGGCTGTACAATTGAACTGTTCTTCATTAGAGAGTATTGTAGTCAACTGCATTTTACATAAGAAGAGAAAAATTAGTATAGTAGGGAATTGTATCAGAGGTGTGTCTCAAATTGTTTAGCTAATGTACCTACATAAGAGCAGATGGCATTTGTGGTGTTCGTGTGGGCTTCAATCAATCCCATGTGTAAGGGGTTTGTCGAGTTAATCAGATTATCTAGCACATCTTTTTGCTGCCACACTTCAATTAGAGACTCTACAACTTGTCTGATCTTTTTGGTACTATCATTCAAGTTGGTGAAGTGGATGTCTGTTTTGATGAAAGTCTAAGAGATGGAAATAAGAACATAACTGTCAACTAATACATCAACAATAGCATATACAAATACTCACATCCAAGTGATCATTTTTCCAGGAGGTGGCCATGATTTGTCCCGTAGATAATCCTAGGTAGATTTCCTCCACGATATTTTGTCCATCATTGTCAAAGCAGAGTGCTTGCGCATTCGCCTGGTGGTTACAGGAAAGCAGGACTAGGAGCAGTAGGAAAGTTACTCTGGAGTACATGTCGTGGAGTCTTTGAGCAGGCAGCTAAGATGCGAGAGCTTGAAGCGGTGGTCCGCCAGCGTTTACTTTTTATACAAAACGCAATGAGGTAAAAATGGACCCGCCTCTTTATACGGCTTCGTGTAAATTCCTCCGAAAACAACAAAAACAATAACAATATTGTCGTTAGTCAATTAGCACTATTTAGTTCACGGTCGTCACCATCGTCGTCATCATCAGTTCGGCTGCTGTACCAGGGCACCAAAATGTGAAGGAGTTCGTAATACTGCGTTAACCTCCGATGTTTCCTTGTGGAGGGGAAGGTGAAGTAGCTACATATTTGATGGCTCTTCTGGCCAAGAAATTTCACTACCTCTTTCTTATCTCTTGTAGCTACTAGGGAGCTTGCATCCAATTCTTCATGAATAACTGCATCTTCAATTCTTTTCTCTTCTAGTAGGGTTCTGTAGCAGCTTGTGGTCAAAGCATTTTCATTTGCTACTGTTATCACCCAGATTTCCCATCCTACATTAGCACAGGTAAACAAGATGGCTGCCTTTTGAAGTGGATACCACATCATTGAACTTAACTAAACTTCCAACAGGCAGTCCAGACTCTATGTTGGAAGACCTTGCACTTGATGAAAGCAGATATATCTGAAATCAAACAAAGACGTGCTAAATTATTTTCCCTTCCACAAATGTATAGGCTATCAGGCAGCAATTTACTGTAATACATACTGTTTCCTTGACAGGGATGAATATTCAGTGACTAGGGAGGTGGCTGTCAGTTGTTCCTGGACTTGAACCCAGCAATGAAGATTCGAGAAGGCAGATACTGAATTGAGATCTTATTGATTGATCTAGATGTCTGGCATAGTTTAGTAACACCAGAGTCACATGCTGCAGTTACATTTCCACATAACATAATCAGCAAAATTACAAATAAGAAGGAGAAAGATCATCTCCATAAAGAGCACAGAAGATACTTCGAACTTCACAGTTACACTGCCATTGATGGAAACTACACTGTCAATGTCAGTGTAGAGCACCCTGTTTGCATTGACCATTTCCTCTGGAATTCATAGTGCCATAAGATAATGAACATGAACTGCCAGTTGATTGAATCAAATACTTGTTTAAAATCAATGAACATGGTCGATATACCTCCATGATGCAGCATATGATATGTACTTGCTGGGTGCAAAGTCTGGAGCCATCTTGATTTCTTCAGAGGACGAAATCAATAATTGGCCTTCCTCGAATAATTCTCTTACAGGCCTTTGGGCTGCTATTGATATGAGAGAAATGCCTAGATGATAGATAGGTCTCCCTTCTTTGGAATTGGAACAATGAGATTTGTATTCCATTCTGCAGGCATAATATATATATGTGGGAAAAACTTCTGAATCTAGCGTTACTAAACTTCCATGAAGGTCTAGAAGACGATCAACAAATGATCTCAATTTCCGAACATAAACTGTTCAGGGGTGTTTCCTATTGCCCGAACCCCCCTCCCCCTACCTCTCCCCCTTCATATAGGAGCTACCGTAAATTCTGGATTTATAGCGCCTCTCTAACTTAGCGCCATTTCAACCGTTGTAATTTTTGGAGTCTTAATTGTTGCACTAAGTTGCATTTTAATTATTATTTTTGGGTGCTTATTAATTAGAGCCAGATCTACATAATGTCATTTTTATGTTAAGCTTCCTTGTCCCACCCCTTTAGACCTATTTGCGATCTTACTTCAATTTGAAAAGCCATTAATCTTACATTTGGGAGGAAGTATGAATTTAGCAGGGAAAAATCTGCCATCTGAGACTAGGAACCCCCCCCCCTCCCCTCAACTCCCCTTCCAAATCCTGGGTACGGGCCTGCTGTGGGTACCTTCAGGTGATATCACAATCAAGAGATGCAGCCTTGATTTACATTAGGATTTGATGGCTTCAGCAAGGGTTGATGGGTTGGTGCAGATTGGTAGACTAGACTGATGCTGGCTATGGTAGATTAGATATGTTTCCTCTGCTTTTATTCTGAAGTACTTTTGCCATTCACTGACATTTCTTCCTTCTGAAGGTACTGAACCACTAATATTCTTTGTTTGGGTCCATAACATTTCTTTCCCCCAGCAAGATCATTGCTGAACCATATTTGGTTGAGCAAAAGCAAGAGTTCAGGTGCTCATGCTGCTTTTCAGGAGCATGTTGTTGGTTCTCTTGGCAAGATGTAATTGATTGACCATTTCCTCCTATACTCAACACTCTTTAAAGTCATAAGCATTTCTTTACCAAATCTCTTACTACTCGTAACCATTCTGTTCTTGGAGGTACCCGGCTACAGAGACCAAGACTTCACCATTCACATACAACTTATTTTATAACTGAGCTGACAACTTTCCATAATTATTGTCTGTTAATTGAAAAGCCGATATCAAGATCTTTGAGGACAGCTAATCGATTTCCGAGTTTAAACCAGAATTCCTTCTTTACTTCAGCATCTTCTAGCTGTTCTAGTTGACTGTGGTTAGAACATTCATCAGGCAGATTCATGAGTATGGTCAATCTGGGATGTTGATCCTGATCAGGTCTACACTCTGTTTATGCTGGAGCAAGATTGTATTCAATACAGAAATTTAACAGTGTATATATCTTTGTTTCAGTTGGTCTCATCATGATAGCAAAGTGGCCCAACTGTTGATGGACTACATTGGTGTATGTCTAGTAAAATTTCCAGTAACAGCATACTTAACACGTTCATATTGGCGCTTAGTGTTTGTATTTTATTAGTGCATATTATTTTTTGGTCACTAACATTAACTGTGCTAACGAAAATGCTATATCTCGTTGGTTAGGAAAACAAGACCAACCAGCATATACGTCTCCTGCTCTTGAGCCAGTCTCATAGAGATAAGGTGCCCATTATAAAATATTGGAAACAAATCTGTGATTTCTAATAACATGCATATTAATTCTGCCATGTGCAAAATATAGTAGTTTCCCACTAAGGAAAATCCATGTGTCATTTAGGGTCAGGCAGGTAATGCAATTATACGTTTTAGCAACAAGGAAGACAACTGCAGGTCCTGTGCCAACTTACCTTCCATCAAATGACAGGACCTTCCCATGAGAAAGGTCTCCTGACCCTTTTACACTGGTGTTGGGGAACCACCATGCAAATAAGGAACGATAAAAACATACAAACAAACAAACAAACAAAAAGATGGCTACCATGCAGGGGTGGATCCAGGGGGGGGGCGGGTTTCTGGGGTTGCAACCCCCTAACGTTCTAAACACTAGTTCCACCTCCAGTTTCTTTGTTAGATATAGACACTTTGTTAGATATAGACACTTGACACTTGTTAGATATAGACACTTTGACACTTTGGTTAAACCACAAACTGTTAAATACCCACACTCCTGGAATGTGGCTGTGCACTATTATATTCATTTTGCATTCATTTTGCATCTGCCATCAATATTGCCATGTCTGGAAGTAGAAAGAGGCCAGCACCAAGGTATTGCACCCAGCTGACAACTTTTTAAAATAGGTAAGATACAATATACAGCTAGTATATGAACAATAAGGGTTAAGAGTTGAATGCTCAATTTATAATAGCCTTCTAATTAATGTAGAATCAAGTCTGGGTCCCATATCCCTGTGTTAATGACTGCTGATGATGGTAACTCTAGTGCATCAACTGATATATATATATTTGTTCAATCACCATCACTGACAGTCACAGTCACGACCACTACATCGAGCTCTTCCTTGTCAATGCCAACTACTGTTTCTCAGTTATGCTCAGCAACAATTGATACGATGACTACATCACTCAGTGTAGTTCCATCAACTAGTGGATAGGTGGACTTAGGGACAATAGTTGAAGCTGCTCAAGGTAACTGGGATAAGCTTAGGTCATTAGCAAATAATATCCCAGATGATCGTAAGAAGCAATATATTTCTCATCATTGCAAACCTTCTTCTTCTGATAATCTTCATTCACATCAGGTTACCAAACTAGGAAAAACCTGGAGTGTATCCTTCCAGCTTGGATTGTTAGTACAATTTCCTTGGCTTTCATACAGCACTGTTCTTGTAGGTGGTCTTTGCAGATATTGTATAGTTTTTCCAGAGCAGCTGGGTAGAGGCAGTGTTTCTGGAGTTGGCAATCATTCTGGTTTGTTAGTTTTGTCCCCATACCAGAAACCATACTCAAAAGCACTTGGCAAGGATGGTGTACTTGTATGCCATGATCAGCATTGCCGTGCAGCTGAGAGGGTAGACCTTTTTCTCAGAAATTTTAACCAAAGGATAGATACAAGGCTATTGAAACAGAGCAACCAAAAAGCTGAAGAGAACAGGCATGTTCTCTAGCAGATAGTTTTGGCTGTAGAGTTTTTGGCAAAGCAAGCACCGCCACTCAGAGGCCACTCTAACTACAGAGTGGATGAAGATGTCAACAGGGGCAATTTTGTAGCCACACTTCAGCTTTCGGCCAAGACAGATAAGCTCCTACACAAACACCTTTTCTCTCAGCTAAAAGGAATGCGAAGTATACCGCAAGACCATTCAAAATGAGGTTATTCACATATATGTATGCATCTAAAATTAGAGAGCATATAGCTAAACAGCTCCGAGAATTTATTTTGCCTTTCACCATCATTGTTGATGAAGCCACAGATCCTCATTCTAATCAAGAGATTCTTTCTGTGTGCTTCAGGTATGTTGATCTGTACTCTCCCACTGATCCTCATATCAAGGAGTGCCTGATTAGCTTTGTCTACTTGGACCGAGCCAATGCTTCATCCATTTCAAGAAAGTTTCTTGAAACAGTTTCTAGTCCTTCAGTTTCTTTAGACCCCTGTAGAATTAGAGGGCCAGCTTATGATGGAGCACCTGTGATATCATCCTTGCAGGAGTCCAATCTAAAGTCAAGGAGGTCAGCCCACTAGCTCTGTACACACACTGCTACTCACACTGCCTTAATCTTTCAATTGCCAGAGCATGTCTCGTTCAGGGAGTACAAAACTTGATTTTAGTTATAAATGAAGCACACCTCTTTTTACCTCACAGCCCTAAGAGACAAAACCTTTTTGAACTTAGTCAATGAATTCTTGCCTTCTTCAAAAGCAAGAAAGCTTCCAGAAATGTGTAAGACAAGATGGGTGGAGAGACATACATGCTTTGAAGTGTTTCTTGAAATGTATGAGCCACTTATCACTTTCTTAGATGCCATTTTGTGTCCTACTGATTACGCAAATTTAGGCTCATCAGATGGGAGCTGGAATTGGGATACTGAGACAAGAGTGAAAGCACAAGGTCTGAAAGCTGCTCTCTCTTCTTTTCAAACACTTGCTGTTTTTATAATCACCAAGAATGTTCTTGATCAAGTGAAAATACTTGCTTCAAAACTTCAGAAGCAGGATCAAGATATATATGAAGCCTATAACAAAGTGACTGAAGCGATTGAATGCTTGAAAACCCTCAGAAAGATTATTGACACCGTTTTTAGCTTGTGGTATTTGAGGTACTTGAACTGGCTGAGTCAATTGGTGTGAGTGAGAGTGTCCCAAGAAAGACAAGCATTCAACGCAATCGAAACACTCCAAGTCAATCAACAAAAGAGCATTACAAGAGAGTCGTTGCTATACCAGTGCTGGATTCATTCATTAACCAGTTGGAGGAAAGATTTCAAGGTGAGGGAAAACAAAGTCATATGCTTTTGTGCCTTGTGCCTTCAGTGCTCAACTGCAATCTGAGTGTTCAACTATCACAACATATAGATGACCTTCTGTACTGGGAACAAGATCTTCCATGTTCCTTGTCTCTCAAAAGTGAACTAAGAAGATGGCAATCATTGCGGGAGCATAAGCGAGACAAATATTAGGCTACCATCCCCAACAATCTTCTCCTATCTTGTGACTCTGACTCTTTCCCAAACATTCATTGCTTACTAGTCATTGCTTGCACTCTGCCTATCACCAGAGATGAAGCAGAACGATCATTTAGTTTTCTCAGGAGGATAAAGACATATACAAGGTCGACTTTGACTGAACAACACTTTTCTGATCTTGCCATGAACTATGGAGTGAGAGTCTCAGTTGATATCTGCCATGCTTTTGTGCAGTGTCACCCGAGAAGGCTCTTTCAAGCTTCACTATTTATTGACTGAAAATTGTTTCCTGTTTATCTTTAGTTGCTGTTCTTTTAAGCTGACTAATATCCTTATTCATTACACAGTACAGTGTGCATGGGCTAGTTCTCCGCCCCTGCACCCCCCCCCCCCCCCCTGTACCTTTCTAAAATTCCTGGATCCACCCCAGCATCCTCCTTAGGTTGTTAGTGGCATGTAGCCAGGACCATAGCCAGGGGAGTTTCCTGAGCACTTGCACTATCACTCACAATTTTTTTTTAAAGGATACCATGTTCAATTTTACATTTCTTGTTATAATAATGTTGGCGATGATATGTCTTGTTATATAATTGCCAAGAGAAATGCAGGACGGTGCTTTCTTGCAAAATGATTAATGATCTGGATCTGATCATGATTCAGGAAAGAGGGGGAAGGATTTCCGGGAAACATGGAAACCCCCTGGCTATGGCCGTGAGTAGTTCATCAACCCCCCTAATCTAAAATTCCTGGATCCACCCCTGCCATGGTACACATGTCTGAGCATTTGAAGGAAGAGAAGTGTTCAGACAGACAATTTTCAGATGGATGACAAGAGTGACCACAGAGGATGGAGGTAATGCATTGCATTACATCGGGGTGGTGTTTAGCTCAGTTCTACCACTGCATAGATGACTCCGGAGTGATGGAGAAGTGTTTTGTCATCAGGCCAATAAAGACTATTGACATGAACAGTTAAAATTCTCCGCATTCATCTAATGAAATATGAGATGAATTCCTAAAGTGTTTATTACCTACGTCAGATATTTACAACGGGAAAATGATACAAAGTGTACTCGATCAGGTCAATGCAATCTTTCCCCCCCACTGAATGTGAAAAGAGGATATTTGAAGAAATCACTGCTATCAATGTTACAGAAGTGCTAATTTTCAAAATATTTGACACTGCACTCATACACAGGAGATGGAAGTAGAGAGTGTTTGGTCTACTCAATATCAAAACAAGCACTTTGATGTCATTAAAAAAATCCTTCTTTGGTCACGACAACGCATTTTGAGGTGTTCCTGTCAGGAAATTCCTAAGTTCCGTCTTCTTTGGTCATGGTTACCATGACACAATCTTGAGGTGTTCTTATCAGGAAATTCTCAATTCCATCTTTTTACCTTAACAAAGAAATCTTGAGGTGTTGGGAATTTCTCAATTCCTTCTATTTTTGGTCATAGTTACCTTGATGCAACCTGGAGGTATTCCTGCTGGGAAGTTCTCAATTCCTTGTCGAAACACTGAAATTCAACAATCACAGCAAAATCTTCATAAACTATTCACAAGTTAAGTTTTGTCTTGGCACTTCTTCATGAGTCTTGCAAGAACCTGCTAGATAATATATTAATCATCAAAATCCTATTCAACCACAAACCTCATGATATCTTCTATGGAAATTCTGTGACATCTGTTGAATGTGTCACATAGGAAGTTCAAGAGTACTTACGAAGATGGGAGTCACAGAATATCTTCTAGCTGTAGAAGCAGAGCTAGAAATAACAGGCGGTCATCGGTCATTTTCTGAGCAATTCACCAATTATTTGTCCACCAAATTACTACTTGCTCTGCCAGATTGTCCTAACAGCAAATAACAAGCTAAGTGGCTACTACTAGTTAGCTGCTTAGTGTTGCAGCTGCAGTGGTTACCAGGAAGTAAAATTCACTTAGTGTTGTGAAAAAGAAAAAGAGGGGGGGAAAACATAGTGTAGTTAGCTAATAGCATGCAGTGGGGTGCCCTTGGCTAATTGTATCCCCTAGGCTAATTGCAATGTACTAGGCTGAGGTCTGGTGATTGTAGGAAACAGCTGAGCTAGGTACAAATAATTTCAATGCTGATCGTAGCATTGAGTTATGGTGGGAAAGTACAACTAGACCAAACCAGTGGCCAAGGAGGAAGTACAGGAAGAAAGCTACACCTAGCACATCAGCGTCAGTAGTGAATGAAGATGAAGAGAATGAGTCAGACAGAAGTAGCGAGTCTGGTGACAATCTTCCTTTAGAAGACTGGATGGAGAACATGCAGTGACATCTTTGTCCTACTTAACTTTTCATGCTGTATTGTCATTTGTTTTTGTTTTTAAGAATCATACTAATATTTTTGCAAATATACCAACATTTAGTAGAAGTATAATGACTGACCAATATTAGAAAATAACCTAGCAAATCTTATTATGCTAGGACATCATGTCCTACCAACATTAAACCTTATTTCTAGCTCTGTCTAAGAAGCACTCAAGACTTTTCTCCTGTCAACCTTGTACATCTTGGGTGTGTAACTAATGTTTATCTCTATAAGCTTACAAGGTTTTGGAATTGAAAAAAAAATCATGCCACTGTGTGTGACTAAGTTTTCTAATAGCTAAGCAAGGTCAAAGGTTGGGGGATGTGAGGATCCACCAATGAAAGGAGCAGTAAAATTGAGAGGACTGTATAAAGTCCCCCCTAAGAATTCCAACCTCACTTCCACATAAAATGTTTGGACATTGCAACAAACTGGAAAGCTACACCAATTATTTTTAAACTTAGCTAACAATTAGGGGGCTTTGACACGACAGGAATCAAGATCACCATATTATTAATAGATTACCTTTTGAGGAAATTAGGTAAGGATACAAAACCTAGTTACTGATATACAGCTCAGCTGAATAGGAAAGTATTCTATAATGATTTCACAATACCAAGAATTCTCAGTTGACATAATAACATTATAATCACCTTATCAATAATCAACTTCAAATTGTATTCACTCGACGTTTCGACTAGATGCTCTAGCCTTCATCAGGAATAATTTATAATATCAAGAATGTCTCTGATCAATTTCAAATATAACCAATCACAGTTGCATATGCTGGCACTGAAATAGTAAATAATGAAGATATGGACATGTTCTGCAAAGATCACAAGTATATAGCACACTGAACATTTTTTTTTTAAACTGCATAATATTTCCTAAATGCATCTATTGGCAAGGATTGGCACCAATGTATCAACAGTTGGGCCACTTTGCTATCATGATGAGACCAACTGAAACAGAGATATATACACTGTTAAATTTCTGTATTGAATACAATCTTGCTCTAGCATAAACAGAGTGTAGACCTGATCAGGATCAACAGCCCAGATTGACCATACTCATGAATCTGCCTGATGAATGTTCTAACGACAGTCAAACTAGAACAACTCAAAGAGCTAGAAGATGCTGAAGTAAAGAAGGAATTCCGGTTTAAACTCGGAAATCGATTAGCTGTCCTCAAAGATCTTGATATCAGCTCTTCAATTAACAGACAATAATTATGATATATTTGAGAAAGTTGTCAGCTCAGTCATAAAAGAAGTTGTATGTGAATGGTGAAGTCTTGGTCTCTCTAGCCGGGTACCTCCAAGAACAGAAGGTTTACAAGAAGTAAGAGATTTGGCAAAGAAATGCTTATGACTTTAAAGAGTGTTGAGTATAGGAGGAAATGGTCAGTCAATTACATCTTGCCAAGAGAACCAACAGCGTGCTCTTGAAAAACAGCATGAGCACCTGAACTCTTGCTTTTGCTCAACCAAACATGGTTAATCAATGATCTTGCTTGGAAAAGAAATGTTATGGACACAAAGAAAGAATATTAGTGGTTCAGTACCTTCAGAAGGAAGAAATGTCAGTGAATGACAAAAGTACTTCATTATCTTACAGAATAAAAGCAGAGGAAACATATCTAATCTACCATAGCCAGAATCAGTCTAGTCTACCAATCTGCATCAACCCCCCACCAACCCTTGCTGAAGCCATCAAATCCTAATGTAAATCAAGGCTGCATATTTTGATTGTGATATCATCTGAAGGCACCCACGGCAGGCCCGTACCCAGTATTTGGAAGGGGGGGGGGGGGGGGTTCCTAGTCTCAGATGGCAGACTTTTCCCTGCTATATAAATGCATACTTCCTCCCAAATGTAAGATTAATGGCTTTTCAAATTGAAGTAAGATCGCAAATAGGTCAAAAGGGGTGGGACCATGAAGCTTAACATAAAAATGACATTTTGTAGATCTGGCTCTAATTAATAAGCACCCAAAAGTTTCAATACAACAAATAAAGTTTCAGCTTTAGTGTTGGGGGAAGATTGAATAAACCAACTGAATCTTCATGCACCATATAATCATCATGACATACCTTATAGACAAGTTAAACTGTTCTTTAAAAGTAACGTCAGTAGTCTCATCAGCAATCATAGCATACCAACTAGGAACACTACTCATGATTCTTGCCGTAATACTTTTTGCCCCATCAGACTTATCATTTCATTAACAATGTCATGTGATAAATACTTCCCTTCATTGACCCAGTTTTTGATGTCATTATTATCACTTGACCACATGCTTAATAATTGAGGTAGATTTCCCTCTTCTTCAGAATGTCCACGCAATGCTATGCCTTGCCTGAGAAGATATTTCATAGCCTCAAGTTGTTTCAAGAGCCCAATATGCCGAGACAGTTGAGCTCTAGCAATTTGAGTGTTGAGCTGAGTAGCAATTGATGGATTGGCAAGAGCATTCCATTTCAACTTCATTTCAAGATGCATATCTGAATTCTCATGGGTATGAAATTTTTGAGTAGCCTTTTTATAATTATCAAATCCTTTAATTGTAAATGCTTCCTCACCTTTTGTCGAAAATGTAAGTAAGTCATGTTTGTGTGCATATTTGCAGTAGACACAAAATACTTTCTTCTTCGTAGTACATAGAGTGAGCCATTCATGTTTGTCATACCATGTAGCGAGAAATCTGCGATAATTCTTAGCAAATAGAGATAATGCCTCCTTTCCTTTTGGTTGGTAAGCAGTTTTTTCCTCAGTACAGCATTGATTCATGCATTCTTCATTGAAAGTAACAGATTCATTGTCACCAACAGAAATACTTTCTTCCCCTATCTCTTCCAGACATTCGAGCTCATTACATACCTGTTCCTTATCGACAGACTCTGGTTCTGAAAGAACTTCTAAGTCATGTTCTTGTAAAAGCTCATTCCCAGATACACCAGGCATCCCTTCTTTTTGTGAATTTTTCTTCTTCTTTGGCCACATTTCTGTTAGACTTCTTTGAGTTTCCTTTCTCTTCATCTCCAGCTGCTTATTTGCACATGTGGGTTTAACAATTTGAGCAGCTGCAATCATAATGTGGTTTTAGCAGGTGGTTTTGGCAGGTTAACATGTGGTCTGGGAATTACAGGCAGCTAATACAGTATAATTATAGCATGCGTTGACAGGCCACAAGATCATTGGGGGGCAATGCCCCCCTCCAATATTCTGCTTGGGGGGGGAGGGGGGCGCTTGCCCCCCCTGCCCCCCCCCCTATGGAGTCTCCCCTGATTATTATTATTATTATTATTACTATTATTCTTATTATTCTTCTTATTCTTCTTCTTCTTCTTCTTCTTCTTCTTATTATTATTATTATTATTGTTATTATTATTATTATTATTATTATTATTATTATTATTATTATTATTATTATTATTATTATTATTATTATTATTATTATTATTATTATTATTATTATTATTAATGTTGTTAGTATTATTAATATCATTATTATTATTATTATTATTATTTTGTTGTTGTTGTCATCGTCGTTGTCATTATTGTGGTTGTTGTTGTTGTTGTTGTTATTATTATTATTATTATTATTATTATTATTATTACTATTACTATTATTATTATTATTATTATTATTATTATTATTATTATTATTATTATTATTATTATTATTATTAATGTTGTTAGTATTATTAATATCATCATCATCATTATTATTATTATTATTATTATTATTATTATTATTATTATTATTATTGTTATTGCTGTTGTTGTTGTTGTCATCGTCGTTGTCATTATTGTTGTTTTTGTTGTTGTTGTTGTTATTATTATTATTATTATTATTATTATTATTATTATTATTATTATTATTATTATTATTACTATTATTATTATTATTATTATTTTAACAAAGTTGCACATCCATCTTACACCGAATCAGCACTTCAATAGAAGTCTAGGACTGGAACTACCTGATTGCTGGATATCAACTATTGAGAGAGACATTGCATGTGAAACTGTACCTATCATTATCTGTCCGATAAGTTGCACACTATATAGTCATGATGAGTATTTCTTGGGAAATGTATTGTGAGCGAATATAGAGGCGTTCATTCTCCCTGACGAAGACCGAAGCATTCTGTTGAAACATCGTAGACAATGATATTTTAATGAAGTCAACTGAAAATCACAATACAAGTTTGAATATTACTTGCTGTACTATATACCTGATCCATGATGATAAATTTCAAATGCATTTTGGGGGGCATTTTCAACAGTTTTTTTTAACTCCTTCACAAAATTCAACTCAAGAGTCTTCTTCTATTTTAAATGCCCACACTTTGTTTGCTTCAGATTATTGTCATTATATAGATAAGAGTTCAAAATTTTGATACAAATATTCAAACAAAATTCTGAATAACAAAATGGTTATTACAAACAATATCCAACTAGCAAATTTAACCTAGGGTGCATAAACTATCGTACCATACACAGCAAATATGTGAGCAAACAGAGCCACAGCTAGCCAAAAAAATCAAAACCATGGTTAGGTTATTGTCAACTCAATAATTTTTATGCAATACAGTTCACATTATAAGGTGACGCATTTAAAAATGCTGTTCCTTTATCTGCCAAAGTTGGGTCCAAGCTGCACTTGCTGCCATAGGCACATTTCTTCCAGTATAAACATAGTGCACTATTATCATATATACTATTTTCCAAGCACTCTCTTCTATTTTGAAATAGGACTTCTCTGGTGGTTCTGATCATCTCCTGTAGTTTCAGCTTTACCAATAATGTACCCAGAGTATTGGCTGTACAATTGAACTGTTCTTCATTAGAGAGTATTGTAGTCAACTGCATTTTACATAAGAAGAGTATGGTACGGAATTGTATCAGAGGTGTGTCTCAAATTGTTTAGCTAATGTACCTACATAAGAGCAGATGGCATTTGTGGTGTTCGTGTGGGCTTCAATCAATCCCATGTGTAAGGGGTTTGTCGAGTTAATCAGATTATCTAGCACATCTTTTTGCTGCCACACTTCAATTAGAGACTCTACAACTTGTCTGATCTTTTTGGTACTATCATTCAAGTTGGTGAAGTGGATGTCTGTTTTGATGAAAGTCTAAGAGATGGAAATAAGAACATAACTGTCAACTAATACATCAACAATAGCATATACAAATACTCACATCCAAGTGATCATTTTTCCAGGAGGTGGCCATGATTTGTCCCGTAGATAATCCTAGGTAGATTTCCTCCACGATATTTTGTCCATCATTGTCAGAGCAGAGTGCTTGCGCATTCGCCTGGTGGTTACAGGAAAGCAGGACTAGGAGCAGTAGGGAAGTTACTCTGGAGTACATGGCGTGGAGTCTTTGAGCAGGCAGCTAAGATGCGAGAGCTTGAAGATTTAATGCGGTGGTCCGCCAGCGTTTACTTTTTATACAAAACGCAATGTGAGGTAAAGATGGACCCGCCTCTTTATACGGCTTCGTGTAAATTCCTCCGAAAACAACAAAAACAATATTGTCGTTAGTCAATTAGCACTATTTAGATCGCGGTCGTCACCATCGTCGTCATCATCAGTTGGCTGCTGTACCAGGGCACCAAAATGTGAAGGAGTTCGTATACTGCGTTAACCTCCGATGTTTCCTTGTGGAGGAAGGTGAAGTAGCTACATATTTGATGGCCAAGAAATGTCACTACCTCTTTCTTATCTCTTGTAGCTACTAGGGAGCGCTTGCATCCAATTCTTCATGAATAACTGAGTTGGGTACATCTTCAATTCTTTTCTCTTCTAGTAGGGTTCTGTAGTAGCTTGTGGTCAAAGCATTTTCATTTGCTACTGTTATCACCCAGATTTCCCAACCTACATTAGCACAGGTAAACAAGATGGCTGCCTTTTGAAGTGGATACACACGTCATTGAACTTAACTAAACTTCCAACAGGCAGTCCAGACTCTATGTTGGAAGAGACCTTGCACTTGATGAAAGCAGATATATCTGAAATCAAACAAAGACGTGCTAAATTATTTTCCCTTCCACAAATGTATAGGCTATCAGGCAGCAATTTACTGTAATACATACTGTTTCCTTGACAGGGATGAATATTCAGTGACTATGGAGGTGGCTGTCAATTGTTCCTGGACTTGAACCCAGCAATGAAGATTCGAGAAGGCAGATACTGAATTGAGATCTTATTGATTGATCTGGATGTCTGGCATAGTTTAGTAACACAAGAGTCACATGCTGCAGTTACATTTCCACATGACATAATCAGCAAAATTACAAATAAGAAGGAGAAAGATCATCTCCATAAAGAGCACAGAAGATACTTCGAACTTCACAGTTACACTGCCATTGATGGAAACTGCACTGTCAATGTCAGTGTAGAGCACCCTGTTTGCATTGACCATTTCCTCTGGAATTCATAGTGGGTGAACATGAACTGCAAGTTGATGGAATCAAATACTTGTTTAAAATCAATGAACATGGTCATATACCTCCATGATGCAGCATATGATATGTACTTGCTGGGTGCACCTATGGCCAAGCAGAAGCCATCTTGATTTCTTCAGAGGACGAAATCAATAATGGGCCTTCCTCGAATAATTCTCTTACAGGCCTTTGGGCTGCTATTGATATGAGAGAAATGCCTAGATGATAGATAGGTCTCCCTTCTTTGGAATCGGAACAATGAGATTTGTGTTCCATTCTGCAGGCATAATATATGTGGGGAAAACTTCTGAATCTAGCGTTACTAAACTTCCATGAAGGTCTAGAAGACGATCAACAAATGATCTCAATTTCCGAACATAAACTGTACAGGGGTGTTTCCTGTTGCCCGGACCCCCCTCCCCCCCTCTCCCCCTTCATATAGGAGCTACCGTAAATTCTGGATTTATAGCGCCTCTCTAACTTAGCGCCATTTCAACCGTTGTAATTTTTGGAGTCTTAATTGTTGCACTAAGTTGCATTTTAATTATTATTTTTGGGTGCTTATTAATTAGAGCCAAATCTACATAATGTCATTTTTATGTTAAGCTTCCTTGTCCCACCCCTTTAGACCTATTTGCGATCTTACTTCAATTTGAAAAGCCATTAATCTTACATTTGGGAGGAAGTATGAATTTAGCAGGGAAAAATCTGCCATCTGAGACTAGGAACCCCCCCCTCCCCTCAACTCCCCTTCCAAATCCTGGGTACAGGCCTGCTGTGGGTACCTTCAGGTGATATCACAATCAAGAAATGCAGCCTTGATTTACATTAGGATTTGATGGCTTCAGCAAGGGTTGGTGGGTTGGTGCAGATTGGTACACTAGACTGATGCTGGCTATGGTAGATTAGATATGTTTCCTCTGCTTTTATTCTGAAGTACTTTTGCCATTCACTGACATTTCTTCCTTCTGAAGGTACTGAATCACTAATATTCTTTGTTTGGGTCCATAACATTTCTTTTCCCCAGCAAGATCATTGCTGAACCATATTTGGTTTTGGTTGAGCAAAAGCAAGAGTTCAGGTGCTCATGCTGTTTTTCAGGAGCACGTTGTTGGTTCTCTTGGCAAGATGTAATTGATTGACCATTTCCTCCTATACTCAACACTCTTTAAAGTCATAAGCATTTCTTTACCACTACTCGTAACCATTCTGTTCTTGGAGGTACCCGGCTACAGAGACCAAGACTTCACCATTCACATACAACTTATTTTATAACTGAGCTGACAGCTTTCCATAATTATTGTCTGTTAATTGAAAAGCCGATATCAAGATCTTTGAGGACAGCTAATCGATTTCCGAGTTTAAATCAGAATTCCTTCTTTACTTCAGCGTCTTCTAGCTCTTTGAGTTGTTCTAGTTTGACTGTGGTTAGAACATTCATTGGGCAGATTCATGAGTATGGTCAATCTGGGCTGTTGATCCTGATCAGGTCTACACTCTGTTTATGCTGGAGCAAGATTGTATTCAATACAGAAATTTAACAGTGTATATATCTTTGTTTCAGTTGGTCTCATCATGATAACAAAGTGGCCCAACTGTTGATGGACTACATTGGTGCTAATCCTTGCCAATAGATGCATTTAGGCAGTACTTTTTTTAATGTTCAGTGTGCTACTTGTGATCTTTGTAGAACATGTCCTTATCTTCATTATTTGCTATTTCAGTGCCAGCATATGCAACTGTGATTGGGATTGATCAGAGACATTCTTGTTATTATAAATTATTTCCTGATGAAGGCTAGAGAATCTAGTCGAAACGTCGAGTGAATACAATTTGAAGTTGATTATTGATTTATTGATAAGGTGATTATAATGTTATTATGTCAACTGAGAGTTCATTGAGAATTCTTGGTATTGTGAAATCATTATAGCCTTTTAAGCTGAGCTGTATATCAGTAACTAGGTTTTGTATCCTGACCTAATTTCCTCAAAAGGTAATGTATTAATAATAATTATGGTGATCTTGATTCCTGTCATGTCAAAAAACCCTAATTGTTAGCTAAGTGGTGTAGCTTTCCAGTTTGTTGCAATGTCCATACATTTTATGTGGAAGTGAGGTTGGAATTCTTAGGGGGAGGGGGCACTTTATACAGTCCTCTCGATTTTACTGCTCCTTTCATTGGTGGATCCTCACATCCCCCAACCTTTGACCTTGCTTAGCTATAGAAAACTTAGTCACACCCAGTGGCATGATTTTTTTTCAATTCCAAAACCTTGTAAAATGCAATGCGCTTATAGATATAAACATTAGTTACCCACCCAAGATGTAACAAGGCTGACAGGAGAAAAGTCTTGAGTGCTTCTACAGCTAGAAGATATTCTGACTCCCATCTTCGTAAGTACTCTTGAACTTCCTATGTGACACATTCAACAGATGTCACAGAATTTCCATAGAAGATATCATGAGGTTTGTGGTTGAATAGGATTTTGATGATTAATCTAGCAAGACTCATGAAGAAGTGCTAAGACAAAACTTAACTTGTGAATAGTTCATAAAGATTTTGCTGTGATCACTTTACAAGGTTGAATTTCAGTGTTTCGACAAGGAATTGAGAACTTCCCAGCAGGAATACCTCCAGGTTGCATCAAGGTAACCATGACCAAAAATATAAGGAATTGAGAAATTCCTAACACCTCAAGATTGCTTTTAATTTGTTAAGGTAACTATGACCCCCAAAAGATGGAATTGAGAAATTCCCGATAAGAACACCTCAAAAATGTATCATGGTAACCATGACCAAAAAAGAAGGAACTTGGGAATTTCTTGACAGGAACACCTCATAACGCAGATGAACTTGTCATGACAAAAGAAGGAACTTTGAATGTCATTACAGTGCTTCTTTTGATATTGAGTATATATATGAGCAGACTGAACTGAACTTCCATCTCCTGTGTATGAGTACTGTGTACAATCTTTTGAAAGTAAGAACTTATGTAACATTGATAGTGATTTCTCAAAACACCCTCTTCTTTTCACATTCAGGGGAAAGAAAGATGGCGGCATTGACCTTATCGAGTAAAGTTTGAGAGGATTAATATCATTTTTCTGTTATGTTACAAAATCCGACCTGAGTGATATAAACATTATCTCATATCATTAGATGACATGGAGAATTTTAACCTGTATTCTTGTTTTTTCCAAAGGTAGGTTGCATAAGACCTGCATTTGTCTTCCCTGTTGCTAAAACCGCTGTAGTAAGTACAAAGAAAATATTTTTATCATGTAAAATGGTGATCCACATGAAAGTCGAGACAAGTATTGTAAAGTAACAGAAAAAAGGTTGTCTAGTAAAATTTC
Organism: Cladorhizidae sp. MBARI D1340-BT2; assembly: GCA_028752905.1. Taxonomy (NCBI): domain Eukaryota; kingdom Metazoa; phylum Porifera; class Demospongiae; order Poecilosclerida; family Cladorhizidae; species Cladorhizidae sp. MBARI D1340-BT2. Next base: position 44,065,201 of record JAQNBH010000016.1, on the reverse strand, counting down.
CAGTAACAGCATACTTAACACGTTCATATTGGCGCTTATTGTTTGTATTTTATTAGTGCATATTATTTTTTGGTCACTAACATTAACTGTGCTAAGTGAAGTGAAGGATAAGCGTATATCTCGTTGGTTTGGAAAACAAGACCAACCAGCATATACGTCTCCTGCTCTTGAGCCAGTCCATAGAGATTAAGGTGCCCATTATCAAATATTGGAAACAAATCTGTGACTTCTAATAACATGCATATTAATTCTGCCATGTGCAAAATATAGTTGATGATTAGTTGACCACTAAGGAAAATCCATGTGGTCATTTAGGGTCATGCAGGCAATGCAATTAATAGGTTTTAGCAACAAGGAAGACAACTGCAGGTCCTATGCCAACTTACCTTCCATCAAATGACAAGACCTTCCCATGAGAAAGGTCTCCTGACCCTTTTACACTGGTGTTGGGGAACCACCATGCAAATAAGGAACCATCATATTCTGCAAAAACATACATACAAACAAACAAACAAAAAGATGGCTACCATGGTAAGCATTTGAAGAAAGAGAAGTGTTCAGACAGATAGTTTTCAGATGGATTATACGAGAGTGACCACAGAGGATGGAGGTAATGTATTGCATTACATCGGGGTGGTGTTTAGCTCAGTTCTACCACTGCATAGATGACTCCGGAGTAATGGAGAAGTGTTTTGTCATCAGGCCAATAGGCAAAAATTAAGACTATTGACATGAACAGTTAAAATTCTCCACATCATCTAATGAAATATGATATGAATTCCTAAAGTTTTTATTACCTACGTCAGATTTTTTTTAATATTTACAACGGGAAAATGATATTAATCTACCCAAAGTGTAGTGCTAATTTTCAAAATATTTGACACTCCACTCATACACAGGAGATGGAAGTAGAGAGTGTTCAGTCTACTCAATATCAAAAGAAGCACCGTTGATGTCATTAAAATAATCCTTCTTTGGTCATGACAATTGCATTTTGAGGTGTTCCTGTCAGGAAATTCCTAAGTTCCTTCTTCTTTGGTCATGGTTACCATGACACAATCTTGAGGTGTTCTTATCAGGAAATTCTCAATTCCATCTTTTTTAGGTCATAGTTACCTGCAATCTTAGGTGTTAGGAATTTCTCAATTCCTTCTATTTTTGGTCATGGTTACCTTGATGCAACCTGGAGGTATTCCTGCTGGGAAATTTTCAATTCCTTGTCGAAACAGTGAAATTCATCAATCACAGCAAAATCTTCATAAACTATTCACAAGTTAAGTTTTGTCTTGGAACTTCTTCATGAGCCTTGCAAGAACCTGCTAGATCTTTATAAATAATATATTAATCATAAAAATCCTATTCAACCACAAACCTCATGATATCTTCTATGGAAATTCTGTGACATCTGTTGAATGTGTCACATAGGAAGTACAAGAGTACTTGGAGTCACAGAATATCTTCTAGCTGTAGAAGCACTCAAGACTTTTCTCCTGTCAGCCTTGTACATCGTGGGTGGGTAACTAATGTTTATCTCTATAAGCGCATTGCATTTTACAAGGTTTTGGAATTGAAAAAAAATCATGCCACTGGGTGTGACTAAGTTTTCTATAGCTAAGCAAGGTCAAAGGTTGGGGGATGTGAGGATCCACCAATGAAAGGAGCAGTAAAATTGAGAGGACTGTATAAAGTGCCTCCCCCCCCTAAGAATTCCAACCTCACTTCCACATAAAATGTATGGACATTGCAACTAACTGGAAAGCTACACCAACTTTTTTTAACTTAGCTAACAATTAGGGGGCTTTGACACGACAGGAATCAAGATCACCATAATTATTATTAATAAATTACCTTTTGAGGAAATTAGGTCTGGATACAAAACCTAGTTACTGATATACAGCTCAGCTTAATAGTCTATAATGATTTCACAATATCAAGAATTCTCTCAGTTGACATAATAACATTATAATCACCTTCTCAATAATCAACTTCAAATTGTATTCACTCGACATTTCGACTAGATGCTCTAGCCTTCATCAGGAATAATTTATTATATCAAGAATGTCTCTGATCAATTTCAAAGATAACCAATCACAGTTGCATATGCTGGCACTGAAATAGCCATGTTCTACAAAGATCACAAGTATATAGCACACTGAACATTTAAAAAAAACACTGCATAATATTTCCTAAATGCATCTATTGGCAAGGATTGGCACCAATGTAGTCCATCAACAGTTGGGCCACTTTGCTATCATGATGAGACCAACTGAAACAGAGATATATACACTGTTAAATTTCTGTACTGAATACAATCTTGCTCCAGCATAAACGGAGTGTAGACTTGTTATATACTATCCATCAGGATCAACAGCCCAGATTGACAATACTCATGAATCTGCCTGATGAATGTTCTAATGACAGTCAAACTAGAACAACTCAAAGAGCTAGAAGATGGAAGGAATTCCGGTTTAAACTAGGAAATCGATTAGCTGTCCTCAAAGATCTTGATATCAGCTCTTCAATTAACAGACAACAATATGATATATTTGAGAAAGTTGTCAGCTCAGTCATAAAAGAAGTTGTATGTGAATGGTGAAGTCTTGGTCTCTCTAGCCGGGTACCTCCAAGAACAGAAGGGTTACGAGTGGTAAGGGATTTGATAAAGAAATGCTTATGACTTTAAAGAGTGTTGAGTATAGGAGGAAATGTTCAATCAATTACATCTTGCCAAGAGAACCAACAACGTGCTCCTGAAAAACAGCATGAGCACCTGAACTCTTGCTTTGGCTCAACCAAACATGGTTCAGCAATGATCTTGCTGGGGAAAAGAAATGTTATGGACACAAACAAAGAATATTAGTGGTTCAGTACCTTCAGAAGGAAGAAATGTCAGTGAATGGCAAAAGTACTTCATTACCTTACAGAATAAAAGCGGAGGAAACATATCTACCATAGCCAGCTTCAGTCTAGTCTACAAATCTGCACCAATCCATCAACCCTTGCTGAAGCCATCAAATCCTTAATGCTGCATCTCTTGATTGTGATATCATCTGAAGGCACCCACAGCAGGCCCGTACCCAGGATTTGGAAGGTAGGGGGTGGGGTGTTTCCTAGTCTCAGATGGCAGAATTTTCTGAATACTTCCTCCCAAATGTAAGATCAATGGCTTTTCAGATTGCAAATAGGTCTAAGGTGGTGGGAGAAGGAAGCTTAACATAAAAATGACATTTTGTAGATCTGGCTCTAATTTAATAAGCACCTAAAAATAATAATTAAAATGCAACCTTAGCGCAACAATTAAGACTCAAAAAATTACAATATGCTTGAAATGGCGCTAAGTTAGAGAGGTGCTATAAATCCAGAATTTACGGTAGCTCCTACATGAGGGGGAGGGGGGGGGTCCGGGCAACAGGAAACACCCCTGTATATGGGTCCGCACAGTTTATGTTTGGAAATTGAGATCATTTGTTGATCGTCTTCTAGACTTTCATAACGCTAGATTCAGAAGTTTTCCCCACTTATATCATGCCTGCAGAATGGAACACAAATCTCATTGTTCCAATTCCAAAGAAGGGAGACCTATCTATCATCTAGGCATTTCTCTCATATCAATAGCAGCCAAAGGCCTGTGTAAGAGAATTATTCGAGGAAGGCCCATTGTTGATTTCGTCCTCTGAAGAAATCAAGATGGCTTCAGACTTGGCCATAGTTGCACCCAGCAAGTACATATCATATGCCATCATGGAGGTATATCGACCATGTTCATTGCTTTTAAACAAGTATTTGATTCCATCAACAGTGTTTATTACAGTAAATTGCTGCTGATGATAGCCTATATATTTGTGGAAGGTAAAATAATTTAGCATGTCTTTGATTTCAGATATCTGCATTCATCAAGTCCAAAGCTCTTCCAACATAGAGTCGGACTGCCTGTTGGAAGTTTAGTTAAGTTGTGCAAGAATGACGTGGTATCCACTTCAAAAGGCAGCCATCTTGTTTACCTGTGCTATGTAGAATGGCAAATCTGGATGATAACAGTACAGGGGAGTAAGAACCATGGGGGCCGTGGGGGCCAAGACCTCCCCAATATTCAACAGCATTGTGATTAGCACATGTGGTAGCACAGCAAAGTATTGCCATGGCTAAAAGAATCAAGCTACAGAGTGATCAGTCATGTATTACTTCATTTTTTTGCTTCAAGGAATCACCTGAACCACAGAGTAAGTTGCTATTAGGTCTAGACTAACAAATACTGTGTCTATATTATGGGTGTTGATTGATTTGCTAATTTTGATACTTAGGTGTCTTTGAAACACCACTGGAGCCTGAACAAGTTGATGATGAAGAAGAGGTTCCTTGTGAAAATGATGGAGAGTATGATCGCTACCCTCACAGTGATGCACCTCCTACAAATCAATTTGAGAGCGAGGAAATACATCCTGCACAAATTTCATCAATAGGATCATTGCCTACTTGTAGTTCTGATATAGCAGAAGAAGTAGATGTGTGTAATCATCCATGTTGTAGCACAACTTCAGAAATATCTCAACCAACTGATGCTAAAATCTTGGTAAAAAGTGAAAGAGTCAATGGTTCAGGGGGAAATATTCATAGAAGGTGCTTTATGCCATCTTGGTATAAAAGCTACCCATGGCTTCATCTGTGCTGCACTTCTTTGAAAGCTTATTGTTATTATTGTAGACAAGCTTCTTTTTCCAATTTGAGTGTTATGAGCTGATCTAGCCTTTTCAACTGAAGGATTTTTTAACTGGAAAAAAGCTCTTAGCAGATTCAAAATTCATGAATTATCCTGTGCTTACAAAGATGCTCTTTCTGCATATAGTTTCGAAGAGTGAACCTATCAGCCTCAAACTTCAAAAGCAATTAAATGAAGCATCTGAGAACCAAAGACTAAGCTCAATCCCCTTCGTGTTTTGCGTTGCTTGTTACGCCAAGCAAGGGTTATCCGTTAGAAATGACCATGCTAGGGGGTCCAACTTAACTGTGATATTGGACCAAGCTTTAGCAGAATGTGCCTGGATTAAGGATGGTAAATACCAGTCACTCTTAATAGTTAATGAGCTAATAAGTATAATGGCTCATAAACTATTACGTTCCCTTTTGGCTAATATGTTGCCCCAATGTTTGTTTTCAGTGCTTGCTGACAAAACTAGAGACATTAGTAATAGGGAACAGCTGGTTATTTGTATTAGGTGGGTTTCAGAGATGTATGAAATAAATGAAGATGCTATTGGATTAGTTCAGCTTGATAACACTACAGCAGAGACTATCTACACAACAGCAATTAAAGATGCTCTTCTTCGGTTTAGGGATGCAGTTTGAGAATTGTCGTGGTCAAGGTTACGATGGTGCCAAAAAATTTCAAGGGCACATTACTGGTGTTGGCAAACAATTTCAAGAGGAGTTTTCCATTTGCTATACCAGTACACTGTCTAGCCCACTGTATTAATTTATGTCTGCAAGAAGTAGCCCACAAAGTCAAATCCATCAAGGAAGGACTAAATTTTGCTATGGATATGATACAGTTGATCAAATTGTCCCCTAAAAGAGAAGTTATTTTGGAGCATGTGCAAGACAACAGGAATCAAATCATGCTTCTAAAATCAAATCATTGTGCCCAACTAGATGGACTACCCGTACTGGTGCCATGCAAGCCATAATCAACAACTATGAAGCACTAAGGGAAACAATGGAGATTTCTTCTCATGGAATGGATGACTGTTCTAGACGAGCAAATGGTATGCTATCGCTTATGGATAAATTCTGCACATATTTTGGATTGGAGCTATCGGTATTAATATTCAGTATGAATGAACAGCTGTCCATTACCCTTCAGGCAGAGGAGACTAATGTTGATGACTGTTTTATGGCTATAGACTTGTGCATTCGCTCACTTGAGAGAATTCGTACCGATCATCATTTTAAATATTTCTATGATTCTGTAGTAGTCAAAGTCAAAGCCTCAAAAGTGTGTTGTGATCCACCTGTTCTACCTCGACAAAGGCAGTTTCCAAGGAGATTAGATCATGGAGCACCACAGCATACCTTCACATATATTTAGGATTATTATAGAAAGGAGTATTTTGAGGAAATTGACGTGTGATGGGTGAACTACAGAGACAATTTCAGCAAGAAAACTTCATTTTCGTGAAGACTATTGAATCGTTGTTGGTGGACAGTGCAAATGGCAAAAGTGCTCACTTTCTGCAAGACTGAAAGAGTTTTATGGCAGTGATATCAACATGGATAAGTTGGAAATTCATTTAAAAATGAATCCATTGTATAATCAAGGCTACACCATTGGATGGTATCACAATTCAGAAAGTGACCAGAGTTCAGACTATTTGTGACATTCTAAACCACCAATCTGGTCTCAAGAAAATCATCACAGAAGTCCACAAACTCATTAAAATCTATCTTACCATTCCAGTCACCACTTCATCCAGCTTTTCTGCTCTAAAATGCATAAAAGACTACCTTCGGAACTCCATGATACAAGAGAGGCTAAATCATTGTATGCTACTGATATGCATCACGAAAGAACAGATAAACTAGACCTTGTTGATGTGGCCATAGATTTTATTTCTAGATGCAAGAGAAGAACTTTTTTGGAAACTATAAATAATTTTTACTATTGGCTATAAAACATGCATTTGTTCTTTGCTCATTGTACAACTAGTCTTATTAAAAAAATATATATGGGTCTCAAAAATAGTCTGTGTTAGTGATTGGTTGCATGCATTCCCCCAACAGCAACATTCATCGGTTCGGGGCCCCCCAATTCATTATATGTTCCTACTCTACTGCAGTTGAGTAGCAATGCTTTTGCCACAATACAGAACTCTACTAGAAGTGAAAAGAATTGAACATGTACCCAACTCAGTTATTCATGAAGAATTGTATGCAAGCCCCCTAGTAGCTACAAGAGATAAGAAAGAGGTAGTGAAATTTCTAGGCCAGAAGAGTCATCAAATGTGTAGCTAGAGCTACTTCACCTTCCTCCACAAGGAAACATCGCAGTATACGAACACTCCTTCACATTTTGGTGCCCTGGCACAGCAGCCGAACTGATGATGACGACGATGGTGACGAGCGTAATCTACTAACGATAAACTGTTTTTGTTGTTTGCGGAGGAATTTACACGAAGCCGTATAAAGAGGCCATTCTTACCTCATTGCGTTTTGTAAAAAAGGACCACCGCATTAAATCTTCAAGCTCTCATAGAGTTGCCAACCGTCCCGGAATGGACGGGACAGTCCCGGAATTTTGAGCCTTGTCCCAGTGTCACAGGGAATCTGGCATCCCAGGAAATGTGGCACCCCCATTCCAAATATCCTAGGAAATATGGAATCCCCCCAGGAAATTTGGCACCCCCATTCCTAATATCCTAGGAAATATGGAATCCCCCTATTTTTTTCTCTCCCTTCTCTCTCTTTTTTTAAAAATAGTTAGTTTGGCTATCTTTGTGATTCAAATGAGTAGCAGTAGCGTTAGTGTACCCAAGTGGACAAACAGAAAGCATCAGCTAGCTCAAGTTCAACTAATTGCTAAAGTTCAAATGTTGTTCGTGGTTCTGTCATCGAGGGAAGAGGATGGAGGGCCTTCAATCTGGACTTGTTCAGTATATAGTCTAGTCTGACAAAATGTACTTAGTGTAGATCTTCTCTGAATCCGTTCCAATAAAAGAATGTCCTTTATAAGATAAGGTTAGAATCTCTCAAGCCTTAAACCAGACCTCTCTAAAGAGAGAAGAAAAATTTATCACAACCCGACCAGCATTTTTTACCATAATTTATGGCCATGACAGGCTAACCAATGAGCTTTGAGAGACTTAAAAAACTAACAGTAAGGGGCTGAATACAGTGTGTTGTATAGGGTGGAAGGCACAGCATAAACACACCTTCTGACATTGATGTCCACCATTAATGTCATGGCCTGAAGCAATACCTCCTGCTTGTCATTGGAGGCTTATGAAATCATTGGCATCGATCAATTTATATCATGACAACTACAATCTGAATCAGTTATATTTATAAATAGACTATGCAAAGCCAGGATATTTAGTACCCCATAGTCCCATACATTGATATATAGACAATTTTGAATGTTTATAGAAGAAGAACAGTTACAGTATTAATTATGACTACATTGACTACAGCACCATTTATAGTCTGGATTACTCCACACATCTTGAGGGACGGTTTGACAAGTGTCATGGAACCATTCCAAGCAGCTGTCACATGAGACCATTTTATTTCCATTCTCATTCGCTGGCAATCTACAGTGACAGAAGACTTTCATTACTTCAACCTTCTTCGTCATGTGGATACATTTCCTCTTCTTTGATGGGAAGTGCTTTATTAGCTTGTCTTTAATATAGTTGTACAAATGCCGCCTCATATGAGGCTCTGGTCATTGCAAATAGCCGTAGCAAAAGTGACTGCAAATAGCCCACAGTCTACTGAGTTTGGCTGTTGTTGCACATTAGCATATTCCAAAGTAATTTTTTCTTCTGTAGTGTGCAGAAGTGATGCTATTTGTACTTTTGTAGAGTGTGTGAGCGAAGTGAATAAGCTGTCATATACTCGAACTGTGGGATGTTGAATGCCAACAGTGCTTACTGTCACCCAATGATTACCCCCAGAATGGAGTATTTGGACGCATTCATCACTGGCGATGTTGAAACTGAGCATTTGTCCAAGAAGTGGACTTTGCAAGGAGCTAACAGGAAGTAGATCCAGGTCATGTTTCATGAGAAGCTGTGCTGCATGAATCAGTTTGTCATTGAGCCATCTGCCATTTTTGTCTTCATCATTCAGTTCGATTCCTCATCACTAACAATTTCATCACCCTCTCCACTGCTAACTATCACTGGATCCACATCTAGTTTCTGATGCTTTTGTTCAGTTACTGGTAGGGGTAACAGGGGTCTCTTTGCAAGCCTTACAGGTAAAGGCTTATGTTGATCAGCTGATGGGTCAGTATTCTCATCAGCACCTGCATCCTATAGTGTTTAGTTATTGTTATTATTGTTTTGGGGAGGGGCAGGGGAAAGAGACAAATAATTACAGAGCTAACATGTTTATAACAACAAATGTTCGACAGCATAACCATCTCTTCAAATAATTACAGAGCTATGTTTATAAAATAAAAAAAATTGACAGCATAAACCAACTTTTCAAATTGTTAATACCATATTGTCATCATAATTATTTATCTATAACCATCTTACCTCATTGTTGTCATGGCAATTCAGTCTTCTCCCATCAGGATCATACCATATCTTAAGGCGGTGGCAATTGATTGCTGTCTTCAGCAAGTCATCTTTGGGACCTTTAAGATGATAGCGATCTTTCCCGATATCTTCCGCAACTGTATGTGGACCTCCAGGGAACTGAGGCTCAAGTTTTCTACCCTTACGACCTTCGTTCTTCATCGACTTGACAAGCACTTTGTCACCAACCTTGATTTTAGTATTGGTATTGTGCTTTGACTTGTATTGATGCTTTTGACGGGCTTGGGCTTTTTCAATATTTGCATATGCTTGCTCATGAAGTTTTTTCTGAAACTCAAGCATTCTTTGTACTTTTGTGTCTAAGTCTAGTTCATCAGGTTCGCCATGCACTTGAGAGATGTCAATGGGGAGACGAGCTTCTCGTCCATACATTAGAAGAAATGGAGTACACTTGGTGGAATCCTGGCGACTCGACCGATAAATATTATCTATAAGTTCATCCCAGTCATCCTGGTGATCGTTAACGAGCTTCTGGAGCTGCTTCTTCAGCGTTTGATTAAAACGCTCATCGAGTCCGTTTGATTGAGGATGGTAAGCACTAGTGATCTTGTGCTTAAATCCAGTGAACTCTTCAAGGGAATCGACAATCTTGTTGCAAAATTCCCTACCCTGATCAGATACAATCTCCTGAGGACATCCATGTCTAAGGATCATGCGGTAAAGGAAAGCAGCAGCATGCTTCGCTTCCTTTGTGGGGATTGGAAAAGCTTCAGCCCATAAAATTTTGAGAAGTAATCATTAAGCGTAATGCAATAATGATTTCCAGTTTTGCTGATAGGCAACTCGATAAGGTTTATTACAATTTTTTTCCATGTGTCTGTGTCTGACTGGAATAGGGTGTAAGGATGGTGCTGGTTTATCAAACTTCCGTTTACTCCGTTGGCACACTTCACATCGTTTCACCTAAAGGACATTGTTTAATGCAACTAAGACCATGCAATGGGTATACTAGAGTGATGTACAAAACATACTGTAATAATTATTTTACTTACCCAGTCATCAACATCCTGCTTGATCGCTTTCCAGTAGTAGCACGCAGATACTTTTGTTAATGTTTTATCTCTACCAAAATGACATCCTCCTACTAAGTCATCATGACAAGCTTCGAGTATCTTCCGCTTCATCTTACAGCCTTGTTTAAGTCCTTCTTTGCCTTTATAGTGAATGATTCCATCGACAATCTGGAAGTTTTTGGCATGCTTTCTGATTACGCATTTCTCCTACCAGGTGGATATTGGCTCTTTGAAATGTAATCGTGTAGCTCCTCGTAGATAGTCTCCTCGCAGGCGTTCTTATCTTCTCTTCTCTCTGGAAAATCCATGTGATCGGGCGGGATGCAATATTTCCTAGGGCGTATAGTTGGGGATACCCAATATCCATTGAGCTAATCTGACCTACTTCAACCTTGTCATCATCATCAGCTTTTGTTAGTCCACTGGTGGATGAAAGTCTCAGCATGGTGATGGTACATGGTTCTGTTGTTTTTTGCTCAGTTTCCACTAGCCAGACTCTCACATGCACACAGCATGCATGAAGAGGATTATTTGATACATAAAGCATGATGTTTACTAAATCAACAAAGCACACTATAGAAGGAAAGCCAGTACTAAACTGTACTGTACTGTCACACTGTAGTAGCATGAGTTCTCAAACAAGACCAACTTAATCAATTCATTTTCTGAATGAAGCTTATGCAACCCACAGGCACTACGCTTGCCCTGGAATTGTACAGTTGTATTGCAGTTGTGAGTGGATGAAGCTGCTGATGCTATCCTGTTTGCTTTATCGGGAAAAATGTTGGGGAGATTACTTCAGGTAAGAACTGAAACTGGTTTGTGAGAATTTGTGGGATGCCAAAATGATTTTGAAAGTGCAATCAAAGTATGAACTTCTTATGACACATTCAACAGATGTCACGGAATCTCCTTAGAGGACATCACAAGGTTTGTGATGTGGACAAGATTTAGATGAGTTATTTATGAAGGTCTAACAGGTTCTTGCCTCCCACATACTGAAGCTATTCAGCCTTTCTTGCCCTCAGAAGCCCACATTCCATTGGTGCCATCAAGCCTTTTCTTAATATTTAAGATTCATCAGGCGTATGTTTGTGTGTGTGTCTGTGTGTGGTGTGTGTTGCTGTCTATGTGAGTGTGTGTAGCTATATAGCTACCTGATACCTGTTAAAATTACATACTAGACATCTAATGTTCACTTGAATCATGCACGACTGCATGGCCTTCCTAATTGAACAGGAATGGTGGGAACCTATTGACTGTCAGCAATGATTGTGCCTCAGTAAACATAAGATAACAACAACAATAACAAGGCATTATTTCCTAATATTTACTGACACAATGCAAGTAAGTGATTCTGCAAGTATTGACATGAATCTTGCCAAATAGCTGATGCTGCTCAGCTGAAAATGCAGATAAAATTCTCCTCACAGCGGATTTAGTTTAATTGATTTTTCAGCCTACATACTTTATCTTTCTTCATGGTGATATATAGCGAATTGGCAGCATGAGATGAGGCGTTAAATAAACTAGCTACACCTGCATCAGGCACACACCACCCAAGCTACACTGGGTCTCAACTCTCAAGATTTATCACGTGAAACCATGCCTATCATCAGCTGTCTGATTTGGAGCAGAGTTTCTACACTGCAGTAATCAGACATGTAATAGACAGTAACTTTTTAACACGTTCTTTAGCTAGTTCATTTATTACCTTATTGCTTGCTCAGCCTGAAGAAGGCCAAAGCATGTTGGAGGAAACATGTGGTTAAATAATTATTTCCATGCTGGTATGGAGAATTCTAACTGATAGTCTTAGTCACCTATTAGCCTGGTGACCATCCTGCCAATTATCTGGGGTCCTACTTTACTACACATTTAGAACTAAGATAAACACCACCCCAAAGTGTATTATTTTCATCCTCTGTGGCCACTCTTGTCATCCATCTGGAAACTCTCTGTCTGCACTTCTCTTCCTTCAAATGCTCAGACATGTGTACCATGGTAGCCATCTTTTTCTTTGTTTGTTTGTTTGTATGTTTTTGCAGAATATGATGGTTCCTTATTTGCATGGTGGTTCCCCAACACCAGTGTAAAAGGGTCAGGAGACCTTTCTCATGGAAAGTCCTGACATTGACCTCACTGGGAAGTATTCCTGTATTTCCCAAATAGGAAGCTGCAGTTCTTTATTGCTAAAACCACTGTAGTATAATAAAGTTTAACTGATAAGATGATGAACACAAGAATGCATGGTGGTGAAATAAAGGCATTGAGTTGTGTGATTGTGATCAGTGGCAGAGACAAAAGTGCATGTTTAGTAGAACTTTATAGAAAGTTTTTGTCGCTAACATTAACTGTGCTAAGAGGCCATTGAAATGTGAGTGACCCAAAATGCTAATGACCAAGGATCTCGTTGGTTAGGAAAACAAGACCAACTAACATACACCTCCCCTGCTCTTGAGTCAGTCTTAGTTAAAAGCTGCTGCTGATCAAATATTGGGGGGAAATCTGTGATTTTTAATAATATGCAAATTATTTCCGTCATGTGGAAAATATAGTTTCTAACTAAGGAAAATCCCTGTGCCATGAGGGGTGGGCAGGTAATGGAATTATTGCATTATATAATTATTATAATTATTTGTCTTCAGTATATTTTCAGGGATAATATTTTTGAATTGTTGAAAATAAATAAGCTACAGTTTTTTATAGGAATGAGTAAACAAACAATTGCTGCACAGAGCTGCGTCTTCTTGTCTACACTGAAATTTATAGCCAGACATCTCTCCAGGAGCACATCCTTGCTGTAGAGTGAAGAGATTTGGAGTGATTGCCAGTGAATATAGGTTATAGATGGGTGTAGTTCATGGTAATTATTATTATTGGCCTTTTTTTCATGTTTAGAAAAATTTGATATATAGGTGGGTTATGACTTTCTCAATAATCAACTTGAAATTTACTCTCTCAACATGTTGGCTAGATGCTCTATCCTTCTTCATCAGGAATAGTTCCTGATGGAGGCCACATTAAGAGAGTAAATTTCAAGTTGAGAGTCATTGCAATTCATTATGTCAACCGAGAGTTCATGGAGAGATTACTTTTTGTTTTGGATATTGACGAAAGGAGATGGCATCTAATCCGATTTGTTTTGCGATATATTCGACGACTGATAAAGGAACGGATTCTTGAAACTCAGGGAAGCGTTGGAAATATCTTATGCTGGTGGTGGATGAGAACCATATAGTTTACAGTGGCTGAAGAGAGATGACATAATACAAACAAAGCTTTTATACTTAGAACCATTCTTCGACTTTAAGTTGAATTTCATGCAGCATACTTTTCTAACCTTTGATGTCTGCAGAGAAGTATGCTCTTGCATCTCACATGATCATTTATGTCATATTGTACAGTGCTGGAAAATCAGAGTACATTAATTTTATGCACCTCTCTAGGTAGCAAATGATACGCTTCATTATATCACGAGAATGTAGCTCAATCCTAGCATTGGATGAGACCTTAGGCATGCCATGCTCTCATCCTAGCTGAATCCATATTGCAATAAATATTATTTCAAGAACCGGAACTTTCCAAAAATACACTCTATACCACCTCATTGCTAGCCAAACTGTCTCACATAGGGAAGCGAAAAAAATAAGATCAAATGTCAAATAACCACTGTTCATTAACACATCAATCATATAATGTAAGGTTAAATTGTTGACACAAGAAGTAATATTACCACCAAATATTGCTGGCAAGTCTGCCTTTCATGTGAGGCAGTCAAATGCCAAAGAGCATTTTGTTTCTGATTGGACTCCAGTAACAGTAGCCACAAACTTAGGGAATTAGCTCCTTAGACCACCAACATCATTTGAGTTACAAAATGGAAATACATGAAGATTATCAATATCACTAATAATAGGTATAGTGCAGTTGATTTTGGCTGCGTCGATTGAGCACGCATTTGAAGCCAAAAACTGCTACTTCAAGATCACTCCAAAACTTTACTTCAAAATACCAGGAAGCAGGTTGCACACATGCCTCAACATAATACTTATCCTAGTAGACTTATTACATTAGTAGAACAGCATTCATATTTCAGTGCTGCAATTGGAGATTGCACCACGATGAGGTGTGTTGATATCTGCTAAATATATGAGGTCTAATCGATAGATGGCCTTTAAAAAAGGTTCCCCAAAGCTCAACAGTAAAAGCAAGCAATGATGGACCATATCTTGAAGTTGATCCTTAGGGTGGTAGATTAACACTATCAAGAAATGGAAGACATCAATCATGATGACCCTTCATTATCTCCCAATCACACTATCTGAATAATTATGAAGGAGGTGGGGTAGCCTGTTCTTTTTTGTTTTCCATACAAGCTTGGTATTTGGATTTCTGAAAAAGTGCCCAACCCATTCTTTTATAAATACATTAGGAAAAGGAGTGTTTATGTCTTCTGTTACCTAATTAAAATGGGTTGTTCAGCTTGTGACCCATTACTGTGTTAATAACAAGGAGGTTTTCAACTTGTGACTCATTACTGGGAAACTTTCTACAATAAGAATTTTAATTCATGAGACTCATTACTGTGTACCACATTAATAATGGATTCTCGAACTCATGCCTTATTACTGGTGTCCTGGGTCTCCAACTCTTATGGGTATGTTATTGAGAACATGGTCAAATTGTATTCATCATCAATTTTTATCTTCTATTTTTATCTTCTAATTCAGATTTTATTTCAATAATTTCGCAAATATCAGAACTACTATTTTCTACAGGCTTTCCATAGCTTGTGTTGAAGCTGAATGAAGCAAGTGGCTATGTATGCATGTAGCCTACTAGGCTGAATATGATGTGTGCTCATGTATAGTTTTGTTAGTTGGTTAGTGATTACTTGTGCTGGATCCACTTGAAAACAAGATAACATGATATCAAGTATTTTTACAGATAGTTCTGAAAACTAGGGCAACGCGAAGCCTAGTTATAAAATTAGGAGATTTGAAAGAAGAAACCATGGTGACCATTCAAGGGGGGACAAAGCACCTTTTTGGGGGGCATTATTTACAGTATTTTGAGGTCATTAGCAGCCATTCCAGGAATAAGTATCACGTGACATTAATTGGTGTCGTAGGTTGACATTTTATCTGAAGTAGTATGTAATGCTTTAGTGTCATTGATATATATCTCAATGTAAAAACAAGTTGACACACTTAATGTTTTTGTTGATACTGCTGTTGTTTACACATATTGGAAGATCTTATTTGACAGTAAAAAAGGTATCCAGCATAAAAGTTACTCTTATCCAAATGTTGCAGGTCATCTTACTTCTATGTTCTTCCCCAAAATTCCTGGACGTTACCTCCATCTACACAGTTGACCAAAAAAATGACATGACTTGATGACGTTAATCTTTAACCAATCAGATCAGGGATATGCATGGCCTGGAATTTTTGCTGTCGTTGGCGTGATATGGTCAGAACTCAGCAAAACACATGAGACATGCCCTCAGAATACCTTATACAATGCACTTTAGTGACAGGTTAGTTGATTGAGAGTCTTGCGGTCAATATTGTATGCGGACTATGTGATGGGGAAAGTAGAGATGTTGAAATTGGTTTCATGGTTTTTAGAATTTTGGGAGGTCTGCTGGTTTACACCTTTGCGAATAATTCAAGGATGCCGAAAGTATTTTTTGGAGTTATAATCAGCTGCAACCACATTTAGGATACTAAGAAGTTACAAGAGTGACTTTTGGCTGAGATATAAACTTTGTTGTTTTGGGTCTGCCATACAGTGAGTGCTCCACATTTGTAATACACGTATACATGTATATACTACAAGGCATTGAGTGGCAGAAGAAGGTTCAATAAAGAGAGGGGGAAATTAATTTCTATATAACAGCATTGCTTTAGTTATTGTTCTATCCCTATTGCTATTAAAAGGCAGCCCAAGTATGAACACATATGGTTTTACTTTAAAGTTGTTATCATTGCATATAGTCCTGCAGTATGCTTTCTAATCGTATGTTTGTTTTGCCACGCATGTTTTTCTTTTGGAACTGCAGGTTTGGAATGTGAAGTGAAATCATCCGATACTTTCCGGCATCAAGTCTTGCCATGGCTACATCAACTGTGATTGATAGAGCCAATTGTAGACATTCATGTGAAGGGGGGAGGTCTAAATTATAAAATGGAAATACTATAACAATAGCTTGTGATTACGACTTTGTAGCTAGATTCTGCACACTTCAATATATGAACTTGATATATATCTGAAATCTCTGTGCGCTCACTTTTGATATAAAAAAATGAGGTGTTATTATTAACTATGATATGCAGCCAAAGTGGGGATACCTCAAAATGTGAGAGCCTGAACCGGCTGTAGTTGTGGTTCCTGTTGGAAAGTGCTAGCCATTCGAGGGACTGAGGAAGTCCTACCCTACAAAACGAGCGTATTCATTGGGCGCTAAAACGAGCCAGAGCGTAGGTGCTGAGGTCAGTGCGCGCGCATGCCTATAATTATACTTCAGCGCGGAAATACATGATAAGATGGCTAAAATTCTTCCTTACAATCTATTGGAGCGTTGGGAGTCTTCTGGAGTGGTGGTAAAATTATGAAAGGGCATACTACACAGCAAGTTATGTGTGTGTGTGTGAGGGGGGGGGGGAGGGGGGAAGGACAGATACTAAATACTAAAGTGCTTTTTGCTGAAAATCAGCTGAAGAAACCGTTTATGGTAATAAGTTAGCGGAGCTTTGATTTTGGCCGCCATTTTAAAATAGGCATCAAACCAATATTGAGAGTGTTGTGACATGCCATGCACAGCAAAGTGTTCCATCCAACTCTGGCCATGCTAACAGACCCTTACAGGAAACTGACATCACCCTCGCTGCATCCTAGGGCAGCATCCATGTTTCAAACTTTCTGTGTTTCTACGTAAATACAAAAAAATAGCATGCATCCACTGACCAATGAATGTGTCAACCCGCCTTAAATACTTGTATCAATTGACTGAAGAGAACACTCACTCAGTAGATTACAGGAATGTTTGTCATAATAAAAAGAACGATTGAGAGCAACGTTCAGTAGCACATTTTAAAATAGAGGTCATATAAATCCCACTTTGGCAGCTTCTTGGTTTCATAGACAGTGTCTTCAGCTGATTTTGACCTTAAAACCACTTCGAGCATGCATTGAATAGGATGGGGTATGCAACAAATGTGTGGTGGACAGGAGGATATAATGCATGCAAGAACTTGGAGTCGGGCACAGATGACAATTGGTAGGAAGGTGTTAGGGGCAAGTAATGCAATAGCAGGAGTGGCAATATGGAGAGATATGGTGTGGAAGAAGCTGGAGAAGAGGAGGGAAGAGATGAAGGTTTTGTTTGGAAAGAGATTGGAGGGATTGGTAGAGAGCAGATGGATGAAAGTTGTTGTAAATAAACTAAGAGAGCATGGAGTAATCGGAAGAATCGGATGGTGAGAAGAGTATGAGATCTTGAGGAGGAATTATGAACTAGACAATGAGGTAGGTCAATAAGTAAGTGGAAGGAAAAGATGAAGGTGAGAAACGAGAAGGATTGGGAGGAGGTAAACAGCTCGAGTATGCTGTAGGTGAAGAGGTATGTGAGGTCCATGCAGAGTCCGGAAGTTGTGAGATTGCAATTTAGATGCATCAACCAGGATATTAGAGGATAAGAAGAGCTGTGGAATAATTAGTGATGAGAGATGCATAATGTGCGATAGTCGAGCAGAGGAGGGTGTGGGGCATTTCTTGGTTATATATGGAGAGAGACCACCTGGCACTGGTGGATATGAATTCAGAATTGTAGGGGCCGGACAGTGGCTGGATGAATATGGAGTGGGTAAAGATGGAAGGATGGTATTGCTGCTGGGAAGAGTTGGATGAAGTAAGCAGTGCATAGAGGAGGAGTGTGTTGTATTGTGTAAGGAAGTGGCGGCAGATGAGGAAGAAATTGTTGTACGGTGAGCTGATGGATGAACTTCGGACCCCTCTCCTCCTCTCCCACGTCTTTGAACAGCTAACACTCTTAGTTATTGCATTAGTTCACCAATGGCATATATATTTTGGGTATTAGTCTATGTCACACTGTGCTGTGTATATATGATGGCCTTGGAAAGGCTCAAGATTAAATTATAGCTGATACATTCCCATACCAGATAGCTGATTGCCTTCTTCACTTGCCACTCAATGACTAGCATTCATGGCTCGTAGCTAGACACCTATGGTATTTAGGGACCCCAAAGCCCTGGGCTGTGGTGAGGGTGCTATTAAGGGTCTGAGATTATAGGTCCCAGTTCTCAGTGTCTCACTGATTAAAAGTAGTTTTTTCTGTTGGATGTAAACAGTTCAGACTGGGTTGAACTTGTAGCTCTATGGTAACACACTGGACCAACACCATACTTGTTTGAACAGGTTGAAGTACGTTAACGATAGCAATAGTAACACAGCTACATCATTCAGCAATGTTAATGAGATATTTTTGGTGAATAAATTACTAGCTGGTTGCTGGAAAAGAAATTTGACAGTTTAGTAATTTCTTCTTTTGGTGTCACTAGTTGGTTGCTGGAAAATGAACTGACTGCTAGCGAAGAAGTAGCTCAGGAGCCAACTAAAAAATGGGGTTTAAGTTTGAGTGCATAAGTAATGAGCTCCTCCCACACTAGTAGCAAAGCTTATGCACCAATCAACCTTAGCCTCGCCTACTTATTGAGATAATGAGCTAGTTCTTCGCTAGCAGTCAGTTTCATCTTCCAGCAACCAACTACTGTCATTAAACATTGCTCTCAGTTATGATAGGTTCCTTGTCCAGGAACCTGCTAGTAATTTTAAAAATCCATCTCTCTAGCTATTGCTTACATATATAACTGCTATTACTAGAACAGTTATTTAATATATAATGATTAAAAACTCGTAACGTAATTGCTACTAAAGTATAGCTACCCTCGTAGCATCAGAGGAAAGACCCCAATAATACGTACATCCAAGATATTGGTGATGGATGAAGGTCGAGCAACAAGGGCTAGCCTGAATATGGAGTCAATATATTGGGTGCATATATTTTAAGTCATGGGGTGATAGTGTTTAGACTTTAGAGTATGACATTTGGAGCAGGGACTGGCCCAATGATAGGAGCACAGGGAGGTGTGGTCAAAATTCTGTATGAAGCTGACACATAATATTCCTCCATGTATTTGTTGACTTATTTTTACTCTTCATATTAGCCTCTTGGCTGGTGATCTTTGTCCATAAAAAACATAAAAAATAGATAATTGCTAATCTTCTTTTTTATGGGCATCATTGCTGAGACAGATCTTGGAAGCGCATTCCACAGTCTACTAAAATATTGATATCCTGTGGCAGTTGAACGATGTATTTCCGCTTCAGCTGTGAACGTGATCTGGTCTTTGTTTTTATGTAGGAGATGTAGTCCAAGATGTTGAAGTTTGAGGATTTTAAGGGACTTAACCAGAAAAATCATGTCTTGCAGCTCAAACCAGCTAGGCCTTGCTCTATATAATTCTGTAGGATAAATTTAGTTGCTCTTCTTTGGATTAATCTCCTTATGGGAGCAGTATGTTAGTTTTGACCTCCATAAACTGAGATGGAGTTTTCTCTTAATTCCAATTGGGGAAGATGCAGAAATGACCCTTTTATAGAGGAATAAGCACTATGGCAAATATGATTGTCACACTTCTGGAAGGGAGCTGGAACTCTTCCTCAATTGAGGTGATAACTGAAGTCAACTTAATGTCATCAGCAAACATAAAATGCAGATGAGAAATTGCATTTTCTAGCTATTCCTTCCTTGAATTCAACAAAGTGTACTCCATTCAAAATGTATTGTCTAAGCGAGGACCTGTAATGTCTACCATCCATATTTTCAGTCATTGTGTGGGATACAATGAAATGCCTTGCTGAAGTCAGTGAAATCTAGTCCGAGTTAATCATTTTTGTCATATTGATATGAGATGGAGCTGTTAAATATGTTTTAGGAATTCAGGTGGAGATCGACAGAAGTGGAGCAGCAATTGGCAAGTCACTGGAGTTGGCAACACTTGGTTGCATGAGAGAAGAGTGTGGTCTCCATGAGCAGACTGCTGCTAGGAAATGGTATGCCACCAAATAGACATCAGGTGATTGCATGAGACACATGTGGTCTCTGGGAGCTGACTGGCAACAGGAAGGAGGGTCTAATTGATATCTGATATTGGGGGTGGGAACAAACAAGTTCTTTACTACTTTGCCAGTAAGCTCATTATTGACATGATGACAAGTTTTTTTTAAATTTTATCATATTTTGGTCCAGTCCTGACTCAATAAGAGATGTCTGATTATATCAGCACTTCTAATCAGTTTAACAAGAATAGGATGTGGTCTACATGCAGACTTATTGAATATTGAATTTACCAAGCCTACAGCAATAGGTGGTACTTATAAGAGGGTTCCAGGCTTGAGGGGATGCTGGCAACATTACTCGTGTATGAGTTGAGAATTGTTGCCTGGGTAATTCTCCCTCCCCACCCCTGCATTCTTCTATGCCATAAACCTGAATTTCCTGTCAGTACCTTGTCAGATTTCTCCTGGGCTGGAGGCCAGACCTTAAAGGAAATGATCGTCTGCACAGGGGTGCCCATTAGGATCTACATGTCTTTAACCAGCTTGGCCATGGAGTCCTCTAATTTTGTCTGTGCAGAAGCACTATTCAGCAGTTCCATGTCTTTAGCAGCTTAACCACGGTTTCTTCTAGTTTTGAAAGGTGACATCTTGGACAGTAGAAGTGGTCACTATTGCTAGATGGTAGGTCAAACCTAGACTTCGATAAACCACCACAGCAACGATGAATCCACTCTTACACATGCCATCACAGAATATAGACTTATGTGCTAGTTTCTTTTGGGATGAGGTTGACTTCCTCACAAATAGGACAGATGTTTTCTGAGGAAGAAAGCATTAAATAGGGTTGGACATTATCAGTTACTTTTTAGAATTAGTGGAATTATAAGATGTGGCAGCGGCAAGTGATCTAAGTATGACTATCTTTACCTTGGCTGCTTAGGTAAGGAGCACACCGAACCAAACTTTTCAGTCATTTTTATTTATTTAATTTCATACTATGTAATTTAGATCACCTCATACTGACCAATCAGCTATTCTTGAGAACAGATCCCACATGTCATATAGGTTCATAAATTAATGGGAGGAGTTCATAATTCTGGGTGTAAGTTCAATTCAATAGTTCCAAGTGAATGGATGGGATGATACATTTCTACTAGATCCACACATATGTATCAGTTTAGCCTACAAGTAAACTTTTTATGAGGCAATTGCTCCCAAGGGACTTTCCATTCTTGTGTATTTTAAGACCATGGTATATACTTCCTGCTTTATATATATATATTTATTACTACTACTACTACTACTACTACTACTATACTATTACGATTACTATTATTTTTGTTGTTGTTGTTCATTTCATTATTATTATTATTATTATTATTATTATTATTATTATTATCATTATTATTATTATTATTATTATTATTATTATTATTATTATTATTATTATTATTATTATTAATATTATTATTATTATTATTATTATTATTATTATTATTATTATTATTATTATTATTATTATTATTATTATTATTATTATTATTATTATTACTTATTATTAATGTTGTTAGTATTATTAATATCATTATTATTATAATTATTATTGTTATTATTATTGTTGTTATTATTGTTATTGTTGTTGTTGTTGTTGTCATCGTCGTTGTCTTTGTCATTATTATTGTTGTTGTTGTTGTTATTATTGTTGTTGTTGTTGTTGTTATTATTATTATTATTATTATTGTTGTTGTTGTTGTTGTTGTTGTTATTATTATTATTATTATTATTTTTATATTTTTTTATTTTATTTTATTTTATTATTATTATATATATCAAACAACAACAACAAAACAATAACAACAACAACACTAATAATTACACAAGACTGTCCATGCCCGAGCCTCCCATTGCCCCCATGACTGCAAGAGCATTGCCTCTCTGTACCGCCACAGACAATTGTTGCATCAAAAATTGGTATGAATTCTCTTCCCCAGTGTGTTGCTTCATTTTCCTTCCGAGTTCCTTTAGGAAGGCCAATGACTTTGGGCCAATGGCACCTAGGGTCTCAACCGCAACTGGCACAAAAAAAAAAATCCTGGTAAGGCAGTGGTACTTGTCCTCCTTTTTCTCTTCAGCCATGGCAGCTACCGCACCTGAGCTCCTGGTAGCTTGAGCACAATAGGACTCTGCCAGAGTGTTGGGGCAGGTCACATCCCAGATCAGGGGCTTGCCACATTTCCATGGCACCATGGTGATTCCATCTGGACGCTTGCCGTCCATATGATTGAGTCCAGACGGTTCCAGCCTTGAAGGTACCTGAGCAGATGACATAGCCCTATGAATAATGTTATTCATTGAGGAATGTCGGTAGTGACGACCCTCACTCTTCTTGCAGCTCAAACTGTGCAGACCAAAATGGTCCACCTCTGCATCACAGTGCTGGCATAAGTGGGGATGGCAAAGAGGGGACCCCAAACGAAGGCCAACAGCAATCCTGATAGTTGCGTCGTCCATCCTCAAACCCAAGTTGGAGATTGGGGGTGCACGAAGCCATGCTCCAGATTCCCTAGCAGAGACAGCCAAAAGCCTAGCTCTTGTCAGGCTATCTGAGGCATTGCTTAGCAACGACTCCACGTATTTGGAAACTTGATAGGCATCCCACGACTTCTGGAGGCATGCTGCTGAACCAAGAGGTGTAGGAAAATCATGATCTTTTGACCACACTCTTCACGATTTTGGAGTGGGAGAGACTGCAGGTGTGTAGGGAGGATACGTTGGACCAGGTCGCAACAGGCAGCAGCCGAGGCCATGAAGGCTGATGGGGCAATCTGCACAGCACGCCTAATACCAAGACCACCTACTCTGATTGGAAGACTGGCTTGAGACCAAGCTGTGTCATCATCACCAAATTGAATATTGATGATGCTGCTCACAATAGTCTTGAGGGCATCGTCATAGGTAGCTAGGACAGGAGACAGGAAGCAAGGGGAGCTCCTGAGGATGTACTGCAGCTTTGGGATGGAAAATGAGCTACGCAGTAAAATCAAAGCCTCATGGGCCGAGATGTAGCTTAGCCTTTCCCCCATCACCTCAAGGGATTTCACCTTCTCCAAAAGGGAAGCAGAGATCGATTCTACGCTACCAAGCGGTGCACCAAGAAGACATGCTTCATCAGGATCTGTCACACATGCACCTGGAAGTGAGCATAATATAGTCCCTCTTGTGACTGGGTCATGGCAGATGATCTCCGACTTTCCATTATTATTATTATTATTATTATTATTATTATTATTACATATATTATTATTATTATTATTATTATTATTATTATTATTATTATTATTATTATTATTATTATTTTAACAAAGTTGCACATCCATCTTACACAGAATCAGCACTTCAATAGAAGTGTAGGACTGGAACTACCTGATTGCTGGATATCAACTATTGAGACTTCGCATGTGAAACTGTACCTATCATTATCTGTCCGATAAGTTGCACACTATATAGTCATGATGAGTATTTCTTGGGAAATGTATTGTGAGCGAATATAGAGGCGTTCATTCACCCTGACGAAGACCGAAGCATTCTGTTGAAACATCGTAGACAATGATATTTTAATGAAGTCAACTGAAAATCACAATACAAGTTTGAATAATATTACTTGCTGTACTATATACCTGATCCATGATGATCAATTTAAAAGGCATTTTTGGGGACATTTTCAACAGTTTTTTTTTACTCCTTCACAAAATTCAACTCAAGAGTCTTCTTCTATTTTAAATGCGCACACTTTGTTTGCTTCAGATTATTGTCATTATATTATAGATAAGAGTTCAAAATTTTGATACAAATATTCAAACAAAATTCTGAATAACAAAATGGTTATTACAAACAATATCCAACTAGCAAATTTAACCTAGGGTGCATAAACTATCGTACCATACACAGCAAATATGTGAGCAAACAGAGCCACAGCTAGCCAAAAAAAATCAAAACCATGGTTAGGTTATTGTCAACTCAATAATTTTTATGCAGTACAGTTCACATTATAAGGTGACGCATTTAAAAATGCTGTTCCTTTATCTGCCAAAGTTGGGTCCAAGCTGCACTTGCTGCCATAGGCACATTTCTTCCAGTATAAACATAGTGCACTATTATCATATATACTATTTTCCAAGCACTCTCTTCTATTTTGAAATAGGACTTCTCTGGTGGTTCTGATCATCTCCTGTAGTCTCAGCTTTACCAGTTAATGTACCCAGAGTGTTGGCTGTACAATTGAACTGTTCTTCATTAGAGAGTATTGTAGTCAACTGCATTTTACATAAGAAGAGTATGGTACGGAATTGTATCAGAGGTGTGTCTCAAATTGTTTAGCTAATGTACCTACATAAGAGCAGATGGCATTTGTGGTGTTCGTGTGGGCTTCAATCAATCTCATGTGTAAGGGGTTTGTCGAGTTAATCAGATTATCTAGCACATCTTTTTGCTGCCACACTTCAATTAGAGACTACAACTTGTCTGATCTTTTTGGTACTATCATTCAAGTTGGTGAAGTGGATGTCTGTTTTGATGAAAGTCTAAGAGATGGAAATAAGAACATAACTGTCAACTAATACATCAACAATAGCATATACAAATACTCACATCCAAGTGATCATTTTTCCAGGAGGTGGCCATGATTTGTTCCGTAGATAATCCTAGGCTCCACGATATTTTGTCCATCATTGTCAAAGCAGAGTGCTTGCGCACTCGCCTGGTGGTTACAGGAAAGCAGGACTAGGAGCAGTAGGGCAGTTACTCTGGAGTACATGGTGTGGAGTCTTTGAGCAGGCAGCTAAGATGCGAGAGCTTGAAGATTTAATGCGGTGGTCCGCCAGCGTTTACTTTTTATACAAAACGCAATGAGGTAAAAATGGACCCGCCTCTTTATACGGCTTCGTGTAAATTCCTCCGAAAACAACAAAAACAGTATTGTCGTTAGTCAATTAGCACTATTTAGATCGCGGTCGTCACCATCGTCGTCATCATCAGTTCGGCTGCTGTACCAGGGCACCAAAATGTGAAGGACTTCGTATACTGCGTTAACCTCCGATGTTTCCTTGTGGAGGAAGGTGGAGTAGCTACATATTTGATGGCTCTTCTGGCCAAGAAATTTCACTACCTCTTTCTTATCTCTTGTAGCTACTAGGGAGCTTGCATCCAATTCTTCATGAATAACTGAGTTGGGTACATCTTCAATTCTTTTCTCTTCTAGTAGGGTTCTGTAGCAGCTTGTGGTCAAAGCATTTTCATTTGCTACTGTTATCACCCAGATTTCCCATCCTATATTAGCACAGGTAAACAAGATGGCTGCCTTTTGAAGTGGATACCACGTCATTGTTGCACAACTTAACTAAACTTCCAACAGGCAGTCCAGACTCTATGTTGGAAGACCTTGCACTTGATGAAAGCAGATATATCTGAAATCAAACAAAGACGTGCTAAATTATTTTCCCTTCCACAAATGTATAGGCTATCAGGCAGCAATTTACTGTAATAATACATACTGTTTCCTTGACAGGGATGAATATTCAGTGGCTATGGAGGTGGCTGTCAATTGTTCCTGGACTTGAACCCAGCAATGAAGATTCGAGAAGGCAGATACTGAATTGAGATCTTATTGATTGATCTCGATGTCTGGCATAGTTTAGTTACACCAGAGTCACATGCTGCAGTTACATTTCCACATAACATAATCAGCAAAATTACAAATAAGAAGGAGTAAGATCACCTCCATAAAGAGCACAGAAGATACTTCGAACTTCACAGTTACACTGCCATTGATGGAAACTACACTGTCAATGTCAGTGTAGAGCACCTTGTTTGCATTGACCATTTCCTCTGGAATTCATAGTGCCATAAGATGGTGAACATGAACTGCCAGTTGATGGAATCAAGTACTTGTTTAAAATCAATGAATATGGTCGGTCATATACCTCCATGATGCAGCATATGATATGTACTTGCGGGTGCAACTATGGCCAAGTCAGAAGCCATCTTGATTTCTTCAGAGGACGAAATCAATAATGGGCCTTCCTCGAATAATTCTCTTACAGGTGCTATTGATATGAGAGAAATGCCTAAATGATAGATAGGTCTCCCTTCTTTGGAATCAGGAACAATGAGATTTGTGTTCCATTCTGCAGGCATAATATAAGTGGGAAAAACTTCTGAATCTAGCGTTACTAAACTTCCATGAATGTCTAGAAGACGATCAACAAATGATCTCAATTTCCGAACATAAACTGTACAGGGGTATTTCCTGTTGCCCGGACCCCCCTACCCCCATATATAGCCATTTCAACCGTTGTAATTTTTGGAGTCTTAATTGTGGCGGTGCTAGGGGTCAGATTTAAATTTTAAATTTT
This sequence comes from Cladorhizidae sp. MBARI D1340-BT2, assembly GCA_028752905.1. Taxonomy (NCBI): domain Eukaryota; kingdom Metazoa; phylum Porifera; class Demospongiae; order Poecilosclerida; family Cladorhizidae; species Cladorhizidae sp. MBARI D1340-BT2. Next base: position 44,038,315 of record JAQNBH010000016.1, on the reverse strand, counting down.
TTATATTTTTTTAATTTTTATTATCTCACCCAACTATGCTTCAACATACTGGAAAGGTGGATTCCAAGTTACAGAAGATTTGGATGCTCTATTCTGGACTTACAGTGGCTTTTGCACACACCACCCGCCCAGGAAGGCGATCAAGAAGCCTACCTGAATTCGGGGACAATGTCCTTTTTTTCTTTTTTTCTTATGGTTACCAATTTAGAGCTCCGTAGATTCTGTAAACTTCATGGTATGGACTTGATATATAGCTCAAAAGATAGGTCTCTCTGTGTTCTCTCTTTTGATACTAAAATATATTTCATAGATATAACTATAGGCAAGTTACTAGACTCTAAAGCGGAGGGACCTCAAAAGCCTGAATCGCCTCAACCTCCGCAAAGATAAATCCAGAGCCAAAAAAAAAATGGTACGAGTGGCTATGCAATCACCTTTTTGATTAGGCTTTAAAAATGTATTACCTGGTCAAGCGCGCGGGTGGAAAATTGAAGGCGTTGTAAAAGCAACGCCTTCCATTTTCCACCCACACGCTTGACCAGGTAATACATTTTTAACGCCTAATCAAAAAGGTGTTTGCATAGAGGCTCTAGCCACTCGCACCAATTTCAATTTTTTTGCACTTAGCAATTCTGGATGGGGACTTTGGGATGCAGGTTTTTGAGGTCCCTCCTCTTTAGGGTCTAGTAACTTGCCTATAGTTATCCTATGAAACATATTTTAGTATCAAAAGAGAGCACAAAGAGAGACCTATCTTTTGAGCTATATATCAAGTCCATACAATGAAGTTTGCAGAATCTCTAAATTTGTAACCACAAATTAAAAAGGGGGGGCGGGGGCTGTCTTCCCTGTCAGTGCAAACCCAAACTTCAATGTTTACATTGCTATAACTTTTTTTGGTCAAAAATGTTGATTCCTTGCCTCCCGCCCACAATAACTCATTCCAATAAAAAAATTATGTCTAACATTTTATACCATTTTGTAGCTCTGTCTTTACTCTACAAATTGAATGGTTTCAAAAAAAAATCATTGCCTCTTTTGTGAAGTTATTGATGATCTAAGGTAAAATTTTACATTTGTACTCGCCATTACTAGTGGATTTTTTTTTTTAATATTCTAAACCATTCAATTTATAGCACTATGCATGCTCTAGCCACTGAAGCAATTAAGGCAATACAAAATACTAGTAAGGGTGGGGAGTGGGCGGCATCTTCTTCAATGGTGCTTGCTTCTTTGAGTTACCTTGAAGGAGGACAAAAAGAAAGTATATGTTATGCATATCATTTGAAAGCATGACAAGTGGGCTATCTTTTAATAGGAAAAATATGTTCATAGGAGTAGAAACAAAAAAGTTATGATCAGTTGTATTTGAGGTTAACCTTTTTTTTTAAGTACCCCTAGCACCCCCTTAATTGTTGCACTAAGTTGCATTTTAATTATTATTTTTGGGTGCTTATTAATTAGAGCCAGATCTACATAATGTCATTTTTATGTTAAGCTTCCTTGTCCCACCCCTTTAGACCTATTTGCGATCTTGCTTCAATTTGAAAAGCCATTAATCTTACATTTGGGAGGAAGTATGCATTTAGCAGGGAAAAATCTGCCATCTGAGACTAGGAACCACCCCTCCCCTCAACCCCCCTTCCAAATCCTGGGTACGGGCCTGCTATGGGTGCCTTCAGATGATATCACAATCAAGAGTTGCAGCATTGAGGATTTGATGGCTTCAGCAAGGGTTGGTGGGTTGGTGCAGATTGGTAGACTAGGGCTATGGTAGATTAGATATGTTTCCTCTGCTTTTATTCTGTAAGGTAATGAATTACTTTTGACATTTCTTCCTTCTGAAGGTACTGAACCACTAATATTCTTTGTTTGTGTCCATAACATTTCTTTTCCCCAGCAAGATCATTGCTGAACCATGTTTGGTTGAGAAAAATCAAGAGTTCAGGTGCTCATGCTGTTTTTCAAGAGCACGCTGTTGGTTCTCTTGGTAAGATGTAATTGACTGACCATTTCCTCCTATATTCAACACTCTTTAAAGTCATAAGCATTTCTTTACCAAATCTCTTACTACTCGTAACCCTTCTGTTCTTGGAGGTATCCGGCTACAGAGACCAAGACTTCACCATTCACATACAACTTCTTTTATGACTGAGCTGACAACTTTCTCATAATTATTGTCTGTTAATTGAAGAGTTGATATCAAGATCTTTGAGGACAGCTAATCGATTTCCGAGTTTAAACTGGAATTCCTTACTTCAGCATCTTCTAGCTCTTTGAGTTGTTCTAGTTTGACTGTCGTTAAAACATTCATCAGGCAGATTCATGAGTATGGTCAATCTAGGCTGTTGATTCCGATCAGGTCTACACTCTGTTTATGCTGGAGTAAGATTGTATTCAGTACAGAAATTTAACAGTGTATATATCTCTGTTTCAGTTGGTCTCATCATGATAGCAAAGTGGCCCAACTGATGGACTACATTGATGCCAATCCTTGCCAATAGATGCATTTAGGAAATATTATGCAGTGTTTTTTTTTAATGTTCAGTGTGCTACTTGTGATCTTTGTAGAACATGTCCCTATCTTCATTATTTGCTATTTCAGTACCAGCATATGCAACTGTGATTGGTTATCTTTGATTGATCAGAGACATTCTTGATATTATAAATTATTCCTGATGAAGGCTAGAGCATCTAGTCAAAACGTCGAGTGAATACAATTTGAAGTTGATTATTGATAAGGTGATTACAGTCAACTGAGAGTTCATTGAGAATTCTTGGTATTGTGAAATCATTATAGTAGCCTTTTAAGCTGAGCTGTATATCAGTAACTAGGTTTTGTATCCTGACCTAATTTCCTCATATGGTGATTTTGATTCCTGTCATGGTAAAAAACCCTAACTGTTAGCTAAGTGGTGTAGCTTTCCAATTTGTTGCAATGTCCAAACATTTTATGTGGAAGTGAGGTTGGAATTCTTAGGGGGAGGGGGCACTTTATACAGTCCTCTCGATTTTACTGCTCCTTTCATTGGTGGATCCTCACATCCCCCAACCTTTGACCTTGCTTAGCTATAGAAAACTTAGTCACACCCAGTGGCATGTTGTTTTTTTTCAAAACCTTGTAAAATGCAATGCGCTTATAGAGATAAACATTAGTTACCGACCCAAAATGTACAAGGCTGACAGGAGAAAAGTCTTGAGTGCTTCTACAGCTAGAAGATATTCTGTGACTCCAAGTACTCTTGTACTTCTTATGTGACACATTCAACAGATGTCACAGAATTTCCATAGAAGATATCATGAGGTTTGTGGTTGAATAGGATTTTGATGATTAATATATTATCTAGCAGGTTCTTGCAAGACTCATGAAGAAGGGCCAAGAGAAAACTTAACTTGTGAATAGTTTATGAAGATTTTGCTGTGATCACTTTACAAGGTTGAATTTCTGTGTTTCGACGAGGAATTGAGAACTTCCCAGCAGGAATACCTCCAGGTTGCATCAAGGTAACCATGACCAAAAATATAAGGAATTGAGAAATTCCTAACACCTCAAGATTGCTTTGTTAAGGTAACTATACCCCAAAAAGATGGAATTGAGAATTTCCCGACAAGAACACCTCAAAATTGTATCATGGTAACCATGACCAAAGAAGAAGGAACTTAGGAATTTCTTGACAGGAAACTTCATAACGCAGATGAACTTGTCATGACAAAAGAAGGAACTTTTGAATGTCATTACAGTGCTTCTTTTGATATCGAGTATATGAGCAGACTGAACTGAACTTCCATCTCCTGTGTATGAGTACTGTGTACAATCTTTTGAAAGTAAGCACTTATGTAACATTGATAGAGTGATTTCTCAAAACACCCTCTTCTTTTCACATTCAGGGGAAAGAAAGATGGCATTGACCTTATCGAGTAAAATTTGGGAGGATTAATATCATTTTCCTGTTATGTTACAAAATCCGACCTGGGTGATATAAACATTATCTCATTATCGTTAGATGACATGGAGAATTTTAACCTGTGTTCCTGTTTTTTCCAAAGGTAGGTTGCATAAGACCTGCAGTTGTTTTCCCTGTTGCCAAAACCGCTGTAGTACAAAGAAAATATTTTTATCGTGTAAAATTGTGATCCACATGAAAGTCGAGGCAAGTATTGTAAAGTAACAGAGAAAAAAGGTATGTCTAGTAAAATTTCCAGTAACAGCATACTTAACACGTTCATATTGGCGCTTAGTGTTTGTATTTTATTAGTGCATATTATTTTTTGGTCACTAACATTAACTGTGCTAAGTGAAATGACGAAAATGCTATATCTCGTTGGTTAGGAAAACAAGACCAACCAGCATATACGTCTCCTGCTCTAGAGCCAGTCATAGAGATAAGGTGCCCATTATCAAATATTGGAAACAAATCTGTGATTTCTAATAACATGCATATTAATTCTGCCATGTGGAAAAAAAAGTAGTTTTCCACTAAGGAAAATCCATGTGTCATTTAGGGTCAGGCAGGTAATGCAATTATAGGTTTTAGCAACAAGGAAGACAACTGCAGGTCCTGTGCCAACTTACCTTCCATCAAATGACAGGACCTTCCCATGAGAAAGGTCTCCTGACCCTTTTACACTGGTGTTGGGGAACCACCATGCAAATAAGGAACTATAAAAACATACAAACAAAAAAAACCAAAAAAAATGGCTACCATGCAGGAGTGGATCCGGGGGGGGGGGGGTTTCTGCGGTTGCAACCCCCCCATAACATTCTGAACACTAGCACCACCTCCAGTTTCTTTGTTAGATATAGACACTTTGTTAGATATAGACACTTGACACTTGTTAGATATAGACACTTTGACACTTTGGTTAAACCACAAACTGTTAAATACCCACACTCCTGGAATGTGGCTGTGCACTATTATATTCATTTTGCATTCATTTTGCATCTGCCATCAATATTGCCATGTCTGGAAGTAGAAAGAGGCCAGCACCAAGGTATTGCACCCAGCTGACAACTTTTTTAAATAGGTAAGATACAATATACAGCTAGTATATGAACAATAAGGGTTAAGAGTTGAATGCTCAATTTATAATAGCCTTCTAATTAATGTAGAATCAAGTCTGGGTCCCATATCCCTGTGTTAATGACTGCTGATGATGGTAACTCTAGTGCATCAACTGATATATATATATTTGTTCAATCACCATCACTGACAGTCACAGTCACGACCACTACATCGAGCTCTTCCTTGTCAATGCCAACTACTGTTTCTCAGTTATGCTCAGCAACAATTGATACGATGACTACATCACTCAGTGTAGTTCCGTCAACTAGTGGATAGGTGGACTTAGGGACAATAGTTGAAGCCGCTCAAGGTAACTGGGATAAGCTTAGGTCATTAGCAAATAATATCCCAGATGATCGTAAGAAGCAATATATTTCTCATCATTCCAAACATTCTTCTTCTGATCATCTTCAGTCACTTACCAAACTAGGAAAAACCTGGAGTGTATCCTTCCAGCTTGGATGGTTAGTACAATTTCCTTGGCTTTCATACAGCACTGTTCTTGTAGGTGGTCTTTGCAGATATTGTATAGTTTTTCCAGAGCAGCCGGGTAGAGGCAGTGTTTCTGGAGTTGGCAATCATTCTGGTTTGTTAGTTTTGTCCCCATACCAGAAACCATACTCAAAATCACTTGGCAAGGATGGTGTACTTGTATGCCATGATCAGCATTGCCGTGCAGCTGAGAGGGTAGACCTTTTTCTCAGAAATTTTAACCAAAGGATAGATACAAGGCTATTGAAACAGAGCAACCAACAAGCTGAAGAGAACAGGCATGTTTTCCAGCAGATAGTTTTGGCTGTAGAGTTTTTGGCAAAGCAAGCACCGCCACTCAGAGGCCACTCTAACTACAGAGTGGATGAAGATGTCAACAGGGGCAATTTTGTAGCCACACTTCAGCTTTCGGCCAAGACAGATAAGCTCCTACACAAACACCTTTTCTCTCAGCTAAAAGGAATGCGAAGTATACCGCAAGACCATTCAAAATGAGGTTATTCACATATATGTATGCATCTAAAATTAGAGAGCATATAGCTAAACAGCTCCGAGAATTTATTTTGCCTTTCACCATCATTGTTGATGAAGCCACAGATCCTCATTCTAATCAAGAGATTCTTTCTGTGTGCTTCAGGTATGTTGATCTGTACTCTCCCACTGATCCTCATATCAAGGAGTGCCTGATTAGCTTTGTCTACTTGGACCGAGCCAATGCTTCATCCATTTCAAGAAAGATTCTTGAAACAGTTTCTAGTCCTTCAGTTTCTTTAGACCCCTGTAGAATTAGAGGGCCAGCTTATGATGGAGCACCTGTGATATCATCCTTGCAGGAGTCCAATCTAAAGTCAAGGAGGTCAGCCCACTAGCTCTGTACACACACTGCTACTCACACTGCCTTAATCTTTCAATTGCCAGAGCATGTCTCGTTCAGGGAGTACAAAACTTGATTTTAGTTATAAATGAAGCACACCTCTTTTTACCTCACAGCCCTAAGAGACAAAACCTTTTTGAACTTAGTCAATGAATTCTTGCCTTCTTCAAAAGCAAGAAAGCTTCCAGAAATGTGTAAGACAAGATGGGTGGAGAGACATACATGCTTTGAAGTGTTTCTTGAAATGTATGAGCCACTTATCACTTTCTTAGATGCCATTTTGTGTCCTACTGATTACGCAAATTTAGGCTCATCAGATGGAAGCTGGAATTGGGATACTGAGACAAGAGTGAAAGCACAAGGTCTGAAAGCTGCTCTCTCTTCTTTTCAAACTCTTGCTGTTTTTATAATCACCAAGAATGTTCTTGATCAAGTGAAAATACTTGCTTCAAAACTTTAGAAGCAGGATCAAGATATATATGAAGCCTATAACAAAGTGACTGAATCGATTGAATGCTTGAAAACCCTCAGAAAGACTATTGACACCATTTTAGCTTGTGGTATTTGAGCTACTTGAACTGGCTGAGTCAATTGGTGTGAGTGAGAGTGTTCCAAGAAAGACAAGCATTCAACGCAATCGAAACACTCCAAGTCAATCAACAAAAGAGCATTACAAGAGAGTCGTTGCTATACCAGTGCTGGATTCATTCATTAACCAGTTGGAGGAAAGATTTCAAGGTGAGAGAAAACAAAGTCATATGCTTTTGTGCCTTGTGCCTTCAGTGCTCAACTGCAATCCGAGTGTTCAACTATCACAACATATAGATGACCTTCTCTACTGGGAACAAGATCTTCCATGTTCCTTGTCTCTCTAAAGTGAACTAAGAAGATGGCAATCATTGTGGGAGCATAAGCGAGACAAAGATTAGGCTACCATCCTCTTGTCAATGTGAGTGTGTGTAACTATATAGCTACCTGATACCTGTTAAAATTACATACTAGACATCTAATGTTCACTTGAATCATGCACGACTGCATGGCCTTCCTAATTGAACAGGAATGTGGGAACCTATTGATTGTCGGCAAGGATTGTGCCTCAGTAAACATAAGATAACAACAACAATAACAAGGCATTATTTCCTAATATTTACTGACACAATGCAAGTAAGTGATTCTGCAAGTATTGACATGAATCTTGCCTAATAGCTGATGCTGCTCAGCTGACATTGCAGATAAAATTCTCGTCACAGCGGATTTAGTTTAATTGATTTTTCAGCCTACATACTTTGTCTTTCTTCATGGCGAATTGGCAGCATGAGATGAGGTATTGAATAAACTAGCTACACCTGCATTAGGCACACAACACCCAAGCTAAACTGGGTCCCAACTCTCAAGACTTATCACATGAAACTATGCCTGTCTGATTTGGAGCAGAGTTTCTACACTGCAGCAATCAGACATGTAATAGACAGTAACTTTTTACACGTTTTAGCTAGTTCATTTATTAAGAACTTTACCTTATTGCTTGCTCAGCCTGAAGAAGGCCAAAGCATGTTGGACAAAACATGTGGTTAAATAATTATTTCCATGCTGGTATGGAGAATTCTAACTGATAGTCTTAGTCACCTATTAGCCTGGTGACAAATACTCTCCATCCCGCCAATTATCTGGGGTCCTACTACACATTGGTAGAACTAAGATAAACAACACCCCAAAGTGTATTATCTTTAAAATATTTCATCCTCTGTGGCCACTCTTGTCATCCATCTGAAAACTGTCTGTCTGAACACTTCTCTTCCTTCAAATGCTGAGACATAAGTACCATCTTTTAGTTAGTTTGTTTGTTTGTATGTTTTTGCAGAATATGATGGTTCCTTATTTGCATGGTGGTTCCCCAACACCAGTGTAAAAGGGCCAGGAGACCTTTCTCATGGGAAGTCCTGACATTGACCTCACTGGGAAGTATTCCTGTATTTCCCAAAAAGGAAGCTGGCATAGGACCTGCAGTTGGATAAGACCTGTAGTTCTTTATTGCTAAAACCACTGTATTATAAAGAAAATATTTTTAACTGATAAGATGATGAACACAAGAATGCAGGTGTTGTCAGGAGAAGCTCACTCTCTTGCAGCTCCTGCGACGCCAACCTCTTGTTTACTGACCTAGTTGCTCCGCAACTCTCATCAATAAACCTAGCTTGACCAATTCAATCTCCACCCTTCTGATAAGTCATAATAATAATAGCATAGAATCACAATTGTCTCATACACCAATTGTATCATACACCAACTGTCTTATACAGTTCCTTTAGTTCTCTTGTCTTTTATCTTCACTCTCTCTCTCTTCTCTTTGCTTTTATAGATTCTATCACAGTTCACGTAGTGATCTGTGGGTAGTCTGTCTTCTCTGATCTCTGTGGTTTTACACCTTCTGATGTAGGTGAGTAATCAGGTGAGTGATTCCCCCAGGTTGTTCCTCCTTTCCCAGAGGTGTCAGAGGCAGTCACAACGTGTGGTTTTACATATTCTGATGTAGGTGAGTAATCAGGTGAGTGATTCCCACAGGTTGTTCCTCCTTTTGCAGAGGTGTCAGAGGCAGTTGTCAGGATGCTCCCTGACATTCCCCTTTCCTTGGACGAGAGTCAAACTCTCGAGATAAACCATCTGCATTGCCATTTCGGGTGCCTGGCTTATGTGTGATTGTAAAGTCGAATGGTTGTAATGATAATTAATGCCCACCTCGCAAGACGTCCATGCAAGTCTGTAAGGTGGAAGCCTATCGGGCCGTGTGAATCACGTGGTGTATCAGGTGCATCCGTCCTGGTTCATCACTGATCACATCCTTGAATGAGTGATGTAATTCATCCAGTTGCTTTTCCTGTGAGTGTGTGTCAGTATTGACCCTGTTGGTTGATGTTCTGATGTCACTTCGTCTTCCTCTTCTTCCGCAAGAAATTCCGCAGCTTCCGGTGCATTCCACTTCTTCAGTCCATTGATGTGGAAGAGCCGGTGTCTCTTCCGACCCTCTCCCATATCAACCTCGTAATTAGTTTCTGATAACTTCTTTGTTATTATGACAGGTCCTCTCCATTAATTTGCTAATTTGTTCAGTTTCCTGGGTTGAAACACAAGAACATGGTCACCCACACACAATGTTTTACTCGCTGTCTTTTTATCATAGTATTTCTTATGATTTCATTTGGCTTGTTCTTGATTTGTTTGGGCCATTTCTCGGACGATGGTTATCTTTTCATGTAATAACCTTAGGTATTCGACAACCTCGATGTCATATTCTTCTTCCTTTTTCATCCAGTAATCTGTAAGAGCGTCCAATGGCGTCCTCATATTTCTCCCAAACGTCAACTCGTATGGTGAGAATCCCGTGGATGCATGAACCGTACCTCGGTAGGCCCATAAAACGTAAGGAAGGCATTGGTCCCATTCCTTCTGATTCTTTTGTGTCAGCTTCCATAGTAGTCGCTTCATGGTAGAGTTGAACCTTTCAACCATGCCATCCGTTTGGGGATGGTAGGGTGAAGTCCGAATCTGTTTGGTTCCTGATAAAGTACAGAATTGTTACATTGTTTTAGATATAAAATTGGTACCGTTGTCAGTTAGTATCTTCTCGGGTACCCCCAGTCGAGCTGTCATCTCAATTAGACAGTTAATCAATGCTTCTGTGGTTGCATTCTTCAACGGAAATGCCTCCGGCCACTTTGTCGCATAGCCCATGACAACAAGGACGTATTTGTTTCCTGCGGAGGTCCATGATAGTGGTCCAAAGATATCCATGGCCATCCTTTGGAATGGTGTTGATATCACTGGTAAGAGTCCGAGTGGTACTCACACCAGCGATGCACATTGACATACAGGACAGGATTGACTATGTCAGTCACCAGGTGTGGCCAATCTACTCTTCGTCTAGAGTCTCCAGCATTCGGACTTGGCCGAAATGTCCTGCTGTGGGCGAATTGTGTGCCATGCGTAGCAGCTCAGATCTACATTTTCGGGGAACCACAACTAAATTTTCATCCTGGTTCAGATAAGGCTTTCTCATTAACAGACATTGCTTCCAGAAGAAGTCTCCTGTGTTCTTCTCAGCCTGCACTCTCACATCCTTCAATGATGGGTCGAGCAGTTGGAGTGAACCCAGTTGCGAGGGAGAAATCTTCTCCACGTCTGTTCGTTCTGCTTCCTCATTGCTGGTGGTAGGTTGTGTTCTTTAAGTCTTGTCTGCAACCATATCATTAGAAACGTTGAACAATTGACCCAACTCTTCATCAGGTTTGTCTCCATTGGACTCGTCTAGACCCTGAATCTCTGCTCCATCGATTTCTTGCTGTGTCAATGTTGTTTCCTCTTGTTTCTCTTGTTGCCGTATCTTGGCTCTTGTGGTCACCATTGCCACATCAGAGGTTCTCGCTTCCTCTGTTGGCTGTGTCTCCTCATCGCCATCATCCTGAAGCATCTCTCATATGGGCTTCCTGAAGTGTGGTACATCTTTTCCTAAGAGCATGTCCACGTTGATGTGAGGTGATACACCTACTGCCAGCTCCTGTGAATTTCCGTTTATTTGTAGCTCAATTCTTGCGGCAGGAAACCAAGTCTTTCGAGAACTAGCTGTGGTGTAGGGGATCTTCCACCCTAGTCGATTTTTGCTGTCAATGCACCTTGCAAACACTATTGACTTCGAACATCCCATGTCAAGCAATGCCACTACAGACTTACCATTGACCTTGGCCATTCTTGTCCAAGTTGGTAAATTGGTTCGGATGTAAGTACTGTGACCAAAGTTGACGTTTTCCATCTTTACCCGACAATCTTTTCGAAAGTGTCCCTTTTTTCCACACCTGAAGCATTCGATCTGTTTCAGGTCCCTAACAGGTGGAGAGTAGACACCTTTGTTTCTCTCTACCTCTGGATGTCTGGGTTCCAGTGGTCTGAGGCGGTTCTGAGTGTCCCTTGGCTTCGGTCGAAAGCCCTCTCTCTGTTCGGGTTTCTTAGGCATTTCTCCCCCTTGGTGCTGGCTGGACAAATAACGTCCAACGGCTTCACCCAGTTCCTCGTAGGTGTCGGGTTTCAGCCGTCTCATCTGCCCCTCCAGTCACCCTGGAAGACTCTTCAGTGTGAGCTCATAAAGCATGGTATCTCGCTCTGTCTTGTCGGAGAAATCCAACCACTGATGGAAAGACTGCTTGTACGTTCTGAACCATCCGTCGGGGTTGATTAGGTCGAACGTTTGGTCGAATACCCTGGCTCTGTAGGTTTCAGAGTTCACCTTGTAAACGTTTAGGAGGGCTTCTTTGACTAGCCCATAGTCAGTCTGATCATGTGCTGGGAGAGCTGCCACTGCTGTCAACCCTTGCCCAGACAACGAACTCCTCAAGTAGTTCGCCCAATGTAGGGGTGGCCAACCATTCGCGCTGGCTGCCACCTCAAACATTTTTAGGTAGGCACCCATGTCGTTGATGCCTTCACTAAACTTCTGTAAATTTATCTTGGGAGGTGCTACTGCTGCTGAGGGTGGAGGAAATCGTGATGATAGGAGCTGAGCCCAACGTTCGTCTTGACGTTCTTGATGTGCCTGCTCACACTCCCTTCGTTCTTCCTCTCACTGAAGTCTTTCTCTCTTCTCGCTGAAGTCTTTCTTCCTCCCTCTGTGCCTGTCTTTCTTCTGCTTGAACGAATCGCATCATCAGCAGTGTTCCAGACATAATAGGTTCTTCATCAATCGTTACTTCTTCTGCCATACCATCCCTAGGAATTTGGAAAATACTCCCACTCCATAACTGACGGTCTTCTCCTGGCCGTGCTCATTCATGAGACATGTTCGTGGGTTGCATATACAGAAAACGAAATTAACTGAGATACTGTCGCTATATATAAACGACAACAACAAAAGGTTAAAACTGAAATATGCACTGTCCCTAGCGACCAACACTTCAAAATATCCTAAAGTAGGGTTTTGTTTCACAGACTCCTAGGTACTAAATACCCGAGCCATTTCCCTGCTAATATAGCAAACCCAACAGCAATTAACTGCAACGTAATGCTCCGACCAACCAGGAATTCCTCTCCAGGTTGCTTGGATCCAACACTGTTTTGGATCACACCGCTGCCACCAATGTCAGGAGAAGCTCACTCTCTTGCAGCTCCTGCGACGCCAACCTCTTGTTTACTGACCTAGTTGATCCGCAACTCTTATCAATAAACCTAGCTTGACCAATTCAATCTCCACCCTTCTGATAAGTCATAATAATAATAGCATAGAATCACAATTGTCTCATACACCAATTGTATCATACACCAACTGTCTTATACAGTTCCTTTAGTTCTCTTGTCTTTTATCTTCTCTCTCTCTCTCTTCTCTTTGCTTTTATAGATTCTATCACAGTTCACGTAGTGATTTGTGGGTAGTCTGTCTTCTCTGATCTCTGTGGTTTTACACCTTCTGATGTAGGTGAGTAATCAGGTGAGTGATTCCCACAGGTTGTTCCTCCTTTTCCAGAGGTGTCAGAGGCAGTTGTCAGGATGCTCCCTAACAGGGGTGAAATAAAGGCATTGAGTTGTGTGATTGTGATCAGTCGCAGAGACAAAAGTGCATGTTTAGTAGAACTTCATAGAAAGTTTTGTTGCTAACATTAGTTAACTGTGCTAAGAGGCCATTCAAATGTGAGTGACCCAAAATGCTAATGACCAAGGATAAGTGTATATCTCGTTGGTTAGGGAAACAAGACCAACTAACATACACCTCCCCTGCTCTTGAGTCAGTTAGTTATATAAACTGCTGCTGATCAAATATTGGGAACAAATCTGTGATTTTTAATAATATGCTAATTATTTCCGTCATGTGGAAAATAAAGTGGTGATTAGTTTCCAACTAAGGAAATCCCTGTGCCATGAGGGGTGGGCAGGTAATGAAATTATTGCATTATATATATTTGTCTTCGGTATATTTTCAGGAGTAATATTTTTGAATTGTTGAAAATAAATAAGCTGCAGTTTGTTATAGGAATGAGTAAACAAACAATTGCTGCACAGAGCTGTGTCTCCTTGTCTATACCGAAATTTATAGCCATACATCTCTCCAGGAGCACATCCTTTCTGTAGAGTGAAAAGATTTGGAGTGATTGCAGTGAATATAGGTTATAGATGATGGTAATTATTATTATTGGCCTTTTTCACATATATTTTTTCACAATAATTATATGTTTAGAAACATTTCATATATAGGTGGGTTATGACTTTCCCAATGATCAACTTGAAATTTACTCTCTCAACATGTTGACTAGATGCTCTATCCTTCTTCATCAGGAATAGTTCCTGATGGAGGCTAGAGCATCTAGCCATATTGAGGGAGTAAATTTCAAGTTGATTATTGAGAGAGTCATTGCAATTCATTATGGCGACTGCGAGTTCATGGAGAGATTACTTTTTGTTTTGGAAATAAATATCTTATGCTGGCGGTGGATGAGAACCATATAGTTTACAGTGGCCTGAAGGGAGATGACATAATATAATTCTAGAACCCACAGGTGTGCACAGCATTACTATGTTGGGGGGGGGGGGGGGGGGGGGGGGAGAAACATAGCTACAATTACATTGTGCATGCAAAATAGCTAGGGATGGTCTGAATTCTACAAGGTATATAGCTATATTACCTCCAGGAAAAAATTTTTTTAGGTCATACAGAAATTAACATCAAGGCCATTGATTTATATTATATCTTATATTTTTTGGAATCATAATTGCATTTGTTGAGGTCCCATGGACGCAAAGGTGTCAGTAATAGAGTCATAATTTAGCTTAGCAGTGATATCATTTTCAACATTAAGTTCTCAACTCTCTCTTGAGATGTCGCGGATCGAAGCTTGTTTTTAACAATGGTGAGTTTACTAAAGCTTCTCTCATAGGATGCTGTGGTCACAGGAAGTGTGACAAACAAACGATAAAGTTGGTATAGTTCTCCATACACTCTGTGCAGATCAGTCGATGCAAAACTTGTAATACATCCAGAACTGTTTTGCAATTTTGAAGAAGGTCTCTCCTCAGGGAAAACTCTGTTTTCAGAGCTGATGATTAGACAGACAATGATTTGTGGGCAACACTAATGACAATAAGTGGGAAAGTAGACAGTTCAACATCTCCAGTTATTGTATAAAGTTTGTCCCTTTACACAAAAAATAAAATAATCTGGACTCTAGCTATTATATATACATGTATAAAAATATAATAATTAAAAAAAAAATTAATAACGCGAATAATTAAACGCGCACTGATTTACGCGGGTCAGGTGAGAAATGGACATGATCCGCTCTCTACTACACTATTCTACGAGTCTACGACACAAGCACATTCACTAGCTACCAGCTCAAAGCTACAGCAAGCAGCACTCGACTCAATCTTATTCTCGTGATAGTGGTCATGTGATCACACAAACGGAAATATTGACTCTGCATCAAATTCCGTGTGACTGATTTGTGTGTGAATGATAGAGCTTAGCTTGCTAGCTGGCTGGCTGGTAAAGCTGTGTTGGTTGGATGGGGGGGGGGGGGGGGGGGGGGGGCGCCGGCCCCCCCTTTGTACCGCCGGTGCTTAGAAGCATTCTTCGACTTTAATTTTAATTTCATCAGAATACTTTTCTACCTTTGATGTCTGCAGAGAAGTATGCTCTTTCATCTCAAAATCATTTATGTCATATTGTACAGTGCTGGAAAATCAGAGTACATTAATTTTATGCACCTCTCTAGGTAGCCAATGATACACTTCATTATATCACGAGAATGTAGCTCAATCCTAGCATTGGATGAGACCTTAGGCATGCCATGCTCTCATCCTAGCTGAATCCATATTGCAATAAATATTATTTCAAGAACCTGAACTTTCCAAAAATACACTCTATACCACCTAATTGCCTGCCAAACTGTCTCACATAGGGGGAAAATAATAAGATCAAATGACTGTTCATTAACGCATCAATCATTATAATGTAAGGTTAGATTGTGACACAAAACTCCCAAGAAGTAATATTACCACCTAATATTGCTGGCCAGTCTACCTTTCATGTGAGGCAGTCAAATGCCAAAGAGCATTTTGTTTCTGATTGGACTCCAGTAACAGTAGCCACAAACTTAGGGAATTAGCTCCTTAGACCACCAACATCATTTGAGTTACGAAATGGAAATACATGAAGCTTATCAATATCACCAATAATAGGTCTAATGCAGTTGATTTTGGCTGCGTCGAATGAGCATGTATTTGAAGGCAAAAACTGCTACTTCAAGATCACTCCAAAACTTTACTTCAAAATACCAGGAAGCAGGTTGCACACATGCCTCAGCATAATACTTCTCCTAGTTACATTAGTAGAACAGCATTCATATTTCAGTGCTGCAATTGAAGATTGCAGCACGATGAGGTGTGTTGATTTGTTTATATCTGGGGTCTAATCGATAGATGGCCTTTAAAAAAAGGTTCCCCAAAGCTCAACAGTAAAAGCAAGCTCCATTTGCAAAGGGACCATATCTTGAAGTTGATCCTTAGGGTGGTAGATTAACATATTGGAAGATCTTATTTTGACAGAAAAAAGGTATCCAGCATAAAGGTTACTCTTATCCAAATGTTGCAAGTCATCTTACTTCTATGTTCTTCCCCAAAATTCCTGGATGTTACCTTCATCTACACAGTTGACCAAAAAAAATGACATGACTTGATGACGTTAATCTTTAACCGATCAGATCAGGGATATGCATGGCCTGGAATTTTTGCTGTCGTTGGCGTGATACGGTCAGAACTCAGCAAAACACATGAAACAAAAGCAACTGTTTCAGTTGAAGGGAGACATGCCCTCAGAATACGCACTTTAGTGACAGGTTAGTTGATTGAGAGTCTTGCGGTCAATATTGTATGCAGGCTATGTGAGGGGGAAAGTAGAGATGTTGAAATTGGTTTCATGGTTTTTAGAATTTTGGGAGGTCTGCTGGTTTACACCTTTGCGAAGAATTCAAGGATGCCGAAAGTATTTTTTGGAGTTATAATCAGCTGCAACCACATTTAGGATACTAAGAAGTTACAAGAGTGACTTTTGGCTGAGATATAAACTTTGTTGTCTTGGGTCTGCCATACAGTGAGTGCTCCACATTTCTAATACACGTATATACATGTATATACTACAAGGCATTGAGTGGCAGAAGAAGGTTCAATAAAGAGAGTAATTTCTATATAACAGCATTGCTTTAGTTATTGTTCTATCCCTATTGCTATTAAAAGGCAGCCCAAGTATGAACACACATGGTTTTACTCTAAAGTTCTTATCATTGCATATGGTCCTGAAAAATAGAGCAGTATGCTTTCTAATCGTATGTTTGTTTTGCCACTCAATGTTTTTCTTTTGGAACTACAGGTTTGGAATGTGAAGTGAA
Source organism: Cladorhizidae sp. MBARI D1340-BT2 (assembly GCA_028752905.1). Lineage (NCBI taxonomy): Eukaryota > Metazoa > Porifera > Demospongiae > Poecilosclerida > Cladorhizidae > Cladorhizidae sp. MBARI D1340-BT2. The sequence continues at coordinate 44,021,468 of JAQNBH010000016.1, read as the reverse complement.
ATCATCCCTTTAACTCCATTTTAATTGATACTTTCCGGCATCAAGTCTTGCCATGGCTACATCAACTGTGATTGTTAGAGCTGTATATACAGATTGTAGACGTTCATGTGAAGGGGCGGGGGTCTAAATTATAAAATGGAAATACTATAACTGTAGAAAAGCTCAACTTTGAGAGTTTAGATAGAAGTAGGATTAATGATTCAAATTGGTTGACAAATATCAATCTCAGAAAAAACAACAATCTTACAAAAATGAGCACTCTTATATACTAACTACTTGCACAAATCAGACTATCAAGAACAGGACACCACATCACAGGATATAAGTCAGCATACTCCATAGAGCCAAAAGAACCACAGGGGTCACAGGACATGACACAATCACCACACAACACATACATAAACACCACAACACCAAACTAACAATCAGCTACACTATGCAAATACATAAATGAATAATAATTCAGTTATTACACTGTTACACAGCCCCCCACTGAGAAGAAATCCATCCCAGATTTAAGTTCCATGTGGTACAAGCGTTCTCAATCGTTCGGGGGGTCTCCGATTGCGACGAGGATAGCGTGGTTCGGGTACCGGCAAGGGGTCATCAGCGAATTCGGTTGTCGTCGTTGGCTGGTCTCCCTCAGTTGGACTGTTACCATACATAAGGTCGATTGGCATCTTTGTGTTACGCCCAAACATGAGGTAGAAGGGAGAGTATCCAGTTGTTGGATGTACACTGCTGTTGTATGCCATACATAGCGGTCGAAGATGATTTTCCCAATCAAATGGGTTCTCGGTGGCAGCAGCTCTTAGCATAGAAAGGAGGGTCCGGTTGAATCGTTCGATAAGTCCATCAGATTGCGGGTGATAAGGTGTGGTACGGGTTTTGGAAATTCCAAGGAGCTTACATACTTCAGCCACAAGTTTGGATTCGAATTGCTTCCCTTGGTCAGAGTGCAGTTGTTCAGGGGGGGAGAATCTATAAAAGAACTCATGGGTGAGAACACGGGCAACAGTAACAGCTTCCTGATTGGGGATGGGAAATACCTCCATCCAACGAGTGAAGTAGTCCCCGATAACCAAGATGTATGAGTTCCCGAGCTCTGATTCTGGGAATGGTCCCACTATGTCCACAGCAACCATCTGCATAGGGCTTCCCACCTTTACACTCTGAAGGGGTGATCGATTTTTGGGAGTGTTTGTTTTGGCAGCTGCACAATCAGCACACATCTTACACCAGTCACAAACATCATTATGGTATCCTGGCCAGTAGAATCGTTCACGGACACGAGCAAGTGTCTTGTCCTCCCCGAGGTGACCTCGTGCCTCCATGCATCTCCGTGAGCACTTCACTCCTCTTGCTTACTGGAATCACCAGCTGGTAGATAACATCATCATCCTTGTCTTTCTGGTATAGGCGGTAGAGCTTTCCATTTTGCGTCACAAGCTGATCCCATATCTGGAATAAACGTCGTGAATGTCTACACAGTGCTTTAATCTCGGAGTCAGGAGGTCTCTGGTCTTGGAGTTTGGCCCTCAGCACCGGACCAATCATTGGGTCATTGAGCTGATCTTGGGGGAAGTCTACCGTCTCTGAGAGCGAAGTACTGGCAACAATAGCTTCCTGACCATGGTTTTGACGACCACACTGGCGACAGGGAAGTCGAGAGAGAGCATCAGCATTTGTGTGTTTCTTTCCCCTTCGATGTACTATTGTGAAATCGAACTCCTGTAACCGCTCTAGCAACCTAGCCATCTGACCTTCAGGTTCCTTGAAATTCTTAAGCCAGGTTAGCGATCCATGGTCTGTCCGGAGTGTGAACGTACGGCCTAGGAGGAAATAACGAAAGTGACGAGTGAAAACAACTACGGCTAGAAGTTCTCGTCTGGTAACGCAGTACTGTCGCTCAGGCTTGCTCAATAGTCTGCTACCATAAGCGATGACTCGCTCTCGGCCTTCATCGTCTTCTTGGGAAAGCACTGCACCAATACCTGTGTCACTGGCATCAGTGTCTAAGATAAATGGTTTGCTATAGTCAGGGTAGGCCAGTACTGGTGAAGAAGTGAGATGGTACTTAAGTTTGTCAAAAGCCGTCTGGCATTCGGTTGTCCATTTAAAGGTAGCCTGGTGTTCAGTTAGCTTGTGCAGGGGTCTAGCGATTTTAGCGAAGTCTTGAATAAATCTTCTATAATAGCCTGCAAAACCCAGGAACTGCTGTACTTCCTTTGTTGTTCTAGGAGTGGGCCAAGTGGCAACTTTCTCGAGCTTCTTGGGGTCGGCTGACACCCCCTCGTCTGACACTATGTGACCTAAAAACTGTACTTGGTGTCGAAGCAATTGGCATTTCTTAGGCTGTAGTTTCAAGCCAGCTTCACGGAGACGACTAAACACTTGTTTCAAGTTTGCTAAGTGCTCAGAAAAGGTTTTTCCCAAAATGATGACATCGTCAAGATAGACCATACAGTGAGACCATTGCAAGCCGGCAAGGACAAGATCCATGAGCCTCTGGAATGTAGCCGGAGCATTGCACAGACCAAAAGGCATCACTTTAAATTCGAACAAGCCTTCTGTTGTACAAAATGCCGTCTTAGGTCGGTCCTTCTCTGCGACCTCAACCTGCCAATAGCCACTGAGCAAATCTAGCGTAGAAAACCATTTGGAGCCGGCTAACGTGTTGAGAGTGTCGTCTATTCTAGGTAGTGGGTAGGCATCTTTACGAGTGACCTCATTCAGCTTGCGATAATCGACACAAAACCGAAAACTATTGTCCTTCTTCCGGACGAGCACGATTGGTGAAGCCCAAGGGCTTTTAGAGGGTTGGACCACTTTATTTTCGAGCATAGTATGCAAAAGCTTCTGCACCTCCTGCCTACGATGTGGAGGGAATCTACGAACAGCCTGCCTAACTGGGGTGCTACTACCAGTATGTATCTCATGCTCGAGCTTGCCAGTTCTACCGAAATCGGAACTAGACCTAGCGAAAACATCAGCATATTCGCTAAGTAAAACCAAAAATTGCTCTCTCTGCTCATCATTTAGCTCTGCCCCACTCTCTTCAATTAAATGCCACAAAAATTCGTCTAGTTTCGGGTCGGATCTGTCTGAGCTAGCAGAAGCATTGGCTACAACTTCCAGAGGAATATTCACTGACTCTATTGTACCAACTTGTACATGCTTTGGGATCACCACTACTTCAGGTTTGGGGTTAAGCAATCTCACAGGTACTTTACCATTTTGAGGCTTGACTAATGCACGAGCAACCGAACATGCCAACCCTTTACCTGGCTTCTCCTCTACGATATATGTGCCTTGATCTTGGGCCAATTCATCGGAGTAAGCCATGACGACTGTCTCAGAGAATGGGGGCAATTCGACGCTGTCTATGAGGCAAACACTACCACAAACATGTGGAGATTGGTTGGGCTGCTGAATAGATATTGGGTCTTCCCCACCTATGTTTATCTCGGCTCTTCCCAAATCAATGGTTACATGGTGTTTCCTCATAAAATCTAGCCCTAGAATGGCTTCACTAGTTAAGGGGCTCACCACAACAACGCCAACTCCATACTTGTTCCCATTCAGCGAGAGGTCCACACTGGCATGTCCATGTATTTGCAGCGGTGTCCCGTCAACGCTCACCAGCCTCAGTTCAGCATACGTCTCCAAGTCGACTTTCCGATCCTTGGTCACTCTGTCCCAGGTATCCTTCCGCATCAACGTAACTGCTGCTCCAGTGTCAACGAGAAAAGGAATAGCCTGTCCATACACTAGCCCCTCTACTCGAAATCCACCTGTTGGAGTAATGACAGATATTGGTAGATCTACGGGGTTTTGAGTCCTACTTTTCTTACCCTCCTGCACTCGACTCCTCGTGCAGGGGGTGTCTAGTTTCCCTGAAACTGCTTCTTAGGGGATCGGCATAGCCTAGCGATATGTCCCCTCTGGCCACAGTTCCAGCATATAATATCCCTGTTGGCTGGAGTATTCAGCTGGGTCTCCCTAAAAGAGGTCCTGGTCCCACCATTTCCTTGGCGTCCTCTTCCTGAGAACTGGTTGCCAGTGCCTTCTGTCCTTCCTACTTCCAGCTTTTCCACTCTTTCAATTAACTTCTCAACTAATGCAACTAATTTATCATTAGCACTTACAGCTCCAATTTGTGCCTTCTCCTCGCACTCTTCATCCACAACGCTGGAGACAGCTGTCTTGGGACTCAAATAGGATTCCAGTTCGAGAGTTGCAGCTATAGCCGTATCCAGATCAGCAGGCGTCCTCTGCTTCACTCCAAACGCAACTTGAGGGTTGTCCAGGAGTCCCAGGTAGGCGTTGAGGGCTAGTCTCTCCCTAGCGTTGTCCTCGAGATCGGGGTACGCCTTGTCTGCAGAAAGGCGGAGATCTTCGGCCAGATCCGCCCAGCTTTCCGTTTTCTTCTTCCGACGAGTTTGGAGCTCCGCCTGGTATCTGGTCTTCTGGCTAGATGGCTCAAACCTCTCTTTCAGGGCAGCCAAAACCAGCTCTAGGCTAGCCTGGGTTGCTGTTGATAACCGTTGGAACGCTGACTGTGCTCGCCCCGTGAGTCGCACCTTGAGCCACTTCAGCTGTGCCTCCTCGTTCCAATCGTTAACGGCCACGACGTTCTGGAAGTGATAGTGCCACTGACTCCAGCTCCCCTCGCCATTGTAAGCGTCTGGTACCACGAGCGGTCTAGCTGCCATTCTGTTCAAATCCTGCCGACTACGCCAATGTAGAAAAGCTCAACTTTGAGAGTTTAGATAGAAGTAGGATTAATGATTCAAATTGGTTGACAAATATCAATCTCAGAAACAACAACAATCTTACAAAAATGAGCACTCTTATATACTAACTACTTGCACAAATCAGACTATCAAGAACAGGACACCACATCACAGGATATAAGTCAGCATACTCCATAGAGCCAAAAGAACCACAGGGGTCACAGGACATGACACAATCACCACACAACACATACATAAACACCACAACACCAAACTAACAATCAGCTACACTATGCAAATACATAAATGAATAATAATTCAGTTATTACACTGTTACATAACAATAGCTTGTGATTACGACTTTGTAGCTAGATTCTGCACACTTCAATATATGAACTTGATATATATCTCAAATCTCTGTGCGCTCACTTTTGATATTAAAAAATGAGGTGTTATTATTAACTATGCTAAAGTTACATGCAGCCAAAGTGGGGGTACCTCAAAATTTGAGTGCCTGAACCGGCTGTAGTTGTAGTTGCTGATTGGAAAGTGCTAGCCATTCGAGGGACTGAGGAAGTCCTACCCTACAAAATGAGCGTATTCATTGGGCGCTAAAACGAGCCAGAGTAGGCCAGCGTGCTGAAAATCAATCAGTCGGGCTGATTTTCAGTGCGCGTGCATGCCTATACTATGTTTCAGCGCGGAAATACATGCTAAAATTAATTAAGAAGAAATAGATTCTTCCTTACAATGTATTGGAGCGTTGGGAGTCTTCTGGAGTGGTGTTAAAATTATGAAAGGACATGCTACACAGCAAGTTATGTGTGTGTGTGGGGGGGGGACAGATAATAGTCATTTATGGTAATAAGTTAGCCAAGCTTTGATTTTGGCTGCCATTTTAAAATAGGTGTCAAACCAGCATTGAGAGTGTTGTCACACTCCCCAATAGATACGCCATGCACAGCAAACTTTTCCATCCAACTCTGGCCATGCTAACAGACCCTTACAGGAAACTGACATCACCCTCGGGCAGCATCCACGTTTCAAACTTTCTGTGTATCTACGTAAATTTTTTTTAAACTAGCACGCATCCACTGACCAATGAATGTGTGTCAACCCGCCTTTAATACTTGTATCAATTGACTTGAGAGAACACTCACTCAGTTGATTACAGGAATGTTTGTCTTAGTAAAAAAGAACGATGAGAGCAACGTTCAGTAGCACATTTTAAAATGGAGGTCATATAAATCCCACTTTGGCAGCTTGTTGGTATCATAGACAGTGTCTTCAGCAGATTTTGACCTTAAAACCAGTTCGAGCATGCATTGAATAGGATGGAGTATGCAACAAATGTATGGTGGACAGGAGGATGTAATGCCTGCAAGAAGTTGGAGTCGGGCACAGATGAGAATGGGTAGGAGGTTGTTAGGGGCAAGTAATACAATAACAGGAGTGGCAATATGCAGAGATATGTTGTGGAGGAAGCTGGAGGAGAGGAGGGAAGAGATGAAGGTTTTGTTTGAAAAGAGATTGGAGGGATTGGTAGAGAGCAGATGGGTGAAACTAGTTGTAAATAAACTAAGAGAGCATGGAGGAATCTGAAGAATCGGCTGGTGAGAAGAGTATGAGATCTTGACACACAAATAGGACAGATGTTTTCTGAGGAAGAAAGCATTAAATAGGGTTGGACATTATCAGTTCTTGCATTGTTCTGGCCAGACTTTTTAGAATTAGTGGAATTATAAGATGGGACTCCATTGGCAGCTGCAAGTGATCTAAGTAGGACTACCTTTACCTTGGGATAAAGACTGCTTAGGTAAGGACACACCGAACCACACTTTGCAGTCATTTTTATTTATTTAATTTCATACTATGTAATTTAGATCACCTCATACTGACCAATCAGAGAACAGATCCCACATGTCATATAGGTTCATAAATTAATGGGAGGAGTTCATAATTCTGGGTGAAAGTTCAATTCAATAGTTCCATGGGATGATACATTTCTATCTAGACCCACACATATGTATCAGTTTAGCCTACAAGTGGAGATTCTAAACTTTTTATGAGGCAATTGCTCCCAGGGGACTTTCCATTCTTGTGTATTTTAAGACCATGGTATATACTTCCTGCTTTATATATATATATTTATTACTACTACTACTACTACTACTACTACTACTACTACTACTACTACTACTACTACTACTACTACTATACTATTACTATTACTATTATTTTTGTTGTTGTTGTTCATTTCATTATTATTATTATTATTATTATTATTATTATTATTATTATTATTATTATTATTATTATTATTATTATTATTATTATTATTATTATTATTATTATTATTATTATTATTATTATTATTGTTAGGGATTTGGGGAAGTTGCGGGATGAATGGATGCGATAGAGGAAAAGATCATAGAAGATGCTTCATTCAGAATACAACTCAGCTGGTTCTGTCTGGGCCTCTATGGTGGCTCCCTTAAATAGGCTACCACCTGAGTCCCAAGGACCTTATTTGGTAATATATGATACATGTACAGTTCACGTGATCTAGCTAATTATACATTCTAGTGGTTACTTCTCATGCTACTAGGTTAGCCCTAATTTCAGTTAGTCTGTTGTGGTCTGGGGTTCTCCATGGGTTGGGGATCCCCAACACTCCTCCCCTCCCCCTCCTGCAGCGAGTCATGGGGCAGATTATCTGGTGCGTCTGCGATCCAGGCTTGACGAGACAGACCATCTGCGTTGCCGTTGTCGGCTCCAGGACGGTGAATGATGGAGTAGGAGAATGGTTGAAGACGTAGGGACCACCTGCTCAGTCGACCACCAACATCCTTCATATTATGTAGGTAGCGTAAACAACTGTGGTCGGTTACTATTGTGAAGGAGACTCCTGTGAGGTAGACTTCGAAGTGTCGGACACCATCGACTATGGCCAGGCATTCACGTTCCACAGCTGCATAATTTCTCTCGTGGCTACAGAGCTTCCTTGAATAGAAAGCAATGGGGCGATCTCCATTCTCGTCTGAATGTTGGCTGAGGACAGCAGCAATGCCCACGTCAGAGGCATCTGTCTGCAGTATGAATGGTTGAGTGTAGTCGGGTCCCTGCAGGACAGGGTCAGTTGAGAGTGACTGCTTGAGTTGCTCGAATGCTGACTGATGGACGTCTGTCCACTTGACCTTGTTTGGGAGTTCCTTACATGTGAGGTCAGATAGTTGGGCTGAAATGTCGGCGTAGTGGGGTACAAATCTCCGATAATACCCAGCCAACCCGAGAAAAGACCGGACGTCTTTCTTTGTCCGAGGACGAATGAAGTTTTTGATGGAGTGGACCTTGGCAGAGTCAGGCTGTACCTGGCCATGTCCCACTCTGTGGCCAAGGTAGAGGCATTCGTGCATGCTGAATTGAACTGAAAATCACAATACAAGTTTGAATAATATTACTTGCTGTACTATAATTATACTTGATCCATGGATGATAAATTTCAAAGGCATTTTTGGGGACATTTTCAACAGTTTTTTTTTACTCCTTCACAAAATTCAACTCAAGAGTCTTCTTCTATTTTAAATGCGCACACTTTGTTTGCTTCAGATTATTGTCATTATATAGATAAGAGTTCAAAATTTTGATACAAATATTCAAACAAAATACAGAATAACAAAATGGTTATTACAAACAATATCCAACTAGCAAATTTAACCTAGGGTGCATAAACTATCGTACCATAAACAGCAAATATGTGAGCAAACAGAGCCACAGCTAGCAAAAAAAAATCAAAACCATGGTTAGGTTATTGTCAACTCAATTATGCAGTACAGTTCACATTATAAGGTGACGCATTTAAAAATGCTGTTCCTTTATCTGCCAAAGTTGGGTCCAAGCTGCACTTGCTGTCATAGGCACATTCCTTCCAGTATAAACATAGTGCACTATTATCATATATACTGTCTTCCAAGCACATTCTTCTATTTTGAAATAGGACTTCTCTAGTGGTTCTGATCATCTCCTGTAGTCTCAGCTTTACCAGTAATGTACCCAGAGTATTGGCTGTACAATTGAACTGTTCTTCATTAGAGAGTATTGTAGTCAACTGCATTTTACATAAGAAGAGAAAAATTAGTATAGTAGGGAATTGTATCAGAGGTGTGTCTCAAATTGTTTAGCTAATGTACCTACATAAGAGCAGATGGCATTTGTGGTGTTCGTGTGGGCTTCAATCAATCCCATGTGTAAGGGGTTTGTCGAGTTAATCAGATTATCTAGCACATCTTTTTGCTGCCACACTTCAATTAGAGACTCTACAACTTGTCTGATCTTTTTGGTACTATCATTCAAGTTGGTGAAGTGGATGTCTGTTTTGATGAAAGTCTAAGAGATGGAAATAAGAACATAACTGTCAACTAATACATCAACAATAGCATATACAAATACTCACATCCAAGTGATCATTTTTCCAGGAGGTGGCCATGATTTGTCCCGTAGATAATCCTAGGTAGATTTCCTCCACGATATTTTGTCCATCATTGTCAAAGCAGAGTGCTTGCGCATTCGCCTGGTGGTTACTGGAAAGCAGGACTAGGAGCAGTAGGGAAGTTATTCTGGAGTACATGGCGTGGAGTCTTTGAGCAGGCAGCTAAGATGCGAGAGCTTGAAGATTTAATGCGGTGGTCCGCCAGCGTTTACTTTTTATACAAAACGCAATGAGGTAAAAATGGACCCGCCTCTTTATACGGCTTCGTGTAAATTCCTCCGAAAACAACAAAAACAATATTGTCGTTAGTCAATTAGCACTATTTAGTTCACGGTCGTCACCATCGTCGTCATCATCAGTTCGGCTGCTGTACCAGGGCACCAAAATGTGAAGGAGTTCGTATACTGCATTAACCTCCGATGTTTCCTTGTGGAGGAAGCTACATATTTGATGGCTCTTCTGGCCAAGAAATTTCACTACCTCTTTCTTATCTCTTGTAGCTACTAGGGAACTTGCATCCAATTCTTCATGAATAACTGAGTTGGGTACATCTTCAATTCTTTTCTCTTCTAGTAGGGTTCTGTAGCAGCTTGTGGTCAAAGCATTTTCATTTGCTACTGTTATCACCCAGATTTCCCAACCTACATTAGCACAGGTAAACAAGATGGCTGCCTTTTGAAGTGGATACCACGTCATTGAACTTAACTAAACTTCCAACAGGCAGTCCAGACTCTATGTTGGAAGACCTTGCACGCAGATATATCTGAAATCAAACAAAGACGTGCTAAATTATTACAAATGTATAGGCTATCAGGCAGCAATTTACTGTAATACATACTGTTTCCTTGACAGGGATGAATATTCAGTGACTATGGAGGTGGCTGTCAATTGTTCCTGGACTTGAACCCAGCAATGAAGATTCGAGAAGGCAGAAACTGAATTGAGATCTTATTGATTGATCTGGATGTCTGGCATAGTTTAGTAACACCAGAGTCACATGCTGCAGTTACATTCCACATAACATAATCAGCAAAATTACAAATAAGAAGGAGAAAGATCATCTCCATAAAGAGCACAGAAGATACTTCGAACTTCACAGTTACACTGCCATTGATGGAAACTACACTGTCAATGTCAGTGTAGAGCACCCTGTTTGCATTGACCATTTCCTCTGGAATTCATAGTGGGTGAACATGAACTGCAAGTTGATGGAATCAAATACTTGTTTAAAATCAATGAACATGGTCATATACCTCCATGATGAAGCATATGATATTTACTTGCTGGGTGCAACTATGGCCAAGCAGAAGCCATCTTGATTTCTTCAGAGGACGAAATCAATAATGGGCCTTCCTCGAATAATTCTCTTACAGGCCTTTGGGCTGCTATTGATATGAGAGAAATGCCTAGATGATAGATAGGTCTCCCTTCTTTGGAATTGGAACAATGAGATTTGTATTCCATTCTGCAGGCATAATATATATATGTGGGAAAAACTTCTGAATCTAGCGTTACTAAACTTCCATGAAGGTCTAGAAGACGATCAACAAATGATCTCAATTTCCGAACATAAACTGTACAGGGGTGTTTCCTGTTGCCCGGACCCCCCTCCCCCCACCTCTCCCCCTTCATATAGGAGCTACCGTAAATTCTGGATTTATAGCGCCTCTCTAACTTAGCGCCATTTCAACCGTTGTAATTTTTGGAGTCTTAATTGTTGCACTAAGTTGCATTTTAATTATTATTTTTGGGTGCTTATTAATTAGAGCCAGATCTTCATAATGTCATTTTTATGTTAATCTTCCTTGTCCCACCCCTTTAGACCTATTTGCGATCTTACTTCAATTTGAAAAGCCATTAATCTTACATTTGGGAGGAAGTATGAATTTAGCAGGGAAAAATCTGCCATCTGAGACTAGGAACCCCCCCCCTCCCCTCAACTCCCCTTCCAAATCCTGGGTACGGGCCTGCTGTGGGTACCTTCAGGTGATATCACAATCAAGAGATGCAGCCTTGATTTACATTAGGATTTGATGGCTTCAGCAAGGGTTGATGGGTTGGTGCAGATTGGTAGACTAGACTGATGCTGGCTATGGTAGATTAGATATGTTTCCTCTGCTTTTATTCTGAAGTACTTTTGCCATTCACTGACATTTCTTCCTTCTGAAGGTACTGAACCACTAATATTCTGTGTTTGGGTCCATAACATTTCTTTTCCCCAGCAAGATCATTGCTGAACCATATTTGGTTGAGCAAAAGCAAGAGTTCATGTGCTCATGCTGTTTTTCAGGAGCACATTGTTGGTTCTCTTGGCAAGATGTAATTGATTGACCATTTCCTCCTATACTCAACACTCTTTAAAGTCATAAGCATTTCTTTACCAAATCTCTTACTACTCGTAACCATTCTGTTCTTGGAGGTACCCGGCTACAGAGACCAAGACTTCACCATTCACATACAACTTATTTTATAACTGAGCTGACAACTTTCCATAATTATTGTCTGTTAATTGAAAAGCCGATATCAAGATCTTTGAGGACAGCTAATCGATTTCCGAGTTTAAACCAGAATTCCTTCTTTACTTCAGCGTCTTCTAGCTCTTTGAGTTGTTCTAGTTTGACTGTGGTTAGAACATTCATCAGGCAGATTCATGAGTATGGTCAATCTGGGCTGTTGATCCTGATCAGGTCTACACTCTGTTTATGCTGGAGCAAGATTGTATTCAATACAGAAATTTAACAGTGTATAATTATATCTTTGTTTCAGTTGGTCTCATCATGATAGCAAAGTGGCCCAACTGTTGATGGACTACATTGGTGCTAATCCTTGCCAATAGATGCATTTAGGCAGTACTTTTTTTTAATGTTCAGTGTGCTACTTGTGATCTTTGTAGAACATGTCCTTATCTTCATTATTTGCTATTTCAGTGCCAGCATATGCAACTGTGATTGGTTATCTTTGATTGATCAGAGACATTCTTGTTATTATAAATTATTTCCTGATGAATGCTAGAGCATCTAGTCGAAACGTCGAGTGAATACAATTTTAAGTTGATTATTGATTTATTGATAAGGTGATTATAATGTTATTATGTCAACTCAGAATTCATTGAGAATTCTTGGTATTGTGAAATCATTATAGCCTTTTAAGCTGAGCTGTATATCAGTAACTAGGTTTTGTATCCTGACCTAATTTCCTCAAAAGGTAATGTATTAATAATATGGTGATCTTGATTCTCCTGTCATGTCAAAAACCCCTAATTGTTAGCTAAGTGGTGTAGCTTTCCAGTTTGTTGCAATGTCCATACATTTTATGTGGAAGTGAGGTTGGAATTCTTAGGGGGAGGGGGCACTTTATACAGTCCTCTCGATTTTACTGCTCCTTTCATTGGTGGATCCTCACATCCCCCAACCTTTGACCTTGCTTAGCTATAGAAAACTTAGTCACACCCAGTGGCATGATTTTTTTTCAATTCCAAAACCTTGTAAAATGCAATGCGCTTATAGAGATAAACATTAGTTACCCACCCAAGATGTAACAAGGCTGACAGGAGAAAAGTCTTGAGTGCTTCGACAGCTAGAAGATATTCTGACTCCCATCTTCGTAAGTACTCTTGAACTTCCTATGTGACACATTCAACAGATGTCACAGAATTTCCATAGAAGAGATCATGAGGTTTGTGGTTGAATAGGATTTTGATGATTAATCTAGCAAGACTCATGAAGAAGTGCCAAGACAAAACTTAACTTGTGAATAGTTCATAAAGATTTTGCTGTGATCACTTTACAAGGTTGAATTTCAGTGTTTCGACAAGGAATTGAGAACTTCCCAGCAGGAATACCTCCAGGTTGCATCAAGGTAACCATGACCAAAAATATAAGGAATTGAGAAATTCCTAACACCTCAAGATTGCTTTTAATTTGTTAAGGTAACTATGACCCCCAAAAGATGGAATTGAGAAATTCCCGATAAGAACACCTCAAGATTGTATCATGGTAACCATGACCAAAGAAGAAGGAACTTAGGAATTTCTTGACAGGAACACCTCATAACGCAGATGAACTTGTCATGACAAAAGAAGGAACTTTGAATGTCATTACAATGCTTCTTTTGATATCGAGTATATGAGCAGACTGAACTGAACTTCCATCTCCTGTGTATGAGTACTGTGTACAATCTTTTGAAAGTAAGCACTTATGTAACATTGATAGTGATTTCTCAAAACACCCTCTTCTTTTCACATTCAGGGGAAAGAAAGATGGCGGCATTGACCTTATCGAGTAAAGTTTGGGAGGATTAATATCATTTTCCTGTTATGTTACAAAATCCGACTTGGGTGATATAAACATTATCTCATATCGTAAGATGACATGGAGAATTTTAACCTGTATTCTTGTTTTTTCCAAAGGTAGGTTGCATAAGACCTGCATTTGTCTTCCCTGTTGCTAAAACTGCTGTAGTAAGTACAAAGAAAATATTTTTATCATGTAAAATGGTGATCCACATGAAAGTCGAGACAAGTATTGTAAAGTAACAGAAAAAAGGTATGTCTAGTAAAATTTCCAGTAACAGCATACTTAACACGTTCATATTGGCGCTTAGTGTTTGTATTTTATTAGTGCATATTATTTTTTGGTCACTAACATTAACTGTGCTAAGTGAAGTGACGAAAATGCATGATTAGTTTCCCACTAAGGAAAATCCATGTGGTCATTTAGGGTCAGGCAGGCAATGCAATTATAGGTTTTAGCAACAAGGAAGACAACTGCAGGTCCTATGCCAACTTACCTTCCATCAAATGACAAGACCTTCCCATGAGAAAGGTCTCCTGACCCTTTTACACTGGTGTTGGGGAACCACCATGCAAATAAGGAACCATCATATTCTGCAAAAACATATATACAAACAAACAAACAAAAAGATGGCTACCATGGTAAGCATTTGAAGAAAGAGAAGTGTTCAGACAGATAGTTTTCAGATGGATTACAAGAGAGTGACCACAGAGGATGGAGGTAATGCATTGCATTACATCGGGGTGGTGTTTAGTTCAGTTCTACCACTGCATAGATGACTCCGGAGTAATGGAGAAGTGTTTTGTCATCAGGCCAATAGGCAAAAATTAAGACTATTGACATGAACAGTTAAAATTCTCCACATCATCTAATGAAATATGATATGAATTCCTAAAGTTTTTATTACCTACGTCAGATTTTTTTTAATATTTACAACGGGAAAATGATATTAATCTACCCAAAGTGTAGTGCTAATTTTCAAAATATTTGACACTGCACTCATACACAGGAGATGGAAGTAGAGAGTGTTCAGTCTACTCAATATCAAAAGAAGCACCGTTAATGTCATTAAAATAATCCTTCTTTGGTCACGACAATTGCATTTTGAGGTGTTTCTGTCAGGAAATTCCTAAGTTCCTTCTTCTTTGGTCATGGTTACCATGACACAATCTTGAGGTGTTCTTATCAGGAAATTCTCAATTCCATCTTATTTAGGTCATAGTTACCTGCAATCTTAGGTGTTAGGAATTTCTCAATTCCTTCTATTTTTGGTCATGGTTACCTTGATGCAACCTGGAGGTATTCCTGCTGGGAAATTTTCAATTCCTTGTCGAAACAGTGAAATTCATCAATCACAGCAAAATCTTCATAAACTATTCACAAGTTAAGTTTTGTCTTGGAACTTCTTCATGAGCCTTGCAAGAACCTGCTAGATCTTTATAAATAATCTATTAATCATCAAAATCCTATTCAACCACAAACCTCATGATATCTTCTATGGAAATTCTGTGACATCTGTTGAATGTGTCACATAGGAAGTACAAGAGTACTTGGAGTCACAGAATATCTTCTAGCTGTAGAAGCACTCAAGACTTTTCTCCTGTCAGCCTTGTACATTGTGGGTGGGTAACTAATGTTTATCTCTATAAGCGCATTGCATTTTACAAGGTTTTGGAATTGAAAAAAAATCATGCCACTGGGTGTGACTAAGTTTTCTATAGCTAAGCAAGGTCAAAGGTTGGTGGATGTGAGTATCCACCAATGAAAGGAGCAGTAAAATTGAGAGGACTGTATAAAGTGCCTCCCCCCCCTAAGAATTCCAACCTCACTTCCACATAAAATGTATGGACATTGCAACTAACTGGAAAGCTACACCAACTTTTTTTAAACTTAGCTAACAATTAGGGGGCTTTGACACGACAGGAATCAAGATCACCATAATTATTATTAATAAATTACCTTTTGAGGAAATTAGGTCTGGATACAAAACCTAGTTACTGATATACAGCTCAGCTTAATAGGTCTATAATGATTTCACAATATCAAGAATTCTCTCAGTTGACATAATAACATTATAATCACCTTCTCAATAATCAACTTCAAATTGTATTCACTCGACATTTCGACTAGATGCTCTAGCCTTCATCAGGAATAATTTATTATATCATGAATGTCTCTGATCAATTTCAAAGATAACCAATCACAGTTGCATATGCTGGCACTGAAATAGCCATGTTCTACAAAGATCACAAGTATATAGCACACTGAACATTTTAAAAAAACACTGCATAATATTTCCTAAATGCATCTATTGGCAAGGATTGGCACCAATGTAGTCCATCAACAGTTGGGCCACTTTGCTATCATGATGAGACCAACTGAAACAGAGATATATACACTGTTAAATTTCTGTACTGAATACAATCTTGCTCCAGCATAAACGGAGTGTAGACTTGTTATATACTATCCATCAGGATCAACAGCCCAGATTGACCATACCCATGAATCTGCCTGATGAATGTTCTAATGACAGTCAAACTAGAACAACTCAAAGAGCTAGAAGATGGAAGGAATTCCGGTTTAAACTAGGAAATCGATTAGCTGTCCTCAAAGATCTTGATATCAGCTCTTCAATTAACAGACAACAATATGATATATTTGAGAAAGTTGTCAGCTCAGTCATAAAAGAAGTTGTATGTGAATGGTGAAGTCTTGGTCTCTCTAGCCGGGTACCTCCAAGAACAGAAGGGTTACGAGTGGTAAGGGATTTGATAAAGAAATGCTTATGACTTTAAAGAGTGTTGAGTATAGGAGGAAATGTTCAATCAATTACATCTTGCCAAGAGAACCAACAACGTGCTCCTGAAAAACAGCATGAGCACCTGAACTCTTGCTTTTGCTCAACCAAACATGGTTCAGCAATGATCTTGCTGGGGAAAAGAAATGTTATGGACACAAACAAAGAATATTAGTGGTTCAGTACCTTCAGAAGGAAGAAATGTCAGTGAAGGGCAAAAGTACTTCATTACCTTACAGAATAAAAGCGGAGGAAACATATCTAATCTACCATAGCCAGCTTCAGTCTAGTCTACAAATCTGCACCAACCCATCAACCCTTGCTGAAGCCATCAAATCCTTAATGCTGCATCTCTTGATTGTGATATCATCTTAAGGCACCCACAGCAGTCCCGTACCCAGGATTTGGAAGGTAGGGGGTGGGGGGGTTCCTAGTCTCAGATGGCAGAATTTTCTGAATACTTCCTCCCAAATGTAAGATCAATGGCTTTTCAAATTGCAAATAGGTCTAAAGTGGTGGGAGAAGGAAGCTTAACATAAAAATAACATTTTTGGCTCTAATTAATAAGCACCAAAAAATAATAATTAAAATGCAAACTTAGTGCAACAATTAAGACTCCAAAAATTACAATACGCTTGAAATGGCGCTAAGTTAGAGAGGTGCTATAAATCCAGAATTTACGGTAGCTCCTATATGAGGGGGGGGGGCCGGGCAACAGGAAACACCCCTGTGTATGGGTCTGCACAGTTTATGTTTGGAAATTGAGATCATTTGTTGATCGTCTTCTAGACTATCATGGAAGTTTAGTAACGCTAGATTCAGAAGTTTCCCCCACTTATATCATGCCTGCAGAATGGAACACAAATCTCATTGTTCCGATTCCAAAGAAGGGAGACCTATCTATCATCTAGGCATTTCTCTCATATCAATAGCAGCCCAAAGGCCTGTAAGAGAATTATTCGAGGAAGGCCCATTGTTGATTTCGTCCTCTGAAGAAATCAAGATGGCTTCAGACTTGGCCATAGTTGCACCCCAGCAAGTACATATCATATGCCATCATGGAGGTATATCGACCATGTTCATTGCTTTTAAACAAGTATTTGATTCCATCAACAGTGTTTAGTACAGTAAATTGCTGCTGATGATAGCCTATATATTTGTGGAAGGTAAAATAATTTAGCATGTCTTTGATTTCAGATATCTGCATTCATCAAGTCCAAAGCTCTTCCAACATAGAGTCGGACTGCCTGTTGGAAGTTTAGTTAAGTTGTGCAACAATGACGTGGTATCCACTTCAAAAGGTAGCCATCTTGTTTACCTGTGCTAATGTAGAATGGCAAATCTGGATGATAACAGTACAGGGGAGTAAGAACCATGGAGGCCATGGGGGCCAAGGCCTCCCCAATATTCAACAGCTAGGGGCCCGGCCCCCCAATAATATGAAGGGTGTATCATTGCTTATACCTCTACTATCTATGTAAACTTGGCACAAAATAGCTCAGTGGGTGGTTAACCAAACTTCAGTCAACACTTAGAGTTATGTCACGTGTGTTAGTATTGTGATTAGCACATGTGGTAGCACAGCAAAGTATTGCCATGGCTAAAAGAATCAAGCTACAGAGTGATCAGTCATGTATTACTTCATTTTTTTGCTTCAAGGAATCACCTGAACCTCAGAGTAAGTTGCTATTAGGTCTAGACTAACAAATACTGTGTCTATATTATGGGTGTTGATTGATTTGCTAATTTTGATACTTAGGTGTCTTTGAAACACCACAGGAGCCTGAACAAGTTGATGATGAAGAAGAGGTTCCCTTGTGAAAATGATGGAGAGTATGATCGCTACCCTCACAGTGATGCACCTCCTACAAATGAATTTGAGAGCGAGGAAATACATCCTGCACTAATTTCATTAATACGATCATTGCCTACTTGTAGTTCTGATATAGCAGAAGAAGTAGATGTGTGTAATCGTCCATGTTGTAGCACAACTTCAGAAATATCTCAACCAACTGATGCTAAAATCTTGGTAAAAAGTGAAAGAGTCAATGGTTCAGGGGAAAATATTCATAGAAGGTGCTTTATGCCATCTTGGTATAAAAGCTACCCATGGCTTCATCTGTGCTGCACTTCTTTGAAAGCTTATTGTTATTATTGTAGACAAGCTTCTTTTTCCAATTTGAGTGTTATGAGCTGATCTAGCTGAAGGATTTTTTAACTGGAAAAAAGCTCTTAGCAGATTCAAAATTCATGAATTGTCCTGTGATGCTCTTTCTGCATATAGTTTCGAAGAATGAAGCTATCAGCCTCAAACTTCAAAAGCAATTAAATGAAGCATCTGAGAACCAAAGACTAAGCTCAATCCCCTTCGTGTTTTGCGTTGCTTGTTACGCCAAGCAAGGGTTATCCATTAGAAATGACCATGCTAGGGGGTCCAACTTAACTGTGATATTGGACCAAGCTTTAGCAGAATGTGCCTGGATTAAGGATGGTAAATACCAGTCACTCTTAATAGTTAATGAGCTAATGAGTATAATGGCTCATAAACTATTACGTTCCCTTTTGGCTAATATGTTGCCCCAACGTTTGTTTTCAGTGCTTGCTGACAAAACTAGAGACATTAGTAATATGGAACAGCTGGTTATTTGTATTAGGTGGGTTTCAGAGATGTATTAAATAAATGAAGATGCTATTGGATTAGTTCAGCTTGATAACACTACAGCAGAGACTATCTACACAGCAATTAAAGATGCTCTTCTTCGGTTAGGGATGCAGTTTGAGAATTGTCGTGGTCAAGGTTACGACGGTGCCAAAAATTTTCAAGGGCACATTACTGGTGTTGGCAAACAATTTCAAGAGGAGTTTCCATCTGCTATACCAGTACACTGTCTAGCCCACTGTATTAATTTATGTCTGCAAGAAGTAGCCCACAAAGTCAAATCCATCAAGGAAGGACTAAATTTTGCTATCGATATGATACAGTTGATCAAATTGTCCCCTAAAAGAGAAGTTATTTTGGAGCATGTGCAAGACAACAGGAATCAAATCATGCTTCTAAAATCAAATCATTGTGCCCAACTAGATGGACTACCCGTACTGGTGCCATGCAAGCCATAATCAACAACTATGAAGCACTAAGGGAAACAATGGAGATTTCTTCTCATGGAATGGATGACTGTTCTAGACGAGCAAATGGTATGCTATCGCTTATGGATAAATTCTGCACATATTTTGGATTGGAGCTATCGGTATTAATCTTCAGTATGAATGAACAGCTGTCCATTACCGTTCAGGCAGAGGAGACTAATGTTGATGACTGTTTTATGGCTATAGACTTGTGCATTCGCTCACTTGAGAGAATTCGTACCGATCATCATTTTTAATCTTTCTATGATTCTGTAGTAGTGAAAGCCTCCAAAGTGTGTTGTGATCCTCCTGTTCTACCTCGACAAAGGCAGTTTCCAAGGAGATTAGATCATGGAGCACCACAGCATACATACCTTCACATATATTTAGGATTATTATAGAAAGGAGTATTTTGAGGAAATTGACGTGTGATGGGTGAACTACAGAGACGATTTCAGCAAGAAAACTTCATTTTCGTGAAGACTATTGAATCGTTGTTGGTGGACAGTGCAAATGGCAAAAGTGCTCACTTTCTGCAAGACTGAAAGAGTTGTATGGCAGTGATATCAACATGGATAAGTTGGAAATTCATTTAAAAATGATTCCATTATATAATCAAGGCTACACCCTTGGATGGTATCACAATTCAGAAAGTGACCAGAGTTCAGACTATTTGTGACATTCTAAACCACCAATCTGGTCTCAAGAAAATCATCACAGAAGTCCACAAACTCATTAAAATCTATCTTACCATTGCAGTCACCACTTCATCTGCTGAACGCAGCTTTTCTGCTCTAAAACGCATAAAAGACTACCTTTGGAACTCCATGACACAAGAGAGGCTAAATCATTGTATGCTACTGATATGCATCACAAAAGAACAGATAAACTAGACCTTGTTGATGTGGCCATAGATTTTATTTCTAGATGCGAGAGAAGAACTTTTTTTGAAACTATAAATAATTTTTACTATTGGCTATAAAACATGCATTTGTTCTTTGCTCATTGTACAACTAGTCTTATTAAAAAAATATATATGGGTCTCAAAAATAGTCTGTGTTAGTGATTGGTTGCATGCATTCCCCCAACAGCAACATTCATCGGTTCGGGGCCCCCCAATCCATTATATGTTCCTACTCCACTGCAGTTGAGTAGCAATGCTTTTGCCACAATACAGAACCCTACTAGAATTGAAAAGAATTGAACATGTACCCAACTCAGTTATTCATGAAGAATTGGATGCAAGCCCCCTAGTAGCTACAAGAGATAAGAAAGAGGTAGTGAAATTTCTAGGCCAGAAGAGTCATCAAATGTGTAGCTAGAGCTACTTCACCTTCCTCCACAAGGAAACATCGCAGTATACGAACACTCCTTCACATTTTGGTGCCCTGGCACAGCAGCCGAACTGATGATGACGACGATGGTGACGAGCATAATCTACTAACGATAAACTGTTTTTGTTGTTTGCGGAGGAATTTACACGAAGCCGTATAAAGAGGCCATTCTTACCTCATTGCGTTTTGTAAAAAAGGACCACCGCATTAAATCTTCAAGAGTTGCCAACCGTCCCGGAATGGCCAGGACAGTCCCGGAATTTTGAGCCTTGTCCCGGTGTCACAGGAAATCTGGCATCCCAGGAAATTTGGCACCCCCATTCCAAATATCCTAGGTAATATGTGACTACAGCACCATTTATAGTCTGGATTACTCCACACATCTTGAGGGACGGTTTGACAAGTGTCATGGAACCATTCCAAGCAGCTGTCACATGAGACCATTTTATTTCCATTCTCATTCGCTGGCAATCTACAGTGACAGAAGACTTTCATTACTTCAACCTTCTTCGTCATGTGGATACATTTCCTCTTCTTTGATGGGAAGTGCTTTATTAGCTTGTCTTTTATACAGTTGTACTGAGGCTCTGGTCATTGCAAATAGCCATAGCAAAAGTGACTGCAAATAGCCCACAGTCTACTGAGTTTGGCTGTTGTTGCACATTGGCATATTCCAAAGTAATTTTTTCTTCTGTAGTGTGCAGAAGTGATGCTATTTGTACTTTTGTAGAGTATGTGAGCGAAGTGAATAAGCTGTCATATACTCGAACTGTGGGATGTTGAATGCCAACAGTGCTTACTGTCACCCAGTGATTACCCCCAGAATGAAGTATTTGGACGCATTCATCACTGGCGATGTTGAAACTGAGCATTTGTCCAAGAAGTGGACTTTGCAAGGAGCTAACAGGAAGTAGATCCAGGTCATGTTTCATGAGAAGCTGTGCTGCATGAATCAGTTTGTCATTGAGCCATCTGCCATTTTTGTCTTCATCATTCAGTTCGATTCCTCCAATTTTCTGCCAGCAGTCATCACTAAAAATTTCATCACCCTCTCCACTGCTAACTATCACTGGATCCACATCTAGTTTCTGATGCTTTTGTTCAGTTACTGGTAGGGGTAACAGGGGTCTCTTTGCAAGCCTTACAGGTAAAGGCTTATGTTGATCAGCTGATGGGTCAGTATTCTCATCAGCACCTGCATCCTATAGTGTTTAGTTATTGTTATTATTCTTACCTCATTGTTATTGTTGTTTTGGGGAGGGGCAGGGGGAAGAGACAAATAATTACAAAGCTAACATGTTTATAACAACAAATGTTTGACAGCATAACCATCTCTTCAAATAATTACAGAGCTATGTTTATTAAAAAAAAAATTTGACAGCATAAACCAACTTTTCAAATTGTTAATACCATATTGTCATCATAATTATATACATTATTTGTCTATAACCATCCTACCTCATTGTTATCATGGCAATTCAGTCTTCTCCCATCAGGATCATACCATATCTTAAGGTGGTGGCAATTGATTGCTGTCTTCACCAAGTCATCTTTGGGGCCTTTAAGATGATAGCGACCTTTCCCGATATCTTCCGCAACTGTATGTGGACCTCCAGGGAACTGAGGCTCAAGTTTTCCACCCTTACGACCTTCGTTCTTCATCGACTTGACAAGCACTTTGTCACCAACCTTGATTTTAGTATTGGTATTGTGCTTTGACTCGTATTGATGCTTTTGACGGGCTTGGGCTTTTTCAATATTTGCATATGCTTGCTCATGAAGTTTTTTCTGAAACTCAAGCATTCTTTGTACTTTTGTGTCTAAGTCTAGTTCATCAGGTTCGCCATGCACTTGAGAGATATCAATGGGGAGACGAGCTTCTCGTCCATACATTAGAAGAAATGGAGTACACTTGGTGGAATCCTGGCGACTCGACCGATAAATATTATCTATAAGTTCATCCCAGTCATCCTGGTGATCGTTAACGAGCTTCTGGAGCTGCTTCTTCAGCGTTTGATTAAAACGCTCATCGAGTCCGTTTGATTGAGGATGGTAAGCACTAGTGATCTTGTGCTTAAATCCAGTGAACTCTTCAAGGGAATCGACAATCTTGTTGCAAAATTCCCTACCCTGATCAGATACAATCTCCTGAGGACATCCATGTCTAAGGATCATGCGGTAAAGGAAAGCAGCAACATGCTTCGCTTCCTTTGTGGGGATTGGAAAAGCTTCAGCCCATTTTGAGAAGTAATCAGTAAGCGTAATGCAATAATGATTTCCAGTTTTGCTGATAGGCAACTCGATAAGGTTTATTCCAATTTTTTTCCATGTGTCTGTGTCTGACTGGAATAGGGTGTAAGGATGGTGCTGGTTTATCAAACTTCCATTTACTCCGTTGGCACACTTCACATCGTTTCACCTAAAGGACATTGTTTAATGCAACTAAGACCATGCAATGGGTATACTAGAGTGATGTACAAAACATACTGTAATAATTATTTTACTTACCCAGTCATCAACATCCTGCTTGATCGCTTTCCAGTAGTAGCACGCAGATACTTTTGTTAATGTTTTATCTCTACCAAAATGACATCCTCCTACTAAGTCATCATGACAAGCTTCGAGTATCTTCCGCTTCATCTTACAGCTAGTTACAACTTGTCTAAGTCCTTCTTTGCCTTGATTCCATCCACAATCTGGAAGTTTTTGGCACGCTTTCTGATTACGCATTTCTCCTGCTTGCTACTTCCAGGTGGATATTGGCTCTTTGAAATGTAATCATGCAGCTCCTCGTAGATAGTCTCCTCGCAGGCGTTCTTATCTTCTCTTCTCTCTGGAAAATCCATGTGATCGGGCGGGATGCAATATTTCCTAGGGCGTATAATTGGGGATACCCAATATCCATTGAGCTAATCTGACCTACTTCAACCTTGTCATCATCATCAGCTTTTGTTAGTCCACTGGTGGATGAAAGTCTCAGCATGGTGATGGTACATGGTTCTGATGTTTTTTGCTCAGTTTCCACTAGCCAGACTCTCACATGCACACAGCATGCATGAAGAGGATTATTTGATACATAAAGTATGATGTTTACTAAATCAACAAAGCACACTATAGAAGGAAAGCCAGCAGTAAACTGTACTGTACTGTCACACTGTAGTAGCATGAGTTCTCAAACAAGGCCACCTTAATGAATGAATTCATTTTCTGAATGAAGCTTATGCAACCCACAAGCACTACGATTGGCCTGGAATTGTACAATTGTATTGTAGTTTTGAGTGGATGAAGCTGCTGATGCTATCCTGTTTGCTTTACCGGGGAAAATGTTGGGGAGATTACTTCAGGTAAGAACTGAAACTGGTTTGTGAGAATTTGTGGGATGCCAAAATGATTTTGAAAGTGCAATCAAAGTATGAACTTCTTATGACACATTCAACAGATGTCACGGAATCTCCATAGAGGACATCACAAGGTTTGTGATTGTGGACAGGATTTAGATGAGCAAATATTCATGGTCTAACAGGTTCTTGCCTCCCACATATATACTGATGCTATTAGCATTTCTTGCCCTCAGAAGCCCACATTCCACTGGTGCCGTGCCATCAAGCCTTTTCTTTACCATAATATTTAAGATTCATCAGGCGTGTGTTTGTGTGTATGTCTGTGTGTGGTGTGTTTTGTTGTCAATGTGAGTGTGTGTAACTATATAGCTACCTGATACCTGTTAAAATTACATACTAGACATCTAATGTTCACTTGAATCATGCACGACTGCATGGCCTTCCTAATTGAACTGGAATGGTGGGAATCTATTGATTGTCAGCAATGATTGTGCCTCAGTAAACATAAGATAACAACAACAATAACAAGGCATTATTTCCTAATATTTACTGACACAATACAAGTAAGTTCTGCAAGTATTGACATGAATCTTACCTAATAGCTTATGCTGCTCAGCTGACATTGCAGATAAAATTCTCCTCACAGCGGATTTAGTTTAATTGATTTTTCAGCCTACATACCTTGTCTTTCTTCATGGCGAATTGGCAGCATGAGATGAGGTGTTGAATAAACTAGCTATACCTGCATTAGGCACACAACACCCAAGCTAAACTGGGTCCCAACTCTCAAGACTTATCACATAAAACTATGCCTGTCTGATTTGGAGCAGAGTTTCTACACTGCAGCAATCAGACATGTAATAGACAGTAACTTTTTACACGTTTTAGCTAGTTCATTAATTAAGAACTTTACCTTGTTGCTTGCTCAGCCTGAAGAAGGCCAAAGCATGTTGGACAAAACATGTGGTTAAATAATTATTTCCATGCTAGTATGGAGAATTCTAACTGATAGTCTTAGTCACCTATTAGCCTGGTGACAAATACTCTCCATCCTGCCAATTATCTGGGGTCCTACTACACATTGGTAGAACTAAGATAAACAACACCCCAAAGTGTATTATCTTTAGTATATTTCATCCTCTGTGGCCACTCTTGTCATCCATCTGTAAACTGTCTGTCTGAACACTTCTCTTCCTTCAAATGCTGAAACATGAGTACCATGGTAGCCATCTTTTAGTTTGTTTGTTTGTTTGTATGTTTTTGCAGAATATGATGGTTCCTTATTTGCATGGTGGTTCCCCAACACTAGTGTAAAAGGGCCAGGAGACCTTTCTCATGGGAAGTCCTGACATTGACCTCACTGGGAAGTATTCCTGTATTTCCCAAAAAGGAAGCTGGCATAGGACCTGCAGTTGGATAAGACCTGCAGTTCTTTATTGCTAAAACCACTGTATTATAAAGAAAATATTTTTAACTGATAAGATGATGAACACAAGAATGCAGTGGTTGTCAGGATAAGCTCACTCTCTTGCAGCTCCTGCGACGCCAACCTCTTGTTTACTGACCTAGTTGCTCCGCAACTCTCATCAATAAACTTAGCTTGACCAATTCAATCTCCACCCTTCTGATAAGTCATAATAATAATAGCATAGAATCACAATTGTCTCATATACCAATTGTATCATACACCAACTGCAGTTCCTTTAGTTATCTTGTGTTTTATCTTCTCTCTCTCTCTCTCTTCTCTTTGCTTTTATAGATTCTATCACAGTTCACGTAGTGATTTGTGGGTAGTCTGTCTTCTCTGATCTCTGTGGTTTTACACCTTCTGATGTAGGTGAGTAATCAGGTGAGTGATTCCCCCAGGTTGTTCCTCCTTTCCCAGAGGTGTTAGAGGCAGTCACAATGTGTGTTTTTACATATTCTGATGTATATAGGTGAGTAATCAGGTGAGTGATTCCCACAGGTTGTTCCTCCTTTTCCAGAGGTGTCAGAGGCAGTTGTCAGGATGCTCCCTAACAGGGGTGAAATAAAGGCATTGAGTTGTGTGATTGTGATCAGTGGCAGAGACAAAAGTGCATGTTTAGTAGAACTTCATAGAAAGTTTTGTTGCTAACATTAGTTAACTGTGCTAAGAGGCCATTCAAATGTGAGTGACCCAAAATGCTAATGACCAAGGATAAGTGTATATCTCGTTGGTTAGGGAAACAAGACCAACTAACATACACCTCCCCTGCTCTTGAGTCAGTTAGTTATAAACTGCTGCTGATCAAATATTGGGAACAAATCTGTGATTTTTAATAATATGCTAATTATTTCCATCATGTGGAAAATAAAGTGGTGATTAGTTTCCAAATAAGGAAATCCCTGTGCCATGAGGGGTAGGCAGGTAATGAAATTATTGCATTATATATATTTGTCTTCGGTATATTTTCAGGAGCAATATTTTTGAATTGTTGAAAATAAATAAGCTGCAGTTTGTTATAGGAATGAGTAAACAAACAATTGCTGCACAGAGCTGCGTCTCCTTGTCTATACCGAAATTTATAGCCATACATCTCACATCCTTTCTGTAGAGTGAAAAGATTTGGAGTGATTGCAGTGAATATAGGTTATAGATGATGGTAATTATTATTATTGGCCTTTTTCACATATATTTTTTCACAATATATGTTTAGAAAAATGTCATATATAGGTGGGTTATGAATTTCTCAATAATCAACTTGAAATTTACTCTCTCAACATGTTGACTAGATGCTCTATCCTTCTTCATCAGGAATAGTTCCTGATGGAGGCTAGAGCATCTAGCCATATTGAGGGAGTAAATTTCAAGTTGATTATTGAGAGAGTCATTGCAATTCATTATGGCGATGCGAGTTCATGGAGAGATTATTTTTTGTTTTGGAAATATCTTATGCTGGCGGTGGATGAGAACCATATAGTTTACAGTGGCCTGAAGGGAGATGACATAATATATATTCTGGAACCAGAGGTGTGCACAGCATTACTATGTTGGGGGGGGGGGGGAGAAACATAGCTACAATTACATGGTGCATGCAAAATAGCTAGGGATGGTCTGAATTCTTCAAGGTATATAGCTATATTACCTCCAGGAAAAAAAATTTTAGGTCATACAGAAATTAACATCAAGGCCATTGATTTATATTATATCTTATATTTTTTGGAATCATAATTGCATTTGTTGAGGTCCCATGGATGCAAAGGTGTCAGTAATAGAGTCATAATTTAGCTTAGCAGTGATATCATTTTCAACATTAAGTTCTCAACTCTGTCTTGAGATGTCGTGGATCGAAGCTTGTTTTTAAAAATGGTGAGTTTACTAAAGCTTCTCTCATAGGATGCTGTGGTCACAGGAAGTGTGACAAACAAACGATAAAGTTGGTATAGTTCTCCATACACTCTGTGCAGATCAGTCGATGCAAAACTTGTAATACATCCAGAACTGTTTTGCAATTTTGAAGAAGGTCTCTCCTCAGGGAAAACTCTGTTTTCAGAGCTGATGATTAGACAGACAATGATTTGTGGGCAACACTAATGACAATAAGTGGGAAAGTAGACAGTTCAACATCTCCAGTTATTGTCTAAAGTTTGTCCCGTTACACAAAAAAATTATCTGGACTCTAGCTATTATATATACATGTATAAAAATATAATAATTAAAAAAAAATTAATAACACGAATAATTAAACGCGCACTGATTTACGCGGGTGAGGTGAGAAATGGACATGATCCGCTCTCTACTACACTATTCTACGAGTCTACGACACAAGCACATTCACTAGCTGCCAGCTCAAAGCTACAATTTGCAATAGCAAGCAGCACTCGACTCAATCTTATTCTCATGATAGTGGTCATGTGATCACACAAACGGAAATATTGACTCGGCATCAAATTCCGTGTGACTGATTTGTGTGTGAATGATAGAGCTTAGCTTGCTAGCTGGCTGGCTGGTAAAGCTGTGTTGGTTGGATGGATGAACCGCCAGTGCTTAGAACCATTCTTCGACTTAAATTTGAATTTCTTCAGCATACTTTTCCAACCTTTGATGTCTGCAGAGAAGTATGCTCTTTCATCTCAAAATCATTTATGTCATATTGTACAGTGCTGGAATATCAGAGTACATTAATTTTATGCACCTCTCTAGGTAGCCAATGATACACTTCATTATATCACGAGAATGTAGCTCAATCCTAGCATTGGATGAGACCTTAAGCATGCCATGCTCTCATCCTAGCTGAATCCATATTGCAATAAATATTATTTCAAGAACCTGAACTTTCCAAAAATACACTCTATACCACCTCATTGCTAGCCAAACTGTCTCACCATGGGAAAAAATAATAAGATCAAATGACTGTTCATTAACACATCAATCATTATAATGTAAGGTTAGATTGTGACACAAAACTCCCAAGAAGTAATATTACCACCTAATATTGCTGGCCAGTCTACCTTTCATGTGAGGCAGTCAAATGCCAGAGAGCATTTTGTTTCTGATTGGACTCCAGTAACATTAGCCACTAACTTAGGGAATTAGCTCCTTAGACCACCAACATCATTTGAGTTACGAAATGGAAATACATGAAGCTTATCAATATCACCAATAATAGGTCTAGTGCAGTTGATTTTGGCTGCGTCGAATGAGCATGTATTTGAAGGCAAAAACTGCTACTTCAAGTCACTCCAAAACTTTACTTCAAAATACCAGGAAGCAGGTTGCACACATGCCTCAGCATAATACTTCTCCTAGTTACATTAGTAGAACAGCATTCATATTTCAGTGCTGCAATTGAAGATTGCAGCACGGTGAGGTGTGTTGATTTGTTTATATCTGGGGTCTAATCGACAGATGGCCTTTAAAAAAAGGTTCCCCAAAGCTCAACAGTAAAAGCAAGCTCCATTTGCAAAGGGACCATATCTTGAAGTCGATCCTTAGGGTGGTAGATTAACATATTGGAAGATCTTATTTTGACAGAAAAAAGGTATCCAGCATAAAGGTTACTCTTATCCAAATGTTGCAAGTCATCTTACTTCTATGTTCTTCCCCAAAATTCCTGGATGTAACCTCCATCTACACAGTTGACCAAAAAAAATGACATGACTTGATGACGTTAATCTTTAACCAATCATCAGGGATATGCATGGCCTGGAATTTTTGCTGTCGTTGGCGTGATATGGTCAGAACTCAGCAAAACACATGAAACAAAAGCAACTGTTTCAGTTGAAGGGAGACATGCCCTCAGAATACGCACTTTAGTGACAGGTTAGTTGATTGAGAGTCTTGCGGTCAATATTGTATGCAGGCTATGTGAGGGGGAAAGTAGAGATGTTGAAATTGGTGTCATGGTTTTCAACTGTGATTGATAGAGCTCTATATACAGATTGTAGACGTTCATGTGAAGGAGGGGGTCTAAATTATAAAATGGAAATACTATAACAATAGCTTGTGATTACGACTTTGTAGCTAGATTCTGCACACTTCAATATATGAACTTGATATATATCTCAAATCTCTGTGCGCTCACTTTTGATATTAAAAAATGAGGTGTTATTATTAACTATGCATGCAGACAAAGTGGGGGTACCTCAAAATCTGAGTGCCTAAACCGGCTGTAGTTGTGGTTCCTGATTGGAAAGTGCTAGCCATTCGAGGGACTGAGGAAGTCCTACCAGAGTCTTCTGGAGTGGTGGTAAAATTATGAAAGGGCATACTACACAGCAAGTTATGTGTGTGTGGGAGGGAGGGGGGGAGGGGGGAAGGACAGATACTAAATACTAAAGTGCTTTTTGCTCAAAATCAGCTGAAGAAACCGTTTATGGTAATAAGTTAGCCGAGCTTTGATTTTGGCCGCCATTTTAAAATAGGGGTCAATGGATGAACTTCGGACCCCTCTCCTCCCCTCCCGCATCTTTGAACAGCTGACACTCTGGAATTAGTTCACCAATGGCATATATATTTTGGGTATTAGTCTGTGTCACACTGTGCTGTGTATATATGTTGGCCTTGGAAGGCTCAAGATTAAATTATAGCTGATACATTCCCATACCAGATAGCTGATTGCCTTCTTCACTTGCCACTCAATGACTAGCATTCATGGCTCATAGCTAGACACCTATGGTATTTAGGGACCCCAAAGCCCTGGGCTGTGGTGAGGGTGCTATTAAGGGTCTGAGATTATAGGTCCCAGTTCTCAGTGTCTCACTGATTAAAAGTAGTTTTTCTGTTGGGTGTGAACAGTTCAGACTGGGTTGAACTTGTAGCTCTATGGTAATACACTGGATCAACACCATACTTGTTTGAACAGGTTGAAGTACGTTGACGATAGCAATAGTAACACAGCTACATCATTCAGCAATGTTAATGAGATATTTTTTGTGAAGAAATTACTAGCTGGTTGCTGGAAAAGAAATTTGACAGTTTAGTAATTTCTTCTTTTGGTGTCACTAGTTGGTTGCTGGAAAATGAACTGACTGCTAGCGAAGAACTAGCTCAGGAGCCAACAAAAAAATGGGGTTTAAGTTTGAGTGCATAAGTAATGAGCTCCTCCCACACTAGTAGCAAAGCTTATGCACCAATCAACCTTAGCCTCGCCTACTTATTGAGATAATGAGCTAGTTCTTCGCTAGCAGTCAGTTTCATCTTCCAGCAACCAACTACTGTCATTAAACATTGCTCTCAGTTATGATAGGTTCCTTGTCCAGGAACCTGCTAGTAATTTTAAAAATCCATCTCTCTAGCTATTGCTAACATATATATCTGCTATTACTAGAACAGTTATTTAATATATAATGATTAAAAACTCGTAACGTAATTGCTGCTAAAGTATAGCTACCCTCGTAGCATCAGAGGAAAGACCCCAATAATACTACGTACATCCAAGATATTGGTGATGGATGAAGGTCGAGCAACAAGGGCTAGCCTGAATATGGAGTCAATATATTGGGTGCATATATTTTTTAAGTTATGGGGTGATTGTGTTTAGACTTTAGAGTATGACATTTGGAGCAGGGACTGGCCCAATGATAGGAGCACATGGAAGTGGGGTCAAAATTCTGTATGAAGCTGACACATAATATTCCTCCATGTATTTGTTGACTTATTTTTACTCTTCATATTAGCCTCTTGGCTGGTGATCTTTGTCCATAAAAAACATAAAAAATAGATAATTGCTAATCTTCTTTTTTATGGGCATCATTGCTGAGACAGATCTTGGAAGCGCATTCCACAGTCTACTAAAATATTGATCCTGTGGCAGTTGAACGATGTATTTCCATTTCAGCTGTGAACATGATCTGGTCTTTGTTTTTATGTAGGAGATGTAGTCCAAGATGTTGAAGTTTGAGGATTTTAAGGGACTTAACCAGCTCAAACCAGCTAGGCCTTGCTCTATATAATTCTGTAGGATAAATTTAGTTGCTCTTCTTTGGATTAATCTCCTTATGGGAGCAGTATGTTAGTTTTGACCTCCATAAACTGAGATGGAGTTTTCTCTTAATTCCAGTTGGGGAGGATGCAGAAATGACCCTTTTATAGAGGAATAAGCACTATGGCAAATATGATTGTCACACTTCTGGAAGGGAGCCAATGTCAAGCTGGAACTCTTCCTCAATTGAGGTGATAACTGAAGTCAACTTAATGTCATCAGCAAACATAAAATGCAGATGAGAAATTGCATTTTCTAGCTATTCCTTCCTTGAATTCAACAAAGTGTACCCTATTCAAAATGTATTGTCTAAGCAAAAACAAGAGAGGACCTGTAATGTCTACCATCCATATTTTCAGTCATTGTGTGGGATACAATGAAATGCCTTGCTGAAGTCAGTGAAATCTAGTCCGAGTTAATCATTTTTGTCATATTGATATGAGATGGAGCCGTTAAATATGTTTTAAGAATTCAGGTGGAGATCGACAGAAGTGGAGCAGCAATTGGCAAGTCACTGGAGTTGGCAACACTTGGTTGCATGAGAGAAGAGTGGTCTCCATGAGCCGACTGCTGCTAGGAAATGGTCTGGTATATATGTCACCAAATAGACATCAGGTGATTGCATGAGACACATGTGGTCTCTGGGAGCTGACTGGCAACAGGAAGGAGGGTCTAATTGATATCTGATATTGGGGGTGGGAACAAACAAGTTCTTTACTACTTTGCCAGTAAGCTCATTATTGACATGATGACAATTTTTTTTTAATTTTATCATATTTTGGTCCAGTCCTGACTCAATAAGAGATGTCTGATTATATCAGCACTTCTGATCAGTTTAACAAGAATAGGATGTGGTCTACATGCAGACTTATTGAATAATTATTGAATTTACCAAGCATACAGCAATAGGTGGTACTTATAAGAGGGTTCCAGGCTTGAGGGGATGCTGGCAACATTACTCGTGTATGAGTTGAGGATTGTTGCCTGGGTAACTCTCCCTCCCCACCCCTGCATTCTTCTATGCCATAAACCTGAATTTCCTGTCAGTACCTTGTCCTGAGCTGGAGGCCAGACCTTAAAGGAAATGGTTGTCTGCACAGGGGTGCCCATTATGGGCATTAGGATCTACATGTCTTTAACCAGCTTGGCCATGGAGTCCTCTAATTTTGTCTGTGCAGAAGCACTATTCATGTCTTTAGCACGGTTTCTTCTAGTTTTAAAAGGTGACATCTTGGACAGTAGAAGTGGTCACTATTGCTAGATGGTAAGTCAAATCTAGACTTCGATAAACCATCACAGCAACGATGAATCCACTCTTACACATGCCATCACAGAATATAGCTGGTTTCTTTTGGGATGAGGTTGACTTCCTCACAAATAGAACAGATGTTTTCTGAGGAAGAAAGCATTAAATAGGGTTGGACATTATCAGTTCTTGCTTTGTTCTGGCCAGACTTTTTAGAAGTAGTGGAATTATAAGATGGGACTCCATTGGCAGCGGCAAGTGATCTAAGTATGACTACCTTTACCTTGGGATAAAGACTGCTTAGGTAAGGAGCACACCGAACCACACTTTTCAGTCATTTTTATTTATTTAATTTCATACTATGTAATTTAGATCACCTCATACTGACCAATCAGCTATTCTTGAGAACAGATCCTACATGTCATATAGGTTCATAAATTAATGGGAGGCGTTCATAATTCTGGGTGAAAGTTCAATTCAATAGTTCCAAGCGAATGGATGGGATGATACATTTCTACTAGATCCACACATATGTATCAGTTTAGACTACAAGTGGAGATTCTAAACTTTTTATGAGGCAATTGCTCCTAAGGGACTTTCCATTGTTGTGTATTTTAAGACCATGGTATATACTTCCTGCTATATATATATATATATATATATATTTATTACTACTACTTCTACTACTATACTATTACTATTACTATTATTTTTGTTGTTGTTGTTCATTGATTATTATTATTATTATTATTATTATTATTATTATTATTATTATTATTATTATTATTATTATTATTATTATTATTATTATTATTATTATTATTATTATTATTATTTTATTATTATTATTATTATTATTATTATTATTATTATTATTATTATTATTATTATTATTATTATTATTATTATTATTATTATTATTATTATTATTATTATTATTATTATTATTTTAACTTAGTTGCACATCCATCTTACACCGAATCAGCACTTCAATAGAAGTGTAGGACTGGAACTACCTGATTGCTGGATATCAACTATTGAGACATTTCATGTGAAACTGTATCTATCATTATCTGTCTGATAAGTTGCACACTAGTCATGATGAGTATTTCTTGGGAAATGCATTGTGAGCGAATATAGAGGCGTTCATTCACCCTGACGAAGACCGAAGCATTCTGTTGAAACATCGTAGACAATGATATTATAATGAAGTCAACTGAAAATCACAATACAAGTTTGAATAATATTACTTGCTGTACTATATACCTGATCCATGATGATAAATTTCAAAGGCATTTTGGGGGGCATTTTCAACAGTTTTTTTTTACTCCTTCACAAAATTCAACTCAAGAGTCTTCTTCTATTTTAAATGCGCACACTTTGTTTGCTTCAGATTATTGTCATTATATAGATAAGAGTTCAAAATTTTGATACAAATATTCAAACAAAATTCTGAATAACAAAATGGTTATTACAAACAATATCCAACTAGCAAATTTAACCTAGGGTGCATAAACTATCGTACCATACACAGCAAATATGTGAACAAACAGAGCCACAGCTAGCCAAAAAAATCAAAACCATGGTTAGGTTATTGTCAACTCAATAATTTTTATGCAGTACAGTTCACATTATAAGGTGACGCATTTAAAAATGCTGTTCCTTTATCTGCCAAAGTTGGGTCCAAGCTGCACTTGCTGCCATAGGCACATTTCTTCCAGTATAAACATAGTGCACTATTATCATATATACTATTTTCCAAGCACTCTCTTCTATTTTGAAATAGGACTTCTCTGGTGGTTCTGATCATCTCCTGTAGTCTCAGCTTTACCAGTAATGTACCCAGAGTATTGGCTGTACAATTGAACTGTTCTTCATTAGAGAGTATTGTAGTCAACTGCATTTTACATAAGAAGAGTATGGTACGGAATTGTATCAGAGGTGTGTCTCAAATTGTTTAGCTAATGTACCTACATAAGAGCAGATGGCATTTGTGGTGTTCGTGTGGGCTTCAATCAATCCCATGTGTAAGGGGTTTGTCGAGTTAATCAGATTATCTAGCACATCTTTTTGCTGCCACACTTCAATTAGAGACTCTACAACTTGTCTGATCTTTTTGGTACTATCATTCAAGTTGGTGAAGTGGATGTCTGTTTTGATGAAAGTCTAAGAGATGGAAATAAGAACATAACTGTCAACTAATACATCAACAATAGCATATACAAATACTCACATCCAAGTGATCATTTTTCCATGAGGTGGCCATGATTTGTCCCTTAGATAATCCTAGGTAGATTTCCTCCACGATATTTTGTCCATCATTGTCAAAGCAGAGTGCTTGCGCATTCGCCTGGTGGTTACAGGAAAGCAGGACTAGGAGCAGTAGGGAAGTTACTCTGGAGTACATGGTGTGGAGTCTTTGAGCAGGCAGCTAAGATGCGAGAGCTTGAAGATTTAATGCGGTGGTCCGCCAGCGTTTACTTTTTATACAAAACGCAATGAGGTAAAAATGGACCCGCCTCTTTATACGGCTTCGTGCAAATTCCTCCGAAAACAACAAAAACAGTATTGTCGTTAGTCAATTAGCACTATTTAGATCGCGGTCGTCACCATCGTCGTCATCATCAGTTCGGCTGCTGTGCCAGGGCACCAAAATGTGAAGGAGTTCGTATACTGCGTTAACCTCCGATGTTTCCTTGTGGAGGAAGGTGAAGTAGCTACATATTTGATGGCTCTTCTGGCCAAGAAATTTCACTACCTCTTTCTTATCTCTTGTATATAGCTACTAGGGAGATTGCATCCAATTCTTCATGAATAACTGAGTTGGGTACATCTTCAATTCTTTTCTCTTCTAGTAGGGTTCTGTAGCAGCTTGTGGTCAAAGCATTTTCATTTGCTACTGTTATCACCCAGATTTCCCATCCTATATTAGCACAAGTAAACAAGATGGCTGCCTTTTGAAGTGGATACCACGTCATTGTTGCACAACTTAACTAAAC
Organism: Cladorhizidae sp. MBARI D1340-BT2; assembly: GCA_028752905.1. NCBI lineage: Eukaryota > Metazoa > Porifera > Demospongiae > Poecilosclerida > Cladorhizidae > Cladorhizidae sp. MBARI D1340-BT2. Next base: position 43,985,663 of record JAQNBH010000016.1, on the reverse strand, counting down.
TTCCAACAGGCAGTCCAGACTCTATGTTGGAAGACCTTGCACTTGATGAAAGCAGATATATCTGAAATCAAACAAAGACGTGCTAAATTATTTTCCCTTCCACAAATGTATAGGCTATCAGGCAGCAATTTACTGTAATACATACTGTTTCCTTGACAGGGATGAATATTCAGTGGCTATGGAGGTGGCTGTCAATTGTTCCTGGACTTGAACCCAGCAATGAAGATTCGAGAAGGCAGATACTGAATTGAGATCTTATTGATTGATCTGGATGTCTGGCATAGTTTAGTAACACCAGAGTCACATGCTGCAGTTACATTTCCACATAACATAATCAGCAAAATTACAAAGATCACCTCCATAAAGAGCACAGAAGATACTTCGAACTTCACAGTTACTCTGCCATTGATGGAAACTACACTGTCAATGTCAGTGTAGAGCACCCTGTTTGCATTGACCATTTCCTCTGGAATTCATAGTGCCATAAGATGGTGAACATGAACTGCCAGTTGATGGAATCAAGTACTTGTTTAAAATCAATGAACATGGTCATATACCTCCATGATGCAGCATATGATATGTACTTGCGGGTGTGCAACTATGGCCAAGTCAGAAGCCATCTTGATTTCTTCAGAGGCCGAAATCAATAATGGGCCTTCCTCGAATAATTCTCTTACAGGTGCTATTGATATGAGAGAAATGCCTAGATGATAGATAGGTCTCCCTTCTTTGGAATCAGGAACAATGAGATTTGTGTTCCATTCTGCAGGCATAATATAAGTGGGAAAAACTTCTGAATCTAGCGTTACTAAACTTCCATGAATGTCTAGAAGACGATCAACAAATGATCTCAATTTCCGAACATAAACTGTACAGGGGTATTTCCTGTTGCCGGGACCCCCCTTCCCCCCCCCCCCCCCCCCCCACTCCCCCTTCATATAGGAGCTGCTACTGCCATTTCAACCGTTGTAATTTTTGGAGTCTTAATTGTGGCGGTGCTAGGGGTCAGATTTAAATTTTAATTTTTTTATTTATTTTTTTGTTTTATTATCTCACCCAACTATGCTTCAACATACTGGAAAGGTGGATTCCAAGTTACAGAAGATTTGGATGCTCTATTCTGGACTTACAGTGGCTTTTGCACACACCACCCGCCCAGGAAGGCGATCAAGAAGCGATCAAGAAGCCTACCTGAATTCGGGGACAATGTCCTTTTTTTCTTTTTTTCTTATGGTTACCAATTTAGAGCTCCGTAGATTCTGTAAACTTCATAGTGTGGACTTGATATATAGCTCAAAAGATAGGTCTCTCTGTGTTCTCTCTTTTGATACTAAAATATGTTTCATAGATATAACTATAGGCAAGTCACTAGACTCTAAAGCGGAGGGACCTCAAAAGCCTCAACCTCCGCAAAGATAAATCCAGAGCAACAAAAAAATGGTACGAATGGCTATGCAATCGACTTTTTGATTAGGTTAGGGAAACAATACCAACTAACATACACCTCCCCTGCTCTTGAGTCAGTCTTAGTTATAAACTGCTGCTGATCAAATATTGGGCAAAAATCTGTGATTTTCCGTCATGTGGAAAATATAGTTTCTAACTAAGGAAAATCCCTGTGCCATGAGGGATGGGCAGGTAATGGAATTATTGCATTATATCATTATTATATTTGTCTTCAGTATAATTATTTTCAGGGATAATATATATTTTTGAATTATTGAAAATAAATAAGCTACAGTTTGTTATAGGAATGAGTAAACAAATAATTGCTGCACAGAGCTTGTCTACACCGAAATTTATAGCCAGACATCTCTCCAGGAGCACATCCTTTCTGTAGAGTGAAGAGATTTGGAGTGATTGCCAGTGACTATAGGTTGTAGTTTATGGTGGTAATTATTATTATTGGCCTTTTTTCACAATATATGTTTAGAAAAATTTGATAATATATAGGTGGTTATGACTGTCTCAATAATCAACTTGAAATTTACTCTCTCAACATGTTGGCTGGATTCTCCATCCTTCTTCATCAGGAATAGTTCCTGATGGAGGCTAGAGCATCTAGCCACATTGAGGGAGTAAATTTCAAGTTGATTTATTGAGAGAGTCATTGCAATTCATTATGTCGACTGAGAGAGATTACTTTTTGTTTTTTGGAAATATCTTATGATGGTGTTGGATGAGAACCATATAGTTTACAGTGGCCTGAAGAGAGATGACATAATATATATTCTCAAACAAAGCTTATATACTTAGAACCATTCTTCGACTTTAAGTTGAATTTCATCAGCATACTTTTCTAACCTTTGATGTCTGCAGAGAGAAGTATGCTCTTTTATCTCAAAATCATTTATGTCATATTGTACATTGTTGGAAAATCAGAGTACATTAATTTTATACACCTCTATAGGTAGCCAATGATACGCTTCATTATACCACGAGAATGTCACTCAATCCTAGCATTGGATGAGACCTTAGGCATGCCATGCTCTCATCCTAGCTGAATCCATAATTTATTGCAATAAATATTATTTCAAGAACCTGAACTTTCCAAGAATACATTCTATACTGCCTCATTGCTAGCCAAACTGTCTCACAGGAAATAAATAATAAGATCAAATGTCAAAGAACCACTGTTCATTAACACATCAATCATTATAATGTAGGGTTAGATATATACCCAAGAAATATATAATATTACCACCTAATATTGCTGGCAAGTCTACCTTTCATGTGAGGCAATCAAATGCCAAAGAGCATTTTGTTTCTGATTGGACTCCAGTAACAGTAGCCACAAACTTAGGGAATTAGCTCCTTAGACCACCATCCAGTTACGAAATGGAAATACGTGAAGCTTATCAAAATCACCAATAATAGGTCTAGTGCAGTTGATTTTGGCTGCGTCGAATGAGCACATTTTTTAAGGCAAAAACTGCTCACTACAAAATTTACTTCAAAATACCAGGAAGCAGGTTGCACACATGCCTCAGCAGAATACTTCTCCTAGTAGACTTATTACATTAGTAGAACAGCATTCATATTTCAGTGCTGCAATTGGAGATTGCAGCACGACGAGGTGTGTTGATTTGTTTATATCTGCTAAATATATGGGGTCTAATTGATAGATGGCCTTTAAAAAAGGTTCCCCAAAGCTCAACAGTAAAATCAATAAAAGCAAGCTCCATTTGCAATGATGGACCATCAAAATGAATATCTTGAAGTTGATCCTTAGGGTGGTAGATTAACACTATCAAGAAATGGAAGACATCAATCATGATGACCCTTCATTATCCCCCAATCACACTATCCGAATAATTATGAAGGAGGAGGGGTAGCATACAAGCTTGGTATTTGGATTTCTGAAAAAGTGCCCAACCCATTCTTTTATAAATACATTAGGAAAAGGAGTGTTTATGTCTTCTGTTACCTAATTAAAATGGGTTGTTCAGCTTGTGACCCATCACTGTGTTATAACAAGGAGGTTTTCAACTTGTAACTCATTACTGGGAAACTTTCTACAATAAGAATTTTAATTCATGACTCATTACTGTGTACCTCATTAATAATGGATTCTCGAACTCATGCCTCGTTACTGGTGTCCTGGGTCTCCAACTCTTATGGGTATGTTATTGGGAACAATGGTCAAATTGTTATTATCTTCAACTTAGAAGACTCATCATCAATTTTTATCTTCTAATTCAGATAATTTCGCAAATATCAGAACCAATATCAGAATCACTATTTTCTACAGGCTTTCCATAGCTTGTGTTGAAGCTGAATGAAGCAAGTGGCTATGTTGAATGCATGTAGCCTACTAGGCTGAATATGATGTGTGCTCATGTATAGTTTTGTTAGTTGGTTAGTGATTACTTGTGCTGGATCACTTGAAAACAAGATAACATGATATCAAGTATTTTTACAGATAGTTCTGAAAACTAGGGCAACGCGAAGCCTAGTTATATAATTAGAAGGATGGTTGAGATTTGAAAGAAGAAACCATGGTGACCATTCAAGTTACAAAGCACTTTTGGGGGCATTATTTACAGTATTTTGAGGTCATTAGCAGCCATTCCGTATCATGGTGTCGTAGGTTGACATTTTATCTGAAGTAGTATGTCTTTAGTGTCATTGATATCTCAATGTAAAAACGAGTTGACACATTTAATGTTTTTGTTGATACTGCTGTTGTTTACACATATTGGAAGATCTTATTTGACAGTAAAAAAGGTATCCAGCATAAAGGTTACTCTTATCCAAATGTTGGAAGTCATCTTACTTCTATGTTCTTCCCCAAAATTCCTGGACATTACCTCCATCTACACAGTTGACCAAAAAAATGACATGACTTGATGACGTTAATCTTTAACCAATCAGATCAGGGATATGCATAGCCTGGAATTTTTGCTGTCGTTGGCGTGATATGGTCAGAACTCAGCAAAATACATGAAACAAAAGCAACTGTTTCAGTTGAAGGGAGACATGCCCTCAGAATACCTTATACAATGCACTTTAGTGACAGGTTAGTTGATTGAGAGTCTTGCGGTCAATATTGTATGCGGACTATGTGAGGGGGAAAGTAGAGATGTTGAAATTGGTTTCATGGTTTTTAGAATTTTGGGAGGTCTGCTGGTTTACACCTTTGCGAAGAATTCAAGGATACCAAAAGTATTTTTTGAAGTTATAATCAGCTGCAACCACATTTAGGATACTAAGAAGTTACAAGAGTGACTTTTGGCCGAGATATAAACTTTGTTGTTTTGGGTCTGCCATACAGTGAGTGCTCCACATTTCTAATACATGTATACATGTATATTGTACAAGGCATTGAGTGGCAGAAGAAGGTTCAATATAAAGAGAGTAATTTCTATATAACAGCATTGCTTTAGTTATTGTTCTATCCCTGTTGCTATTAAAAGGCAGCCCAAGTTTGAACACACATGGTTTTACTTTAAAGTTCTTATCATTGCATATGGTCCTGAAAAATAGAGCAGTATGCTTTCTAATCGTATGTTTGTTTTGCCACTCAATGTTTTTCTTTTGGAACTGCAGGTTTGGAATGTGAAGTGAAATCATCCCTTTAACTTTTTAATTGATACTTTCTGGCATCAAGTCTTGCCATGGCTACATCAACTGTGATTGTTAGAGCTGTATATACAGATTGTAGACGTTCATGTGAAGGGGGGGGGTCTAAATTATAAAATGGAAATACTATAACAATAGCTTGTGATTATGACTTTGTAGCTAGATTCTGCAAACTTCAATATATGAACTTGATATATATCTCAAATCTCTGTGCGCTCACTTTTGATATTAAAAAATGAGGTGTTATTATTAACTATGCTAAAGTTACATGCAGCCAAAGTGGGGGTACCTCAAAATCTGAGTGCCTGAACCGGCTGTAGTTGTGGTTGCTGATTGGAAAGTGCTAGCCATTCGAGGGACTGAGGAAGTCCTACCCTACAAAACGAGCGTATTCATTGGGCGCTAAAACGAGCCGGAGTAGGCCAGCGTAGGTGCTGAAAATCAATCAGTCGGTCTGATTTTCAGTGTGCGCGCATGCCTATAGTATGTTTTAGCGCGGAAATACATGCTAAAATTAATTAAGAAGAAATAGATTCTTCCTTACAATGTATTGGAGCGTTGGGAGTCATCTGGAGTGGTGTTAAAATTATGAAAGGACATGCTACACAGCAAGTTATATGTGTGTGTGTGTGGGGGGGGGGGGGGGGGGGGGGGGGACAGATATTAGTCATTTATGGTAATAAGTTAGCCGAGCTTTGATTTTGGCTGCCATTTTAAAATAGGGGTCAAACCAGCATTGAGAGTGTTGTCACACTCCCCAATAGATACGCCATGCACAGCAAAGTTTTCCATCCAACTCTGGCCATGCTAACAGACCCTTACAGGAAACTGACATCACCCTCGCAGCATCCTAGGGCAGCATCCATGTTTCAAACTTTCTGTGTATCTACGTAAATTTTTTAAAAAGTACCACGCATCCACTGACCAATGAATGTGTCAACCCGCCTTAAATACTTGTATCAATTGACTTGAGAGAACACTCACTCAGTTGATTACAGGAATGTTTGTCTTAGTAAAAAAGAACGATGAGAGCAACGTTCAGTAGCACATTTTAAAATGGAGGTCATATAAATCCCACTTTGGCAGCTTCTTGGTATCATAGAGAGTGTCTTCAGCTGATTTTGCCTTAAAACCACTTCGAGCATGCATTGAATAGGATGGAGTATGCAACAAATGTATGGTGGACAGGAGGATGTAATGCCTGCAAGAAGTTGGAGTCGGGCACAGATGAGAATGGGTAGGAGGTTGTTAGGGGCAAGTAATACAATAACAGGAGTGGCAATATGCAGAGATATGGTGTGGAAGAAGCTGGAGGAGAGGAGGGAAGAGATGAAGGTTTTGTTTGAAAAGAGATTGGAGGGAGGGTGAAAGTAGTTGTAAATAAACTAAGAGAGCATGGAGGAATCGGAAGAATCGGCTGGTGAGAAGAGTATGAGATCTTGACACACAAATAGGACAGATGTTTTCTGAGGAAGAAAGCATTAAATAGGGTTGGACATTATCAGTTCTTGCTTTGTTCTGGCCAGACTTTTTAGAATTAGTGGAATTATAAGATGAGACTCCATTGGCAGCTGCAAGTGATCTAAGTAGGACTACCTTTACCTTGGGATAAAGACTGCTTAGGTAAGGAGCACACCGAAACACACTTTTCAGTCATTTTTATTTATTTAATTTCATACTATGTAATTTAGATCACCTCATACTGACCAATCAGCTATTCTTGAGAACAGATCCCACATGTCATATAGGTTCATAAATTAATGGGAGGAGTTCATAATTCTGGGTGAAAGTTCAATTCAATAGTTCCAAGCGAATGGATGGGATGATACATTTCTACTAGATACACACATATGTATCAGTTTAGCCTACAAGTGGAGATTCTAAACTTTTTATGAGGCAATTGCTCACAAGGGACTTTCCATTCTTGTGTATTTTAAGACCATGGTATATATATACTTCCTGCTTTATATATATATATTTATTATTACTACTACTACTACTACTACTATACTATTACTATTACTATTATTTTTGTTGCTGTTGTTCATTTCATTATTATTATTATTATTATTATTATTATTATTATTATTATTATTATTATTATTATTATTATTATTATTATTATTATTATTATTATTATTAATGTTGTTAGTATTATTAATATCATCATTATTATTATTGTTGTTGTTATTATTATTGTTATTATTATTGTTATTGTTGTTGTTGTTGTCATCGGCGTTGTCTTTGTCATTATAATTATTATTGTTGTTGTTGTTGTTATTATTATTATTATTATTATTGTTGTTGTTATTATTATTATTATTATTATTATTATTATTATTATTATTATTATTATTATTATTATTATTATTATTATTTTAACAAAGTTGCACATCCATCTTACACCGAATCAGCACTTCAATAGAAGTGTAGGACTGGAACTACCTGATTGCTGGATATCAACTATTGAGAGAGACATTGCATGTGAAACTGTACCTATCATTATCTGTCCGATAAGTTGCACACTATATAGTCATGATGAGTATTTCTTGGGAAATGTATTGTGAGCGAATATAGAGGCGTTCATTCACCCTGACGAAGACCGAAGCATTCTGTTGAAACATCGTAGACAATGATATTTTAATGAAGTCAACTGAAAATCACAATACAAGTTTGAATAATATTACTTGCTGTACTATATACCTGATCCATGATGATCAATTTCAAAGGCATTTTGGGGGACATTTTCAACAGTTTTTTTTTACTCCTTCACAAAATTCAACTCAAGAGTCTTCTTCTATTTTAAATGCGCACACTTTGTTTGCTTCAGATTATTGTCATTATATAGATAAGAGTTCAAAATTTTGATACAAATATTCAAACAAAATACAGAATAACAAAATGGTTATTACAAACAATATCCAACTAGCAAATTTAACCTAGGGTGCATAAACTATCGTACCATAAACAGCAAATATGTGAGCAAACAGAGCCACAGCTAGCAAAAAAAAATCAAAACCATGGTTAGGTTATTGTCAACTCAATTATGCAGTACAGTTCACTTTATAAGGTGACGCATTTAAAAATGCTGTTCCTTTATCTGCCAAAGTTGGGTCCAAGCTGCACTTGCTGTCATAGGCACATTCCTTCCAGTATAAACATAGTGCACTATTATCATATATACTGTCTTCCAAGCACATTCTTCTATTTTGAAATAGGACTTCTCTAGTGGTTCTGATCATCTCCTGTAGTCTCAGCTTTACCAGTAATGTACCCAGAGTATTGGCTGTACAATTGAACTGTTCTTCATTAGAGAGTATTGTAGTCAACTGCATTTTACATAAGAAGAGAAAAATTAGTATAGTAGGGAATTGTATCAGAGGTGTGTCTCAAATTGTTTAGCTAATGTACCTACATAAGAGCAGATGGCATTTGTGGTGTTCGTGTGGGCTTCAATCAATCCCATGTGTAAGGGGTTTGTCGAGTTAATCAGATTATCTAGCACATCTTTTTGCTGCCACACTTCAATTAGAGACTCTACAACTTGTCTGATCTTTTTGGTACTATCATTCAAGTTGGTGAAGTGGATGTCTGTTTTGATGAAAGTCTAAGAGATGGAAATAAGAACATAACTGTCAACTAATACATCAACAATAGCATATACAAATACTCACATCCAAGTGATCATTTTTCCAGGAGGTGGCCATGATTTGTCCCGTAGATAATCCTAGTAGATTTCCTCCACGATATTTTGTCCATCATTGTCAAAGCAGCGTGCTTGCGCATTCGCCTGGTGGTTACAGGAAAGCAGGACTAGGAGCAGTAGGGAAGTTACTCTGGAGTACATGGCGTGGAGTCTTTGAGCAGGCAGCTAAGATGCGAGAGCGTTGAACCAGTGTTTACTTTTTATACAAAACGCAATGAGGTAAAAATGGACCTCTTTCTACGGCTTCGTGTAAATTCCTCCGCAAACAACAAAAGTATTATCGTTAGTCAATTACTTTAGATTGCGCTCGTCACCATCGTTGTCATCATCAGTTCGGCTGCTGTGCCAGGGCACCAAAATGTGAAGGAGTGTTCGTATACTGCGTTAACCTCCGATGTTTCCTTGTGGAGGAAGTGAAGTAGCTCTAGCTACACATTTGATGGCTCTTCTGCTAGAATGAAGTGTGCGTTCATTGCTCAGTGCGTGCATGGTAGATTTTTGTTTTTTCCCTCTCAGTGAACTCTCATTGACATAATAACATTGCGAATGCTGATGAAGGCTAGAGCATCTATATAGTCGAAACGTTGAGAGAGAACAATTTCAAGTTAATTATTGAGAAGATTATTGTAATGTTGTTTTTTGTTGTTTTGGTTGTGTGTGTGTTATTTTATACATACATAGATATATACATGGGACAAAAATATGGGGAGAAAAGCATGAAAAACGGTAATGTTAATCTTGTGGATGCCGCCGCCATAGGATGTTGCGAGGGTGATGTCAACCTCCTTAGGGTCTGTTGTCACGATTTGCCTGAGTTGGATGGAAAACTTAGTATTGGCGTATCTATTAGGGAGAGTCCATTTTAACATGGAGGACAAAAACAGCTTTTTCAACCGATTTTGACCCCAAAACACTCAAAACCGTGAATTTTCATCTTCAGGATCTTGTAACTATTCTTTTTTTCCCTACACATAACTATTATTATTGTTGTTGTTGTTGTTGTTATTGTTGTTATTGTTATTATATTGTTGTTGCTATTATTATTATTATTATTATTATTAATATTATATTAATTTTTATTATTATTTTTTTATTATTGTTATTATTATTATTATTAATATTATTTAATAAAAAAAAATATTATTTTTATTATTATTATTATTATTATTATTATTATTATTATTATTATTATTATTATTATTATTATTATTATTATTATTATTATTATTATTATTATTATTATTATTATTATTATTATTATTATTATTATTATTATTATTATTATTATTATTATTATTATTATACATGTAATAATGTATAATAATAATTATCATCAGAGTCTCCTAATCCAAGTTATCTGTGGTCCCTGCAACCGAAACTGCATTACCTCTCTGCACCACAGAAAGCCTCTGCAGGAGGTGGTGAAGGGAGTTCTTCTCTCCAGTCGCTTGAAAGAGACGCTGCCTTAGAAAGAGTAACCTCTGTGGTCCAAACACACCTGAAGTTTCAATTGCTACAGGAACAAAGGAGTGATTTTTATTGTTCAAATCTCTCTCTTTCTTTCCTCAGCCAAAGCCGCTACTGCTCCTGCTACTGTGGAGGCACTAACCAATGTAGGAGGGAGAGAAAGTGTCAATGCAAGTGGTATCCCACACTTACACTTACACAGAACCAACATGAGCATCTGGGCGCTTTCCATCATTCCTGTAGAGGCCAGAAGGCTCCAGTTTCGAGGGTATCTTTGCCGAAGCTAAAGACCTGTATACAATGTCATTGATGGCAGCATGACGAAAATGGCGGTTCACACTGTGACGGCATCTAAGGCCATGGGTAGTGAATTGGTCAACAGCAGCCTCTCATTATTATTATTCTTGTTGTTGTTGTTATTATTGTTGTTGTTATTATTATTATTTGTAGTATTATTGTTATTATTATTATTATTATTATTATTATTATTATTATTATTATTATTATTATTATTATTATTATCACTTTAAAGTACATATATACAGTGCACTCCTGATAATTGGACCACATCCGGCCCAAACAAAAGTGGTCCATTTATCCAGCTGGCTAATATATCAGACTTTTATACATTGTTACTACATGTACATGTATATAACACATACACAATATTGCACATGATGAATGTTAACTATTAGTTCTGGAAATTTAGTATTTAATGGCAACTAAATCAGCACACTTGTCTATATAGCAAAGAATGTACTGCATGGTCAAATCCCTGTTCAGTAAAATACCAAGTATGTGAAGCTTTGCTTCTGCATGCGTAAGCAGAGGAACAGGATCATTATCGTTGTCATCATTATCACTTTGTTCAAGGCAAGGCATTTTGGCAATAATGCTCTCCACAATTTCATCATCTGGAACGTTGCTTTCACTGTAACAAGGTCTCAGCATGTATTCTTCCCCATTGCTAATCTCTGGTATGTCAAAACTAAACAAAACAACTAAACAAAACTCCTCATCATTTTCATCTATCACACTTGGTGATAAAATAAAGAAGCCAGCTTTTCGAAAACAGTTGATAATCGTAGCTTCCTTTACTGCCCGCCAACTTTTAGCAACAAAACCCACTGCTTGAAGGATTGAAATCTCAGAGCTGACATCAATTGCAGTGGAGGATGGGTTGAGATGTTTTCTTCTATGTATGCCCAGGTCATATGCACAAGTTCTTTACGATAAAGAGTCTTCAAGTTCTTTATGATACCCTGATCCATTGGTTGGATAAGTGAAGTGGTATTGGGTGGCAAAAACTCTAGTTAAAATGTTCTTTAGTGTGCTTACATGAGGGTGTGCAGTACAATTGTCAACGAGCAAAAGGATCTTCCGATTTACTTTGGTAAGGTCCGAGTCCCAAGCTGCAAGCCATTCAGTAAAGATTTGAGAAGTCATCCAAGCCTTCTTGTTAGCATGATATGTGACAGGTAGATTATCCACATGAAACACCTTGGCCTAAGACTCTTACCTATGACAAGGAGTTTACATTTATCAGTTCCTGTCAGATTTAAACAGCAAAGAACTGTGATTCTTTTGCTTTCTTAGAACGACTTAATTTTTCATGACAATAGCAAAGTGAGCCATCAAGAGTGGCTCGGTAATACAGCCCAGTTTATCTGCATTTTAATAGACGTCATTAGGTCTATATTTTCCAGTAACCCTGGTGTAGAATAGTGCTTGTCCACTCTTCAGCATTTTAATGTCTGCACTTCCCTTCTCTCCATGTGCCCGTTTGTACCTAATTTGACGTTGTGCCTTCCAGCGTGAAAGCCAGCCTTCACTGGCAACAAAATTAGTATGTCCTAACTTTTTGGCTACCTTTTAAGAATAGGCCACTCAATTTCTATCCCCTTACTTGTCACAGTACCAAACCACTGATTAAGAGCAGTGTCTATCTCTGGTGCTTTACCTTTACGAAGGCATTTGAACTTTTATTATTTATTATTATTATTATTATTATTATTATTATTATTATTATTATTATTATTATTATTATTATTATGGGTATATACATGTATAGGTACAATCTAAATGATGTCCATCAATCCCATCTGCTGTCCCATTGTCCCCAAAACAGAACTTGCATTTCCCCTCTGAATTGCGACTGAGATCCTCTGTAGCAGGTACTGAAATGAGTCTCTATCTTCAGTGGCTGTCTTGAGGCGAAGTCCAAGTTCTCGTAAAAAGACCTTTGTTTTGGGGCCAAAAACACCACAGGTCTCCACTGCCACTGGCATGAACAGGTAGGATGAGTCTAAGTTGCAGTACTGTGACATCTTCATATCCTCTGCTTTTGCTGCTACTGCACCGAGTTTGTTTACCGCCAGCCTGATATTTGAAGCCGCAAAAGTGTCTGCACATGTAGCATCCCAGACCAGAAGCTTCTCTCTTGACCATGGAACAATGGACATGCCATCAGGTCTCTTCCCGTCTGATCTCATTAGGCCCGAGGGTTCAAGGCGGGAAGGGATCTTAGCAGACACCAGTGATCTATGTATTACATCATTGATGGCAGCATGTCGAGAGTGCCTGCCCTGACTCGTTTTGCAACTAAGCCCATGGGTAGCCAGATGGTCCACGGCATCTCCACAATGTTCACATTGATGGGGTTGACATAGTGAGGCTCCAAGTCTGAGGCCTATGGCAATGCGGATGGAGTCATCAGACATTCTCAAACCCAGAGAGGAGACAGGCAAGGCATTTAACCATGCACCAGACTCTGTAGCAGAGGTGGCAATGAGGCGAGCTCTGGACTGAGCATCAGGAGCTTCAGCAAGTAGGAAATCTGCTCTGGCTTGTACTCTTGGATGGTCCCACACTTTCTGATGATGTGAGGCAGGAGGGAGAGGAGGGGATTGCTCATGACCCTCCTGCCACACTGACAGAGCTGATGTTACTAGAGGAGTAGAGCAACCTTGAAGTGGTTCTGGAAGCAAGTGCTGGACTAGGTCAGTTGATCCTTGAACAGAAGCTAGATAAGATGATGGTGCAATATGAACTGCACTCCTAATTCCAAGGCCACCTTTTTTCACTGGTAAGGTTGCTTGCAGCCATGACTTATCACTCAGGTTTGTGTTGGAGATGTTGCTTTATTTTTATTATTATTATTTTTATTATTTTTATTATTTTTATTATTTTTATTATTTTTATTATTTTTATTATTTTTATTATTTTTATTATTATTATTATTATTATTATTATTATTATTATTATTATTATTATTATTATTATTATTATTATTATTATTATTATTATTATTATTATTATTATTATTATTATTATTATTATTATTATTATTATTATTATTATTATTATTATTATTATTATTATTATTATTATTATTATTATTATCACTTTAAAGTACATATATACAGTGCACTCCTGATAATTGGACCACATCCGGCCCAAACAAAAGTGGTCCATTTATCCAGCTGGCTAATATATCAGACTTTTATACATTGTTACTACATGTACATGTATATAACACATACACAATATTGCACATGATGAATGTTAACTATTAGTTCTGGAAATTTAGTATTTAATGGCAACTAAATCAGCACACTTGTCTATATAGCAAAGAATGTACTGCATGGTCAAATCCCTGTTCAGTAAAATACCAAGTATGTGAAGCTTTGCTTCTGCATGCGTAAGCAGAGGAACAGGATCATTATCGTTGTCATCATTATCACTTTGTTCAAGGCAAGGCATTTTGGCAATAATGCTCTCCACAATTTCATCATCTGGAACGTTGCTTTCACTGTAACAAGGTCTCAGCATGTATTCTTCCCCATTGCTAATCTCTGGTATGTCAAAACTAAACAAAACAACTAAACAAAACTCCTCATCATTTTCATCTATCACACTTGGTGATAAAATAAAGAAGCCAGCTTTTCGAAAACAGTTGATAATCGTAGCTTCCTTTACTGCCCGCCAACTTTTAGCAACAAAACCCACTGCTTGAAGGATTGAAATCTCAGAGCTGACATCAATTGCAGTGGAGGATGGGTTGAGATGTTTTCTTCTATGTATGCCCAGGTCATATGCACAAGTTCTTTACGATAAAGAGTCTTCAAGTTCTTTATGATACCCTGATCCATTGGTGGATAAGTGAAGTGGTATTGGGTGGCAAAAACTCTAGTTAAAATGTTCTTTAGTGTGCTTACATGAGGGTGTGCAGTACAATTGTCAACGAGCAAAAGGATCTTCCGATTTACTTTGGTAAGGTCCGAGTCCCAAGCTGCAAGCCATTCAGTAAAGATTTGAGAAGTCATCCAAGCCTTCTTGTTAGCATGATATGTGACAGGTAGATTATCCACATGAAACACCTTGGCCTAAGACTCTTACCTATGACAAGGAGTTTACATTTATCAGTTCCTGTCAGATTTAAACAGCAAAGAACTGTGATTCTTTTGCTTTCTTAGAACGACTTAATTTTTCATGACAATAGCAAAGTGAGCCATCAAGAGTGGCTCGGTAATACAGCCCAGTTTATCTGCATTTTAATAGACGTCATTAGGTCTATATTTTCCAGTAACCCTGGTGTAGAATAGTGCTTGTCCACTCTTCAGCATTTTAATGTCTGCACTTCCCTTCTCTCCATGTGCCCGTTTGTACCTAATTTGACGTTGTGCCTTCCAGCGTGAAAGCCAGCCTTCACTGGCAACAAAATTAGTATGTCCTAACTTTTTGGCTACCTTTTAAGAATAGGCCACTCAATTTCTATCCCCTTACTTGTCACAGTACCAAACCACTGATTAAGAGCAGTGTCTATCTCTGGTGCTTTACCTTTACGAAGGCATTTGAACTTTTATTATTTATTATTATTATTATTATTATTATTATTATTATTATTATTATTATTATTATTATTATTATTATGGGTATATACATGTATAGGTACAATCTAAATGATGTCCATCAATCCCATCTGCTGTCCCATTGTCCCCAAAACAGAACTTGCATTTCCCCTCTGAATTGCGACTGAGATCCTCTGTAGCAGGTACTGAAATGAGTCTCTATCTTCAGTGGCTGTCTTGAGGCGAAGTCCAAGTTCTCGTAAAAAGACCTTTGTTTTGGGGCCAAAAACACCACAGGTCTCCACTGCCACTGGCATGAACAGGTAGGATGAGTCTAAGTTGCAGTACTGTGACATCTTCATATCCTCTGCTTTTGCTGCTACTGCACCGAGTTTGTTTACCGCCAGCCTGATATTTGAAGCCGCAAAAGTGTCTGCACATGTAGCATCCCAGACCAGAAGCTTCTCTCTTGACCATGGAACAATGGACATGCCATCAGGTCTCTTCCCGTCTGATCTCATTAGGCCCGAGGGTTCAAGGCGGGAAGGGATCTTAGCAGACACCAGTGATCTATGTATTACATCATTGATGGCAGCATGTCGAGAGTGCCTGCCCTGACTCGTTTTGCAACTAAGCCCATGGGTAGCCAGATGGTCCACGGCATCTCCACAATGTTCACATTGATGGGGTTGACATAGTGAGGCTCCAAGTCTGAGGCCTATGGCAATGCGGATGGAGTCATCAGACATTCTCAAACCCAGAGAGGAGACAGGCAAGGCATTTAACCATGCACCAGACTCTGTAGCAGAGGTGGCAATGAGGCGAGCTCTGGACTGAGCATCAGGAGCTTCAGCAAGTAGGAAATCTGCTCTGGCTTGTACTCTTGGATGGTCCCACACTTTCTGATGATGTGAGGCAGGAGGGAGAGGAGGGGATTGCTCATGACCCTCCTGCCACACTGACAGAGCTGATGTTACTAGAGGAGTAGAGCAACCTTGAAGTGGTTCTGGAAGCAAGTGCTGGACTAGGTCAGTTGATCCTTGAACAGAAGCTAGATAAGATGATGGTGCAATATGAACTGCACTCCTAATTCCAAGGCCACCTTTTTTCACTGGTAAGGTTGCTTGCAGCCATGACTTATCACTCAGGTTTGTGTTGGAGATGTTGCTTTATTTTTATTATTATTATTTTTATTATTTTTATTATTTTTATTATTTTTATTATTTTTATTATTTTTATTATTTTTATTATTTTTATTATTTTTATTATTATTATTATTATTATTATTATTATTATTATTATTATTATTATTATTATTATTATTATTATTATTATTATTATTATTATTATTATTATTATTATTATTATTATTATTATTATTATTATTATTATTATTATTATTATTATTATTATTATTATTATTATTATTATTATTATTATTATTATTATTATTATTATTATTATTATTATTATTATTATTATTATTATTATTATTATTATTATTATTATTATTATTATTATTATTATTATTATTATTATTATTATTATTATTATTAATTATTATTATTATTATTATTATTATTATTATTATTATTATTATTATTATTATTATTATTATTATTATTATTATTATTATTATTATTATTATTATTATTATTATTATTATTAATCTACATCTGGTTCTGGTTCACATGCTATAAGTTCACTCAAGTTGTAGCATCTCGATGAAGGATTGAGGTCATTGTAAGTATATATATACATATATCATCTCACCCAAGTCAGCCAATGCAAACATACTATAATATATATATCACCTTACCCAAGTCAGTCCACAAGAGTTTAGACCAATGAAACATACTATACACCTATATATATATATATATATATGCAACATACTATACCCCTCAGAAATAATATTTTTGAAACTCTCATTTGCTTGACATTCATTTATAAACAGTGTGTTCAACAAAAGTGGTTACAAAGAGAGACATTCTATCTCCAGGGAGATAAGCTAGTACTTGTGCATACTGTCTCCGAAGACAACTAATACTTGTGTGCATATTTTAAAGCAAGCAAGTTCTGCTGGATCTTCTTGGTCTGCACACAAAACTTCTTTGGAGGAGGTAAATTTCCTTGCAATTTCACTTAGGAACTGCACCTCTGCTAGTCCCCCCCTAATTGAGTTACCCCTAGTCCCACCCTCCTAATTGAGTTACCCTTAGTGCCCCCTAATAAAGTTACCCCTAGTCCCCACCCCAATTTAGTTACCCCCTAGTCCTGGTCAAGCTACCCCTAATTCCCCTGTAATCGAGTTACCCCTAGTCCCCTCTGGTCACATCTGCCCTAGTTTGACTGTTACAGTTGCTTTGGAAGGGTGGTGCACAGGCCCCAAACCCTACTCACAGACACCCCTATCAGTGAGTACCCACTGAGGAACACAGACAGACAGACAGACGAGCCGTGAGAAACATTAGTCGAGATACTGGTATTTATTATATCCCCCATCTTGCAGCATGTAAAATCCACAAAATATGTTAGACTGTGTACTTTATATAAAATGATATGATTGTTCAGGCAAACATATAAGTACATTCTCTGACAGGAGGAGTAGGAAACAGTGCAAAAATACACGTAAGCTTTCGGAAAAACAACAAGTGATAACAATGAGACTGTCAATAGTAACCAATAAACACACACACACACACAGCCCAAGAGGGAGGGGCCAACTTCACGTGTGAGTTCTCTGTGAGCGCTGACTCGGCTTAATCTCAGTGGAAATGGCCCACAAATCCTCGTCTGTTTCTTGCACTTCAAAGTTCTTGAAGAAGCTAAGCACTTCAGGATCCGGGTCGTACGTGTATTGCCTGAGGTGTCAAAAGTTTTTACATGTGTCACTTATGTGG
Organism: Cladorhizidae sp. MBARI D1340-BT2; assembly: GCA_028752905.1. Taxonomy (NCBI): domain Eukaryota; kingdom Metazoa; phylum Porifera; class Demospongiae; order Poecilosclerida; family Cladorhizidae; species Cladorhizidae sp. MBARI D1340-BT2. The sequence continues at coordinate 43,967,655 of JAQNBH010000016.1, read as the reverse complement.
AGACACTGCTCTGTAGCTGTTTATGGATTTAAAAACATGGCTTTGCTAAAGCCTTCAACTTGCACACACACACCAGAGCTGGATTTAAAAACATGGTTTTGCTAGAGCCTTCATCTTGCACATGCACACACCAGAGCTGGATTTAAAAACATGGCTTTGCTAAAGCCTTCAACTTGCACACACACACCAGAGCTGGATTTAAAAACATGGCTTTGCTAAAGCCTTCAACTTGCACGCACACACCAGAGCTGGATTTAAAAACATGGCTTTGCTAAAGCCTTCATCTTCATCTTGCACATGCACACACCAGAGCTGGATTTAAAAACATGGCTTTGCTAAAGCCTTCAACTTGTACATGCACACACCAGAGCTGGATATAAAAACATGGCTCTACTAAAGCCTTCAACTTGCACACACACACCAGAGCTGGATTTAAAAACATGGCTTTGCTAAAGCCTTCAACTTGCACACACACACCAGAGCTGGATTTAAAAACATGGCTTTGTAAAGCCTTCAACTTGTACATGCACACACCAGAGCTGGATTTAAAAACATGGCTTTGCTAAAGCCTTCAACTTGCACATGCACACACCAGAGCTGGATTTAAAAACATGGCTTTACTAAAGCCTTCAACTTGCACATGCACACACCAGAGCTGGGTTTAAAAACATGGCTTTGCTAAAGCATTCAACTTGCACACACACACCAGAGCTTCCTGCCGAGTTTTCCTGGCCTTGCTGCCGATAATGCATTTTTGGATTTACCAAGTGTTGACATGGATATTCAATACATTAGCATTGAGATTTCAAATTTCCCCCATTTTCTTACTTTTTTCGGGGGAAGGGGATGGAGGCAAAGGAATATCCCAGCCCCCCCCCTCTCCCCTTTCTATATGAAGCACTGCATGCACACACACACACACACACACACCTACTCAGCTGCTGACCATGGGGATTGGGGATTGGGGATGACAGATTTCATGGTTTTCCTGATGACAATCACACAAGACTTCTTAATAAGGACATACTTGGTCTGAGCAAATCGAATGTGGTCCACAGACTTGAACTGGTTCCAGCGCTTAGTGAAGTTGATGGAGTTTGGATCTTCCGCCAATTTGCTGGGCTGCATCTCAATGAAGGTCAGGTCTTGCAAGTACAGACCACTGCAATGAGAGGGAAGTTGAGGGTAAAGCCAATAAGTTCACAGGGGTATTTCTGACAAAAAATGAGGATGCAGTCCCCCCCAACAAAACCTCCTAATTCCGACCACCCATGGCCAGATGTGAACGGCTAATGCATTTGTTGATTCCCCCCCCCCCCCCCCTCATCGGAAACCACCTCACGAGTGTGCTGGCTACACATGCCAGACTCAGAGTGAAGTTACAGTACTTATCATTTATGGTAGCACTTCCATTTATGGTAGCACTTTGCCATTTATGGTAGCACTTGCCATTTATGGTTCTCTGTGGTGTTTTGGAATCGCAAATTCAGACCACATGTACAGGAAGTTAAGGTACAAGGAGTTTTTAGAATTACACAAAAAGAATTTTTTTTTAGTTGGGAGCACACACTAAGTTTTGCTCCAGTAGAAAAGGTTCAAGGAACGTTGGCACCATATATTTAGTTGTTGTGTATAAATGGTAAAGGGTCGTCCAAGTGTTTTGCTACAATGGTTAAGTCTTGTTCCTAAAATTATTTTTGGGTTCCAGTATCCTCATCAGTTTTCTGTGCCAGTGCTGAGAGGCACTCTAGTCTGGCAATGGGGAAGTCTGTTTCTAGTATCCTCATCAGTTTTCTGTGCCAGTGCTGAGAGGCACTCTAGTCTGGCAATGGGGAAGTCTGTTTCTAGTATCCTCATCAGTTTTCTGTGCCAGTGCTGAGAGGCACTCTAGTCCTGCAATGGAGAAGTGGAGAGCTATGCATTGCTGCATTGAGAGTGCTTACTTAGTTGATGTCAATACTTCCCAGTTGGTAGTGTTTGTGAACTGCCACCCATCACTCACATGTATAGTAGGGCTCCCTTATCCACAACCTAGTGCTATGCCCACATCAATACTGGCCACACCCACATCAATATTGGCCACACACACATCAATACTGGCCACGTCCACGTCAATACTGGCCACACCCACATCAATACTGGTCACACATTCATCAATACTGGCCACACCCACATCAATATTGGCCACACACACATCAATACTGGCCACGTCCACGTCAATACTGGCCACACCCACATCAATACTGGTCACACATTCATCAATACTGGCCACACCCACATCAATACTGGCCACGCCAACATCGATACTGGTAACGTCTGCATCAATACCTGCCACGCCCACATCAATACTGGCCACGTCCACGTCAATACTGGCCACATCCGCATCAATACTGGCCGTGCCTGCATCAATACTGGCTATGCCCACATCAAGGCCACACCCGCATCAATACTGGCCACACTCACATCAATACTGGCCACACCCACATCAATATTGGACCCACCCACATCTATACTGGACCACGCCCACATCAATATTGGATCCACCCACATCTATACTGGACCACGCCCACATCAATGCTGGCCACGCCCACATCAATGCTGGCCATGCCCACGTCAATGCAGGCCATGCCTGCATTAGTACTGGCCACACCCACATCAATACTGACCATGCCCACAGCAATACTGGCCACACCAACATCAATATTGACCATGCCCACCTCAATATTGGCCACACCCACCGGCTATATTTGGTGCATTTTGTATTATTTTTCCTTTGGAGATGCACACCATGAATACACACCATTAGCCTGACGTGGAACATCGTCCAGCAGTTTCCTTCAATTCTTCTCGCTGCATGTCAAATCAGAGATCATGGCTAGACCTAGATCAAGGGTTATCCTTGTAAGCTCAAGAGAGTGATGTTGTGATGAAGGGGAGAAGTTGAGGAGCTAGAGTAGTGGAGGAATACGATGTTGAAAAGTAGATCCTCCATGATTATGAGTTATATGAGGAGTAAGGACATGCTAAACACCTGACCCTCCATGATTATATGAGGGGCAAGGACAAGCTAAACACCTGACCCTCCATGATTATATGAGGGGCAAGGACAAGCTAAACACCTGACCCTCCATGATTATATGAGGAGCAAGGACAAGCTAAACACCTGACCCTCCATGATTATATGAGGGGCAAGGACAAGCTAAACACCTGACCCTCCATGATTAAATGAGGGGCAAGGACAAGCTAAACACCTGACCCTCCATGATTATATGAGGAGCAAGGACAAGCTAAACACCTGACCCTCCATGATTATATGAGTGGCAAGGACAAGCTAAACACCTGACCCTCCATGATTATATGAGGGGCAAGGACAAGCTAAACACCTGACCCTCCATGATTATATGAGGGGGCAAGGACAAGATAAACACCTGACCCTCCATGATTATATGAGGGGCAAGGACAAGCTAAACACCTGACCCTCCATGATTATATGAGGGGCAAGGACAAGCTAAACACCTGACCCTCCATGATTATATGAGGAAGGGCAAGCTAAACACCTGATCCTCCATGATTATATGAGGAGCAAGGACAAGCTAAACACCTGACCCTCCATGATTATATGAGGGGCAAGGACAAGCTAAACACCTGACCCTCCATGATTATATGAGCGGCAAGGACAAGCTAAACACCTGACCCTCCATGATTATATGAGGGGCAAGGGCAAGCTAAACACCCGACCCTCCATGATTATATGAGGGGGAAGGACAAGCTAAACACCTGACCCTCCATGATTATATGAGGAAGGACAAGCTAAACACCTGACCCTCCATGATTATATGAGGGGCAAGGACAAGCTAAACACCTGACCCTCCATGATTATATGAGGGGCAAGGACAAGCTAAACACCTGACCCTCCATGATTATATGAGGAGCAAGGACAAGCTAAACACCTGACCCTCCATGATTATATGAGGGGCAAGGACAAGCTAAACACCTGACCCTCCATGATTATATGAGGGGCAAGGACAAGCTAAACACCTAACCCTCCATGATTATATGTGGAGCAAGGACAAGCTAAACACCTGACCCTCCATGATTATATGAGGGGCAAGGACAAGCTAAACACCTGACCCTCCATGATTATATGAGGGGCAAGGACAAGCTAAACACCTGACCCTCCATGATTATATGAGGAGCAAGGACAAGCTAAACACCCGACCCTCCATGATTATATGAGGGGCAAGGACAAGCTAAACACCTGACCCTCCATGATTATATGAGGAGCAAGGACAAGCTAAACACCTGACCCTCCATGATTATATGAGAGGCAAGGACAAGCTAAACACCTGACCCTCCATGATTATATGAGGGGCAAGGACAAGCTAAACACCTGACCCTCCATGATTATATGAGGAGCAAGGACAAGCTGAACACCTGACCCTCCATGATTATATGAGGGGCAAGGACAAGCTAAACACCTGACCCTCCATGATTATATGAGGGGCAAGGACAAGCTAAACACCTGACCCTCCATGATTATATGAGGAGCAAGGACAAGCTAAACACCTGACCCTCCATGATTATATGAGGGGCAAGGACAAGCTAAACACCTGACCCTCCATGATTATATGAGGAGCAAGGACAAGCTAAACACCTGACCCTCCATGATTATATGAGGGGCAAGGACAAGCTAAACACGCCTGACCCTCCATGATTATATGAGGAGCAAGGACAAGCTAAACACCTGACCCTCCATGATTATATGAGGGGCAAGGACAAGCTAAACACCTGACCCTCCATGATTATATGAGGAGCAAGGACAAGCTAAACACCTGACCCTCCATGATTATATGAGGGGCAAGGACAAGCTAAACACCTGACCCTCCATGATTATATGAGGGGCAAGGACAAGCTAAACACCTGACCCTCCATGATTATATGAGGAGCAAGGACAAGCTAAACACCTGACCCTCCATGATTATATGAGGGGCAAGGACAAGCTAAACACCTGAACCTCCATGATTATATGAGGGGCAAGGACAAGCTAAACACCTGACCCTCCATGATTATATGAGGAGCAAGGACAAGCTAAACACCTGACCCTCCATGATTATATGAGGGGCAAGGACAAGCTAAACACCTGACCCTCCATGATTATATGAGGGGCAAGGACAAGCTAAACACCTGACCCTCCATGATTATATGAGGGGCAAGGACAAGCTAAACACCTGACGCTCCATGATTATATGAGGGGCATGGACAAGCTAAACACCTGACCCTCCATGATTATATGAGGGGCAAGGACAAGCTAAACACCTGACCTTCCATGATTATATGAGGAGCAAGGACAAGCTAAACACCTGACCCTCCATGATTATATGAGGGGCAAGGACAAGCTAAACACCTGACCCTCCATGATTATATGAGGAGCAAGGATAAGCTAAACACCTGACCCTCCATGATTATATGAGGGGCAAGGACAAGCTAAACACCTGACCCTCCATGATTATATGAGAGGCAAGGACAAGCTAAACACCTGACCCTCCATGATTATATGAGGGGCAAGGACAAGCTAAACACCTGACCCTCCATGATTATATGAGGGGCAAGGACAAGCTAAACACCTGACCCTCCATGATTATATGAGGAGCAAGGTCAAGCTAAACACCTGACCCTCCATGATTATATGAGGGGCAAGGATAAGCTAAACACCTGACCCTCCATGATTATATGAGGGGCAAGGAGAAGCTAAACACCTGACCCTCCATGATTATATGAGGGGCAAGGACAAGCTAAACACCTGACCCTCCATGATTATATGAGGGGCAAGGACAAGCTAAACACCTGACCCTCCATGATTATATGAGGGGCAAGGAGAAGCTAAACACCTGACCTCCATGATTATATGAGGAGCAAGGACAAGCTAAACACCTGACCTTCCATGATTATATGAGGGGCAAGGACAAGCTAAACACCTGACCCTCCATGATTATATGAGGAGCAAGGACAAGCTAAACACCTGACCCTCCATGATTATATGAGGGGCAAGGACAAGCTAAACACCTGACCCTCCATGATTATATGAGGAGCAAGGACAAGCTAAACACCTGACCCTCCATGATTATATGAGGGGCAAGGACAAGCTAAACACCTGACCCTCCATGATTATATGAGGGGCAAGGACAAGCTAAACACCTGACCCTCCATGATTATATGAGGGGCAAGGACAAGCTAAACACCTGACCCTCCATGATTATATGAGGGGCAAGGACAAGCTAAACACCTGACCCTCCATGATTATATGAGGAAGGACAAGCTAAACACCTGACCCTCCATGATTATATGAGGGGCAAGGACAAGCTAAACACCTGACCCTCCATGATTATATGAGGAGCAAGGACAAGCTAAACACCTGACCCTCCATGATTATATGAGGGGCAAGGACAAGCTAAACACCTGATCCTCCATGATTATATGAGGGGCAAGGACAAGCTAAACACCTGACCCTCCATGATTATATGAGGAGCAAGGGCAAGCTAAACACCTGACCCTCCATGATTATATGAGGGGCAAGGACAAGCTAAACACCTGACCCTCCATGATTATATGAGGGGCAAGGACAAGCTAAACACCTGACCCTCCATGATTATATGAGGGGCAAGGACAAGCTAAACACCTGACCCTCCATGATTATATGAGGGGCAAGGACAAGCTAAACACCTGACCCTCCATGATTATATGAGGGGCAAGGGCAAGCTAAACACCTGACCCTCCATGATTATATGAGGGGCAAGGACAAGCTAAACACCTGACCCTCCATGATTATATGAGGAAGGACAAGCTAAACACCTGACCCTCCATGATTATATGAGGAGCAAGGACAAGCTAAACACCTGACCCTCCATTATTATATGAGGGGCAAGGACAAGCTAAACACCTGACCCTCCATGATTATATGAGGAGTAAGGACAAGCTAAACACCTGACCCTCCATGATTATATGAGCAGCAAGGACAAGCTAAACACCTGACCCTCCATGATTATATGAGCGGCAAGGACAAGCTAAACACCTGACCCTCCATGATTATATGAGGGGCAAGGACAAGCTAAACACCTGACCCTCCATGATTATATGAGGGGCAAGGACAAGCTAAACACCTGACCCTCCATGATTATATGAGGGGCAAGGGCAAGCTAAACACCTGACCCTCCATGATTATATGAGGGGCAAGGACAAGCTAAACACCTGACCCTCCATGATTATATGAGGGGCAAGGACAAGCTAAACACCTGACCCTCCATGATTATATGAGGGGCAAGGACAAGCTAAACACCTGACCCTCCATGATTATATGAGGGGCAAGGACAAGCTAAACACCTGACCCTCCATGATTATATGAGGGGCAAGGACAAGCTAAACACCTGACCCTCCATGATTATATGAGGGGCAAGGACAAGCTAAACACCTGACCCTCCATGATTATATGAGGGGCAAGGACAAGCTAAACACCTGACCCTCCATGATTATATGAGGAGCAAGGTCAAGCTAAACACCTGACCCTCCATGATTATATGAGGGGCAAGGAGAAGCTAAACACCTGACCCTCCATGATTATATGAGGGGCAAGGACAAGCTAAACACCTGACCCTCCATGATTATATGAGGGGCAAGGACAAGCTAAACACCTGACCCTCCATGATTATATGAGGGGCAAGGAGAAGCTAAACACCTGACCTCCATGATTATATGAGGAGCAAGGACAAGCTAAACACCTGACCTTCCATGATTATATGAGGGGCAAGGACAAGCTAAACACCTGACCCTCCATGATTATATGAGGAGCAAGGACAAGCTAAACACCTGACCCTCCATGATTATATGAGGGGCAAGGACAAGCTAAACACCTGACCCTCCATGATTATATGAGGAGCAAGGACAAGCTAAACACCTGACCCTCCATGATTATATGAGGAGTAAGGACAAGCTAAACACCTGACCCTCCATGATTATATGAGGGGCAAGGACAAGCTAAACACCTGACCCTCCATGATTATATGAGGAAGGACAAGCTAAACACCTGACCCTCCATGATTATATGAGGGGCAAGGACAAGCTAAACACCTGACCCTCCATGATTATATGAGGGGCAAGGACAAGCTAAACACCTGACCCTCCATGATTATATGAGGAGCAAGGACAAGCTAAACACCTGACCCTCCATGATTACATGAGGGGCAAGGACAAGCTAAACACCTGACCCTCCATGATTATATGAGGGGCAAGGACAAGCTAAACACCTGACCCTCCATGATTATATGAGGGGCAAGGACAAGCTAAACACCTGACCCTCCATGATTATATGAGGAGCAAGGACAAGCTAAACACCTGACCCTCCATGATTATATGAGGAGCAAGGGCAAGCTAAACACCTGACCCTCCTTGATTATATGAGGGGCAAGGACAAGCTAAACACCTGACCCTCCATGATTATATGAGGAGCAAGGACAAGCTAAACACCTGACCCTCCATGATTATATGAGGGGCAAGGACAAGCTAAACACCTGACCCTCCATGATTATATGAGGGGCAAGGACAAGCTAAACACCTGACCCTCCATGATTATATGAGGAGCAAGGGCAAGCTAAACACCTGACCCTCCATGATTATATGAGGGGCAAGGACAAGCTAAACACCTGACCCTCCATGATTATATGAGGGGCAAGGACAAGCTAAACACCTGACCCTCCATGATTATATGAGGGGCAAGGACAAGCTAAACACCTGACCCTCCATGATTATATGAGGGGCAAGGACAAGCTAAACACCTGACCCTCCATGATTATATGAGGGGCAAGGACAAGCTAAACACCTGACCCTCCATGATTATATGAGGGGCAAGGACAAGCTAAACACCTGACCCTCCATGATTATATGAGGGGCAAGGACAAGCTAAACACCTGACCCTCCATGATTATATGAGGGGCAAGGACAAGCTAAACACCTGACCCTCCATGATTATATGAGGAGCAAGGTCAAGCTAAACACCTGACCCTCCATGATTATATGAGGGGCAAGGAGAAGCTAAACACCTGACCCTCCATGATTATATGAGGGGCAAGGACAAGCTAAACACCTGACCCTCCATGATTATATGAGGGCAAGGACAAGCTAAACACCTGACCCTCCATGATTATATGAGGGGCAAGGAGAAGCTAAACACCTGACCCTCCATGATTATATGAGGGGCAAGGACAAGCTAAACACCTGACCCTCCATGATTATATGAGGAGCAAGGACAAGCTAAACACCTGACCCTCCATGATTATATGAGGGGCAAGGACAAGCTAAACACCTGACCCTCCATGATTATATGAGGAGCAAGGACAAGCTAAACACCTGACCCTCCATGATTATATGAGGGGCAAGGACAAGCTAAACACCTGACCCTCCATGATTATATGAGGAGCAAGGACAAGCTAAACACCTGACCCTCCATGATTATATGAGGGGCAAGGACAAGCTAAACACCTGACCCTCCATGATTATATGAGGAGCAAGGGCAAGCTAAACACCTGACCCTCCATGATTATATGAGGGGCAAGGACAAGCTAAACACCTGACCCTCCATGATTATATGAGGGGCAAGGACAAGCTAAACACCTGACCCTCCATGATTATATGAGGGGCAAGGGCAAGCTAAACACCTGACCCTCCATGATTATATGAGGGGCAAGGACAAGCTAAACACCTGACCCTCCATGATTATATGAGGGGCAAGGACAAGCTAAACACCTGACCCTCCATGATTATATGAGGGGCAAGGACAAGCTAAACACCTGACCCTCCATGATTATATGAGGGGCAAGGGCAAGCTAAACACCTGACCCTCCATGATTATATGAGGGGCAAGGATAAACTAAACACCTGACCCTCCATGATTATATGAGGGGCAAGGACAAGCTAAACACTGACTCTCCATGATTATATGAGGGGCAAGGACAAGCTAAACACCTGACCCTCCATGATTATATGAGGGGCAAGGACAAGCTAAACACCTGACCCTCCATGATTATATGAGGAGCAAGGACAAGCTAAACACCTGACCCTCCATGATTATATGAGGGGCAAGGACAAGCTAAACACCTGACCCTCCATGATTATATGAGGGGCAAGGACAAGCTAAACACCTGACCCTCCATGATTATATGAGGGGCAAGGACAAGCTAAACACCTGACCCTCCATGATTATATGAGGAGCAAGGACAAGCTAAACACCTGACCCTCCATGATTATATGAGGGGCAAGGAGAAGCTAAACACCTGACCCTCCATGATTATATGAGGAGCAAGGACAAGCTAAACACCTGACCCTCCATGATTATATGAGGGGCAAGGACAAGCTAAACACCTGACCCTCCATGATTATATGAGGAGCAAGGACAAGCTAAACACCTGACCCTCCATGATTATATGAGGAGCAAGGGCATGCTAAACACCTGACCCTCCATGATTATATGAGGGGGAAGGACAAGCTAAACACCTGACCCTCCATGATTATATGAGCAGCAAGGACAAGCTAAACACCTGACCCTCCATGATTATATGAGGAGCAAGGACAAGCTAAACACCTGACCCTCCATGATTATATGAGGGGCAAGGACAAGCTAAACACCTGACCCTCCATGATTATATGAGGGGCAAGGACAAGCTAAACACCCGACCCTCCATGATTATATGAGGGGCAAGGACAAGCTAAACACCTGACCCTCCATGATTATATGAGGGGCAAGGACAAGCTAAACACCTGACCCTCCATGATTATATGAGGGGCAAGGACAAGCTAAACACCTGACCCTCCATGATTATATGAGGAGCAAGGGCAAGCTAAACACCTGACCCTCCATGATTATATGAGGGGCAAGGATAAGCTAAACACCTGACCCTCCATGATTATATGAGGGGCAAGGACAAGCTAAACACCTGACCCTCCATGATTATATGAGGAGCAAGGACAAGCTAAACACCTGACCTTCCATGATTATATGAGGGGCAAGAACAAGCTAAACACCTGACCCTCCATGATTATATGAGGGGCAAGAACAAGCTAAACAACTGACCCTCCATGATTATATGAGAGGCAAGGACAAGCTAAACACCTGACCCTCCATGATTATATGAGGGGCAAGGACAAGCTAAACACCTGACCCTCCATGATTATATGAGGAAGGGCAAGCTAAACACCTGACCCTCCATGATTATATGAGGAGCAAGGACAAGCTAAACACCGACCCTCCATGATTATATGAGGGGCAAGGACAAGCTAAACACCTGACCCTCCATGATTATATGAGGAGCAAGGACAAGCTAAACACCTGACCCTCCATGATTATATGAGGGGCAAGGGCAAGCTAATCACCTGACCCTCCATGATTATATGAGGAGCAAGGGCAAGCTAAACACCTGACCCTCCATGATTATATGAGGGGCAAGGACAAGCTAAACACCTGACCCTCCATGATTATATGAGGGGCAAGGACAAGCTAAACACCTGACCCTCCATGATTATATGAGGGGCAAGGACAAGCTAAACACCTGACCCTCCATGATTATATGAGGGGCAAGGGCAAGCTAAACACCTGACCCTCCATGATTATATGAGGGGCAAGGACAAGCTAAACACCTGACCCTCCATGATTATATGAGGAGCAAGGACAAGCTAAACACCTGACTCTCCATGATTATATGAGGGGCAAGAACAAGCTAAACACCTGACCCTCCATGATTATATGAGGGGCAAGGACAAGCTAAACACCTGACCCTCCATGATTATATGAGGGGCAAGGACAAGCTAAACACCTGACCCTCCATGATTATATGAGGGGCAAGGACAAGCTAAACACCTGACCCTCCATGATTATATGAGGAGCAAGGACAAGCTAAACACCTGACCCTCCATGATTATATGAGGGGCAAGGACAAGCTAAACACCTGACCCTCCATGATTATATGAGGGGCAAGGACAAGCTAAACACCTGACCCTCTATGATTATATGAGGGGCAAGGACAAGCTAAACACCTGACCCTCCATGATTATATGAGGGGCAAAGACAAGCTAAACACCTGACCCTCCATGATTATATGAGGGGCAAGGACAAGCTAAACACCTGACCCTCCATGATTATATGAGGGGCAAGGACAAGCTAAACACCCGACCCTCCATGATTATATGAGGGGCAAGGACAAGCTAAACACCCGACCCTCCATGATTATATGAGGAAGGACAAGCTAAACACCCGACCCTCCATGATTATATGAGGAGCAAGGACAAGCTAAACACCTGACCCTCCATGATTATATGAGGGGCAAGGACAAGCTAAACACCTGACCCTCCATGATTATATGAGGGGCAAGGGCAAGCTAAACACCTGACCCTCCATGATTATATGAGGGGCAAGGACAAGCTAAACACCCGACCCGCCATGATTATATGAGGAAGGGCAAGCTAAACACCTGACCCTCCATGATTATATGAGGGGCAAGGACAAGCTAAACACCTGACACTCCATGATTATATGAGGAGCAAGAACAAGCTAAACACCTGACCCTCCATGATTATATGAGGGGCAAGGACAAGCTAAACACCTGACCCTCCATGATTATATGGGGAGCAAGGACAAGCTAAACACCTGACCCTCCATGATTATATGAGGGGCAAGGACAAGCTAAACACCTGACTCTCCATGATTATATGAGAGGCAAGGGCAAGCTAAACACCTGACCCTCCATGATTATATGAGGGGCAAGGACAAGCTAAACACCTGACCCTCCATGATTATATGAGGAGCAAGGACAAGCTAATCACCTGACCCTCCATGATTATATGAGGAGTAAGGACAAGCTAAACACCTGACCCTCCATGATTATATGAGGAGCAAAGGCAAGCTAAACACCTGACCCTCCATGATTATATGAGGAGCAAGGGCAAGCTAAACACCTGACCCTCCATGTTTATATGAGGGGCAAGGACAAGCTAAACACCTGACCCTCCATGATTATATGAGGGGCAAGGACAAGCTAAACACCTGACCCTCCATGATTATATGAGGGGCAAGGACAAGCTAAACACCCGACCCTCCATGATTATATGAGGGGCAAGGACAAGCTAAACACCTGACCCTCCATGATTATATGAGGAGCAAGGACAAGCTAAATACCTGACCCTCCATGATTATATGAGGAGCAAGGGTGTAGTAATCCTGTCACTGTTAGGATTTGAACGTTCTTATTATTTCACTCTATGCAATTACAACACAACAAGGACACAATAAGTAAACATCAACATGACAGAAAAGACAAGACATACCAAGTTTGACACAAGCTTAGAGAAGTCACAATACAAGGATTGGCAAGGATAGCAAGACAATACAGACTAGCGGTTCTAAGAAATAACGTGGTGTGATCCGATTGATGACGTTGCTGACTTCGTGATGATGTCATCGCGCAAGTCAACTAGTTCTCTCACTCTAATACACCACATACTCCCCTCAACAAAAATAATCGTCTAACAGCACGGGGGGACGGCTGATGCGTCCTGATCTAGTTCGGAGTCCTGGGGGTTCTTCTGAAGCATCAACATTGAGAGGAAGGTCTAGGTCGGACTCTGTGGTCTCTTGGCGTGGTGAGGAAAGAGGATCAGTTGAAACATTAGCAGGATCTGGATCTGTCATTTCATTAGTTCTCAAGTCAGCATGTGTAGCTCCCGAAGAGTTAGGACATCGAGCAATGCGGCGAGAAGATACAGTCTCGGATAGACCGGACGGGTGTAGCACCCTGATTACGTGCGGAGATATGACCTCCTGAATCATAACAGGATCCACCAAAGGTTCATCCTTGTTGCGCACGGCTCGGCCCAGCAAAGCTTCAGCTCCTGCTTGTAGCCAGGAAGGAGTAATGTCCTCTTCCTCACTAGGAATTGAATTGTAGGGAGGAGAGGCAACTGGGGGATCCAGAAAAGGAGAGCGGCGGGAGAATCGTAGAAAAAGAGAATGAGGAGTTTTTCCAGTACTCCTACACTGTAAGGAACGCAAGTTGCTGAGTGCAGGGGCCAACTGCCTCTCCCAAGATTCCACGGGCAAGCGTACTTGCCGTAGTCGTAGCGTGACAGTCTTCCACAGTGTCCCATGCATCCGTTCAACTTCGCCGTTGCCCTGAGGATGATAGCTGGTGGTTCGGGATTTGGTGACACCAAATGAATGAAGGAAATCGAGTAATTGAGAAGATTCGAACTGAGCTCCTCGGTCACTGTGCACGTTCTGAGGAGGGCCGAACAGATAGAACAGAGATGATAGGCAATTCATGACTGTTTGTATAGATTGGTTAGGTACTGGGAATGCGAAGGGGTACCGGGAGTACTCATCGATTACCGTAAAGAGGTAGCGATTAGCAGTTTTGCTGGGTTTGGGTCCCACAAAATCAATGGAAATACGTTGCCAAGGAGCGTTGGCACGAATCAATCTTCCGGGAGGAGGTCGAAGGAACCGAGGTTTCACTTCACAACAGAGCTTGCAATTACGAGTCACCTTCATCACATCTCTAAGGGTCACACTGTGATGTGAAAGCATATAAGCTTGCAACCTGCTAGCTCCTGGGTGGCCCATGGATTCGTGTAGCTTCTTGATTATCTCGAGGTTGGTTGTAGTGTCAGAAATGGCTGAACAACGGGTGAGAGCATCAGCAACATTGTTTAGTCTACCAGGACGATAAGTTATTGTAAATCTGTAGTCTAGCATCTGTAAACGCCAACGAGCTAGTTTGGCGTTCTTGATGGACGATTTAGGCTTCCCATTAAACAGAAAACTGACTCCCTGTTGATCAACAACAACCTCGAATTCACGACCTAGTAAGAAATGGCGTAACTTATCACAAGCAGCCACTACTGAGTAGGCCTCCAATTCCACGGCAGACCAAGCTTTCTCACGGGGCGTGAGGAGATGACTAAAGAATGCAACAGGTCGTCCGTCTTGAGAGAGTGTAGCAGCAACGGAAGTACCTGAAGCATCGGTTTCCAGTCGAAGTGGTTTATTGGTGTCAGGCACTGCTAACACTGAAGATGCTATGGCTCTTTTGATCTGCTGGGTGGCGTTCTCACATGTATGGGATAAAGGAAAAGGGGCCTTTTCTGCTTTAGCTTTGAAGAGTGGGGCAGCCAATGTGGCGAAGTCTGGTACCCACTTAGAGTGGTAAACGGCTAGTCCAAGGAACCTCTCGAGCTGCTTAGTTGTTCTCGGCATAGCATAGTCCAAGATAGGACGTAATCTGGAAGGAGAAGGTTTGACAGTACCTTGCGAAATCTCATGTCCGAGGAATGTGAGTGTTGTTTTTCCTATGGAGCTTTTGGAAGAGTTGGAACGAATTCCAGCTGTGTTGGCTAATTCTTGAAACTTGGCAAGATTCATGTCATGTTCTTCTTTAGTGGATCCGGCTATCACGATGTCGTCGAGATAGTGAAAACAACCAGGAGAATCATTAATCAGTTCTCCCAGCACCCGAGCAAAAACAGCTCCGCTGTTAGTCAGTCCGAAGGGTAGTACTAGCCATTCATAAAGGCGACCGTCTCCTTCAAAGGCAGTCAATGGTTGTTCACTGGGAACCAACGGGATCTGGTGAAAAGCTGATTGCAGATCTAGAGAGCTGAAGAAGCGATATTGACTGACGCGTTCGATCAAGGGCTCGATGAGGGGTAGCGGATAAGCATCAGGCACGGTGTGAGGATTTATCGTGCCTGAATAGTCGACAACAAGTCGTGTCTTTTCCCGTACTTCATCATGAACCACATGTAATTGGGCTCGCCAAGGAGATCTGGAAGGCTTGATCAACTTTCTTTCTAAGAGAGAAGATATTTCCTGCCGGATGAAGAGCTCGTCTGCTCGGGACCTCTTACGCGAGGGTACCCTAACAGGCTTGGTGTTAAAGGAAAACAGCGTTATCACCGATTGAGGAGAGACATTCATCAGTGAGCCAGATCGATCTTTGTCGAGTTGAGAAGCTGTTACATGCAGTGGAGGCATGGAACCCCCATAATGCACCAGCAAGGCAGAGAAATTAGCTAGTTCATTGGCTCCGAGTATAGCGCTATCACTCAGCTGAGCAGCCACGTACAGTGTGATAGGGATGAGGTGACCGTTCAACTTCACTGTTTCCTGAGCCATACCTACAATCTTAACGTGATCTCCATTGGCAGACATGGCTCTCCTCCGAATAGGTTTGTAAGGAATGTGCATCTGCTTGGCTATCCCTAGACGTACAAGGGAAATGTCACTGCCTGAGTCGATTAAGAAACGCAGGACGTTTCCTCTCAGGTACCCCTTGATAAATCTTCTCTGAGACACAATATCATCGTGCACAGCCGACACTGAACCAGGGGAATCAGAGTTAGCAGAGGAAGTGTTCATGACCCCAGATCGACAAACCTTGGCAAAATGATCCTTCTTCCCACACTTACGACATGTTAGCCCTCGAGCAGGGCACTGAGATCTAAGGTGATAAGCCATTCCACACCAGCTACAGGGGTTAGCTGGAGCAGGAGGACAGAGAGATCGGCCCCGATCAGGTCGAGAGAAAGAGGTGTTGGCCACAAAGTTCTCTGCCTTTGCAGGAGGAGTGGAAAGGGAGACAGCTGTGTCTAAAGCTTGTTGTTCTAAGACTGCTGCTTCGATAGCATCCTCGAAGGTGGAGACCTTGCCAGCTTTGGTAGCTATTCCATAAGCTCGACAGACAGCTTGTCTGATAGATTCGTTCCTTACTCCAGAAGCAAACACATCACGCATGGCTTGATTGATATAATTGTCAGGGTAGGAACAGTAGCGAGCACCCAACCTGATCTTGGAAGCATAGTCCATTAACGTTTGACCAGGTGGCTGTACAGTTCTGGCTAACGAGACTCTCTCTGCTAGGGCGTTACGATCACCCTCGAAACGAGCCCGAAGAAATTCCAGAGCATCTTCCATTCTGTTGGAACCATGCTCTACTTCATAGTAGTGTTGCCTCGCTAGGTCATCTACACAAAGGAGTAGCAAATCCAGCTGCTTGGACACGGGAGGTTCGGTAACACGGATGTAGGCCAACCAGGTTCGCGAGAAGGCAGAAAACGAGCAGGAAGAGGTAGAATCGAAACGGGGAGGAGGAAGACGAACGTGCGAAGAGGCAACATGGAGAGGACGTTCAGGAGCTTCGAGGTCTTCAACAGACATGACAAAACTTGAGTGAAATTTGTAGTAATCCTGTCACTGTTAGGATTTGAACGTTCTTATTATTTCACTCTATGCAATTACAACACAACAAGGACACAATAAGTAAACATCAACATGACAGAAAAGACAAGACATACCAAGTTTGACACAAGCTTAGAGAAGTCACAATACAAGGATTGGCAAGGATAGCAAGACAATACAGACTAGCGGTTCTAAGAAATAACGTGGTGTGATCCGATTGATGACGTTGCTGACTTCGTGATGATGTCATCGCGCAAGTCAACTATTTCTCTCACTCTAATACACCACAAAGGGCAAGCTAAACACCTGACCCTCCATGATTATATGAGGGGCAAGGACAAGCTAAACACCTGACCCTCCATGATTATATGAGGAAGGACAAGCTAAACACCTGACCCTCCATGATTATATGAGGAAGGGCAAGCTAAACACCTGACCCTCCATGATTATATGAGGAAGGGCAAGCTAAACACCTGACCCTCCATGATTATATGAGGGGCAAGGACAAGCTAAACACCCGACCCTCCATGATTATATGAGGGGCAAGGACAAGCTAAACACCTGACCCTCCATGATTATATGAGGAGCAAGGACAAGCTAAACACCTGACCCTCCATGATTATATGAGGGGCAAGGACAAGCTAAACACCTGACCCTCCATGATTATATGAGGGGCAAGGACAAGCTAAACACCTGATCCTCCATGATTATATGAGGGGCAAGGGCAAGCTAAACACCTGACCCTCCATGATTATATGAGGGGCAAGGACAAGCTAAACACCTGACCCTCCATTATATGAGGAACAAGGACAAGCTAAACACCTGACCCTCCATGATTATATGAGGGGCAAGAACAAGCTAAACACCTGACCCTCCATGATTATATGAGGAAGGGCAAGCTAAACACCTGACCCTCCATGATTATATGAGGAAGGACAAGCTAAACACCTGACCCTCCATGATTATATGAGGAGCAAGGACAAGCTAAACACCTGACCCTCCATGATTATATGAGGGGCAAGGACAAGCTAAACACCTGACCCTCCATGATTATATGAGGGGCAAGGACAAGCTAAACACCTGACCCTCCATGATTATATGAGGAGCAAGGACAAGCTAAACACCTGACCCTCCATGATTATATGAGGGGCAAGGACAAGCTAAACACCTGACCCTCCATGATTATATGAGGAGCAAGGACAAGCTAAACACCTGACCCTCCATGATTATATGAGGGGCAAGGACAAGCTAAACACCTGACCCTCCATGATTATATTAGGAGCAAGGACAAGCTAAACACCTGACCCTCCATGATTATATGAGGAGCAAGGACAAGCTAAACACCTGACCCTCCATGATTACATGAGGGGCAAGGACAAGCTAAACACCTGACCCTCCATGATTATATGTGGAGCAAGGAGAAGCTAAACACCTGACCCTCCATGATTATATGAGGGGCAAGAACAAGCTAAACACCTGACCCTCCATGATTATATGAGGGGCAAGGACAAGCTAAACACCTGACCCTCCATGATTATATGAGGAGCAAGGACAAGCTAAACACCTGACCCTCCATGATTATATGAGGGGCAAGGACAAGCTAAACACCTGACCCTCCATGATTATATGAGGAGCAAGGACAAGCTAAACACCTGACCCTCCATGATTATATGAGGGGCAAGGACAAGCTTAAACACCTGACCCTCCATGATTATATGAGGGGCAAGAACAAGCTAAACACCTGACCCTCCATGATTATATGAGGGGCAAGGACAAGCTAAACACCTGACCCTCCATGATTATATGAGGGGCAAGGACAAGCTAAACACCTGACCCTCCATGATTATATGAGGGGCAAGGACAAGCTAAACACCTGACCCTCCATGATTATATGAGGGGCAAGGACAAGCTAAACACCTGACCCTCCATGATTATATGAGGGGTAAGGACAAGCTAAACACCTGACCCTCCATGATTATATGAGGAGCAAGGACAAGCTAAACACCTGACCCTCCATGATTATATGAGGGGCAAGGAGAAGCTAAACACCTGACCCTCCATGATTATATGAGGGGCAAGGACAAGCTAAACACCTGACCCTCCATGATTATATGAGGGGCAAGGACAAGCTAAACACCTGACCCTCCATGATTATATGAGGGGCAAGGACAAGCTAAACACCTGACCCTCCATGATTATATGAGGGGCAAGGACAAGCTAAACACCTGACCCTCCATGATTATATGAGGAGCAAGGACAAGCTAAACACCTGACCCTCCATGATTATATGAGGGGCAAGGACAAGCTAAACACCTGACCCTCCATGATTATATGAGAGGCAAGGACAAGCTAAACACCTGACCCTCCATGATTATATGAGGGGCAAGGACAAGCTAAACACCTGACCCTCCATGATTATATGAGGGGCAAGGGCAAGCTAAACACCTGACCCTCCATGATTATATGAGGAGCAAAGGCAAGCTAAACACCTGACCCTCCATGATTATATGAGGAGCAAGGGCAAGCTAATCACCTGACCCTCCATGATTATATGAGGGGCAAGGACAAGCTAAACACCTGACCCTCCATGATTATATGAGGAGCAAGGACAAGCTAAACACCTGACCCTCCATGATTATATGAGGGGCAAGGACAAGCTAAACACCTGACCCTCCATGATTATATGAGGAGCAAGGACAAGCTAAACACCTGACCCTCCATGATTATATGAGGGGCAAGGACAAGCTAAACACCTGACCCTCCATGATTATATGAGGGGCAAGGACAAGCTAAACACCCGACCCTCCATGATTATATGAGGAGCAAGGACAAGCTAAACACCTGACCCTCCATGATTATATGAGGAGCAAGGACAAGCTAAACACCTGATCCTCCATGATTATATGAGGGGCAAGGACAAGCTAAACACCTGACCCTCCATGATTATATGAGGGGCAAGGACAAGCTAAACACCTGACCCTCCATGATTATATGATGGGCAAGGACAAGCTAAACACCTGACCCTCCATGATTATATGATGGGCAAGGACAAGCTAAACACCTGACCCTCCATGATTATATGAGGGGAAAGGGCAAGCTAAACACCTGACCCTCCATGATTATATGAGGGGCAAGGACAAGCTAAACACCTGACCCTCCATGATTATATGAGGAGCAAGGACAAGCTAAACACCTGACCCTCCATGATTATATGAGGGGCAAGGACAAGCTAAACACCTGACCCTCCATGATTATATGAGGAGCAAGGACAAGCTAAACACCTGACCCTCCATGATTATATGAGGGGCAAGGACAAGCTAAACACCTGACCCTCCATGATTATATGAGGGGCAAGGACAAGCTAAACACCTGACCCTCCATGATTATATGAGGGGCAAGGACAAGCTAAACACCTGACCCTCCATGATTATATGAGGGGCAAGGACAAGCTAAACACCTGACCCTCCATGATTATATGAGGAGCAAGGGCAAGCTAAACACCTGACCCTCCATGATTATATGAGGGGCAAGGACAAGCTAAACACCTGACCCTCCATGATTATATGAGGGGCAAGGACAAGCTAAACACCTGACCCTCCATGATTATATGAGGGGCAAGGACAAGCTAAACACCTGACCCTCCATGATTATATGAGGAGCAAGGACAAGCTAAACACCTGACCCTCCATGATTATATGAGGAAGGTCAAGCTAAACACCTGACCCTCCATGATTATATGAGGGGCAAGGACAAGCTAAACACCTGACCCTCCATGATTATATGAGGAGTAAGAACAAGCTAAACACCTGACCCTCCATGATTATATGAGGAAGGGCAAGCTAAACAACGGACCCTCCATGATTATATGAGGAAGGACAAGCTAAACACCTGACCCTCCATGATTATATGAGGAGCAAGGACAAGCTAAACACCTGACCCTCCATGATTATATGAGGGGCAAGGACAAGCTAAACACCTGACCCTCCATGATTATATGAGGGGCAAGGACAAGCTAAACACCTGACCCTCCATGATTATATGAGGAGCAAGGACAAGCTAAACACCTGACCCTCCATGATTATATGAGGGGCAAGGACAAGCTAAACACCTGACCCTCCATGATTATATGAGGAGCAAGGACAAGCTAAACACCTGACCCTCCATGATTATATGAGGGGCAAGGACAAGCTAAACACCTGACCCTCCATGATTATATTAGGAGCAAGGACAAGCTAAACACCTGACCCTCCATGATTATATGAGGAGCAAGGACAAGCTAAACACCTGACCCTCCATGATTACATGAGGGGCAAGGACAAGCTAAACACCTGACCCTCCATGATTATATGTGGAGCAAGGAGAAGCTAAACACCTGACCCTCCATGATTATATGAGGGGCAAGAACAAGCTAAACACCTGACCCTCCATGATTATATGAGGGGCAAGGACAAGCTAAACACCTGATCCTCCATGATTATATGAGGAGCAAGGACAAGCTAAACACCTGACCCTCCATGATTATATGAGGGGCAAGGACAAGCTAAACACCTGACCCTCCATGATTATATGAGGAGCAAGGACAAGCTAAACACCTGACCCTCCATGATTATATGAGGGGCAAGGACAAGCTTAAACACCTGACCCTCCATGATTATATGAGGGGCAAGAACAAGCTAAACACCTGACCCTCCATGATTATATGAGGGGCAAGGACAAGCTAAACACCTGACCCTCCATGATTATATGAGGGGCAAGGACAAGCTAAACACCTGACCCTCCATGATTATATGAGGGGCAAGGACAAGCTAAACACCTGACCCTCCATGATTATATGAGGGGCAAGGACAAGCTAAACACCTGACCCTCCATGATTATATGAGGGGTAAGGACAAGCTAAACACCTGACCCTCCATGATTATATGAGGAGCAAGGACAAGCTAAACACCTGACCCTCCATGATTATATGAGGGGCAAGGAGAAGCTAAACACCTGACCCTCCATGATTATATGAGGGGCAAGGACAAGCTAAACACCTGACCCTCCATGATTATATGAGGGGCAAGGACAAGCTAAACACCTGACCCTCCATGATTATATGAGGGGCAAGGACAAGCTAAACACCTGACCCTCCATGATTATATGAGGGGCAAGGACAAGCTAAACACCTGACCCTCCATGATTATATGAGGAGCAAGGACAAGCTAAACACCTGACCCTCCATGATTATATGAGGGGCAAGGACAAGCTAAACACCTGACCCTCCATGATTATATGAGAGGCAAGGACAAGCTAAACACCTGACCCTCCATGATTATATGAGGGGCAAGGACAAGCTAAACACCTGACCCTCCATGATTATATGAGGGGCAAGGGCAAGCTAAACACCTGACCCTCCATGATTATATGAGGAGCAAAGGCAAGCTAAACACCTGACCCTCCATGATTATATGAGGAGCAAGGGCAAGCTAATCACCTGACCCTCCATGATTATATGAGGGGCAAGGACAAGCTAAACACCTGACCCTCCATGATTATATGAGGAGCAAGGACAAGCTAAACACCTGACCCTCCATGATTATATGAGGGGCAAGGACAAGCTAAACACCTGACCCTCCATGATTATATGAGGAGCAAGGACAAGCTAAACACCTGACCCTCCATGATTATATGAGGAGCAAGGACAAGCTAAACACCTGATCCTCCATGATTATATGAGGGGCAAGGACAAGCTAAACACCTGACCCTCCATGATTATATGAGGGGCAAGGACAAGCTAAACACCTGACCCTCCATGATTATATGATGGGCAAGGACAAGCTAAACACCTGACCCTCCATGATTATATGATGGGCAAGGACAAGCTAAACACCTGACCCTCCATGATTATATGAGGGGAAAGGGCAAGCTAAACACCTGACCCTCCATGATTATATGAGGAGCAATGGCAAGTTAAACACCTGACCCTCCATGATTATATGAGGGGCAAGGACAAGCGAAACACCTGACCCTCCATGATTATATGAGGGACAAGGACAAGCTAAACACCTGACCCTCCATGATTATATGAGGAGCAAGGACAAGCTAAACACCTGACCCTCCATGATTATATGAGGGGCAAGGACAAGCTAAACACCTGACCCTCCATGATTATATGAGGGGCAAGGACAAGCTAAACACCTGACCCTCCATGATTATATGAGGGGCAAGGACAAGCTAAACACCTGACCCTCCATGATTATATGAGGGACAAGGGCAAGCTAAACACCTGACCCTCCATGATTATATGAGGGGCAAGGACAAGCTAAACACCTGACCCTCCATGATTATATGAGGAAGGACAAGCTAAACACCTGACCCTCCATGATTATATGAGGAGCAAGGACAAGCTAAACACCTGACCCTCCATTATTATATGAGGGGCAAGGACAAGCTAAACACCTGACCCTCCATGATTATATGAGGGGCAAGGACAAGCTAAACACCTGACCCTCCATGATTATATGAGGAGCAAAGGCAAGCTAAACACCTGACCCTCCATGATTATATGAGGAGCAAGGGCAAGCTAATCACCTGACCCTCCATGATTATATGAGGGGCAAGGACAAGCTAAACACCTGACCCTCCATGATTATATGAGGAGCAAGGACAAGCTAAACACCTGACCCTCCATGATTATATGAGGGGCAAGGACAAGCTAAACACCTGACCCTCCATGATTATATGAGGAGCAAGGACAAGCTAAACACCTGACCCTCCATGATTATATGAGGGGCAAGGACAAGCTAAACACCTGACCCTCCATGATTATATGAGGGGCAAGGACAAGCTAAACACCTGACCCTCCATGATTATATGATGGGCAAGGACAAGCTAAACACCTGACCCTCCATGATTATATGATGGGCAAGGACAAGCTAAACACCTGACCCTCCATGATTATATGAGGGGAAAGGGCAAGCTAAACACCTGACCCTCCATGATTATATGAGGAGCAATGGCAAGTTAAACACCTGACCCTCCATGATTATATGAGGGGCAAGGACAAGCGAAACACCTGACCCTCCATGATTATATGAGGGGCAAGAACAAGCTAAACACCTGACCCTCCATGATTATATGAGGGGCAAGGACAAGCTAAACACCTGACCCTCCATGATTATATGAGGAGCAAGGACAAGCTAAACACATGACCCTCCATGATTATATGAGGGGCAAGGACAAGCTAAACACCTGACCCTCCATGATTATATGAGGGGCAAGGACAAGCTAAACACCTGACCCTCCATGATTATATGAGGAAGGACAAGCTAAACACCTGACCCTCCATGATTATATGAGGGGCAAGGACAAGCTAAACACCTGACCCTCCATGATTATATGAGGGGCAAGGACAAGCTAAACACCTGACCCTCCATGATTATATGAGGAGCAAGGACAAGCTAAACACATGACCCTCCATGATTATATGAGGGGCAAGGACAAGCTAAACACCTGACCCTCCATGATTATATGAGGAGCAAGGACAAGCTAAACACCTGACCCTCCATGATTATATGAGGGGCAAGGACAAGCTAAACACCTGACCCTCCATGATTATATGAGGGGCAAGGACAAGCTAAACACATGACCCTCCATGATTATATGAGGGGCAAGGACAAGCTAAACACCTGACCCTCCATGATTATATGAGGGGCAAGGACAAGCTAAACACCTGACCCTCCATGATTATATGAGGAGCAAGGACAAGCTAAACACCTGACCCTCCATGATTATATGAGGGGCAAGGACAAGCTAAACACCTGGCCCTCCATGATTATATGAGGAGCAAGGACAAGCTAAACACCTGACCCTCCATGATTATATGAGGGGCAAGGACAAGCTAAACACCTGACCCTCCATGATTATATGAGGGGCAAGGACAAGCTAAACACCTGACCCTCCATGATTATATGAGGGGCAAGGACAAGCTAAACACCTGACCCTCCATGATTATATGAGGGGCAAGGACAAGCTAAACACCTGACCCTCCATGATTATATGAGGAGCAAGGGCAAGCTAAACACCTGACCCTCCATGATTATATGAGGGGCAAGGACAAGCTAAACACCTGACCCTCCATGATTATATGAGGGGCAAGGACAAGCTAAACACCTGACCCTCCATGATTATATGAGGGGCAAGGACAAGCTAAACACCTGACCCTCCATGATTATATGAGGAGCAAGGACAAGCTAAACACCTGACCCTCCATGATTATATGAGGAAGGTCAAGCTAAACACCTGACCCTCCATGATTATATGAGGGGCAAGGAAAAGCTAAACACCTGACCCTCCATGATTATATGAGGGGCAAGGACAAGCTAAACACCTGACCCTCCATGATTATATGAGGGACAAGGACAAGCTAAACACCTGACCCTCCATGATTATATGAGGAGCAAGGACAAGCTAAACACCTGACCCTCCATGATTATATGAGGGGCAAGGACAAGCTAAACACCTGACCCTCCATGATTATATGAGGGGCAAGGACAAGCTAAACACCTGACCCTCCATGATTATATGAGGGGCAAGGACAAGCTAAACACCTGACCCTCCATGATTATATGAGGGACAAGGGCAAGCTAAACACCTGACCCTCCATGATTATATGAGGGGCAAGGACAAGCTAAACACCTGACCCTCCATGATTATATGAGGAAGGACAAGCTAAACACCTGACCCTCCATGATTATATGAGGGGCAAGAACAAGCTAAACACCTGACCCTCCATGATTATATGAGGAAGGGCAAGCTAAACACCTGACCCTCCATGATTATATGAGGAAGGACAAGCTAAACACCTGACCCTCCATGATTATATGAGGAGCAAGGACAAGCTAAACACCTGACCCTCCATGATTATATGAGGGGCAAGGACAAGCTAAACACCTGACCCTCCATGATTATATGAGGGGCAAGGACAAGCTAAACACCTGACCCTCCATGATTATATGAGGAGCAAGGACAAGCTAAACACCTGACCCTCCATGATTATATGAGGGGCAAGGACAAGCTAAACACCTGACCCTCCATGATTATATGAGGAGCAAGGACAAGCTAAACACCTGACCCTCCATGATTATATGAGGGGCAAGGACAAGCTAAACACCTGACCCTCCATGATTATATTAGGAGCAAGGACAAGCTAAACACCTGACCCTCCATGATTATATGAGGAGCAAGGACAAGCTAAACACCTGACCCTCCATGATTACATGAGGGGCAAGGACAAGCTAAACACCTGACCCTCCATGATTATATGTGGAGCAAGGAGAAGCTAAACACCTGACCCTCCATGATTATATGAGGGGCAAGAACAAGCTAAACACCTGACCCTCCATGATTATATGAGGGGCAAGGACAAGCTAAACACCTGACCCTCCATGATTATATGAGGAGCAAGGACAAGCTAAACACCTGACCCTCCATGATTATATGAGGGGCAAGGACAAGCTAAACACCTGACCCTCCATGATTATATGAGGAGCAAGGACAAGCTAAACACCTGACCCTCCATGATTATATGAGGGGCAAGGACAAGCTTAAACACCTGACCCTCCATGATTATATGAGGGGCAAGAACAAGCTAAACACCTGACCCTCCATGATTATATGAGGGGCAAGGACAAGCTAAACACCTGACCCTCCATGATTATATGAGGGGCAAGGACAAGCTAAACACCTGACCCTCCATGATTATATGAGGGGCAAGGACAAGCTAAACACCTGACCCTCCATGATTATATGAGGGGCAAGGACAAGCTAAACACCTGACCCTCCATGATTATATGAGGGGTAAGGACAAGCTAAACACCTGACCCTCCATGATTATATGAGGAGCAAGGACAAGCTAAACACCTGACCCTCCATGATTATATGAGGGGCAAGGAGAAGCTAAACACCTGACCCTCCATGATTATATGAGGGGCAAGGACAAGCTAAACACCTGACCCTCCATGATTATATGAGGGGCAAGGACAAGCTAAACACCTGACCCTCCATGATTATATGAGGGGCAAGGACAAGCTAAACACCTGACCCTCCATGATTATATGAGGGGCAAGGACAAGCTAAACACCTGACCCTCCATGATTATATGAGGAGCAAGGACAAGCTAAACACCTGACCCTCCATGATTATATGAGGGGCAAGGACAAGCTAAACACCTGACCCTCCATGATTATATGAGAGGCAAGGACAAGCTAAACACCTGACCCTCCATGATTATATGAGGGGCAAGGACAAGCTAAACACCTGACCCTCCATGATTATATGAGGGGCAAGGGCAAGCTAAACACCTGACCCTCCATGATTATATGAGGAGCAAAGGCAAGCTAAACACCTGACCCTCCATGATTATATGAGGAGCAAGGGCAAGCTAATCACCTGACCCTCCATGATTATATGAGGGGCAAGGACAAGCTAAACACCTGACCCTCCATGATTATATGAGGAGCAAGGACAAGCTAAACACCTGACCCTCCATGATTATATGAGGGGCAAGGACAAGCTAAACACCTGACCCTCCATGATTATATGAGGAGCAAGGACAAGCTAAACACCTGACCCTCCATGATTATATGAGGAGCAAGGACAAGCTAAACACCTGATCCTCCATGATTATATGAGGGGCAAGGACAAGCTAAACACCTGACCCTCCATGATTATATGAGGGGCAAGGACAAGCTAAACACCTGACCCTCCATGATTATATGATGGGCAAGGACAAGCTAAACACCTGACCCTCCATGATTATATGATGGGCAAGGACAAGCTAAACACCTGACCCTCCATGATTATATGAGGGGAAAGGGCAAGCTAAACACCTGACCCTCCATGATTATATGAGGGGCAAGGACAAGCTAAACACCTGACCCTCCATGATTATATGAGGAGCAAGGACAAGCTAAACACCTGACCCTCCATGATTATATGAGGGGCAAGGACAAGCTAAACACCTGACCCTCCATGATTATATGAGGAGCAAGGACAAGCTAAACACCTGACCCTCCATGATTATATGAGGGGCAAGGACAAGCTAAACACCTGACCCTCCATGATTATATGAGGGGCAAGGACAAGCTAAACACCTGACCCTCCATGATTATATGAGGGGCAAGGACAAGCTAAACACCTGACCCTCCATGATTATATGAGGGGCAAGGACAAGCTAAACACCTGACCCTCCATGATTATATGAGGAGCAAGGGCAAGCTAAACACCTGACCCTCCATGATTATATGAGGGGCAAGGACAAGCTAAACACCTGACCCTCCATGATTATATGAGGGGCAAGGACAAGCTAAACACCTGACCCTCCATGATTATATGAGGGGCAAGGACAAGCTAAACACCTGACCCTCCATGATTATATGAGGAGCAAGGACAAGCTAAACACCTGACCCTCCATGATTATATGAGGAAGGTCAAGCTAAACACCTGACCCTCCATGATTATATGAGGGGCAAGGACAAGCTAAACACCTGACCCTCCATGATTATATGAGGAGTAAGAACAAGCTAAACACCTGACCCTCCATGATTATATGAGGAAGGGCAAGCTAAACACCGGACCCTCCATGATTATATGAGGAAGGACAAGCTAAACACCTGACCCTCCATGATTATATGAGGAGCAAGGACAAGCTAAACACCTGACCCTCCATGATTATATGAGGGGCAAGGACAAGCTAAACACCTGACCCTCCATGATTATATGAGGGGCAAGGACAAGCTAAACACCTGACCCTCCATGATTATATGAGGAGCAAGGACAAGCTAAACACCTGACCCTCCATGATTATATGAGGGGCAAGGACAAGCTAAACACCTGACCCTCCATGATTATATGAGGAGCAAGGACAAGCTAAACACCTGACCCTCCATGATTATATGAGGGGCAAGGACAAGCTAAACACCTGACCCTCCATGATTATATTAGGAGCAAGGACAAGCTAAACACCTGACCCTCCATGATTATATGAGGAGCAAGGACAAGCTAAACACCTGACCCTCCATGATTACATGAGGGGCAAGGACAAGCTAAACACCTGACCCTCCATGATTATATGTGGAGCAAGGAGAAGCTAAACACCTGACCCTCCATGATTATATGAGGGGCAAGAACAAGCTAAACACCTGACCCTCCATGATTATATGAGGGGCAAGGACAAGCTAAACACCTGACCCTCCATGATTATATGAGGAGCAAGGACAAGCTAAACACCTGACCCTCCATGATTATATGAGGGGCAAGGACAAGCTAAACACCTGACCCTCCATGATTATATGAGGAGCAAGGACAAGCTAAACACCTGACCCTCCATGATTATATGAGGGGCAAGGACAAGCTTAAACACCTGACCCTCCATGATTATATGAGGGGCAAGAACAAGCTAAACACCTGACCCTCCATGATTATATGAGGGGCAAGGACAAGCTAAACACCTGACCCTCCATGATTATATGAGGGGCAAGGACAAGCTAAACACCTGACCCTCCATGATTATATGAGGGGCAAGGACAAGCTAAACACCTGACCCTCCATGATTATATGAGGGGCAAGGACAAGCTAAACACCTGACCCTCCATGATTATATGAGGGGTAAGGACAAGCTAAACACCTGACCCTCCATGATTATATGAGGAGCAAGGACAAGCTAAACACCTGACCCTCCATGATTATATGAGGGGCAAGGAGAAGCTAAACACCTGACCCTCCATGATTATATGAGGGGCAAGGACAAGCTAAACACCTGACCCTCCATGATTATATGAGGGGCAAGGACAAGCTAAACACCTGACCCTCCATGATTATATGAGGGGCAAGGACAAGCTAAACACCTGACCCTCCATGATTATATGAGGGGCAAGGACAAGCTAAACACCTGACCCTCCATGATTATATGAGGAGCAAGGACAAGCTAAACACCTGACCCTCCATGATTATATGAGGGGCAAGGACAAGCTAAACACCTGACCCTCCATGATTATATGAGAGGCAAGGACAAGCTAAACACCTGACCCTCCATGATTATATGAGGGGCAAGGACAAGCTAAACACCTGACCCTCCATGATTATATGAGGGGCAAGGGCAAGCTAAACACCTGACCCTCCATGATTATATGAGGAGCAAAGGCAAGCTAAACACCTGACCCTCCATGATTATATGAGGAGCAAGGGCAAGCTAATCACCTGACCCTCCATGATTATATGAGGGGCAAGGACAAGCTAAACACCTGACCCTCCATGATTATATGAGGAGCAAGGACAAGCTAAACACCTGACCCTCCATGATTATATGAGGGGCAAGGACAAGCTAAACACCTGACCCTCCATGATTATATGAGGGGCAAGGACAAGCTAAACACCTGACCCTCCATGATTATATGAGGAGCAAGGACAAGCTAAACACCTGACCCTCCATGATTATATGAGGAGCAAGGACAAGCTAAACACCTGATCCTCCATGATTATATGAGGGGCAAGGACAAGCTAAACACCTGACCCTCCATGATTATATGAGGGGCAAGGACAAGCTAAACACCTGACCCTCCATGATTATATGATGGGCAAGGACAAGCTAAACACCTGACCCTCCATGATTATATGATGGGCAAGGACAAGCTAAACACCTGACCCTCCATGATTATATGAGGGGAAAGGGCAAGCTAAACACCTGACCCTCCATGATTATATGAGGAGCAATGGCAAGTTAAACACCTGACCCTCCATGATTATATGAGGGGCAAGGACAAGCGAAACACCTGACCCTCCATGATTATATGAGGGACAAGGACAAGCTAAACACCTGACCCTCCATGATTATATGAGGAGCAAGGACAAGCTAAACACCTGACCCTCCATGATTATATGAGGGGCAAGGACAAGCTAAACACCTGACCCTCCATGATTATATGAGGGGCAAGGACAAGCTAAACACCTGACCCTCCATGATTATATGAGGGGCAAGGACAAGCTAAACACCTGACCCTCCATGATTATATGAGGGACAAGGGCAAGCTAAACACCTGACCCTCCATGATTATATGAGGGGCAAGGACAAGCTAAACACCTGACCCTCCATGATTATATGAGGAAGGACAAGCTAAACACCTGACCCTCCATGATTATATGAGGAGCAAGGACAAGCTAAACACCTGACCCTCCATTATTATATGAGGGGCAAGGACAAGCTAAACACCTGACCCTCCATGATTATATGAGGGGCAAGGACAAGCTAAACACCTGACCCTCCATGATTATATGAGGAGCAAAGGCAAGCTAAACACCTGACCCTCCATGATTATATGAGGAGCAAGGGCAAGCTAATCACCTGACCCTCCATGATTATATGAGGGGCAAGGACAAGCTAAACACCTGACCCTCCATGATTATATGAGGAGCAAGGACAAGCTAAACACCTGACCCTCCATGATTATATGAGGGGCAAGGACAAGCTAAACACCTGACCCTCCATGATTATATGAGGAGCAAGGACAAGCTAAACACCTGACCCTCCATGATTATATGAGGGGCAAGGACAAGCTAAACACCTGACCCTCCATGATTATATGAGGGGCAAGGACAAGCTAAACACCTGACCCTCCATGATTATATGATGGGCAAGGACAAGCTAAACACCTGACCCTCCATGATTATATGATGGGCAAGGACAAGCTAAACACCTGACCCTCCATGATTATATGAGGGGAAAGGGCAAGCTAAACACCTGACCCTCCATGATTATATGAGGAGCAATGGCAAGTTAAACACCTGACCCTCCATGATTATATGAGGGGCAAGGACAAGCGAAACACCTGACCCTCCATGATTATATGAGGGGCAAGAACAAGCTAAACACCTGACCCTCCATGATTATATGAGGGGCAAGGACAAGCTAAACACCTGACCCTCCATGATTATATGAGGAGCAAGGACAAGCTAAACACATGACCCTCCATGATTATATGAGGGGCAAGGACAAGCTAAACACCTGACCCTCCATGATTATATGAGGGGCAAGGACAAGCTAAACACCTGACCCTCCATGATTATATGAGGAAGGACAAGCTAAACACCTGACCCTCCATGATTATATGAGGGGCAAGGACAAGCTAAACACCTGACCCTCCATGATTATATGAGGGGCAAGGACAAGCTAAACACCTGACCCTCCATGATTATATGAGGAGCAAGGACAAGCTAAACACATGACCCTCCATGATTATATGAGGGGCAAGGACAAGCTAAACACCTGACCCTCCATGATTATATGAGGAGCAAGGACAAGCTAAACACCTGACCCTCCATGATTATATGAGGGGCAAGGACAAGCTAAACACCTGACCCTCCATGATTATATGAGGGGCAAGGACAAGCTAAACACATGACCCTCCATGATTATATGAGGGGCAAGGACAAGCTAAACACCTGACCCTCCATGATTATATGAGGGGCAAGGACAAGCTAAACACCTGACCCTCCATGATTATATGAGGAGCAAGGACAAGCTAAACACCTGACCCTCCATGATTATATGAGGGGCAAGGACAAGCTAAACACCTGGCCCTCCATGATTATATGAGGAGCAAGGACAAGCTAAACACCTGACCCTCCATGATTATATGAGGGGCAAGGACAAGCTAAACACCTGACCCTCCATGATTATATGAGGGGCAAGGACAAGCTAAACACCTGACCCTCCATGATTATATGAGGGGCAAGGACAAGCTAAACACCTGACCCTCCATGATTATATGAGGGGCAAGGACAAGCTAAACACCTGACCCTCCATGATTATATGAGGAGCAAGGGCAAGCTAAACACCTGACCCTCCATGATTATATGAGGGGCAAGGACAAGCTAAACACCTGACCCTCCATGATTATATGAGGGGCAAGGACAAGCTAAACACCTGACCCTCCATGATTATATGAGGGGCAAGGACAAGCTAAACACCTGACCCTCCATGATTATATGAGGAGCAAGGACAAGCTAAACACCTGACCCTCCATGATTATATGAGGAAGGTCAAGCTAAACACCTGACCCTCCATGATTATATGAGGGGCAAGGAAAAGCTAAACACCTGACCCTCCATGATTATATGAGGGGCAAGGACAAGCTAAACACCTGACCCTCCATGATTATATGAGGGACAAGGACAAGCTAAACACCTGACCCTCCATGATTATATGAGGAGCAAGGACAAGCTAAACACCTGACCCTCCATGATTATATGAGGGGCAAGGACAAGCTAAACACCTGACCCTCCATGATTATATGAGGGGCAAGGACAAGCTAAACACCTGACCCTCCATGATTATATGAGGGGCAAGGACAAGCTAAACACCTGACCCTCCATGATTATATGAGGGACAAGGGCAAGCTAAACACCTGACCCTCCATGATTATATGAGGGGCAAGGACAAGCTAAACACCTGACCCTCCATGATTATATGAGGAAGGACAAGCTAAACACCTGACCCTCCATGATTATATGAGGAGCAAGGACAAGCTAAACACCTGACCCTCCATTATTATATGAGGGGCAAGGACAAGCTAAACACCTGACCCTCCATGATTATATGAGGAGTAAGGACAAGCTAAACACCTGACTCTCCATGATTATATGAGGGGCAAGGGCAAGCTAAACACCTGACCCTCCATGATTATATGAGGGGCAAGCACAAGCTAAACACCTGACCCTCCATGATTATATGAGGGGCAAGGACAAGCTAAACACCTGACCCTCCATGATTATATGAGGGGCAAGGACAAGCTAAACACCTGACCCTCCATGATTATATGAGGGGCAAGGACAAGCTAAACACCTGACCCTCCATGATTATATGAGGGGCAAGGACAAGCTAAACACCTGACCCTCCATGATTATATGAGGAGCAAGGACAAGCTAAACACCTGACCCTCCATGATTATATGAGGGGCAAGGAGAAGCTAAACACCTGACCCTCCATGATTATATGAGGAGCAAGGACAAGCTAAACACCTGACCCTCCATGATTATATGATGGGCAAGGACAAGCTAAACACCTGACCCTCCATGATTATATGAGGAGCAAGGACAAGCTAATCACCTGACCCTCCATGATTATATGAGGGGCAAGGACAAGCTAAACACCTGACCCTCCATGATTATATGAGGGGCAAGGACAAGCTAAACACCTGACCCTCCATGATTATATGAGAGGCAAGGACAAGCTAAACACCTGACCCTCCATGATTATATGAGGAGCAAGGACAAGCTTAACACCTGACCCTCCATGATTATATGAGTGGCAAGGACAAGCTAAACACCTGACCCTCCATGATTATATGAGGGGCAAGGACAAGCTAAACACCTGACCCTCCATGATTATATGAGGGGCAAGGACAAGCTAAACACCTGACCCTCCATGATTATATGAGGAGCAAGGACAAGCTAAACACCTGACCCTCCATGATTATATGAGGAGCAAGGACAAGCTAAACACCTGACCCTCCATGATTATATGAGTGGCAAGGACAAGCTAAACACCTGACCCTCCATGATTATATGAGGGGCAAGGACAAGCTAAACACCTGACCCTCCATGATTATATGAGGAGGAAGGACAAGCTAAACACCTGACCCTCCATGATTACATGAGGGGCAAGGACAAGCTAAACACCTGACCCTCCATGATTACATGAGGGGCAAGGACAAGCTAAACACCTGACCCTCCATGATTATATGAGGGGCAAGGACAAGCTAAACACCTGACCCTCCATGATTATATGAGGGGCAAGGACAAGCTAAACACCTGACACTCCATGATTATATGAGGGGCAAGGACAAGCTAAACACCTGACCCTCCATGATTATATGAGGGGCAAGGAGAAGCTAAACACCTGACCCTCCATGATTATATGAGGAGCAAGGACAAGATAAACACCTGACCCTCCATGATTATATGAGGGGCAAGGAGAAGCTAAACACCTGACCCTCCATGATTATATGAGGAGCAAGGACAAGCTAAACACCTGATCCTCCATGATTATATGAGGGGCAAGGACAAGCTAAACACCTGACCCTCCATGATTATATGAGGAGCAAGGACAAGCTAAACACCTGACCCTCCATGATTATATGAGGGGCAAGGACAAGCTAAACACCTGACCCTCCATGATTATATGAGGGGCAAGGACAAGCTAAACACCTGACACTCCATGATTATATGAGGAGCAAGGACAAGCTAAACACCTGACCCTCCATGATTATATGAGGGGCAAGGACAAGCTAAACACCTGACCCTCCATGATTATATGAGGGGCAAGGACAAGCTAAACACCTGACCCTCCATGATTATATGAGGGGCAAGGACAAGCTAAACACCTGACCCTCCATGATTATATGAGGGGCAAGGACAAGCTAAACACCTGACCCTCCATGATTATATGAGGGGCAAGGACAAGCTAAACACCTGACCCTCCATGATTATATGAGGGGCAAGGACAAGCTAAACACCTGACCCTCCATGATTATATGAGGGGCAAGGACAAGCTAAACACCTGACCCTCCATGATTATATGAGGAGCAAGGGCAAGCTAAACACCTGACCCTCCATGATTATATGAGGGGCAAGGACAAGCTAAACACCTGACCCTCCATGATTATATGAGGGGCAAGGACAAGCTAAACACCTGACCCTCCATGATTATATGAGGGGCAAGGACAAGCTAAACACCTGACCCTCCATGATTATATGAGGAGCAAGGACAAGCTAAACACCTGACCCTCCATGATTATATGAGGAAGGTCAAGCTAAACACCTGACCCTCCATGATTATATGAGGGGCAAGGACAAGCTAAACACCTGACCCTCCATGATTATATGAGGGGCAAGGACAAGCTAAACACCTGACCCTCCATGATTATATGAGGGACAAGGACAAGCTAAACACCTGACCCTCCATGATTATATGAGGAGCAAGGACAAGCTAAACACCTGACCCTCCATGATTATATGAGGGGCAAGGACAAGCTAAACACCTGACCCTCCATGATTATATGAGGGGCAAGGACAAGCTAAACACCTGACCCTCCATGATTATATGAGGGGCAAGGACAAGCTAAACACCTGACCCTCCATGATTATATGAGGGACAAGGGCAAGCTAAACACCTGACCCTCCATGATTATATGAGGGGCAAGGACAAGCTAAACACCTGACCCTCCATGATTATATGAGGAAGGACAAGCTAAACACCTGACCCTCCATGATTATATGAGGAGCAAGGACAAGCTAAACACCTGACCCTCCATTATTATATGAGGGGCAAGGACAAGCTAAACACCTGACCCTCCATGATTATATGAGGAGTAAGGACAAGCTAAACACCTGACCCTCCATGATTATATGAGGGGCAAGGACAAGCTAAACACCTGACCCTCCATGATTATATGAGGAGCAAGGACAAGCTAAACACCTGACCCTCCATGATTATATGAGGAGCAAGGACAAGCTAAACACCTGACCCTCCATGATTATATGAGGAGCAAGGACAAGCTAAACACCTGACCCTCCATGATTATATGAGGGGCAAGGGCAAGCTAAACACCTGACCCTCCATGATTATATGAGGGGCAAGCACAAGCTAAACACCTGACCCTCCATGATTATATGAGGGGCAAGGACAAGCTAAACACCTGACCCTCCATGATTATATGAGGGGCAAGGACAAGCTAAACACCTGACCCTCCATGATTATATGAGGGGCAAGGACAAGCTAAACACCTGACCCTCCATGATTATATGAGGAGCAAGGACAAGCTAAACACCTGACCCTCCATGATTATATGAGGGGCAAGGACAAGCTAAACACCTGACCCTCCATGATTATATGAGGGGCAAGGACAAGCTAAACACCTGACCCTCCATGATTATATGAGGAGCAAGGACAAGCTAAACACCTGACCCTCCATGATTATATGAGGGGCAAGGACAAGCTAAACACCTGACCCTCCATGATTATATGAGGAGCAAGGACAAGCTAAACACCTGACCCTCCATGATTATATGAGGAGCAAGGACAAGCTAAACACCTGACCCTCCATGATTATATGAGGGGCAAGGAGAAGCTAAACACCTGACCCTCCATGATTATATGAGGAGCAAGGACAAGCTAAACACCTGACCCTCCATGATTATATGAGGGGCAAGGACAAGCTAAACACCTGACCCTCCATGATTATATGAGGAGCAAGGACAAGCTAATCACCTGACCCTCCATGATTATATGAGGGGCAAGGACAAGCTAAACACCTGACCCTCCATGATTATATGAGGGGCAAGGACAAGCTAATCACCTGACCCTCCATGATTATATGAGGAGCAAGGACAAGCTTAACACCTGACCCTCCATGATTATATGAGGGGCAAGGACAAGCTAAACACCTGACCCTCCATGATTATATGAGGGGCAAGGACAAGCTAATCACCTGACCCTCCATGATTATATGAGGAGCAAGGGCATGCTAAACACCTGACCCTCCATGATTATATGAGGGGGAAGGACAAGCTAAACACCTGACCCTCCATGATTATATGAGCAGCAAGGACAAGCTAAACACCTGACCCTCCATGATTATATGAGGGGCAAGGACAAGCTAAACACCTGACCCTCCATGATTATATGAGGGGCAAGGACAAGCTAAACACCTGACCCTCCATGATTATATGAGTGGCAAGGACAAGCTAAACTCCTGACCCTCCATGATTATATGAGGAGCAAGGACAAGCTAAACACCTGACCTTCCATGATTATATGAGGGGCAAGGACAAGCTAAACACCTGACCCTCCATGATTATATGAGGGGCAAGGACAAGCTAAACACCTGACCCTCCATGATTATATGAGTGGCAAGGACAAGCTAAACACCTGACCCTCCATGATTATATGAGGAGCAAGGACAAGCTAAACACCTGACCCTCCATGATTATATGAGGAGCAAGGACAAGCTAAACACCTGACCCTCCATGATTACATGAGGGGCAAGGACAAGCTAAACACCTGACCCTCCATGATTATATGAGGGGCAAGGACAAGCTAAACACCTGACCCTCCATGATTATATGAGGGGCAAGGACAAGCTAAACACCTGACACTCCATGATTATATGAGGAGCAAGGACAAGCTAAACACCTGACCCTCCATGATTATATGAGGGGCAAGGACAAGCTAAACACCTGACCCTCCATGATTATATGAGGAGCAAGGACAAGCTAAACACCTGACCCTCCATGATTATATGAGGGGCAAGGACAAGCTAAACACCTGACCCTCCATGATTATATGAGGGACAAGGACAAGCTAAACACCTGACCCTCCATGATTATATGAGGAGCAAGGACAAGCTAAACACCTGACCCTCCATGATTATATGAGGGGCAAGGACAAGCTAAACACCTGACCCTCCATGATTATATGAGGGGCAAGGACAAGCTAAACACCTGACACTCCATGATTATATGAGGAGCAAGGACAAGCTAAACACCTGACCCTCCATGATTATATGAGGGGCAAGGACAAGCTAAACACCTGACCCTCCATGATTATATGAGGGGCAAGGACAAGCTAAACACCTGACCCTCCATGATTATATGAGGAGCAAGGACAAGCTAAACACCTGACCCTCCATGATTATATGAGGGGCAAGGACAAGCTAAACACCTGACCCTCCATGATTATATGAGGGGCAAGGACAAGCTAAACACCTGACCCTCCATGATTATATGAGGAGCAAGGACAAGCTAAACACCTGACCCTCCATGATTATATGAGGGGCAAGGACAAGCTAAACACCTGACCCTCCATGATTATATGAGGGGCAAGGACAAGCTAAACACCTGACCCTCCATGATTATATGAGGGGCAAGGACAAGCTAAACACCTGACCCTCCATGATTATATGAGGAGCAAGGACAAGCTAAACACCTGACCCTCCATGATTATATGAGGGGCAAGGAGAAGCTAAACACCTGACCCTCCATGATTATATGAGGAGCAAGGACAAGCTAAACACCTGACCCTCCATGATTATATGAGGGGCAAGGACAAGCTAAACACCTGACCCTCCATGATTATATGAGGAGCTAGGACAAGCTAAACACCTGACCCTCCATGATTATATGAGGAGCAAGGACAAGCTTAACACCTGACCCTCCATGATTATATGAGGAGCAAGGGCATGCTAAACACCTGACCCTCCATGATTATATGAGGGGCAAGGACAAGCTAAACACCTGACCTTCCATGATTATATGAGGGGCAAGGACAAGCTAAACACCTGACCCTCCATGATTATATGAGGGGCAAGGACAAGCTAAACACCTGACCCTCCATGATTATATGAGTGGCAAGGACAAGCTAAACACCTGACCCTCCATGATTATATGAGGAGCAAGGACAAGCTAAACACCTGACCCTCCATGATTATATGAGGGGCAAGGACAAGCTAAACACCTGACCCTCCATGATTATATGAGGGGCAAGGACAAGCTAAACACCTGACCCTCCATGATTATATGAGGAGCAAGGACAAGCTAAACACCTGACCCTCCATGATTATATGAGGAGCAAGGACAAGCTAAACACCTGACCCTCCATGATTATATGAGGAGCAAGGACAAGCTAAACACCTGACCCTCCATGATTACATGAGGGGCAAGGACAAGCTAAACACCTGACCCTCCATGATTATATGAGGGGCAAGGACAAGCTAAACACCTGACCCTCCATGATTATATGAGGGGCAAGGACAAGCTAAACACCTGACACTCCATGATTATATGAGGAGCAAGGACAAGCTAAACACCTGACCCTCCATGATTATATGAGGGGCAAGGACAAGCTAAACACCTGACCCTCCATGATTATATGAGGGGCAAGGACAAGCTAAACACCTGACCCTCCATGATTATATGAGGGGCAAGGGCAAGCTAAAAATTATGAGGGGCAAGGACAAGCTAAACACCTGACCCTCCATGATTATATGAGGAGCAAGGACAAGCTAAACACCTGACCCTCCATGATTATATGAGGGGCAAGGACAAGCTAAACACCCGACCCTCCATGATTATATGAGGGGCAAGGACAAGCTAAACACCTGACCCTCCATGATTATATGAGGGGCAAGGACAAGCTAAACACCTGACCCTCCATGATTATATGAGGGGCAAGGACAAGCTAAACACCTGACCCTCCATGATTATATGAGGAGCAAGGGCAAGCTAAACACCTGACCCTCCATGATTATATGAGGGGCAAGGATAAGCTAAACACCTGACCCTCCATGATTATATGAGGGGCAAGGACAAGCTAAACACCTGACCCTCCATGATTATATGAGGGGCAAGGACAAGCTAAACACCTGACCCTCCATGATTATATGAGGAGCAAGGACAAGCTAAACACCTGACCTTCCATGATTATATGAGGGGCAAGAACAAGCTAAACACCTGACCCTCCATGATTATATGAGGGGCAAGAACAAGCTAAACAACTGACCCTCCATGATTATATGAGAGGCAAGGACAAGCTAAACACCTGACCCTCCATGATTATATGAGGGGCAAGGACAAGCTAAACACCTGACCCTCCATGATTATATGAGGAAGGGCAAGCTAAACACCTGACCCTCCATGATTATATGAGGAGCAAGGACAAGCTAAACACCGACCCTCCATGATTATATGAGGGGCAAGGACAAGCTAAACACCTGACCCTCCATGATTATATGAGGAGCAAGGACAAGCTAAACACCTGACCCTCCATGATTATATGAGGGGCAAGGACAAGCTAAACACCTGACCCTCCATGATTATATGAGGGGCAAGGGCAAGCTAATCACCTGACCCTCCATGATTATATGAGGAGCAAGGGCAAGCTAAACACCTGACCCTCCATGATTATATGAGGGGCAAGGACAAGCTAAACACCTGACCCTCCATGATTATATGAGGGGCAAGGACAAGCTAAACACCTGACCCTCCATGATTATATGAGGAGCAAGGACAAGCTAAACACCTGACCCTCCATGATTATATGAGGAGCAAGGACAAGCTAAACACCTGACCCTCCATGATTATATGAGGGGCAAGGACAAGCTAAACACCTGACCCTCCATGATTATATGAGGGGCAAGGACAAGCTAAACACCTGACCCTCCATGATTATATGAGGAGTAAGGACAAGCTAAACACCTGACCCTCCATGATTATATGAGGAGTAAGGACAAGCTAAACACCTGACCCTCCATGATTATATGAGGGGCAAGGACAAGCTAAACACCTGACCCTCCATGATTATATGAGGGGCAAGGACAAGCTAAACACCTGACCCTCCATGATTATATGAGGAGCAAGGACAAGCTAATCACCTGACCCTCCATGATTATATGAGGAAGGACAAGCTAAACACCTGACCCTCCATGATTATATGAGGGGCAAGGACAAGCTAAACACCTGACCCTCCATGAGGAAGGACAAGCTAAACACCTGACCCTCCATGATTATATGAGGGGCAAGGACAAGCTAAACACCTGACCCTCCATGATTATATGAGGAGCAAGGACAAGCTAAACACCTGACCCTCCATGATTATATGAGGAGCAAGGGCAAGCTAAACACCTGACCCTCCATGATTATATGAGGGGCAAGGACAAGCTAAACACCTGACCCTCCATGATTATATGAGGGGCAAGGACAAGCTAAACACCTGACCCTCCATGATTATATGAGGGGCAAGGACAAGCTAAACACCTGACCCTCCATGATTATATGAGGGGCAAGGACAAGCTAAATACCTGACCCTCCATGATTATATGAGGGGCAAGGACAAGCTAAACACCTGACCCTCCATGATTATATGAGGAAGGACAAGCTAAACACCTGACCCTCCATGATTATATGAGGGGCAAGGACAAGCTAAACACCTGACCCTCCATGATTATATGAGGGGCAAGGACAAGCTAAACACCTGACCCTCCATGATTATATGAGGAGCAAGGACAAGCTAAACACCTGACCCTCCATGATTATATGAGGGGCAAGGACAAGCTAAACACCTGACCCTCCATGATTATATGAGGGGCAAGGACAAGCTAAACACCTGACCCTCCATGATTATATGAGGGGCAAGGACAAGCTAAACACCTGACCCTCCATGATTATATGAGGGGCAAGGACAAGCTAAACACCTGACCCTCCATAATTATATGAGGGGCAAGGACAAGCTAAACACCTGACCCTCCATGATTATATGAGGAGCAAGGACAAGCTAAACACCTGACCCTCCATGATTATATGAGGAGCAAGGACAAGCTAAACACCTGACCCTCCATGATTATATGAGGGGCAAGGACAAGCTAAACACCTGACCCTCCATGATTATATGAGGGGCAAGGACAAGCTAAACACCTGACCCTCCATGATTATATGAGGAGCAAGGACAAGCTAAACACCTGACCCTCCATGATTATATGAGGGGCAAGGACCAGCTAAACACCTGACCCTCCATGATTATATGAGGAGCAAGGACAAGCTAAACACCCGACCCTCCATGATTATATGAGGGGCAAGGACAAGCTAAACACCTGACCCTCCATGATTATATGAGGGGCAAGGACAAGCTAAACACCTGACCCTCCATGATTATATGAGGAGCAAGGACAACCTAAACACCTGACCCTCCATGATTATATGAGGGGCAAGGACAAGCTAAACACCTGACCCTCCATGATTATATGAGGGGCAAGGGCAAGCTAAACACCTGACCCTCCATGATTATATGAGGAGCAAGGACAAGCTAAACACCTGACCCTCCATGATTATATGAGGAGCAAGGACAAGCTAAACACCTGACCCTCCATGATTATATGAGGAGCAAGGACAACCTAAACACCTGACCCTCCATGATTATATGATGGGCAAGGACAAGCTAAACACCTGACCCTCCATGATTATATGAGAGGCAAGGACAAGCTAAACACCCGACCCTCCATGATTATATGAGGAGCAAGGACAAGCTAAACACCTGACCCTCCATGATTATATGAGGGGCAAGGACAAGCTAAACACCTGACCCTCCATGATTATATGAGGAGCAAGGACAAGCTAAACACCTGACCCTCCATGATTATATGAGGGGCAAGGACAAGCTAAACACCTGACCCTCCATGATTATATGAGAGGCAAGGACAAGCTAAACACCTGACCCTCCATGATTATATGAGGAGCAAGGACAAGCTAAACACCTGACCCTCCATGATTATATGAGGGGCAAGGGCAAGCTAAACACCTGACCTCCATGATTATATGAGGGGCAAGGACAAGCTAAACACCTGACCCTCCATGATTATATGAGGGGCAAGGACAAGCTAAACACCTGACCCTCCATGATTATATGAGGAAGGACAAGCTAAACACCTGACCCTCCATGATTATATGAGGAGCAAGGACAAGCTAAACACCTGACCCTCCATGATTATATGAGGAGCAAGGGCAAGCTAAACACCTGACCCTCCATGA
This sequence comes from Cladorhizidae sp. MBARI D1340-BT2, assembly GCA_028752905.1. NCBI lineage: Eukaryota > Metazoa > Porifera > Demospongiae > Poecilosclerida > Cladorhizidae > Cladorhizidae sp. MBARI D1340-BT2. The sequence goes on along the minus strand of JAQNBH010000016.1, from coordinate 43,923,776 downwards.
TTATATGAGGGGCAAGGACAAGCTAAACACCTGACCCTCCATGATTATATGAGGGGCAAGGACAATTTAAACACCTGACCTTCCATGATTATATGAGGAGCAAGGACAAGCTAAACACCTGACCCTCCATGATTATATGAGGGGCAAGGACAAGCTAAACACCTGACCCTCCATGATTATATGAGGGGCAAGGACAATTTAAACACCTGACCTTCCATGATTATATGAGGAGCAAGGACAAGCTAAACACCTGACCCTCCATGATTATAGGAGTGGCAAGGACAAGCTAAACACCTGACCCTCCATGATTATATGAGGGGCAAGGACAAGCTAAACACCTGACCCTCCATGATTATATGAGGAAGGACAAGCTAAACACCTGACCCTCCATGATTATATGAGGAAGGACAAGCTAAACACCTGACCCTCCCTGATTATATGAGGGGCAAGGACAAGCTAAACACCTGACCCTCCATGATTATATGAGGGGCAAGGACAAGCTAAACACCTGACCCTCCATGATTATATGAGGAAGGACAAGCTAAACACCTGACCCTCCATGATTATATGAGGAAGGACAAGCTAAACACCTGACCCTCCATGATTATATGAGGGGCAAGGACAAGCTAAACACCTGACCCTCCATGATTATATGAGGGGCAAGGACAAGCTAAACACCTGACCCTCCATGATTATATGAGGGGCAAGGACAAGCTAAACACCTGACCCTCCATGATTATATGAGGAGCAAGGACAAGCTAAACACCTGACCCTCCATGATTATATGAGGGGCAAGCACAAGCTAAACACCTGACCCTCCATGATTATATGAGGAAGGGCAAGCTAAACACCTGACCCTCCATGATTATATGAGGGGCAAGGGCAAGCTAAACACCTGACCCTCCATGATTATATGAGGGGCAAGGACAAGCTAAACACCTGACCCTCCATGATTATATGAGGAGCAAGGACAAGCTAAACACCTGACCCTCCATGATTATATGAGGGGCAAGGACAAGCTAAACACCTGACCCTCCATGATTATATGAGGAGCAAGAACAAGCTAAACACCTGACCCTCCATGATTATATGAGGGGCAAGGACAAGCTAAACACCTGACCCTCCATGATTATATGAGAGGCAAGGACAAGCTAAACACCTGACCCTCCATGATTATATGATGGGCAAGGACAAGCTAAACACCTGACCCTCCATGATTATATGAGAGGCAAGGACAAGCTAAACACCTGACCCTCCATGATTATATGAGAGGCAAGGACAAGCTAAACACCTGACCCTCCATGATTATATGAGGGGCAAGGACAAGCTAAACACCTGACCCTCCATGATTATATGAGGAAGGGCAAGCTAAACACCTGACCCTCCATGATTATATGAGGAGCAAGGACAAGCTAAACACCTGACCCTCCATGATTATATGAGGAAGGACAAGCTAAACACCTGACCCTCCATGATTATATGAGGAAGGACAAGCTAAACACCTGACCCTCCATGATTATATGAGGAGCAAGGGCAAGCTAAACACCTGACCCTCCATGATTATATGAGGGGCAAGGACAAGCTAAACACCTGACCCTCCATGATTATATGAGGAGCAAGGACAAGCTAAACACCTGACCCTCCATTATGATGCCTCAAGGAAACCAAATGAAGGTGGTTTATAACGACAATGAGATGGCCTGCGACAGCTTTTTGTGCACTAAACGCTGAGAATCATTAGAATGCAAATGAGCAGCAGTTACGTATGAGAATCTTCTCCATTGAGTAAGCACACAAAAGCTACACATCATCATCGTGATAAAAGCAAAACTGGCCATGCATATATATTAACCCCTGGGTGTCTGCATATATATATATATTAACCCCTGGATGCATGCATATATATTAACCCTGGGTGTCTGCATATATATATATTAACCCCTGGGTATCTGCATATTCATATATTTAACCCCTGGATATCTTGCATATACATTAACCCCTTGGTATCTGCATATATATTAACCCCTGGGTATCTGCATATATGCCTATATTAACCCCTGGATATCTTGCATATACATTAACCCCTGAGTATATGCATATATTAACCCCTGGTTATCTGCATATATATTAACCCCTATACATCAACCCAGGGATATGTAAACCCAGGGATATGTAAATTCAGAAATTGGTTTTAAATGTCGATAATCTTAAAACTTGTTATAGCGTTTTCTATTCTAAAGGTTTTGCAGGTGGTAGCAAGAATTCCTTTACTGTGGGTGGCCGACCTTTATTTAGCACTTGTCATCTCCTGCAGGACTTGTTCATAGAAGTACTTCACTTGCCATAGCACTGCACTTGCTATAGCACTGCACTTGCTAGAGCACTGCACTTGCTATAGCACTGCCCTTGCTAGAGCACTGCACTTGCTAGAGCACTGCACTTGCTAGAGCACTGCACTTGCTATAACACTGCACTTGCTAGAGCACTGCACTTGCCATAGCACTGCACTTGCTAGAGCACTGCACTTGCTAGAGCACTGCACTTGCTAGAGCACTGCACTTGCCATAGCACTGCACTTGCTATAGCACTGCACTTGCCATAGCACTGCACTTGCTAGAGCACTGCACTTGCTAGAGCACTGCACTTGCTACAGCACTGCACTTGCTATAGCACTGCACTTGCTAGAGCACTGCACTTGCTAGAGCACTGCACTTGCTATAGCACTGCACTTGCCATAGCACTGCACTTGCTAGAGCACTGCACTTGCTAGAGCACTGCACTTGCTATAGTACTAGTAACACTATGTTAGTGTAAGTAAGTACTTATTGAGCACAATCACAGTAGCACACAACACCAAGTATTGTACTTACTATAGTACTAGTAACACTATGTTAGTGTAAGTAAGTACTTATTGAGCATAATCACAGTAGCACACAACACTAAGTATTGTACTTACTATAGTACTAGTAACACTATGTTAGTGTAAGTAAGTACTTATTGAGCACAATCACAGTAGCACACAACACTAAGTATTGTACTTACTATAGTACTAGTAACACTATGTTAGTGTAAGTAAGTACTTATTGAGCACAATCACAGTAGCACACAACACCAAGTATTGTACTTACTATAGTACTAGTAACACTATGTTAGTGTAAGTAAGTACTTATTGAGCATAATCACAGTAGCACACAACACTAAGTATTGTACTTACTATAGTACTAGTGACACTATGTTAGTGTAAGTAAGTACTTATTGAGCACAATCACAGTAGCACACAACACCAAGTATTGTACTTACTATAGTACTAGTGACACTATGTTAGTGTAAGTAAGTACTTATTGAGCACAATCATAGTAGCACACAATGCGAAGTGCAAAGTATCGTTAAAGTACTTATCAGGTATTACAGTATTATTACTACTATTAAAAAAAGAGTTGTGTCATTGTTCTAAGATCACCTCTGCTCCGAACTCCTCCCAAACGACAGTCTCCTCCCACCCCCGGGAACTCCTCCCAAACCACAGTCTCCTCCCACCCCCGGGAACTCCTCCCAAACCACAGTCTCCTCCCACCCCCGGGAACTCCTCCTAAACCACAGTCTCCTCCCACCCTCGGATCAGTGCCTTTCCTGCTGGGCCAGCCATGCAATGCTTTCCTTTAACCCCTGAAATTGCACGAGGTAGTTAGCAGAAGTGTGCAGGTGCACCGTCATGTTTGAGGGATGTACTATTATCAAGGAACAACTTGACCGTTGAGTGCATACACCATGAATTGAACAGCTGGTCCTTGAAGAGCTCACGGACAGACATGTCTCGAGGCTGTAGCTGACCAGTGCATCGCGCTGGAACAAAAGCACACTTCATATGGGTGGAAGAAGCTCACCAGAGAGCGGACATGCTAGAAGAGCCGCCACCTCTCGTTGATCACGCAAGCCCACCACACCGACCTGCTCAGTTCCTCGTACTTCTAATATTCAGTTACTAACTGGAACCATTTGTGTCCCTGTCTGATCAAGATTAATGACCCGCGAAGGAGAGACACTTGTATCAGCTCTCACTACCTCTTTCCAAAAAGGAAGCATTGACTCCATCAAAATTCTCTGGCACTTTGCAACTTGTTCGGGTTATGTCTGTTTGACCAGCCATGCCTGGAGAGGGAGGAAAAAGCCCAAAGAATTTTTGAGTTCTACGAACCTCATGCTCCTTCAGGCCTTGTGAGCAATAATGCCCTAGCACAATTGGTGAGCTCACCGGTGCTTTGCAGGTTCTGCACAAACTTCTTAGTGGGCTCATCGGTCTCATCTATCACCAGAAGGGGCCTATGCTTCCTAGCTGAGTTCCTCTTTGCATCCTTTTCGCTGCAAATCTCCTCTGTCTCCTGTAATACGACCTCAACAGCGTCAGATACTGCCCTGAGAGCTCCTTGGTCGGAGGTGGACTCACCGCTCCTGCTAGAGAGAGCACCTTGGTCGGAGATGGACTCACCGCTCCTGCTAGAGAGAGCACCTTGGTCGGAGATGGACTCACCGCTCCTGCTAAGAGAGAGCACCTTGGCCGGAGGTGGACCCACCGCTCCTGCTAGAGAGAGCACCTTGGTCGGAGGTGGACTCACCACTCCTGCTAGAGAGAGCACCTTGGTCGGAGATGGACTCACCGCTCCTGCTAGAGAGAGCACCTTGGTCGGAGGTGGACTCACCGCTCTTGCTGGTCGGAGGTGGACTCACCGCTCCTGCTAGAGAGAGCACCTTGGTCGGAGATGGACTCACCGCTCCTGCTAGAGAGAGCACCTTGGTCGGAGGTGGACTCACCGCTCTTGCTGGTCGGAGGTGGACTCACCGCTCCTGCTAGAGAGAGCACCTTGGTCGGAGATGGACCCACTGCTCCTGCTAGAGAGAGCACCTTGGCCGGAGGTGGACCCACTGCTCCTGCTAAGAGAGAGCACCTAGGTCGGAGATGGACTCACCGCTCCTGCTAGAGAGAGCACCTTGGCCGGAGGTGGACCCGCTAGAGAGAGCACCTTGGTCGGAGATGGACTCACCGCTCCTGTTAGAGAGAGCACCTTGGTCGGAGATGGACTCACCGCTCCTGCTAGAGAGAGCACCTTGGTCGGAGATGGACTCACCGCTCCTGTTAGAGAGAGCACCTTGGCCGGAGATGGACTCACCGCTCCTGCTAGAGAGAGCACCTTGGTCGGAGGTGGACTCACCGCTCCTGCTAGAGAGAGCACCTTGGCCGGAGGTCGACCCACCGCTCCTGCTAGAGAGAGCACCTTGGTCGGAGATGGACTCACCGCTCCTGTTAGAGAGAGCACCTTGGTCGGAGATGGACCCACCGCTCCTGCTAGAGAGAGCACCTTGGTCGGAGGTGGACCCACCGCTCCTGCTAGAGAGAGCACCTTGGTCGGAGGTGGACTCACCACTCCTGCTAGAGAGAGCACCTTGGCCGGAGGTGGACTCACTGCTCCTGCTAGAGAGAGCACCTTGGTCGGAGATGGACTCACCGCTCCTGCTAGAGAGAGCACCTTGGTCGGAGGTGGACCCACCGCTCCTGCTAGAGAGAGCACCTTGGTCGGAGGTGGACTCACTGCTCCTGCTAGAGCTCTTTGACCACTTTCTCAGAGACACCGACCGTTTAACCTCGGCTGCATGGGCTTCTACGCATGCAAAGCTTTATCTAACATTGCTTTAGCGAAATTTATTCATTCATTATATTATTTAAATGATTGTTATAATTTCTGCAGTCATTATAATTTCTGCATTTACAGATTTAACCCCTGGATATATGCATAAACATTAACCCCTGGATATCTATAGACATTAACTCCTGGATATCTATAGACATCAATCCATAGATATATGTACATATTTAACCCCTGGATATCTGCATAAACATTAACCCCTGGATATTTATAGACATCAATCCATAGATATATGTACATATTTAACCCCTGGATATTTGCATAAACATTAACCCCTGGATGTATCTATAGACATCAACCGATAGATATTTACATATTTAACTCCTGGATATCTGCATAAATGTTAACCACCCCTGGATGTATCTAAGACATCAGCCCATAGATATATGTACATATTTAACCCCTGGATATCTGCATAAATGTTAACCCCTGGATGTATCTATAGACATCAACCCATAGATAAAAGTACATATTTAACCCCTGGATATCCACTCACATGTAAGGGATGCAAGGAGGCTTGGCCTGTGCAAATGCTTCTCTGTAGTTCTTGAAGGAGCCCCTGTTGTCAATGAGTTGTCTCGGCTCCTCTAGTCCCTGCAATCAATTTTAACCAGTTGGAGAATTACATATGTAAGTAACTACTGTAGTCCTCCATAATGTCCTGGATTTCCATAGTGGACATCCTTAGTTAACTACGCTAGTCCTCCATAATATCCTGGATTTCCATAGCGGACTTCCTTAGTTAACTACACTAGTCCTCCATAATATCCTGGATTTCCATAGTGGACATCCTTAGTTAACTACGCTAGTCCTCCATAATGTCCTGGATTTCCATAGTGGACATCCTTAGTTAACTACGCTAGTCCTCCATAATGTCCTGGATTTCCATAGTGGACATCCTTAGTTAACTACACTAGTCCTCCATAATGTTCTGGATTTCCATAGTGGACATCCTTAGCTAGTCCTCCATAATGTCCTGGATTTCCATAGCGGACTTCCTTAGTTAACTACACTAGTCCTCCATAATGTCCTGGATTTCCATAGTGGACATCCTTAGCTAGTCCTCCATAATGTCCTGGATTTCCATAGCGGACTTCCTTAGTTAACTACACTAGTCCTCCATAATGTCCTGGATTTCCATAGCGGACTTCCTTAGTTAACTACACTAGTCCTCCATAATGTCCTGGATTTCCATAGTGGACTTCCTTAGTTAACTACACTAGTCCTCCATAATGTTCTGGATTTCCATAGTGGACATCCTTAGCTAGTCCTCCATAATGTCCTGGATTTCCATAGTGGACATCCTTAGCTAGTCCTCCATAATGTCCTGCATTTTCATAGTGGACTTCCTTAGTTAGTTTAGGATGACCCACTCACCTTCAGCACACGATCTGCCCAGTCCAATCTTGAGATGGGAGAGGACTCAATGGCAGAGAGGATTGCTAGGTAAGAGTTGAAGTTGTTGAAACTATCCAATAGAGCCTAGACACACGGGCAGGTGTCCATTCGAGGGGGGGGGGGAGAGGAGGAGTTGGGAGGGGAAGAGGAGGAGTTGGGAGGGGAAGAGGAGGAGTTGGGAGTGGAAGAGGATGAGTTGGGAGGGGAAGAGGAGGAGTTGAGAGGGGAGGAGGAGGAGTTGGGAGGGGAAGAGGAGGAGTTGGGAGGGGAAGAGGAGGAGTTGGGAGGGGAAGAGGAGGAGTTGGGAGGGGGGAAGAGGAGGAGTTGGGAGGGGAAGAGGAGGAGTTGGGAGGGGAAGAGGAGGAGTTGGGAGGGGAAGAGGAGGAGTTGGGAGGGGAAGAGGAGGAGTTGGGAGGGGAAGAGGAGGAGTTGGGAGGGGAAGAGGAGGGTTGGGAGGGGAAGAGGAGGAGTTGGGAGGGGAAGAGGAGGAGTTGGGAGGGGAAGAGGAGGAGTTGGGAGGGGAAGAGGAGGAGTTGGGAGGGGAAGAGGAGGAGTTGGGAGGGGAAGAGGAGGAGTTGGGAGGGGAAGAGGAGGAGTTGGAATGGGAAGAGGAGGAGATGGAATGGGAAGAGGAGGGGTTGGAAGGTATGAAGATTGGAGCAATGAAGAAATCACACATAGTATCATTGAGATATGTACCTGTAAACTTTGAACTCGAGCTTAAAGCTCACAAGCTATGAAACTAGCCTGGCACGACCCTTTACCTCCTCAGTGGGAAGGAGGACCTGGTGTGGTCAAGTTGTTCCTGCCACCACTTAGTGGCAGCATGACGAGCATGTGCAGGCGTGTGCCACCTTCATGACGAGCATGTGCCACCTTCATGACGAGCATGTGTAGGCACGTGCCACCTTCATGACGAGCTACACATCACATGGAGTAGAGGCTCAAGATTCAGAATCTAATTACTTTCTGCCCCTTATGGAAGGGGTGGCCAGCCTCACAGCACAAACAGAACACGCAGAAAGCATCTTCCCCCGTCTCTGTTTATGATGTCATCTACATGCCCACCACACCCACACTGACATCCATCATTCCTCAGCCTGGAACTCCACCAATCAGAGCAGCCGGTAATTACATTCAGAAGAACAAATTAAGTACGCACATGCTCCCAGACCCTTTGCTGGGGTGGATAATGCTGTAAATCCCTACTAGAGAGCTGTCAGCCTAAAGCTTATTCAACACATGTAGGGTTATCTATACATATGTTGGTCTCATCTTCATGGCCAGGGTCAATATGTAATTGGCACGCAGGGCGCCCCCACGTGGTCTACTAGGTGCTTCGGTCTCACCTTCATGATGGCGATGAAGTGGTTCATCAATCTGCTCCTGGCTTTCATGTCGATGTTCCTCTTCAGTAGTGTCACTTTAGTCCTGCCGAGGGGAGCAAGTTAGAGAAAAGTCAGGAGGTCAAAAATATCTTGCAGCTAGTAATACATAAGAGTGTGCGTGCATGTGTGTGTGTGTGTATCTATATAGCAGGGCCACACACACAACACACACACACAGAGAGAGAGACACTCACACAGAGGGAGAGAGATACCCACAGAGACAGACATACCTCCCTCCACACACACACTAGAGATGTGCAGTGCATTGTTGGATTTTAAAAAAATTCAAAGAGAAAAATGAAATGAAGGGGAGAGAAAGGAACCACAGTTAAGTGAGTGGGTGGGTGGGTGGAGTGAGCGAGCGAGTGAGTGAGTGGGTGGAGTGAGCGAGTGAGTGAGTGAGTGAGTGAGTAAGTATGTAAGTAATAAGTATGTAAGTAAGTATGTATGTAAGTAAGTAAGTAAGTAATAAGTAATAAGTAAGTAAGTATGTAAGTATGTAAGTAAGTAAGTAAGTAAGTAAGTAAGTAAGTAAGTAAGTAAGTAAGTAAGTAAGTAAGTAAGTATGTAAGTAAGTAAATAAGTAAGTGTAAGTAAGTAAGTAAGTAAGTAAGTAAGTAAGTAAGAAGTAAGTAAGTAAGTAAGTAAGAAGTAAGTAAGTAAATAAGTAAGTAAGTAAGTAAGTATGTAAGTAAGTAAGTAAGTAAGTAAGTAAGTATGTAAGTAAGTAAGTAAGTAAGTAAGTAAGTAAGTAAGTAGTAAGTAAGTAAGTAAGTAAGTAAGTAAGTAAGTAAGTAAGTGAGTAAGTGAGTAAGTAAGTAAGTAAGTAAGTAAGTAAGTAAGTAAGTATGTAAGTAAGTAAGTAAGTAAGTAAGTAAGTAAGTAAGTAAGTAAGTAAGTAAGTAAGTAAGTAAGTAAGTAAGTAAGTAAGACGTCTGCTATCCAAACATGTTGCTCAACTGAACACTACAAGAAGCCCCACCCATGGCAACCCTGAATGCTTCTTTTTTCATTTCATGTGATAAGTGCCTCTGCGCATGGCAAATGTATGGGGGCGCAGATTCAGCTGGTGTGGGGGTACAGGTTCACTGTGTGGGGGCACCACTCAATGCTTGGAGTCAGGTATTGGTGTCATATTCAGCACTGTGAACATTCCTTACTTAGTTCCTTCTCTTCAAATCTGCCAGAGAGCTATGCAGGCTGTATGAACATGCACTGAACCTATGCAGGCTGTATGAACATGCACTGAACCTATGCAGGCTGTATGAACATGCACTGAACCTATGCAGGCTGTATGAACATGCACTGAACCTATGCAGGCTGTATGAACATGCACTGAACCTATGCAGGCTGTATGAACATGCACTGAACCTATGCAGGCTGTATGAACATACACTGAACCCTGTATGACTGTCAGATCAGGCACCAATCTACAGTATGTAAGATTATTTCTTAAACTCACCCCTCGCCACCACTTTGGCTGGGTTTTTTTTGTTTTGTTTTTGTTTTTTGGAGGGGGGGGGGGTTTCTTGTGTGTGTGTGTGTGTGTGTATATGTGTGTGGTGTGATTAATTGCTGCTGTAAACTTCAAACACAAATGCTTCACATGTCACACTTGCCTCATACATTACACAGACACACACTTCACATATATCACGTACACACACCACACCACATCACCGAGCACGCACCACTGGGAGACATTGTTGAAGTGCAGAGTAAACCTGGTCAGCATGGGACTCTTCTCTTCATTCTGCTCCTTGGCCCAATACAACATCTCACAAACCTGAGGAGTGAATAATATGCAGTCCAATATCAACACAATGGCCCTGCCTAGTCCATGCATTTGGGGAACTGCTGTCAGAGTGGCCGTCCAGGTATTGCAGTGGAGAATGTCACTTGTCATTAGGAATGTCCAAGTACTTGTGGCTGGACTGGAATGCCATGCAGGCTACCGAGACCTAGAATATCTCAAGCCTAAGAATATTCCTCGCTCTGGAATGCATGTATCCATTAACTCTAGAATATCCCTAGCTCCAAACTCTAGAATATCCATAGCTCTAGAATACCTCAAACTCTAGAATATCCCTAGCTCTAGAATACCCCAAACTCTAGAATATCCCTAGCTCTAGAATATCCCTAGCTCTAGAATATCCCTAGCTCTAGAATATCCCTAGCTCTAGAATATCCCAAACTCTATCCCTAGCTCTAGAATATCCCAAACTCTAGAATATTCCTAGCTCTAGAATATCCCAAACTCTAGAATATCCCTAGCTCTAGAATATCCCAAACTCTAGAATATCCCTAGCTCTAGAATATCCCTAGCTCTAGAATATCCCTAGCTCTAGAATATTCCTAGCTCTAGAATATCCCAAACTCTAGAATATCCCTAGCTCTAGAATATCCCAAACTCTAGAATATCCCTAGCTCTAGAATATCCCTAGCTCTAGAATATCCCTAGCTCTAGAATATCTCTAACTCTAGAATATCCCTAACTCTAGAATATCCCAAACTCTAGAATATCCCTAACTCTAGAATATCCCAAACTCTAGAATATCCCTAACTCTAGAATATCCCTAGCTCTAGAATATCCCTAGCTCTAGAATATTCCTAGCTCTAGAATATCCCAAACTCTAGAATATCCCTAGCTCTAGAATATCCCAAACTCTAGAATATCCCTAGCTCTAGAATATCCCTAGCTCTAGAATATCCCTAGCTCTAGAATATCCCTAGCTCTAGAATATCCCTAGCTCTAGAATATCCCTAGCTCTAGAATATCCCAAACTCTAGAATATCCCTAGCTCTAGAATATCCCAAACTCTATCCCTAGCTCTAGAATATCTCTAACTCCAGAATATCCCTAACTCTAGAATATCCCAAACTCTAGAATATCCCTAACTCTAGAATATCCCAAACTCTAGAATATCCCTAACTCTAGAATATCCCTAGCTCTAGAATATCCCTAGCTCTAGAATATCCCTAGCTCTAGAATATCCCTAGCTCTAGAATATCCCTAGCTCTAGAATATCCCAAACTCTAGAATATCCCTAGCCTCTAGAATATCCCTAGCTCTAGAATATCCCTAGCTCAAGAATATCCCTAGCCTCTAGAATATCCCTAGCTCTAGAATATCCCTAGCTCTAGAATATCCCTAGCTCTAGAATATCCCTAACTCTAGAATGTCCCAAACTCTAGAATATCCCTAGCTCTAGAATATCCCTAGCTCTAGAATATCCCTAGCTCTAGAATATCCCTAGCTCTAGAATATCCCAAACTCTAGAATATCCCTAGCCTCTAGAATATCCCTAGCTCTAGAATATCCCTAGCTCTAGAATATCCCAAACTCTAGAATATCCCTAACTCTATCCCTAGCTCTAGAATATCCCTAACTCTAGAATATCCCAAACTCTAGAATATCCCTAACTCTAGAATATCCCAAACTCCATCCCTAGCTCTAGAATATCCCAAACTCTAGAATATCCCTAACTCTAGAATATCCCAAACTCTAGAATATCCCTAGCTCTAGAATATCCCAAACTCTATCCCTAGCTATAGAATATCCCTAACTCTAGAATATCCCAAACTCTAGAATATCCCTAGCTCTAGAATATCCCAAACTCTATCCCTAGCTCTAGAATATCCCTAACTCTAGAATATCCCTAGCTCTAGAATATCCCTAGCTCTAGAATATCCCTAGCTCTAGAATATCCCTAGTCTAGAATATCCCTAACTCTAGAATATCCCTAGCCTCTAGAATATCCCTAGCTCTAGAATATCCCTAACTCTAGAATATCCCTAGCTCTAGAATATCCCTAACTCTAGAATATCCCTAGCTCTAGAATATCCCTAACTCTAGAATATCCCTAGCTCTAGAATATCCCTGGCTCTAGAATATCCCTAACTCTAGAATATCCCTAGCTCTAGAATATCCCTAACTCTAGAATATCCCTAGCCTCTAGAATATCCCTAGCTCTAGAATATCCCTAACTCTAGAATATCCCTAGCTCTAGAATATCCCTAACTCTAGAATATCCCTAGCTCTAGAATATCCCTAACTCTAGAATATCCCTAGCTCTAGAATATCCCTAACTCTAGAATATCCCTAGCTCAAGAATATCCCTAGCCTCTAGAATATCCCTAGCTCTAGAATATCCCTAGCTCTAGAATATCCCTAGCTCTAGAATATCCCTAGCTCTAGAATATCCCTAGCTCTAGAATGTCCCAAACTCTAGAATATCCCTAACTCTAGAATATCCCTAGCTCTAGAATGTCCCAAACTCTAGAATATCCCTAGCTCTAGAATATCCCTAGCTCTAGAATATCCCTAGCTCTAGAATATCCCTAGCTCTAGAATATCCCAAACTCTAGAATATCCCTAGCCTCTAGAATATCCCTAGCTCTAGAATATCCCTAGCTCTAGAATATCCCAAACTCTAGAATATCCCTAACTCTATCCCTAGCTCTAGAATATCCCTAACTCTAGAATATCCCAAACTCTAGAATATCCCTAACTCTAGAATATCCCAAACTCCATCCCTAGCTCTAGAATATCCCAAACTCTAGAATATCCCTAACTCTAGAATATCCCAAACTCTAGAATATCCCTAGCTCTAGAATATCCCAAACTCTATCCCTAGCTATAGAATATCCCTAACTCTAGAATATCCCAAACTCTAGAATATCCCTAGCTCTAGAATATCCCAAACTCTATCCCTAGCTATAGAATATCCCTAGCTCTAGAATATCCCAAACTCTAGAATATCCCTAGCTCTAGAATATCCCAAACTCTATCCCTAGCTCTAGAATATCCCTAACTCTGGAATATCCCTAACTCTAGAATATCCCTAGCTCTAGAATATCCCTAGTCTAGAATATCCCTAACTCTAGAATATCCCTAGCCTCTAGAATATCCCTAGCTCTAGAATATCCCTAACTCTAGAATATCCCTAGCTCTAGAATATCCCTAACTCTAGAATATCCCTAGCTCTAGAATATCCCTAACTCTAGAATATCCCTAGCTCTAGAATATCCCTAGCTCTAGAATATCCCTAGCTCAAGAATATCCCTAGCCTCTAGAATATCCCTAGCTCTAGAACATCCCTAGCCTCTAGAATATCCCTAGCTCTAGAATATCCCTAACTCTAGAATATCCCTAGCTCTAGAATATCCCTAGCTCTAGAACATCCCTAGCCTCTAGAATATCCCTAGCTCTAGAATATCCCTAACTCTAGAATATCCCTAGCTCTAGAATATCCCTAGCTCTAGAATATCCCTAGTCTAGAATATCCCTAGCCTCTAGAATATCCCTAGCCTCTAGAATATCCCTAGCTCTAGAATATCCCTAGCCTCTAGAATATCCCTAGCTCTAGAATATCCCTAGCCTCTAGAATATCCTAAACTCTAGAATATCCCTAACTCTAGAATATCCTAAACTCTAGAATATCCCTAGCCTCTAGAATATCCCTAGCCTCTAGAATATCCCTAACTCTAGAATATCCCTATCTCTAGAATATCCTTAGCTCTAGAATAGCCTAGCCCTAGAGTACCATATCCCTAGTCCTAGAATCTCTCCTAGTCCCTAGCCACACCTCTAACCCTAGCCCTAGTTTCTGGATTTATAGGGACATTCAAGGATGTCCTTGAAAAAGTTGTGGCAGTGCTAGACACACTCATGCTTGTCTTGCAACGTTGGGGGACCATTATGGCAGCATGAGGTAGAGCAGAATCTGACGGTGCTAGACACACTCATGCTGGTCTTGCAACGTTGGGGGACCATTATGGCAGCATGAGGTAGAGCAGAATCTGACGGTGCTAGACACACTCATGCTGGTCTTGCAACGTTGGGGGACCATTATGGCAGCATGAGGTAGAGCAGAATCTGACGGTGCTAGACACACTCATGCTGGTCTTAACGTTGGGGGACCATTATGGCAGCATGAGGTAGAGCAGAATCTGACGGTGCTAGACACACTCATGCTGGTCTTGCAACGTTGGGGGACCATTATGGCAGCATGAGGTAGAGCAGAATCTGACGGTGCTAGACACACTCATGCTGGTCTTAACGTTGGGGGACCATTATGGCAGCATGAGGTAGAGCAGAATCTGACGGTGCTAGACACACTCATGCTGGTCTTGCAACATTGGGGGACCATTATGGCAGCATGAGGTAGAGCAGAATCTGACGGTGCTAGACACACTCATGCTGGTCTTGCAACGTTGGGGGACCATTATGGCAGCATGAGGTAGAGCAGAATCTGACGGTGCTAGACACACTCATGCTGGTCTTAACGTTGGGGGACCATTATGGCAGCATGAGGTAGAGCAGAATCTGACGGTGCTAGACACACTCATGCTGGTCTTGCAACGTTGGGGGACCATTATGGCAGCATGAGGTAGAGCAGAATCTGACGGTGCTAGACACACTCATGCTGGTCTTAACGTTGGGGGACCATTATGGCAGCATGAGGTAGAGCAGAATCTGACGGTGCTAGACACACTCATGCTGGTCTTGCAACATTGGGGGACCATTATGGCAGCATGAGGTAGAGCAGAATCTGACGGTGCTAGACACACTCATGCTGGTCTTGCAACGTTGGGGGACCATTATGGCAGCATGAGGTAGAGCAGAATCTGACGGTGCTAGACACACTCATGCTGGTCTTGCAACGTTGGGGGACCATTATGGCAGCATGAGGTAGAGCAGAATCTGACGGTGCTAGACACACTCATGCTGGTCTTGCAACGTTGGGGGACCATTATGGCAGCATGAGGTAGAGCAGAATATTAACAAATGTGGTAGTTAATACCAAAAATTTGACTCAGCGGTGCTGTCTTTCAGAAACACAATTGAAGAACATAGAGGAAGGGTTTACTGGACTAGTCGCCATCTTAACCACCCCTCTCCCGGCCTGCCTCTTCCTCCCCCCTTCATCATTATTATCATTTGCAACAGTTGAAATGTCTGAATTTTGTGAACTGAACAAGATAGAGAGAAGCTCGTTTCTCCAGGAAACAGGCTCTTTCTTTACCCTCTACTTCTAATTAACTTACAAAATGTCTCTATTTAATTTATCTCTTAAATTTTGCATCTTTAAATGCTGTCTTTACTGTATTTATCTCCTAAATCTTGTCTTACGTCCTAAATCAATTTATCCCACAAAGCTTAGACCTCAATTTTGCATCTCATTTTGCATCTCATTTTGCATCTCTAATTAATTTATCACCTAAAACACATGTTTGTAATCAATTTACATCCATAATCATAATCTCCCTTTAAATAATCTATATATCTACGAAGTATATATATATATACCTCTAATCAATTAATCGCTCATCTCCAATTACTTTATCTCCAAAACTTTAGTATCTAATTAATTAAATCTTACGTCTAGCTTCTGGAAAAGCTCATTATCAAGTATCGTCATCTGCCGAGCCAAACCCTCTGGGGTGAAGTCCATTACAGATACCTTGCGTCTACACATGAACAACAACAACAACAACAAGAACAAGACAGAATTAAGTTGGTGGTGGACCATCATTCCTCATTAGTCAGTTGTCCCTCACTGTGTTTTGGTTTGGAACGCTATACTCAGAGGAATAGAAGAGTTTCCCTCGGCTGCCATCTGTTGGTTGAACTACAAGCAACAAGCAACAAAGATGCAAACATTCCAAGTTTGGCATCAACTTACAAGTGTGTACTGCATAGCGGGTAATTGTGGTGGATTTTGTGGCTAAAGATAACCACGACTTTTAAAACCCACAGGTCACTGTAGTATTGTATTGCAAGCTAAACTCTTAGCGAGTAGGTAAAGGACAAGACGATTAAAAAATACCCACCTATGAACACCGCCTCAGGGAGATTATTCCTTGAATAATGCCAGTGCTACATACATGTACTTCAATAAGGTTTAAAAGTCGACCTGCCAGCTAGCCCCTCACCCAAGCACAGCAGTTCCTCACCCAAGCACTGCAGTTCCTCACCCATTGCAGTTCCTCACCCATTGCAGTTCCTCACCCAAGCACTGCAGTTCCTCACCCATTGCAGTTCCTCACCCATTGCAGTTCCTCACCCAAGCACTGCAGCTCCTCACCCATTGCAGTTCCTCACCCAAGCACTGCAGTTCCTCACCCAAGCACTGCAGCTCCTCACCCATTGCAGTTCCTCACCCAAGCACTGCAGTTCCTCACCCAAGCATTGCAGTTCCTCACCCATTGCAGTTCCTCACCCATTGCAGTTCCTCACCCGAGCATTGCAGTTCCTCACCCATTGCAGTTCCTCACCCAAGCATTGCAGTTCCTCACCCATTGCAGTTCCTCACCCAAGCATTGCAGTTCCTCACCCATTGCAGTTCCTCTCCCAAGCACTGCAGTTCCTCACCCATTGCAGTTCCTCACCCAAGCACAGCAGTCCCTCACCCAAGCACTGCAGTTCCTCACCCATTGCATTTCCTCACCCATTGCAGTTCCTTACCCAAGCACTGCAGTTCCTCACCCATTGCAGTCCCTCACCCAAGCACTGCAGTTCCTCACCCATTGCAGTTCCTCACCCAGGTCAGTGTCCCAAACTTCCTTATTGGTGTGGTATATAGCCACAAACAACAGCCTCTACTTCAAAAGAATTTGACAGTCAGATTTTTTTCCCAGCCGAAATTGAAGAGGTGTGGTTACCAAACACGCAGCATAATTAGCAAGTTCATTATAAAGCCACCCCCATGAATTTGTTTGATTTGTTTGATTATTGAAATATTTCCCCTCAGAAATCATTCGCTACATGGTATGTAATGGAAACCCTTTACCAACCTTCACGATCAGAGCACCCCTCAAGAGTTGGGCAAATTTCAGGTTGCCATCGGTGATCATCTGATGGACCACACCTATCAGGCTCACCTGAGTCTCCTTGTTCAGTAATTGCCTGCAATAAATCACAAACAGTGTCATAATGGGTGTGGTCTCAGTGGGGGGGGGGGGGGGTGTGTGCAGTTAATTCCTCATACACAATCCATAGACACGTTCAACCTGCCTCACCCCAGTGTGGGTGTGGTCCAGTGTGTGTCCCCATAGAGTTATTGTCAACCTACTTCAACCTGCCTCACCCCAGTGTGGGTGTGGTCCAGTGTGTGTCCCCATAGAGCTATTGTCAACCTACTTCAACCGGCCTCAACCTAGTGTGGTGTTGGTCCAGTGTGTGTCCCCATAGAGCTATTGTCAACCTACTTCAACCTTCCTCAACCCAGTGTGGTGTTGGTCCAGTGTGTGTCCCCATAGAGCTATTGTCAATCCACTTCAACCTGCCTCAACCCAGTGTGGTGTTGGTCCAGTGTGTGTCCCCATAGAGCTATTGTCAACCTACTTCACCCTGCCTCAACCCAGTGTGGTGTTGGTCCAGTGTGTGTCCCCATAGAGCTCTTGTAAACCTACTTCAACCTGCCTCAACCCAGTGTGGTGTTGGTCCAGTGTGTGTCCCCATAGAGCTATTGTCAACCTACTTCACCCTGCCTTAACCCAGTGTGGTGTTGGTCCAGTGTGTGTCCTCAAAGAGCTATTGTCAACCTACTTCAACCTGCCTCAACCCAGTGTGGCGTTGGTCCAGTGAGTGTCTCCATAGAGCTATTGTCAACCCACTTCAACCTGCCTCAACCCAGTGTGGTGTTGGTCCAGTGTGTGTCCCCATAGAGCTCTTGTAAACCTACTTCAACCTGCCTCAACCCAGTGTGGTGTTGGTCCAGTGTGTGTCCCCATAGAGCTATTGTCAACCTACTTCACCCTGCCTTAACCCAGTGTGGTGTTGGTCCAGTGTGTGTCCTCAAAGAGCTATTGTCAACCTACTTCAACCTGCCTCAACCCAGTGTGGCGTTGGTCCAGTGAGTGTCTCCATAGAGCTATTGTCAACCCACTTCAACCTGCCTCAACCCAGTGTGGTGTTGGTCCAGTGTGTGTCCCCATAGAGCTATTGTCAACCTACTTCAACCAAGTGTAGTGTTGGTCTAATCCGGGTTTCTTTCAGGAGAGGTGTGGCTACCCTCTTTTTAATTTTCTCTAACCCCCCCCCCCCCCTTGAAATTCTAAATTTATGCTAACCAATGAGGGATTAAAGATGTCCAAGCAACAAAAAGACCTCTTGTCTTACTGTCCATAGAAACAGGTGGTTTTTCCAATGGATGCCAGTAACAATTAAATTCAATGATTACACTTACACTTATAAAATTTATATGGCAATTTTTCTATACATCAATTTCTCTGTTTTCTATTACACTGTTAGCTAGTCTCTCCCCTAGCATCTAATAGTCACCAAATGTTAACTAGTCTCTCCTCTAGCATCTAATAGTCACCAAATGTTAGCTAGTCTCTCCCCTAGCATCTAATAGTCACCAAATGTTAGCTAGTCTCTCCCCTAGCATCTAATAGTCACCAAATGTTAACTAGTCTCTCCCCTAGCATCTAATAGTCACCAAATGTTAGCTAGTCTCTCCCCTAGCATCTAATAGTCACCAAATGTTAGCTAGTCTCTCCCCTAGCATCTAATAGTCACCAAATGTTAACTAGTCTCTCCCCTAGCATCTAATAGTCACCAAATGTTAGCTAGTCTCTCCCCTAGCATCTAATAGTCACCAAATGTTAGCTAGTCTCTCCCCTAGCATCTAATAGTCACCAAATGTTAGCTAGTCTCTCCCCTAGCATCTAATAGTCACCAAATGTTAGCTAGTCTCTCCCCTAGCATCTAATAGTCACCAAATGTTAGCTAGTCTCTCCCCTAGCATCTAATAGTCACCAAATGTTAGCTAGTCTCTCCCCTAGCATCTAATAGTCATCAAATGTTAGCTAGTCTCTCCTCCTTAGCATCTAATAGTCACCAAATGTTAGCTAGTCTCTCCCCTAGCATCTAATAGTCACCAAATGTTAACTAGTCTCTCCCCTAGCATCTAATAGTCACCAAATGTTAGCTAGTCTCTCCTCCCTAGCATCTAATAGTCACCAAATGTTAGCTAGTCTCTCTCCCCTAGCATCTAATAGTCACCAAATGTTAGCTAGTCTCTCCCCTAGCATCTAATAGTCACCAAATGTTAGCTAGTCTCTCCCCTAGCATCTAATAGTCACCAAATGTTAACTAGTCTCTCCCCTAGCATCTAATAGTCACCAAATGTTAACTAGTCTCTCCCCTAGCATCTAATAGTCACCAAATGTTAGCTAGTCTCTCCCCTAGCATCTAATAGTCACCAAATGTTAGCTAGTCTCTCCCCTAGCATCTAATAGTCACCAAATGTTAGCTAGTCTCTCCCCTAGCATCTAATAGTCACCAAATGTTAGCTAGTCTCTCCTCTAGCATCTAATAGTCACCAAATGTTAGCTAGTCTCTCTCCCCTAGCATCTAATAGTCACCAAATGTTAGCTAGTCTCTCCTCTAGCATCTAATAGTCACCAAATGTTAGCTAGTCTCTCCCCTAGCATCTAATAGTCACCAAATGTTAGCTAGTCTCTCCCCTAGCATCTAATAGTCACCAAATGTTAGCTAGTCTCTCCCCTAGCATCTAATAGTCACCAAATGTTAGCTAGTCTCTCCCCTAGCATCTAATAGTCACCAAATGTTAGCTAGTCTCTCCCCTAGCATCTAATAGTCACCAAATGTTAACTAGTCTCTCCCCTAGCATCTAATAGTCACCAAATGTTAGCTAGTCTCTCCTCTAGCATCTAATAGTCATCAAATGTTAGCTAGTCTCTCCTCTAGCATCTAATAGTCACCAAATGTTAGCTAGTCTCTCCCCTAGCATCTAATAGTCACCAAATGTTAGCTAGTCTCTCCCCTAGCATCTAATAGTCACCAAATGTTAGCTAGTCTCTCCCCTAGCATCTAATAGTCACCAAATGTTAGCTAGTCTCTCTCCCCTAGCATCTAATAGTCATCAAATGTTAGCTGGTCTCTCCCCTAGCATCTAATAGTCACCAAATGTTAACTAGTCTCTCCCCTAGCATCTAATAGTCACCAAATGTTAGCTAGTCTCTCTCCCCTAGCATCTAATAGTCACCAAATGTTAGCTAGTCTCTCCCCTAGCATCTAATAGTCACCAAATGTTAGCTAGTCTCTCTCCCCTAGCATCTAATAGTCACCAAATGTTAGCTAGTCTCTCCCCTAGCATCTAATAGTCACCAAATGTTAGCTAGTCTCTCTCCCCTAGCATCTAATAGTCATCAAATGTTAGCTAGTCTCATCTAATAGTCACCAAATGTTAGCTAGTCTCTCCCCTAGCATCTAATAGTCATCAAATGTTAGCTAGTCTCTCCCCTAGCATCTAATAGTCACCAAATGTTAACTAGTCTCTCCTCTAGCATCTAATAGTCACCAAATGTTAGCTAGTCTCTCCCCTAGCATCTAATAGTCACCAAATGTTAGCTAGTCTCTCCCCTAGCATCTAATAGTCACCAAATGTTAGCTAGTCTCTCCTCCTTAGCATCTAATAGTCACCAAATGTTAGCTAGTCTCTCCCCTAGCATCTAATAGTCACCAAATGTTAGCTAGTCTCTCCCCTAGCATCTAAGTCACCAAATGTTAGCTAGTCTCTCCCCTAGCATCTAATAGTCACCAAATGTTAACTAGTCTCTCCCCTAGCATCTAATAGTCACCAAATGTTAACTAGTCTCTCCCCTAGCATCTAATAGTCACCAAATGTTAGCTAGTCTCTCCCCTAGCATCTAATAGTCACCAAATGTTAGCTAGTCTCTCCCCTAGCATCTAATAGTCACCAAATGTTAGCTAGTCTCTCCCCTAGCATCTAATAGTCACCAAATGTTAGCTAGTCTCTCCTCTAGCATCTAATAGTCACCAAATGTTAGCTAGTCTCTCTCCCCTAGCATCTAATAGTCACCAAATGTTAGCTAGTCTCTCCTCTAGCATCTAATAGTCACCAAATGTTAGCTAGTCTCTCCCCTAGCATCTAATAGTCACCAAATGTTAGCTAGTCTCTCCCCTAGCATCTAATAGTCACCAAATGTTAGCTAGTCTCTCCCCTAGCATCTAATAGTCACCAAATGTTAGCTAGTCTCTCCCCTAGCATCTAATAGTCACCAAATGTTAGCTAGTCTCTCCCCTAGCATCTAATAGTCACCAAATGTTAGCTAGTCTCTCCCCTAGCATCTAATAGTCACCAAATGTTAGCTAGTCTCTCCCCTAGCATCTAATAGTCACCAAATGTTAACTAGTCTCTCCCCTAGCATCTAATAGTCACCAAATGTTAGCTAGTCTCTCCCCTAGCATCTAATAGTCACCAAATGTTAGCTAGTCTCTCCCCTAGCATCTAATAGTCACCAAATGTTAGCTAGTCTCTCTCCTCTAATATCTAATAGTCACCAAATGTTAGCTAGTCTCTCCCCTAGCATCTAATAGTCACCAAATGTTAGCTAGTTTCTCCTCTAGCATCTAATAGTCATCAAATGTTAGCTAGTCTCTCCCCTAGCATCTAATAGTCACCAAATGTTAGCTAGTCTCTCCCCTAGCATCTAATAGTCACCAAATGTTAGCTAGTCTCTCCCCTAGCATCTAATAGTCACCAAATGTTAGCTAGTCTCTCCCCTAGCATCTAATAGTCACCAAATGTTAGCTAGTTTCTCCTCTTTAGCATCTAATAGTCAACAAATGTTAATTAGTCTCTCCCCTAGCATCTAATAGTCACCAAATGTTAGCTAGTCTCTCCCCTAGCATCTAATAGTCATCAAATGTTAGCTAGTCTCTCCCCTAGCATCTAATAGTCACCAAATGTTAGCTAGTTTCTCCTCTTTAGCATCTAATAGTCACCAAATGTTAATTAGTCTCTCCCCTAGCATCTAATAGTCACCAAATGTTAGCTAGTCTCTCCTCCTTAGCATCTAATAGTCACCAAATGTTAGCTAGTCTCCCCCCTAGCATCTAATAGTCACCAAATGTTAGCTAGTCTCTCCCCTAGCATCTAATAGTCATCAAATGTTAGCTGGTCTCTCCCCTAGCATCTAATAGTCACCAAATGTTAACTAGTCTCTCCCCTAGCATCTAATAGTCACCAAATGTTAGCTAGTCTCTCCCCTAGCATCTAATAGTCACCAAATGTTAGCTAGTCTCTCCTCCCTAGCATCTAATAGTCACCAAATGTTAGCTAGTCTCTCCCCTAGCATCTAATAGTCACCAAATGTTAGCTAGTCTCTCTCCCCTAGCATCTAATAGTCACCAAATGTTAGCTAGTCTCTCCCCTAGCATCTAATAGTCACCAAATGTTAGCTAGTCTCTCCCCCCTAGCATCTAATAGTCACCAAATGTTAGCTAGTCTCTCCCCTAGCAACTAATAGTCATCAAATGTTAGCTAGTCTCTCCCCTAGCATCTAATAGTCACCAAATGTTAGCTAGTCTCTCTCCCCTAGCATCTAATAGTCATCAAATGTTAGCTAGTCTCATCTAATAGTCACCAAATGTTAGCTAGTCTCTCCTCTAGCATCTAATAGTCATCAAATGTTAGCTAGTCTCTCCCCTAGCATCTAATAGTCACCAAATGTTAGCTAGTCTCTCCCCTAGCATCTAATAGTCACCAAATGTTAGCTAGTCTCTCCCCTAGCATCTAATAGTCACCAAATGTTAGCTAGTCTCGCCTCTAGCATCTAATAGTCACCAAATGTTAGCTAGTCTCTCCCCTAGCATCTAATAGTCACCAAATGTTAGCTAGTCTCTCCCCTAGCATCTAATAGTCACCAAATGTTAGCTAGTTTCTCCTCTTTAGCATCTAATAGTCAACAAATGTTAATTAGTCTCTCCCCTAGCATCTAATAGTCACCAAATGTTAGCTAGTCTCTCCCCTAGCATCTAATAGTCACCAAATGTTAGCTAGTCTCTCTCCTCTAGCATCTAATAGTCACCAAATGTTAGCTAGTCTCTCCCCTAGCATCTAATAGTCACCAAATGTTAACTAGTCTCTCCTCTAGCATCTAATAGTCACCAAATGTTAGCTAGTCTCTCCCCTAGCATCTAATAGTCACCAAATGTTAGCTAGTCTCTCCCCTAGCATCTAATAGTCACCAAATGTTAGCTAGTCTCTCCCCTAGCATCTAATAGTCACCAAATGTTAGCTAGTCTCTCCCCTAGCATCTAATAGTCACCAAATGTTAGCTAGTCTCTCCCCTAGCATCTAATAGTCACCAAATGTTAGCTAGTCTCTCCCCTAGCATCTAATAGTCACCAAATGTTAGCTAGTCTCTCCCCTAGCATCTAATAGTCATCAAATGTTAGCTAGTCTCTCCTCCTTAGCATCTAATAGTCACCAAATGTTAGCTAGTCTCTCCCCTAGCATCTAATAGTCACCAAATGTTAACTAGTCTCTCCCCTAGCATCTAATAGTCACCAAATGTTAGCTAGTCTCTCCTCCCTAGCATCTAATAGTCACCAAATGTTAGCTAGTCTCTCTCCCCTAGCATCTAATAGTCACCAAATGTTAGCTAGTCTCTCCCCTAGCATCTAATAGTCACCAAATGTTAGCTAGTCTCTCCCCTAGCATCTAATAGTCACCAAATGTTAACTAGTCTCTCCCCTAGCATCTAATAGTCACCAAATGTTAACTAGTCTCTCCCCTAGCATCTAATAGTCACCAAATGTTAGCTAGTCTCTCCCCTAGCATCTAATAGTCACCAAATGTTAGCTAGTCTCTCCCCTAGCATCTAATAGTCACCAAATGTTAGCTAGTCTCTCCCCTAGCATCTAATAGTCACCAAATGTTAGCTAGTCTCTCCTCTAGCATCTAATAGTCACCAAATGTTAGCTAGTCTCTCTCCCCTAGCATCTAATAGTCACCAAATGTTAGCTAGTCTCTCCTCTAGCATCTAATAGTCACCAAATGTTAGCTAGTCTCTCCCCTAGCATCTAATAGTCACCAAATGTTAGCTAGTCTCTCCCCTAGCATCTAATAGTCACCAAATGTTAGCTAGTCTCTCCCCTAGCATCTAATAGTCACCAAATGTTAGCTAGTCTCTCCCCTAGCATCTAATAGTCACCAAATGTTAGCTAGTCTCTCCCCTAGCATCTAATAGTCACCAAATGTTAACTAGTCTCTCCCCTAGCATCTAATAGTCACCAAATGTTAGCTAGTCTCTCCTCTAGCATCTAATAGTCATCAAATGTTAGCTAGTCTCTCCTCTAGCATCTAATAGTCACCAAATGTTAGCTAGTCTCTCCCCTAGCATCTAATAGTCACCAAATGTTAGCTAGTCTCTCCC
The DNA here is from genome assembly GCA_028752905.1 of Cladorhizidae sp. MBARI D1340-BT2. Taxonomy (NCBI): domain Eukaryota; kingdom Metazoa; phylum Porifera; class Demospongiae; order Poecilosclerida; family Cladorhizidae; species Cladorhizidae sp. MBARI D1340-BT2. Next base: position 43,899,073 of record JAQNBH010000016.1, on the reverse strand, counting down.
CTAGCATCTAATAGTCACCAAATGTTAGCTAGTCTCTCCCCTAGCATCTAATAGTCACCAAATGTTAGCTAGTCTCTCTCCCCTAGCATCTAATAGTCATCAAATGTTAGCTGGTCTCTCCCCTAGCATCTAATAGTCACCAAATGTTAACTAGTCTCTCCCCTAGCATCTAATAGTCACCAAATGTTAGCTAGTCTCTCTCCCCTAGCATCTAATAGTCACCAAATGTTAGCTAGTCTCTCCCCTAGCATCTAATAGTCACCAAATGTTAGCTAGTCTCTCTCCCCTAGCATCTAATAGTCACCAAATGTTAGCTAGTCTCTCCCCTAGCATCTAATAGTCACCAAATGTTAGCTAGTCTCTCTCCCCTAGCATCTAATAGTCATCAAATGTTAGCTAGTCTCATCTAATAGTCACCAAATGTTAGCTAGTCTCTCCCCTAGCATCTAATAGTCATCAAATGTTAGCTAGTCTCTCCCCTAGCATCTAATAGTCACCAAATGTTAACTAGTCTCTCCTCTAGCATCTAATAGTCACCAAATGTTAGCTAGTCTCTCCCCTAGCATCTAATAGTCACCAAATGTTAGCTAGTCTCTCCCCTAGCATCTAATAGTCACCAAATGTTAGCTAGTCTCTCCTCCTTAGCATCTAATAGTCACCAAATGTTAGCTAGTCTCTCCCCTAGCATCTAATAGTCACCAAATGTTAGCTAGTCTCTCCCCTAGCATCTAATAGTCACCAAATGTTAGCTAGTCTCTCCCCTAGCATCTAATAGTCACCAAATGTTAGCTAGTCTCTCCCCTAGCATCTAATAGTCACCAAATGTTAACTAGTCTCTCCCCTAGCATCTAATAGTCACCAAATGTTAACTAGTCTCTCCCCTAGCATCTAATAGTCACCAAATGTTAGCTAGTCTCTCCCCTAGCATCTAATAGTCACCAAATGTTAGCTAGTCTCTCCCCTAGCATCTAATAGTCACCAAATGTTAGCTAGTCTCTCCCCTAGCATCTAATAGTCACCAAATGTTAGCTAGTCTCTCCCCTAGCATCTAATAGTCACCAAATGTTAGCTAGTCTCTCCTCTAGCATCTAATAGTCACCAAATGTTAGCTAGTCTCTCTCCCCTAGCATCTAATAGTCACCAAATGTTAGCTAGTCTCTCCTCTAGCATCTAATAGTCACCAAATGTTAGCTAGTCTCTCCCCTAGCATCTAATAGTCACCAAATGTTAGCTAGTCTCTCCCCTAGCATCTAATAGTCACCAAATGTTAGCTAGTCTCTCCCCTAGCATCTAATAGTCACCAAATGTTAGCTAGTCTCTCCCCTAGCATCTAATAGTCACCAAATGTTAACTAGTCTCTCCCCTAGCATCTAATAGTCACCAAATGTTAGCTAGTCTCTCCCCTAGCATCTAATAGTCACCAAATGTTAGCTAGTCTCTCCCCTAGCATCTAATAGTCACCAAATGTTAGCTAGTCTCTCTCCTCTAATATCTAATAGTCACCAAATGTTAGCTAGTCTCTCCCCTAGCATCTAATAGTCACCAAATGTTAGCTAGTTTCTCCTCTAGCATCTAATAGTCATCAAATGTTAGCTAGTCTCTCCCCTAGCATCTAATAGTCACCAAATGTTAGCTAGTCTCTCCCCTAGCATCTAATAGTCACCAAATGTTAGCTAGTCTCTCCCCTAGCATCTAATAGTCACCAAATGTTAGCTAGTCTCTCCCCTAGCATCTAATAGTCACCAAATGTTAGCTAGTTTCTCCTCTTTAGCATCTAATAGTCAACAAATGTTAATTAGTCTCTCCCCTAGCATCTAATAGTCACCAAATGTTAGCTAGTCTCTCCCCTAGCATCTAATAGTCATCAAATGTTAGCTAGTCTCTCCCCTAGCATCTAATAGTCACCAAATGTTAGCTAGTTTCTCCTCTTTAGCATCTAATAGTCACCAAATGTTAATTAGTCTCTCCCCTAGCATCTAATAGTCACCAAATGTTAGCTAGTCTCTCCTCCTTAGCATCTAATAGTCACCAAATGTTAGCTAGTCTCCCCCCTAGCATCTAATAGTCACCAAATGTTAGCTAGTCTCTCCCCTAGCATCTAATAGTCATCAAATGTTAGCTGGTCTCTCCCCTAGCATCTAATAGTCACCAAATGTTAACTAGTCTCTCCCCTAGCATCTAATAGTCACCAAATGTTAGCTAGTCTCTCCCCTAGCATCTAATAGTCACCAAATGTTAGCTAGTCTCTCCTCCCTAGCATCTAATAGTCACCAAATGTTAGCTAGTCTCTCCCCTAGCATCTAATAGTCACCAAATGTTAGCTAGTCTCTCTCCCCTAGCATCTAATAGTCACCAAATGTTAGCTAGTCTCTCCCCTAGCATCTAATAGTCACCAAATGTTAGCTAGTCTCTCCCCCCTAGCATCTAATAGTCACCAAATGTTAGCTAGTCTCTCCCCTAGCAACTAATAGTCATCAAATGTTAGCTAGTCTCTCCCCTAGCATCTAATAGTCACCAAATGTTAGCTAGTCTCTCTCCCCTAGCATCTAATAGTCATCAAATGTTAGCTAGTCTCATCTAATAGTCACCAAATGTTAGCTAGTCTCTCCTCTAGCATCTAATAGTCATCAAATGTTAGCTAGTCTCTCCCCTAGCATCTAATAGTCACCAAATGTTAGCTAGTCTCTCCCCTAGCATCTAATAGTCACCAAATGTTAGCTAGTCTCTCCCCTAGCATCTAATAGTCACCAAATGTTAGCTAGTCTCGCCTCTAGCATCTAATAGTCACCAAATGTTAGCTAGTCTCTCCCCTAGCATCTAATAGTCACCAAATGTTAGCTAGTCTCTCCCCTAGCATCTAATAGTCACCAAATGTTAGCTAGTTTCTCCTCTTTAGCATCTAATAGTCAACAAATGTTAATTAGTCTCTCCCCTAGCATCTAATAGTCACCAAATGTTAGCTAGTCTCTCCCCTAGCATCTAATAGTCACCAAATGTTAGCTAGTCTCTCCCCTAGCATCTAATAGTCACCAAATGTTAGCTAGTCTCTCCCCTAGCATCTAATAGTCATCAAATGTTAGCTAGTCTCTCCCCTAGCATCTAATAGTCACCAAATGTTAGCTAGTTTCTCCTCTTTAGCATCTAATAGTCACCAAATGTTAATTAGTCTCTCCCCTAGCATCTAATAGTCATCAAATGTTAGCTAGTCTCTCCCCCAGCATCTAATAGTCACCAAATGTTAGCTAGTCTCTCCCCCAGCATCTAATAGTCACCAAATGTTAGCTAGTCTCTCCCCTAGCATCTAATAGTCACCAAATGTTAGCTAGTCTCTCCCCTAGCATCTAATAGTCACCAAATGTTAGCTAGTCTCTCCCCTAGCATCTAATAGTCACCAAATGTTAGCTAATCTCTCCCCTAGCATCTAATAGTCACCAAATGTTAGCTAGTCTCTCCCCTAGCATCTAATAGTCACCAAATGTTAGCTAGTCTCTCTCCCTAGCATCTAATAGTCATCAAATGTTAGCTAGTCTCTCCCCTAGCATCTAATAGTCACCAAATGTTAGCTAGTATCTCCCCTAGCATCTAATAGTCACCAAATGCTAGCTAGTCTCTCTCCCCTAGCATCTAATAGTCACCAAATGTTAGCTAGTCTCTCCCCTAGCATCTAATAGTCACCAAATGTTAGCTAGTCTCTCCCCTAGCATCTAATAGTCACCAAATGTTAGCTAGTCTCTCCTCTAGCATCTAATAGTCACCAAATGTTAGCTAGTCTCTCCCCTAGCATCTAATAGTCATCAAATGTTAGCTAGTCTCTCCCCTAGCATCTAATAGTCACCAAATGTTAACTAGTCTCTCCCCTAGCATCTAATAGTCACCAAATGTTAGCTAGTCTCTCCCCTAGCATCTAAGTCACCAAATGTTAGCTAGTCTCTCCCCTAGCATCTAATAGTCACCAAATGTTAGCTAGTCTCTCCTCTAGCATCTAATAGTCACCAAATGTTAACTAGTCTCTCCCCTAGCATCTAATAGTCACCAAATGTTAGCTAGTCTCTCCCCTAGCATCTAATAGTCACCAAATGTTAGCTAGTCTCTCCCCTAGCATCTAATAGTCACCAAATGTTAGCTAGTCTCTCCCCTAGCATCTAATAGTCACCAAATGTTAGCTAGTCTCTCCCCTAGCATCTAATAGTCACCAAATGTTAGCTAGTCTCTCCCCTAGCATCTAATAGTCATCAAATGTTAGCTAGTCTCTCTCCCCTAGCATCTAATAGTCACCAAATGTTAGCTAGTCTCTCCCCTAGCATCTAATAGTCACCAAATGTTAACTAGTCTCTCCCCTAGCATCTAATAGTCACCAAATGTTAGCTAGTCTCTCCCCTAGCATCTAATAGTCACCAAATGTTAGCTAGTCTCTCCCCTAGCATCTAATAGTCACCAAATGTTAGCTAGTCTCTCCCCTAGCATCTAATAGTCACCAAATGTTAGCTAGTCTCTCCCCTAGCATCTAATAGGCACCAAATGTTAGCTAGTCTCTCTCCCCTAGCATCTAATAGTCACCAAATGTTAGCTAGTCTCTCTCCCCTAGCATCTAATAGTCACCAAATGTTAGCTAGTCTCTCCCCTAGCATCTAATAGTCACCAAATGTTAGCTAGTCTCTCCCCTAGCATCTAATAGTCACCAAATGTTAGCTAGTCTCTCCCCTAGCATCTAATAGTCACCAAATGTTAACTAGTCTCTCCCCTAGCATCTAATAGTCACCAAATGTTAGCTAGTCTCTCCCCTAGCATCTAATAGTCACCAAATGTTAGCTAGTCTCTCTCCCCTAGCATCTAATAGTCACCAAATGTTAGCTAGTCTCTCCTCCTTAGCATCTAATAGTCACCAAATGTTAGCTAGTTTCTCCTCTTTAGCATCTTGTAGCAACCGTCTAGACCTCTTGCCCACCCCTTACCAGTTAACTCCTAACTTGACTCACGTGATTATCATGACTTGTCAGAACATGTGAATCTTGTGTGTGAGTTGTTTTGTGGCACAAGATATTCTTTCTATTTCGTTTCTGGGCTGGCTTACGCCCCCAAAGTGGTGACCCCGGACGTGCAAGAACACCATGTCTATTCTGGACCAAGCGACTACTGACATTATCGCGGCAGCCGTTGTAGCTGCGCAGCAGGCCTCCGTCCAGCAAGTAAACGCTGCTACTGTGAAACTTCCCTGTTTCCTCACAACACACCCGGAGCACTGGTTCACACAAGCAGAGGCCCAATTTGCACTCAAAGGTATCATTTTAGATACGACCAAGTACTATCATGTGGTGTCTTCTTTTGATTCCACTGTGCAGGAACGCATGGCCCTCATTATAGCTAAAGCGCCTGACCATGACAAGTATGACTATCTTAAAGCAGCTATTTAAAAAGTCTATGGACAGACAGCAGCAGCAAAAGCCATCGAGTTCCTCGACAGAGCAGTGTCACCAGGCCTCGGTGATCGCAAGCCTTCGGATGTCCTGGCCTACTTGACTAGCCTCTTCAATCCTGATGAAGTTTTCCGTCAGCATTTCCTCCGACAACTGCCTGTCAATGTACGTGCTCAACTTGATGGGGTAACAGGGGCCATGGAAGACCTTGCAGAGAGGGCAGACCGGATCATGGAAGGTCAAAGGGCATCCTCTTTGGGAATCAGTACTGCCACCATCAAAAGACTTCCACCCAAGTTCCCAAACCAAGAAGCAGCAGCAAAAAATCTCTGACAACAATGCCTCCGACAGTATCTGCTGGTACCACTACAGATTTGGACAGAATGCACAAAAATGCATCAAGCCATGTGTCTTCAAGTCGACAAAGGGCATTCAATCCATCCACCCCAATAACGCTGAGGTTGAATTTTCCAGGGACCACGCTGGGCCCTTAGTAGCTGCAGCCATTAGCAATCAATCCAATTGCCTTTTCTACATATGGGATCGTTCTTCAGGTCGACGTTTCCTTGTCGACTCAGGAGCAGAACTTAGTGTTTACCCAGCTTCTGCACAAGATTGCCGCAGGAATCCACAGGGAGAAGGTCTTGTCGCAGCCAATGGGACGACGATTGCCACATTTGGAACAAGACGACTTCACCTTCAGTTTGGGAAACGATCCTTCATCTGTAACTTCATCCTGGCCCAGGTCTCACAGCCAATCCTCGGCGCTGACTTTTTCTGCAGTGAAGGTCTTCTCATCGACTGCCAAGGCAAGCGCCTTGTGGATGCCTGTACTTATACGAGTCACAAGACCCGTGTTGCCTCAGTCGGTACCAACAATGGTATCAACGGCTTACATCGTGTCACCGTCAGTAGTACTTCACAGTCAGGATTTTCCGATATCCTTAATGAGTTTACATCCCTCACACAACCAAAGTTCTCCACATCCAATGACAAACATGATGTACAGCACTACATTGTGACGTCTGGACCGCCAACTCATGCCAAGGCACGTAGACTATCACCTGCCAAACTGACGGTAGCTCGTCGCGAGTTCACGGCGATGGAGAACCTTGGAATCATACGCAGATCATCAAGTAGCTGGGCATCACCCCTCCATCTGGTCCCAAAAAAAGAACCAGGAAGCTGGCGACCTTGTGGTGATTATAGGCAACTCAATGATGCCACAGTACCTGACCGCTACCCAGTGCCACACCTTCAGGACTTTGCGACAAATCTACAAGGTTGTCATTACTTCAGTAAGGTTGATTTGGTTCGGGGTTATCATCAGGTACCTGTACGACCAGAAGACATACACAAGACAGCTGTCATTACACCATTCGGTCTCTGGGAATTCCTGAGGATGCCTTTCGGCCTTAAAAATGCTGCTCAGTCATTTCAACGGTTTATGGACAGAGTTTGCGCTGGCCTGGAAGGTTTCCTGTTCATTTACCTGGATGATATCCTTGTTGCAAGTAAGACGGCAAGTGAACACAGGCGCCATCTCCGGCTACTGTTCAAACACTTGACTGCTTATGGCATAGTCATCAACCGTTCCAAATGTGAATTCGGTGTCAGTGGCCTGGATTTTCTGGGACATCATATCTCTGCTGATGGCATTACTCCACTGCCCTCTAAAGTCGAGGCGATTACACATTTTCCTGCACCAACCAATACCAAAAGCTTGCAGGAGTGGCTTGGAATGGTAAATTTTTACCACCGATTCATTCCTCATGCAGCAGCACTAATGAAGCCCTTGCACAAAGCCGCTCACTCCAAGCCTTTTACATGGTCAGCAGATTTACAGAGCGCTTTTGAAGCAACTAAGAAGGGGCTGGCTGCTGCTGTCCTCCTCGTGCATCCTAGCCACACGGCCTCTACAAGCATCACAGTGGATGCATCTGACACAGCTGTGGGTGGTGCATTGGAACAGTTCCTAGATGGTGAGTGGAAACCAGTTGCTTTTTTCTCCAAGAAGCTCGACAATGCGCAATCCAAATACAGTGCATTTGACCGAGAACTACTGGCTATGTACCTAGTCATACGACATTTTCTGTATTTCATTGAGGGGCGTCCATTCACGCTGTTTACTGACCATAAGGCACTTACTTATGCCTTCTCTAAAGCTTCTGGAAAGTATTCACCACGTCAACAGCGGCATCTTTCGTATGTATCTGAATTCACCACAGACATCAAGCACATCAGTGGCAAAGATAACGTGACAGCAGACGCTCTCTCCAGAGTCATCCTTGATGACCATAGCCAACAACTCCTCACCAACTCAACCTTGGAATTATCCGCAATCCAGTTGCCCCAGATTGATTATGCTGACCTGGCACATGCTCAGCTAACAGATGCAGAAGTACATGCTACACGCACAGCCATCACAGGGCTAATTCTACAGGACTTACCAGTGACAGACTCCAGGTACACACTCCTTTGCGATGTATCCACTGGACAACCCCGACCTATTGTGCCTAAGGTGTGGAGAAGAAAAATCTTTGATATCATCCATGGACTCTCCCACCCAGGCATCAGGACATCACGAAAGCTCATGACATCAAGATTTGTGTGGCATGGGATGAATAAGGATGTTGGTAAATGGGCCAAGACATGTCTTGGATGCCAGCTGGCAAAAGTACACCAACACACCCGTGCTCCACTGCAGTATGGCCAGCTACCTAGTCGCCGCTTCGAACAGCTTCATGTAGACATTGTCGGTCCTCTGCCAGTATCTCAGGGTATGAAATACCTTTTTACGATCGTCGACCGCTTCACTAGGTGGGCGGAGGCAATTCCAATGGCCGAGTCCACAGCTGTTTCATGTGCACGTGCATTTCTCGGTCAGCATGTTGCCAATTTCGGAGTGCCAGGGCACATCTCATCAGATCGAGGTCCACAGTTCACTTCTGAGCTGTGGGCAGCACTGAACAAGCTACTAGGTTCACAGGCACACAGAACAACCAGTTATCATCCCCAAGCAAATGGTATCGTCGAGAGGTTCCACAGGCAGATGAAGGCTGCGCTTAAAGCTCGACTGGATGGACCTCATTGGATGGATGAGTTGCCTCTTGTTATGCTTGGAATTCATACCGCACCAAAAGACGATCTACAATGTTCAGCTGCTGAGCTCGTTTATGGTGAAACACTGAGGTTGCCAGGTGAACTCTTCGAGAATGGAGAGACACCTGTACAGGCAACAGATGAATTTCTTCCACATCTGCGGAGGACCATGCAAAAGCTGAGGCCAACCCGAACCGCACATCATGGAGTGATAGCTTGCAGACTTCCAAGTTCGTTTTCGTACGCAGGGATGCACACAAGACCCCACTCCAGCGTCCTTATGAAGGCCCATTCCAGGTACTACACCGCTCAGACAAGTTCTTTACATTAGACATGAATGGGAAGTTGGACACTGTCTCCATCGATCGCCTTAAACCGGCTTTTCTGGAAACAGACTACCGAGACACAGACAGCGGGCAGTCTCCTGCATCTGCATCCTCGTCAACACCACCAATAGTGCTGAAGAGAACTCGTTCCGGCTGGACTGTCAAGACGACTGCAAAAACTATCTCTCCCATGGAGCAAGCCACTGGGGGGGGGCCTGTAGCAACCGTCTAGACCTCTTGTCCACCCCTTACCAGTTAACTCCTAACTTGACTCACGTGATTATCATGACTTGTCAGAACATGTGAATCTTGTGTGTGAGTTGTTTTGTGGCACAAGATATTCTTTCTATTTCGTTTCTGGGCTGGCTTACGCCCCCAAAATCTAATAGTCACCAAATGTTAATTAGTCTCTCCCCTAGCATCTAATAGTCACCAAATGTTAGCTAGTCTCTCCCCTAGCATCTAATAGTCATCAAATGTTAGCTAGTCTCTCCCCTAGCATCTAATAGTCACCAAATGTTAGCTAGTCTCTCCCCTTGCATCTAATAGTCACCAAATGTTAGCTAGTCTCTCCCCTAGCATCTAATAGTCACCAAATGTTAGCTAGTCTCTCCTCTAGCATCTAATAGTCATCAAATGTTAGCTAGTCTCTCCCCTAGCATCTAATAGTCACCAAATGTTAGCTAGTCTCTCCCCTAGCATCTAATAGTCACCAAATGTTAGCTAGTCTCTCCCCTAGCATCTAATAGTCACCAAATGTTAGCTAGTCTCTCCCCTAGCATCTAATAGTCACCAAATGTTAGCTAGTCTCTCTCCCCTAGCATCTAATAGTCACCAAATGTTAGCTAGTCTCTCCCCTAGCATCTAATAGTCATCAAATGTTAGCTAGTCTCTCCCCTAGCATCTAATAGTCATCAAATGTTAGCTAGTCTCTCCCCTAGCATCTAATAGTCACCAAATGTTAGCTAGTCTCTCCCATAGCATCTAATAGTCACCAAATGTTAGCTCCTTAGCATCTAATAGTCACCAAATGTTAGCTAGTCTCTCCCCTAGCATCTAATAGTCACCAAATGTTAGCTAGTCTCTCCCCTAGCATCTAATAGTCACCAAATGTTAGCTAGTCTCTCTCCCCTAGCATCTAATAGTCACCAAATGTTAGCTAGTCTCTCACCTAGCATCTAATAGTCACCAAATGTTAGCTAGTCTCTCCCCTAGCATCTAATAGTCACCAAATGTTAGCTAGTCTCTCCCCTAGCATCTAATAGTCACCAAATGTTAGCTAGTCTCTCCCCTAGCATCTAATAGTCACCAAATGTTAGCTAGTCTCTCCTCCTTAGCATCTAATAGTCACCAAATGTTAGCTAGTCTCTCCCCTAGCATCTAATATTCACCAAATGTTAGCTAGTCTCTCTCCTCTAATATCTAATAGTCACCAAATGTTAGCTAGTCTCTCCCCTAGCATCTAATAGTCACCAAATGTTAGCTAGTCTCTCCCCTAGCATCTAATAGTCATCAAATGTTAGCTAGTCTCTCCCCTAGCATCTAATAGTCACCAAATGTTAGCTAGTCTCTCCCCTAGCATCTAATAGTCACCAAATGTTAGCTAGTCTCTCTCCCCTAGCATCTAATAGTCACCAAATGTTAACTAGTCTCTCCCCTAGCATCTAATAGTCACCAAATGTTAGCTAGTCTCTCCCCTAGCATCTAATAGTCATCAAATGTTAGCTAGTCTCTCCTCTAGCATCTAATAGTCACCAAATGTTAGCTAGTCTCTCCCCTAGAATCTAATAGTCACCAAATGTTAACTAGTCTCTCCCCTAGCATCTAATAGTCACCAAATGTTAGCTAGTCTCTCCCCTAGCATCTAATAGTCATCAAATGTTAGCTAGTCTCTCCCCTAGCATCTAATAGTCACCAAATGTTAGCTAGTCTCTCCCCTAGCATCTAATAGTCATCAAATGTTAGCTAGTCTCCCCCCTAGCATCTAATAGTCATCAAATTTTAGCTAGTCTCTCCTCCCTAGCATCTAATAGTCACCAAATGTTAGCTAGTCTCTCCCCTAGCATCTAATAGTCACCAAATGTTAGCTGGTCTCTCCCCTAGCATCTAATAGTCACCAAATGTTAGCTAGTCTCTCTCCCCTAGCATCTAATAGTCACCAAATGTTAGCTAGTCTCTCCCCTAGCATCTAATAGTCACCAAATGTTAGCTAGTCTCTCCCCTAGCATCTAATAGTCACCAAATGTTAGCTAGTCTCTCCCCTAGCATCTAATAGTCACCAAATGTTAGCTAGTCTCTCCCCTAGCATCTAATAGTCACCAAATGTTAGCTAGTCTCTCCCCTAGCATCTAATAGTCACCAAATGTTAGCTAGTCTCTCCCCTAGCATCTAATAGTCATCAAATGTTAGCTAGTCTCCCCCCTAGCATCTAATAGTCACCAAATGTTAGCTAGTCTCTCCCCTAGCATCTAATAGTCACCAAATGTTAGCTAGTCTCTCCCCTAGCATCTAATAGTCACCAAATGTTAGCTAGTCTCTCCCCTAGCATCTAATAGTCACCAAATGTTAGCTAGTCTCTCCCCTAGCATCTAATAGTCACCAAATGTTAGCTAGTCTCTCCCCTAGCATCTAATAGTCATCAAATGTTAGCTAGTCTCTCCTCCCTAGCATCTAATAGTCACCAAATGTTAGCTAGTCTCTCCCCTAGCATCTAATAGTCACCAAATGTTAGCTGGTCTCTCCCCTAGCATCTAATAGTCACCAAATGTTAGCTAGTCTCTCTCCCCTAGCATCTAATAGTCACCAAATGTTAGCTAGTCTCTCCCCTAGCATCTAATAGTCACCAAATGTTAGCTAGTCTCTCCCCTAGCATCTAATAGTCACCAAATGTTAGCTAGTCTCTCCCCTAGCATCTAATAGTCACCAAATGTTAGCTAGTCTCTCCCCTAGCATCTAATAGTCACCAAATGTTAGCTAGTCTCTCCCCTAGCATCTAATAGTCACCAAATGTTAGCTAGTCTCTCTCCCCTAGCATCTAATAGTCACTAAATGTTAGCTAGTCTCTCCCCTAGCATCTAATAGTCACCAAATGTTAGCTAGTCTCTCCCCTAGCATCTAATAGTCGCCAAATGTTAGCTAGTCTCTCCCCTAGCATCTAATAGTCACCAAATGTTAGCTAGTCTCTCCCCTAGCATCTAATAGTCACCAAATGTTAGCTAGTCTCTCCCCTAGCATCTAATAGTCACCAAATGTTAGCTAGTCTCTCCCCTAGCATCTAATAGTCACCAAATGTTAGCTAGTCTCTCTCCCCTAGCATCTAATAGTCACTAAATGTTAGCTAGTCTCTCCCCTAGCATCTAATAGTCACCAAATGTTAACTAGTCTCTCCCCTAGCATCTAATAGTCACCAAATGTTAGCTAGTCTCTCCCCTAGCATCTATTAGTCACCAAATGTTAGCTAGTCTCTCCCCTAGCATCTAATAGTCACCAAATGTTAGCTAGTTTCTCTCCCCTAGCATCTAATAGTCACCAAATGTTAGCTAGTCTCTCCCCTAGCATCTAATAGTCACCAAATGTTAGCTAGTCTCTCCCCTAGCATCTAATAGTCACCAAATGTTAGCTAGTTTCTCTCCCCTAGCATCTAATAGTCATCAAATGTTAGCTAGTCTCTCTCCCCTAGCATCTAATAGTCACCAAATGTTAGCTAGTCTCTCCCCTAGCATCTAATAGTCACCAAATGTTAGCTAGTCTCTCCCCTAGCATCTAATAGTCACCAAATGTTAGCTAGTCTCTCCCCTAGCATCTAATAGTCACCAAATGTTAGCTAGTCTCTCTCCCCTAGCATCTAATAGTCACCAAATGTTAGCTAGTCTCTCCCATAGCATCTAATAGTCACCAAATGTTAGCTAGTCTCTCCCCTAGCATCTAATAGTCACCAAATGTTAACTAGTCTCTCCCCTAGCATCTAATAGTCACCAAATGTTAACTAGTCTCTCCCCTAGCATCTAATAGTCACCAAATGTTACTAGTCTCTCTCCCCTAGCATCTAATAGTCACCAAATGTTAGCTAGTCTCTCCCCTAGCATCTAATAGTCACCAAATGTTAACTAGTCTCTCCCCTAGCATCTAATAGTCACCAAATGTTAGCTAGTCTCTCCCCTAGCATCTAATAGTCATCAAATGTTAGCTAGTCTCTCTCCCCTAGCATCTAATAGTCACCAAATGTTAGCTAGTCTCTCCCCTAGCATCTAATAGTCACCAAATGTTAGCTAGTCTCTCCCCTAGCATCTAATAGTCACCAAATGTTGGCTAGTCTCTCCTCTAGCATCTAATAGTCACCAAATGTTAGCTAGTTTCTCCCCTAGCATCTAATAGTCACCAAATGTTAGCTAGTCTCTCCCCTAGCATCTAATAGTCACCAAATGTTAGCTAGTCTCTCCCCTAGCATCTAATAGTCACCAAATGTTAGCTAGTCTCTCTCCCCTAGCATCTAATAGTCACCAAATGTTAACTAGTCTCTCCCCTAGCATCTAATAGTCACCAAATGTTAGCTAGTCTCTCCTCCTTAGCATCTAATAGTCACCAAATGTTAGCTAGTCTCTCCCCTAGCATCTAATAGTCACCAAATGTTAGCTAGTCTCTCTCCCCTAGCATCTAATAGTCACCAAATGTTAACTAGTCTCTCCCCTAGCATCTAATAGTCACCAAATGTTAGCTAGTCTCTCCCCTAGCATCTAATAGTCACCAAATGTTAGCTAGTCTCTCCCCTAGCATCTAATAGTCACCAAATGTTAACTAGTCTCTCCCCTAGCATCTAATAGTCACCAAATGTTAGCTAGTCTCTCCCCTAGCATCTAATAGTCACCAAATGTTAGCTAGTCTCTCCCCTAGCATCTAATAGTCACCAAATGTTAGCTAGTCTCTCCCCTAGCATCTAATAGTCATCAAATGTTAGCTAGTCTCTCCCCTAGCATCTAATAGTCACCAAATGTTAACTAGTCTCTCCTCTAGCATCTAATAGTCACCAAATGTTAGCTAGTCTCTCCCCTAGCATCTAATAGTCACCAAATGTTAACTAGTCTCTCCCCTAGCATCTAATAGTCACCAAATGTTAGCTAGTCTCTCCCCTAGCATCTAATAGTCACCAAATGTTAGCTAGTCTCTCCCCTAGCATCTAATAGTCACCAAATGTTAGCTAGTCTCCCCCCTAGCATCTAATAGTCACCAAATGTTAGCTAGTCTCTCCCCTAGCATCTAATAGTCACCAAATGTTAGCTAGTCTCTCTCCTAGCATCTAATAGTCACCAAATGTTAACTAGTCTCTCCCCTAGCATCTAATAGTCACCAAATGTTAGCTAGTCTCTCCCCTAGCATCTAATAGTCACCAAATGTTAGCTAGTCTCTCCCCTAGCATCTAATAGTCACCAAATGTTAGCTAGTCTCTCCCCTAGCATCTAATAGTCATCAAATGTTAGCTAGTCTCTCCCCTAGCATCTAATAGTCACCAAATGTTAGCTAGTCTCCCCCCTAGCATCTAATAGTCACCAAATGTTAGCTAGTCTCTCCCCTAGCATCTAATAGGCACCAAATGTTAGCTAGTCTCTCCCCTAGCATCTAATAGTCACCAAATGTTAGCTAGTCTCTCCCCTAGCATCACCAAATGTTAACTAGTCTCTCCCCTAGCATCTAATAGTCACCAAATGTTAGCTAGTCTCTCCCCTAGCATCTAATAGTCACCAAATGTTAGCTAGTCTCCGAAAAAGATTCAAATAGTTCCTTTTGGCTCTCTTTAAGATAAATCCTGACGAAACCCTGCCAGTGTGTGTCCCCATAGAGCTCTTGTAAACCCATGTCACCCTGCCTCCACCCAGTGTGGTGTTGGTCCAGTGTGTGTCCCCATAGAGCTATTGTCACCTACTTCAACCTGCCTCAACCTATGTAATGTTGGTCCAGTGTGTGTCACCATAGAGCTCTTGTAACCCACGTCAACCTGCCTCCACCCAGTGTGGTGTTGGTCCAGTGAGTGTCCCCATAGAGCTATTGTCACCTACTTCACCCTGCCTCGACCCAGTGTGGTGTTGGTCCAGTATGTGTCCCCATAGAGCTATTGTCACCTACTTCAACCTGCCTCAACCCTTGGTCCAGTGTGTGTCCCCATAGAGCTCTTGTAACCCACGTCACCCTGCCTCCGCCCAGTGTGGTGTTGGTCCAGCGTGTGTCCCCATGGAGCTCTTGTAACCCACGTCACCCTGCCTCTGCCCAGTGTGGTGAACATGCTGACAGTATTTGGTCTTCCATACAAGCATTTACTGTAACTTCCATCATCTCACATCCGAATAGCATGCCATGCCCACTGTCCCCATCCTCCACCTCTACCATGTCAAGTACTCACTTGAATCCAGTGAGCACACGTACTAGTAGACTCGTGGTGGCCTGCCACACCCCTGGAGTGCATGACTCGTAGAAGAACTTCAACCTGCAAGCAAAAGCAGCAACACCATGTTGTGAAGTAACACACCAGAAACTACACAGCAAGTAAATAGGTTGAGATGAGCCAGTGGGGGGGCATGGCAATAGCTTTCATAATACTTTTATAATGACATAAAGCATGGACACACCCACTCACCCAACGCATAATCACCCACTCACATGAACACACCCACCCACGCATATTCACCCACACCCACCCACGCATAACCACCCACTCACATGAACACACCCACCCACACCCACCCACGCATAATCACCCACTCACATGAACACACCCATTTACACGTACATGCCCTTTCTCACACATTACATAAGCCACACATCCACAAAATACTTACATACACTCTCTCTCACACACACACACACTTGAGGCTCACACTGTCCAAGCATTCTGGCACCACACACACTCACACACACACTTAGAGGCTCACACTGTCCAAGTATTCTGGCACCACACACACTCACACACTCTCACACACACACACTCACATGTATACACACTTAGAGGCTCACACTGTCCAAGTATTCTGGCACCACACACACACACACACACACACACACACACACCTGTATATTAGCTTGGAGATGAGGTCTCCAGGGCAAGTAAATGTGTAGTAGGTGAGCAGAAAAGCCTCCAAGAAATGTTTGACTGCAAGTGACAAAAGATTAATAACTATCATAATATAAATAAGGTCAACCTCACATTAATAAATTAAAAATTATTACAAGACTATTGACAAGATGATCTGTGTGCCTGCAGAGTTGAGACGTGAGGCACACCACTTCACCTCAATACGCTCCAATCTGAGGGAGGATAGGGTGTCACCACAACGGCTACGCTTGGTCTAAAATGAAGCCGCCTTGAAGCTGCTCCATCCATCGTCCACCTAGACTAATGCCTTTGATGAGATGTTACACACACTGGAGAAGAACGGCCCCTACTGCCTCAAGTTACCTTCTATATGTCCACTGCCAGCTTAGCAAGACTGTTCAGAGCACTTGCTGATTGCTCCACTCTACACACATTGCTCTCAAAACAACTACAGCCTCTTTCAGAAACTCTTTGAAGGCCCTGAAAGGACACCGGGAAAACTGGAAGGAAGATTCTGTAACTTACTTGATATGTTGCAGGAGAGAGACAATCTACAAGGTAGTGCTGGTATCCCAAAGGAACAGCTCGCACTTTCGGCCAAACCTGTTTGTTCATTAGCAGAGCTCATGCTGTGTGTAGGGGCTGCTATAAAGATGTTCCTGCAAGGGAAGAGCTTTTGCTCATGCTTGAAGGTGTGTAGGGCTGCTATAAAGATGTTCCTGTAAGGGAAGACTTTTACAGAGCCCATGCTTGAAGGTGTGTAGGACTACTATAAAGATGTTCCTGCAAGGTAAGAGCTTTTGCAGAGCTCATGCTTGAAGGTGTGTAGGGTTACTATAAAGATGTTCCTGCAAGGTAAGAGCTTTTGCTCATGCTTGAAGGTGTGTAGGGCTGCTATAAAGATGTTCCTGTAAGGGAAGACTTTTACAGAGCTCATGCTTGAAGGTGTGTAGGGCTACTATAAAGATGTTCCTGCAAGGTAAGAGCTTCTGCAGAGCCCATGCTTGAAGGTGTGTAGGGCTGCTATAAAGATGTTCCTGCAAGGTAAGAGCTTTTGCAGAGCTCATGCTTGAAGTTGTGTAGGGCTACTATAAAGATGCTCCTGTAAGGGAAGACTTTTGCAGAGCTCATGCTTGAAGGTGTGTAGGTGCTGCTATAAAGATGTTCCTGCAAGGTAAGAGCTTTTGCAGAGCCCATGCTTGAAGGTGTGTAGGGCTGCTATAAAGATGTTCCTGCAAGGTAAGAGCTTTTGCAGAGCTCATGCTTGAAGTTGTGTAGGGCTACTATAAAGATGCTCCTGTAAGGGAAGACTTTTGCAGAGCTCATGCTTGAAGGTGTGTAGGGGCTGCTATAAAGATGTTCCTGCAAGGTAAGAGCTTTTGCAGAGCTCATGCTTGAAGGTGTGTAGAGCTGCTATAAAGATGTTCCTGCAAGGGAAGAGCTTTTGCTCATGCTTGAAGGTGTGTAGGGCTGCTATAAAGATGTTCCTGTAAGGCAAGAGCTTTTGCAGAGCTCATGCTTGAAGGTGTGTAGGGATGCTATAAAGATGTTCCTGTAAGAGAAGACTTTTGCAGAGCTCATGCTTGAAGGGTGTAGGGGCTGCTATAAAGATGCCTCCTCCAAAGGGAAAACTCCAACCCAGTTCTAGTCAGTGAAGAAGTAATTCCCAGACATGAAACACAGCTCTCCTGGAAGAGTCAAGCTTTCTGCACGCCCTCCATTGCCATAAACAGTTAGTGAGATATATTGTTGATTCTCAAGGGCATGTGCAAAGTCTGTGGAATAATGAAAGCTAGCTACATTCATGATCTGCCCACAAACCACCTTGATGACCCTTTACCTATAAGAATGTCCATCCACATACAGTATGGCACCCATAAATATTTGGAGTACAAGGTACAGAGAAAGTTTGAGACAAAGACTTTGGCCAAATTCGTGGGTGAGTGGGTGTTTGTGCATGTGTGTGTATGGGGGGGAGGGGGTGTGTGGTTATTCCAAATGCGCACACCCTTTACCTATAAGAATGTCCATCCACATACAGTATGGCACCCATAAATATTTGGAGTACAAGGTACAGAGAAAGTTTGACAAAGACTTTGGCCAAATTCGTGGGTGAGTGGGTGTTTGTGCATGTGTGTGTATGGGGGGGAGGGGGTGTGTGGTTATTCCAAATGCGCACACCCTTTACCTATAAGAATGTCCATCCACATACAGTATGGCACCCATAAATATTTGGAGTACAAGGTACAGAGAAAGTTTGACAAAGACTTTGGCCAAATTCGTGGGTGAGTGGGTGTTTGTGCATGTGTGTGGAGGGTGGGTGTGTTTATTCCAAATGCGCACACACTACAGATGTAAATCAATCTGTGGGTGAGGTTAGTGGGAGGGGTCAATATGACCGCATGGAATAAGTTCCAACACGAGTTCTGGTGATGGTAACCAACAAAAATTCTCAAGAGGCATCTCTAGTATGTGAGTCTTGTGCATGTTATACATATACATGTATGTATGTAGGTATGTGTGCATGTATGCATGTATACATGCATGTATGTATGTATGCATGTATGTAGGTATATACATGTATGTAGATATGTGTGCATGTATATATTATATATCATGTATGTATGTAGGTATATATATATATACATGTATGTATGTAGGTAGATATGTATGCATGTATGTAGGTAGGTATATATATATATACATGTATGTATGTACATATATACATGTATGTAGATGTGTGCATGTATGTATGTAGGTATATATATATATATATATATATATGTACTGTAGGTAAGTATGTATGTATGTACAACATGCATGTATGCACTGTATGTATGAATGTATAGACAACATGCATGCATGTACTGTATGTATGAAACATGCATGCATGTATGTATGAGTGTATATACAACATGCGAGTGTATATACAACATGCATGTATGTATGTATGTAGGTATACACATGCATGTGGTTCCTCAGGATCAGTGAAGAGCCTCATAGCAAGCACAAGCCAGGCACGTGGGGAAAGGAAGGGAAGAAGAACTGGGAGGAATCTTTCCCTCGTAAAATGTACACCGAAAGTTCATACAAATAATTTTATAATACTAACAAAACAATAACAACAACAAAACACAATAATAACAACACAATATAATATTAGCAAACCAACAAGCTAATATACCAACAACAATAACACAACAACAATAATAACAACCATGCAACAACAACAATAATAACACAACAACAATAACAACCATGCAACAATGCAACAACAACAATAATAACACAACAATAATCACACAACAATAACAACAATACTCACAACTATAATATGACAATAACAATGCAATGCAACAACAACAATAATAACACAACAACACAACAACAATAATAACCATGCAACAATGCAACAACAACAATAATAACACAACAATAATCACACAACAAATCACACAACAATAACACAACATTAATCCCAACAACTATATGACAATAACAATGCAACAACAATGCAACAACAATAATAATAACAACAATAATCACACAACAATAATAACACAACAATAATCACAACAACTATAATATGACAACAATGCAACAACAACAATGCAGCAACAACAATAATAACACAACAATAATCACAACTATAATATGACAATAACAATGCAACAACAATGCAACAACAATAATCACAACAATAATCACAACAACAATAATCACAACAACAATAATAACACAACAATAATCACAACAACAATAATCACAACTATAATATGACAACAATGCAACAACAACAATAATAACACAACAATAATCACAACAATAACACAACAATAATCACAACAACTATAATATGACAATAACAATGCAATGCAACAACAATAATAACACAACAATAATCACAACAACTATAATATGACAATAACAATGCAACAATGCAACAACAACAATAATAACAACAATAATCACAACAACAATAATAACACAACAATAATCACAACAACAATAATCACAACTATAATATGACAACAATGCAACAACAACAATAATAACACAACAATAATCACAACAATAACAACAATAATCACAACAACTATAATATGACAATAACAATGCAATGCAACAACAATAATAACAACAATAATCACAACAACTATAATATGACAATAACAATGCAACAATGCAACAACAACAATAATAACAACAATAATAACAACAACAATAATCACAACAACAATAATAACAACAATAATCACAACAACAATAATCACAACAACTATAATATGACAACAATGCAACAACAATAATAACACAACAATCACAACAATAATAACAACAATAATCACAACAACAATAATCACAACAACTATATGACAATAACAATGCAACAACAATGCAACAACAATGCAGCAACAACAATAATAACAATAATCACAACAACAATAATCACAACTATAATATGACAATAACAATGCAACAACAATGCAACAACAATAATAACACAACAATAATCACACAACAATAATAACAACAATAATCACAACTATAATATGACAACAATGCAACAACAATGCAACAACAACAATAATAACAACAATAATCACAACAACAATAATCACAACAATAACAACAATAACCACAACAACAATAATCACAACAACTATAATATGACTAACAATGCAACAACAATGCAACAACAACAATAATAACAACAATAATCACAACAACAATAATCACAACAACAATAATAACAACAATAATCACAACAACAATAACCACAACAACTATAATATGACTAATGCAACAACAATAATAACACAACAATAATCACAACAACAATAACACAATAATCACAACAACTATAATATGACAATAACAATGCAACAACAATGCAGCAACAACAATAATAACAACAATAATCACAACAACTATAATATGATAACAATGCAACAACAATGCAACAACAACAATAATAACACAACAATAATCACAACAACTATAATATGACAATAACAATGCAACAACAACAATGCAACAACAATAAAACAACAATAATAATAATAGCACAACAACAACACAACAACACAATAATAATCAAACAAAAAAAGCATAGAAAGAAAGGAAGAGAACAAGTCTAAGGTTCAGTCGTCTTGGCTCCAAAGAAGCTGCCAAGTCAGTAAACCAACACATGAAATCCTATTGTGTCTACGCCATTTCACCCTCCCTCCCTCCACGCCCTCCCTCCTCCCCCTCCTCCTCCACTCCCTCCTCCCTCCCTCCCCTATAACCTTCTCTGTTCTAGTATTTACGAGTGAGTACAATTTGCACTGGACAAACTTAGATGCATATCTGGTAGTGAATACATAGGTGCGTTCTACATACCTGACCGGGCGTTGGAGGCAGCGTAGGCTATGAGGGCATCCACTGGTCCTCCCTTCAGCGTGTATCCGCCTGCCTCCTGCAAGTGGGAATGAAACAGCGGGACAGACAGATGAGAAGTGTTGTGACGGAGATACTAAGAACATACACACAGTGTGGCAGGGTTCTAGCTGGAGCAAGCAGGCAAACACACGATCCTCTAACCTTGCATAGCCTAACCTTGCATAGTCAGAGCCTTTACCAAATACCACGCAGGGAAGGCTCTAGACAACTGATGACTAAGAATATGCACTCAACAGCATCCCCTACCAGTGTGCACTTTCATTGTGTGGACTGCAGTTTACTTTAGCATCCAACTAGCAGCAGCACCCAAGGTGAGTGCTGAAATAAATAGTGCTGTTAGCGTGCACACAGCTCTTGTGTGCAGTTGAGGACTGTGCAAAAACATCCTAGCCATCAAACCACATAAAGTTGTGGGCCATCCAGTGGTTCTGGCCAGTTTTTCTTTGAGATGTTGGGAGAGAAGCATCACATACAAGCAGTTACAGCAATCGTACCACATTATTTATAGAGTTTCGTTGTTAGTTATAACACTTGTAAAGCTACTTCTGCCTGCCTCAACCCAGTGTGGTGTTGGCCAGTGTGTGTCCCCATAGAGCTATTGTCAACCTACTTCAACCTGCCTCAACCCAGTGTGGTGTTGGTCCAGTGTGTGTCCTCATAGAGCTATTGTCAACCTACTTTAACCTGCCTCAACCCAGTGTGATGTTGGTCCAGTGTGTGTCCCCATAGAGCTATTGTCAACCCACTTCAACCTGCCTCAACCCAGTGTGATGCTGGTCCAGTGTGTGCCCCCATAGAGCTATTGTCAACCTACTTCAACCTGCCTCAACCCAGTGTGATGTTGGTCCAGTGTGTGTCCCCATAGAGCTATTGTCAACCCACTTCAACCTGCCTCAACCCAGTGTGATGTTGTTCCAGTGTGTGTCCTATTGTCAACCTACCCTGCCTCAACCCAGTGTGATGTTGGTCCAGTGTGTGTCACCATAGAGCTATTATCAACCTACTTCAACCTGCCTCAACCCAGTGTGATGTTGGTCCAGTGTGTGTCCCCATAGAGCTATTGTCAACCTGCCTCAACCCAGTGTGGTGTTGGTCCAGTGTATGTCCCTGTAGATTAACATTAGTCCCTATAATGAATATTGAATGAATAATGAATAGCTCCATATGGGAAGTGGAGTGTAAGAACATGAGGACAAGAGTTCTAGGATGCGTCCGTACCTCCTTGAAGATGAGATAACCAGTGGTCTCCTCACACTCCAAGTACACCACGTCTGCTCCATCCTCCAGCTCATCACTATAGCAACAAGGCACACAAACAAAATCAGCAAGTAAAACCCTTTAATCAATGTACTGAGCCTTGGTACACCCGACAACACAAACAGCAACAGAAAGAATCTCCATCGAGCTATCTTAGCCACACCCTCTAATTCACAGTACTTAGTCCCACCTTACAGTGTTGTATCTACAGTTGAAGTTGAAAAAATGTGCTGGTCTAATTCACAGTGCTCAGTCCCACCTTACAGTGTTGTAGCACCCTGGTTACACTCAAGTAGGGGAAGAGTAGTGCTTACGCACCCTGGTTACACTCAAGTAGGGGAAGACTAGTGCATACGCACCCTGGTTACACTCAAGTAGGCGAAGACAATATCCACAGTTGAAGTTGAAAAAATGTGCTGGTCTAATTCACAGTGCTCAGTCCCACCTTACAGTGTTGTATCTACAGTTGAAGTTGAAAAAATGTGCTGGCTGCATTGATTTTGAACGCACATATGCAAATGCTCACCTCTTCCTACCATTACAAAATATATACAACTCACACCTACAACAAAAACCAACGTTTACCAATGTTTACCATTAACACGCCTATTTTTACTTTTGCGCAGCGGCGCCAATTTCTAAAGTTCAGCATGATCCGCGTGCCAGCCTTTCTAAGGTCACCAAAGTGCACTCAGATCTTTTCATTGCGGCAAGCTTTTTCCCCTCACCGCTGGTATTCTTCGCTTGAGAGGCCAGATCATCATGATCTACAACTCCTGTTCTACAAGCATGGATTTTTGAAAAGCTATCATGAAGCGCATCGGTGGGAAAAAAACAAGTAGATTCCGATTGTGTCATGGGTCGGGACCTCTTTTCAAGGTTTGTACAGAAGCTACTAGCTGTGTAGCATTGGCAAGCCTTTTAGAAAGTTGTGTCCTTAGCAATAGACAGCTTGTGTGTACAAGCCTGTCCCTAAGTGAGGTGCTTGAGGTCTATCTGTAAAGTGTCAGTAGTTGTTCAACATCGAATAGCTTGTGTACTGGCATTCTCTAAATGCTGGCATTGTTATTGCAGCATATTTGGCTCCTAACATCGACAGATTATATTATATTATTATAATATGTAGAAGAGGAAGTTAGTGGGAGAGGAAAAAAGTAGAGGCCCCTTTTGTCATGTTAATTGAACAAACTATGAGAGGCAATAACCTTCTCAATAATCAACTGAAATTGTACTCTCTCGATGTTTCGTCAGGATGCTCTAGCCTTCATCAGGAATTCCTGATGAAGGCTAGAGCATCTAGTCGAAACGTCGAGAGAGTACAATTTCAAGTTGATTATTGAAAAGGTTATTGTGTTATTATGTCAACTTCGATTTCATTGAGAATTAAGAAGTAAGTAGGATTTTAGCCACTACACCTCGGTCACAAACTAATCCTTCCAACGTCTCCACTTCTACCCTTCCAAGGTCTCCTCCACCTTCTACCCTTCCAAGGTCTCCTCCACCTTCTACCCTTCCAAGGTCTCCTCCACCTTCTACCCTTCCAAGGTCTCCTCCACCTTCTACCCTTCCAAGGTCTCCTCCACCTTCTACTCTTCCAAGGTATCCTCCACCTTCTACCCTTCCAAGGTCTCCTCCACCTTCTACCCTTCCAAGGTCTCCTCCACCTTCTACCCTTCCAAGGTCTCCTCCACCTTCTACCCTTCCAAGGTCTCCTCCACCTTCTACCCTTCCAAGGTCTCCTCCACCTTCTACCCTTCCAAGGTCTCTTCTACCTTCTACCCTTCCAAGGTCTCCTCCACCTTCTACCCTTCCAAGGTCTCCTCCACCTTCTACCCTTCCAAGGTCTCCTCCACCTTCTACCCTTCCAAGGTCTCCTCCACCTTCTACCCTTCCAAGGTCTCCTCCACCTTCTACCCTTCCAAGGTCTCCTCCACCTTCTACCCTTCCAAGGTCTCCTCCACCTTCTACCCTTCCAAGGTCTCCTCCACCTTCTACCCTTCCAAGGTCTCCTCCACCTTCTACCCTTCCAAGGTCTCCTCCACCTTCTACCCTTCCAAGGTCTCCTCCACCTTCTACCCTTCCATGGTCTCCTCTACCTTCTACCCTTCCAAGGTCTCCTCCACCTTCTACCCTTCCAAGGTCTCCTCCACCTTCTACCCTTCCAAGGTCTCCTCCAACATGCACCCAATTTTTCTAGCCCACATTCCACCATCAACCTGTTGACACAGATAGTTATTTGGAGATCGGTTAGTTATGCATACAAAATGATTAAACTTTATTGAACATTGTGATTAACAGTGTATCTGTCTCTCGGCATATTTGAGAATGGGGCGCTCATCGTTAGAGAAGAATCAGAGGGAGCTAACCCACTGTGCGCCATTTCTGGAGAACTCCTCGAGTGCCTCAGCCTTCTCCAGCGCCTCAGCCTTCTCCAGTGTCTCAGCCTTATCCAGTGCCTCAGCCTTCTCCAGTGCATCATCCTTCTCCAGTGCCTCAGCCTTCTCCAGTGTCTCAGCCTTCTCCAGTGCCTCAGCCTTCTCCAGTGCCTCAGCCTTCTCCACTGCCTCAGCCTTCTCCAGTGCCTCAACCTTCTCCAGTGCCTCAGCCTTCTCCAGTGCCTCAGCCTTCTCCACTGCCTCAGCCTTCTCCAGTGCCTCAGCCTTCTCCAGTGCCTCAGCCTTCTCCATTGCCTCAGCAGTGCCTCAGCCTTCTCCATTGCCTCAGCAGTGCCTCAGCCTTCTCCAGAGCCTCATCAACCTTCAATAGGCCTATCCCATTACTCCATCCTTAAGTGCCAGACTACCTCAGGTTTGTGGATTTGAAGGTGGTCACTCAAAAGTGGGACTACATACTACAGTATATTTAGCTCCCCAATTCAGAGAGTAGAAATGTGTTTTTAAGAACACAACAATAATTAAATTAAGACAATTAAAACATTGCATAAATAATCATCATCATATTGCAATTTCTTTTTAGAAACAAAAAATGCATTTGCCCGGAGACTAACGCTCATTTGCCAGGAGACTGACGCACATCTGCCGGAAGACTGATGCTCATAGATCTGCCAGGAGACTGACACATATCTGCCAGGTGACTTACTCATCTACCGGTAGACTGACACATATCGGCCGGGTGACTGATGCTCATTTACCAAGAAACTCGCGCTCATCTACCGGGAGACCGACACTCCACTGCACTGTTTCTCAACAGGAGGGCTAGGATTACTGATTTTTAGAGCAAGCAAGAGGTACGGAGAAAACTGCTTCAGGGAAGGACGCTCGACTACAATGCTTCTCAATGGGACTTACACTGGGGACTGCATCTCACTGGGACTTACACTGGACTGCATCTCAATGGGACTTACACTGGGCTCACTGGGACTTACACTGGACTGCATCTCACTGGGACTTACACTGGACTGCATCTCACTGGGACTTACACTGGACTGCATCTCACTGGGATTTACACTGGGGACTGCTTCTCAATGGGACTTACACTGGACTGCTTCTCAATGGGACTTACACTGGGGACTGCTTCTCAATGGGACTTACACTGGACTGCATCTCACTGGGACTTACACTGGGGACTGCATCTCACTGGGACTTGCACTGGACTGCATCTCACTGGGACTTACACTGGACTGCATCTCACTGGGACTTACACTGGGGACTGCTTCTCAATGGGACTTACACTGGACTGCTTCTCAATGGGACTTACACTGGACTGCATCTCACTGGGACTTACACTGGGGACTGCATCTCACTGGGACTTACACTGGACTGCATCTCACTGGGACTTACACTGGGGACTGCATCTCACTGGGACTTGCACTGGACTGCATCTCACTGGGACTTACACTGGGGACTGCTTCTCAATGGGACTTACACTGGACTGCTTCTCAATGGGACTTACACTGGGGACTGCTTCTCAATGGGACTTACACTGGACTGCATCTCACTGGGACTTGCACTGGACTGCATCTCACTGGGACTTGCACTGGACTGCATCTCACTGGGACTTGCACTGGACTGCATCTCACTGGGACTTACACTGGACTGCATCTCACTGGGACTTGCACTGGACTGCATCTCACTGGGACTTGCACTGGACTGCATCTCACTGGGACTTGCACTGGACTGCATCTCACTGGGACTTGCACTGGACTGCATCTCACTGGGACTTGCACTGGACTGCATCTCACTGGGACTTACACTGGACTGCATCTCACTGGGACTTACACTGGACTGCATCTCACTGGGACTTACACTGGGGACTGCATCTCACTGGGACTTACACTGGACTGCATCTCACTGGGACTTACACTGGACTGCATCTCACTGGGACTTACACTGGACTGCATCTCACTGGGACTTACACTGGGGACTGCATCTCACTGGGACTTACACTGGACTGCATCTCACTGGGACTTGCACTGGACTGCATCTCACTGGGACTTGCACTGGACTGCATCTCACTGGGACTTGCACTGGACTGCATCTCACTGGGACTTGCACTGGACTGCATCTCACTGGGACTTACACTGGGGACTGCATCTCACTGGGACTTACACTGGACTGCATCTCACTGGGACTTGCACTGGACTGCATCTCACTGGGACTTGCACTGGACTGCATCTCACTGGGACTTACACTGGACTGCATCTCACTGGGACTTACACTGGACTGCATCTCACTGGGACTTGCACTGGACTGCATCTCACTGGGACTTGCACTGGACTGCATCTCACTGGGACTTACACTGGACTGCATCTCACTGGGACTTGCACTGGACTGCATCTCACTGGGACTTGCACTGGACTGCATCTCACTGGGACTTGCACTGGACTGCATCTCACTGGGACTTGCACTGGACTGCATCTCACTGGGACTTGCACTGGACTGCATCTCACTGGGACTTGCACTGGACTGCATCTCACTGGGACTTACACTGGACTGCATCTCACTGGGACTTGCACTGGACTGCATCTCAGTGGGACTTGCACTGGACTGCATCTCACTGGGACTTGCACTGGACTGCATCTCACTGGGACTTGCACTGGACTGCATCTCACTGGGACTTGCACTGGACTGCATCTCACTGGGACTTGCACTGGACTGCATCTCACTGGGACTTACACTGGACTGCATCTCACTGGGACTTGCACTGGACTGCATCTCACTGGGACTTGCACTGGACTGCATCTCACTGGGACTTACACTGGACTGCATCTCACTGGGACTTACACTGGACTGCATCTCACTGGGACTTGCACTGGACTGCATCTCACTGGGACTTGCACTGGACTGCACTGAAGGTATGTAGGAAGATTGAAGGCTCTGGAACTAAAGAAAGGACTTAAAAATACTCCATTGCTTGACTGCACCTTCTTTTTGTTCTTGCTTAGCGCGTATGCTGCTGCATTGCTATGTGGACGATTCATTTCCATTTGCCACCGCTGAGTGGGTTTTTAGCTGTTTGTGGCATGCGTTGTGTAATGTTGAATGCAACACAACAGGCAGACATACATTTTTACTTGTACTGTACCTACAGAGCCTACATGTAATTAAGTGTGGGCATTCAGGAGCGCATTCTGATTTCAGCGAGACATTAGGAGGGAGGGAGGGGACATTACTATACAGGTGTACAAGTATGTATGCTCACACACTCACACACACTCTTACTTGCACACTGAAACATACACATCTACACTCACACACCACACACACACACTCTTACATGTACACACACTTACAAGTACACTGACACACACGTACATCTACACCAACACACACACACATCTACACACCACACATACATCTACACCTGCACACCACACACACACACACACACTTACAAGTACACTGACACACACACATACACTACACCTACACTCACACACCATATACACACACATACATAGATCTACACCACACATACCATATGCATATACACACACACATCTACGCTCACTCACACACACACACCATATATATACACACACCATATATACACACACACATACATCTACACTCACATACCACACATACATCTACACACACACCATATATACACACACACACCATACACACACACACACACATCTACACTCACACACATCTACACTCACACACACACCATATATATACACACACATATATACACACACATCTACACTCATACACCACACACACACCATACATGCACACACATCTACAGTCATACACCATACACACACACACACATCTACACTCACACACCACACACCACACACACACACATCTACACTAACACACCACACCACACACACACACACACATCTACACTCACACACCACACACACACACACATCTACACTCACATACCACACACACACACACCACACACACACACCATACACACACACACACATTTATACTCATACACCACACATACCTTTCGCCATTGATGGAGTTCGACTTGCTGTCCTCCATCTTATCTTCGGCATGGCCAACGTTGCCCTGATCAGACGAGGGTTCCGATTTGGCCGAGGACGATAGCGACTGGTCTCTGGTGGTTTGCCTTTTTCTCGGCCACCTTTTGGGAGGTAGAGGGGGAGGAGCTTCCATACCGGGGATGTACATAGGCTGCATGAGGGTCTCCTCGTCGTACGTGTAGCCATTGACCAATGCCTGATAGATCATGACTGAAGATGGGAGGCGGGAAGGAGAGGTGCATAAGAAGAGGTGGACGGGAGGCACGGGGAAGGAGGGGAGAAGAGGAGGGGGAGGAGGGGGAGAAGGGGGAGGAGGGCACAGTAAAAAAGGAAAGGGAATGTGGAGAGAGAGAAAGATTGAGGATGAAGGAAGAGAACATTGCAGAGAGAGAGAGAGGAGGAGATGAAAGACATCATTCCTGACATTCAATACAACCAACTAGACCTCTACACAACTACACCACTTCATCAAGTCATGTACAGACGCAACAATCCCATGGAAGAAAGGAACGGATGGAGGGAGGGAGGGAGGGAGGAGGGAGGGAGGGAGGGAGGGAGGGGGAGGGGGAGGGAGGGAGGGAGGGAGGGAGGGGAGGGAGGGGGGAAATTGTCAAGCACAGAAAGTCTTCTGTACATGTATTTACTGTAGAAAAATAAAACTTGTCTGAGGTTTTCTGAGAAAGCATACAGAGATACATGTACATCTACAGTGATTATATACATCCACAGTGATTATATACATCCACAGTGAGTTCATATTATATACATCCACAGTGATTATATACATCTACAGTGAGTTCATATTATATACATCCAGTGATTATATACATCTACAGTGAGTTCATATTATATATTATATACATCCACAGTGATTATATACATCCACAGTGAGTTCATATTATATACATCCACAGTGATTATATACATCCACAGTGAGTTCATATTATATACATCCACAGTGATTATATACATCCACAGTGAGTTCATATTATATATTATATACATCCACAGTGATTATATACATCTACAGTGAGTTCATATTATATACATCCACAGTGATTATATACATCCACAGTGAGTTCATATTATATACATCCACAGTGATTATATACATCTACAGTGAGTTCATATTATATATTATATACATCCACAGTGATTATATACATCCACAGTGAGTTCATATTATATACATCCACAGTGATTATATACATCCACAGTGAGTTCATATTATATACATCCACAGTGATTATATACATCCACAGTGAGTTCATATTATATACATCCACAGTGATTATATACATCCACAGTGAGTTCATATTATATACATCCACAGTGATTATATACATCCACAGTGAGTTCATATTATATACATCCACAGTGATTATATACATCCACAGTGAGTTCATATTATATACATCCACAGTGATTATATACATCTACAGTGAGTTCATATTATATACATCCAGTGATTATATACATCTACAGTGAGTTCATATTATATACATCCACAGTGATTATATACATCCACAGTGATTATATACATCCACAGTGATTAAATACATCCACAGTGAGTTCATATTATATACATCCACAGTGATTATATACATCCACAGTGATTATATACATCCACAGTTATTATATACATCCACAGTGATTATATACATCCACAGTGAGTTCATATTATATACATCCACAGTGATTATATACATCCACAGTTAGTTCATATTATATACATCCACAGTGATTATATACATCTACAGTGAGTTCATATTATATACATCCACAGTGATTATATACATCTACAGTGAGTTCATATTATATACATCCACAGTGATTATATACATCCACAGTGATTATATACATCTACAGTGAGTTCATATTATATACATCCACAGTGATTATATACATCCACAGTGATTATATACATCTACAGTGAGTTCATATTATATACATCCACAGTGATTATATACATCTACAGTGAGTTCATATTATATATATCCACAGTGATTATATACATCTACAGTGAGTTCATATTATATACATCCACAGTGATTATATACATCTACAGTGAGTTCATATTATATACATCCACAGTGATTATATACATCCACAGTGAGTTCATATTATATACATCCACAGTGATTATATACATCTGCAGTGAGTTCATATTATATACATCCACAGTGATTATATACATCCACAGTGAGTTCATATTATATACATCCACAGTGATTATATACATCTACAGTGAGTTCATATTATATACATCCACAGTGATTATATACATCCACAGTGAGTTCATATTATATACATCCACAGTGATTATATACATCCACAGTGAGTTCATATTATATACATCCACACTGATTATATACATCTACAGTGAGTTCATATTATATACATCCACAGTGATTATATACATCTGCAGTGAGTTCATATTATATACATCCACAGTGATTATATACATCTACAGTGAGTTCATATTATATACATCCACAGTGATTATATACATCCACAGTGAGTTCATATTATATATTATATACATCCACAGTGATTATATACATCTGCAGTGAGTTCATATTATATACATCCAGTGATTATATACATCTGCAGTGAGTTCATATTATATACATCCACAGTGATTATATACATCTGCAGTGAGTTCATATTATATACATCCACAGTGATTATATACATCTACAGTGAGTTAATATTATATACATCCACAGTGATTATATACATCTACAGTGAGTTCATATTATATACATCCACAGTGATTATATACATCCACAGTGAGTTCATATTATATACATCCACAGTGATTATATACATCTGCAGTGAGTTCATATTATATACATCCACAGTGATTATATACATCTGCAGTGAGTTCATATTATATACATCCACACTGATTATATACATCTACAGTGAGTTCATATTATATACATCCACAGTGATTATATACATCCACAGTGAGTTCATATTATATATTATATACATCCACAGTGATTATATACATCTGCAGTGAGTTCATATTATATACATCCAGTGATTATATACATCTGCAGTGAGTTCATATTATATATTATATACATCCACAGTGATTATATACATCCACAGTGAGTTCATATTATATACATCCACAGTGATTATATACATCTGCAGTGAGTTCATATTATATACATCCACAGTGATTATATACATCTACAGTGAGTTAATATTATATACATCCACAGTGATTATATACATCTACAGTGAGTTCATATTATATACATCCACAGTGATTATATACATCCACAGTGAGTTCATATTATATACATCCACAGTGATTATATACATCTACAGTGAGTTCATATTAGTGAGACTATGACCAGTGAGACTATGACCAGTGAGACTATGACTATATACATCCACAGTGATTATATACATCTACAGTGAGTTCATATTATATACATCCACAGTGATTATATACATCCACAGTGAGTTCATATTATATACATCCACAGTGATTATATACATCCACAGTGAGTTCATATTATATACATCCACAGTGATTATATACATCTACAGTGAGTTCATATTATATACATCCACAGTGATTATATATACATCTGCAGTGAGTTCATATTATATACATCCACAGTGATTAAATACATCTACAGTGAGTTCATATTATATACATCCACAGTGATTATATACATCCACAGTGAGTTCATATTATATACATCCACAGTGATTATATACATCCACAGTGAGTTCATATTATATACATCCACAGTGATTATATACATCTGCAGTGAGTTCATATTATATACATCCACACTGATTATATACATCCACAGTGAGTTCATATTATATACATCCACAGTGATTATATACATCCACAGTGATTATATACATCCACAGTGAGTTCATATTATATACATCCACAGTGATTATATACATCTACAGTGAGTTCATATTATATACATCCACAGTGATTATATACATCTACAGTGAGTTCATATTATATACATCCACAGTGATTATATACATCTGCAGTGAGTTCATATTATATACATCCACAGTGATTATATACATCTACAGTGAGTTCAATTATATACATCCACAGTGATTATATACATCTACAGTGAGTTCATATTATATACATCCACAGTGATTATATACATCCACAGTGAGTTCATATTATATACATCCACAGTGATTATATACATCTACAGTGAGTTCATATTATATACATCCACAGTGATTATATACATCTACAGTGAGTTCATATTATATACATCCACAGTGATTATATACATCTACAGTGAGTTCATATTATATACATCCACAGTGATTATATACATCTGCAGTGAGTTCATATTATATACATCCACAGTGATTACATACATCTACAGTGAGTTCATGTTATATACATCCACAGTGATTATATACATCTACAGTGAGTTCATATTATATACATCCACAGTGATTATATACATCCACAGTGAGTTCATATTATATACATCCACAGTGATTATATACATCCACAGTGAGTTCATATTATATACATCCACAGTGATTATATACATCTACAGTGAGTTCATATTATATACATCCACAGTGATTATATACATCTGCAGTGAGTTCATATTATATACATCCACAGTGATTATATACATCTGCAGTGAGTTCATATTATATACATCCACAGTGATTATATACATCTGCAGTGAGTTCATATTATATACATCCACAGTGATTATATACATCTACAGTGAGTTCATATTATATACATCCACAGTGATTATATACATCTGCAGTGAGTTCATATTATATACATCCACAGTGATTATATACATCCACAGTGAGTTCATGTGTCCACTGCGCCATGTATACTGTACTTAACCAACTCACCTGTCTTTATCTTGAGAGGTACAGGTGGGATGGCGTCAGGTCCACTGTCTTGGGCTCTGCGGATGTCTTCATTGTACTTCCTTACAGCATTCAGTGCCTCCATGCCCTTGGCCATGGTCAGCGGAGAGGGACGCTGAGGTGATGAGGGAGGAGAAAGGGGTACAGGACAGAGGAGGAGGAAGAATGAGGGTGCGAGAGGGAGGGTGTGTGTGTGATGGTAACAAGAGGAAGGGGGAGGAGATGGAAAAGGGACATGAGAGGAGAAGAGAATGAGGTGGGCAGGAGGAAAGCGGAACAGCAAATGACTATTTAAACACAAGTGTCTAATATACTAAAGGAAGTATCTAGTATACTAAAGGAAGTGTCTAGTATACTAAAGGATATACTAAAGGAAGTGTCTAGTGCACTAAAGGAAGTGTCTAGTATACTAAAGGAAGTGTCTAGTATACTAAAGGAAGCGTCTAGCACACTCACTACAGGAAGTGCCTAGAATACTACCAGCAGTGTTGTAATGAGATGAAATTCATAAAGCATATTCCGTAAACGATCATAGCATAAGCACAGAGATTGTAGTCTGCCTGTTGCTTTAGAGTCAGGCCACCATGTAGCATGTTGGTTAGGGTGGAGGGCAGCTCTCTGTTGGTGCATGGTGCAGAGATGGCAGCTTATGATCAAGCACAAGTTGCAAGTCACCAGTTTTGCTCAAGTCTAGGGAGAAGTCAAGCAAGTGTTGGAGAGAGGTCACTTGATCATTAATACGATCAAGTCAACGCAGAGTGTGCAACAACTACATACGAACTTTAATCCACCAGGCAACAGTTGGAACATTGACAACTCCCATGAGAAACCCAACCCACTAACAAACGCTTCTCACCATGCCAACGCCTACCACAAATCTCTTACCCCCTCCATGCTATTGGGACGATCGCTCCTAGGAGGTTTAGGGGGTGGAGTATCCTGGCCGAGTACTGTCTTGACCCCTGGGATGGATTCCATCCTCATCGGGACTGGTGGTAACTCACCCTCTACTGTCCGTGGTGAAGAGCTCCCATCAGGGCTAAATAGTCCCATGGGTGCGGGGGTAGGGTGTGATTGTGTGGGAATACTGTGTGGGGGTGTACGGCAAGGGGATGCCATGGGCGGATTCTGACCACGTCTCATTTTGACCGGAACAGGGGGAGGGGTTTCCACATCCATACCTGGCGTCATCACCTGGAAAGTAATAATAATAATAATAATAATAATAATAATAATAATAATAATAATAATAATAATAGTAGTAGTAATAGTAATAGTAATAGTAATAATAGTAATAAATTAATAATAATAATAATAATAATAATAATAATAATAATAATAATAATAATAATAATAATAATAATAATAATAATAGTAATAAATTAATAAATTAATAAATTAATAATAATAATAATAATAATAATAATAATAATAATAATAATAATAATAATAATAATAATAATAATAATAATAATAATAATAATAATAATAATAATAATAATAATAATAGCAATAGCAATAGTAATAGTAATAATAATAATAATAATAATAATAATAATAATAATAATAATAATAATAATAATAATAATAATAATAATAATAATAATAATAACAACAACAACAACAATAATAATAAATTAATAATTAATAACAAAACAACAATAATAATACAATTATACATTCTGTGAACTATTTGGTGGGAAGTGGGAGGGGGAGTGGTTAGGACAAAATATCAAATAGAAATAGGGGAAAAAAGGTGTGTCTCATTTAAAAAGAAAAAGAGGAGGAAAACCCTTGTGTGTGTGTGTGTTTTCTTTGGACACTAACATGGGAGGTTTAGGTACAGCCACACCAAAGCCACATGCTTGGAGTCAGGGCCTAAAATCCTCTGATGCCTCCATGAGGCTTGCCACTACACACTTGCTTGTCTTGTATGAACTCTTCATGAGGTTATGTAAGTGGATCTATTTGGAACAGTGTGAATACAAGAACTCCATTGAAACTCACTTCCCTTACTTAGGGTGCATGTAACCATGCAATAGTGTGGTCACACCTCTCACTTCCCTTACTTAGGGTGCATGTAACCATGCAATAGTGTGGTCACACCTCTCACTTCCCTTACTTAGGATGCATGTAACTAGGCAATAGTGTGGTCACACCTCTCACTTCCCTTACTTAGGATGCATGTAACTAGGCAATAGTGTGGTCACACCTCTCACTTCCCTTACTTAGGGTGCATGTAACCATGCAATAGTGTGGTCACACCTCTCACTTCCCTTACTTAGGATGCATGTAACTAGGCAATAGTGTGGTCACACCTCTCACTTCCCTTACTTAGGGTGCATGTAACTAGGCAATAGTGTGGTCACACCTCTCACTTCCCTTACTTAGGATGCATGTAACTAGGCAATAGTGTGGTCACACCTCTCACTTCCCTTACTTAGGATGCATGTAACTAGGCAATAGTGTGGTCACACCTCTCACTTCCCTTACTTAGGATGCATGTAACTAGGCAATAGTGTGGCCACACCTCTCACTTCCCTTACTTAGGATGCATGTAACTATGCAATAGTGTGGTCACACCTCTCACTTCCCTTACTTAGGATGCATGTAACTATGCAATAGTGTGGTCACACCTCTCACTTCCCTTACTTAGGGTGCATGTAACTAGGCAATAGTGTGGTCACACCTCTCACTTCCCTTACTTAGGGTGCATGTAACTAGGCAATAGTGTGGTCACACCTCTCACTTCCCTTACTTAGGATGCATGTAACTATGCAATAGTGTGGTCACACCTCTCACTTCCCTTACTTAGGATGCATGTAACTATGCAATAGTGTGATCACACCTCTCACTTCCCTTACTTAGGATGCATGTAACTATGCAATAGTGTGATCACACCTCTCACTTCCCTTACTTAGGGTGCATGTAACTAGGCAATAGTGTGGTCACACCTCTCACTTCCCTTACTTAGGATGCATGTAACTAGGCAATAGTGTGGTCACACCTCTCACTTCCCTTACTTAGGATGCATGTAACTAGGCAATAGTGTGGTCACACCTCTCACTTCCCTTACTTAGGATGCATGTAACTAGGCAATAGTGTGGTCACACCTCTCACTTCCCTTACTTAGGATGCATGTAACTATGCAATAGTGTGGTCACACCTCTCACTTCCCTTACTTAGGATGCATGTAACTAGGCAATAGTGTGGTCACACCTCTCACTTCCCTTACTTAGGATGCATGTAACTAGGCAATAGTGTGGTCACACCTCTCACTTCCCTTACTTAGGATGCATGTAACTAGGCAATAGTGTGGTCACACCTCTCACTTCCCTTACTTAGGATGCATGTAACTATGCAATAGTGTGGTCACACCTCTCACTTCCCTTACTTAGGATGCATGTAACTATGCAATAGTGTGGTCACACCTCTCACTTCCCTTACTTAGGATGCATGTAACTATGCAATAGTGTGGTCACACCTCTCACTTCCCTTACTTAGGATGCATGTAACTATGCAATAGTGTGGTCACACCTCTCACTTCCCTTACTTAGGATGCATGTAACTAGGCAATAGTGTGGTCACACCTCTCACTTCCCTTACTTAGGGTGCATGTAACTATGCAATAGTGTGGTCACACCTCTCACTTCCCTTACTTAGGATGCATGTAACTAGGCAATAGTGTGGTCACACCTCTCACTTCCCTTACTTAGGATGCATGTAACTATGCAATAGTGTGGTCACACCTCTCACTTCCCTTACTTAGGATGCATGTAACTATGCAATAGTGTGGTCACACCTCTCACTTCCCTTACTTAGGATGCATGTAACTATGCAATAGTGTGGTCACACCTCTCACTTCCCTTACTTAGGGTGCATGTAACTATGCAATAGTGTGGTCACACCTCTCACTTCCCTTACTTAGGGTGCATGTAACTAGGCAATAGTGTGGTCACACCTCTCACTTCCCTTACTTAGGATGCATGTAACTAGGCAATAGTGTGGTCACACCTCTCACTTCCCTTACTTAGGATGCATGTAACTATGCAATAGTGTGGTCACACCTCTCACTTCCCTTACTTAGGATGCATGTAACTAGGCAATAGTGTGGTCACACCTCTCACTTCCCTTACTTAGGATGCATGTAACTAGGCAATAGTGTGGTCACACCTCTCACTTCCCTTACTTAGGATGCATGTAACTAGGCAATAGTGTGGTCACACCTCTCACTTCCCTTACTTAGGGTGCATGTAACTAGGCAATAGTGTGGTCACACCTCTCACTTCCCTTACTTAGGATGCATGTAACTAGGCAATAGTGTGGTCACACCTCTCACTTCCCTTACTTAGGATGCATGTAACTATGCAATAGTGTGGTCACACCTCTCACTTCCCTTACTTAGGGTGCATGTAACTATGCAATAGTGTGGTCACACCTCTCACTTCCCTTACTTAGGATGCATGTAACTATGCAATAGTGTGGTCACACCTCTCACTTCCCTTACTTAGGGTGCATGTAACTATGCAATAGTGTGGTCACACCTCTCACTTCCCTTACTTAGGATGCATGTAACTAGGCAATAGTGTGGTCACACCTCTCACTTCCCTTACTTAGGATGCATGTAACTAGGCAATAGTGTGGTCACACCTCTCACTTCCCTTACTTAGGATGCATGTAACTATGCAATAGTGTGGTCACACCTCTCACTTCCCTTACTTAGGGTGCATGTAACTAGGCAATAGTGTGGTCACACCTCTCACTTCCCTTACTTAGGGTGCATGTAACTAGGCAATAGTGTGGTCACACCTCTCACTTCCCTTACTTAGGATGCATGTAACTAGGCAATAGTGTGGTCACACCTCTCACTTCCCTTACTTAGGATGCATGTAACTATGCAATAGTGTGGTCACACCTCTCACTTCCCTTACTTAGGATGCATGTAACTATGCAATAGTGTGGTCACACCTCTCACTTCCCTTACTTAGGGTGCATGTAACTAGGCAATAGTGTGGTCACACCTCTCACTTCCCTTACTTAGGATGCATGTAACTATGCAATAGTGTGGTCACACCTCTCACTTCCCTTACTTAGGATGCATGTAACTATGCAATAGTGTGGTCACACCTCTCACTTCCCTTACTTAGGATGCATGTAACTAGGCA
Organism: Cladorhizidae sp. MBARI D1340-BT2; assembly: GCA_028752905.1. Classification (NCBI taxonomy): domain Eukaryota; kingdom Metazoa; phylum Porifera; class Demospongiae; order Poecilosclerida; family Cladorhizidae; species Cladorhizidae sp. MBARI D1340-BT2. The sequence goes on along the minus strand of JAQNBH010000016.1, from coordinate 43,859,894 downwards.
ATAGTGTGGTCACACCTCTCACTTCCCTTACTTAGGGTGCATGTAACTATGCATTGTCTGGTCACACCTCTCACTTCCCTTACTTAGGATGCATGTAACTATGCAATAGTGTGGTCACACCTCTCACTTCCCTTACTTAGGGTGCATGTAACTATGCAATAGTGTGGTCACACCTCTCACTTCCCTTACTTAGGATGCATGTAACTATGCAATAGTGTGGTCACACCTCTCACTTCCCTTACTTAGGGTGCATGTAACTATGCAATAGTGTGGTCACACCTCTCACTTCCCTTACTTAGGATGCATGTAACTAGGTAATAGTGTGGTCACACCTCTCACTTCCCTTACTTAGGGTGCATGTAACTATGCAATAGTGTGGTCACACCTCTCACTTCCTTACTTAGGGTGCATGTAACTATGCAATAGTGTGGTCACACCTCTCACTTCCCATACTTAGGATGCATGTAACTAGGCAATAGTGTGGTCACACCTCTCACTTCCCTTACTTAGGGTGCATGTAACTAGGCAATAGTGTGGTCACACCTCTCACTTCCCTTACTTAGGGTGCATGTAACTAGGCAATAGTGTGGTCACACCTCTCACTTCCCTTACTTAGGGTGCATGTAACTAGGCAATAGTGTGGTCACACCTCTCACTTCCCTTACTTAGGATGCATGTAACTATGCAATAGTGTGGTCACACCTCTCACTTCCCTTACTTAGGGTGCATGTAACTATGCAATAGTGTGGTCACACCTCTCACTTCCCTTACTTAGGGTGCATGTAACTAGGCAATAGTGTGGTCACACCTCTCACTTCCCTTACTTAGGGTGCATGTAACTAGGCAATAGTGTGGTCACACCTCTCACTTCCCTTACTTAGGATGCATGTAACTAGGCAATAGTGTGGTCACACCTCTCACTTCCCTTACTTAGGATGCATGTAACTATGCAATAGTGTGGTCACACCTCTCACTTCCCTTATTAGGGTGCATGTAACTAGGTCACACCTCTCACTTCCCTTACTTGGGATGCATGTAAGGCAATAGTGTGGTCACACCTCTCACTTCCCTTACTTAGGGTGCATGTAACTATGCAATAGTGTGGTCACACCTCTCACTTCCCTTACTTAGGATGCATGTAACTAGGCAATAGTGTGGTCACACCTCTCACTTCCCTTACTTAGGGTGCATGTAACTATGCAATAGTGTGATCACACCTCTCACTTCCCTTACTTAGGGTGCATGTAACTAGGCAATAGTGTGGTCACACCTCTCACTTCCCTTACTTAGGATGCATGTAACTAGGCAATAGTGTGGTCACACCTCTCACTTCCCTTACTTAGGGTGCATGTAACTATGCAATAGTGTGGTCACACCTCTCACTTCCCTTACTTAGGGTGCATGTAACTAGGCAATAGTGTGGTCACACCTCTCACTTCCCTTACTTAGGATGCATGTAACTAGGCAATAGTGTGGTCACACCTCTCACTTCCCTTACTTAGGGTGCATGTAACTAGGCAATAGTGTGGTCACACCTCTCACTTCCCTTACTTAGGATGCATGTAACTAGGCAATAGTGTGGTCACACCTCTCACTTCCCTTACTTAGGATGCATGTAACTAGGCAATAGTGTGGTCACACCTCTCACTTCCCTTACTTAGGATGCATGTAACTAGGCAATAGTGTGGTCACACCTCTCACTTCCCTTACTTAGGGTGCATGTAACTAGGCAATAGTGTGGTCACACCTCTCACTTCCCTTACTTAGGATGCATGTAACTATGCAATAGTGTGGTCACACCTCTCACTTCCCTTATTAGGGTGCATGTAACTAGGCAATAGTGTGGTCACACCTCTCACTTCCCTTACTTGGGATGCATGTAAGGCAATAGTGTGGTCACACCTCTCACTTCCCTTACTTAGGGTGCATGTAACTAGGCAATAGTGTGGTCACACCTCTCACTTCCCTTACTTAGGGTGCATGTAACTATGCAATAGTGTGGTCACACCTCTCACTTCCCTTACTTAGGGTGCATGTAACTATGCAATAGTGTGGTCACACCTCTCACTTCCCTTACTTAGGGTGCATGTAACTATGCAATAGTGTGGTCACACCTCTCACTTCCCTTACTTAGGGTGCATGTAACTAGGCAATAGTGTGGTCACACCTCTCACTTCCCTTACTTAGGATGCATGTAACTATGCAATAGTGTGGTCACACCTCTCACTTCCCTTACTTAGGGTGCATGTAACTATGCAATAGTGTGGTCACACCTCTCACTTCCCTTACTTAGGGTGCATGTAACTAGGCAATAGTGTGGTCACACCTCTCACTTCCCTTACTTAGGGTGCATGTAACTAGGCAATAGTGTGGTCACACATCTCACTTCCCTTACTTATGATGCATGTAACTATGCAATAGTGTGGTCACACCTCTCACTTCCCTTACTTAGGATGCATGTAACTAGGCAATAGTGTGGTCACACCTCTCACTTCCCTTACTTAGGGTGCATGTAACTAGGCAATAGTGTGGTCACACCTCTCACTTCCCTTACTTAGGGTGCATGTAACTAGGCAATAGTGTGGTCACACCTCTCACTTCCCTTACTTAGGGTGCATGTAACTAGGCAATAGTGTGGTCACACCTCTCACTTCCCTTACTTAAGGGTGCATGTAACTATGCAATAGTGTGGTCACACCTCTCACTTCCCTTACTTAGGATGCATGTAACTATGCAATAGTGTGGTCACACCTCTCACTTCCCTTATTAGGGTGCATGTAACTAGGCAATAGTGTGGTCACACCTCTCACTTCCCTTACTTAGGATGCATGTAACTAGGCAATAGTGTGGTCACACCTCTCACTTCCCTTACTTAGGATGCATGTAACTAGGCAATAGTGTGGTCACACCTCTCACTTCCCTTACTTAGGGTGCATGTAACTATGCAATAGTGTGGTCACACCTCTCACTTCCCTTACTTAGGATGCATGTAACTAGGCAATAGTGTGGTCACACCTCTCACTTCCCTTACTTAGGGTGCATGTAACTAGGCAATAGTGTGGTCACACCTCTCACTTCCCTTACTTAGGGTGCATGTAACTATGCAATAGTGTGGTCACACCTCTCACTTCCCTTACTTAAGGGTGCATGTAACTATGCAATAGTGTGGTCACACCTCTCACTTCCCTTACTTAGGGTGCATGTAACTATGCAATAGTGTGGTCACACCTCTCACTTCCCTTACTTAGGGTGCATGTAACTATGCAATAGTGTGGTCACACCTCTCACTTCCCTTACTTAGGATGCATGTAACTATGCAATAGTGTGGTCACACCTCTCACTTCCCTTACTTAGGGTGCATGTAACTATGCAATAGTGTGGTCACAGCTCTCACTTCCCTTACTTAGGATGCATGTAACTAGGCAATAGTGTGGTCACACCTCTCACTTCCCTTACTTAGGATGCATGTAACTAGGCAATAGTGTGGTCACACCTCTCACTTCCCTTACTTAGGATGCATGTAACTATGCAATAGTGTGGTCACACCTCTCACTTCCCTTACTTAGGGTGCATGTAACTATGCAATAGTGTGGTCACACCTCTCACTTCCCTTACTTAGGGTGCATTTAACTAGGCAATAGTGTGGTCACACCTCTCACTTCCCTTACTTAGGATGCATGTAACTATGCAATAGTGTGGTCACACCTCTCACTTCCCTTACTTAGGGTGCATGTAACTATGCAATAGTGTGGTCACACCTCTCACTTCCCTTACTTAGGATGCATGTAACTAGGCAATAGTGTGGTCACACCTCTCACTTCCCTTACTTAGGATGCATGTAACTAGGCAATAGTGTGGTCACACCTCTCACTTCCCTTACTTAGGGTGCATGTAACAGGCAATAGTGTGGTCACACCTCTCACTTCCCTTACTTAGGGTGCATGTAACTATGCAATAGTGTGGTCACACCTCTCACTTCCCTTACTTAGGATGCATGTAACTATGCATTGTCTGGTCACACCTCTCACTTCCCTTACTTAGGATGCATGTAACTAGGCAATAGTGTGGTCACACCTCTCACTTCCCTTACTTAAGGGTGCATGTAACTATGCAATAGTGTGATCACACCTCTCACTTCCCTTACTTAGGGTGCATGTAACTAGGCAATAGTGTGGTCACACCTCTCACTTCCCTTACTTAGGATGCATGTAACTATGCAATAGTGTGGTCACACCTCTCACTTCCCTTACTTACGATGCATGTAACTAGGCAATAGTGTGGTCACACCTCTCACTTCCCTTACTTAGGATGCATGTAACTATGCAATAGTGTGGTCACACCTCTCACTTCCCTTACTTAGGATGCATGTAACTATGCAATAGTGTGGTCACACCTCTCACTTCCCTTACTTAGGATGCATGTAACTAGGCAATAGTGTGGTCACACCTCTCACTTCCCTTACTTAGGGTGCATGTAACTATGCAATAGTGTGATCACACCTCTCACTTCCCTTACTTAGGGTGCATGTAACTAGGCAATAGTGTGGTCACACCTCTCACTTCCCTTACTTAGGGTGCATGTAACTAGGCAATAGTGTGGTCACACCTCTCACTTCCCTTACTTAGGGTGCATGTAACTAGGCAATAGTGTGGTCACACCTCTCACTTCCCTTACTTAGGGTGCATGTAACTAGGCAATAGTGTGGTCACACCTCTCACTTCCCTTACTTAGGATGCATGTAACTAGGCAATAGTGTGGTCACACCTCTCACTTCCCTTACTTAGGGTGCATGTAACTAGGCAATAGTGTGGTCACACCTCTCACTTCCCTTACTTAGGATGCATGTACTGTAACTAGGCAATAGTGTGGTCACACCTCTCACTTCCCTTACTTAGGGTGCATGTAACTAGGCAATAGTGTGGTCACACCTCTCACTTCCCTTACTTAGGATGCATGTAACTATGCAATAGTGTGGTCACACCTCTCACTTCCCTTACTTAGGATGCATGTAACTAGGCAATAGTGTGGTCACACCTCTCACTTCCCTTACTTAGGATGCATGTAACTATGCAATAGTGTGGTCACACCTCTCACTTCCCTTACTTAGGATGCATGTAACTATGCAATAGTGTGGTCACACCTCTCACTTCCCTTACTTAGGATGCATGTAACTAGGCAATAGTGTGGTCACACCTCTCACTTCCCTTACTTAGGGTGCATGTAACTAGGCAATAGTGTGGTCACACCTCTCACTTCCCTTACTTAGGATGCATGTAACTATGCAATAGTGTGGTCACACCTCTCACTTCCCTTACTTAGGATGCATGTAACTATGCAATAGTGTGGTCACACCTCTCACTTCCCTTACTTAGGATGCATGTAACTAGGCAATAGTGTGGTCACACCTCTCACTTCCCTTACTTAGGGTGCATGTAACTAGGCAATAGTGTGGTCACACCTCTCACTTCCCTTACTTAGGATGCATGTAACTATGCAATAGTGTGGTCACACCTCTCACTTCCCTTACTTAGGGTGCATGTAACTAGGCAATAGTGTGGTCACACCTCTCACTTCCCTTACTTAGGATGCATGTAACTAGGCAATAGTGTGGTCACACCTCTCACTTCCCTTACTTAGGGTGCATGTAACTATGCAATAGTGTGGTCACACCTCTCACTTCCCTTACTTAGGGTGCATGTAACTATGCAATAGTGTGGTCACACCTCTCACTTCCCTTACTTAGGGTGCATGTAACTATGCAATAGTGTGGTCACACCTCTCACTTCCCTTACTTAGGATGCATGTAACTATGCAATAGTGTGGTCACACCTCTCACTTCCCTTACTTAGGGTGCATGTAACTAGGCAATAGTGTGGTCACACCTCTCACTTCCCTTACTTAGGGTGCATGTAACTAGGCAATAGTGTGGCACACCTCTCACTTCCCTTACTTAGGGTGCATGTAACTATGCAATAGTGTGGTCACACCTCTCACTTCCCTTACTTAGGATGCATGTAACTAGGCAATAGTGTGGTCACACCTCTCACTTCCCTTACTTAGGATGCATGTAACTAGGCAATAGTGTGGTCACACCTCTCACTTCCCTTACTTAGGATGCATGTAACTAGGCAATAGTGTGGTCACACCTCTCACTTCCCTTACTTAGGATGCATGTAACTATGCAATAGTGTGGTCACACCTCTCACTTCCCTTACTTAGGATGCATGTAACTAGGCAATAGTGTGGCCACACCTCTCACTTCCCTTACTTAGGATGCATGTAACTATGCAATAGTGTGGCCACACCTCTCACTTCCCTTACTTAGGGTGCATGTAACTAGGCAATAGTGTGGTCACACCTCTCACTTCCCTTACTTAGGATGCATGTAACTAGGCAATAGTGTGGTCACACCTCTCACTTCCCTTACTTAGGGTGCATGTAACTAGGCAATAGTGTGGTCACAGCTCTCACTTCCCTTACTTAGGATGCATGTAACTAGGCAATAGTGTGGTCACACCTCTCACTTCCCTTACTTAGGGTGCATGTAACTAGGCAATAGTGTGGTCACACCTCTCACTTCCCTTACTTAGGGTGCATGTAACTAGGCAATAGTGTGGTCACACCTCTCACTTCCCTTACTTAGGGTGCATGTAACTATGCAATAGTGTGGTCACACCTCTCACTTCCCTTACTTAGGGTGCATGTAACTAGGCAATAGTGTGGTCACACCTCTCACTTCCCTTACTTAGGGTGCATGTAACTATGCAATAGTGTGGTCACACCTCTCACTTCCCTTACTTAGGATGCATGTAACTAGGCAATAGTGTGGTCACACCTCTCACTTCCCTTACTTAGGATGCATGTAACTATGCAATAGTGTGGTCACACCTCTCACTTCCCTTACTTAGGATGCATGTAACTAGGCAATAGTGTGGTCACACCTCTCACTTCCCTTACTTAGGATGCATGTAACTAGGCAATAGTGTGGTCACACCTCTCACTTCCCTTACTTAGGGTGCATTTAACTAGGCAATAGTGTGGTCACACCTCTCACTTCCCTTACTTAGGATGCATGTAACTAGGCAATAGTGTGGTCACACCTCTCACTTCCCTTACTTAGGATGCATGTAACTATGCAATAGTGTGGTCACACCTCTCACTTCCCTTACTTAGGATGCATGTAACTATGCAATAGTGTGGTCACACCTCTCACTTCCCTTACTTAGGATGCATGTAACTAGGCAATAGTGTGGTCACACCTCTCACTTCCCTTACTTAGGATGCATGTAACTATGCAATAGTGTGGTCACACCTCTCACTTCCCTTACTTAGGATGCATGTAACTAGGCAATAGTGTGGTCACACCTCTCACTTCCCTTACTTAGGGTGCATGTAACTATGCAATAGTGTGGTCACACCTCTCACTTCCCTTACTTAGGGTGCATGTAACTAGGCAATAGTGTGGTCACACCTCTCACTTCCCTTACTTAGGGTGCATGTAACTATGCATTGTCTGGTCACACCTCTCACTTCCCTTACTTAGGATGCATGTAACTATGCAATAGTGTGGTCACACCTCTCACTTCCCTTACTTAGGATGCATGTAACTAGGCAATAGTGTGGTCACACCTCTCACTTCCCTTACTTAGGATGCATGTAACTAGGCAATAGTGTGGTCACACCTCTCACTTCCCTTACTTAGGATGCATGTAACTAGGCAATAGTGTGGTCACACCTCTCACTTCCCTTACTTAGGATGCATGTAACTAGGCAATAGTGTGGTCACACCTCTCACTTCCCTTACTTAGGATGCATGTAACTATGCAATAGTGTGGTCACACCTCTCACTTCCCTTACTTAGGGTGCATGTAACTAGGCAATAGTGTGGTCACACCTCGGGCTGTAGTTCTTGAAGGAGAAGTACTAGAGGATTAGAACACCAGGAGGAACATTAGTCTCTCCTGCCCTGTGCATTATGAATCATTTACACTGTGGCTGCTATAGCCAGGTCACTATGTAACATTGTTACTGGTCAGCAAGATATCGGCTAAGCACGTGCATCTCCATAGTGACCACAATGGTTAGTCTCGCGTGGAGAAGCCAGCGCGAGGTGAGCAATGTGCACAGAACTGCTGCAATTCAATAGAACCAAGAACCAAGCATTGTAGCCAATTCCTGCGTGCATGGGCTAGGGCTGGGGCTGGGGCTAGGGCTAAAGGAAAGAAAAACGTTTTGAGAATGGGGTCCATCTTCAGAGTCAGCCTCCTTGAGAAAGACCAGTTTTCAATGCGGTGCAAAGCGACCCACTGCGTGCATTGCACTGATGCTATCCCCTTGCAATGATGTTGTCCACAGAAAATGCAGTAGACCACACAACTTACACAACAGAGTGGTGAAATGCTCGAGGAGGACTCGAGTCGACTCTCGTGTCCGTTGCACTGCATGGACCTATCAAAATGCTAGAATCTATAGCAGGTGATGAACTGCATTGCGGACTGTTTAGCTTCTAGTAAACGTGTGATGTTTATAGACGAGGAGAAACTCGCTAGAACCTTGAGGAGCTTCTCCCTGTTTGTGGGCGGGTGCTTGCTAAACCACACAAGGGTATCAGGGCGAAGGAGAATGTCAGTAAGCAGAACGTAGAAGTGTTCTCTAGATTGTTCTCTAGATTAGCCAGTAGTTTTCCAGAGCTAGTAGCACTGTACCTGGTGAGCTAGTAGCACTGTACCTAGAGAGCTAGTAGCACTGTACCTAGTGAGCTAGTAGCACTGTACCTAGTGAGCTAGTAGCACTGTACCTAGTGAGCTAGTAGCACTGTACCTAGTGAGCTAGTAGCACTGTACCTAGTGAGCTAGTAGCACTGTACCTAGTGAGCTAGTAGCACTGTACCTAGTGAGCTAGTAGCACTGCACCTAGTGAGCTAGTAGCACTGTACCTAGTGAGCTAGTAGCACTGCACCTAGTGAGCTAGTAGCACTGCACCCAGTGAGCTAGTAGCACTGTACCCAGTGAGCTAGTAGCACTGTACCTAGTGAGCTAGTAGCACTGCACCTAGTGAGCTAGTAGCACTGTAACTAGTGAGCTAGTAGCACTGTACCTAGTGAGCTAGTAGCACTGTACCTAGTGAGCTAGTAGCACTGTACCTAGTGAGCTAGTAGCACTGCACCCAGTGAGCTAGTAGCACTGCACCCAGTGAGCTAGTAGCACTGTACCTAGTGAGCTAGTAGCACTGTACCTAGTGAGCTAGTAGCACTGCACCCAGTGAGCTAGTAGCACTGCACCCAGTGAGCTAGTAGCACTGTACCCAGTGAGCTAGTAGCACTGTACCCAGTGAGCTAGTAGCACTGTACCCAGTGAGCTAGTAGCACTGTACCCAGTGAGCTAGTAGCACTGTACCTAGTGAGCTAGTAGCACTGTACCCAGTGAGCTAGTAGCACTGCACCCAGTGAGCTAGTAGCACTGCACCCAGTGAGCTAGTAGCACTGTACCTAGTGAGCTATTAGCACTGTACCTAGTGAGCTAGTAGCACTGTACCTAGTGAGCTAGTAGCACTGTACCCAGTGAGCTAGTAGAACTGCACCCAGTGAGCTAGTAGCACTGCACCCAGTGAGCTAGTAGCACTGTACCCAGTGAGCTAGTAGCACTGTACCTAGTGAGCTAGTAGCACTGCACCTAGTGAGCTAGTAGCACTGCACCCAGTGAGCTAGTAGCACTGTACCTAGTGAGCTAGTAGCACTGTACCTAGTGAGCTAGTAGCACTGTACCTAGTGAACTGTACCCAGTGAGATAGTAGCACTGCACCCAGTGAGCTAGTAGCACTGTACCTAGTGAGCTAGTAGCACTGTACCTAGTGAGCTAGTAGCACTGCACCCAGTGAGCTAGTAGCACTGTACCTAGTGAGCTAGTAGCACTGCACCTAGTGAGCTAGTAGCACTGTACCTAGTGAGCTAGTAGCACTGTACCTAGTGAGCTAGTAGCACTGCACCCAGTGAGCTAGTAGCACTGCACCCAGTGAGCTAGTAGCACTGTACCTAGTGAGCTAGTAGCACTGCACCCAGTGAGCTAGTAGCACTGTACCTAGTGAGCTAGTAGTACTGTACCCAGTGAGCTAGTAGCACTGTACTCAGTGAGCTAGTAGCACTGCACCCAGTGAGCTAGTAGCACTGTACCCAGTGAGCTAGTAGCACTGTACCTAGTGAGCTAGTAGCACTGCACCCAGTGAGCTAGTAGCACTGTACCTAGTGAGCTAGTAGCACTGTACCTAGTGAGCTAGTAGCACTGTACCCAGTGAGCTAGTAGCACTGTACCCAGTGAGCTAGTAGCACTGCACCCAGTGAGCTAGTAGCACTGTACCCAGTGAGCTAGTAGCACTGCACCCAGTGAGCTAGTAGCACTGTACCCAGTGAGCTAGTAGCACTGTACCTAGTGAGCTAGTAGCACTGTACCTAGTGAGCTAGTAGCACTGCACCCAGTGAGCTAGTAGCACTGCACCCAGTGAGCTAGTAGCACTGTACCTAGTGAGCTAGTAGCACTGCACCCAGTGAGCTAGTAGCACTGTACCTAGTGAGCTAGTAGTACTGTACCCAGTGAGCTAGTAGCACTGTACTCAGTGAGCTAGTAGCACTGCACCCAGTGAGCTAGTAGCACTGTACCCAGTGAGCTAGTAGCACTGTACCTAGTGAGCTAGTAGCACTGCACCCAGTGAGCTAGTAGCACTGTACCTAGTGAGCTAGTAGCACTGTACCTAGTGAGCTAGTAGCACTGCACCTAGTGAGCTAGTAGCACTGCACCTAGTGAGCTAGTAGCACTGTACCCAGTGAGCTAGTAGCACTGCACCTAGTGAGCTAGTAGTAATGTACAGCACTAGTCTGCTAGCGGTGATTGTTATCTAGCAGCTATGTGGCTAGTCTCAAATAGATATGTCTCCCCAGTTGATGCTGCTCTCCATTGACGGTGGAATCCAGGTCAAAGTTCAACTCCGTCCACAAACGTATAGTCTTTTGAGAGATTACCTGCTGAAACGGTCTCTTAAAGGAGGTGGTCTTTCACTAGAGGTGGGTGGAGTAGTAATGGGATGGGCCAGCTTTATACTCCTTTGTGCATTGCTGGTACAGTGCACATGAATAATGCATGTTTGTTCATAGCAAGATTATACTGCATTGTATGCTATGACTTGCCACTCTCTACATCACCAGCTCTCTCAGCAATATCCCTCCCCTGGTAGGACTTGGCAAGCTTAACTGAATGCCTCTCTCCCCACACACATAACTATGTGCTGTGCACTGGCAGCTGCAGGCAGTGGTTATGCCCACAGGGCAATGTAGAGGAGGTTGGATCACCAGATGCTTGTGGTTTGTGGATGGTCTGGTAGGGGGGGGGGGGATGGGGGAGGAGGGTGTTTGGGGTGATCTGGGGGCATTGAAGGTCTATGGGGTGGGGTAGTCTATGGGGCACTGGAGGTGGTCTGGACACTGGAGGTGGTCTATGGGGCACTGGACGTGGTCTTGGCACTGGAGGTGATCTATGGGGCACTGGACATGGTCTATGTGGCACTGGAGATGGTCTATGGGGTGGGGTGGTCTATGGGGCACTGGAGGTGGTCTATTGGGCACTGGAGGTGGTCTATGGGGCACTGGACGTGGTCTGGGCACTGGAGGTGGTCTATTGGGCACTGGAGGTGGTCTATGGGGCACTGGAGGTGGTCTATGGGGCACTGGACGTGGTGGGCACTGGAGGTGGTCTATGGGGCACTGGCGGTGGTCTGTGGGGCACTGGAAGTGGGCTATGCCAGGTTTGTATACTAATTGGATTGGTGTGTGCTAATTTCTAATTCTATTGTTGTCCAATATGAGAGGCTCTCAAAAGAGGAACTAATGTATTGTGAGCCATGAAGCGTACTCGCTAAAGGACAAAGTGCAAAAGCATGCAAGATGCTTTATTATACAGTCAACCTGCACGAGGGAATCATCCACGAGGAGGAGGAGACTTCACTACAAACAAAAGGGGCAGGGAAAAGGTGTGCTTTCTCTGCAGGCATTGGGGAGATTAAGTTAGGCCAGGGAAGTAATAACTCAGATTTTCCAAGCGAGTTGCAAGTCAGACAAAGTCTACACTACGACCGCTAAGAAACTTTGTGATATGTAGTTTGGTGTGACTTCCACAGAACTCACCGGAACCTATAGCATGGGAGTTGCAAGAATCAAAGATAGTGGGGAAAAGTCGATTCTTCATAACAGACTGGCATTTTCGACGCAAGATCTATACACATACATAGATAGCTCGCCCACCCAGGTGCATGGCAGAGCAGAGTACAAATATTTGTGTGATACGGTTCATGATGTTCACATATCTGCACGCTGACAGGCTTTGGTCAAGATCTTGGCCGAAACCAATAAGACGTCCCAAAATCGCAACGCTACACGATAACCTGGCTGCAGTCACCATACGTAAGCATGTGAGATTAGTGCAAGGCACACAGGCCTAGAGTACACACACAGCATTCTCTATTTCCAATGTTGATATTTGACCTGGAGCCTCCCACACACACACTTGTATAGCCAGCCAGTCCTCAGGCATGCATGTGTACAGGGAGGCATGTTCACAGCCTGGCCAATGAAAGGCCCTCCAGACAAGGCGACTTACGTGAGGGATTAGTGCTCCATTGTGAGGGACAGATCTGCAAAGAAACAAAAAGTATGAATCATGTACATGTACACTAAGGTACATATTGTTGCTAGCAAGTACAATGTACAGGACACCTGTGTAGAGAGAACACCAAGAGTATCTAGAGGACACCTTCAGTGTACACAGGGCACTAGTATCTAGAGGACACCTTCAGTGTATAGAGGACACCTACAGTATAGAGAAAACACCAATACTATCCAAAGGACACCTTCAGTGTAAAGAGGATGCTTGCAGTGTAGAGCCAACACCTTTAGAAGCTAAAGGACACCGAAAGTGTAGAGAAACACCTATAGATGTTATCCAATGGACAACTTCAATGTAAAGAGGACACCTACAGTGTGGAGAGAACACCTATAGTATCCAGAGAACACCTTCATTGTACCGAAGATGCCCACAGGAGAGAGGACACCAAATAGGATCACAGACCTACACCTGATTCTTGGAAAACAGGTCATCCGTGCTAGCAGTAAATTCATACAGGCCAACACTATAGAGCAGTACATGTAGTAGCACGTGCAAAGAAGAACTCCCAATGAATGCACACGTGTCTCTGTGTGTGTGTGTGTGTGTTGTGTGTGTGTGTGGATATGTGTGTGTGTGTATGTGTGTGGATATGTGTGTGTGGATGTGTTGTGTGTGTGTGTGGATTTGTGTGTGTGTGTGGTGTGTGTGGATGTGTGTGTGTGTGGATGTGTGTGTGTGTGTGTGGATGTGTGTGTGTGTGTGTGGATGTGTGTGTGTGTGGATGTGTGTGTGGATGAGCACTAGGTACAATGTATGACGGACACCGTGGGACTGAGGTCTACCGGGTCGATCCAGTGGAGAGCACACACAAGAAGTCCTCATTATTATTCTGATGTGTGTGTTTGAAAGTGACTATCTTTGAAACTGAAGCTCCCACAGATCACCAATTGTGTGATTGGTTGTATATACTTGTGCATGTGTCAGTTAACCGATTAATCACGCCATTTAAAAATTGTATTATATTACCTGGGGCGGAGTGATTTTCAAGTGATCGCCTCAATCAGTATGAAACCCCGCCTGAAGCTTGGACTAGAGTTTGAAAACCCTCACCATCATCTGCCCTAAAGCATAGCAGTGACTTGGCTACCATATTTAGGAAACCATCTAGTCACCCACGATTTAGTGACCATTGGGAGTTTGTGCTTCTCTATCTCAAAGGCTATCTTCGATGTTGAGGCAATGTTTAGCTAACGATTGACTTTTGTGATGCTCCTTCTCCTATAGAAACATGCGGAGATGGAGTGTAGAAGCTTTGCCTGAGCTTAAGGAAGCTCCTAGATGGTGGATGACGCCAAGCACCAGCAATGAAGGCAGGAAAAAGCCATCTATAATCTTGTGTGCAAATAATTTTCAACGTGTAGCTAGTTAGCATATCTTGTTAGATAGAGCTATGGGGCTTATGCATGGATAATTATAAGCAGCATGCATGGATAATTATAAGCAGCGTCCTATTTCTAGAAGAGCAATACTGTAATAAACAAGTTTAAAACGAACTAGATCTTCTTTTAGTGTACTCTCTGGTTCGCACAAAAATTGCTATTGTCGTCAATTGGTGTCAACTGCTGTTCAAGGCATCAATCGCGGTTAATCGGTTAAGTGCTGATTTGCAACCAGGGGGAGGAGAACCAACGGGGGAGACGAGGGAGACGAGGGAGAGGGCAACCAACGGGGAAGAAGGTGAAGGATAAACTAGTGAGAGAGAGTCAGAAGGGAGAAGGGAGGGGAGGAATGCCCGACACAGGGAGACCAAGAAGAAGAAGACACGAAGCCAATCTCACTGATGTCTCTTCTTGATTGGTATAGGTGGAGGTGCTTCTTCTTCGCCCCTTCCATCAATGAAGTTTCCGGCAGCATAAGAACGGGGGAGGGTGCTCTCCGGGGATGTGTGCCGGTTAATGCGCACACTTTCACTCATCCCTACAACACACACACACACACACACACACACAACACGTCAAAAAGTTGCAGTAATTAGTATGTACGAACAAGCACCAAAAATTACTTGATTATAATAATCGCTACGACAACCTTTCTATCATTCTACGTATTCGCATGAATTTGTGGACTGTGAGTTTATCTCTCAGGCAAGGACTCCGTGGAGAAACCAGAAATGTGACACACAGCATGAAGTTGCTAGTCATTTCTCAGAGCTATCCCTTCTCCTCTGCCGCAGGGACGTGCATCTTCAAACAGCTAACCTAGTATGTGTCCATTCAACACCTCTTCTCCCTTTTCAAAGCGCTGTGTTTGAAATTAACAAAACGGGTGGGAAATTCTAGTCAGTATTTCCGCAGGTTAGTGCGACTAGGAACATTTATCAAGAGTGAAGAATCTAAAATTCAACGGAACATATCATACTAGACACTCGAGAAAATGTGCAGGAATTTAAGTTAACGCATCAAATCAGAGGAGGCTTACTTGGCAGGGTGGCTGAACCTTTGCCGTGGAAGGAACGACTGGAAACCTCGTCCTCGCACTCTCCGGGAAGCAGAGGGAGGCAAGACTCGGCAACGAGAGATGGGATATAGATGGGGAGGGAAGAGGTGGGTGTACTGTGAGAGGAGGGATTAGGGAGGGTGAGAGCGTCGTAGGTCATCCCACGAGCACGAGTGCTGTCCCAGTCTGGAGACTGCAGGGGAAATCGGAATACGAGTTTGCTTTTGAGTGGGTTTGAATTTGTGCGTGGTACATAGGTGTGGGAGTGTGTTTAAGTGTGCGTGGGTGTGATGTGGGTGTGATTTGTTGAGAGAGAAAAAAGAGCTCAACCAGTGCTATCTTTCGGCAGTAAAATTGAAGCCTCTTGTGTGGTTGTCTTGAACAGCTGTGCTGTTCTGGAAATGTTTTGAACAGCTGTGTATTCCTGGAAATGTCTTGAACAGCTGTGCTGTCTTGGAAATGTCTTGAACAGCTGTGCTGGATGTCCTGGATATGTCTTGAACAGCTGAGCTGTCCTGGAAATGTCTTGAACAGCTATGCTGTCCTGGAAATGTCTTGAACAACTGTGCTGTCCTGGAAATGTCTTGAACAGCTGTGTTGTCCTGGATATGTCTTGAACAGCTGTGTTGTCCTGGAAATGGCTGTGTTGTCCTGGATATGTCTTGAACAGCTGTGCTGTCCTGGAAATGTCTTGAACAGCTGTGCTGTCCTGGATATGTCTTGAACAGCTGTGTTGTCCTGGAAATGACTTGAACAGCTGTGCTGTCCTGGAAATGTCTTGAACAGATGTGCTGTCCTGGAAATGTCTTGAACAGCTGTGCTGTCCTGGAAATGTCTTGAACAGCTGAGCTGTCCTGGATATGTCTTGAAACAGCTTTGCTGTCCTGGATATGTCTTGAATAGCTGTGTTGTCCTGGAAATGACTTGAACAGCTGTGCTGTCCTGGAAATGTCTTACACACAGCTGTCCTGGAAATGTCTTGAACAGCTGTGCTGTCCTGGAAATGTTTTGAACAGCTGTGCTGGACGTCCTGGATATGTCTTGAACAGCTGTGTATTCCTGGAAATGTCTTGAACAGCTGTGCTGTCTTGGAAATGTCTTGAACAGCTGTGCTGGATGTCCTGGATATGTCTTGAACAGCTGTGCTGTCCTGGAAATGTCTTGAACAGCTGTGCTGGATGTCCTGGATATGTCTTGAACAGCTGTGCTGTCCTGGAAATGTCTTGAACAGCTGTGCTGGATGTCCTGGATATGTCTTGAACAGCTGAGCTGTCCTGGAAATGTCTTGAACAGCTGTGCTGTCCTGAAATGTCTTGAACAACTGTGCTGTCCTGGAAATGTCTTGAACAGCTGTGTTGTCCTGGATATGTCTTGAACAGCTGTGTTGTCCTGGAAATGTCTTGAACAGCTGTGTTTTCCTGGATATGTCTTGAACAGCTGTGCTGTCCTGGAAATGTCTTGAACAGCTGTGCTGTCCTGGAAATGTCTTGAACAGCTGTGTTGTCCTGGATATGTCTTGAACAGCTGAGCTGTCCTGGAAATGTCTTGAACAGCTGTGCTGTCCTGAAATGTCTTGAACAACTGTGCTGTCCTGGAAATGTCTTGAACAGCTGTGCTGTCCTGGAAATGTCTTGAACAGCTGTGCTGTCCTGGAAATGCCTTGAAAAGCTGTGCTGGACGTCCTGGATATGTCTTGAACAGCTGAGCTGTCCAGGAAATGTCTTGAACAGCTGTGCTGTCCTGGAAATGTCTTGAGCAGCTGTGCTGTCCTGGAAATGTCTTGAACAGCTGTGCTGTCCTGGAAATGTCTTGAACAGCTGTGCTGGACGTCCTGGATATGTCTTGAACAGCTGTGTTGTCCTGGAAATGTCTTGAACAGCTGTGCTGTCCTGGAAATGTCTTGAACAGCTGTGCTGGACGTCCTGGATATGTCTTGAACAGCTGTGCTGGACGTCCTGGATATGACTTGAACAGCTGTGCTGTCCTGGAAATGTCTTGAACCCTGGAAATGTCTTGAACAGCTGTGCTGGACGTCCTGGACATGTCTTGAACAGCTGAGCTGTCCTGAATATGTCTTGAACAGCTGAGCTGTCCTGAATATGTCTTGAACAGCTGTGCTGTCCTGGAAATGTCTTGAACAGCTGAGCTGTCCTGGATATGTCTTGAAACAGCTTTGCTGTCCTGGAAATGTCTGAGCTGTCCTGGATATGTCTTGAAACAGCTTTGCTGTCCTGGATATGTCTTGAACAGCTGTGTTGTCCTGGAAATGACTTGAACAGCTGAGCTGTCCTGGATATGTCTTGAAACAGCTTTGCTGTCCTGGATATGTCTTGAACAGCTGTGTTGTCCTGGAAATGTCTTGAAGAACTGTGCTGTCCTGGAAATGTCTTACACACAGCTGTCCTGGAAATGTCTTGAACAGCTATGCTGTCCTGGAAATGTCTTGAACAGCTGAGCTGTCCTGGAAATGTCTTGAAGAACTGTGCTGTCCTGGAAATATATTGAACAGCTGTGCTGTCCTGGATATGTCTTGAACAGCTGTGCTGTCCTGGAAATGTCTTGAACAGCTGTGCTGTCCTGGAAATGTCTTGAACAGCTGTGCTGTCCTGGAAATGTCTTGAACAGCTGTGCTGTCCTGGAAATGTCTTGAACAGCTGTGCTGTGCTGTCCTGGAAATGTCTTGAACAGCTGTGCTGTCCTGGAAATGTCTTGAACAGCTGTGCCCTAGATAAGTGTGACACAGATGGTTCTAGTATTAAAAAAATTCTTTTAATTGAAATTTGAAACTTGGAATATGAATTACTTCTTTTTAGCACATGATTTGTGGGTCACTGAAGAAGTTGCAGCTGTTCATGGCAACCACCTCAAGTATCCTCACAAATCTTTGAGAGCAACATCCCTCAATTTTGGTGCATGTAAATTTGACATGGTTACCTGTACCCAAGACCTTCCAATTGAAAGCACCCAGATGCACACATAGAGCTATTAGTATTGAAGCAAGTGAGAGCACCAGATACACACATAGAGCTATTAGTATTGAAGCAAGTGAGAGCACCAGATACACACATAGAGCTATTAGTATTGAAGCAAGTGAGAGCACCAGATACACACATAGAGCTATTAGTATTGAAGCAAGTGAGAGCACCAGATACACACATAGAGCTATTAGTATTGAAGCAAGTGAGAGCACCAGATACACACATAGAGCTATTAGTATTGAAGCAAGTGAGAGCACCAGATACACACATAGAGCTATTAGTATTGAAGCAAGTGAGAGCACCAGATACACACATAGAGCTATTAGTATTGAAGCAAGTGAGAGCACCAGATACACACATAGAGCTATTAGTATTGAAGCAAGTGAGAGCACCAGATACACACATAGAGCTATTAGTATTGAAGCAAGTGAGAGCACCAGATACACACATAGAGCTATTAGCATTGAAGCAAGTGAGAGCACCAGATACACACATAGAGCTATTAGTATTGAAGCAAGTGAGAGCACCAGATACACACATAGAGCTATTAGTATTGAAGCAAGTGAGAGCACCAGATACACACATAGAGCTATTAGTATTGAAGCAAGTGAGAGCACCAGATACACACATAGAGCTATTAGCATTGAAGCAAGTGAGAGCACCAGATACACACATAGAGCTATTAGTATTGAAGCAAGTGAGAGCACCAGATACACACATAGAGCTATTAGTATTGAAGCAAGTGAGAGCACCAGATACACACATAGAGCTATTAGTATTGAAGCAAGTGAGAGCACCAGATACACACATAGAGCTATTAGTATTGAAGCAAGTGAGAGCACCAGATACACACATAGAGCTATTAGTATTGAAGCAAGTGAGAGCACCAGATACACACATAGAGCTATTAGTATTGAAGCAAGTGAGAGCACCAGATACACACATAGAGCTATTAGCATTGAAGCAAGTGAGAGCACCAGATACACACATAGAGCTATTAGTATTGAAGCAAGTGAGAGCACCAGATACACACATAGAGCTATTAGCATTGAAGCAAGTGAGAGCACCAGATACACACATAGAGCTATTAGTATTGAAGCAAGTGAGAGCACCAGATACACACATAGAGCTATTAGTATTGAAGCAAGTGAGAGCACCAGATACACACATAGAGCTATTAGTATTGAAGCAAGTGAGAGCACCAGATACACACATAGAGCTATTAGTATTGAAGCAAGTGAGAGCACCAGATACACACATAGAGCTATTAGTATTGAAGCAAGTGAGAGCACCAGATACACACATAGAGCTATTAGTATTGAAGCAAGTGAGAGCACCAGATACACACATAGAGCTATTAGTATTGAAGCAAGTGAGAGCACCAGATACACACATAGAGCTATTAGTATTGAAGCAAGTGAGAGCACCAGATACACACATAGAGCTATTAGTATTGAAGCAAGTGAGAGCACCAGATACACACATAGAGCTATTAGTATTGAAGCAAGTGAGAGCACCAGATACACACATAGAGCTATTAGTATTGAAGCAAGTGAGAGCACCAGATACACACATAGAGCTATTAGCATTGAAGCAAGTGAGAGCACCAGATACACACATAGAGCTATTAGTATTGAAGCAAGTGAGAGCACCAGATACACACATAGAGCTATTAGTATTGAAGCAAGTGAGAGCACCAGATACACACATAGAGCTATTAGTATTGAAGCAAGTGAGAGCACCAGATACACACATAGAGCTATTAGTATTGAAGCAAGTGAGAGCACCAGATACACACATAGAGCTATTAGTATTGAAGCAAGTGAGAGCACCAGATACAACACATAGAGCTATTAGTATTGAAGCAAGTGAGAGCACCAGATACACACATAGAGCTATTAGTATTGAAGCAAGTGAGAGCACCAGGTACACACATAGAGCTATTAGCATTGAAGCAAGTGAGAGCACCAGATGCACACATAGAGCTATTAGTATTGAAGCAAGTGAGAGCACCAGATACACACATAGAGCTATTAGTATTGAAGCAAGTGAGAGCACCAGATACACACATAGAGCTATTAGTATTGAAGCAAGTGAGAGCACCAGATACACACATAGAGCTATTAGTATTGAAGCAAGTGAGAGCACCAGATACAACACATAGAGCTATTAGTATTGAAGCAAGTGAGAGCACCAGGTACACACATAGAGCTATTAGCATTGAAGCAAGTGAGAGCACCAGATGCACACATAGAGCTATTAGTATTGAAGCAAGTGAGAGCACCAGATACACACATAGAGCTATTAGTATTGAAGCAAGTGAGAGCACCAGATACACACATAGAGCTATTAGTATTGAAGCAAGTGAGAGCACCAGATACACACATAGAGCTATTAGTATTGAAGCAAGTGAGAGCACCAGATACACACATAGAGCTATTAGTATTGAAGCAAGTGAGAGCACCAGATGCACACATAGAGCTATTAGTATTGAAGCAAGTGAGAGCACCAGATACACACATGGAGCTATTAGTATTGAAGCAAGTGAGAGCACCAGATACACACATAGAGCTATTAGTATTGAAGCAAGTGAGAGCACCAGATACACACATAGAGCTATTAGTATTGAAGCAAGTGAGAGCACCAGATGCACACATAGAGCTATTAGCATTGAAGCAAGTGAGAGCACCAGATACACACATAGAGCTATTAGCATTGAAGCAAGTGAGAGCACCAGATACACACATAGAGCTATTAGTATTGAAGCAAGTGAGAGCACCAGATACACACATAGAGCTATTAGTATTGAAGCAAGTGAGAGCACCAGATACACACATAGAGCTATTAGCATTGAAGCAAGTGAGAGCACCAGATACACACATAGAGCTATTAGTATTGAAGCAAGTGAGAGCACCAGATACACACATAGAGCTATTAGTATTGAAGCAAGTGAGAGCACCAGATACACACATAGAGCTATTAGTATTGAAGCAAGTGAGAGCACCAGATACACACATAGAGCTATTAGTATTGAAGCAAGTGAGAGCACCAGATACACACATAGAGCTATTAGTATTGAAGCAAGTGAGAGCACCAGATACACACATAGAGCTATTAGTATTGAAGCAAATGAGAGCCCTTCCCCAGTATACTTCCTGCTCTGATCCATACTTGCCCTTAGGCTTCTACTAAAAACATTACAAGTGAAAGGGGAAATGTATACACTTCAAATCTATCACAATAGCTTGTCTAAATACACTAACTGCACTATCAGTGTTTGTGCTTTGTGCTACAACAGATATCTTCATTAAAGGTTTTGGCTATCTAGACAAACTCAGAGCTTAGTTTGGACGCCAGAGAATCAGCGGAGCTTGGACGATACATAACTCAATGTTTCTTGTGTTCACAAATGGCAACTGTACATGCCAGTGGCAAAGTTAAGGGGGACCATTTGGATATGAATCCGCCTCAGCAAATGCCACGCCCCCTTGTGTTTTGATAGAGCTTCAGGATATAGAGGCACACTCTGCGGAGGGAGACACTGAAGAGACTCTCTTACCACACTTATATGGAGTAAAAATGATGGGCCATGGCGCATATGCGGGGAGATATTCTGCAGTCACCACTAGGTAGCTGGAACTCGTACCTTTTGCACCAACTTGTGCCTCCTACATAGTCTGCCCTCACCCACAACACTCCTTACATCAAGACACAAGACATAGTCTGCCCTCACCTACAATACTCCTTACATCAAGACACAAGACATAGTCTGCCCTCACCCACAACACTCCTTACATCAAGACACAAGACATAGTCTGCCCTCACCCACAGCACTCCTTACATCAAGACACAAGACATAGTCTGCCCTCACCCACAACACTCCTTACATCAAGACACAAGACATAGTCTGCCCTCACCCACAACACTCCTTACATCAAGACACAAGACATAGTCTGCCCTCATCTACAACACTCCTTACATCAAGACACAAGACATAGTCTGCCCTCACCCACAACACTCCTTACATCAAGACACAAGACATAGTCTGCCCTCACCCACAACACTCCTTACATCAAGACACAAGACATAGTCTGCCCTCACTCACAACACTCCTTACATCAAGACACAAGACATAGTCTGCCCTCATCTACAACACTCCTTACATCAAGACACAAGACATAGTCTGCCCTCACCCACAACATTCGTTACATCAAGACACAAGACATAGTCTGCCCTCACCCACAACACTCCTTACATCAAGACACAAGACATAGTCTGCCCTCACCTACAACACTCCTTACATCAAGAACAAGACATAGTCTGCCCTCACCCACAACACTCCTTACATCAAGACACAAGACATAGTCTGCCCTCATCTACAACACTCCTTACATCAAGACACAAGACATAGTCTGCCCTCATCTACAACACTCCTTACATCAAGACACAAGACATAGTCTGCCCTCATCTACAACACTCCTTACATCAAGACACAAGACATAGTCTGCCCTCACCTACAGCACTCCTTACATCAAGACACGGGACATAGTCTGCCCTCATCTACAACACTCCTTACATCAAGACACAAGACATAGTCTGCCCTCATCTACAACACTCCTTACATCAAGACACAAGACATAGTCTGCCCTCACCCACAACACTCCTTACATCAAGACACAAGACATAGTCTGCCCTCACCCACAACACTCCTTACATCAAGACACAAGACATAGTCTGCCCTCACCCACAACACTCCTTACATCAAGACACAAGACATAGTCTGTCCTCACCCACAACACTCCTTACATCAAGACACAAGACATAGATCTACAACACTCCTTACATCAAGACACAAGACATAGTCTGCCCTCATCCACAGCACTCCTTACATCAAGACACAAGACATAGTCTGCCCTCATCTACAACACTCCTTACATCAAGACACAAGACATAGTCTGCCCTCACCCACAACATTCCTTACATCAAGACACAAGACATATTCTTCTCTTTAGGAAAACTAAGCAAGTGTGGTGTGAAAGGTTTCTGCTTCTGAAGACATGCTATCTGCCAGGCAATTGGAGACTTGCTGGGGCTCAGTTGCGCTACATGCCATCACAGGCAAGCATTATTGCATTATCTCTGACCTTCATGGTCCATGCAATAGACAGCTTCTCTACGCCACTCTCAAATAAGTTGACATGATCCTGCAGATCCAAGCCAACCTGATTGTGGCCAAGATTTGACACTCGTTCAACCTCCAATACCAACCAACCAACCAGGC
Source organism: Cladorhizidae sp. MBARI D1340-BT2 (assembly GCA_028752905.1). Classification (NCBI taxonomy): domain Eukaryota; kingdom Metazoa; phylum Porifera; class Demospongiae; order Poecilosclerida; family Cladorhizidae; species Cladorhizidae sp. MBARI D1340-BT2. Next base: position 43,836,492 of record JAQNBH010000016.1, on the reverse strand, counting down.
ATTTATACGCCCAGCAGAGTAGCTATGGTTACAGCATCATTGCTGCCTTCAAGGAAACAGAGTAGCTATGGTTACAACATCATTGCTGCCTTCAAGCAAACAGAGTAGCTATAGCTACAGCATCATTGCTGCCTTCAAGCAAACAGAGTAGCTATGGTTACAGCATCATTGCTGCCTTCATGCAAACAGAGTAGCTATGGTTACAGCATCATTGCTGCCTTCAAACAGAGTAGCTATGGTTACAGCATCATTGCTGCCTTCAAGCAAACAGAGTAGCTATGGTTACAGCATCATTGCTGCCTTCAAGCAAACAGCATCATTCTGCCTTCAAGCAAACAGAGTAACTATAGTTACAGCATATTTAAGCTGTTCTTCACCGTCTCCGAAGTATGCCTGTATATCTTGAACCCGTAATATAAGCACACACGCCTAGCGCATGCACCGGATGCAAAAATAATTAATAATATTAATAAATAAATAAAATATTAAAAAATATAAATTAAAAACAAATAAAATAATTTAATAACAACAACAACAACAAATAACAACAAATAAATAATAAACAAATAAATAAATAAACAAATAAAAATTAAATAAATATTAAATAAATAAATAAATAAATAAATTATAAATTATACATAAATAAATAGAATATAATAATAATAATAATAATGATGATGACGACGATGACAACAACAACAATAATAACAACAACAATAAATATTTATTAAAAAAATAGATAAATCAATCAATAAGATCAAATAAGAGTAATATGTATTTCCCTCTCGCTTGATATCCCTCCCTCTATTCCAATTACCCTTCTCCTTTAGCGTGTCATGCATATCAGCTCACCACTGACTCTCTGCAATAAGCAGAGTGCTCCGGAGACTGGCCCCCACTCATGTAGTGGTCTGAACTCCCCGATCTCCTCCGCAGATCTTCGTCGGAAGCCCCACCACTGCTGCCTTCAGACATGCCGGAGTCACGTGGAGAACAGCCCATTGGCATAAGCATGTTCGGCTTGTTGTGCATGGACATGATAGCTGTGCAGAGAGAAAGAGAGAGACAGAGAGAGAGAGAGAGAGAGACCGAGTGATCCCATATTTCTGCATGCACAAAGCCAGCAACAGTAGAGCAGACGTCTGGACTGCTACATAAGACAGCAGTAGAGCAGACGTCTGGACTGCTACATAAGACAGCAGTAGAGCAGACGTCTGGACTGCTACATAATACAGCAGTAGAGCAGACGTCTGGACTGCTATGACAGCAGTAGAGCAGACGTCTGGACTGCTACATAAGACAGCAGTAGAGCAGACGTCTGGACTGCTACATAAGACAGCAGTAGAGCAGACGTCTGGACTGCTATGACAGCAGTAGAGCAGACGTCTGCTCTACTGCTACATAAGACAACAGTAGAGCAGATGTCTGGACTGCTACATAATACAGCAGTAGAGCAGACGTCTGGACTGCTACATAATACAGCAGTAGAGCTGACGTCTGGACTGCTACATAAGACAGCAGTAGAGCAGATGTCTGGACTGCTACATAAGACAGCAGTAGAGCAGATGTCTGGACTGCTACATAAGACAGCAGTAGAGCAGATGTCTGGACTGCTACATAAGACAGCAGTAGAGCAGACGTCTGGACTGCTACATAAGACAGCAGTAGAGCAGACGTCTGGACTATGTACATGTTTGGCAATCTTTACCAGTTGCATTGTTATAACAACTTTCTCAGTAATCCACTTAATTAACAATCCACTTAATTAAATCATCAGGAATAATCCACATCAGTGAAGAGAACATCCATTACTCCTAAGGCATCAAGCTGAAACATCCATTACTCCTGATGAAGGCTAAGGCATCCAACTGAAACATCCATTACTCCTGATGAAGCTAAGGCATCCAGCTGAAACATCCATTACTCTTGATGAAGGCTAAGGCATCCAGCTGAAACATCCATTACTCCTGATGAAGGCTAAGGCATCCAACTGAAACATCCATTACTCCTGATGAAGGCTAAGGCATCCAGCTGAAACATCCATTACTCCTGATGAAGGCTAAGGCATCCAGCTGAAACATCCATTACTCCTGATGAAGGCTAAGGCATCCAGCTGAAACATCCATTACTCCTGATGAAGGCTAAGGCATCCAGCTGAAACATCCATTACTCCTGATGAAGGCTAAGGCATCCAGCTGAAACATCCATTACTCCTGATGAAGGCTAAGGCATCCAGCTGAAACATCCTTTACTCCTGAAGGCTAAGCATCCAGCTGAAACATCCATTACTCCTGATGAAGGCTAAGGCATCCAGCTGAAACATCCATTACTCCTGATGAAGGCTAAGGCATCCAGCTGAAACATCCATTACTCCTGATGAAGGCTAAGGCATCCAGCTGAAACATCCATTACTCCTGATGAAGGCTAAGGCATCCAGCTGAAACATCCATTACTCCTGATGAAGGCTAAGGCATCCAGCTGAAACATCCATTACTCCTGATGAAGGCTAAGCATCCAGCTGAAACATCCAATACTCCTGATGAAGGCTAAGCATCCAGCTGAAACATCCATTACTCCTGATGAAGGCTAAGCATCCAGCTGAAACATCCAATACTCCTGATGAAGGCTACTGAAACATCCATTACTCCTGATGAAGGCTAAGGCATCCAGTTGAAACATCCATGACTCCTGATGAAGGCTAAGGCATCCAGCTGAAACATCCATTACTCCTGATGAAGGCCAGCTGAAACATCCATTACTCCTGAGCTGAAACATCGAGTGAGTAGAAAATTTAAGTTGATTGGTGAGAAAGTCTATCACGGCAACTGGGAGTTTGTAATCATTGTCTAGTGTATACACCAACAGAAAAATATGTACCCTCTACCTGGTCGACCCTTTACCTGATGAATTAGGTGGATGTGCCCAGCTGGACTTGCGAATTTTTGGCTGACGCAGTTGCTCCACGGCTGGATGACCCTTTACCATATCATTAGCCAGAGGCACACCTGGCAAAATCCCCGAGCTGCCATGTCTCATGGAGGTTGGGTTGGACTGGCATAAATTATGGTCATACGATGATCTGGATAGGAGAGAATATTACTTACACAAAGCCACCAATTACTACACAAGAGGCGTGGCAAATTTCTCGTTAAATTACTCTCAGGCATTCAATGAATACTCTCAACCATTCGCTAGTGAATCATTACATACAGGGGGGGGGGGGGGGGGGAGAAAGAGGAAAAAAGACCACACCTAATACCATCGTTCCAAGTCGGGTTCATGACCACTCCCCACCACATTTGATCTCCTTTCAACATTTCTGACTTTTCCATATTGTACTTATTCACGTGTGTGTGTGTGTGTGTGTGCTTGTGTGTGTGTGCTGCGTGTAAGGAGGAGCGGTCGATACAAACAAGTTCCACACACTTTTTTCTTTCCCATTTCTGCATTTCCCAACATTGCAGGAGCTGCTTCTGTCCACCATCTTACTGTCCCAGCATAACATGGCATGAAAACATGCACACAACAGCAGCAGTAGCAGCAGCAACAACAACAACAACAGCAGCAACAGCAACAAAGAACACACCTTCTCAGATGGTTAACAGGTGTAGATGCATTTCCATTCTGAAGCTGGCATTGGTACACCAGTCGGACTACCTCTGCCAGCGATACTTCAAATCTCTTGATCGTCTCGGTTACATTCAGTGCATCCAGTGAGGCGTCCTGCTCCGCTCCAACCTTGGAGTCAAAGTCAACCCAGCGGACCAGAGCGGCTATTTCCATGAACATATCTTTCTTGTATTCCTCTAGTTGAAGCTTGACTCTAGAGGAGGAGGAGGGGTGATGGTGGTGGGGGTGGGGGAGGGGAGGTAGATAGAAGAGGAGGGGTAGAGGGAAGGGGCAGCGAGAGAGAGGGGGTGGAAGGAAAGAGAGCGAGAGAGGAAAGGGGTGTGGTAGAGGAGGTGGGAGCGAAGGGAGGAGGAGGTGAACGAGGAAGTGATGGAGGACAGGGAGAGAGTGTGATGAGGCAAATAGGAAAGAAAACTAGTGCAGCTATGTCGAGTCAGATAATGAATCACACACACACACACACACAAACACACACACAGTGCTAATTAGCACTAAGATATACGTGAACATTACACTAATTAAAAGGCGGCATATTCCCCCCATCCCCATCCTTACTGTGGGTCTTTGTCCATGATGTCTTTAGTGAGACATTGGTGAGTGGTGGTCACTGCATAGTCCAGCTGCGCCAGCAGAGATGTTATCACGGAACTGAGGTCATTCTTCTTATGACGACTGCGATACTGGTCATTCTCATGAAGAGCAGCTGGGTGTGTGTGTGGGGGGTGGGGGGGGGGGGGGGGGGTGGGGGGATTTAATTGCTGTGAAGTGTAGTGGCCAAAGTTGGCATAATGACCTAGTTGTGAAGTGTGTGTGTATGTGTGCACTTTGCTGTAACTAGTTAGGTAAAGGGTTGTTTCAACATACTTGTAATGAATCTTATTTGAGTTGCTATGTTCTTCTGGTGCTGGGTGAGCTTCAAATAGAGTCCCTCTCCAGCCTGCACATGTGGCAGAAAAACAAAGCAAAAAACTATGACATTCCATTAGAGCACATCTACATAGCATATTCATCCACGGCCATCCTTGCTTACACACATGGTGCCTAGAACATTCACATACATGCATGTATGTATAACGGACACATGCATGCATGTATAACAGATCATGCATGTATGAATAACAGATACATGCATGCACACATGCATATATGTATAACAGATACATGCATGCACACACATGCATATATGTATAACAGATACATGCATGTATGCACACATGTATATGCATGCATGACAGATAAGTGTATGCATGCACACACATGTGCATGTATATACAACAGATACATGCATCATACACACATGCATGCACATGCGTGTGCAAGATACATGCAAAAAGTGAAACAAGAATCTACCAACGTAGACAGCAACCATTTACAGGAGACCCTTTACCTATTAATATTATGAACTCGAAATACAATTATCTTCATAGGTAAAGAGTCGTGTTAATTACTGCTCTCATTAGTAACTTCATTAGTAACTTCATTTCTTTCTTGACCAATTTGTTTTTGTATAACAACATGTATTATAGTCAAGCAGCCACTCACAAGAAGTTACTCAGTGTAACACCAGAATACTCCGTTAACACCAGAACTAACATATCATGTGTAATTTAGCATGTTTATGGATACAAATGTCTACGTATCATATAATAGGCATAGACACCTGGTTTTGTTGAGGTCTGTGTTGTATTTATCGTCACAAGAGTAAACTTCCGAGGAGACAAACTGATCACTTCTGGAATGAAAACATGCATCTGCTTGCTGACTCTTGACTCCATCATGCACGTGCACCAGCCGAGCGTGTTTAGGACATTGAAACACTTCGCCTGTTTGGGAGTGTTTGGCTGAGTAGAGGAACAGATTAGTGCTGACTCTAGAAACGGGTTAGTGCTGACTCTATAAACGGGTTAGTGCTTGACTCTAGAAACAGTTTAGTGCTTGACTCTAGAAACGGGTTAGTGCTTGACTCTAGAAACGGGTTAGTGCTTGACTCTTAGAAACGGGTCAGTATACTGACTATAGAAACCAGTTAGTGCTGACTCTAGAAGTAACGACTCTAGAAACAGGTTAGTGCTGACTCTAGAAATGGGTTAGTTTTTTTGCAAAAAAAATTATGACGACTGGACAAATTCGACACAGTTAGGCATTTCTAGAAATATCTACGTAGCTAGTAATGAAACGGATTAGTCGATGCAATGCACTGGACAGTTTGGAGTCTTGTGGGAGTAGTATTATGATGGACAGACATACTGTATGCAGTGTCTCTGTGTGTGTAGGGGTACATACTGTACGCAGTGTGTGTGTGTGTGTAGGGGGACATACTGTACGCAGTGTGTCTATGTGTGTAGGGGGGAATAGATATGTACGAGATCTGGAAGGCAAAAATTCCTCCGGTTGTAACAGCAGTTTCTTGGGATGCTGGGTGCTGGTTTACTATGTGAAGAACAAGGCACACTCAGTACGTCTTGTTGGGGGTCAAAATCAAATGAAGACGCCGTTTATGATACTGAAAAGCCACCCAAGTGAGAGTTAGCTTTTGGCTGAGCCATAAATTGTTGGCAGCCATTTTAAAATATGTAGGGTTCAAACCAATCTAGGAAGTGCAACCAGACACACCTCCCCCAAAAGTAGGATGTACAAAAGTTGGATTCATAGAGCTCCTCCCCCACATTTCGTACACGCTAGTTCCTGTTCCTGTCCAGAAGTGAGGCCATTGGATGGGTTCTTGCTGAGTCAGCGTGAGCATGAACCAAAGTAGGCGGAGCTAAAACTGCCTGTAATTAGAGCCATCTCTTTTCACAGACCTAGCCCGCTGGATGGAGATGGCTCAATGACTCCCCAAGTGGTATGATGTTCAGTTCCGTGCAGACTTCCAGGCACCTCTTGCAGTAACATAGAGGATCCCAATAGGTAAAGGGTGGTAAGGTCGCAACTCTTTATCAGACAAGTACAAATACACATGTACGTATGCATGTATGTATGTATGCATGTGTGTATGTATGTATGTATGTGTGTATGTATGTGTGCATGTATGTACGTATGTATGTCTGCATGTATGTATATATGTACGTATGTATGTGTGTATGTATGTATGCACGCATGTATGCATGCACGTATGCATGCACGTATGTAAGTCTGCATGTATGTATATATGTACATATGTATGTATGTATGTGTGTATGTATGTATGTATGCATGTATGCATGCATGTATGTATGCATGCACGTATACATGCACGTATGTAAGTCTGCATGTATGTATATATGTACGTATGTATGTATGCATGTACGTATGTATGCATGTACGTATGTATGTATGTATGTATGTATGTGTGAGGAATTGACACTGCCTCCTTGTGACTGCAGGTAAAAATTAACCACGTGTACTAATGGATGACATGCCGTCAGACCAGCCAACTAAACCGCAGGACACATGGATGTGCACGTGCCTTTCTGGGGGTGGGGGGATGGGGGGTGGATTTGAAATGAATGCTTTCGTGTTTTCCTGTAACCTTGACCAGCAAATCTATAAATGTCATGCTCAATAAATATCACTGGATCATGTTCGAGGTGCACTTTACTTTGGCTTCATGGCAATGGGAGTAGTGATCCTTGCTTCCAGGCGCCAACACCCTTCCTGCATTCGATCTGGCATTTTCAGAATCTGACTGCTTCACAAAACGTGGATATTTCTTTGGGCACAGAGCGTTACATTTGGTTCCCGTCCACCAGTCTTGGCATGTGCAGTAGTTCATGCTCGCCTTCTAGGTGGAGTTGTGAACCTGACGGGGACTCACGGACTCGGTGAACCTGACGGGGACTCGGTGAACCTGATGGGGACTCACGGACTCAGTGAACCTGACGGGGACTCACGGACTCGGTGAACCTGACGGGGACTCACGGACTCGGTGAACCTGATGGGGACTCACGGACTCGGTGAACCTGACAGGGACTCACGGACTCGGTGAACCTGACAGGGACTCGGTGAACCTGACGGGGACTCACGGACTCAGTGTCTCATTTGAATGTCTGATAAACAACATAAACTGATCGGGGGGCAGTTCTAGAAACTCGGCCGGTGATTCACATGACTTTACTAAAAGGCGGAGCCATAATAATGCTAGCAGCTAGAGTGCAAAGGTCACACAGATTGCAGCGGGAGGAGCTGACCTCTATTAGCTGGCGACTAGGCAGGTCGTGGGGGTACAGCCATCGTTCAGCACGGGCTTCTCCAGTTCATAACTGACCTTAGCTATACCAAAGCTACAAAACATTCAAGAACGAACTTGCTGGAACCACTGCCACCTGCTATTTAAAAGTGCTGGGAGATCAAGCAAAAGGTGGGACATTTAGCATGTCTGGCGGGACAGGGGTGTGGAATGTGGGACAGTTAGCAGGTCATGCTGTGTCTTAAATAGAATTGTACTTAGCAGACTCCACCCATTAGGGAGGGTTGGTCTACACACTTTTGCATGTTCATACATGACCACACTGCCACAACTTTTCTTGGACTATCCCAGGATACTTGGGGGGAGGGGGGGTTGTCCCAGGATACTTGGGGGGAGGGGGGTTGTCCCAGGATATTTGGGGGGAGGGGGGGTTGTCCAAGGATACTTGGGGGGAGGGGGGGTTGTCTCAGGATACTTGGGGGGAGGGGGGGTTGTCCCAGGATACTTGGGGGGAGGGAGGGTTGTCCCAGGATACTTGGGGGGAGGGAGGGTTGTCCCAGGATACTTGGGGGGAGGGGGGGTTGTCCCAGGATACTGGGGGGTTGTCCCAGGATACTTGGGGGGAGGGGGGTTGTCCCAGGATACTGGGGGGAGGGGGTGTTGTCCCAGGATACTTGGGGGGAGGGGGGGTTGTCCCAGGATATTGGGGGGAGGGGGGGTTGTCCCAGGATACTTGGGGGGAGGGGGGGTTGTCCCAGGATACTTGGGGGGAGGGGGGGTTGTCCCAGGATACTTGGGGGGAGGGGCCAGGATACTTGGGGGGAGGGGGGGTTGTCCCAGGATACTTGGGGGGAGGGAGGGTTGTCCCAGGATACTTGGGGGGAGGGGGGGTTGTCCCAGGATACTTGGCCTATCCCATGATGCTTGGGCCTGTCAGAATACTTGGGGGTGTCCCAGAATACTTGGGGCTGTCCCAGGGGTGTCCCAGAATACTTGGGGTACCCCAGGCATTTTCCTAGTGAGGCTGACTAAACTAAACTATGCAGCATCAATGCTAGTGCCATGGGTTTACTAGGGCTAGGGTCATTGTCAGGGTTCATTTAGAAAATTGTCCAAGGGGGGGGGGGGGGGGGGGGGGGGCAACTGGAGGAATCTGAATTTTAAGGGGGGGCAGTTAAAGATGTGACAAAGTTTCTAATGAATTTTAATAATACAATTTTCCAAGGGGGGGGGGTGGGGCAAAAAGGTTCCAAGGGGGGGGGGGGGCAGCCCCTCCCCCCCCTGCCCCCTCCTAAATGCAACCCTGATTGTACTATGGTATTCTAGGGCTATAGCTAGTGCAGCTAAGTACACTAAGTATAGAGCTTTTCTAGAGTTTGGCTTAGGGGGACTTTGAGACCTCGGCTTTGCCTTGGCAATCAATAGAGAAGTGTGGCCATGGCTCAGTCCAACATGGAAAGCTCACCTAGCCCCACCCCCTAGCCCTGCACCCCTAGCCCTAGTCCACCCCCTAGCCCTGCATCCCTAGACCAAGTCAAACCCCTAGCCCCAGTCCAACCCCCACCACCCCCTATCCCTGCATCCCTAGCCCAACCCCTAGCCCTAGCCCCAGTCCAACCCCTAGCCCTGCATCCCTAGCCCAACCCCTAGCCCTAGCCCCAGTCCAACCCCTAGCCCTGCACCCTAGTCCAACCCCCAGCCCTAGCCCCACCCCCTAGCCCTGCATCCCTAGCCCAAGCCTAACCCCTAACTGCAGCCAGTATTAGGAAGGAGTTCTGGACAATCCTAGATGATTGAGGGATTGCTTCGTGCCAAGTGTCATATTCGATCGGCTGTAAAAATGTCAAATTAAATCTCAAAAACAAACTTCAGTCGACTTGAGTGGATGGACTACATACATAATGTACATTCTGAATGCACACACATGAATTGTAGGACAATATGTGGGTGGAATTAGTGGGAGGAGTCAATATGCCTCCTGTGGAAAGCTCTAGCATAAGCCTTGATGCTGGCCACCAAAAAAAAAACAGTCCAGAGAGGTCTCAGCTCTAATGCAGCTCTCACTGTGAAGCTTGTGGCATCTGCAGAGAAGACTGGCCCAGCTGACAAAACAGTCCAGAGAGGTCTCAGCTCTAATGAAGCTCTCACTATGAAGCTTGTGGCATCTGCAGAGAAGACTGGCCCCTAACAAAACAGTCCAGAGAGGTCTCAGCTCTAATGCAGCTCTCACTGTGTGAAGCTTGTGGCATCTGCAGAGAAGACTGTCCCCTGACAAAACAGTCCAGAGAGGTCTCAGCTCTAATGCAGCTCTCACTGTGAAGCTTGTGGCATCTGCAGAGAAGACTGTCCCCTGACAAAACAGTCCAGAGAAGTCTCAGCTCTAATGCAGCTCTCACTGTGAAGCTTGTGGCATCTGCAGAGAAGACTGTCCCCTGACAAAACAGTCCAGAGAAGTCTCAGCTCTAATGCAGCTCTCACTGTGAAGCTTGTGGCATCTGCAGAGAAGACTGTCCCCTGACAAAACAGTCCAGAGAGGTCTCAGCTCTAATGCAGCTCTCACTGTGAAGCTTGTGGCATCTGCAGAGAAGACTGGCCCCTAACAAAACAGTCCAGAGAGGTCTCAGCTCTAATGCAGCTCTCACTGTGAAGCTTGTGGCATCTGCAGAGAAGACTGTCCCCTGACAAAACAGTCCAGAGAGGTCTCAGCTCTAATGCAGCTCTCACTGTGAAGCTTGTGGCATCTGCAGAGAAGACTAATAACTGTGTCACCCACAGGAAGCTCAGCACCAGCAAGAAGTTGGTCCATACACACATCTGCTTGGCAGAGGAAGGGTGATGGGCTTGAGCCACAACGTATGCACACTCGGGCCAACAGCAACACATCCCAAAGAGAGAGTGAAGCCATGTTTGGCTTCCCAGCCATTCACACATGCATGGCGTGGTAAGCACAGCACTAGGAAGCTGTTCACATCAGCAAGTAACATTGCTTTACATCTTGTGAAGTATAGGTAACTTCAGGTAAGCGCTGGTACCTAACTCTAATGCAGAGTAATGCAAGAACATCCACAACTACAGGACACACAACAGGTGGCATGGACGTGTAGGACACCAGCCTCGGCAAGTAAGTTAGCATCTTGTGCCGTGTGTGACGACGATTGACCTTTGGTAGGTATTTGTGTAGGGACTTGCCGTATTAGGCAATGAGTCTCATTTAGCCCAGCACTCCATCATGACATTACCAAAACTCATCTCCACTAAAAATAGTATTCACATGGCAGCTAGCTGGGAGGCTGTTATGATAACTTTGTCAAATGTTTTTCATTTCCAATTTTCCCCTCCCTCCCTTTTCTGCACGTGGTCATTTTAGTTACCTTACCTTATCTGATTGTGATTGTCATCTTGTTTGCTGTGTTGGAGTTTTAAGATGATAAGAGCCTAATGTTCTGAAGGCAATTCCTTTTCCTGATTATATCACAATCTTATCATCTTAAAACTTATGGATCGACTCCTACGACCGGAGAAGCTAGATACAGATCCAAGCTCGAGTTCTGCTAGCAAGGACTGGCTTCACTGGCTTCGCACCTTCGAGAACTTTCTCTCTGTCCTGCCTAGGGAGGGACTTAACAAGCTATTTGTATTAACGAACTATGTTAGTCCACGGATCTTTGAATATATCGAGCATTGCACGAACTACGATGAGGCCATCGGCTTACTGAAAGCCCAGTATGTAAAGCCCGCCAACGAGGTGTTTTCCCGACATCTATTGGCCACCCGACGACAGAAAAGTGGAGAGACGCTCGACGAGTTTCTTCAGTCGCTCAAGTCGCTGTCTAAGGACTGTAACTTCCAGAATGTTACTGAGACTATGTACAGAGATGAGGCTGTACGTGATGCCTTCATCACTGGACTACAGTCCAATGTCATTCGCCAGAGACTGCTTGAGAATAATACTCTGGACCTGAATACGATGTTCGCACAGGCTCGGTCCCTAGATGCTGCCCAGAAGAGCTCTGAATCCTACAGTTCGCCAAGCTTCCTTGGCCCAACAACTGCCACAACCTTATCCCACACCGACACGGAGGAATCCTTGGACAGTACCCTTGCAGTCACTGCTGGTGCTAAGTGTTACTTCTGTGGTTACAACAAGCACCCTCGCCTGAAATGCCCGGCTAAGGATGCGACATGCAACAAGTGTCAGAAAAAGGGGCACTTTGCCAAAGTCTGCAGGTCTAACCCTGCCCGTAGCCAGTCTGAAAACAGTAGTGCTGCAGCTATGTACCCTACACTAGCGGCGATCGATTCTAATACACCATCATCCCTGCTCAAGTCCAGCTCTGAGGTCACTATCAATGGTGTAAGTACTAGGGCACTAATAGACTCCTGCAGCACAGAGAGTTTCATTCATCCCCGCCTTGTAGATTCTCTTAGCCTCCAAAAACATTCTGAACATAGGGACATTGCCATGGCCCAATCTTCGCTGTCTGCAAAGACTCTTGGATACTGCATTCTTAGTTTAGAGCTTGGAGGTAAGAAGTACTCAGGTCTTCACGTGTCAATCCTCCCAGGCTTGTGTGCTGATATAATACTTGGACTTGATTTTCAGAAGCAGCACCAGAGTATCACCTTCCATCATGGTGGGCCTCAGTCACCTCTTGTGGTTTGTGGACTCAGCACGTTGAAGGTTGAACCTCCGGATCTCTTTGCCAATCTGACTGCTGACTGTCATCCTATCGCCACCAAATCACGGAGGTACAACTACGATGACAGAAAGTTCATTGACACAGAAGTTCAACGCCTACTCAAGGAAGGAATCATAGAGCCCAGTATCTCACCATGGCGAGCCCAAGTCGTGGTGACCCACAATGAAAGCCACAAGAAGCGTCTGGTCATTGATTATTCACAGACGATAAATCGTTTCACTCTCCTGGATGCATACCCCCTACCCCGTATTGATTTTACTGTCAATACTATTGCACAGTACCGGGTCTTCAGCACCATCGATTTACGCAGTGCCTACCACCAAGTCCTCATCAAAGACACTGACAAACCCTACACTGCATTCCAGGCTGGTAAGGCATTGTACCAATTTACACGAGTACCATTTGGAGTGACGAACGGAGTGGCATGTTTTCAAAGAGCAATGGATACCATAATAGCTGAAGAAAAGCTGCAGGCGACTTTTCCTTACCTTGACAACATTACAATATGTGGGAAAGATCAGAAAGAGCATGATATAAATCTCGAGCATTTTTTGGAAGCAGCTTCTCGACGCCAGATTATCTATAATGAAGATAAGTGTGTGTTTTCCACTCGAAAACTGGCAATTCTTGGCTCAGTCATTGAAGAAGGGGAGATCAGGCCAGATCCTGATCGTCTACGCCCTCTGCAACAACTCCCTGTTCCTAATGATATGAAAAGTCTCCGTCGAATCCTTGGATTCTTTTCTTACTATTCACAATGGATTCAATGTTACTCTGAGAAGATAAGACCCCTCTCAATCACCTCTAGTTTCCCGATTTCTAAAGAGGCCAGAAGTGCTTTTGAAACCCTAAAAAGGGACATTGAGCAGTCAGTTGTGTGTGCCATTGACGAAAGCATACCATTCGAAGTTGAGACCGATGCATCGGAATTTGCCATTGCTGCTACCCTCAACCAAAATGGACGTCCAGTAGCATTCTTCTCCCGCACATTACAGGGTTCTGAGGTTAGGCATGCATCAGTTGAGAAAGAAGCCCAAGCTATCATCGAAACAGTTCGCCACTGGAAGCATTACCTTACAGGAAGGCATTTCTCCATAAAGACAGATCAACGTTCCGTCGCATACATGTTCGACAACAAACTGAGGGGAAAAATTAAAAATGACAAGATAATGCGTTGGAGGATGGAGCTATCTTGTTACAGCTTTGATATTATGTACCGTCCAGGAGTTGAAAATATTCCCCCTGATACATTTTCTCGAGCATCCTGTGCTGTCTCTTGTGGTACGGATCTGATGGAACTTCATAACTCACTTTGTCACCCTGGAGTAACTCGTATGTTCCACTTTGTGAGAACTCGGAATTTACCATATTCAGTTGAAGAAGTGAGACAGATGACCAAGGCTTGTAGGGTGTGTGCCGAACATAAACCTCAGTTTCACAAACCTGTACAAGCACATCTGATAAAGGCTACTCGGCCATTTGAGAGACTGAACCTAAAGACTTCAAAGGTCCATTGAAGTCAAATAATCGGAACATCTTCTTTCTCAATATAATTGATGAGTACAGCCGGTTCCCTTTTGTCTTCCCATGCAAGGATGTCAGTGCCCAAACTGTCATACAATGCCTATGCCAGCTGTTTTCTATTTTTGGGATGCCAGCATACGTCCACTCTGACAGGGGCTCCTCCTTCATGAGTGCGGAGTTGCATCATTTTCTAGAGGGATCGCTGCTAGTCGCACTACTGCTTACAACCCAGCTTGCAATGGACAAGTGGAAAGATACAATGGGACAGTTTGGAAGTCTGTAATCATGGCACTCAAGAAACGCGGCCTCCCAATGGCATGTTGGCAAGACGTGCTCCCAGATGCACTGCACTCATTGCGTTCTCTGCTGTGCACAGCCACCAACTGCAGTCCCCATGAGAGGCTCTTCAATTTTGAGAGACGCTCTTCCACGGGCGAATCGATACCCTCCTGGCTCATGAATCCTGGTCCAGTACTACTCAAGCGACATGTCCGTACCAGAAAGGATGAACCCTAGTGGACGAAGTTGAGCTCCTGCAGGCCAACCCTCAATATGCACACATTCGGCATGCTGATGGACGAGAGACTACCGTATCTATCCGACACCTGGCTCCACCTGGGGATGTTATACTGAGTAATGACCTTCTGCCTGAGCCCGGTGCACCTGTGAACAGTGAAGTGGTGGGATGTGATTCTGATGCGATCCAAAGAGGTGCTCCCGAAGCCCCTGTTCCTGCTACTGAGGATGCCCTGCTGCTCAGACGTTCGGAGCGCAACAGGCGTGCGCCTGATAGACTCAACCTATGATAATGAACATCTGAAAGGATGGGGTGAATGTTATGATAACTTTGTCAAATGTTTTTCATTTCCCATTTTCCCCTCCCTCCCTTTTCTGCACGTGGTCATTTTAGTTACCTTACCTTATCTGATTGTGATTGTCATCTTGTTTGCTGTGTTGGAGTTTTAAGATGATAAGAGCCTAATGTTCTGAAGGCAATTCCTTTTCCTGATTATATCACAGAGGCACATGGCAGCTAGCTGGGGGGCACATGGCAGCTAGCTAGGGGGGCACATGGCAGCTAGCTGGAGGCACATGGCAGCTAGCTGGAGGCACATGGCAGCTAGCTGGGGGGCACATGGCAGCTAGCTGGGGGGCACATGGCAGCTAGCTGGGGGGCACATGGCAGCTAGCTGGGGGCACATGGCAGCTAGCTGGGGGGCACATGGCAGCTAGGGGGGGGGGGGGGGACATGGCAGATAGCTGGGGGGCACATGGCAGATAGCTAGGGGGCACATGGCAGCCAGTTAGGAGGCACATGTACATATGTGTATGGCAGCTATCTACACGTAACTGTTAGCTGGGTCCATGGCAGCTGCATACTAGCTGGGAGTAATGCATTCAACTATGTATAGTCTTTTGACAAACCAATCAGCAGCATAGTGTGTGTGCTTCCTCCCAAGTCACTTTTGCACAATGCACCTTGAAAACATCAGGATTAGGGTTCAAAATTCCCTATTATAGTCCGTTTTAATCGTGGCGGCTTCTTCGTGTCACAAACCAGAACAAGATTGATGACTTCAACAATATTGTACTGGATTAGGCCTTCTACTCGAGTTAGGGCCAGGGTTAAGACCAGGGCAATGGCTAGGGTAATAGGGTAAGGGCAATGGCTACAGGGCCAGGGTAATGGCTACAGAGCCAGGGCAATGGCTACAGTTAGAGCCAGGGCAATGGCTACAGTTAGAGCCAAGGCAATAGGAACAGGGCAATGGCTAGGGTTGGGAACAGGGCAATAGCTAGGGTTGGGAACAGAACAGGGCAATAGCTAGGGTTGGGAACAGGGTAATGGCTAGGGTTGGGAACAGGGCAATGGCTAGGATTGGGAACAGGGCAATAGCTAGGGTTGGGAACAGAACAGGGCAATGGCTACAGGTCCAGGGTAATGGCTACAGAGCCAGGGCAATGGCTACAGTTAGAGCCAGGGCAATGGCTACAGTTAGAGCCAGGGCAATGGCTACAGTTAGAGCCAGGGCAATAGCTAGGGTTGGGAACAGGGCAATGGCTAGGGTTGGGAACAGAACAGGGGTTGGGAACAGGGCAATGGCTAGGGTTGGGAACAGGGCAATGGCTATAGGTTGGGAACAGGGCAATAGCTAGGGTTGGGAACAGAACAGGGCAATAGCTAGGGTTGGGAACAGGGCAATAGCTAGGGTTGGGAACAGAACAGGGCAATAGCTAGGGTTGGGAACAGAACAGGGCAATAGCTAGGGTTGGGAACAGGGCAATGGCTAGAGTTGGGAACAGGGCAATAGCTAGGGTTGGGAACAGAACAGGGCAATAGCTAGGGTTGGGAACAGGGCAATGGCTAGGGTTGGGAACAGGGCAATGGCTACACTCAGGGACCATGCCAATTGCCAGGCAATCTGATCCTACAATGCTGATGATGATATCATGAAGATACTGTAATGCAAAGATAGCGGTATCTGCCAGTCTAACACACAAAGGCAAATTCTAAAATTCTTTAAATAGTATAACTCAACTTAATTAATTTCTGAAAGTGTTCTCTATACGCACATGGAAATGGTCAAAACCTCCTTTCTCCACAAATCAAAAACTTCCACAATGGAGGAGAATTCATATGCACAGAGGACAATCACCTGAGCATGGCATGAATATACAGTTAGCAATCTAGTGGAATATTTTGCTACTACGCACAGAGATGGGTGGCCATAAAGCCTACATATTATACTAGAAGAAGGCAAGGGGTGACATTTATTTTCCTTTCATTGCTCGTCATATGTAGTGCAGCTTTTCTGTTTACACTGTACAGTACTAATATATGTGAAACTGGTAGGGTGTGGCATTAGGTAGACTGGGGAAGCGCAGGGGGTGAGTGATGCACTGGTTGCAGAGGAGAGGAAGGAGTAGCTAGAGGCAGGGGGTGAGTGATGCACTGGCCAGTAGAGCAAGGAGAAGCTAGAGTGCAGGGGGTGAGTGATGCACTGGTTGCAGAGCCAGTAGAGCAAGGAGAAGGGGGTGAGTGATGCACTGGTTGCAGAGCCAGCTAAAAGAAGCTAAGAGGAGAGAGATACCAGGCCTGAAAGAAATACAAACAGACTTCTTCACCTCAGACCGTAGCCAATGGATGGTGCTCGGGCACTACAGCTAGAGACAGACCAAACACAATAATCAGCACCACCCTCACAATCAGCACCACCCTCACAATCCTTCTACAGTGCTTCAAACTACAAACAGAGGTGTGTGCATTGTTGGGGGTTATGTCAGAACCAGTGTAGGCGTGGCAAGGCATTCCAGCCCAGCACACAACCGGTTCTCATGACAATACATTCCTTGAGGCAGTTGGCACAACAATATTCTAGGTATGGTCAATACATTCCTACTCGTACAGTTAAGAGAGCTGCTAAGGACCTTGTACAAGCAGAGGAGGTGGAACTAGACGCAGGCACACTGCCAGGAGCTGACAAGCCTTCTAATTCAAGTGAGGGTGCTTCACAACTCAGAATTTGTTGAAGTATCAATTGAACACAGCACGTCCAGGGAAAGCTGGTGTATTATTCAACATTACTTTTTGTTAAGCACCCACTTCACTGTTGGTTCTAACCTCTATATATTTGTTAAGTGTTGACTGTGACATGTTGCTCCTAGTCGACTCTAAAGGCCACTTCACAATATGACGCAATGCAATCCGTTGCATGCGCTCATCGTTCCAGTTGGTTGTGACGGTATTGTGAACAGCTAATGCAACAGAAGGAGCTGATGTAGTGGATATGTAAATCAAGAGAGGGGTTCGATTCAACTCTTGCGTCCAATCAAGAGAGGGATTCGATTCAACTCTTGCATCCAATCAAGAGAGGGGTTCGATTCAACTCTTGCATCCAATCAAGAGAGGGATTCGATTCAACTCTTGCGTCCAATCAAGAGAGGGGTTCGATTCAACTCTTGTGTCCAATCGAACCATTGCATGCTGAACTTTGCACTTTTTCAATGATGTCTAGAGAAGAGAAGCCTATCGAAGCGGTGAGGACCTTTCCCAACAGATCTCAACAAAAAGCTATAAAAATCTCAGGAGGAAGAAGAAATGCCCGGTAGGAAGTGGCTATCCTGGTAACTACATACCCAGCTATTACTCACAGGAGGAAGAAGAAATGCCCGGTAGGAAGTGGCTATCCTGGTAACTACATACCCAGCTATTACTCACAGGAGGAAGAAGAAATGCCCGGTAGGAAGTGGCTATCCTGGTAACTATGTACCCAGCTATTACTCACAGCCAAGTTCATGTATATAAATACTGCTATAATATTTATATTTATCTTGCATGGATTGCACTTTTTCGAGCTACGCCAGAACTACACCTTTCTAAGCTGTAGATATCAACACTGATATCTCAAGGTCAAACCTCTCTCTGCACACATCCTGAGGTGGTGGAGTGGTACTCAGGGTCAGAGGCCTCATTTCATGGAGTAGATCGTGATTCCTGCTCCACTGTCAGCAGAGAGGAAAGACATATTGCACCCACACCTTTCTTTTCCTTTATCTAACCATTGTATTTTGTTATAATATGTATATATGCATCTTAGATTCAATGCACAGGACATTAGGGTGGGCTAGTAGCAACTCAATCCCAATTAAAAGCCATCCCTGAACTAGGCAATTAATAATAGTAGTAGTCATATTAAAAGAGACTCAAAGGGAAAGATTAATGAAAGGGGGAAAGGTGAGTTCTGGGGTTTATTGAGGATGGGGAGGTGAAATGGGAGGAGTATCAATATTTTTTTTTACATTTTTTCCCTTTTTTAATTTTTTTATTTTATTATTATTATTATTTATTTTTTCCCCCCATTTTTTTTTCCTTTATTTTTTTCCCCCCCATTTTTTAAATTTTTTTTACAGGGAGGCTGGTTGAAGTTTTGTTGAGTAAGTTTTGTTGAGTAGATTGGATTAAATAGAGAAAAAAAGAAGAAAAAAATTATTTTGTGGCCTGAGCTTTCGACCACTAACCACTACTAATTCTGCACCACTTTGAGTCTGTCCCATATCGAGTAGTATATAGAGACTACAGTGTTCTGCACCACATCTGAGTAGTATATAGAGACTACAGTGTTCTGCACCACATCTGAGTACTGTATAGAGACTACAGTATTCTGCACCACATCTGAGTAGTATATAGAGACTACAGTGTTCTGCACCACATCTGAGTAGTATATAGAGACTACAGTGTTCTGCACCACATCTGAGTAGTATATAGAGACTACAGTGTTCTGCACCACATCTGAGTAGTATATAGAGACTACAGTGTTCTGCACCACATCTGAGTAGTATATAGAGACTACAGTGTTCTGCACCACATCTGAGTAGTATATAGAGACTACAGTGTTCTGCACCACATCTGAGTACTGTATAGAGACTACAGTATTCTGCACCACATCTGAGTAGTATATAGAGACTACAGTGTTCTGCACCACATCTGAGTAGTATATAGAGACTACAGTGTTCTGCACCACATCTGAGTAGTATATAGAGACTACAGTGTTCTGCACCACATCTGAGTAGTATATAGAGACTACAGTGTTCTGCATCACATCTGAGTAGTATATAGAGACTACAGTGTTCTGCAGCACATCTGAGTAGTATATAGAGACTACAGTGTTCTGCACCACATCTGAGTAGTATATAGAGACTACAGTGTTCTGCACCACATCTGAGTAGTATATAGAGACTACAGTGTTCTGCACCACATCTGAGTAGTATATAGAGACTACAGTGTTCTGCACCACATCTGAGTAGTATATAGAGACTACAGTGTTCTGCACCACATCTGAGTAGTATACAGAGACTACAGTGTTCTGCACCACATCTGAGTAGTATATAGAGACAGTCTGAGCCACTGGCCAGAGCCTGAGCAAGTGGGGTGTCATTGAGCAGAATCCAAGAAGTTGTCCTATATACTCTAGTGGTTATAGCTCTCTCAATAGGTCTAGTTATGTCCAGGCCCAGCTGCTATATCTAATGAACCCCACCCTCCTGACTCAACAACTGTGACGTGGTGTAAACAACTTGTAACGGCATTGGACCTCGACCTGAAATCAATCAACGCTGCAAAAAGTGCAGCTGCAAACAGAAGACGCGAATTCAGAAATGGCTGAGCTATGTATGGCAGTTTCATCACCTCAGGGTATAATTCATTGCTTTAAACTTTCACTGCAGAACATCTAATAAGCACTTCCATGGAGAGTGAGCCTGCTCCGAGAAACACCTTCTAGCTGTGAAGCATGACTCTCACATGAACACGTTCCCTGCAATCAACCAGGGTGTGAATTCATTGTGGCCTCAACAGCGCTTGGGCCTAGCAAGCCTCACAGAACTTTCAATTAAGTAGTCTATGGGCATTGCCGTGTATGACCCTGTACATGCATTGCTATAGACAGTATATACATGTATATAACCTCTCTGTACATGCATTGTTATAGACAGTATATACATGTATATAACCTCTCTGTACATGCATTGCTATGGACAGTATATACATGTATATAACCTCTCTGCACATGCATTGCTATAGACAGTATATAACCTCTCTGCACATGCATTGCTATAGACAGTATATACATGTATATAACCTCTCTGCACATGCATTGCTATGGACAGTATATACATGTACATAACCTCTCTGCACATGCATTGCTATAGACAGTATATACATGTATATAACCTCTCTGTACATGCATTGCTATGGACAGTATATACAAGTACATAACCTCTCTGTGCATGCATTGCTATGGACAGTATATACATGTATATAACCTCTCTGTACATGCATTGCTATGGACAGTATATACAAGTACATAACCTCTCTGTGCATGCATTGCTATGGACAGTATATACATGTATATAACCTCTCTGTACATGTATTGCTATGGACAGTATATACATGTATATAACCTCTCTCTGTACATGCATTGCTATGGACAGTATATACATGTATATAACCTCTCTGTACATGCATTGTTATAGACAGTATATACATGTATATAACCTCTCTGTACATGCATTGCTATGGACAGTATATACATGTATATAACCTCTCTGCACATGCATTGCTATAGACAGTATATACATGTATATAACCTCTCTGTACATGCATTGCTATGGACAGTATATACATGTATATAACCTCTCTGTACATGCATTGTTATAGACAGTATATACATGTATATAACCTCTCTGTACATGCATTGCTATAGACAGTATATACATGTATATAACCTCTCTGTACATGCATTGCTATGGACAGTATATACATGTATATAACCTCTCTGTACATGCATTGCTATGGACAGTATATACATGCATATAACCTCTCTGTACATGCATTGCTATGGACAGTATATACATGTATATAACCTCTCTGTACATGCATTGCTATGGACAGTATATACATGTATATAACGGTTATATACATGTATATACTGTCCATAGTAATGCATGTACAGAGAGGTTATATTATAACCTCTCTGTACATGCATTACTATAGACAGTATATAGATGTATATAACCTCTCTGTACATGCATTGCTATAGACAGTATATACATGTATATAACCTCTCTGTACATGCATTGTAGTATATACAACCTCTACATGGTACATAGCTTGGATGGAATGCTCCGTGAGGGAAGTTTGTGAATGGCCTGAGGCAAGGGAGACATTTCCAGCAATCACACCAGTAATAATAATAATAATGATGATGATGATGATGATGATGATGATGATGATGATGATGATGATGATGATGATGTTAATAATAATAATAATAATAATAATAATAATAATAATAATAATAATAATAATAATAATAATAATAATAATAATAATAGTAGTAGTAGTAGTAGTAGTAGTAATAGTAGTAGTAGTAGTGTTAATAGTAGTAATAATAGTAATAGTAATAATAATAATAGTAATAATAATAATAATAATAATAATAATAATAGTAGTAGTAGTAGTAGTAGTAGTAGTAGTAGTATAGTATAGTAGTAGTAGTAGTAGTAGTAGTAGTAGTAGTAGTAGTAATAATAATAATAATAATAATAGTAATAATAATAATAATAATAATAATAATAATAATAATAATAATAATAATAATAATAATAATAATAATAATAATAATAATAATAATAATAATAATATTAACAATAGTAATAGTAGTAGTAATAGTAGCAAAAACAGCAACAACAACCAATAATGACAATTTAAAAATAGTTTAAAAGGTGGGCATTAATAGAACCAGACCTGTCTGACAATGGTATTAGCTGGGCCAGAGATGGTCATGGACGTCTGACTGGTTGCATTGCGAGCCTTGTCTTTCTGGGACTTGGCCCTCACCTTACTTCTGCATGTGAAGAGAGAGACAAACATGAGCACAACAACAAAGAAGCTGCAGCAGACAGAGAGGGTGGTTTAGGTATGGCTAGGTCATGAGCAGACAGAAGGTCGTTGTTTGTGTGTGCTCAGGCATGCAAATAGAGCCCCTATGTATGTGTGTATGTCTATGCACGTGTAGCAAGTACATGTGTATATTCCAAAGGCTGTTTTTAAACTGGAAAGAAACCATACACATTCAGGACTTTGGACCACGCAGTGATAGCACAGAAATGATTACATGCAACTCTACACACACACACACACACACACACACACACACACACACACACACACACACGCATGCATGCATGCATGTATATATATATTTATATATATATACACACACTATGACAGCAGACAGAGAGGGTGGTTTAGGTATGGCTAGGTCATGAGCAGACAGAAGGTCGTTGTTTGTGTGTGCTCAGGCATGCAAATAGAGCCCCTATGTATGTGTGTATGTCTATGCACGTGTAGCAAGTACATGTGTATATTCCAAAGGCTGTTTTTAAACTGGAAAGAAACCATACACATTCAGGACTTTGGACCACGCAGTGATAGCACAGAAATGATTACATGCAACTCTACACACACACACACACACACACACACACACACACACACACACACACACACGCATGCATGCATGCATGTATATATATATTTATATATATATACACACACTATGAAGCACTGCAATCTATTCCCTAGTCCACGAAGATTGACAACTGATGTGAGTACTGTCAGAGAGTGTAGCGTATATAATAACACTGCCATTGTATCCAACAATCACAGGATGTTTTCAAAGGTTCTAGGGCTACCATAAATGAAGTATGACAAAGAGCAGCAGATCAGGTAGCCTCCACTATACACTACACAGTCCACAAGCAGAGCAGGAAGCCTCCACTATACACTACACAGTCCACAGCAAAGAGCAGGCAGCCTCCACTATACACTACACAGTCCACAAGCAGAGCAGGAAGCCTCCACTATACACTACACAGTCCACAGCAAGCAGAATAGCAGAGCAGGAAGCCTCCACTATACACTACACAGTCCACAGCAAGCAGAGCAGGAAGCCTCCACTATACACTACACAGTCCACAGCAAAGAGCAGGCAGCCTCCACTATACACTACACAGTCCACAGCAAAGAGTAGCTGATCAGGAAGCCTCCACTATACACTACACAGTCCACAGCAAAGACCAGCAGAGCAGGAAGCCTCCACTATACACTACACAGTCCACAGCAAGCAGAATAGCAGAGCAGGAAGCCTCCACTATACACTACACAGTCCACAGCAAGCAGAGCAGGAAGCCTCCACTATACACTACACAGTCCACAGCAAAGAGTAGCAGATCAGGAAGCCTCCACTATACACTACACAGTCCACAGCAAAGAGCAGGCAGCCTCCACTATACACTACACAGTCCACAGCAAAGAGTAGCTGATCAGGAAGCCTCCACTATACACTACACAGTCCACAGCAAAGACCAGCAGATCAGGAAGCCTCCACTATACACTACACAGTCCACAGCAAAGAGCAGGCAGCCTCCACTATACACTACACAGTCCACAGCAAAGAGTTAGCAGAGCAGGAAGCCTCCACTATACACTACACAGTCCACAGCAAAGAGTAGCAGATCAGGAAGCCTCCACTATACACTACACAGTCCACAGCAAAGAGTAGCAGATCAGGCAGCCTCCACTATACACTACACAGTCCACAGCAAGCAGAGCAGGAAGCCTCCACTATACACTACACAGTCCACAGCAAAGAGTAGCTGATCAGGAAGCCTCCACTATACACTACACAGTCCACAGCAAAGAGCAGGCAGCCTCCACTATACACTACACAGTCCACAGCAAAGAGTAGCAGATCAGGAAGCCTCCACTATACACTACACAGTCCACAGCAAAGAGTAGCAGATCAGGAAGCCTCCACTATACACTACACAGTCCACAGCAGCAGAGCAGGAAGCCTCCACTATACACTACACAGTCCACAGCAAAGAGCAGGTAGCCTCCACTATACACTACACAGTCCACAGCAAAGAGTAGCAGATCAGGCAGCCTCCACTATACACTACACAGTCCACAGCAAGCAGAGCAGGAAGCCTCCACTATACACTACACAGTCCACAGCAAAGAGTAGCTGATCAGGAAGCCTCCACTATACACTACACAGTCCACAGCAAAGAGCAGGCAGCCTCCACTATACACTACACAGTCCACAGCAAAGAGTAGCAGATCAGGAAGCCTCCACTATACACTACACAGTCCACAGCAAAGAGTAGCAGATCAGGAAGCCTCCACTATACACTACACAGTCCACAGCAGCAGAGCAGGAAGCCTCCACTATACACTACACAGTCCACAGCAGAGCAGGTGGCCTCCACTATACACTACACAGTCCACCAATATTACTTCACAAATTCTCGTGTTAGTCATTGTTTACCTTGGAAAATGCCTATGCCGTATTTCATACCGAGGAGGGGGGAAAAGGGATTAACCCCTCACCCCCCAGCCCCCTACCCCCCAATAGAAATTCCCTCTCTCTAACCAGAAAGTCAGAAAGTATTAAATGTCTGTTTATATCCTGAGGACCTCTTCAAAGAGAGCATCATTCATTTCCATGCTCTTCACTTTTTTATTTTTAAGTGGGTGGATTACGAAATTAATTTCGGGTACAGAAATTAATTTCGGGTACACCAAACAAATATCTCCACCTCCCCCCCCCCCCCACCCTTCCAACCAAATGATCCTGTATGAAACCTGAACCCCTGCTTTATATCGGATGACTTCACAATGAGCCCCTGAAGCCTGGCTATACTCATACCAACACTGAGGGGGGGGGGGGAGGAGGACGACAGTACAAGAAAAAGTCAAGAGAGAGCCTATCACTTACGTTTTTGTTTTTAGCATCTTGCCGGCATGCAGCCTGCCAAGGAACAACTCGTCTGTAAAACACAAAAGAACAACCAATGAACAGTCAGACCCGTAACCTGCTGCTGTACTGCATGAGCTACAATTATGTATGCAGCATTCATGTATCCATCCACAGAGAACGAGGCAATGGATGTCATGAATAACCAAATATCATACATGCACGTAGCTCAACATTTCAACTCACACTGGACCAACATCACACTGGGTTGAGGCAGGTTGAAATAGGTTGACAATGGCTCTATGGGGACACACACTGGACCAACACCACACTAGGTTGAGGAAGGTTGAAGTAGGTTAACAATAGCTCTATGGGGACACACGCTGGACCAACACCACACTGGGTTGAGGCAGGTTGAAGTAGGTTGACAATAGCTCTATGGGGACACACACTGGACCAACACCACACTAGGTTGAGGCAGGTTGACAATAGCTCTATGGGGACACACTGGACCAACATCACACTAGGTTGAGGCAGGTTGACAATAGCTCTATGGGGACACACACTGGACCAACACCACCCTGGTTATACCAGCTCTCTTACATGCTATGATGTAATAATTGTGATCCTGGATGCACACAAGGAAACAAATGCAAAACACCTTCCCATTAAAAGTTTAGCTGCATACTAATTAGGGAAGTTGAAGGCATTTTTAATTTTGTCTTAAGTGCTAAATGCTGGAAAGTAGGACACACCCACCCAACTGTGTACTAATCACATGTGAAATCACAGAGCCCGATTCCAGCCTGATAACTTGTGGGCAGGCATTTAGAACTTGAAGTGGAGACAATATCTGTGACTATCTACACATATCCTCAACCATTCACACCACTCAGCACTGTACAAACATTGCACCTCCTAATTAATCAGAGAAAAGAGACGAAGACCACAGCCAGGGAGTATCAAGCTGGCCCCATCACCTTACAAACATTGCACCCCCTAATTTATAATTTATCAGGAAAAAGGGACTAAGACCACAGCCAGGGAGACCTATCATGGCCCCATCACCTTACAAACATTGCACCCCTAATTTATCAGGAAAAAGGGACTAAGACCACAGCCAGGGAGACCTATCATGGCCACAAACATTGCACCCCTAATTTATCAGGGAAAATGGACTAAGACCACAGCCAGGGAGACCTATCAAGCTGGCCCCATCACCTTACAAACACTGCACCCCTAATTTATCAGGAAAAAGGGACTAAGACCACAGCCAGGGAGACCTATCATGGCCACAAACATTGCACCCCTAATTTATCAGGGAAAATGGACTAAGACCACAGCCAGGGAGACCTATCAAGCTGGCCCCATCACCTTACAAACACTGCACCCCCTAATTTATCAGGGAAAAGGGACTAAGACCACAGCCAGGGAGACCTATCAAGCTGGCCCATCACCTCCAGGCTCTTCATGAAGAACAGTTCTAGGAGACTGATGTGAGGTGGGCGTGTAAATTGCTAGGAGCAGTTTCTGTATTTGTTAACATTAACATTGGAAGCACGAAGGAATGGAGACATATGCACACACACACACACACAGGATCAACATGCACCATGCACCAAGCACACACACACACACAGGATCAGCACGCACCATGCACAACACACACACACACACACACACACACACAGGATCAGCACGCACCATGCACAACACACACACACTCACACACACACACACACAGGATCAGCACGCACCATGCACAATACACACACACTCACACAGGATCAGCACGCACCATGCACAATACACACACACTCACACACACACACAGGATCAGCACGCACCATGCACAATACACACACACTCACACACACACACAGGATCAGCACGCACCATGCACAATACACACACACTCACACAGGATCAGCACGCACCATGCACAATACACACACACTCACACACACACACAGGATCAGCACGCACCATGCACAATACACACACACTCACACACACACACAGGATCAGCAAGCACCATGCACAATACACACACACTCACACACACACACACACACACAGGATCAGCACGCACCATGCACAATACACACACACACAGGATCAGCACGCACCATGCACAACACACACTCACACACTCACACACACAGGATCAGCACGCACCATGCACAATACACACACACTCACACACACACAGGATCAGCATGCACCATGCACAACACACACTCACACACACACACACACCATGCACGGTTGTTGTGTCTTGATTCATGTACTGTACACGTCCGCGAGCGAACAGTAATTAGGTGGGTGGAGTGTGAGAACAACAAAGAGAAAGGCGGCAAGCCCGGACACGCTTGCTGACCACTATTTCATAAGCTTTTCTCTCTGTCATCTTTGCCACAAGTCAAGGGAAGGAATGCCTTCTGCCCACTCATCCGTGCACTTGCACAAATACCTCACATTCGCAGACACTTACAAACAGCTGCAATGTCAGTGAACATAGTTCAATACAACCTCTACTTCACCCCCTACATAGGTAGCTCTTCTCTGGGGGTTAGGGCTAGATGACACCACTTCGATTCAATATCCCCCCCTCCACCCAACCCCCCCCCCCCCACCCACCCCCCGACAACGTCCGAGTCGTGCCATAATGGTGTATAATCGGTTAAAAAGAAGCTACCAAGCCAGGGGGAAAGCTTAGTGAGTGGACATTGACCAGGAAGCCATTGCCTGCCCTAGAAGCCAACCACAAGAATGAACCAGGTACACAATATTGAAAGACCACTAATATTAGCTCGACAATGTCATTCTACAAGAAAGCACTTAGCCACTTATAGTTATTGTGCACTAGCAAACACAGTCATTGACTCAAAAGGTTTCCACTAAAACAATAAGGCAGCCAGCCAGGTAGACATGTATGAGCTGAGTGTGTGTGTGTGTGGGGGGGGGAGGGGGGGGGGGGGGGGAGGGGAGGGGAGGGGGAGGGAGGGAGGACAGAAAAAGACAAGAGACAGGCCAACAAGACTAGCAGACTTTCATGCAGCTACACCAACAGATAGAAGGCAGACAGCTAGTCAGACATCCATGCAGCTACACCAACAGATAGAAGGCAGACAGCTAGTCAAGTAGACAGACCACCAAGACAGCCAGAAAATGGGTAGACAGAAAGGAAAGCCGATAGCCTGACAGATTGTCAGCACACACAGGAAGACAAGTGTCTAAAGTTCTGACGTATGATTGTTAAGTATGTGCATGACAGATATAGCTAGGTACACGAGACATCATGTATCTCCTGGGAGGTCCAATGCAGGTGCAATGTGACCACGGGAGACCATCATGGTATCTCCTTGACGTCCCAATGCAGGTGCAATGTGACCACGGGAGACATACATGGTATCTCCTTGACGTCCAATGCAGGTGCAATGTAATCACACGAGACATCATGGTATCTCACTTGACGTCCAATGCAGGTGCACCGTGACCACGCGAGACATCATGGTATCTCCTTGCCGTCCAATGCAGGTGCAATGTAATCACACGAGACATCATGGTATCTCCTTGCCGTCCAATGCAGGTGCAATGTAATCACACGAGACATCATGGTATCTCCTTGACGTCCAATGCAGGTGCAATGTAATCAAAAGCAGTCTTTATTTCAAAAACCTTACAGAGTTAAAACAAAATGGTCACCTATCCATCACAACTTCTGTCCCCAGCTAATGTTGTAGCACTCAGTCCAACAATACCAGATTGGTGAAGGTCATTTCTACGAAGTCTTCATGGAAAGTGGGATGGGCTAGGAGGTGTGGTTTTTACACATTGTACATTTTGTGTATGAACCATGCTGTGCCTCATTGGTCCACAAGTACACAGAGCACCACCTCACTTACACTGTAGCACCACCTCACTTACACTGTAGCACCACCTCACTTACACTGTAGCACCACCTCACTTACACTGTAGAGCACCACCTCACTTATACTGTAGAGCCGTCAGGTAGTGACATGCGCACAGGCTAGGGCTAGGGTTAGGGCTGGGGCTGGGGCCGGGGCTAGGGTTAGGGCTAGGGCACACATCCCAGAAAGAAGAAAAAAATAATTGTTGTGCTTCACCAACTCATCCATTTCATGGCCTCCATTAACTAGTGTCATGACAACACACCACCACGAGTTCCCTAAGCACACCAAACCTGTTACTTCTGGCCTATTAGCACTAAATCAAGAACCCAATACTAACTACCTCAGTAATTATCACTTTGACTCAGAGCTTTCTGGCAAATGCATACAAACGGCCTGGACAACGTCCAATCTGACAAGGTGCCACTCACACTAGTTAAGGCAAGTTCACTGCCATAAACTAGGCTTATCTAGCGCCATCACTTCTAACAAGAAGAACAGGCACTAATAAACAGCCACTTACTAAAACAGTTCCGCTAAATAACCGTTGCCCCCCACCAAAACTCTTATTCAGACCCAGCAGAGAGCAGCAGCTAGTCTCCATAGCCAGACTACGCAGGAATAGGCAGTGGCCTCTCAAGCACACAAGAGGAATTGAATTCTCCGCTGACATTTGTTATCGGCAAAATTATTTGGGTATCCATTATCAGCCCAAAGCTCCACTTAGCCAAAACTGAGAACAAACTTTGTGATCCTCCACGAGACATATGTATGTAATAGATTACATGCTCTTAATATATTTTGATCATAGTAAACCGCGTAGTATATTATACTCATGGTATACCCTAGTCATATGTGCTACTCATACAGTAGTATACTATAATCCTAACACTTACTAAGTATTGTTAAATGTTATTATGTCAACTGAGAGATCACTGAGATAATATAATTAAAGGTGTTGATCGAATTCTTCAAAACCGGCATTACTTTTTGGTGTCAATTAGTCATGATTCGCGGCTTGTTATATTTTGTTAAGAATAGATTTAGGAGCTGATTCAAGCATCATTCTTTAATTTAGCTTTGTGTCGTTTGGACTGGTACCAATTCCCCAAACTCGATTATTCTCTACAATTAACCCTTTTTCTCCAATATACAATTAACCCTTTTACTCTGATATACAATTAACCCCTTTTCTCCGATACTATCACACTTTGTACTCGTGGTATATCTTTCTCCTAGAATATTTGGCTGGCATTAATACTCGGCATTTAGACAGAAAGACACCGACCGCTAATCTAATTAGTAACAGAAACAGCAGCAGAATTGCCCGGGCCATAAAGTTAGTGAGCATGTATGCAACTCTATTATAAAGAGTATGTGTGCGAACACCTGCCACCAGATGGGCAGTCTAGACGGCCAGGAGATGGGCGGTCTAAACGGCCAGGAGATGGGCAGTCTAGACAGCCAGGAGATGGGTGGTCTAGACGGCCAGGAGATGGGCAGTCTAGACGGCCAGGAGCACCACCAGACACTACTCACATATATATACATGCACACACCCTGTGAATCCCAAGGACCATCAAGCTGTCCAGCCTCTGCTGTTTCATCCCCACACACCCTGTGAATCTCAAGGACCATCAAGCTGTCCGGCCTCTGCTGTTTCATTCCCACACACTGTGAATCCCAAGGACCATCAAGCTGTCCAGCCTCTGCTGTTTCATAGGAGATCTTAACTACGATTTGATCAGTTTCATGTCCAGTAGTACCGCCACAAGCTTCCCCTAGGTTGGCACTATCCTGAATCAGCACAGGGGCTAGGGCTAGGATGTTCTGGGGGGCTAGGGCTAGGACTAAGGCTAGGCTAGGGAGAGGGTCAGGGCTAGGTTAAGGGCTAGGGTTGGGGTTGGGGTAGGGCTAGGGCGAGGGTTAGGGTAAGGACTAGGGCTAGGATGTTCTGGGAGGTTAGGTTAGGGCTAGGGCTAAGATGTTCTGGGGGGGTTAGGTTAGGGCTAGGGCTAGAGCTAGAATGTTCTGTGGGGCTATGTGGGGCTATGGAGAGAATCAGGGCTAGGTCAGGGCTAGGGCTAGGTTTAGGATATTCTGCGGGCCTAGGGAGAGAGTCATGACTAGGTTAGGGTCAGGCAGGGAAAGGCATTCTGAACCATCTAGGGTTATGGCTAGGGCTAGGGCTAGGATGTTCAAGGGCCTAGGTAGGGAGAGAATATAGATAACTATGGCTAGGTTAGGGTCAAGAGCAAGGCATTCTAGAAACATGGCTCGAGTTATGGCTAGGAGTATTCTAGAGCTGAGGACATCCCAGGGATAGTCCCACCCCAGTACACAAGTATTCTGGTACCAGTCAGTCACCCTCACTAGGGACATGTCAGTATAGTGTCCCAAGTACCCCAGCACACAAGTATTCTAGTACCATGCTGTACAGTTAATCATCCTTGCTAGGGACATGTCAGTATAGTCCCAAGTACCCCAGTACACAAGTATTCTGGTACCATGGTGCACAGTCAGTCACCCCCACTAGGGACATGTCAGGATATTGCAAAGATAAGGAAATGTCTTGATGTTATAGTAGGGAAGGTTCAATGGCTCCCAACAACACCACAGGAATATGTACAAAAAACAACAGCAAGACACAGAGAGAGGGAGTATGGAGGCAAGTGAGTAGTGAGTGAGTGAGTGTGTCTGCTCCGATAATGGAGTGACCATTCCTGCATGGATAAATTAACCACCCTCCCTCCCCCCCCCCCCCCCCCCCACCACACACACACACCATCACCACCTGTACAGAACAGCTGTCCACAAGACTATCAAATTACTGAAGAGCTATGAGTGTTGAAACCTCAAATCTATCATATGGCTATTAATTATAGTGTCCACATTGTAATTAGTCCCTGGTCTAGCACAAATCTATCTCTCTAGGGTCCCTCACGTCTAGGGCTGTGAACTAATGCAAAATGGACATGTATACAAGAGGAAGTGGGCTTCAATTATACTTCTGTGGACCTTTGAATATACAATGTTCAAGGTCTTGACCGCCCAATCCAGCCTGCAGTTGGGAAAGAACTTTGAACTGTGTACATCCCCAGGCTTGTCCATGGACGTCACACTCAGAGGAGACATAAGTGGCCCACTGCTACAGCAAGAGTACTCCACTGCACACACAAGTCTATTGATGCCATCCTCGAATGGCACCCATCCCTCCTACATTATTATTCAGCAGGTTATAGAGGCTGTTTTCTAAATGTGTAGTTGCATGCACAGCTCGGTTATTGCATAACCTCGCTCCTCAGCCCCAATGCAGCACTGACTGATGAAGCACATCAATGCAGCACTGACTGATGAAGCACACCAATGCAGCAGTGACTGATGAAGCACATCAATGCAGTACTGACTGATGAAGCACATCAATGCAGCACTGACTGATGAAGCACATCAATGCAGCACTGACTGATGAAGCACACCAATGCAGCACTGACTGATGAAGCACATCAATGCAGCAGTGACTGATGAAGCACATCAATGCAGCAGTGACTGATGAAGCATACCAATGCAGCACTGACTGATGAAGCACACCAATGCAGCACTGACTGATGAAGCACATCAATGCAGCAGTGACTGATGAAGCACATCAATGCAGCAGTGACTGATGAAGCACATCAATGCAGCACTGACTGATGAAGCACACCAATGCAGCACTGACTGATGAAGCACATCAATGCAGCACTGACTGATGAAGCACATCAATGCAGCACTGACTGATGAAGCACATCAATACAGCAGTGACTGATGAAGCACATCAATGCAGCAGTGACTGATGAAGCACATCAATGCAGCAGTGACTGATGAAGCACATCAATGCAGCAGTGACTGATGAAGCACATCAATGCAGCAGTGACTGATGAAGCACATCAATGCAGCACTGACTGATGAAGCACATCAATGCAGCACTGACTGATGAAGCACATCAATGCAGCAGTGACTGATGAAGCACATCAATGCAGCACTGACTGATGAAGCACATCAATGCAGCACTGACTGATGAAGCACACCAATGCAGCACTGACTGATGAAGCACATCAATGCAGCACTGACTGATGAAGCACACCAATGCAGCACTGACTGATGAAGCACATCAATGCAGCACTGACTGATGAAGCACATCAATGCAGCACTGACTGATGAAGCACATCAATGCAGCACTGACTGATGAAGCACACCAATGCAGCACTGACTGATGAAGCACATCAATGCAGCACTGACTGATGAAGCACATCAATGCAGCAGTGACTGATGAAGCACATCAATGCAGCACTGACTGATGAAGCACATCAATGCAGCACTGACTGATGAAGCACATCAATGCAGCACTGACTGATGAAGCACATCAATGCAGCACTGACTGATGAAGCACATCAATGCAGCACTGACTGATGAAGCACATCAATGCAGCAGTGACTGATGAAGCACATCAATGCAGCACTGACTGATGAAGCACATCAATGCAGCACTGACTGATGAAGCACATCAATGCAGCACTGACTGATGAAGCACATCAATGCAGCAGTGACTGATGAAGCACATCAATGCAGCAGTGACTGATGAAGCACACCAATGCAGCAGTGACTGATGAAGCACATCAATGCAGCACTGACTGATGAAGCACATCAATGCAGCACTGACTGATGAAGCACATCAATGCAGCACTGACTGATGAAGCACATCAATGCAGCACTGACTGATGAAGCACATCAATGCAGCAGTGACTGATGAAGCACATCAATGCAGCACTGACTGATGAAGCACATCAATGCAGCACTGACTGATGAAGCACATCAATGCAGCACTGACTGATGAAGCACATCAATGCAGCAGTGACTGATGAAGCACATCAATGCAGCACTGACTGATGAAGCACATCAATGCAGCACTGACTGATGAAGCACATCAATGCAGCACTGACTGATGAAGTACACCAATGCAGCAGTGACTGATGAAGCACATCAATGCAGCAGTGACTGATGAAGCACATCAATGCAGCACTGACTGATGAAGCACATCAATGCAGCACTGACTGATGAAGCACATCAATGCAACAGTGACTGATGAAGCACATCAATGCAGCACTGACTGATGAAGCACATCAATGCAGCACTGACTGATGAAGCACATCAATGCAGCAGTGACTGATGAAGCACATCAATGCAGCACTGACTGATGAAGCACATCAATGCAGCACTGACTGATGAAGCACATCAATGCAGCACTGACTGATGAAGCACATCAATGCAGCAGTGACTGATGAAGAACACCAATGCAGCACTGACTGATGAAGCACATCAATGCAGCAGTGACTGATGAAGCACATCAATGCAGCACTGACTGATGAAGCACATCAATGCAGCACTGACTGATGAAGCACATCAATGCAGCACTGACTGATGAAGCACATCAATGCAGCACTGACTGATGAAGCACATCAATGCAGCACTGACTGATGAAGCACACCAATGCAGCACTGACTGATGAAGCACATCAATGCAGCACTGACTGATGAAGCACATCAATGCAGCACTGACTGATGAAGCACATCAATGCAGCACTGACTGATGAAGCACACCAATGCAGCACTGACTGATGAAGCACATCAATGCAGCACTGACTGATGAAGCACATCAATGCAGCACTGACTGATGAAGCACATCAATGCAGCACTGACTGATGAAGCACACCAATGCAGCACTGACTGATGAAGCACATCAATGCAGCACTGACTGATGAAGCACATCAATGCAGCACTGACTGATGAAGCACATCAATGCAGCACTGACTGATGAAGCACATCAATGCAGCACTGACTGATGAAGCACACCAATGCAGCACTGACTGATGAAGCACATCAATGCAGCACTGACTGATGAAGCACATCAATGCAGCACTGACTGATGAAGCACATCAATGCAGCACTGACTGATGAAGCACACCAATGCAGCACTGACTGATGAAGCACATCAATGCAGCACTGACTGATGAAGCACATCAATGCAGCACTGACTGATGAAGCACATCAATGCAGCAGTGACTGATGAAGCACATCAATGCAGCACTGACTGATGAAGCACATCAATGCAGCAGTGACTGATGAAGCACATCAATGCAGCAGTGACTGATGAAGCACATCAATGCAGCACTGACTGATGAAGCACATCAATGCAGCAGTGACTGATGAAGCACATCAATGCAGCAGTGACTGATGAAGCACATCAATGCAGCACTGACTGATGAAGCACACCAATGCAGCACTGACTGATGAAGCACATCAATGCAGCACTGACTGATGAAGCACATCAATGCAGCAGTGACTGATGAAGCACATCAATGCAGCAGTGACTGATGAAGCACATCAATGCAGTACTGACTGATGAAGCACATCAATGCAGCACTGACTGATGAAGCACATCAATGCAGCAGTGACTGATGAAGCACATCAATGCAGCAGTGACTGATGAAGCACATCAATGCAGCACTGACTGATGAAGCACATCAATGCAGCACTGACTGATGAAGCACATCAATGCAGCAGTGACTGATGAAGCACATCAATGCAGCAGTGACTGATGAAGCACATCAATGCAGCACTGACTGATGAAGCACATCAATGCAGTACTGACTGATGAAGCACATCAATGCAGCAGTGACTGATGAAGCACATCAATGCAGCAGTGACTGATGAAGCACATCAATGCAGCAGTGACTGATGAAGCACACCAATGCAGCACTGACTGATGAAGCACATCAATGCAGCACTGACTGATGAAGCACATCAATGCAGCACTGACTGATGAAGCACATCAATGCAGCACTGACTGATGAAGCACATCAATGCAGCAGTGACTGATGAAGCACATCAATGCAGCACTGACTGATGAAGCACATCAATGCAGCACTGACTGATGAAGCACATCAATGCAGCACTGACTGATGAAGCACATCAATGCAGCAGTGACTGATGAAGCACATCAATGCAGCACTGACTGATGAAGCACATCAATGCAGCACTGACTGATGAAGCACATCAATGCAGCACTGACTGATGAAGCACATCAATGCAGCAGTGACTGATGAAGCACATCAATGCAGCACTGACTGATGAAGCACATCAATGCAGCACTGACTGATGAAGCACATCAATGCAGCACTGACTGATGAAGCACATCAATGCAGCACTGACTGATGAAGCACATCAATGCAGCAGTGACTGATGAAGCACATCAATGCAGCAGTGACTGATGAAGCACATCAATGCAGCAGTGACTGATGAAGCACATCAATGCAGCACTGACTGATGAAGCACATCAATGCAGCACTGACTGATGAAGCACATCAATGCAGCAGTGACTGATGAAGCACATCAATGCAGCAGTGACTGATGAAGCACATCAATGCAGCACTGACTGATGAAGCACATCAATGCAGCACTGACTGATGAAGCACATCAATGCAGCAGTGACTGATGAAGCACATCAATGCAGCAGTGACTGATGAAGCACATCAATGCAGCAGTGACTGATGAAGCACATCAATGCAGCAGTGACTGATGAAGCACATCAATGCAGCACTGACTGATGAAGCACATCAATGCAGCACTGACTGATGAAGCACATCAATGCAGCAGTGACTGATGAAGCACATCAATGCAGCAGTGACTGATGAAGCACATCAATGCAGCAGTGACTGATGAAGCACACCAATGCAGCACTGACTGATGAAGCACATCAATGCAGCACTGACTGATGAAGCACATCAATGCAGCACTGACTGATGAAGCACATCAATGCAGCAGTGACTGATGAAGCACATCAATGCAGCACTGACTGATGAAGCACACCAATGCAGCACTGACTGATGAAGCACATCAATGCAGCACTGACTGATGAAGCACATCAATGCAGCACTGACTGATGAAGCACATCAATGCAGCAGTGACTGATGAAGCACACCAATGCAGCACTGACTGATGAAGCACACCAATGCAGCACTGACTGATGAAGCACATCAATGCAGCACTGACTGATGAAGCACACCAATGCAGCACTGACTGATGAAGCACATCAATGCAGCAGTGACTGATGAAGCACACCAATGCAGCAGTGACTGATGAAGCACACCAATGCAGCACTGACTGATGAAGCACATCAATGCAGCACTGACTGATGAAGCACATCAATGCAGCACTGACTGATGAAGCACATCAATGCAGCAGTGACTGATGAAGCACATCAATGCAGTAGTGACTGATGAAGCACATCAATGCAGCACTGACTGATGAAGCACATCAATGCAGCACTGACTGATGAAGCACATCAATGCAGCAGTGACTGATGAAGCACATCAATGCAGTAGTGACTGATGAAGCACATCAATGCAGCACTGACTGATGAAGCACATCAATGCAGCAGTGACTGATGAAGCACATCAATGCAGTAGTGACTGATGAAGCACATCAATGCAGCACTGACTGATGAAGCACATCAATGCAGTAGTGACTGATGAAGCACATCAATGCAGCAGTGACTGATGAAGCACATCAATGCAGCAGTGACTGATGAAGCACACCAATGCAGCAGTGACTGATGAAGCACACCAATGCAGCACTGACTGATGAAGCACATCAATGCAGCACTGACTGATGAAGCACATCAATGCAGCACTGACTGATGAAGCACATCAATGCAGCACTGACTGATGAAGCACATCAATGCAGCAGTGACTGATGAAGCACATCAATGCAACAGCAAAGACGTTGGAACGACAGGGACATTCAACTACATCCTGGAACAGGAACTAGGCACAAGGACGTCAGCTGAATGCAAATGTAGCGAGGATAGTATTTAAAGCCACAAAACTGAAAGCTAGAGAGTGAGGCTGTCAGTTGGCTGGTATAGCCACTAACATGTGTGCATACTTAGACTAATGCTGAAGGCAATATTCTATGATGGATGCATATTTGTGTATACACATATGTAGGTAGGTAGGTATGCATGCATGTATATGTATGATGTAGGTAGGTAGGTACATGCATGTATATGTATGATGTAGGTAGGTATGTACATGCATGTATATGTATGATGTAGGTAGGTATGTACATGCATGTATATGTATGATGTAGGTAGGTATGTACATGCATGTATATGTATGATGTAGGTAGGTAGGTATGCATGCATGTATGTAGGCATGTGTGTAGGTACAGCTATGCACATGTGCTGGTATGTATGTGTGTATGCAAGTGTGTATGTGTAGAGTACACAAGTAAATATGTATGTATGTTGGTACAGTATGTGGGCATGCATATATGGAGGTAACCCTTCCTGATAACATCCTACAAGCTCCACTACTCTTTGTGCAGCAGCACTCTGGCTTGGCTGGGCTGGCAGTTCATTTCCCAAAAATAGATTTTCTCCATCGTTAATCAAATGTTGGTGTCAATTGCAGAACACACACACACACACACACACACACACACACACACACATACACACACACACACACACACACACACTGAGTCTAGAGAACTGGCTGTATCTCCATGGTAAAGCATGTGGTTGCTGTGTACACTGTAGCTAAACTATTATCTTGTCTGGCAGTTGCTTGCATACAGTTGGAAGGCACGCTGCATAAAATACTAAGAGAACAAGGTACACTGTAGCAGCCACACAGGTGGGCTCTGTATGGCATAACAGCAGAACTATTCGAACAACACACACACCATTTTATCGAATAGAGAACACGTCCCAAACACACAACACCCTCGAAGACTGCAGTCGTCGAATACTGAAGTCCTCGAAGACTGCAGGCAAATAGTAACATGTAGCAAACACCCTTGTAAAAGTAAGTGCACCCTCAAAAGGAAAATATCACCACACACTCCAGCTATCACAGCCATGTTGTATGCACAGCCATGTTGCATGCACAGCCATGTTGTATGCGCAGCCATGTTGTATGCGCAGCCATGTTGTATGCACAGCCATCTTGTATGCACAGCCATGTTGCATGCACAACCATGTTGTATGCACAGCCATGTTGTATGCACAGCCATGTTGTATGCACAGCCATGTTGTATGCACAGCCATGTTGCATGCACAGCCATGTTGTATGCACAGCCATGTTGTATGCACGGCCATGTTGTATGCACGGCCATGTTGTATGCACAGCCATGTTGCATGCACGGCCATGTTGTATGCACAGCCTTGTTGCATGCACAGCCATGTTGTATGCACGGCCATGTTGTATGCACAGCCATGTTGTATGCACAGCCATGTTGTATGCACAGCCATGTTGTATGCACGGCCATGTTGTATGCACGGCCATGTTGTATGCACGGCCATGTTGTATGCACGGCCATGTTGCATGCACAGCCATGTTGCATGCACAGCCATGTTGCATGCACAGCCATGTTGCATGCACAGCCATGTTGCATGCACAGCCATGTTGCATGCACAGCCATGTTGCATGCACAGCCATGTTGTATGCACAGCCATGTTGTATGCACGGCCATGTTGTATGCACGGCCATGTTGTATGCACAGCCATGTTGTATGCACAGCCATGTTGTATGCACAGCCATGTTGCATGCACAGCCATGTTGTATGCACAGCCATGTTGCATGCGCAGCCATGTTGTATGCGCGGCCATGTTGTATGCACGGCCATGTTGTATGCACGGCCATGTTGTATGCACGGCCATGTTGTATGCACGGCCATGTTGTATGCACGGCCATGTTGTATGCACGGCCATGTTGTATGCACAGCCATGTTGCATGCACAGCCATGTTGCATGCACAGCCATGTTGTATGCGCAGCCATGTTGTATGCGCGGCCATGTTGTACGCACGGCCATGTTGTATGCACGGCCATGTTGTATGCACGGCCATGTTGTATGCGCAGCCATGTTGTATGCACAGCCATGTTGTATGCACAGCCATGTTGTATGCACAGCCATGTTGTATGCACAGCCATGTTGTATGCACAGCCATGTTGCATGCACGGCCATGTTGCATGCACGGCCATGTTGTATGCACGGCCATGTTGTATGCACAGCCATGTTGTATGCACAGCCATGTTGCATGCACAGCCATGTTGCATGCACAGCCATGTTGTATGCACGGCCATGTTGTATGCATGGCCATGTTGTATGCACGGCCATGTTGTATGCACGGCCATGTTGTATGCACAGCCATGTTGTATGCACAGCCATGTTGTATGCACAGCCATGTTGTATGCACAGCCATGTTGCATGCACAGCCATGTTGCATGCACAGCCATGTTGTATGCACGGCCATGTTGTATGCACGGCCATGTTGTATGCACAGCCATGTTGTATGCACAGCCATGTTGTATGCACAGCCATGTTGTATGCACAGCCATGTTGTATGCACAGCCATGTTGTATGCGCAGCCATGTTGCATGCACAGCCATGTTGTATGCACAGCCATGTTGTATGCATAGCCATGTTGTATGCACAGCCATGTTGTATGCACAGCCATGTTGTATGCACAGCCATGTTGTATGCACAGCCATGTTGTATGCACGGCCATGTTGTATGCACGGCCATGTTGTATGCACAGCCATGTTGTATGCACAGCCATGTTGTATGCACAGCCATGTTGCATGCACAGCCATGTTGCATGCACAGCCATGTTGTATGCACAGCCATGTTGTATGCACAGCCATGTTGTATGCACGGCCATGTTGTACAGCCATGTTGCATGCACAGCCATGTTGTATGCACAGCCATGTTGTATGCACAGCCATGTTGTATGCACAGCCATGTTGTATGCACGGCCATGTTGTATGCACGTCCATGTTGTATGCACGGCCATGCACAGCCATGTTGTATGCACAGCCATGTTGTATGCACAGCCATGTTGTATGCACAGCCATGTTGCATGCACAGCCATGTTGCATGCACAGCCACGGCCATGTTGCATGCACGGCCATGTTGAATGCACGGCCATGTTGTATGCACAGCCATGTTGTATGCACAGCCATGTTGTATGCACAGCCATGTTGTATGCACAGCCATGTTGTATGCACAGCCATGTTGCATGCACAGCCATGTTGCATGCACAGCCATGTTGCATGCACAGCCATGTTGTATGCACGGCCATGTTGTATGCACAGCCATGTTGTATGCACAGCCATGTTGCATGCACAGCCATGTTGCATGCACAGCCACGGCCATGTTGCATGCACGGCCATGTTGAATGCACGGCCATGTTGTATGCACAGCCATGTTGTATGCACAGCCATGTTGCATGCACAGCCATGTTGCATGCACAGCCATGTTGCATGCACAGCCATGTTGCATGCACAGCCATGTTGCATGCACAGCCATGTTGCATGCACAGCCATGTTGCATGCACAGCCATGTTGCATGCACAGCCATGTTGCATGCGCAGCCATGTTGCATGCGCAGCCATGTTGCATGCGCAGCCATGTTGCATGCGCAGCCATGTTGTATGCGCAGCCATGTTGTATGCACGGCCATGTTGTATGCACGGCCATGTTGTATGCACGGCCATGTTGTATGCACGGCCATGTTGTATGCACGGCCATGTTGTATGCACGGCCATGTTGTATGCACAGCCATGTTGTATGCACAGCCATGTTGTATGCACAGCCATGTTGTATGCGCAGCCATGTTGTATGCACAGCCATGTTGTATGCACAGCCATGTTGTATGCGCAGCCATGTTGTATGCACGGCCATGTTGCATGCACGGCCATGTTGTATGCACAGCCATGTCGTATGCACAGCCATGTGGTATGCACGGCCATGTTGTATGCACAGCCATGTTGCATGCACAGCCATGTTGCATGCACAGCCATGTTGCATGCACAGCCATGTTGCATGCACAGCCATGTTGTATGCACAGCCATGTTGTATGCACGGCCATGTTGTATGCACGGCCATGTTGTATGCACGGCCATGTTGTATGCACGGCCATGTTGTATGCACAGCCATGTTGTATGCACGGCCATGTTGTATGCACGGCCATGTTGTATGCACGGCCATGTTGTATGCACAGCCATGTTGTATGCACGGCCATGTTGTATGCACGGCCATGTTGTATGCACGGCCATGTTGTATGCACGGCCATGTTGTATGCACGGCCATGTTGTATGCACGGCCATGTTGTATGCACGGCCATGTTGTATGCACGGCCATGTTGTATGCACAGCCATGTTGTATGCACAGCCATGTTGTATGCACAGCCATGTTGCACAGCCATGTTGTATGCACAGCCATGTTGTATGCACGGCCATGTTGCATGCACAGCCATGTTGCATGCACAGCCATGTTGTATGCGCAGCCATGTTGTATGCAGAGCCATGTTGTACGCACAGCCATGTTGTATGCACAGCCATGTTGTATGCGCAGCCATGTTGTATGCACAGCCATGTTGTATGCACAGCCATGTTGCATGCACAGCCATGTTGCATGCACAGCCATGTTGTATGCACAGCCATGTTGCATGCACAGCCATGTTGCATGCACAGCCATGTTGCATGCACAGCCATGTTGCATGCACAGCCATGTTGTATGCACAGCCATGTTGTATGCACGGCCATGTTGTATGCACAGTCATGTTGTATGCACGGCCATGTTGTATGCACAGCCATGTTGTGTGCACAGCCATGTTGCATGCACAGCCATGTTGTATGCACAGCCATGTTGTATGCACAGCCATGTTGCATGCACAGCCATGTTGCATGCACAGCCATGTTGCATGCACAGCCATGTTGTATGCACAGCCATGTTGCATGCACAGCCATGTTGCATGCACAGCCATGTTGCATGCACAGCCATGTTGTATGCACAGCCATGTTGCATGCACAGCCATGTTGTATGCACAGCCATGTTGTATGCACAGCCATGTTGTATGCACAGCCATGTTGCATGCACGGCCATGTTGTATGCACAGCCATGTTGCATGCACAGCCATGTTGTATGCACAGCCATGTTGCATGCACAGCCATGTTGTATGCACAGCCATGTTGTATGCACAGCCATGTTGCATGCACAGCCATGTTGCATGCACAGCCATGTTGTATGCACAGCCATGTTGTATGCACGGCCATGTTGTATGCACGGCCATGTTGTATGCACAGCCATGTTGCCATGTTGTATGCACAGCCATCTTGTATGCACAGCCATGTTGCATGCACAGCCATGTTGCATGCACAGCCATGTTGTATGCACAGCCATGTTGTATGCACAGCCATGTTGTATGCACGGCCATGTTGTATGCACGGCCATGTTGTATGCACAGCCATGTTGCCATGTTGTATGCACAGCCATGTTGTATGCACAGCCATGTTGTATGCGCAGCCATGTTGTATGCACAGCCATGTTGCATGCACAGCCATGTTGCATGCACAGCCATGTTGCATGCACAGCCATGTTGTATGCACAGCCATGTTGTATGCACGGCCATGTTGTATGCACGGCCATGTTGCATGCACAGCCATGTTGTAATGCACAGCCATGTTGTATGCACGGCCATGTTGTATGCACGGCCATGTTGTATGCACGGCCATGTTGTATGCACGGCCATGTTGTATGCACGGCCATGTTGTATGCACGGCCATGTTGTATGCACGGCCATGTTGTATGCACGGCCATGTTGTATGCACGGCCATGTTGTATGCACGGCCATGTTGTATGCACGGCCATGTTGTATGCACGGCCATGTTGTATGCACGGCCATGTTGTATGCACGGCCATGTTGTATGCACGGCCATGTTGTATGCACGGCCATGTTGTATGCACGGCCATGTTGTATGCACGGCCATGTTGTATGCACAGCCATGTTGTATGCACAGCCATGTTGTATGCACGGCCATGTTGTATGCACGGCCATGTTGTATGCACGGCCATGTTGTATGCACGGCCATGTTGTATGCACAGCCATGTTGTATGCACAGCCATGTTGTATGCACGGCCATGTTGTATGCACAGCCATGTTGTACGCGCAGCCATGTTGTACGCGCAGCCATGTTGTACGCGCAGCCACGTTGTATGCGCAGCCATGTTGTATGCGCAGCCATGTTGTATGCGCAGCCATGTTGTATGCGCAGCCATGTTGTATGCACAGCCATGTTGTATGCACAGCCATGTTGTATGCACAGCCATGTTGTATGCACAGCCATGTTGTATGCACAGCCATGTTGTATGCGCAGCCATGTTGTGTCCTAAACTTGAAGGCAGGTCTCGAAGAGGAGAGCAACACAAGCTTTATTCAACATATTCGTGGGCATACAATAGCGGTGCATTAACT
Organism: Cladorhizidae sp. MBARI D1340-BT2; assembly: GCA_028752905.1. Classification (NCBI taxonomy): domain Eukaryota; kingdom Metazoa; phylum Porifera; class Demospongiae; order Poecilosclerida; family Cladorhizidae; species Cladorhizidae sp. MBARI D1340-BT2. The sequence continues at coordinate 43,791,888 of JAQNBH010000016.1, read as the reverse complement.
AGAATAGATGTGCATTATCTAGAACATATATAAGTAAATTAGAATTCAGATGATAGTTTATGTCATTCTTCCCGGCTGAGTTAAATGTAGTCATCTTGCCACTTTGGCGGACGTTTCTCACGGGATGATCGTCGCAGCTCACATGGATCATGCGTATGCAGCTCTGGAGGCGAAACTGGATCTAGAGAATGTTCCGGAGGCTTCCTCTCAATTGGGGTTGTCACAGGTTCTTCCATAACTTGCTTGTCACGACTTATCCTCGGCGCCGGGCATGGTGCTAGATCTCGCAGAGAAACTGTAGATTCGCGCCCATTCTTGTACTTGATGTGGGCGTAAAGTGGATTGACATCAGTTAACTGAACCTCATCAACCAGAGGATCATCCTTGTGAGTTCGCACGAATCTGCGGAGTAAGACTGGCTCCCCCGCATCCAACCAGGACGGAAGTGAGGTTCCGTAGGGTGACCGACGACTGAAGGAGAAGAATCGCTCATGTGGTGTGCAGTTGGTTGAGGTGTTGAGCAGGGATCTCAGGGAATGGAGTACCTCTGGGAGGACTAGTTCCCACGCACCTTCAGGGAATCCATGTGACTTCATTGCCAATCTGACACTTTTCCATATGGTTTGCACATATCTTTCGGCTTGCCCGTTGCCTCTCGGATTGTACGGAGTGGACCTGCTGCTTGCAATACCGCGTTGGTTCAGATACGTCTGAAGCTGTCGCGAGACCAAGGATGGACCTCTGTCCGAATGGATGAAGCCGGCGGTGCCACATAGAGCAAATATGGCATCAAGGCATTTGATCACCGTGGAAGTGTGCATGTTGGGACATGGAAAAGCAAAGGCAAAACGGGAGAATTCGTCCACAACGACCAGTAAGTATGAATTTCTGCCGGAAGAAATCACAGGGCCTTTAAAATCGATGCTGAGTCTCTCCATTGGCTGGCTTGCTTTGATCAGGGTCCCCTCAAATGAACGAAAGAACTGCGGTTTCAACTCTGCACAAATACGGCATGATTTGCAGGTATGCTTTATTTCCTCGATTGAGAATGGCAGGTTCTTTGCTCGAACATAATGCAACATCCTTGTTACCCCGGGATGGCAGAGGCCAGCGTGTAAATCGTAGAGAGTGGTAGACTCAGTGGCTGCACAGTAAGCACGGGATAATGCATCAGGAGCAGCATTCTGCTCACCTGGGCGGTACTTGATATCATAGGAGAAGGACGCTAGCTCCAGTCGCCACTCCTGTATCTTGCTATTCTTGATCTTAGTTCGTTTCCGGCTGTCCAGCATGAACGCGACTGAACGCTGGTCGGTGACTAGAGAGAAGTGACGACCTGAAAGGAGATGACTCCACTTGCGTACTGACTCGATGATGGCTGTTGCTTCTTTCTCCACAGGCGGGTAATTGATTTCCGTCTTGTTTAATGTGCGTGAGAAGAAAGCGACCGGTCTGCCTCCTTGATTGAGTGTGCCACACACAGCGACATCGGATGCGTCACATTCAACAACAAATGGCTTCGATTCATCATAGCTATGAAGTGAAGCCTTTTGGAGTTCCTGTTTAAGATCACTGAAGCTCTGTAAAGCCTCAGCATTTAGAGGGAAAATCTTTGCATTTATGAGAGGTTTAGCTTTGTCAGAAAAATGAGGAATCCACTTGCTATAATACGCAAAAAGACCAAGTGTACGACGCAGACCTTTTAACGTTGAAGGTGGTGGCAATTCCTGTAGTGGACGCAGCCTCTCTGCATCAGGCTTTATGGTTCCATTACCAACACAATATCCGAGAATATTAATCTCAGGGACCGATATCACCGACTTTGACTCGTTCAATGTGAAACAACGCTCCTTTATGGATGCTAGAAATCTCTTCACATTCAGATCATGTTCTGCTTGATCATGACCGGCAACGGTGACATTATCCATGTAAGGGAAAGTCCCTGTGAGCTTGTCATCCTCGACAAGACTGTCCATTTCTCTCTGGAACTTGGCTACTCCATTGGTTACGCCAAAGGGTATTCTGGTGTATTGGTAAAGTCTTCCATTCGCTTCAAACCCGGTAAACCTCTTATCATCCGCAAGGATTTCGATCTGGTGATAAGCACTCTTCAAGTCAAATGTCGAGAAAACTTTGTACTGGGCAAGAGTATTCACTTGATCTTCGATACGTGGAAGTGGGTAGGCATCAAGCAGCGTATATAGGTTGATGGTCTGACTATAGTCCACACAGAGCCTCTTCTTGTGCCTATTGAACTCATCATGGGCGACTACAACCTGAGCACGCCAGGGCGATGTCGAAGGCTCAATAATTCCCTCTTTCAGCAGCTTTTCCACCTCCGTATCTATAAAAATGTGATCCATGCGGCCAAAACGACGTGACTTGGTCGCTATTGGTTTGCAAGAAGGAAGTAGATTTTCAAAAAGAGAAGCTTTCTTTGTAGATGCTACTGCGAGAGCACAGCTTAGATTATCCTGAGAAACAGTGAAGTCAGGCAGTGTCCCCCCATACTCTATCACCACTCGTTTGTGTTTCTGTTGGAAATCTTGTCCAAGAATAATGGCAGAGCACAGATGTTCCATAACCCCCAGAGAGACCGAAGGGTAGCGCTGACCATGAATGATTACGTCGACACAACATTCTCCACTGATTTTAGCTTTGAGATTACTTCAATGCTGCAATAGCGGGCTCATCAGTGGCGTTTTCTCGCTTTTCCAAAAACTTCTGCCCATTGTCTTCTCTTTCTCGCTGAATGGCTGCAAGCTGGCCAACATTGTTCGCGTAGGCATCAGAGTTCTTCTGAGCAATGTCAAGAGCAGAAGCCTGGGCATGTGCCTCTTGAAGTGTTAATGTTTTGTTCTCCAAAAGACGTTGCCTTATCAGAGGAGAATTGAGTCCATTGATAAAGGAGTCTCTGATGAGTTCCTCCCGGTACTGCTCAGGGCTGACAGCTTTTAAGTTACAGTCCTTGCTCAGGCGGCGAAGCTTTTGAAGAAACTCATCTAACGATTCACCCGACTCCTGGTGTCTCGTGGCGAGCAAATGGCGAGCGAATATTTCGTTAGGAGTCTTGCAATACAAGTCTTGCAAGATCCCGACGGCGGCATCATGGGATATAGCTTCGCTCTATAAACTCATACACAGATGACGACACATAGTTGTGCAGGATTCTGAGTTTGTTGGGCGGACGATCGGGCGAAGTCTCGACGCACTCGTCCAGAAAATTAGTGAAGGTGCGATGCCAATGCTTCCACTGTTTAGCAGCATCTGGCACGTTGGGGTCCAGGTCCAAGCGATACGGTTTCAGGAGCTTGTCCATCCGTAGCGAGTATGTTGAATAAATTGTCCTAAACTTGAAGGCAGGTCTCGAAGAGGAGAGCAACACAAGCTTTATTCAACATATTCGTGGGCATACAATAGCGGTGCATTAACTAGAATAGATGTGCATTATCTAGAACATATATAAGTAAATTAGAATTCAGATGATAGTTTATGTCATGTTGTATGCACAGCCATGTTGTATGCACGGCCATGTTGTATGCACGGCCATGTTGCATGCACAGCCATGTTGTATGCACAGCCATGTTGCATGCACAGCCATGTTGTATGCACGGCCATGTTGCATGCACAGCCATGTTGTATGCACAGCCATGTTGTATGCACAGCCATGTTGTATGCACAGCCATGTTGTATGCACAGCCATGTTGTATGCACAGCCATGTTGTATGCACGGCCATGTTGTATGCACGGCCATGTTGTATGCACAGCCATGTTGTACGCACAGCCATGTTGTATGCACGGCCATGTTGTATGCACAGCCATGTTGTATGCGCGGCCATGTTGTATGCACAGCCATGTTGTATGCACAGCCATGTTGTATGCACAGCCATGTTGTATGCACAGCCATGTTGTATGCACAGCCATGTTGCATGCACAGCCATGTTGTATGCACGGCCATGTTGTATGCACGGCCATGTTGTATGCACAGCCATGTTGTATGCACGGCCATGTTGTACGCACAGCCATGTTGTATGCACAGCCATGTTGTATGCACAGCCATGTTGTATGCACAGCCATGTTGTATGCGCGGCCATGTTGTGTGCACAGCCATGTTGTATGCACAGCCATGTTGTATGCACAGCCATGTTGTATGCGCGGCCATGTTGCATGCACAGCCATGTTGCATGTACGCACAGCCATGTTGTATGCACAGCCATGTTGTATGCACAGCCATGTTGTATGCACGGCCATGTTGTATGCACAGCCATGTTGTATGCGCAGCCATGTTGTATGCGCAGCCATGTTGTATGCACAGCCATGTTGTACGCACGGCCATGTTGTATGCGCAGCCATGTTGTATGCGCAGCCATGTTGTATGCGCAGCCATGTTGTATGCACAGCCATGTTGTATGCGCAGCCATGTTGCATGCACAGCCATGTTGTATGCACAGCCATGTTGTATGCACAGCCATGTTGTATGCACGGCCATGTTGTATGCACAGCCATGTTGTATGCACAGCCATGTTGTATGCACAGCCATGTTGTATGCACAGCCATGTTGTATGCACGGCCATGTTGTATGCACAGCCATGTTGTATGCACCAGCCATGTTGTATGCACGGCCATGTTGTATGCACAGCCATGTTGTATGCACAGCCATGTTGTATGCACAGCCATGTTGTATGCACGGCCATGTTGTATGCACGGCCATGTTGTATGCACGGCCATGTTGTATGCACAGCCATGTTGTACGCACAGCCATGTTGTACGCACAGCCATGTTGTATGCACGGCCATGTTGTATGCACGGCCATGTTGTATGCACGGCCATGTTGTATGCACGGCCATGTTGTATGCACGGCCATGTTGTATGCACAGCCATGTTGTATGCACAGCCATGTTGTATGCACGGCCATGTTGTATGCACAGCCATGTTGTATGCACAGCCATGTTGTATGCACAGCCATGTTGTACGCACAGCCATGTTGTACGCACAGCCATGTTGTATGCACAGCCATGTTGCATGCACAGCCATGTTGCATGCACAGCCATGTTGCATGCACAGCCATGTTGCATGCACAGCCATGTTGTATGCACAGCCATGTTGCATGCACAGCCATGTTGTATGCACAGCCATGTTGTATGCACAGCCATGTTGTATGCACAGCCATGTTGCATGCACAGCCATGTTGTACGCACAGCCATGTTGTATGCACAGCCATGTTGTATGCACAGCCATGTTGTATGCACAGCCATGTTGTATGCACAGCCATGTTGCATGCACGGCCATGTTGTATGCACAGCCATGTTGTATGCACGGCCATGTTGCATGCACGGCCATGTTGTATGCACGGCCATGTTGTATGCACGGCCATGTTGCATGCACAGCCATGTTGTACGCACAGCCATGTTGTATGCACAGCCATGTTGTATGCGCAGCCATGTTGTATGCGCAGCCATGTTGCATGCACAGCCATGTTGTATGCGCAGCCATGTTGTACGCACAGCCATGTTGTATGCGCAGCCATGTTGTACGCACAGCCATGTTGTATGCGCAGCCATGTTGTACGCACAGCCATGTTGTATGCGCAGCCATGTTGTACGCACAGCCATGTTGTATGCACAGCCATGTTGCATGCACAGCCATGTTGCATGCACAGCCATGTTGCATGCACAGCCATGTTGCATGCACAGCCATGTTGCATGCACAGCCATGTTGTATGCACAGCCATGTTGTACGCACAGCCATGTTGCATGCACAGCCATGTTGCATGCACAGCCATGTTGCATGCACAGCCATGTTGTATGCGCAGCCATGTTGTATGCGCAGCCATGTTGTACGCACAGCCATGTTGTATGCACAGCCATGTTGCATGCACAGCCATGTTGCATGCACAGCCATGTTGCATGCACAGCCATGTTGCATGCACAGCCATGTTGTATGCACAGCCATGTTGTACGCACAGCCATGTTGTATGCACAGCCATGTTGTATGCACGGCCATGTTGTATGCACGGCCATGTTGCATGCACGGCCATGTTGTACGCACAGCCATGTTGCATGCACAGCCATGTTGCATGCACAGCCATGTTGCATGCACAGCCATGTTGTATGCACAGCCATGTTGTACGCACAGCCATGTTGTATGCACAGCCATGTTGTATGCACAGCCATGTTGTATGCACAGCCATGTTGTATGCACAGCCATGTTGTACGCACCAGCAAATGTGACAACCCTTCCGTGTGTGTGGCATCACTGGGGAGGTTGGTGGGTCCAAAGGTCAAGAACTTCACTGCCTTAAAGATGACGGAACAGCCGCTCCTGTGGGTGCTGGCCTGCAGTCATGACCAGTTTACTTCTATCGAAGAAGAGGTTGAAGGTGAGGTAGACTTAATTAAAGCCATCAGAGATGACAATGGCAGCTACTAGCTTACACGGTTACCGAGACAGTTCTCAGCAAAAAGGCGGAATGTTGCACCTTGTGTGCATCCCGTACAGTACAACGTGCATGACTTGGCAAAAAAAAAAGGTGCATACAGTACATGCTGTGTGATCAGTTCCAGCCCAGCAGCAAGCACCCCCCCCCCCCCCCTCCCCGTCCCGTCTATAAATGCCATCAAATTGTCATGCATGTGACTTGAGCCGAAATAGAAGACACATTTGAAATAGTCTTGTCAGATGTAACTTCTTACTCCAGGAACTATGTAATACACCCTCACAGAATAACTGACTCCAGGAACTATGTAGAATACACCCACACAGAATAACTGACTCTGGGAACTACACACCAACACCGAACACACCCACCACATAGAACGACTCGCTCAAGGCAGTGCGCACATATGCACGCATCTACTGTACATACAGTACCTATCACACGAGAGGAGGGAAGTGTTGGCGAGTATCATTCCATGAAACACAGCGCAGCTACTACCAAGTGCAAGTGCACCTTAGCACACTATAAATAAAGCACACCACATTCTAAAAAAAGCACACCATGTTCAGTCTGATGTATGACTTCCCACTAGGTGCAACTGATGAGTGTAATAAGCCAAATGTTGGGAGTGGGAGGTGAACACCAAATATAGCATTGGCGTGCATACCATCCACAGGATTCTCAGTAAGGTGAACACCAAGTATAGCACTGGTGTGCATACCATCCACAGGATTCTCAGTAAGGTGAACACCAAGTATAGCTGCATATCATCCTCGGGATTCTCAGTAAGGTGAACACCAAGTATAGCATTGGTATGCATATCATCCTCAGGATTCTCAGTAAGGTGAACACCAAGTATAGCACTGGCGTGCATACCATCCTCAGGATTCTCAGTAAGGTGAACACCAAGTATAGCATTGGCGTGCATACACCATCCTCAGGATTCTCAGTAAGGTGAACACCAAGTATAGCACTGGCGTGCATGCCATCCTCAGGATTCTCAGTAAGGTGAACACCAAGTATAGCATTGGCGTGCATACCATCCTCAGGATTCTCAGTAAGGTGAACACCAAGTATAGCTGCATAGCATCCACAGGATTCTCAGTAAGGTGAACACCAAGTATAGCTGCATACCATCCTCAGGATTCTCAGTAAGGTGAACACCAAGTATAGCATTGGTGTGCATACCATCCTCAGGATTCTCAGTAAGGTGAACACCAAGTATAGCATTCGGGTGCATACCATCCTCAGGATTCTCAGTAAGGTGAACACCAAGTATAGCACTGGTGTGCATACCATCCTCAGGATTCTCAGTAAGGTGAACACCAAGTATAGCACTGGTGTGCATACCATCCACAGGATTCTCAGTAAGGTGAACACCAAGTATAGCACTGGTGTGCATACCATCCTCAGGATTCTCAGTAAGGTGAACACCAAGTATAGCACTGGTGTGCATACCATCCTCAGGATTCTCAGTAAGGTGAACACCAAGTATAGCACTGGTGTGCATACCATCCTCAGGATTCTCAGTAAGGTGAACACCAAGTATAGCAGGTGTGCATACCATCCTCAGGATTCTCAGTAAGGTGAACACCAAGTATAGCATTGGTATGCATAGCATCCACAGGATTCTCAGTAAGGTGAACACCAAGTATAGCAGGCGTGCATACCATCCTCAGGATTCTCAGTAAGGTGAACACCAAGTATAGCAGGTGTGCATACCATCTTCAGGATTCTCAGTAAGGTGAACACCAAGTATAGCATTGGTATGCATAGCATCCACAGGATTCTCAGTAAGGTGAACACCAAGTATAGCAGGCGTGCATACCATCCTCAGGATTCTCAGTAAGGTGAACACCAAGTATAGCATTGGCGTGCATGCCATCCTCAGGATTCTCAGTAAGGTGAACACCAAGTATAGCATGGCGTGCATACCATCCACAGGATTCTCAGTAAGGTGAACACCAAGTATAGTATTGGTGTGCATACCATCCGCAGGATTCTCAAGTACAGTATTATGCATCTGTGTTGGTGTCAAGCAGAGCAGTATTATATAATTATGTCGGTTGTGTATAACCAGAGCCTTGAACAGACCACCCGTCTTAAACGTGACCATGTTCGGGTAAATGGAATTGTTACCTCATTTTCTCCGTTGAATTGAACTGAGAACAGGATGACTCAAGTAAGATCTTGTGGTATATTTGTTGATTGGCTAGCCTCATGGTAGGCCATGTAAAGCACTTGAGCTCACCCCATAATGAAAGTCTTAAGACTACTGCTATAGTATCAGGACCCACTGAGCACTCAACTAATTATCACTTAACTAATTATCACTTCCACAATGAGGAAGTGCTAGTTGCCACTTCAAACTCTTGTTGTTATCGCAACTAACATAACAGCTCATTTGAGGTGGCTTCCTACAGTCTAGAGCCATTTGTGGATGTACTTCAATTAGACACTCTTTTACATTAGTCATTTGAGGTTAGTGTGCTTCACTTAAACCCCCCTCTAGAGCCGGTTAGATCCTGCTCACACTAAAACGAATGACAACAGCACACAAAAGCTTTGTTGTAGTCCCGCCGATTAATCTCTAGGTAATACCAAGCTCAGGAGACAGACATCACTACCCCTATTGTGGGTTGACATGCTATAATGATGACCGACAGACATCATAATCAGAGAGGGGGGGGAAATGAAAAAAGAAACTCAAAAACTCTCGGCGTCTTTTAAAGCACCAAAAACACCTATAGCCAGCCTATGTCCTTCCCTATGGTCCTCCAAGACACCTGTGCATGCACTCGGTATATATATATCACCAGCTCAGGGTTGAGTCCACTTCAAGTGTGAATTGGCTTCTTAATGGTCAAGAAGAACACACCAAAATATTTCTGAAGTGACACAAGCCGGCAGTGTAGTCTAGACATGCAAGCTTGTTTTTATTTCATCTCATTAGCAAGTGTGACAGACAAACTGAGAAAAGGGAGCACACTAGCACATCTCTGCAGAAAAGTGACTTCTTTCTTGCATACAAACACACACAAAGTCAAAGCACATTCAATGACCCACAGAACAGGACTTGAGTTGGCTCGTAAGTCCATTCCAGTCCCAAGATGACCCAAAGACAAAGACAAAGACTAAGCGATGGAGTTCATATTCAATTGTATTGCTGGTTGCTCGTAAAAATAGCGGATGAGAGACAATAAGCTCACCAAACCTGGCACACAGGAAAAGGTGCGTTCATATGCATGATGAATTAAATGTCTTCATGTAAGGGGGGGGGCCCAAATACGGTGCTACTGAAAAATCACCATTTACATATGCGACTTTCACTATCATAGAGTTGCAACATATTTTACATTAAGTGTTAGTATATATATCTGTAGTATATACACTGTATATAGTATATACAGTGTACATGTATATATATATTATAGACACTATATAGTATGTAGAATATACACTATATACTATATACAAGTATGTATACTACACAGTTATATATGTGTCCTTCTAGTTCTGCTTTGTGCAACCTGGAAGTTAACTAACAATTGAGCAAATGATCTAGAAATGTCATCGTTGGGCCACACGACAATCTTTTTCCCCACAACTAAGCTGATCTAATGCCAGAGCATAGCAGATCCAGCAATGCCAAGGGCCTGTATGAAAACACAGAACATGTATATATATTGACACAAAGACAGAGACAGCCTGTCTGCTACCATGCCTTCTTTCTCGACCTCAACATTCACAGAGGCACCTTGTTCTCTGACACTCTTCCCAAGTTGTAACTTTGCTACTTCTCTCTTCTCTTTGATGTTCCACGCTGGGGAAGTGAAGGTGCAAATAGGGTGAGGGGATCCATCAAACAGCACTGTAGCAAAGAACTCCTAAAGCACTTCCAAGACTAAAACTCCATGGAGTGTGTCTTCTCACCAAGATGCTCCGCTGGTGTATAAGTGACAGAGCGACATTCAGATACGTGTGCACCCTGCCTTATTGATCTTTAATTGATTGCAGTGCACTTTGATAATCACTTGCATATGCAGTGTACTATCCCCCTCCTCCCCCCCTCCTCCTCCGAGGAACCAATTGAGGGAGGGAGGGGGGATGAGGCTTTGTGGTTTAAGGCTTCTACTTCTTCAGAAAATGACCATATATAACCTACTAAAAATTTGCTACTTAAGTTAAGTTACAAGTTGGGAAGGGCGTTGCCCCCCACCCTCCGCCCATTCGCTTTGTAAGAAATAATTTTCTCTGCCTCAAAAATGAGCCAACCAAAATGGGTGTCAGTTATTCTAGCATATCCCTCCACTTTCATGATGAACGCTAGTTTACCAACGGAGCATTTAATTATTTAGTTGCCTAGCAACAATGCATACTACAATGACGAATAACAGATGAAGATGAAAGGAATAACATTATCAGTACAAGATAAACGATGACAGTTAAACAACCCGTTTGAAACTCTTTGAGATAGAGGACATTACTCACTGGGGGCTCCTCTTCGATATTCCTGTTAGCTCCAGGAAAAAGTTCAAATAAACCACGGCACTTATTGCTATCCAAGCTGAAGAGGATCAAAAGGGACTACTTGGACCTGCCTCTCTCTCTCTCTCTCTCTCTCTCTCTCGAGGTCCATGCTAGGTCTGCCAGTGCAAGACAGAGAGGACCTTTCCTCCTCCTCACCGCCCTCACTTCCATAATCCTAAACTAGTCATCAATCATGCTCGGGTTCTCTCTGTGTGCTTCTCTCCCTCTCTGGACTCTCATCAATACTTGGTAGTGACCTCTCGACCGAGGATGTTTGAATCATAGACACCTGATAGTGCATTCAATAAAGTATGCTAAGTGCATTGGGAATTGGGGAACGTGAGTGTGCATGTGTGTGTGTGTGTGTGTGTGTGCATGTGTGTGTGTGTCATATGTAGTATTGGTAAGTGCAGAGGCACTCCCGGCATTGACTTCACTCCTACTTCAAAACGACAGATGCCAACAACACAGAAACACACACACCAAAAAGGTTCCTGTCATACCATAGCTAGAACTCTCTTCGGCAGCTTCTTTGCCTTCTAAGGTGATCTCGGCCATTTTTAGCTCCAAGAACACTTCAAATGTGCTTTGAATCCTAAGTAAGGCAATCGTCACAATTGTTTTATCATGAAATTTATCTTCGGGGATTTTGTACAAAATCTAACTATTTATCCACCTCTGTGTCTGATATCTACTATTTTTCTCCGCACCAAACTTGCGATCCAGAGGTCCTTTCATTAGCTTCACTAATAAACGACTCCAAATAAATATTCAGTGCCATTGCACTAGCCAACCTGTTTCTCAATTCAGTTAAACACAAAAGCAAGAGATTGTTAGCCAAATAAATGTGTGTGTTAATGTTGAACCTGGCTGAGCTGATTCACAGACACACACACACACACCTCACACACACACACACACCTCACACACACACACACACACACACACACTATACATAGGAATTTCTGTACTACTAGGATGTGCAAGGGGACTACATGGTGCAGTGAGGCCAACATAGGATGTGCAAGGGGACTACATGGTGCAGTGAGGCCACGTAGGATGTGGAAGGGGACTACATGGTACAGTGAGGCCCACGTAGGATGTGAAGGGGACTACATGGTGCAGTGAGGCCCACGTAGGTTGTGCAAGGGGACTACATGGTGCAGTGAGGCCACGCAGGATGTGGGACTACATGGTGCAGTGAGGCCCACGTAGGATGTGCAAGGGGACTACATGGTGCAGTGAGGCCACGTAGGATGTGGAAGGGGACTACATGGTGCAGTGAGGCCACGTAGGATGTGCAAGGGGACTACATGGTGCAGTGAGGCCAACATAGGATGTGCAAGGGGACTACATGGTGCAGTGAGGCCACGTAGGATGTGGAAGGGGACTACATGGTACAGTGAGGCCCACGTAGGATGTGAAGGGGACTACATGGTGCAGTGAGGCCCACGTAGGTTGTGCAAGGGGACTACATGGTGCAGTGAGGCCACGCAGGATGTGGGACTACATGGTGCAGTGAGGCCCACGTAGGATGTGCAAGGGGACTACATGGTGCAGTGAGGCCACGTAGGATGTGGAAGGGGACTACATGGTGCAGTGAGGCCACGTAGGATGTGCAAGGGGACTACATGGTGCAGTGAGGCCCACGTAGGATGTGCAAGGGGACTACATGGTGCAGTGAGGCCACGTAGGATGTGGAAGGGGACTACATGGTGCAGTGAGACCCACGTAGGATGTGGAAGGGGACTACATGGTGCAGTGAGGCCCACGTAGGATGTGGAAGGGGACTACATGGTGCAGTGAGGCCACGTAGGATGTGGAAGGGGACTACATGGTGCAGTGAGGCCCACATAGGATGTGGAAGGGGACTACATGGTGCAGTGAGCCCACGGCTCCACGAATAAACTCATAAAAAAGGAAAAACGTTTAAAAGAAGAAAAGTTTGTGCCATGCATGTAATAAACATCAGGGAGCATGCTAGGGGAGTGGCTTGGTCACAGTGCTAAGTTTTGAAGCCCTACTCCAGCCAACTACGCTGCAGACCAAAAATGCAGCGCATTTGCTCGCTTTAGGGACTACAATGCGTTAAGTACACACCATGCCAAAGTCAACTACAATGACGTACACATAACCATGCCAAAGTCAACTACAATGCATTAAGTACACATAACCATGCCAAAGTCAACTACAATGCGTTAAGTACACATAACCATGCCAAAGTCAACTACAATGCGTTAAGTACACATAACCATGCCAAAGCTAACTACAATGCGTTAAGTACACATAACCATGCCAAAGCCAACTACAATGCGTTAAGTAAACATAACCATGCCAAAGCCAACTACAATGCATTAAGTACACATAACAATGCCAAAGCTAACTACAATGTGTTAAGTACACATAACCATGCCAAAGCCAACTACAATGCGTTAGTACACATAACCATGCCAAAGCCAACTACAATGTGTTAAGTACACATAACCATGCCAAAGCCAACTACAACGTGTTAAGTACACATAACCATGCCAAAGCTAACTACAATACGTTAAGTACACATAACCATGCCAAAGCCAACTACAATGCATTAAATACAGCTAAAGCTAACTACAATGTGTTAAGTACACATAACCATGCCAAAGCCAACTACAATGTGTTAAGTACACATAACCATGCCAAAGCTAGCAGCAGCCAAAGTTGAGTAGCTCACAGTCTTGTCAGTTGTTTCCAAATCAACTCTCTTATTGGCACTAATTGGATGGCTGAGTGCAAGAAAGAGGCATCTGACCAATTTCCAATTATGGTCAGATGCTCTGCTTATGAACTTTCCAAGGCGCAATTTACAATAATTTCACACACAGCTGCAGCACATTAAGGTAAAAGCTGTTGATCATTTAGATCCTCCTAAAACATAATTATCTTTGCTTCCTCCACTTGGCATTCAATTGCTCTGTGGCAATTGAAGTAGCCCCTTGACACCAGAGGCAAATAGGAGCCAGATGATTGTCCAGCAATGGTCCAGATATTTCTGTAGCTTAATCAATCAGCATCAGGAATTTGATGCACTGTAGGTCCAATTGTGGACTTTGGCAAAGGACGAGTTCTAGGCAAACCTTTGACACCTAAAGAAGCATTGTGGACATTTTTTATGAACAAAGAGTAATGGTGTTGCTGTTTGGCTGACAACAACACATCATCATCCGCCAGCTTTCACACCTCCACCAACCTAAACAGCCACAACTATGCAAGCAGTGAAGTCCACTCTAGTCCAACCCTCTGAAATGAGGACACCTCTGTACACAGTGGAGCCCACTCTAGTCCAGCCCTCTGATATGAGGACACCTCTGTACACAATGGAGCCCACTCTAGTCCAGCCCTCTGATATGAGGACACCTCTGTATACAGTGGAGCCCACTCTAGTCCAGCCCTCTGAAATGAGGACACCTCTGTATACAGTGGAGCCCACTCTAGTCCAACCCTCTGATATGAGGACACCTCTGTACACAGTGGAGCCCACTCTAGTCCAGCCCTCTGATATGAGGACACCTCTGTACACAGTGGAGCCCACTCTAGTCCAGCCCTCTGATATGAGGACACCTCTGTATACAGTGGAGCCCACTCTAGTCAAGACCAATTTACATGAACAACACATCAAACAGAGCCCACTTATCCGCCCAAGAAGAAATAACACCTAGGCAACTCCCCCAAACATGACCCCTGAAGTGTAAACTGAGAACCCCCACACATCACAACTGAATCAAAAATGAATTAACAGCACCGCCTCTGTAGCGTATTGTATTCTGGCCCTGAATGTACCCTTATCAAAACACATGCTCCATCCCTGTCAACAATAACCTCACATCCCATGTCCTTGATGATGTTGATCCAGTGTGTGACTTAGGAGCTCTTGTCAACCTACCTCAACCTGCCTCCACCCAGTGTGGTGTTGGTCCAGTTTGTGTCCCCATAGAGCTATTGTCAACCTACTTCAACCTGCCTTAACCCAGTGTGGTGTTGGTCCAGTGTGTGTCCCCATAGAGCTATTGTCAACCTACTTCAACCTGCCTTAACCCAGTGTGGTGTTGGTCCAGTGTGTGTCCCCATAGAGCTATTGTCAACCTACTTCACCTGCTCAACCCAGTGTGGTGTTGGTCCAGTATGTGTCCCCATAGAGCTATTGTCAACCTACTTCAACCTGCCTCAACCCAGTGTGGTGTTGGTCCAGTATGTGTCCCCATAGAACTATTGTCAACCTACTTCAACCTGCCTCACCCCAGTGTGGGTGTGGTCCAGTGTGTGTCCCCATAGAGCTATTGTCAACCTACTTCAACCTGCCTCAACCCAGTGTGGGGTTGGTCCAGTATGTGTCCCCATAGAGCTATTGTCAACCTCAGCCCAGTGTCGTGTTGGTCCAGTAAGTATCCGCATATATGTATGTGAATGTATGTATGTCTGTATACTATGTCTGTATACTATGTCTGTATACTATGTCTGTATACTATGTCTGTATACTATGTCTGTATATTATGTTTGCACTATGTACTTCTGTGAAACCAAATGTGATTATATAATTAATATTACACATGTCCAGTACTCGCACCATCTTATACACTGCACTTACACTAAGCAAGATTCTGAAGATTCTGCATCAAGGAAATAACTGAGAGGGATGCAAGTAGACACTCCAACACTCAGTTCTCTTTTTGAAAAATACATTATCTCCAAAGCATTTGTACACAAGCAATAGCATTAGAAGCAGGAAGTATGCCGAGCATTAGAAGCAGGAAGTATGCCGAGCATTAGAAGCAGGAAGTATGCCGAGCATTAGAAGCAGGAAGTATGCTGAGCATTAGAAGCAGGAAGTATGCCGAGCATTAGAAGCAGGAAGTATGCCGAGCATTAGAAGCAGGAAGTATGCCGAGCATTAGAAGCAGGAAGTATGCCGAGCATTAGAAGCAGGAAGTATGCCGAGCATTAGAAGCAGGAAGTATGCCGAGCATTAGAAGCAGGAAGTATGCTGAGCATGAGCAGCACATGCTGTGTATCTTACTATGCGAAAAACAACAACAACAACAACAAATAAAATAATTTAAAAAGGGGCGTACAGTGGGTCTTGGGGCATACAGTGGGTCTTGGTGCGTACAGTGGGTCTTGGGACATACAGTGGGTCTTGGGGCATACAGTGGGTCTTGGGGCATACAGTGGGTCTCTTGGGGCGTACAGTGGGTCTTGGGGCATACAGTGGGTCTTGGGACATACAGTGGGTCTTGGGGCGTACAGTGGGTCTTGGGCCATCCCAGTGAGTAGTACTGTATGTATCTATGAAGTTCGTACTTGCTGCCCACCTTAACTGGGAGGGGTATGAACTTTGATGGGCACTGCGTAATAAGTTAGATATTCACACTTGGCGAATATCATGTGATCACCGTGCCTGTAGACTGTCTAATAGCTCACTTTAAGTGCTGGTATTGCTAAAGGATAGTTTGGCACTGCAGAGTTTTACCATAGAGGGTAGCAGACAACAGATTGCAAGCTATGTTATACAGACAGTGCCTCCAACAAAGCTAAAAGAGTACGCATGCTGGCAGGTTCTAAATGATGAAAATTCATGCCACGTGGCAATAATTTGGAAGGAACTGCAAAATGTCCAGTATCCCTCACCTTCAGCAGGAACTTCCAAGTCAAAACATTTCCAGAGCCATTTCCTCAGATATTTCTGGTATTGTATATGCTAAAATGCCATGTAAGTCACTTGTAGATATTCTGTGTGATGAAGAACCCACTCTGTCATGCCAAGCTCTGCACAGGATCAGATGAGCAGCTGTCAGCTGGAAAATGTTTGGGTCACATGTAACAGCAGGTATCTTTTTATGAAAGTCAACGGACCGCAGCTCAGCATAAAACTTGTTTATATCAGTAATGGCCAGTGCATAGGGGGAAGGAAAGGGACGACAACAACAACAACAGCAACAGCAACAGCAACAACAACAGCAACAGCAACAACAACAGCAACAACAACAACAACAACACACCAGATATGTGTGTGCGTGCACGTGTGTGTGCGCATGAGTGGCAGAAAGGACACAAAGGGTGCCAAGCCACTCAATATTGATGGGAATTCACTCTAAGATTCGCCACTCAATATTTACGGGGATCCACTCCAAGACCCACTCAGGATCCACGGTCCAAGATTCGCCACTCAGGAGATCCATGGTCCAAGATTCGCCACTTGATATTTACGGCGATTCACTCCAAGATTCGGTTGCCACACAAAATATTCGACAACGTGTGGCGACCTCACACTATAGTTATAGAGAGGCTGCAAAATGTCCAAGAGTTGCAAAGTGTAGCCTGTCCCTGCCGTCAAACTCCGCCAAGCTTAATCGATAACAGCTTCTTTTCCTTTTTAAACTTGTTCAACGCAATCACCGTGCACACCAAATCGAGCGCACTCTCGCTGAAGTTCTTCTGCAATTCTTGCCTGGATATTTTAAACCTATTTACAGCGCTACCACCCAAGACCCGAGCTGCCTCAGTTGCCATGGCGTCCAGACAGAAGTGAGTAATCCTATGTCAGAGGGCTTGTCATAAAACTAATCCTCCATCACATCCCTGAGAGCTCCTCAGAGGAACTACTTCCACACTTGCAGCAATGTTGATGATTTCAAGCAAAAAGTCAACCTCGCTTAGGTTTGGCTAGAGGAAGACTCGAGCATGGTACACAATATGTTGCAACACACAAGCATTGGTGCTGCTTTCCTTTTGCGAGGGACGCCCACACAACGTTTCCTAGGGAATACTGGGATTCCTGGGATATTTGGGACTGAGTTTGGATGATCCTAATAAGGGTGACTGATTGTACAGCTTTGGATCTCAGTACATATTATCCTGGGTAGTTGGAACTATCCCAGGACATACTTAGCCCTAGCCCTAGCCCAGGCATATTCCTAGCCCTAGCCCAGCATATGCCTAGCCCTAGCCCTAGGCATATGCCTAGCCCTAGCCCAGCATATGCCTAGCCCTAGCCCTAGGCATATGCATAGCCCTAGCCCAGCATATGCCTAGCCCTAGCCCTAGGCATATGCCTAGCCATAGCCCAGCATATGCCTAGCCCTAGCCCAGGCATATGCCTAGCCCTAGCCCTAGGCATATGCATAGCCCTAGCCCAGCATAGCCTGGCCCTATCCCTAGGCATATGCATAGCCCTAGCCCAGCATAGCCTGGCCCTATCCCACCATAGCGTGGTCCTATCCCACCATATGCGTGGCCCTACCCCACCATATGCATGGCCCTATCCCAGCATATGCCTGGCCCTATCCCAGCATATGCGTGGCCCTACATCCCAACACAACTCAACCATCCACCCACTCACCCACCCACATGCACGCAAATTGAAAAGGTCGAATTATCCGAGCAGCCAGTGGTGCCATTGTGTTCACATACTGGAGTCCCTACTTGACTGTGTGTATATACTGTATGCATACAGGAAACTGGCTCATGGATAGTTCACTAATCACTTCTCAGCCACATGCTTTATTATTGGACAATTGACAATTGCAAGCTATGAAATCAAATATCAAAAACTTTGGTCGACTTGAGTGGGGATGGACTATGTAATGTACATTCTGAATGCACACACAGTATGAACTGTAGGACAATATGTGGGTGGAGTTAGTGGGAGGGGTCAATATGCCTCCTGTGGAATATGAATAGTCACGCGAATTCGCAGCTCTAATGCAGCTCTCACTGTGAAGCTTGTGGCATCTGCAGAGAAGACTGACCCCTGACAAAACAGTCCAGAGAGGTCTCAGCTCTAATGCAGCTCTCACTGTGAAGCTTGTGGCATCTGCAGAGAAGACTAATAACTGTGTGTCGCTCACAGGGAGATCAGGAAGCTGGTGACTTGTAAACACTATGTGGATTTATACCCCCCAAAGATGTCACAAGACAGTTAGGAAGAATTCTCAGCTAATAAATCTTCAGCCACGTATATGGAGAATGGAAAGAATGCTTTTCTTTTTAGACAAGGGATGCTTTTGAACAATGCTTGCAGGCCTAACCTTGTAGCTAGCCATCCAAACATCAAGGACCTTCCTGTTTCGGATGAGCCGGTTACCTGGAGAGAGAAAAAAGTCGCATAAAGCTACTCTTCAAATCATACCTTCCACTGCACGCACCACTATCAGCTGGGTTGACTGGAACCTACTATCTGCAAGACACCTTACGTCCAATGGGCCTGGGTTGCACAATAATGGCTTTCGAGAGGCCGTCTTCTCCACAGCAATGGCTTTCGAGAGGCCGTCTTCTCCACAACAATGGCTTTCGAGAGGCCGTCTTCTCCACAACAATGGCTTTCGAGAGGCTGTCTTCTCCACAACAATGGCTTTCGAGAGGCCGTCTTCTCCACAACTAGCCACCTCTGGTCTACAAATCTCAGAGCTATATATTCTATCGCCATACATCTCATCGAAATGAGCGCCAGACCAAGAGAGTGCCAGGCCAGGTGAGTGCCAGGCCAGGTGAGTGCCAGGCCAAGTGAGTGCCAGGCCAGGTGAGTGCCAGGCCAAGGCCATGTGAGTGTCAGACCAAGTGAGTGCCAGGCCAAGAGAGTGCCAGGCCAAGAGAGTGCCAGGCCAAGAGAGTGCCAGGCCAAGAGAGTGCCAGACCAAGTGAGTGCCAGGCCAAGAGAGTGCCAGGCCAAGAGAGTGCCAGGCCAAGAGAGTGTCAGACCAAGTGAGTGCCAGGCCAAGAGAGTGCCAGGCCAAGAGAGTGCCAGGCCAAGAGAGTGCCAGGCCAAGAGAGTGCCAGGCCAAGAGAGTGCCAGACCAAGTGAGTGCCAGGCCAAGAGAGTGCCAGGCCAGGCCAAGAGAGTGCCAGGCCAAGAGAGTGCCAGGCCAAGAGAGTGCCAGGCCAGGTGAGTGCCAGGCCAGGTGAGTGCCAGGCCAGGTGAGTGCCAGGCCAGGTGAGTCTCAGGCCATGCAACACAAGCAGACGAATACGTCGAGCACTTACAGTACGTGACACACATAGCCCATGTTCTTACAAGTCACTCTTCCCATCATAAGTGGTGGGAATGACTCATGCATCACACGTTCAAATTACGCAGTGTCTAGGGCCTTGAGGGAGTCACTTACACCACGTCATCATTAACTGTAAAGTGGTTAATTTAAATGAAAGTGGGTAAGCATGCGCAGAGCCCTCAGGTTTGCTAAGGGCCTATCACACTTCACTTGGGGCTATGCACTGCACAATGGTATATTTTCGAGCAGTTAAGTATTCATAGATGCCGACTGATTACGAGGGAAATATTCCTGACTGTACAGTATATAATGCAGCTGCTCCATGCTATGCAGTATATAATGCAGCCATGCTCTGCAGTATATAATGCAGCCATGCTCTGCAGTATATAATGCAGCCATGCTATGCAGTATATAATGCAGCCATGCTCTGCAGCAGCTGCTCCATGCTCTGCAGTATATAATGCAGCCATGCTCTGCAGTATATAATGCAGCCATGCTCTGCAGTATATAATGTAGCTGCTCCATGCTCTGCAGTATATAATGCAGCTGCTCCATGCTCTGCAGTATATAATGCAGCCATGCTCTGCAGTATATAATGCAGCCATGCTCTGCAGTATATAATGCAGCTGCTCCATGCTCTGCAGTATATAATGCAGCCATGCTCTGCAGTATATAATGCAGCCATGCTCTGCAGTATATAATGCAGCTGCTCCATGCTCTGCAGTATATAATGCAGCCATGCTCTGCAGTATATAATGCAGCCATGCTCTGCAGTATATAATGCAGCCATGCTCTGCAGTGTATAATGCAGCTGCTCCATGCTCTGCAGTATATAATGCAGCTGCTCCATGCTCTGCAGTATATAATGCAGCCATGCTCTGCAGTATATAATGCAGCCATGCTCTGCAGTATATAATGCAGCCATGCTCTGCAGTGTATAATGCAGCTGCTCCATGCTCTGCAGTATATAATGCAGCTGCTCCATGCTCTGCAGTATATAATGCAGCCATGCTCTGCAGTATATAATGCAGCCGCTCCAGGCTCTGCAGTATATAATGCAGCCATGCTCTGCAGTATATAATGCAGCTGCTCCATGCTCTGCAGTATATAATGCAGCCATGCTCTGCAGTATATAATGCAGCTGCTCCATGCTCTGCAGTATATAATGCAGCCATGCTCTGCAGTATATAATGCAGCTGCTCCATGCTCTGCAGCCCTTCATCGTGCTCATTCGTGGATCGGGTTCTAAGTTAAGACTTCAATCTGCGGGGCACATCCAGTACGGCAATGCACAAATACCCAGGGCATTGCAAGATATCCACTATCGCTATGGCAACAGACTGATTGGCAAGCAAAGAGAACCACACATGGGGGGTGAAGTTATATTATTACCACACAAGCCTTTATGTATAGAGGTGCACAGTGTGTACCTGTCTAAGCCTTTACGTATGCCAGTCATACACAGAGGTCATCTGTCCTAGATGCATACATCGGTCACCTATCCCAATCTGAAATGCTGTCCTAAATGCTGTCCTAAATATGAATGAGTACTTGACCTAAATATGCATGTCAGTTACCTGTCCTAAATATGAATGAGTACTTGACCTAAATATGCACATCATTCACCTGTCCTAAATATGAATGTGTACTTGACCTAAATATGCACATCATTCACCTGTCCTAAATATGAATGAGTACTTGACCTAAATATGCACGTCATTCAGCTGTCCTAAATATGAATGCGTACTTGACCTAAATATGCACATCATTCACCTGTCCTAAATATGAATGTGTACTTGACCTAAATATGCACATCATTCACCTGTCCTAAATATGAATGAGTACTTGACCTAAATATGCACATCATTCACCTGTCCTAATATGAATGAGTACTTGACCTAAATATGCACGTCATTCACCTGTCCTAAATATGAATGAGTACTTGACCTAAATATGCACGTCAGTTACCTGTCCTAAGTATGAATGAGTACTTGACCTAAATATGCATGTCAGTCACTTGTCCTAATATGAACGAGTACTTGACCTAAATATGCACATTATTCACCTGTCCTAAATATGAATGAGTACTTGACCTAAATATGCACGTCAGTCACTTGTCCTAATATGAATGAGTACTTGACCTAAATATGCACATCAGTCACTTGTCCTAATAATATGAATGAGTACTTGACCTAAATATGCACGTCAGTCACTTGTCCTAATATGAATGAGCACTTGACCTAAATATGCACGTCAGTCACTTGTCCTAATATGAACGAGTACTTGACCTAAATATGCACGTCAGTCACTTGTCCTAATATGAACGAGTACTTGACCTAAATATGCACGTCAGTCACCTGTCCTAAATATGAATGAGTACTTGACCTAAATATGCACATCATTCACCTGTCATAAATATGAATGAATACTTGACCTAAATATGCACGTAAGTTAGCTGTCCTAAGTATGAACGTGTACTTGACCTAAATACGCACGTGAGTCACCTGTCCTAAATATGAAGAGTTAACTGCCCCTAAATGTCTGGTGGTACCATGGACAATATCGGTGTCATCTCAGGGTCATCTCAGGGTCATCTCATGGTCATCCCAGGATCATCTCAGGGTCATCCCGGGATCATATGCAGTTCACAGTTGAATGATGTTGCCCACTGAATACTTCCTAGGGTTACTATGACGTAAGGCTAGGCTAGGGCTAAGGCTAAGGCTAGGGCTAAGACTAGGGTAGGCTAGGGCTAAGGCTAGGGTTAAGGCTAGGGCTAAGACTAGGGTAGACTAGGGCTAAGGCTAGGGTTAAGGTTAGAGCTAAGTCTAGGGTAGACTAGGGCTAAGGCTAGGGTTAAGGCTAGGGCTAAAGGCTAGACTAGGTTAGGCTAGGGCTAAGGCTAGGGTAGGCTATGGCTAAGGCTAGGGTTAAGGGTAGGGCTAAGACCAGGCTTAAGGCCAAGGATGGCATAAAGCCAGGTAAAATTTGGATATAAAGCTAGGGCTAGGATGGGGTTATAGATAAGATAGGGCTAGGATAGGGTTATTTTTTAAGGGCTAGGATAGGGTTATTTTTTAAGGCTAAGGATGGGTTTAGGCAAGGGCTAGGCTAAAACTGCATTATCCCAGGGTGCAGCAGTGGACATGGCTTAAATATCAAGGGCACTGACTCCTGTACCTAGACAATGTATGCACTGCATAATGTAGCATTAATCAAGTTCCAGCTGCCAACTAGTGCAAACATGAGCCAAACCAATCTAATGAGAAATTTAAAAAAATAACAAGATATAACACCAAAAACCATGACTACAGTAGGAAACAGGGTATAGTATTATAGTAGGTACCAATACACGATAAAAGTTATGTGAATTACCCATGAGAATGCAGAAGCACTAAGCTATTTTGGGACATGGATATACTTTCCCCACACGTGAAGCTTATGTCAGAGAGAAGCAAGGTATGCCTAAGGTCAGGTTGTAGAGAGCACCCCACCTCTAGACACTAACACCAGATGGCAACACTAACACCAGATGGCGACACTAACACCAGATGGCGATCATACCATAGTATGTCCTTTTCTCTTACACAAATGGTATGCTTCTCATAGAGAAATGTCAGGCACATTTCAGCTACTGGTTTAGTAATTACCACTATATATATTATATACTCAACTCTCGAAGTATGTCAACATTGTGACCTGAAATATCACAGAATCTAACTTGCAATTGAGGATAATAATACACCTCCGTTACTCTATTCTCTAACCATAAGTCACTCACCTTCAGAATCCTTCGTAACCTTTTCTTCTCCACTCAACACTTCAGCCGACTCACTCCCTGGATAACTTGGCAGATAAGACTGAATGGGGTTCCTAGGGTACAGTCTTTCTAGATTTACGAATATAGTTAAAGTTGAACAGGTACAGTGAAGCCAAACTAACTACAACTGGTTAGAAAGCCAAGCCTGTCATCAGTGTCCGAAAGGTTCCATTCACACAAAACCTTACGCCGGCCGGATCCGACCCTAATTGCTGACGTCAGTTGCGTGTCTAGAGAGAGGGAGAGAGAGAGGGGGCGGTGGTGGGGTGGTATAAAAGACCGACGACTGACGCCACAATAGGTGGCAATAAGTCTGATATAATGGTTTGTGTCGTTAAGTGTACAGATGACGCTGCTATTTACCCGCTCTCCTTTCCTTTTAATATTGACCCTCAGATAATGATGTACACTATATACCAGCTCGAAAATGGGTTATAAAAACGACCAATATTGTTTAGCCTGGGCTTCAGGATGATAGTAGGCCAAAGCCTGACGTGTCCTAATTTTTTTTTTAATGATAAGATTTCTGCAACAATAAGTTAATAATACTGATGAATTAATAATACTGATGAATAGTAAAATTTGACATTACAATTATTGTTCTATAGTGCACATCATTATCTGATCAGCTAAGAAAAATGGTTCATTTTAGAGTGCAGTTATATATATATATCCAAATTGGTTTGGTAAAAACTATATACCAAAACTTGAAACATTCTCTCATTGACTTGATTAAGTATGCAACAAACTCTTTGTGTATATATATATATATACGTCCAGCAGTGCATTCATTTTTGTCTGCTTTCTTTTCTAACTACCTGCTTCTTGGTTATCATTTTCACCTCGTAGCTTCAAGAGAGTACCGTAGAAAGAAATTAGGATCAATTTTCATCTCCATGTCTCAATGGCAAGCCTTGCTGTTCTGTACAATACGACATCAGTCTCAACTTTCCTTTAACATATATATATATATACGAGGACAAATAATTCTGCAACATACTTGTAAGATGCTATATAGCAGTAATCACACTCAAGACCAGATTCCTATGACGATAGATGAATGGAGAGTGAATTGAAAGTTTGCTGGTATAGCAACTACAAGGTGCCGTGTCGTGTATAGCTCAACACAGCACCTTGACTCTATGCAGTGCAAGCCAAGAAAATCTGAGGGTTGAACTTTCCGCTGCCAACTACGTAGCCTTCCTAAAATCTCTCTTGATGCTTTCTTGCTACACTGTCAACGATGTTCTAATTTGGAACGTATGCCTGAACATAAAAGATTGTTTGTAGCTGTGTACATGCATGTGATGCATCTACATGTAGGGTGGTCAAGAGGGCATGTGTCTAAGCATATGAACATGCCACAGCAGTCCTAGGCTAGTCGAGATCTCACTATTTCTACATTTTCACGTCTTTTGCTCCATGTTTTTTTTTTTTAATCGGCAGGATGACGGGGAAAAGAACTTCTCCAATTGCAGGTAGGCTATGGAAGGTTTCTCTTGGGTTCACAAATGAGATCATACCATAATATTGTGATGGAGATCGATGTAGCAACATAATAACTGGTACAAAAGGGTTCTGTCTTCATGCTCTTCTAGTAACATTTATGGGATAAAAAGAGGGAGGAAGGCAGTGTTTCAGGTATCTAATTACAAAATAAATCTTGCAAGTTAGTCACAAGCTAAACAAGTATAAGTGGCTCAACCTTCAACGTTCCACCATACACAGTCTTCACTCTGCCTTGTATCTGTTCCAGCAAGAAATTTAAGCAAGGACACCACGAGATCAACCTCCGAGATGCCAAAAATCTTCGAAGGATCTTCAGGCATACTTCTACCATCTTAAGATTGGTATTAACCAACCTGCAGAAGTGACGGGCGACGGCTAGAACGTCTCCATCTGTAGGCCCTTCACAGAATAAACTAACCCATTCACGAATGTCACTCTTCCAGTCCTCCAAAAAGCGATCTTCATCATTGATCAGCACTTCTTCTTCCTCCATTGCATTCTTGCAAATATGTCCACGCCTCTCCTCTCCATCTTTCTCATCTGCTCTTTCATTCATTGAATGTCCACAATTCCCACACATACCAGCACTTACTGCCTGAGGAGTAGTTCTCCCATCACCTCCCTCAACGGAAGACATGACAGTACTTGCTAACACCTTTCTTTCTCCAGCAGTGAGGCTTTCCTTCTTTGGCGATTCTTGCATCACTTCTTTCCCTCGTTTGTTGTAGCCTTGCATTATCTTCTCACGGAGCTCAAGTGGCAGGGCATCTAGCACACTGTGATCAAGCTGAGAAGCAGGAGGAATGTCAACTGCGAAACACTCATCGAGTCCCCTTGCCTCACAGAATGACGATGCAAGAACAGCAGCAGAAGGATTCTCTGCATTATTATGAAGAGAGGTACTCTTGAAGTAATCTCTCAGAGATTTCGTAGGGGAACTTGCTGGAGAGTGGGAAGCCTTGCAAGGTGATTGTTTAAATGGAGAGTACTTTGGGGTGGTTGTGGATGCCAGAGCTTTCCTCTTTCTCCTGCGGTTCTTGGAACTGTTGAGTGCCTGTGTCTTGTCTGACTGATGTGATCGTTGCTGGCGATGCTGCAATAGAGGTGCATGATCGTCTTGGGACGGTTGTCTACAGAAGAAAGCAACAACATAAAATATTAAAAATTCACGTCATATTACAACTTTCAAAGATCATATTGTACCTTTGATCATTTGTTGCAGGCTTAAAAAACTTCAGAAGCTGACCTTGAGGTTCTGTGGCTAGATCATTTTCACCGCATCCACCAATACTTCCCTCATTTTGGGAGACCAGTTTGCTGAGCTGCAGGCCCATACCTCTCACGTCTTCTGCAGCAGGTCCAACTTGTCTCAACAACTTCACAGCCAGTTTGGAGCATTCAGCTGCTTTTCTAGTTGCCTGGAGAAGAGCCATCGATCGTGAGATATTGTCACACACGCCATGTCCAAGATACTTCTTTGTTTCTCTGGGAGCACTCTTCTTACGGATCTTCATTTTCAAGGTGATCTGGGTCCCAGAAACTCCAGCTTCTTCTGCTCTGCACTGGAGCTCCTCGGCCAAATTTCCCAGCAGAACCTCAGCCTCTGATAATTCCTGGAAACGGATTCCAAAGTTGATGTCTACTGAGATGGACTTCCTCTCTGTCATGATTTTCAGCTCCCGATCATCAATCCCATGCGAGTAGTTGTGCAAAGTTTGTCCGACTCTGGAACCAAATATGGATTGTAGTTTTTTAATGGGAACAGAACTTAATTCCCCACAGGTCTTTATCCCAATGTCCTGGATTTTAGTGGCCGTAGAGGAGCCAACTCCAGGAAGATCACGGACATTCTGGCTCGAGAGAAATAGTTCCACTTGACCCAGAGAAAGAAGAAACTGTCCATCTGGTTTAGCAACTCTAGTACTCATTCTAGCTAAAAGCATATTATGTGATATGCCCGCAGACACCGTGCAATCAGTTTGCTTGAGGACTTCTTCTCTGAGCTCACAAACAATTTGAGATACATGGTCAAAATTGCGACAGTAATCTGTAAATTCCACATAAGCTTCGTCACAGCTTACCGTCTGAATGACAGAGGAATATTGGAGCAGAATGGTGTAGAATTTCCGTGAAACTTCTCGATATGCCTCAAAATCGTATGGCAAAAGGATGAGGTTTGGGCACTTCTTCAGAGCTGTACCCACAGCCATCCCGTTTGAGATGCCTAAGTCTCTTGCTTCATAGCTACAGCAAGCAATATCAGATGTCGAACCATGAACTCTGTGATGGTTTGCAGATTCTTCTCCACCGATCAAGTCGAATGGTGACAGAATATTTGGTGATAGTGGGATAGCATCCATTGAAATCCGAGCTTCTTCAGAAGAAACGGAAGCTGATCTCTTAGCATGAGTGATGGCCACAGGTTTGCCTTTCAGATGAGGCTTACCTCTGATGCTTACAGAAACAAAGAAGCAATCCAGATCGATGTGTACCACAGCTCTAGCGTTGGAAGCTCTCAGAGACTCAGA
The DNA here is from genome assembly GCA_028752905.1 of Cladorhizidae sp. MBARI D1340-BT2. Classification (NCBI taxonomy): domain Eukaryota; kingdom Metazoa; phylum Porifera; class Demospongiae; order Poecilosclerida; family Cladorhizidae; species Cladorhizidae sp. MBARI D1340-BT2. The sequence goes on along the minus strand of JAQNBH010000016.1, from coordinate 43,764,045 downwards.
TGTGTCGAGTTTTGGGATCTTGGGAGACACTTGTTTGAGCATCTCTGCCATAAATTGCTTTAGCTCCATGCTCCAAATGGAGAGGTAATGGAGGCGAGAGTGTGTAAAGAACTCCTTCACAAATTCTGTCCCTTCTGATGGCTGCAACTTACTTTCAGCCAATTCATTCACATTGGCCAAACTTCTAGCATCAGTAACAAAGCTGTTCTTCTTATTTGTCGAGTCTTTACTGTTTACTTGCTTGGAAAAATCTAGTTTCTCCTGTCCATCCAGTGTCCTGTTCAGCAAGTACTTTTCTGCAGAAAGCTTCTCATTAGCAGCAATACTGTCCACTATCCAATCAGGCGTACACACAATAGACTGGCCTGGGTTCAAGATCTTTGTATTGGGTAGGTTAGATGCAATTGTGTGTGTAACATTGGACCGAGAATACAGCTTATATTCATACTTTCCCCCATGTTCATAAATCATCTCCTTGAGCTCGCCAGCAGTGGGTTGTGTCCAACCATTGACATAGATGGTGACTCCTTGAAATATGGTAGACTTTGATGCTTTACCTTCTCCCGCCAAGGCCTCAAATTGGGATCGAAGCTTTCGTCTTTTGACCACCATGTAGTCCCCGAGATTGTCCCAGTCCTCAACATTTTCCTGAGATCGCTTCTTGGTAGTCTTGCTCTTGTGAACGTTGACCACAGACATTTTTAGTTGGTGTAATTCTAAAACACGCGCGCCAAATAATTCTGGGGCGGGGGAGGAGCGAGAATCGACTTCCAAGCATGCGTACCATGTTCGTGTTAGGATGGGTGGGAATTCCAAATCCAAAAATGGACCATCTCTCGATTGTTGAAGAATTCGACATAGATTTGTCAATACTACGACAAGTGAAAATAACCCAAGATAGGTAGGAATGTCATACAAAGTGCTTGTATGACTACAGATATAAAACCCTGCCACTTTTGATGTATAGACTTGCTGAATTTACAAAATGCACCGAATCCAACCATGTTGAGGATGACGTGACTCTACAAGGTGAGATGTGCTGGTACGAGTTTTAGGAAAGAGTAGCTGCAAATTTATTTAAGCTTGGCCATAAGAAAACTCCTTTGTGACAATTCAAGGCAATATTATATATACTTGCATTATTTTTGGGCGTGGTCTTGTGGCAGTAACAGCAAGTTATAGGATGTTGATGACACATTTTCCCTCTAGGGATACTAGTGCTTAATGTAGGGTTAAAATAGGGTGCAAGCCATGTTTTCTGTAGCCAGAGCAGACTATGTAGTGAATGTTTCTCGTGAGTTGCATTGTGCAATTCACAATTACAGTGTATCACTGAGGGTTGGGATAGGGAGGAGGAAGTGTGTGTGTGGGTGGGGGGGGGGGGGGGTAACCTGGGACTCCCTAGTCTGGCTTGACTGAGTGACCATTACCTTCCACCTTTGGGGCTGGGAAGAAAAGGGTCTGGTGTCTCCAGTATATAAAGTATATAAAACTTGTGTCATGTAACTATAGTTACGGGACAGTCAGATAGCAGTATTCGTGTTGATTCCATTCCAGGCACGTGAAAACGCAAATAGGCATTATATATTTTTGTGTCGATTCAAGCAGACAGTCCGGGGAGTGTGTCTAAGTGTTGTTAGTGCTGAGTCCACCTGTGACAATGCTACTAGTTCTTCTCATTGTCTGGCAGCATTTCACTGGTTTGTATATGGCAGCAACTAAAACTACCATCCATCAAGCCAAAGCAACTACAGGTCGTGTCAGGAATAATGGGAGCATGGTGTCTTTGTTGCTATGCCAACATGCTTCGGGAAGAGTTTTCAATGTCTTCCTCTGTTGTAAAAAGTACTATTTCCAGATCGTGATCCTTTGCGGTAATAGTTGCTCTCTCTCACAGCCATAACGAAAAACAGGCACTACTTTCACCATCGTCTTGTTTTTTATTTCTGAACGAACAAGTCCTTCAATATGACACGACATACGATGCACAAAGGCATAGACACCCGGGAATCTAGTACACAAAAGTTGTTTGTGAAATCATTATCTCTGTACACATGGGTATTTAAGTTTTTATATTTTGCACAGAACTAGTCTGATACATAATAAAACTTTTTCTCTATTATATTTCCATGGTAACTCAAATGTGGTTGCTGATAGGATGCTATTAAGTTGCCATGCCTCAAAAAAGACTAGAACTCTTACACAAATAGATTAGGGAAGGCTCCACTAGTGAAGCTAGACAGTTCTATAGTGATAATTAGGCCATTAACAACTGTGGGTGAGATATGTTGTGGTCATGGAATTTACATTAGCTTGACCACAATTAATAGAACTACAGAAGGGGTGGCCAGATGACACAATATTAAGAGCAGCACTTCATATCTATAGAAAGATAATTATTTTAACAAAACTGAAAGCAGGACCAAAAAATTAGATCATTATTAACTAATAATGTTATTAGATATGCGGCGATGAGATGCGGCGATGAGATTTGAATTCCTTAAGAGTATTTCTGGATTAAGTTTTCCAACTCATTGTGTCCTACTAGGTAACCATACATATAATTTCTGGCTCTTCTAAAATAGTTCTGAATGTTTTCCTTAGAGACACTGTCAAGTCCTGCTCCAACATTGCGACGAAGTCCTATGATATTATAGTTACAGTAAGCTCTGGTGTAGCGTTTAGCCTGTGCCCAGCAGCGTTCAATCGGATTGACTTCACAGTGAAATTTCGGTATGAGTATGCAAGCATGACTACAACTATGGATAAAATGTTCCAGCTGTGTTTTTTTCATCTCGAAAATCGTGGTGCTTGGCTAACTCCTCTCCCATATCATCCACCTTCATCGTATGCATGTAGCGTCCCCTCTGCTTCAAGACATCAACCATTCCCCGGGCAATTCTGATTGTATCACCAGTACGGTTGCGTACAAGTTTGGTCATAGATATCGGCTTTCCCTCAAAAACAGTATCATGTATTAGAGCTTGCTTACCACCTTCTTTGGCATTCATGCAGTTAACATTCAGTGAATCTTCAGCATAAGCCATATGGCAGCCACTTTGGTCAAACACCCAAAATATTCGGTATCCATCTTCTATGGGGTATTTTGCTTCAGCAATCTTCATTGCACTGGCCATCTGCTTCATGAATTTTGCTCCTGTCCAATATCCATCACGTGCCTCTCCATATTCCAAAAACACTCGAGGAGCCATTGCTATGTTTGGATTGCTGACCTTTGCAGCATCATATTGCTCTTGTGTAATGCAGAGATAGCCATCTTTTTCTGTAATAAAATCTTACACCATAATGCCAGATCCTCGGCTTTTTGGTCGAATAATTTGACTATCTGGCCTACCCCACTGCAAGGACTCATCGTCATTTGCATTAAAAGTTGACTCGTGAAAAATAAAGATTTTTTTTTCACAACGTGCAGGTGGGGTGGCTCAAGATCACCAGGAAATGTCAAGATCACCAGGAAATGCTGCAATTACTTCATCACTTGGTGCTAATTCCTTTGTCAAGAACCCACCAGTAATCAACTGACGTAGAAAGCGTCTTCGATGTTGTACAACATCAGGACGCTCATGGCCATTGATGTAAACACCTTTCCAAAACTTCATATCCCAGCTCATGAAGCCAACTTCTAGCTGTTTGTACACTAATACTTCGAGGATCGAGAATGCTGTTAGGGAGGAGATTTTCATTAACCCACCAACAAAAACTGACTGCTGTCATATTTGGCTTGCCCTTCGCAACAACATTCGCTCGAGTATAATCATTAGATGCATCATTAAGTTCCTCATTTTTTCTAAGTAAGCCCTCCCTCTGATACTTCCCTTGTAAACTATCTGGAAAGTTACCATTATTAGAGAAGAAGAGGTTTCTCCATTCTCTCACCATCCGCTAATTTTTTCCAATCAAACCACCAATACATTGAGCAGCTTCAGAGGCCTTCATATCACTTTTAATTACTAGTGAATAGTGAAGGGTCATGGCTAAGGGACATCAAGGTCATCTCTGGATAAAGAGCTTGTCCAATCCAATATGTGCTCCTCCAATAGCTTTTCTTCGCTGATTTGATTGTCTGAACGGTCAGTTGTGGCAAAAGCACCTGAAGAGGTGGTTGGTTGGTTAGAAGAAATAGAGGAAGAGGCAGGTATGTTTGTAAGATGAGAAGAATCTTCTTGGCTGTCAGGTGAAATTATAGCTATCCATCCTCTGTTCCTTTACTCTCCTGGCATTCATTAAGTGAAGCTTTATCCTCTTTGGTGGCATTTTGTAATATTTTAGAGCTACTAACTGACCAAGAACTGGACCTAAAATACTGATTTCAATTTCATTGGGCTTTATTTAGAATTGCATATTCAAGTTTACATAGCAACCAGCCAAAAAAATTTTGTAATATCTAATCTGGTTATTTAAAGTGTGCTGAGTATTTTAACCTATGGTAGTCAAGGAAAATATTGGACTACCTTGAAGTTATGGCAAAGTTACAAAATCTTTTTGGAGGTTTATGCCCTTGTGCACCGTACATGTTTCACTGTATGGTCGGATTATAATGATAATAATAATATATCTTGTGTGCTGTGCACCTGACAGAGCTCAGAAATTCAATATTTGAATATAGCCAGCTACAACACTCATAGATAATGGTACCTCTTTAGCCTGAAGTAATTTGTTGTAGGGAAAGTAGCACTTCCTACATGTAAAGCTGGTCCTGTGGAGAAGAGGCTATCCAAATCCATGCTTTTTTTCTCTTTTTTTCATTTTTTTTTTTCCACCGGTGTTCTAGCCATTGACAGCAGAGTTTATGATCGGCTCATCCTTGGCTGAGAAATTTGGCAGTTACACGTGCATGAGACTAGACTTGCCAGGTACGGTGAGCACCGGCACGGCCACACCTGCACCTATGCTACGAGATCTCCACCAGGTTTTGTGTCCATGCCATATTTACAGGGATATCTGGCTGGTGGGGAGGTCCATGTCATATTTATAGCGATATCTGGCTGGTTGGGAGGTTCATGCCATATTTATAGGGATATCTGGCTGGTGGAGGTCCATGCCATATTTATAGCAATATCTGGCTGGTGGAGGTGCATGCCATATTTATAGGGATATCTGGCTGGTGTGGAGGTCCATGCCATATTTATAGGGATATCTGCCTGGTGGAGGTGCATGCCATATTTATAGCAATATCTGGCTGGTGGAGGTCCATGCCATATTTATAGGGATATCTGGCTGGTGTGGAGGTCCATGCCATATTTATAGGGATATCTGGCTGGTGGAGGTCCATTGCCATATTTATAGGTGGTGGAGGTCCATGCCATATTTATAGCGATATCTGGCTGGTGGAGGTCCATGCCATATTTATAGGTGGTGGAGGTCCATGCCATATTTATAGGGATATCTGGCTGGTGGAGGTCCATGCCATATTTATAGGGATATCTGGCTGGTGGAGGTCCATGCCATATTTATAGCAATATCTGGCTGGTGGAGGTCCATGCCATATTTATAGGGATATCTGGCTGGTGGAGGTCCATGCCATATTTATAGGGATATCTGGCTGGTGGAGATGCATGCCATATTTATAGGGATATCTGGCTGGTGGAGGTCCATGCCATATTTATAGGGATATATATCTGGCTGGTGGAGGTGCATGCCATATTTATAGGGATATCTGCCTGGTGGAGGTCCATGCCATATTTATAGCAATATCTGGCTGGTGGAGGTCCATGCCATATTTATAGGGATATCTGGCTGGTGGAGGTCCATGCCATATTTATAGCAATATCTGGCTGGTGGAGGTCCATGCCATATTTATAGGGATATCTGGCTGGTGGAGGTCCATGCCATATTTATAGCAATATCTGGCTGGTAGAGGTCCATGCCATATTTATAGCAATATCTGGCTGGTGGAGGTCCATGCGATATTTATAGCGATATCTGGCTGGTGGAGGTGCATGCCATATTTATAGGGATATCTGGCTGGTGGAGGTCCATGCCATATTTATAGGGATATCTGGCTGGTGGAGGTGCATGCCATATTTATAGGGATATCTGGCTGGTGTGGAGGTCCATGCCATATTTATAGGGATATCTGGCTGGTCCATGCCATATTTATAGGGATATCTGGCTGGTAGAGGTCCATGCCATATTTATAGCAATATCTGGCTGGTGGAGGTCCATGCCATATTTATAGCAATATCTGGCTGGTAGAGGTCCATGCCATATTTATAGCAATATCTGGCTGGTGGAGGTCCATGCCATATTTATAGCGATATCTGGCTGGTGGAGGTGCATGCCATATTTATAGCGATATCTGGCTGGTGGAGGTCCATGCCATATTTATAGGGATATCTGGCTGGTGGGGAGATCCATGCCATAAGGATATCGGCTGGTGGCGGTCCATGCCATATTTATAAGGTGCTATTCTTTCACTACATTAATGTGATGCATTGCACAGCATAGGGTAGTATATATGTTATGTTGTATTGAAGCCAGGCTTAAGATGGCCCGCCATTGATCATTCATACTCAAGGAATATTTATAAACTTTTTTTACATTCGTGCCATTCCAATAAATGCATGCCACATTTTGTCCTCACTAGAGGGTAGGTGTCAGGAGCAAGCCATCGCAGTAACTCGCCGGCAGCGGCACAACTTTTAGGTTTCAGGACATGCTACTCTCAGTTAACGAAGTCAAACATTTGACACCATTCCGTTAAATAGAAGCTCTTGACATGTGGTCTAGATAAATAATTGTAGTACATGTATTGAGGTTCAAATTTCCGATATCCATTTGCTTGCTCATCTTCTATTTCATTTGGCTGCATACGTGGCCTCATTCCAGGCATGCCTTAAGCTCGTGTCTCCATTTCTTTGTGGGGTGATGCTCAACTTGACAGCCAAGTCGCTACATCTGCGTCTCTAGAAGCAACAAATAATGCATAGTGTTGGCGGTCATTAGTACCCCTTCAACTTGCTTCAAACACACACGCCCCTCCCCACAGGAATCGGTGTCATTTGTGCACACTGCACACAGGCTGGTGCTGAGTATCGAGGCCTGGACTCCCATCATAGCCAGGCCTGGGCTCTTAAACCTAGGTGCTGGGTGTTGAGGCACTGGACTCCCATCATAGCCAGGGCCTGGGCTCTTACACCTAGGTGCTGGGTGTTGAGGCACTGGACTCCCATCATAGCCAGGGCCTGGGCTCTTACACCTAGGTGCTGGGTGTTGAGGCACTGGACTCCCATCATAGCCAGGCCTGGGCTCTTACACCTAGGTGCTGGGTGTTGAGGCACTGGACTCCCATCATAGCCAGGGCCTGGGCTCTTACACCTAGGTGCTGGGTGGCTGGGTGCCTGCTTGGTTCCCCGGGAAGCGTGTCTCGGCACTCAACAGCTTCCCTTCCCATGAAGTGAAGGACTCAGCACCCACCAGCATCAGTCCTGCGGATAAAACAGCGCGAGGTGGTGCTAGAATCAGAGCTATAGGCCTAGGGGGGTGGAAAAGGTTTGATTTTGAACTCCCAGACGATATTTTTGCCAACTAGCTAAAAGCTAAAAAATACCGTATGGTCACGTTATGCTTGTCCTAAACACTATCTGCTAGACAAACGGGGGGAAAGTACAAATTTAAAAAAATTCTCGACGTTTCAGCCTTCATCAGGAGTAATGGATGCTACAAAACTCATGAAGCAAGAGCCTGCCTGCTAGTTGAACTGCTAGTTGCTTCTGCAGGTGAGTCAGATACACCTGGCCAGGTCCCTCCCTTCCCTAGGTGAGTCAGGCCGAGTCCTCTTCCTGCCCCCTTCCCTGGGTGAGTCAAGCTGAGTCGTCTGCCTGTCCCCTTCCCTGGGTGAGTCAGGCTGAGTCCTCTGCCTGCCCCCTTCCCTAGGTGAGTCCGGCTGAGTGCTCTGCCCATCACTTTCCCAGACCTCCAAATGTATAGTATAATGTCCCCTACCGGGGGGTATCTGAAGCCTCCACCTCGGCCAAGCTCTCTGCAGACCTCACACGTGCCATCTTTGTGGAGTCGGAGGTGGACTATTCAGGCGCCCGTGGTCTCAGCTGCTGCCAAAGTGAGGGTCGCCATGACTGACACAGAGCAGTGAATGACGTTGTGCACAGAGCCCGTACACGTGCCATCCAGACTGGAGTTATCTGGTGTTTGTCATTAGATGGCAAATGCCCAAATGGCATCACAGTAGTGCCCAAGGAGGGAAGACAAGCTCCTGGGCTGGGAGGCTACCTGCATAGACATTTTTTGCACCATCATTTAGCTGGAGGGCGAGGATGGAGCAGTTGCATCTCTAGTGAGGTTGGAGTAGTTGCATCTCTAGTGAGGTTGGAGTAGTTGCATCTCTAGTGAGGTTGGAGCAGTTGCATCTCTAGTGAGGTTGGAGTAGTTGCATCTCTAGTGAGGTTGGAGTAGTTGCATCTCTAGTGAGGTTGGAGCAGTTGCATCTCTAGTGAGGTTGGAGTATGTAGTTGCATCTCTAGTGAGGTTGGAGCAGTTGCATCTCTAGTGAGGTTGGAGTAGTTGCATCTCTAGTGAGGTTGGAGTAGTTGCATCTCTAGTGAGGTTGGAGTAGTTGCATCTCTGGTGAGGTTGGAGTAGTTGCATCTCTGGTGAGGTTGGAGTAGTTGCATCTCTAGTGAGGTTGGAGCAGTTGCATCTCTAGTGAGGTTGGAGTAGTTGCATCTCTAGTGAGGTTGGAGTAGTTGCATCTCTAGTGAGGTTGGAGTAGTTGCATCTCTAGTGAGGTTGGAGTAGTTGCATCTCTAGTGATTGGAGTAGTTGCATCTCTAGTGAGGTTGGAGTAGTTGCATCTCTAGTGAGGTTGGAGTAGTTGCATCTCTAGTGAGGTTGGAGCAGTTGCATCTCTAGTGAGGTTGGAGCAGTTGCATCTCTAGTGAGGTTGGAGTAGTTGCATCTCTAGTGAGGTTGGAGTAGTTGCATCTCTAGTGAGGTTGGAGCAGTTGCATCTCTAGTGAGGTTGGAGTAGTTGCATCTCTAGTGAGGTTGGAGCAGTTGCATCTCTAGTGAGGTTGGAGCAGTTGCATCTCTAGTGAGGTTGGAGCAGTTGCATCTCTAGTGAGGTTGGAGTAGTTGCATCTCTAGTGAGGTTGGAGTAGTTGTATCTCTAGTGAGGTTGGAGCAGTAGCATCTCTAGTGAGGTTGGAGTAGTTGCATCTCTAGTGAGGTTGGAGTAGTTGCATCTCTAGTGAGGTTGGAGTAGTTGCATCTCTAGTGAGGTTGGAGTAGTTGCATCTCTAGTGAGGTTGGAGTAGTTGTATCTCTAGTGAGGTTGGAGCAGTAGCATCTCTAGTGAGGTTGGAGTAGTTGCATCTCTAGTGAGGTTGGAGTAGTTGCATCTCTAGTGAGGTTGGAGTAGTTGCATCTCTAGTGAGGTTGGAGTAGTTGCATCTCTAGTGAGGTTGGAGCAGTTGCATCTCTAGTGAGGTTGGAGCAGTTGCATCTCTAGTGAGGTTGGAGCAGTTGCATCTCTAGTGAGGTTGGAGTAGTTGCATCTCTAGTGAGGTTGGAGCAGTTGCATCTCTAGTGAGGTTGTAGTAGTTGCATCTCTAGTGAGGTTGGAGTAGTTGCATCTCTAGTGAGGTTGGAGTAGTTGCATCTCTAGTGAGGTTGGAGTAGTTGCATCTCTAGTGAGGTTGGAGTAGTTGCATCTCTAGTGAGGTTGGAGTAGTTGCATCTCTAGTGAGGTTGGAGTAGTTGCATCTCTAGTGAGGTTGGAGTAGTTGCATCTCTAGTGAGGTTGGAGTAGTTGCATCTCTAGTGAGGTTGGAGCAGTTGCATCTCTAGTGAGGTTGGAGTAGTTGCATCTCTAGTGAGGTTTGAGCAGTTGCATCTCTAGTGAGGTTGGAGTAGTTGCATCTCTAGTGAGGTTGGAGTAGTTGCATCTCTAGTGAGGTTGGAGTAGTTGCATCTCTAGTGAGGTTGGAGTAGTTGCATCTCTAGTGAGGTTGGAGCAGTTGCATCTCTAGTGAGGTTGGAGTAGTTGCATCTCTAGTGAGGTTGGAGTAGTTGCATCTCTAGTGAGGTTGGAGCAGTTGCATCTCTAGTGAGGTTGGAGCAGTTGCATCTCTAGTGAGGTTGGAGCAGTTGCATCTCTAGTGAGGATGGAGCAGTTGCATCTCTAGTGAGGCTGGAGTAGTTGCATCTCTAGTGAGGTTGGAGCAGTTGCATCTGGTTGGAGTAGTTGCATCTCTAGTGAGGTTGGAGTAGTTGCATCTCTAGTGAGGTTGGAGTAGTTGCATCTCTAGTGAGGTTGGAGTGGTTGCATCTCTAGTGAGGTTGGAGTGGTTGCATCTCTAGTGAGGTTGGAGTGGTTGCATCTCTAGTGAGGTTGGAGTAGTTGCATCTCTAGTGAGGTTGAAGTAGTTGCATCTCTAGTGAGGTTGGAGCAGTTGCATCTCTAGTGAGGTTGGAGTAGTTGCATCTCTAGTGAGGTTGGAGTAGTTGCATCTCTAGTGAGGTTGGAGCAGTTGCATCTCTAGTGAGGTTGGAGTAGTTGCATCTCTAGTGAGGTTGGAGCAGTTGCATCTCTAGTGAGGTTGGAGTAGTTGCATCTATAGTGAGGTTGGAGTAGTTGCATCTCTAGTGAGGTTGGAGCAGTTGCATCTCTAGTGAGGTTGGAGTAGTTGCATCTCTAGTGAGGTTGGAGCAGTTGCATCTCTAGTGAGGTTGGAGTAGTTGCATCTCTAGTGAGGTTGGAGTAGTTGCATCTCTAGTGAGGTTGGAGCAGTTGCATCTCTAGTGAGGTTGGAGTAGTTGCATCTCTAGTGAGGTTGGAGTAGTTGCATCTCTAGTGAGGTTGGAGCAGTTGCATCTCTAGTGAGGTTGGAGTGGTTGCATCTCTAGTGAGGTTGGAGTAGTTGCATCTCTAGTGAGGTTGGAGCAGTTGCATATTTAGTGAGGTTGGAGCAGTTGCATCTCTAGTGAGGTTGGAGTAGTTGCATCTCTAGTGAGGTTGGAGCAGTTGCACCTCTAGTGAGGTTGGAGCAGTTGCATCTCTAGTGAGGTTGGAGCAGTTGCATCTCTAGTGAGGTTGGAGCAGTTGCATCTCTAGTGAGGTTGGAGTGGTTGCATCTCTAGTGAGGTTGGAGTAGTTGCATCTCTAGTGAGGTTGGAGTAGTTGCATCTCTAGTGAGGTTGGAGTAGTTGCATCTCTAGTGAGGTTGGAGCAGTTGCATCTCTAGTGAGGTTGGAGTAGTTGCATCTCTAGTGAGGTTGGAGCAGTTGCATCTCTAGTGAGGTTGGAGTAGTTGCATCTCTAGTGAGGTTGGAGTAGTTGCATCTCTAGTGAGTTGGAGTAGTTGCATCTCTAGTTGGTTGGAGCACTTGCATATCACTAGCAGAGGAGGAACTTTGGAGATATGCTCATCTATATTCCTCACCTTTTTCACCCCAGTAGCTGTGAAGACATGAGGAGTGCCAGGGTCGAGATTACTTGCAGGAACTGTGTCATCGTGTGAGGCCGGCAAGAGCGGAGGTGAAGCCTTTGCATGTACCTCAAGCAACGTTTGTCTGTTGCTGTACAGAGAGGGAATGCAGTGAGGGGACTCTCCTGACATCTCTGTTCTAGTTATTACTATTATTATTGTTGATGTTGCTATGGAGACCAGAATAAAGGAACACCAAGATGCCTGTAAAAAGTGTGCTAAAGAGAAGTCTACACTTGAACATGAATGGGATAATGGACATCCAATCCTGTGGGAGGAAGCCACCACCTGAGACTAGGCCAGGGGACCGAAGGAACTTCTAGCCCTACATGTATATGCACATCAGCTGCAGTTCAATGGAGATATGGATTGACTGCTGGGTGGCCACTCTCTAGAGCCTTGACTTGAAGCCATGACCACATTTGTATATTTATTTGTTCTATAAGTAGTTTATTAGTATAAGTTTTTTGTTATCTTAATTTGTATAAATTTTTAATTTGTCCCCCCCCCCCCCCCCTCCCCTCTCCCCTTGTCACACGTGTACCAGGGTGTGGTTTTCGTTACGTGACCAGCTATATATCAGCATCACATGAGTCTTACCAACTCATTATTCCTGATGAAGGCTCCAGCATCTGCTGAGAAGTTGATTGTTGAGAATGCCATTATAATCTACTGCTGTGCATCGGCTGAGAGTTCGTTGAGAGTTTACTAGATAGATATAGATATATATATATATATATATATGTATAATACTAGCCAATTGGTGCAGAAACTTCATCATTATTTCCCATTAAAGCTAGAAGCCACTACTAATGGTTGACTAGACGTGTTCACAGTGTTTGTGGGTACTCAGAAAGTGGGTAGGAAAATCTCGCCATTGTGGCAGCAGTTCAGGGCCTCCATATTAAACCTTAGAGCAAGACAATGTTGGCACAGTGTGGACATTGGCCCAGAGTTTGCATTGCTAGGACTTTCGCCTGTACGTACTTCATCTTGCTGGTCTCTTTTAGCTCTCTCTGGACATTTCTCTTTTCGTCTGCTAACATTGCTCTCGCTGGTCTCTACCTTCCTCTGTTTAGATATCTCTAGACATTTCTTTCCTTGTGTGATGCTGAGCACTGTTCTTCTCTCTCTTTCCCACTCCCAGTTAGATAATCACATACTTCATTGTCGTCTCGACAGCCCTCCTCTGCCTCTTACATTGTCGTCTAGACTAGCCCCTCCTCCACCTCTTACATGGTCGTCTAGATGAGCCTCTCCTCCGTCTCTTACACTGTCGTCTAGACCAGCCCCTCCACCTCTTACACTGTCGTCTAGACGAGCCTCTCCTCCGTCTCTTACATTGTCATCTAGACGAGCCTCTCCTCTGTCTCTTACATGTTCGTCTAGACTAGCCCCTCCTCCACCTCTTACATGGTCGTCTAGTCGTGCCTCTCCTCCGTCTCTTACATTGTCATCTAGACGAGCCTCTCTTCCGTCTCTTACATGTTCGTCTAGACTAGCCCCTCCTCCACCTTTTACATGGTCGTCTAGTCGAGCCTCTCCTCCGTCTCTTACATTGTCGGACGAGCCTCTCCTCCGTCTCTTACATTGTCGTCTAGACTAGCCCCTCCTCCACCTCTTACATGGTCGTCTAGACCAGCCTCTCCTCCGTCTCTGTCTCTCTTTTGCTGTGTCTCTATTGCGCACTTGCGGCATCCCACATGTTAATGATATCTGTTACATGTTGCAGTGCACACGCTCAGCAGCATGCCACACCCACACACACACAAGCATATTTATCTCTACAGTCTCTCATAGGGAGGGAAGGTTTGGAGAGGAAATAGGACTAGACTTTATAGGGACGGGGTGGCGGGAGAGGAGATATTCCCCCTCACCCCTAGACCAGGACTAGGGACTAGGGCTGGCCCACTATTCCATCTTGAAGACATCCACCATTTCTTCAAAAAGTCAAAAAGAACGTGACTCACTTCATATTCGTCCTCTTTTTTTTGCAAGGTTTTGTTGCCTTAATAAAAGTATGGTGGACCAAGAAGTTAATTTTGAATGCGCTCAACATTTCGCTCGTTCTCTTAGAAATAATTTCTCTAATGAAGCACTTCTCCAATCATGCATCCTGGCCTCCTAATAATTATGTGTGGGTGTGTCTTACACATGGGTTGCAGACTTGTGTGTTGCCATTAGTTGTCCTCATTGCCACTGTTGTTGCTTCCACTGTTGCTGTTGCCACTGTTGTTGCTGCCACTGTCGTTGCTGTCACTTTTGTTGCTGCCACTGTTATTGTTGTTGCTTCCACTGTTGTTGCTGCCACTGTTGTTGTTGCCACTGTTGTTGCTGCTATTTCTACTGCTACTGCCTTTGTGGTTATTGATTATTGTAATCCATCAGAATCTAGTCGAGCATCTTCGTTGGAACTGTTGGGCCGGCAATGCAGGGACCTGCAAGATCAGTTGTCCAGCTTGGAGTCTGAGATAAGATTGCTGGAGGATGAGACAAGAGGAATGGAGGGCAAGAGAAGAAGGCGGGTTCTGGATGAACTGGAGCTGGAGGAAACCATGTATGTTGGTGAAGTCTGGGCGTGGTCAGGCAGTTGCTATTGGGTAGTCGTAGAGAAGGACAGTATGTGCACTGTTGTAATAGCATGGGTGATTTGGGCTTACTGTACAGCATTACATCATTGCGTTGACATCATCTAAACTGTGCTTGATTAGCCTTCAACTATGTTCAGCATTAGGCCAAGGGGGCAATTTTAGGGTTAGTTCCGGAGTAGTGGCTAGGGTTAGGACCAGGGAAGTGGCTAGGGTTAGTGCCAGGGAAGTGGCTAGGGTTAGGGCCAGGGAAGTGGCTGCCAGAGCAGTGGCTAGGGTTAGTGCCAGGGAAGTGGCTAGGGTTAGTGCCAGAGCAGTGGCTAGGGTTAGGGCCAGGGAAGTGGCTAGGGTTAGGGCCAGAGCAGTGGCTAGGGTTAGTGCCAGGGAAATGACTAGGGTTAGGGCCAGAGCAGTGACTAGGGTTAGTGCCAGGGAAGTGGCTAGGGTTAGGGCCAGGGAAGTGGCTAGGGTTAGTGCCAGGGAAGTGGCTAGGGTTAGGGCCAGGGAAGTGGCTAGGGTTAGGGCCAGGGAAGTGGCTAAAGTTGCTAGGGTGCGACACATAAGCCTCAGGGCATATTGAGCAACCTTTAGGGCAAGGGCATCCTATAGTACTGTACATACATGTACTTGAATAAAGACGTGAGACCTGATCTCTCCACAACTTCAGAAGGAAAAAAACATTGTACCAAAGACAAAGTGAATGTACCTAGTTTATCAACGATGTCATCATGCACATGGTGTGTACAAGCCTTGTATTGGTTATTTGGCAGCTATGGACTGTGACCTCCAATGTGTCAAATTAATTTTCCTGCCAACCAACAGTATTTCTACATACACGTGCTCATATTCATACACGCGTATTTTACAAGTGCCGCTCCATTTCAGGTGTGTGTGTGTGTGTGTGTGTTGTGGCATTTTCCTCTTAACCCTTTTAGTCTCTCATTAATTGGCGGTGCTGTGGGCAATCCTGTCACACTGGCCGGTAAGGAGGCTCTGTTGACTAAATTGGCAGGGGTGGAAGAGAAGGAAGGGGACAATGAAACGTGGTGCCTCCGCTCTCAGATCAAGCTCAACGAGGCGCTCAGTGGGATCAAGTTGCTGTCGGTGGACTGGGAATTAAAGAGGAAAGGTGTGTACCGATAGTAAGTGTCTCTATTTGGGGTTATCCACGTCTAGACAGTCCCGGATTTACCCATGTCTAGACAGTCCCATGGTTACCCACGTCTAGACAGTCCCATGGTTACTCATATCAAGACAATCCCGGAGTTACCCACGTCTAAACAATCCTGGGGTTATCCACGTCTAGACACTCCTGGGGTTATCCACGTCTAGACAGTCCCAGGGTTGCCATGGCATCCACTCACTCGTATCCAGGATTGTCTAAATACTTTTCCACGTCATGATGGCTAGGGCTACATGTAGGATTAGGTGAACAACAACTTGGTACTTTGGAATTCCATCCATGTCCCAAGATTACCCACCACCTCGCTGAAATCTTCTGAGCACAGTGGCAGGTCACAGTGGCAGGTCACAGTGGCAGGTCACGGTGGCAGGTCACGGTGGCAGGTCACGGTGACAGGTCACGGTGGCAGGTCACAGTGGCAGGTCACAGTGGCAGGTCATGGTATAGAGATGCGAGGAAATGTAGCACGCATTATAGCTGAACTAGCCATACTACATGTATGTACATACATACGTATGTTTGTGCATGCATGGCATACAGTGTGTCCAGTCCAGGGCAGCACAGAGCTCCAAGGGAACCATGGGGTGTAGTGTGTGGTGGCATGTGCGTGTGTGTACATGTGTAGGCATGTACACTGTATTTGCTGATATGTGTGTGTGCATGTGTATTTGTGCTGGTGATGTGTGTGTGTGTTTACATGTGTAGGCATGTGTTTGCTGATATGTGTGTATGCATGTGTATTTATGGTGGTGATGTGTGTACATGTGTAGGCATGTGTTTGCTGATATGTCGTGTGAGCACATGTAATTGATACATACACCGCACAGTGCTGTATCTGTGCGTGCAAAAGGGAAGGTCGATAACTAAACTACATGAGCAATTACTAATATTCCCTTGAGGGTGGAGAGGAGGAGGTGAGCAGTAGCGACGGAAGGGATGATAGGGAGACAGAGAGGAGGAGGAGGAGGAGGGGGTGAGCATAGCGGTAAGGGATGATGTTAAGGGAGCGGCAGGTTGATGGTCAGAGAGAGGGCTGACTTGGCAGGAAAATGGCTGCTCTGTCTCTGTAATCATGTGAGTTTGTTGTGACGTTCTCTCTGCAGATCGTGCAAGTCTGCTCCGTGAGCACACACACGTCGGCTCCTCCCATGGCCACTCCTTCATGGTCATCTTTGTGGTCAGATATGTTAAGGTGAGGACTGTATGTCACGATTAGAGTACAAGGTGCTTAAAGTTAGTTAGTATACTACAGGAGCTAGCACATGTTGGTTAGTATACTAAGGAAGTCTGATAACTAGATTCAATAAAGCATAGCCCATAAGGGCAAACCCAATGCATATCACGGCACATGCCTAGCATTGAGCAGACCGCAATGGAGCCAGAGTGGAGTGTGGCTTTCTGTTGGGGTAGAGATGGAAGCTTTACGGTGATCAAGCAGCAGCCACAAGTCACCAATTTTGCTGCCTGCCTCTAGGGGAGGAGCTGAACAGGAAACCTCATGACTGCCAGCACAGAATCACATGGTGCTTGCACTGGTGTATGTACGATGGCAAGATCACATGTGCTGGTGTATGTACGATGACAAGATCACATGTGCTGGTGTATGTATGATGGCAAGATCAGAGGCCACTGGATTTTCAGCAGCTTCATTATATACACGTACATTTTCAAGATGGCAACTTAAGTACACGGACAGCGTTGGTGCCTTTAACAGTAAACATTTATTGGGTCACATGCCCTACTTCTCATGTCACATGCCCTACTTCTCGTGTCACATGCCCTACTTATCGTGTCACATGCCCTACTTCTCATGTTGCATGCCCTACTTCTCATGTCACATGCCCTACTTCTCGTGTCACATACCCTATTTCTCGTGTCACATGCCCTACTTCTCGTGTCACATGCCCTACTTCTCGGGTCACATGCCTTACTTCTCGGGTCACATGCCCTACTTCTCGTGTCACATGCCCTACTTCTCGTGTCACATGCCCGGTCACATGCCTTACTTCTCGTGTCACATGCCCTACTTCTCGTGTCACATGCCCTACTTCTCGTGTCGCATGCCCTACTCAATTGTCACATGAACCCCTTCCAGTATGCACAGCTCACTTCCAGCGTCAGATTACCCACTTCCAGTATCACATGATTCATTCCCAGTGTCACATGATTCATTCCCAGTGTCACATGATTCATTCCCAATGTCACATGATTCATTTCCAGTGTCACATGATTCATTCCCAATGTCACATGATTCATTCCCAGTGTCACATGATTCATTCCCAATGTCACATGATTCATTCCCAATGTCACATGATTCATTCCCAGTGTCACATGATTCATTCCCAATGTTACATGACCCACTTCCATTGTCACGTGATTGAATGAAGAGCTGCTGTTCGTATTTTGGGGGGCTTCTCTGCATTTCCTCGTGGTGTGTTGGGAGGAACACATCGCTGCCTACTGCAATATATCACTCACATGATGAATCACTTACTGCAATACACTAGGCACATCACTCATATGATGAATCACTTACTGCAATACACTATACACTAGGCATATCACCTTGTTAATCACTTACTACAATACACTAGGCATATCACTCACCTTGTTAATCACTTACTGCAATACACTAGGCATATCACTCACCTTGTTAATCACTTACTGCAATACACTAGGCATATCACTCACCTTGTTAATCACTTACTGCAATACACTAGGCATATCACTCACCTTGTTAATCACTTACTGCAATACACTAGGCATATCACTCACCTTGTTAATCACTTACTTGCAATACACTAGGCATATCACTCACCTTGTTAATCACTTACTGCAATACACTAGGCATATCACTCACCTTGTTAATCACTTACTGCAGTACACTAGGCATATCACTCACCTTGTTAATCACTTACTTGCAATACACTAGGCATATCACTCACCTTGTTAATCACTTACTGCAATACACTAGGCATATCACTCACCTTGTTAATCACTTACTGCAATACACTAGGCATATCACTCACATGATGAATCACTTACTTGCAATACACTAGGCATATCATTCACATGATGAATCACTTACTGCAATATATTGTAGATCTGGGTTAATTTCACTGTCACTTTATTTTCGCTATATTCGTGGCTAAATAGTGATCGCGTAATTTTAAAAACTCAAGTTTATTGTGTTCTAATTTTATGTTCTAATTTGTTCTAATTAATTTTAAGTATCATAAAGTGGTAACCACAACTTAACTACTAAAATGGTTTCGTCTCCCCTGAAAATCGATTTTCTTGCGACAGGAATTATTTTTTAATTTTCATCAGCCACCTTGCCTACTTCAGCAGGTTTTAGCTCCTAATGAAAAACTCATTTTGTAGAGTAGGGCTTTTTCTTGCCACAGATACTAACTCAATTGGCTAAAGGCATGTCCACACTGCACAAACCAATATGCATCGATGTACGCATTAGTAGTGTCCTTACTGGATTTGAACAATCGTCCATCTGGTCTACCCTGATAAGTACATGTAGTTTGAGTCGAATCAGAGCAATAATTCAAGTGACTACATGAGCGTGCATTCATTCACTCGAGTCTTGGCGATGGCTGAAGGTTGTACCTTTGAGGAGCTAGCTGTGCACTACGAATGGCCTGCAGCCAAACTAGCTAGACTAGCTACATGCTTGACTAGCTACACGGCTAGATGTTTATACCTCTTGCATCTGCACTTCTGGACAGTCACAACCTTCGTTGGTTCTACTTTTCCCTCGGCTCTCTCCTCTTTGTTCTCTGCAGCAAATGTTTCCTGCGCATCTGCAGGTAGCTGATCGGCAAGAAAAGGACGCAAAAACAAACTCCATCTCAACTACAGCTGCAGTATAGGATTTTGACATGACTTTCTGCTGACATTGGTAGGTATTTTTGCTTCGTATGGTTTATTTCAGTGCTGACGTGGACGCGACCAGCGCACATCAATTCGAATAGTTCCCCCCCCCCCCCCCCCCCCCCCCAGGACGCAATGTGCATCAGATAAGGTGCAGTGTGTGCAGGCCTAACAGGAGGCACAACTGCAACCAGATAAGGTGCAGTGTGTGCGGGCCTAACAGGAGCCACAACTGCAACCAGATAAGGTGCAGTGTGTGGGCCTAACAGGAGCCACAACTGCAACCAGATAAGGTGCAGTGTGTGCGGGCCTAACAGTGCCAATCAGGAGCCACAACTGCAACCAGATAAGGTGCTCAGTCCCTCCACTTAGGCTGCTGGTAATTTTGGCACAGTTATACCTAATGCAACATTTATTTATTATCAAAAGCAAGCACACAGAGAGACCTATCTTTTGCGCTGGTATCAAGTTTACGTGAAGTGCACAGAATCTATGGAACTCCATAGTCATAACCACAGGATTTTCGTGTGTGTTTGTGGATTTATACCCCTTTAATATGAACGTAAGTTGACTTTTTTTTTAAACATGTTTTCAAAAAAACACAATACCCTCTAGTGCTTGCATTGCTCCAGCAATCACAATAGCTATAGCCACTCAAGACTTGATGCTAGACAGTAGTATCTTAATGGTTGTTGTGGTTTGACTGACTTCAGGGGGGACGATAATACCATTTTTTTTTTAAATGTTATATAAACTTGAGGTTCCAACTTTAGAGCTGCATAGATTCTGCACACTTCACTGTATGAACTTGATATATAGCTCAAAAGATAGCTCTCTCTGTGTGCTCTCTTTAGATACTAAAAACTGTTGCAAGGTGTGACAGTGTCGAAGTTACAGGCAGTCAAAGTTGGGGATCTCAAAACTTGTGCATGGCCATATTCTAATTGGCAAGTGCTAGACAGTTGAAGTGGCTAGAGCCCTAGACAAGTGTTTTCATTACCTTGAGTGAGTATGTAGCCATGCCCTGAGGGTTGAAAAGCTATTTCCTAAAATTAATTTCTTGCTTGACCAAGTACTCTGACCCTTTTCCATTTTCTTGTCAAAGCTAGTTTCCATGGCAATATTAGTATGCAGTCCATTATAGCTTACATACTAAACATGTGGCACTACCAGCATGCATATCATTATAGCCTGCACACTAATACATGTGGCACTACCAGCATGCATGTGGCTCTACCAGCATGCATATCATTATAGCCTGCACACTAATACATGTGGCACTACCAGCATGCATATCATTATAGCCTGCACACTAATACATGTGGCACTACCAGCATGCATATCATTATAGCCTGCACACTAATACATGTGGCACTACCAGCATGCATATCATTATAGCCTGCACACTAATACATGTGGCACTACCAGCATGCATGTGGCTCTACCAGCATGCATATCATTACAGCCTGCACACTAGCTGTAGCCTGCATCCAAGCAGCTCTACTGTTGGTGGCTTTTGATGTAGCGTGACTCCATGATTAATTATTGTGTACTAGGCTGATGATGGCGACACTGCTGATGATGGCTCCTCCTCAGATGATCTAAGGATAATATCTCTTAAGGTTGAGGTGGAGGATCCAAAGATTCAGGAGGATATGGAGGCGTTCTTGTCCAGGTAGTGTTTGCAAATATTCTGTTTAAGGGGGGGGCATAACTATTTTTGTAGTAAAGTGTTTAAAAACTCTCCATAGATTCTGCATACTTCACTGTATGGACTTGATATATAGCTCAAAAGATAGGTCTCTCTGTGTGCTCTCTTTTGATAATAAAACATTTTTCATAGCTACAACTATACCCAAGTTATAGGAGCTAAAGTGGGGGTACCTCAAAAACCTGATTGCCTGATTTTGGCTAAGTGCTCGCGAGTTGAAATTAGCACCAGTGACTCAGGAAGACCTACTCCACCGACCTTTATCATTAGGTGCCTAATGATAAAACGTAAGTACGTAGTCAAGCACGTAGTTGGAAAAAGAATTTTATGAAATTTTAACGAAATTCATTTCCCAACCACGTATTTACGTTTTAGCGCCTAATGAAAAAGGTCATTGCATAGAGTTGGGCTTCCTCTCTAGCCACTGGTGCTAATTTCAACTCTCTAGCACTTAGCAGTCTGGAGATATTTATGTGGCAAAATCAGGCAATCAGGTTTTTGAGGTACCCCCATTTTAGCTCCTATAACTTGGGTATAGTTGTAGATATGAAAAATGTTTTATTATCAAAAGAGAGCACACAGAGAGACCTATCTTTTGAGCTATATATATATATCAAGTCATACCATGAAGTTTACAGAATCTATGGAGCTATAAAGTGGTAACCACAAGTTTTTTAACCACTTTACTACAAAAATGGTTTAGGTCCCCCCCCCTTATGCAACATGGACCTAAAACTCCATGAATAGCCATGGTTTAAAAAGGTCATGCGCAGGGCTGCATTTAGGGGGGGGCAGGGTTTCATTTAGAAAATTGTCCAAGGGGGGGCAACTGAAGGAATCTGGATATTAAGGGGGGGGGCATGATGTCAAGCACTTATGAACATCAAGAAGAATTTTAATAATACAATTTCCAAGGGGGGAGGGGGGTATTAGCCTCCCCTTGCTGATCCTACGCGCCCCTCTCCCCCTTGAGATCTTTGGGATATGTATTATTGTATAGTGTTGTTAAATATGTGCCCCCCACCCCTGTTTACAAAATGCTAATTTTGCCCCCCCCTCATTTAACTCAATCCTAAATGCAGCCCTGTCATGTCATCAAACTAGAAGGGTGATTTGTGGCCCATGTCAAATCAGCTCAAGTTGATTTAAATTTGGTTGTAACATTCGCATTCGAACGACCTTGAGCTGATTACACAGATATTTGATTTGCCATGCATGCTAAGTTCCTGTCCTCTTCATGACCAGTATAGATGCCCAGCCCGGGAGAGATGGCTGACCAGCTCTCCAATAGTGATCGGTTACTCCCAAAATCATCATAACTGTTTAACAAATTGTGCGATGAAACTCGTATTAATTTGCCGGAGTCATCGACTAATGGTTTACTATTGTGAAATGAGTACTCCTAATTACTTTAGAAAGGAAATGCCCAAGCACACACATGTCCTGGGACTTTTGTGTAGGCTATGTTTAGAACTGTGGCAGTGAGATGGTTACCTGTGCTATGTTTAGAACTGTGGTAGTGAGATGGTTACCTCTGCTATGTTTAGAACTGTGGTAATGAGATAATTACCTGTGCTATGTTTAGAACTGTGGCAGTGAGATGGTTACCTGTGCTATGTTTAGAACTGTGGTAGTGAGATAATTACCTATGCTATGTTTAGAACTGTGGTAGTGAGATGGTTACTTGTGTTTAGCTGTCATTTTATTTAGGCTATCTACCAAAATTCAACATTTCACCTTCTGGTCGCTGTGCAAAAATGTAATCAAATGTGTTGTATTTTAATATGAAGTTGGACAATAATCTTTATAAAAATAATTGTGTTATAATTGTTAAATCTTTGTAATTCAGAGTTAATAATCACACTTAATCACGGCTTCACGGCTTCTTTAAAATCCTTAATTATTTATTCTTTACACCCCAGATTTGTAAACGATGAAAAAATGGCAACAAATAACGACAATGTCATATTGTTGTAGCACACGCCCCCATTGTGCCCATTGTGTGAGGTTAACTTACCTGCAGCGAGACCTTTACCCAGAACTTGGAGGCATTTACTGAGACCTTTACCCAGAACTTGGAGACTGTCAAGAGACCAGTTGGAGACCTTTACCCACTTTGGAGACCTTTAAGACCTTTACCAAGAACTTGGAGACCTTCTGAACTTGAAGACTTCACCCAGAACTTGAAGATTTTACCAAGAATTTGGAGACCTTCACCAGAACTTGGAGCCTTTACCCCGAACTTGAAGACTTTACCCAGAACTTGGAGCCTTTACCCAGAACTTGAAGACTTTACCCAGAACTTGGAGCCTTTACCCAGAACTTGGAGACTTTACCCAGAACTTGGAGACCTTCACCAGAACTTGGAGACTTTACCCAGAACTTGGAGCCTTCACCCAGAACTTGGAGCCTTCACCCAGAACTTGGAGTCCTTTACCCAGAACTTGGAGTCCTTTAACCAGAACTTGGAGACCTTTACCCAGAACTTGAAGACTTTACCCAGAACTTGGAGGCCTTTACCCAGAACTTCTCTTGACAAAGCAGAGTGTAAACTACATTTCCTGTAGCTATTTGATTTGTGCAGTCTCAGTATGACCACCAAGCATGTGCAACTGGAATAGTTGGCATCATAACTGCTCGTAACTAGAGTGAAGTAGTTTTCCTGGACTACCGAACAGAATGTCCGGCTTTTGTGATGATGCTGAAATGTCATAAAGAGCCTCCAGTTTTGTTGGTTGTTGTTGTTGTTTCCCCGCACGTGTGAGGGCTCACTGTAAAGCAATCCTGTTGTCTGTGTGGTGAGGCAGGATAAAGCAATCCTGTTGTCCGTGTGGTGAGCAGGACAAAGCAATCCTGTTGTCCTGTGATGAGGCAGGATACACTGTAAAGCAATCCTGTTGTCCGTGTGGTGAGGCAGGATAAAGCAATCCTGTTGTCCTGTGATGAGGCAGGATACACTGTAAAGCAATCCTGTTGTCCTTATGGTGAGGCAGGATAAAGCAATCCTGTTGTCCGTGTGGTGAGGCAGGATAAAGCAATCCTGTTGTCCTGTGATGAGGCAGGATAAAGCAATCCTGTCGTCCATGCACTATCAGGGATTGTGGGGGTGCTCTCTGACTCCTATTTGAAAATGGTGATTACAACAAAACAAAAAACACCTAGCTAAATCCATAGGCTACTTCATGCCAATGGCTTCAGCTGATTTTAGTCCATACATACATACACTTCTGGTGTAAAATCCTTCGCTAGGCTGTGAGTTGGTAGATCTAAAAGCCGTAATAAGTGAGAAAAACCTTGAATTCCATTTTTCTTTGCTTCTGTTTCTTTCTCTCCCTCATAACTTGTTTACAGCTCGTTCCTTCGGAGAAGTTTTAGAGCCAAATGTTCCAAACACACATCCACAGCTATGTACATGTACTCTGTTTTTTAATTTTAATTGCAGAATAAAGTGGTTGGTAAGGATCATCAACTGGATTGTTCTCAATGACATACATGTAGAACCAATGCACATGCTGTGTCACAGACAGAATGAATGAAACACGCTCAACTCTGCTGGTTAAGTTTGTGGAACTCTTAGCTCCTGTGAAAATGTCGCCGGGTCCTTGAAAAGCGTTGTAGCTGACCCCATACATGGGTACAGTCAAACATGATATGGAATGTACTGATATTTGTGAGTGGACAACGTAGTGCACATGGGCAGAGTTACGTAACAACAGCAACAAGACAAGGCATGTGTTGATGCGTGTGGTGTGCAACAGCCAGCAGCAATGGCTAGAAAAAAGTGTTGAAAATTTTTAGGGTTTCAAAAACTCTGAGATGGACTTTATAGAACCCCCCCTGACTGGTATGACTAGTTCTCTAGTTCTCCACTGCTCCACTAGAGTATACAGATACAACAACAACAACAACAAGTTGCCGAGCTGAGCTGTTTTAGCAGCTGCTGCACGTTTTGGTTTCCCTTCAACAAAACTAGCTAGCTACTTGTACTTGTTATCTATATACCTACGTGAGTGTATATTTGTGTGTGGTGTGTGTGTGTGTGTTATGCGTACATAGCTACCATACTGGTTGGGTGGTCTCTACCTCTGTATCGCATGGGTGTGGTGCAGGGTACAGCAATCATGATGTCTGTCAGGTGCGGGAAGGTGCATGTGCGTAGGACAACAAAGTTACTAATGTGATTTCTAGTTTCTGACTCGATTACAGTCTTATGTCTGTGGCTTGAATAGTCTGGCTACACACACACAGCTAGAACTTTTGTCTGGCTACACACAGCTAGAACTTTTATCTGGCTACACACAGCTAGAACTTTTATCTGGCTACACACAGCTAGAACTTTTGTCTGGCTACACACACACACAGCTAGAACTTTTGTCTGGCTACACACACACACAGCTAGAACTTTAGTCTGGCTACACACAGCTAGAACTTTTGTCTGGCTACACACACACACAGCTAGAACTTTAGTCTGGCTACACACAGCTAGAACTTTTGTCTTACACACAGCTAGAACTTTTATCTGGCTACACACAGCTAGAACTTTTATCTGGCTACACACACACAGCTAAAACCTTTGTCTGGCTACACACAGCTAAAACCTTTGTCTGGCTACATACAGCTAGAACTTTTGTCTGGTTACACACAGCTAGAACTTTTATCTGGCTACACACAGCTAGAACTTTTGTCTGGCTACACACAGCTAGAACCTTTGTCTGGCTACACACAGCTAGAACCTTTGTCTGGCTTAGAACTTTTGTCTGGCTACACACAGCTAGAACCTTTGTCTGGCTACACACAGCTAGAACCTTTGTCTGGCTACACACAGCTAGAACTTTTGTCTGGCTACACACAGCTAGAACCTTTGTCTGGCTACACACAGCTAGAACTTTTGTCTGGCTACACACAGCTAGAACCTTTGTCTGGCTACACACAGCTAGAACCTTTGTCTGGCTACACACAGCTAGAACTTTTGTCTGGCTACACACAGCTAGAACTTTTGTCTGGCTACACATAGCTAGAACCTTTGTCTGGCTACACACAGCTAGAACCTTTGTCTGGCTACACACAGCTAGAACTTTTGTCTGGCTACACACAGCTAGAACCTTTGTCTGGCTTAGAACTTTTGTCTGGCTACACACAGCTAGAACCTTTGTCTGGCTACACACAGCTAGAACCTTTGTCTGGCTACACACAGCTAGAACTTTTGTCTGGCTTACACACAGCTAGAACCTTTGTCTGGCTACACACAGCTAGAACCTTTGTCTGGCTACACACAGCTAGAACTTTTGTCTGGCTACACACAGCTAGAACTTTTGTCTGGCTACACACAGCTAGAACCTTTGTCTGGCTACACACAGCTAGAACTTTTGTCTGGCTACACACAGCTAGAACTTTTGTCTGGCTAGAACTTTTGTCTGGCTCTTCATAGCTAGAACTTTCTGGCTACATACAGCTTTGTCAAACTTCTTCCATTGTTAGAGTGCAAATACAAAGTGCGGTTTTAACTGAATCTGCTCCATTGAAGTAAGCAAGCAAAAGCTGCACAGGACCAAGTCCACAGCAAAAACTTGACTAACAGAAATCCATCCACAGGAGCGCCTCCTTTCTCAAATGTCAAAGGTAGAGGGATTCGGAGTGCTTCCAGATATGCATAGGTGTCTGTGCAGCCTTCCAAAGCTTCCAGAAACGGTGAGATTGCCAGAAAGGGTCTCTCGAAGATGGCGGTTCTGATTATCATCTTTTTTCCTCTTCCTCCCCCTCCCCCTCCCCGCAAGACATTGTCAACCCGGCGCTCGCATGATAGTAACCATCCTCCCCACAGGAAATGCAGATATATATTTAAATTTACTCATTCGATGTTTCAACTAGATGCTCTAGCCTTCACCTGAAAAAGAAATCATGGAATTTCTAGCTTCTGACTATTCCTGGTGAAGGCTTGAGCGTCTAGCGGACTCTAGCCGAAACGTCAAGTGAGTAAATTTAAAGTTGATTATGGAGAAAGTGTATCTACACCATGTCCTAAGAGATTTCATTGGAAGGTTGAGACTAAAAAGATTAAGTCCTATTAAAGCTGATACATATTATAATGCCCACCAATGCATTATGCTGTTGCCATTTTCCCTTTTTTGGCCCCTCTTCTCTTTCTCTCTCTTTGTGCAGAGCTTCTTTGGATTGCGATGTCATGTCATTCTACCAGACGTTCTCCACTTACTGCGTGTTTCACGAGAATAGGAATAAAACATTCCAGTCGATTAAGGTTGGCATGACTTCCATTACCTACAGCAAGGGCTGGTTGATATGCAGTGATTGTACCTTTAGCCGGATTTAAAGGGGGTGCGTAATGCATAACAAGCAACGCCCATACACTGGTGTAGGGATCATCCAGTGTGTGATCCCGTGCTGACTAGAAGGGTGCAGTGCATGTTGGACTGCTGCAGAGCATAGCCTGGAGGGAGATCATAGAATGTGGACATCGCCTCTTCAAGTCTATCTGGTTGCCAACAATGGAAGGAAGAATAGTGACTCTTGGACCGGACACACAGTCGCGACCAACGCTTAAGAAGTTAGTAAACTAGGTGCGTAACGAGAAATAGGTATTTAAGGCATCTCTGTTAAAAAAAAATTATTTCAGTGTTTGTGCCCTGATGAAGACCGAAGTTTTTCGATTGAAGCGTTGGCACTAAAAAATGGTTGATTGGAAGAGAAACCTTAAGATATTTGATGTCAGCTGAAAATAATCGTACAAGCAGTGGGTGGCTTCATAAAGTTGCATTGCTGGAATAAAACTAGATTCTGTTCGAGCAATGCAATGCAACAGACTTGCTCGACGTTTACGATACCAAAAAACCGCCGCTCACTAATATACGTGGCATATTGGGACCCCGCCTGTGTTTCTTCCATTCAATCTGCTGGCAGCTGCATGGACTAGTTGATAGAAGTGGTGGCGTCGTACGACACTGCATCTGCTCTCACCAAGCTGAATACCCACCATCCTTCTTGCTACCCCCCCCCCCCCCCCCCCCTCCCCAATGCATGCATTAGTATCTGTACCTGCATGAAATTGATTATATCTGCATGTGGCTGGCTCAGTGTCATGGCTGCTCAGTGTCATGGTTGCTCAGTGTCATGGTTGCTCAGTGTCATGGTTGCTCAGTGTCATGGTTGCTCAGTGTCATGGTTGCTCAGTGTCTGCTCAGTGTCATGGTTGCTCATGTCATGGCCGCTCAGTGTCATGGTTGCTCAGTGTCATGGTTGCTCAGTGTCATGGTTGCTCAGTGTCATGGTTGCTCAGTGTCATGGTTGCTCAGTGTCATGGTTGCTCAGTGTCATGGTTGGTCAGTGTCATGGTTGCTCAGTGTCATGGTTGCTCAGTGTCATGGTTGCTCAGTGTCATGGTTGCTCAGTGTCATGGTTGCTCAGTGTCATGGCTGCTCAGTGTCATGGCTGCTCAGTGTCATGGTTGCTCAGTGTCATGGTTGCTCAGTGTCATGGTTGCTCAGTGTCATGGTTGCTCAGTGTCTGCTCAGTGTCATGGTTGCTCATGTCATGGCCGCTCAGTGTCAGGTTGCTCAGTGTCATGGTTGCTCAGTGTCATGGTTGCTCAGTGTCATGGTTGCTCAGTGTCATGGTTGCTCAGTGTCATGGTTGCTCAGTGTCATGGCTGCTCAGTGTCATGGTTGCTCAGTGTCATGGTTGCTCAGTGTCATGGTTGCTCAGTGTCATGGTTGCTCAGTGTCATGGTTGCTCGGTGTCATGGTTGCTCAGTGTCATGGCTGCTCAGTGTCATGGTTGCTCAGTGTCATGGTTGCTCAGTGTCATGGTTGCTCAGTGTCATGGTTGCTCAGTGTCATGGTTGCTCAGTGTCATGGTTGCTCAGTGTCATGGTTGCTCAGTGTCATGGCTGCTCAGTGTCATGGTTGCTCAGTGTCATGGTTGCTCAGTGTTGCTCAGTGTCATGGCTGCTCAGTGTCATGGTTGGTCAGTGTCATGGTTGCTCAGTGTCATGGTTGCTCAGTGTCATGGTTGCTCAGATTTAAGTGTGCATTTTGCTGCTGAGCGATACTATAACCTATGAGGGTAATAATATTCATACACAGTCGCAGTTCAACAACTTGGTTCACCTCAGCATTGGACCAGATGGACACAGACTACGGTTCTCCATTCAAAGAGGGTAAAAGTTGCAGACATCATTCTCTTTATGGCCGGCCATGTATTCATTAATATTATATTCCTGGCTCTAGGATAAGTTTGAACTTCACCTGGGATGTTACTGTTTCTGTGCATGGACTGGTGCAGGACAGAGTCACTGTTCAGACCAAGACTTCCTCCAATGGTCAGTTCAGACCAGCTTCTCTTTCGTTGTGGTATTGTTTATGTGTTTATCATTAATATTGTTTATTGTTGTTATTAGTATTATTGTTTTTGTTATTATTTACACATAGTTATTATTTATTTATTAGTTCTTTTTTGTTATTATTACTTAATTGCTTATTATTAATTATTATTGTATTTATATGATATGTAGTTATTTATTTATTAATTCTTTTTTTTATTATTACTTAATTTCTTATTGTTGTTGTTGTTAGTATGTTGTTGTTAGTTTTATTATTGTTTACATGTATTAATTCTTTTCTGTTATTATTACTTAATTGCTTATTATTGTTGTTGTTGTTGTTGTTAATATTATTACTATTTACACGTAATTATTTATTTATTAACTCTGTTATTTAATTGCTTTAAGTTTATTAGTATTTCGTATACCCAGGGGGGAGGGGAGGGGGGATGTCATTATATTGGCTTCACCTCTGTTCTAACAGAAATGCACCCAACATGCCTCGAACCTTCTCTAAGATAGTTAACTGGAAGCCCAAAAACTGTTATATACAGACCGTGAAATAGATCTTCTATCTATCTTCCACTTATCTCCCCTAAACATAACTTGAATGCTATTTGCATAGTTTTTGACTCCAAATTGTCCAATGCATTGCAGAGACAAATCTGTTTCTCTGTTCTTAAAACATCCAAAGCTGGTAAAGGATCGTTTTCACACTTGTATGTGTACAGTGAGTTTAACTGATCCAGACGTGCATTTACTCTGCAAAGAAGTGATTTACTGACTTTTGTGACATTAGTGAACAGGTCCATAACTAACTACTCGTGGTTTAGGTGTGTACACATATATTAGTATGAGGTTACCTTCAACAATTCCAGGAAACAACTTATATTAGTTTGACCCCTACATATTTTTAAATGGCAGCCGATAAAAAGAACCCTTATATCTATCACTTCGGCAGCTTGTTAGTATCGTAAACAGAATCTTGAAGCTGATTTTTCCCCCTGTGCCTTGAATCTTTCGTGAAGGTAGTAAGCGTGGAGCCTAAAGAACCGTTAAAGCCATGAATTTTCCCCGTCAATATCTTGTATCTATCTTCCCTCACAGAGCTTGCATATAGCGGTGAAAAAAAGAGAAATTAAGCAAGTGCAGATCACGATGGTGTAGTCATCACTGTCATTTTTCAATGAGCATGCCGTTTCTGATGATTCATACCAACTCACATGAATGCCACCTGCTTATAATTTCACTCATTTCACAGTAAGCATTTGTTCGTTATGATTGAGATTCCAAACTATTGCCACCATTAACCCGTTCATTAACTTAGCACCATCTCTGTGTCATAAGAACTTGAGGTCAACAAAACCAGGTCATTATATACTTATAATGCATGTGTATCAGTGGGTTTCCTCATAAGCGTATTCTTGTGATGATTAATAGAACTTAGCTGAGCCACCAACAACTGCACATTTCCTTACCAAGAAGTGCTCAGTTGATTTCCTCGGAAGTTAGTTTCAACAAAACCAGGTTACAACTCATAATACACGTATCTTATGTGGGCTTTCATCTCTCCAAGTAGTAGGTAAGCCTGGGCTTTCATCTCTCCCAGTAGTGGGCAAGCCTGGGCTTTCACCTCTCACAGTAGTGGGCAAGCCTGGGCTTTCACCTCTCCTAGCAGTAGGCAAGCCTGGGCTTTCATCTCTCCCAGTAGTGGGCAAGCCTGGGATTTCACCTCTCCTAGTAAGGTAAGCCTAGGCTTTCACCTCTCACAGTAGTAGGTAAGCCTGGGCTTTCACCTCTCACAGTAGGTAAGCCTGGGCTTTCACCTCTCCCAGTAGGTAAGCCTGGGCTTTCACCTCTCCCAGTAGTAGGCAAGCCTGGGCTTTCACCTCTCCCAGTAGTGGGCAAGCCTGGGCTTTCACCTCTCACAGTAGTGGGCTTTCATCTCTCCTAGCAGTAGGCAAGCCTGGGTTTTCACCTCTCCTAGTAGTAGGCAAGCCTGGGCTTTCACCTCTCCCAGTAGTGGGCAAGCCTGGGCTTTCACCTCTCACAGTAGTGGGCTTTCACCTCTCCTTGTAGTAGGCATGCCTGGGCTTTCATCTCTCCTAGTAGTAGGTAAGCCTGGGCTTTCACCTCTCCCAGTGGTGTAGGTAAGCCTGGGCTTTCACCTCTCCCAGTATATAGCCTGGACTTTCACCTCTCACAGTGATAGGTAAGCCTGGGCTTTCACCTTTCCCATCATTTGCTGATTCATTGACCCAGTTCCTTCAGAAAAATCATGGATTTTTCCCGAATAACTCCCAAGGTCTCGTACGCATGCAATAAACTTAGTTCTATTGCTAACAAGGGCTATGGCTACTTGACTATAAAAACAAACAAATAGAAGCAAAATTGTATTACCTGTCAAAGTGAAACAAGAATTTACCAGTGTAGACCACAAGCATTTACAGTGATCCTTAATCTATTAATATAATGAACAATATTACACTGTTTATATATATATTACACTGTTTATAATATATATATAATATGTATATTTGATGTTGATTGATGTTGATTGCAAGTCCAAAATTGCATCTCTTTTTTAAATTTGTTGTTTACTAGATTTACCGATGTAGACTACAAAGTATTAAATGGTCTACATTGATATATTTATGACTTCTTGTTTAAACTATTTTGCAACCAAATTAGGAATCTAGCTCAAATGTAAGTTGATTGTTGAGACAATTGTTTCTATTTATTTTTAACAAATCAAAGTCTCAGAATTATTTTTACCTCAAGAATTATTTTTACCAAATCAAAGTCTCAGAATTATTTTTACCAAAGCAAAGTCTCAAGATTTATTTTTACCAAATCAGTCTCGAGAATTGTTTTTACCCTAGAACAAAGTCGCGAGAAGTCTTGTTGCATCTTGGTTCTTACTTTTGATGTTTTTGTTGTTGTTGTTGTCACTGTTTAGCACCGGGTGAAGTCTTGGAGATGATGTCTGGTATTCCTCAACTTCTGGACAAGATGATGTTTGTACATGGTGCCAAAGATGGACTTCTACAATTGTTTTTGTTGTTCAAACCCAAGATTTCTACAGAACCATGATTTATTTATAAATAACAGACAATTATATATTAATAATGGTGACAATTTTGGAATTGGCTGATTCTACTAAAGTTCCATGCCTTAGGCAATCATCAGGAACAATGAGGAACTGAGATAGGTGTGTATGAGGTGGAACAAGTGGATATTTAAATGAGGTGATGGTTGACAGATATAGGCATCAAGGAGGAGGAACTTGTGTCTGCACTTTGAGAAGAATTCAGATAGTTTGCTGAGAGTTGTTTGATTAGAAGTGGAGTTTTTTGTTGTGATACATAAGTTACAGCATTTTGGTAGGATGGTGCTCTGTCGATGATGAACCATTTTATGTTGTACTGCATGTGTGTTGGCAGCTGAGTTTCTATATGAATTTAGGGAGTTCAGTGCTGTTTCTTTTGTCTTCATGGTTGTGAGTGAACTTTTGGCTCGTGTAACATGCTTTGAAAGTTGTGTCTGAGTCCAGTGCAGTGTTTCTCATCGTGATTGGTGGAGACAGTGGCTTTGTAGATAACTGATGAGGGAGACAGTTTTCATCCAGTGGGCAGTTGTTCTTGCTTTGCAGCTGCATGTCTTGCTAGGCCCCAGTTGTTGGTGGATGGAGTTTTGTAACTTCTTGTGTGTCTTGACGATACTATTCATGTTTCTGGGGCAAGAGTAGCTGAACTTGGTTTGTGGAAGTGTTCCTTTTGTGAAGTGGAACTTTAACGTTGTGGAAGTGTTTCTTTGGGAAGTGGAACTTTAACGTTAAGGAAGTATTTCTTTGGGAAGTGGAACTTTAACGTTGAGGAAGTGTTTCTTTGGGAAGTGGAACTTTAATGTTGAGGAAGTATTTCTTTGGGAAGTGGAACTTTAACGTTAAGGAAGTGTTTCTTTGGTGGAACTTTAACGTTGAGGAAGTATTTCTTTGGGAAGTGGAACTTTAACGTTAAAAGGAAGTGTTTCTTTGGGAAGTGGAACTTTAACGTTGAGGAAGTGTTTCTTTGGGAAGTGGAACTTTATTTCTTTGGGAAGTGGAACTTTAACGTTGAGGAAGTATTTCTTTGGGAAGTGGAACTTTAACGTTGAGGAAGTATTTCTTTGTGAAGTGGAACTTTAACGTTGAGGAAGTATTTCTTTGGGAAGTGGAACTTTAACGTTAAGGAAGTGTTTCTTTGGGTAGTGGAACTTTAACGTTGAGGAAGTATTTCTTTGGGAAGTGGAACTTTAACGTTGAGGAACGCCTTTTCATGTTGGGTTCACATGTTTACTGAAGGGTGGATTTATCTGTCTGCCTCTGGTTGCATCGGTGCTGTTTGTCGTTTTTCGTGGTTTTTGGTATTGCATTTGGTGTAGGTAAAGCATTGCATGGAGGGATTTTTGGTAATCGGTGAGAAATAAACGCAGACAGCAATTCACTCGCACTGACAGCATACACTCGTGAGAAATACCTCAGACACCGGCTAGGTGGACATAAACAGCATTATGACCAGCAGGAACCTGGCGAGGCTGAGGACACATCAACACAGAAGGGCATAATTAACGAAGGTGCTGTCACTGTCCGAGATGTTGGCGATTCGTGTGTTGATAGATGGAGGGAGCTGCTTGATTATAGATGGAAGAGGATTTGATCTTTTGTTGACAAGAGAATGTGGCTGTTTGGCTTGCGGTATGGCTGGCGTCACATCAAGGAAGTTGGTGATCTTGATGTTGGTTTGGATGGTGATGTAGAAGTCGAAGGCATGGAGATGGGTGTAATTTCTTTATTCATCATTTTACACTGCTTTGGGGATGTGTTTTTGAGGTATTTGTTTTGTGTTTTGTAGTGTGGCAAGTTCATCATCTCGTTAAAGCTTGATGTTGTTTTCTGAGCTTAGTTGCAAGTGATGATAGTACAACGAGCTCAGATCTCCGCTCCATCATAACTTCCCATGGTGATGCTGAAGAGGTCAGTTGAGTTCCGGCCCACTGAACAGTGCTGATTTATGTGCATGCCAGATAATTCCAGCTTCCTCATTGTTGGTACGTTGTTGAGCAAACTGTATGGCATCTGAAAGCAGGTGTTTTGTGATTGAAGGCGACGTCAATTATGCAATGATGTCGAAAGTGATGTGTGTGACAGGAATGTTGGAGAACCACTTGATGACGGAGGAAGTGGATCCATTTTCAACCCGATCAGGACATATAACCCCCCCCCCCCCCCCCCCCCCGTACATATATATAACCCCCAGACAAAAAAGGACAATTACCACCTTGACAAATCCCCCCCCCCCCCAATGCCAATTATCCATTAGGACATATACTTCCCATCAAAAAAAAATTGTATAAGGTTTAGGGTTAGTGGTTTATGGTTAGGGCATTAAAATCCCTTTCACCCTACATGTTATAGGTGAAAATATTTATGGGTTGGGTAAATGTCCAGGGGGTATTTGGCACGGTGGATATTTGTCCAGGCGTTAGTGTTTTTTGTCTGGGGGGGATATGTCCTAGAACCGTTTTCAACAGGAAATCATTATACAGATGGAGGTTATGATACCTATCTATGACTTGATCAGGTTGATTAGCTGGCAACTACTCACCGACACAACTTTCAAGCCTCAAGTTCTCAGCTCTGCAAAGCTGCTGCCACCAACCATGATGAAGAACACTACATTGGGCTCACTGACACAACTTTCAAGGCACGTTACACAAGCCTCAAGTTCATTTTGAACTCCTCTCTCTCTGAGTAGATGATGTGGATTTTTTCCTTGTGATGCATAAGTTAGTGTTTTGATGTAGTTGTAGGGTGCTCTATTGATATGGACCACTTCATGTTGTACTCCGTGTTGGTATTTTTGAGTTGCCATATGAGGAGTTCAATGCTGTTTCTTTTGCCTTCATTGAGATCGTTTGTATATAAGAGCTGTTTGTTTGTCTGAGTGCAGACATAAATTCCTTCTCAAACCTCAAAATAACCCACTCAACGACACCTACATAATATATCTGTAAACCATCCCATCTATCAAACTGTCAATTATCACCTCATTTACATATCCACCATTTCATCTTAAATATATCTGTCACCTCAGTTCCCCATCCCCCCTCCCTCCCCCCCCCCTCCCTCCCCCCCCCCCTCCCTCCCCCCCCCCCCTCGATGATTGCTTACACATGAAAGTAGAAACAGCCAATTCTAGATTTGAATCTCTTGATCACTTCATTTCAAACTTTGATCCAAATAATTCATGCTCTTATCATTTCCTACTATATATGTCCATGTAACAAATGCAATTCCCGAACTTCCACCTCTTGAATCTGGCTATATATATATATACTTCATTTTGACTTGTAGACCTTCAGAATCAGTACTCTTTCTCCCTAATCACTGTCACCACTTATGTTTCTATATAATTATATGTACTGTAAAATAATAACAACAACAACAATAATAATAAAATTTAAAAAAATGTTATGCTTAGCATTGAGCACTGTTTGAGCACTGTTTGTGGCCTACAGTGACAAACCACTTTCATTAGTATAATAATAAACAGCAAACAAACATGAATGATAAATAAACAATTATCATAAAAATAAGTATATAGATAATCAATCACTAGCAGATCGACTAGAACCCAGTACAGCTGCAGTAAGGAGAAAATGATGGGAACATGGTATGGTTCTTCACTGGCTCGAATTTATTTACTTCCTTGCCACCATCTGATCGTTATTATTCTTGTGTAGCCTCCAGACTTTTTTTGTGCAACTGACCATAAGCGCCGCCATCACCCAGCTCTTCTAATTGTACGAATTTTGTGCATGCGCAAAAATGTTGAAAGACCGCATGGAAATTTCCTTTCTTTTTTTAACCTTGTTGTCGAAGCGAACTAAAAGAAGCTGGGTGAAGGTGTGTGTTAACCTGTAAAATACATGCAGTATGGGTTAATGTAAGTTATTTTAGGATGTCTGCCCAAGATGAATTTGATGTTGTGCAAGTGGAGACACCTACGGTAGAAATTAAGCTTTTTGGGAAATGGAGCTCGGATGAAGTTCACGTGAACGACATCAGTTTAGCTGTAAGCTTTTAACGATGCACACTTTCGACTTATTACATTGTGCAATGGCTGTGCGTGTCTTCAGGACTACATCACAGTTAAGGAGAAGGGATCTGTCTATCTTCCCCATACTGCTGGCAGGTATGCTGCCAAGAGGTTTAGGAAAGCTCATGTGAGTTCCATTACGTGATTACACATAAAGGTGTTATAAAATATCCATAGCAACTGTGCTTAAGGTTGCTTCTATTTTATTTGTGTCACATTATGCACACCTGCATTTATTCTTCTATTCTGCCTGGTCTTGTGAGCCAGACCTTTTACCAAATCACCAAATCACTAGGCTGTTGAATGTATGCGGACTAGTGGACTAGTAATGTGTTTTTTTTGTGTGTGTGTGGGCCTTTGCATTGAGTTATGCTCTTTCACGGTTATAGCAGATACCAACCACGATGGCGGAAAGAGTTCACATGAACTGATTCCCCCCCCCCCCCCCCCCCCATCAGTTGAAGGTGAGCTGTTTGCAAGCATACTCAAGATTGTCTTAGGAGAGTTTGGCTGGATGTTAGATCTCGCTACCAGGATCAGGATCTTCTAAATGCGTAAAGGGTAGGCTGATGATGCAAAAAAAATGCAAAAAAAAAAAATTAAATCACCTTCTCAATAATCAACTTCAATTTTTATTCACTTGATGTTTCGAGTAGATGCTCTAGTCTTTATCTGGAGCATCTAGTCGAAACGTTGATGAATAAAATTTGAAGTCGATTATTGAGAAGGTGGTTTTAATGTTATGTCAACTGAGAATTCATTGATTTTTTCTTCTTTTCTACCATTCATGCTGATGAAGACGGAAGTATTTCAGTTGAAACGTTGGCTTCAAAAAAGCTGATTTAGAGATCCAATCTTAGCATATTATGTCATGGATGGTATCCTACAAAAATATGCTGTCACACATTCCAAGTTGCGAAGATGTAATGATGATATCGTTTGCTTCGAGGCAGGTACTGATGTTATGTTATGTAGGCGGGTTTTTTTTTACCACACCTCAATGCTGTTTTCACTTAACTTTGTATTTGGGGTCTATAGAAATGTGTCAACATTTCCCAGGACCTTCTCTAGCACAGGAATTTGGTAAAGGGTCTAGCTAGCGCTCTCGTCTGTTGTGTATTGTGACTCTTCATCGTCAATGCACTGTTTCCTTCCCTCTCTTGCTTGCTTCCTTCCTCTCTCTCTCACTTGCTCTTCTTTTCCTCTCTTCTTCCTCTCACCTATCACTCTTGCTCTCCCCATTCCTCCTCCCCCACCCTCCTAACAGTGCCCTGTGGTGGAGCGATTCACAAACTCTCTGATGATGCATGGCAGGAACAATGGGAAGAAACTCATGGCAGTCGTTATTGTTAAGCATGCCTTCGAGATCGTCCACCTGCTCACTGGAGATGTATGCACTGTTTATTGCGTCTTTTGTTTTGGGGAGATGTCTTTGTCTCTTGGTATTATTGATATATATATTTTAATGGGGTGCATTTTGGCTTGAGCAGGACAACGTGGTGTGTGTGTGCTTTAAATGTGGCCTAGCAACACAGTAGGGGGTTACCATGGTCTTATCTTGGGGAGGGGGGATACCAGGTTATGTTTCCCCCCCAAAGATGATATCCCCCCACCCACCAAAACATATATATATATATATATATAATAATAACAACATATCCAGATAAAATGCTGGATTAAGAATTCATGAATGTTTGTGATGTGGAGAAGTTATATCTCATCTAAATTCTACTCATGAGTGTGTGGAATAGTCCAAACAAGTAACTGGACATTCAAAGCATCGCTAGCAAGCAGAGCTGAGTTGTGGTGGTAGAGAAGTCGCACTTATTTATACATGCACTGAGAAGACATTCTCCCTTGACACATGTGAACACCTCTAATTAAAACTCCCTTGACACATGTGAACACCTCTAATTATAACTCCCTTGACACATGTGAACACCTAATTAAAACTTCCTTGACACATGTGAACACCTAATTAAAACTCCCTTGACACATGTGAATACCTCTAATTAAAACTCCCTTGACACATGTGAACACCTAATTAAAACTCCCTTGACACATGTGAACACCTAATTAAAACTCCCTTGACACATGTGAACACCTAATTAAAACTCCCTTGACACATGTGAACACCTAATTGAAACATCAAGGAAACGTGCATCTGACAGTTTTGGATGCCTCCTAAAGAGGCACCCACTTGATGTATATTTTTTCACGAGCCTCCCTCCATATCTTTCACAAGCCTCTCCCAATATCTTTCACAAGCCTCCCCCCATATCTTTCACAAACCTCCCCCATATCTTTCACAAGCCCCCCCATAACTTTCACAGGCCTCCCCCATAACTTTCACAGGCCTCCCCCATAACTTTCACAGGCCTCCCCCATAACTTTCACAGGCCCTCCTCCATAACTTTCACAGGCCTCCCCCATAACTTTCACAGGCCTCCCCCATAACTTTCACAGGCCTCCCCCCATAACTTTCACAGGCCTACCCCCCATATCTTTCACAATCCATGTTTCTACTTCTTTAACAGAACCCCCTTCAAGTGTTGGTGGATGCCATCTCTAACAGCGGTCCCCGCGAGGATTCCACCAGGATCGGCAGGGCAGGCACTGTTAGGAGGCAAGCTGTTGATGTATCGCCTCTGCGCAGGGTCAACCAGGCTATATGGCTGCTCTGCACAGGTTGGTCTAATTGGTTAGAGATTTTAAAGTCGTAATAATTCCTGGGTGGCAAGGTAAACAATTTATTACAACTGATTCACACTACTTGGGGTGGGGGGGGGGTCTGAAAATGTGGAGTCTTTGTGCAATGGTCCGGATTCTATACTAAAATGCTTTCTAATTTTGGAACTGCCAGTTGAAATGTGAAGTAAAATTACCCACCCCCTCCACGCACGCACATACACATAAACTCGGTTACAATTGCTACTTTCCAGCATTAATTCTTGAGTAGCTATAGCAACAGTAGTTGATAGAGAAAATGCAAACACTAAAGAATGGATGATTGTTTTTGTTGTTTAAAACAATCAAGAACACAAATGTTATTTAGAGCTACCATGCAACACTTTTTCCCTCGAAGAACTAGTTTTGAGATTTTCGCAGACTTGATTCTAGACACGAAAATAGTGCACTCAATTAATTTGGTCGAATAATAAAGTCCGTCAAGGGGCGGATATAACCAACTCACCGCCATTTGCATCTAGAGATGTAAAATGAACAATAATCACACACACACAGTTTTATTCTATTAACGCTGTATACAGCAAAGGGTAAGGCATGAATGCCCTGCAGCTATAGATCAAGGATGGTGACGGGATCAAAATTGGTGAAAGAAAAGTGTAGGAAGGAGACGCAAAGGTTTTGAGGATCAGTGCAAGTAACAAGAAGGTACTATGCATGCATCTGGCATGTTTGGGGCTGATGCCATTACTGATGCTATTCCACACAAAAAAGGGGGGAGGGGGACATTCGTGCTAATTTGAGGAGACTGTCTTGTGTAAGGATTGTTTATGGAATGTGTTGAGTGTGAACTAACAACAAACCCTGGTTGTTAAGCCTCTTGTTGTTGTTGTTATATATATATCAATGTCATTGACAGAAGTAACAATAAATAATTTATGCGCATGCGTAGCTGCACTGCCTAGCAACATATTTATTCAGGCAAGAATTTTACTAGTATGAGCACGTCTATCAATTGTCTATAGTTGTTCATAATATCCCGACGAGCTTCTTGCTGCTTATTGTCAAGAGACTTCTAGCACTTTCCCAGTCTTCAGGTAACTCCTCCACGGTCAATGAAATTTCAAAATTCCTTCAACATACCCAGCGAGTGTATTTCTGGCTTGTGAAGGATGTCAATAGTGAGTCAGTCGCAAGAATTGTTCTCATCAGTGGCTAAAAGGCTTTTTGCCATTTAGGATTCCAAATAGTTCCGTAGCAAAAAATTTCCGGGGGGGAAAGTCAAACGCTTGAGTGACCATCTCTAGTTCCTTCCTAGTTTGCCTTGAGAGACTTGCTCCTACGTAATGTACCTTGAGAGACTTGCTCCTACATAACCTGCCACGTGAGACTTGCTCCTACGTAACCTGCCTCGAGAAACTGGGTCTTTCTTAATGTGCGTTGGGTCAGAGGAAAAGTCGATGTGCATTCTCATCACGTCCACACACACTAGCACCGAAATAAACCTTACGAAGCAAAACTAATCAATCACGCCTACAAATGTGTCACACGATACACGATCAGATGTCATTACCTGCAGAGAAGAAAGAGGTGAGAGCTGAGATGCTATGCGCACTAGTTCAGCCGGCTAGATTTTGGAATAAGCATTCTTTTGGGTTATTTTGAGGACATCCCAGGAATGTTGGGTGCGGTCCTCCATGGCCATTGAAAAATTATTCTGTAGTGTTCGTTGTTTAGCAATAGTGTTTATGTTGAGTAAGTGCCTTCTTCTCAGTTAACCCATTCACAGGTGTAAGCGTATAAATACGTCAAAAGCTATTAATTGAATTAAAAATTGATTAATTGATCGTACGATCGTAAGGTTTAAAAAAAATCCAATAGAGGTAAAAAAATAGCTTTCTTTGCCTACCGAATATAAAGGCTATAGACATTCGGTAACTAAGGGGAAAAACAACGACCGTTCAGAATTCGAGCAGCTGTTTCACCGTGATCAAGATGTCCAGTCGACTAACCTTGGAAGATGTGCTTTCTCTGGTTCTGGATGATGATTTTGGACTGTCTGAGGGGGATAGCAGCGATGAAGAAGGTGGTGGCATTTCTCTTACCTTGGCCAGACCAGTGTTGACCCTGAAGCTCTGCTATCGTTCGGCAAAGTAGTCGGACCTGACTTACCTTCAAGCAAGCCTAGCGTTCTCACTCGAGCTGACGATTTGGATGAAGATGAAAGTGCTAGCGATGAAGAAGGCATTGACAGTGAGTTTAGCTATAGTTAGCTGGGCAGTGAGTGAGCAGAGCATGAACTGCAAAGGCTGTTTTAGCTTCCTAGTTCACGGGTAGTTCATGGAAAAAGATTATAATTTGAGCAATTTTTTATCAGTAGTACTGTGTATCACAAGGACTGTTTTTTCCCCTTCCAACCATCACATGGTAGACTCCACCCACCAGTAGTTTCCTTGTGTTTTGCTTCAATCTGTTGTTTGTTGCATTTATTGGTTTCTGCATGTATTTGCTCTCTGTTATGTGTTCATATTCATGTGATTCATTGTGATGGTCAGTGTTGTGCTAGCATGCATATATGTATTCACACTTCTGGAATGTTATAATTCAGATCGAAATATCAAATTGTGGTACACTGTAGATGTGAAGTAAAATGTTTTCATTCTTACGAAGACACGTTCAAAATACTCATTCCTGTGACAAGGCACTTTGTTTTAGAGTCTCCTGAACACTATTTCAACATTGTTGCCTAAGGTATTAGAGTATTCAAAGTACATCTTGTGTTTTTCTTTTCCTTGTAACCTAGAATGATAAAAATATCCATATGATAAAAATAACATTTATACATACATGAACGGTAGCTTATTAGCTAAACACACATCAAAACAAGAATTAACAACTTAGTTCAAATGAGATTAACCTCAATGAGGTTTTGTGGTATTTTTCTATGGCAACAAACACTAACCACCCTTGGTCAATACAAATGCTATCACATGTGCTATGGTTGCTAGGGGCTTTTATGAAGTATTGCTGAGATAGCAAGGCATATCTTCACACAGGTTGTGTTTATTTAGTTTTTTTAAATAAAGTCACCAGTGAAAGGGTAAGGTAGGACTACACCTGAAACCACTGAAATTTGAACATATATTTGTAGCTGTCATAGCTTTTCCCCCCTTGCTTCTGTGCAGATACTTATGATACCAACTTGTTGCTCATTCTGTGTGCTTTAAGATGATATGTGTTAAGATGATATGTGAAATGTCTCTATAGGCACATTTTCTTACAAGATACATCCAAAAAGGCAAGGGTCACTCCAAAAATTGCACCCCCCAAACTGTGGCAAGGATAATTCCCAAGTGCCTGGTCTACAGATGCCCAAATTTGGTTTGTGGCTTACCAACATTTAGCTGTGATATAACAGTGGCATATTTATCAACACATCTCGTGTTCATTAGTTCTAAGGCTCTTCATTTCCAACCGCGCAAAATATACGCAAAATCTGTGATGGTCACCTCTTCTAATCACCATAACTTGGCAATGTTTCAAGTTAAAAAAAAGATATGAAACCGTCATATCACAGAGCACTAAACGAGCTCTCAAATGAACCCTCAAGTATTAAAATTGAGTTAAGTGTGGCAAAGTTATATTTGCCACAAAATCAGAACAAAATGGATTTTCAAAATTCCTGGGAATAGGTGTTAAAGTTAGGACAATGAATTTTACAATGAAATAGCTTGGCAAAATGTG
Source organism: Cladorhizidae sp. MBARI D1340-BT2 (assembly GCA_028752905.1). NCBI lineage: Eukaryota > Metazoa > Porifera > Demospongiae > Poecilosclerida > Cladorhizidae > Cladorhizidae sp. MBARI D1340-BT2. Next base: position 43,721,313 of record JAQNBH010000016.1, on the reverse strand, counting down.
TTCTTATACAAGCTTCAGGTGTTTCTTGATATGTTCTTGTACTTCCATGCCTTTCTTGAGTTTTCTGTGCCTGTTTCCATACACATCCCCGGGAAAATTGCAGCTAGCCCTCTGAAGTAGACTGTGAGACTATCAATCACAGATTCAGTCAAGCATCCTCCCCCCACTTCAGCTTCCACACTTGGCCGCTGTCATCGACAAAGGTCTTCTTCTTCAGGCCATGCAGTATTTTCCCGATGCGCTTCAGTACATGTCCCACGCACTCCATCTTGTCAAAACAACAAAAACAAATATATAATCACCATAAATGTAAACAAATATGAAATCACCTGGATCACACTATCACTGCCATAAGGATGCTCGTTATTGAGCCGAGAGATCGACTTAGCATCCCCATCAGAGATTACCACCATGTACCACAGCTTGTTCCTCTCCACTGACCTTGCCCAAAAAATTGAGGCACCTTCCACTTCATAGCTAGAAGAACCACTGAAATTGCAGGAGTCCTGGTGCGTGTCCATCCAACCAGGAACCTCTGTGACTCGCTGCCCATGGTACGCTGAGTTTCTTTGCAAACCTTGCAGGATTTGCTCCGGACTGTCACGTCAAGTACCTGGCCTGTTTCCCACGATAGCACTGCTACCACACCATAGGCTGCCACAAATCCACGTCGGGTCCAGGTACCATCACACGTGACTGTTACATTAACAACATCATCTGGATCGGCACCCTGCAATCTGTGCAGCGCTGCAGGAGCAGACCTACAGCTCTCCATGCCAACTTCATGTGCGATTTGCTGGAGCCTGCTGTTGTGTTCGGAATAACACTTGGGGAATACTGGAGGAGGCAAGCCCATTATCCCACAGATAATCTCCAGCCCTGCACTCCCTCTGCCACACATTCTCCCTGCCAGAATAAACCTGGAATTTAAAGCTTTTGAATGCTTGCAGGGGTCAGAAAAAGCATCCTCACCTCCTGTACACAAAGGATTGGTGCACAGGAGAGAGTCGGCATAGTACATAGACCCCTCCGATTCGTCAGGTTTTCCCTAACAGTAAGCCCAGATCCACAGACATTGCAACTAGCCCGCCTATTGACGGATGCTGGAAGATTTTCCATATCAATGAGCCGTAGACCTTCATCTCAAAAAGATAATCAGGACTACAGGCTCCATCTGTAGCTGGGGAGCTTGCCGAATGCTCCAAGGAGGATGACTGTGGCTGGGGAGCTTACCGAATGCTCCAGGGAGGATGACTGTGGCTTCGCGAGTGCAAGTTGCTTCCCAGTAGCAGTTGGAACTGCCACTGGAGAAGGTGTCTCCCCACTCGTGACTACCTTCTGGAACTTCCCTAACACTCTAGGCCGCTTCTTACGACGTAGCGAACGTTGCTTGCGCTCCTTGGAGCAATCACAATCGACTCGAGAAAACATCTCTTTCAAAGAACGAACCGTTTCGACTGACTGACGCAATGAGTTGCCCAGTGGAGAGCATGGCTCAGTACTCATCGCAACAGTCATGAATAGAATCAGTGATTCCTGTAGGAAATGAGCTTCCTAGTATACGTAGTCGTCATTATATGCTGGCATGAACTTACCTCTCCGTTAGCGTTTGTCGTTAGTGTTCCTTGTTGGTTTCTCTTCAAACTTTTGAATCAATATGAGAAATTGCATGGACAAAAACCATCATAACTTTGAAATGAAGCATCCAATAGCTCTAAAACTTTAGAATTGGCTAGTAGATGTGTACAGCAACAGTTTGAACTGATTTAAAAAAAATAATAATAAAATAAAATAAAGTTTTGTTTTTCAGGTGTAGCAATGATTTTTGCTTATTTTAAGATTCTGATGGCCTGTGGTACCTTTTGCTGCAGCAGTAACATTTAAAAGTCGCAATCCCCTTCCCTTTGGTGAAGTGGCTACGCATACGTTCGGCCCTTCCATATCAAACTCTCGCATCTTATGATGCCTGCCTGGAGGCAAGTTGATAATGAAGTCAATTCACACACAAATATGTGGGCTTGAAAATTACTCTCACACTTACATAAACTTCAAGCCCCCCCCCCCCCCCCCCCCCCCCCCCCAATTTTTTTTTTTCCCCCGCTGCATTCGATGGCAGCAGCTTCTCCTTTTCACAAGCATGTTTAGCCTTGGATCTCTGGAGCATGGGTGGCTTCCCTCTCATTTTCTCTCCATCCTTCAGTTTCCTTGACACTCCATTTTGTTACTTGGTTAGCTGGTGCTGCCGTTTGCCCCGCCCTCTGGTGATGGATTCACCACCACTGCCTTTCAGCCAGCAACAGTCGGCAGAGTGAAGGTGCTCTCGGGAGAAGCTCAATAAAACGAACCTGCTTGCCAATTTAGTTGGCCAATTCAATTCAAACATTATAATTGCAAAAGCAAACTTTTGTACTGTGTCTATAGTTGTTTAGAATCTTATGAAATTTGGTATGTTCATAGTTCAAAATGTTCTCTACATTATGTGTGAATACTGTTACCATGGAAACCGAAAAGCCAAAGATGTGGCTTTCTCAAAGGACAAAGGTCATACATTTTGCTTTATGAGCCTATGAAAAATCAGAAAACTAATCAATCACCTTCAAACTTTTAGAACTACATCATGTTTCTATATAAGTTTCTGTAAGACAGATTTTTTAAATTTTGTTCTTAACATTTGTATTTTAATTATTTATTTATTTTCGATCTAAAACCTATGAAAATTTCAATGTTCAACGGATATATTTTTTGTTATGTTCATAATTATTAGTAAGTAATATACTTTAAAACTGTAAGAGCAGAATTTTGAATACATGTTTAGTTCAAAAGTTATGAAGCAATCATTATCAGGTTTCAAAAAAAATACGACAGTGAGACTTGACAGCTTGCTCAATCTCTATTCCAGCCTTATAATTCTCTCTCTCGTAGTCCCTGGCCTTCCGGAAGTACTTGCGTATGGTGTCTACAGAGACTGAATCAAGAGCAGGTTTGATTATTTTTTTCAACCCAGGCAATGTAAAATTTGTGTACGCTCTGGTGTAACGCTTAGCCTCTCCCCAAACTCGCTCTATCGGGTTCAATTCACAGTGGAATTTAGGCAAGAAGAGAACACGATGGCCCCTCTCGAGGAGAAAATGTTCTACAATTGTCTTTTCCATATGGAAGTCCTCATGATTCGATAAAACAATTTTCATGTCAGGACCAGTCATGGTATCAGTGTTGATTTCTCGTTCCTCCAACACTTTCCTCAGCAATACCCTTCTCCAGCATGGTCTGTGTTCTTCCTGCCCACTGTGTGTCACGCATCAAAGGCTGAGCTCCACCTGGCCGTACATTCATTCTATTGGCATTAAGGGCATCTGAAGCAAATGCTTTGTGGCAACTGCTCTGGTCAAATATCCAAAGTAGTGTATGCATGGCTGGATTGAACTTTGGACTCACTGCTATATCATCACAGTCATTGGCAAATATATTTCGGTCTATAGGGTTGACCTTCTTCAGTGCCTGTATGATATGGACATGTGCTCTGAGGTGGGATGAGGGTGTGTCTTACATACTGTGGAGGTGAGTTACACAATTAGAGCTTGTTTGCAGGGTGTGTGCAGGAATGCCACTGCGATCTTAGCAGCCTTCTCCACCTGCGCCATGAATCTAGCACTTGTCCAATAACCCTCCTTTTGTCCACCATACTCGAGGAATTCCCTGGCTTCTGCTGGGTCTGACTTTGTAGCCTCAATAAGTTCTTCCTCAGATAATCTCAGGAACCCACCATATTCATCCACAAAATCACTCGCCATGATACCAGTACCTTTAGTCTTGGGTAGAATCGCAGGCTTATCGTCTGTTCCCCACATCCATGTCTGTGCTTCATTTATACAAAAGATTGACTCGTCATGGAAAATGGTCACCAACTTCTTGTCATTTTGCTCTTCTGCTGGAGGTTGTATTGCTGGTTGGGAAGCTTCAGTTGGGAGTAGAGGTATCTCGTCACTACATAGAGGAGGAGCTTGGTGAGTACCCTGCAGCATCTTGATGGTAGACAAAAACTCACTCCGGTACTTCACCACATCTCTACGCTCATGACCATCTATGTAGATACCTTTCTTGTGAATCATTGGTTTAAGGGGGGACTATTCTAAATTTTATTATTTTTTATTTTTTTACCCGTGGTTACCACTTTAGAGCTCCGTAGATTCTGCAAACTTCATGGTATGGACTTGATATATAGCTCAAAAGATAGGTCTCACCTGATGGAGATCTGGTGCTCTATTACATGCACACCAGCACTGCAGGCTCACCTGATGGAGATCTAGTGCTCTATTACATGCACACCAGCACTGCAGGCTCACCTGATGGAGATCTGGTGCTCTATTACATGCACACCAGCACTGCAGGCTCACCTGATGGAGATCTGGTGCTCTATTACATGCACACCAGCACTGCAGGCTCACCTGATGGAGATCTGGTGCTCTATTACATGCACACCAGCACTGCAGGCTCACCTGATGGAGATCTGGTGCTCTATTACATGCACACCAGCACTGCAGGCTCACCTGATGGAGATCTAGTGCTCTATTACATGCACACCAGCACTGCAGGCTCACCTGATGGAGATCTAGTGCTCTATTACATGCACACCAGCACTGCAGGCTCACCTGATGGAGATCTGGTGCTCTATTACATGCACACCAGCACTGCAGGCTCACCTGATGGAGATCTAGTGCTCTATTACATGCACACCAGCACTGCAGGCTCACCTGATGGAGATCTAGTGCTCTATTACATGCACACCAGCACTGCAGGCTCACCTGATGGAGATCTGGTGCTCTATTACATGCACACCAGCACTGCAGGCTCACCTGATGGAGATCTAGTGCTCTATTACATGCACACCAGCACTGCAGGCTCACCTGATGGAGATCTGGTGCTCTATTACATGCACACCAGCACTGCAGGCTCACCTGATGGAGATCTGGTGCTCTATTACATGCACACCAGCACTGCAGGCTCACCTGATGGAGATCTAGTGCTCTATTACATGCACACCAGCACTGCAGGCTCACCTGATGGAGATCTAGTGCTCTATTACATGCACACCAGCACTGCAGGCTCACCTGATGGAGATCTAGTGCTCTATTACATGCACACCAGCACTGCAGGCTCACCTGATGGAGATCTAGTGCTCTATTACATGCACACCAGCACTGCAGGCTCACCTGATGGAGAAGGAAGAGGAAGCTCTAGAGCACGCAATAACTCATTTGAATAGGCGTTAAAATTTTTATTACTGGTCAGACACGTGGGTGCAAAATTGAGGGCGTTGAGCCACTCGTACCATTTTCAATTTTTTTGCACTTTGCAACTCGGAGTGGTTTCTGTGGAGGTTGCAGCGATTCAGATTTTTGAGGTCCCTCCGCTTTAGGGTCTAGTAACTTGCCTATAGTTATACCTAATGAAGCATTTTAGTATCAAAAGAGAGCACACCGGGTAAAATAAAATTAAAATTAAATAAATTAGCATCGTCCCCCCTTAAATCCAAGTCGATGCAGCCATCGAATGGCTGTTCGAAGAGAAATAGAACGTGGGAAGTGTGGCGGAAGATGATGGCTGGGAAGAAGAACTGAGTTGACATATTCGCAGAACATTGCCGCAGTCATATTCGGAGCTCCCTTCTTGAAGGCATTCTCACGCACTCTGCTGATCGTTCACGGAGTTCTTCATCCTGCAAGACCATACGTCGTTCCCATTTTCCCTGCCGACTTTCTTTGAACTTCAGGTTGTTACTAAAGAATTCTTTGCGGTAGCGGCGAATCGATCTCTCACCACACCCTTAAAATACAACAATTTTATGTAATATAGCAGCATATATATAAAAATATAAATCGAACAAACCTGTGATAGAAGAAGATTCGCGTGCAGAATCCATCTTCTGGCGCTTAAAAAAAACTCTCAAACAAAACTACAGATAGCATCTTTCGTTGGTCTCTTGTGAGAGTAAGCATCCAGTCATCAAAGACCTCTTGACCAGTGCTTTCACCTTCAGTGTTTGAGTTGTACTCCTGCTCCTCTCCCAACTCTTCATCTGGAGATCTCTGGACTTCTGCTGCTTCAAGCTGCCCTTCCTGTTCCTCTTCCCACACTTCATCTGGGGATCTCTGGACTTCTGCTGCTGTTTTCAAGCAGGTGGGAAAAACGAACATGAAAATGAAATGAACGGACTTGCCTTAAAAAAGCCAATCTTATGGTCTCTTTATTTAATTCAAAATTAGTTCATTTTAGTTGACTTGTCATGTCAATTTTAGTTGAATTGTTTAGTTAAACTGTCATTTCAAATTTATTTGAATTAATTAGTTAACTTGTCACATCAAATTTAATTGAGCCCCACTGCAAATAACATACACACTCCTTACTATTCATAACCACATATAAAACAAAGGGAGGGTTACCAAGGCAGTTGCTGGACTTACACATAAAACAAAAGAAAGGAGCGTTATTAATGGCAATTCATAACCACATATAAAACAAAGGGAGGGTTACCAAGGGAGTTGCTGGACTTACACATAAAACAAAAGAAAGGAGCGTTAATGGCAGTGTCGAATCTTCTTCACTAATGAAGTGAAGAAGCCTTGTCCAACTCTTCATCTGGAGATCTCTGGACTTCTGCTGCTTCAAGCTGCCCTTCCTGTTCCTCTTCCCACACTTCATCTGGGGATCTCTGGACTTCTGCTGCTTCAAGCTGTTCTGATGATCTCTGAAGTTCTGCTGCTCCAACCTGGGAGTATCCAAGCTGCTCTACTGCAAAAGCAGCATCCTCAAATGTCTGAGGCATCTCTGGTGAACTGCCGCTCTGCTCCTGAGCGATCGTGGAAGTCGTACTCAAGCCGTTTTCAAGTACATCCACAGCTGCTGACAATATCTTTGAGCGCTTGGATCTCATCCCCTGGGTCCTGTCCACTATTCTTCGACGTTTCTCCCATCTGTCAGACATCCTGCAGGTCGCGACTAGTTATCCAATGGAGATTGAAGAAACTCAACAAAGTATCCTGGAGATTAAAAGGGAGGCTTTTACCATTTCTGGGGTGGTCGACACAACTTGTCATAACTTTTTAATTTATTTCTCAATGCAGGTGAAATTTTATCAAGATGCAGTGTATTGAATGTGCTTTCTTTTGATATGCTCAGATTTTGCATATCTACTACCTAGGTGAAGTTATGGATCCCACCTCAGTATCAGGGGCAAATATTCTAACTCATGGCCACTTAGTCCTAACCACTTCCCACTTAGGAAGTGCTTAGAGTGATCATAGAAGTGCAAAGTGAATGGCTAAAAATATCATCAGCACAACGACTGAATTTTAAGAGAGGTCAACCTGAAGTTCTAAACATGGTATGTATATCCATATGCATACCTCCACCATGGATGGACTTAAACATGTTTTAGTCATTCACTATTTAGAGCAGGGAAAGGGCTTTCAAATGATATATTAAAATCTTGTATACATTAAAAAATGAGCAAGTTGGAATATCTCCAGATTCGGAAACCAGTGATTTTCAGAAGCCATGAAAAGTGGGGTATGGAGAGAAAAAAGTGGGATATGAAAAATGTTGTATTTTGGGGGTTCTTCTTGGTTCTTTTCTTTTCAGTGATCCACTCACTCTACATATGTGCATAAAACAAAGCAGAGAAAGGGCACAGTTTAGAAGAGTATAACTACCCTATTAGGTTGGTCAATCTTGAACATCAAGTAAAATATTTATGTGAAATCTCTGGGCTCTGAAAAGAACCAGATAAAAAAAAAAGAGCGAGGAAGCTAGAACGCTCCAGCTTCATATGTCACACCCTCCTCCTCCACATGAACCTCCTCTGCACCCTTCTTCCTCCTCCTCTTGGACTTCCTCCTCTGCTTCACCACCTCTGACACCATATAACTTTGCTGCACGAATGTGAGCCATGTCTCGCGAAGCAAGGTGAGCACTACAGAGAGGACCAGCAGTAACACCAATCTTGTCCATGACCTGGTTCAAGGACTGAATTCCGCCGTTGAAAACCATCACAGCAAGACAGGTCGCAATCTGAACGATGGATGTTCCGCTGAAGTCTGTCTTCGAGCACCTGGTCCAGATCAGACAGTTGAAGGACTCGTTGCTGTTTTGGGTGGCTCCAAGCAAGCACCTGCTGAGCAAAGACTCGTCGCACAAGTCCTCAAAAACCTTCCCAATAGCTTCCCGGTAGTCAGCAGGAATCAAGGTGTGGGTACTTGGTGGATCTTGACCGGTGGCCAGTGCTTGCTGGTACTTGCACCAACTATCAGCATCATCTGGGCAAAAATCGTGCCGTGGATCCTCATCAGTAGAGATATAGTGGTAGTAGATGGCCCAACACGCTGTCGTCATACCTGCGAGGTCTCCAGGATGGTCGACGATGGATTTCCTGTAGAGGCTCTGCAGAGTATCAATCTCGGGATCCGTCATCTTCCCATGCACTGTCCTCCTGTGCTGAACCTCGATCTCCTTCTCAAGTGCCTCGATCTCCACTTCAAGAGCCACCACTGCCATCTCTGCATCAGTGTGTGGTTCCCCATCGTCCTCCAAGACTGAAGCCCTCCCCCCACCTCTCCTCCCCCTGCCTCCCACCACCACATCCTTCTTCTCCCTCACCACAGCCCTGGCATCCCTCAAGAGTCTCCGCGCATTCTTCAAGCCCGCTGTCAGCACCTTGATCTTTTCATTGGCCCCTTGCTTATGGATGCAAGCTCCTTCTTGACTGCCCGCACACGCTTGCCCAACCGCTTTTGTATGTGCCCCACACACTCGTGCTTGGTGATTTTCACACCACTGCCGTAAGGCTCATACTTGCTAAGGGCTGCGATTGTCTTAGAGTCTCCATCCGAAATAACCTCGGTGTACCGGAGGTGGCGGTCTTCCACAGAACGCTTCCAGAGAATGAGAGCTCCAGCACACTCCATGGCTGGTGAAGACCCATCGTGATTGACTAGGCACTCCTCCCTGTGTCCATCCAGCCACACATCAAATTCCTCTGCTCCCAGTCTCGTCTGCTGCTGTAAACACGCAGGGCAGGACTTCGACATCACCTTGAAGTCGAGAACTTGTCCTGTGTCATAGGAGATGACCACAACCACACCGTGTATGGCTGAGAAGCCACGTCTGGACCAGGTACCATCACAGGTGACCTTGACATCGAGGACGTCGAGGGGCTCGGGCTCGACGCCTTTCAGACGATGAAGGTACTCGGAGGCAGCGATCATATTGTCCTTGGCAATGGACATTGAAGCAGCAGCCAGAGCCTGGTTGTGTAACATGTAGGAGCGGGTGCTAACTGGAGGGAGCATATCCATCATCCCAAAGAAGGACACCATGTACTTGCAACCTCTACCAATCTCCCTCATTGCCAAAACAGACCTGGCATTTAGTGACTTGGAGTCTGAAGAGTAGGGGTCTGATATCTTGCTCTCCTTGCCACACTGTATTAGTGCAGCAGATCTTCAAGGTCGACACCAAACCCCTCCTCTGAACTAAATCCTCCATGATGACAAGCGGGGAGGTACACACAGAGCACACACATGCCTCACTCACTACTCGACCGAGGGCTTCACAGTTCACAATACGGTAGCCCTTCATCTCCTTCACCGACTCAATAGGCTCAGTAGAAGCTTCATACTTATCAGCAGTAGCGTTAGGCTGTGAAGTGCTTGCTGCACTTTGGGAGGGTCCACTCGGAGCTATAAAGCTTCGAGAAATCGCTAACTTCTTCGATTTGACCGTCAAGGGGATTGGCCTCTCCTCCGATGTTTCAGCTTCCTCAACCCTCAACCCCAGGAGAGTGTGGAGGAGACGTTGGTTCTGTACCAAGAAGATTGAGGGTTCCAAAAAATTGCCGCGGACGCTTCTTCGCCTTGAACTTCAAAACTGGCATCTTGGTAAAAATCGAAATGATGACGGTCGCCTGACAGGATGCGCAGATCATGTGATGACAGCACAGGGCTGCGTGGTAACTATGGTAATTTGAAGCTTACTGAGAGCTTCATTTAGAGTCCATTTCCAGACTTCTATCATGAACGGTTAGGGAGATACGCTTACCTTTGGCAGGAGCGCCGTCTTCAAGATTCAAACGGTATTTTGTAGCTTGATAATGTGAAATAGCATGCACAAAAAGGTGCATAACTTCATAATGGAGCATTGAAATGCTCTGAAACTTGAAACATAACAACTACATGCATCAAGGTATAGAATAGAGCAATAAAATATATTTTGACAAAAATCATAAAAAATGGTAAAAGCCTCCCTTAAAGAAACTCAACAAACGACTTGCTTATTCACTCGCAATAGATTCGTTCGCTTGCATATTTTTCAATATTGACGATCCGTTTGCATGGAAACGATGGCCCTCTCATTGGTCACTTTTCAAAACCTCCTACGCACTACTACAATAATTTTTGCTGCTAGTCCGCGTGCTATAGGAGCATTATGCGCTAAGTAATTTTAAAATTGACTGTATAATAAGAAAGTTATTATTTTTTCAATAATTGGCCAACTAGAGTGGCAAGCACTATAGCTCTTGGCCGCAACGATCGTGTGTTGTATCGACTGCGTCAATGCGAGGGTTAATTTCAACTTTGTACCAGTATTGCAGTTTGGTGTAAGAATCGTCCGTTGAGGTCAGCAAACAAGAGCTACGTCGCTATGTCGACATCAAAAAACCTTACACACCAAGGAAGTTCCTCCAGTAGCAAATCCCTTTCTCAAGAGCGAAGGAGTCCAGTGCCACTCCATGCAAACATAGATGCCTGTGCAGCTTTCCTCTGGTAAAGGGTCACCAGAAACAGCAGTAAGACCAGGAACAGACCGTTCATGGCGACAGTTAGCGATCGTCAGCCATTTTTAAAAGCCTATTTATCTTTGCTCGCTTGCCCCATCAAGTTGGGAGTAGACTATTCTACATTGTTAGAGCAATCCACTGGGCTATGTTGAACACGGTTGATTTTCTCCTTTGCTAAATCCGCTAACATGTGCGCTGTTTTCCTGGTTGTTCGTGGTGCATGTAACTCCCAACTAGGCCTCCGTACGAATACGAAACGTCGGCCCAAATAGATATCTGCTTGCGGAGGCACGAGGTGGTGCTCCGAAGATTAAGGCATACAAGGGAAGTAAACTGCCAGTCTGAGTGATGTGTGTGCCATAAATATATGTCTGGTTGCCTTTGTTGTTGTTGTTGTTGTTGTTGATGTTACTTCTTTCACTTTGTGTAGGTGCCCGAGAGTCTGCTTTCAGAAATGTGAAGAGCATTGCTGAGTGTTTAGCTGACGAACTCATCAATGCTGCAAAGGTGAGTCCTGCTTGCGTCTGTCCTGCTTGCGTCTGTGTTTGCAGTTTATATTGTTGGCATCTTCAACTGTTGTAGCATGTGCATGAGAAGTGCATCGTTATCTGCGAGGTAGTTTTAATCATGTGGGCTAATTAGAGGCACGTCCATTCCTCCTATGTAGGTACAAAGTGACATTTGTTAGTCTCTCTGTTAATTAATTATGTGCCCACTAGTTGTCCTGGCCAAGATACAGAATACTTAACTAGTTTTCGTTGTTTATTTTTGTTTGTTTGTTTTTGTTGTTTTTTGCTTTTGTTGTTTGTTTTTGTTTGGTTTTTGTTGTTTGTTTGCAAATGTTTCAACCGAATGCTTTGGTCTTGAACATGGTAAATGGGGGGGGCAATGACTCGAGACTGCAGTGAAACTTCTTCCTGTGCGTCCTGATGAAGGCTGAAGCATTTAGGTTGAAATGTTGGCAAAGGCAGCGATCAAAAGGCGATTAAAGACGAATAAACTTCCACTGTTTTTATATAGTTTTTTTTAAATTTTATACTCGTGTTATAATGAACTATAATACGCCTCGTCCATCCATCATAGTTATATGCATGCGCAAATTTAAGTTCCTTCGGCCCCTTCTCCTCCGTCTCTCTCTACAGCTCTCCTGCTTTCTGTTACACCTGTCTAGTTATTGTTCCATGCTATGCTGCTCGCGGAGTAACCATTCTGCAGGCACTTTCTTCAGGATTCCATAGGTGCACATGCGTGTAACTACTGCACACAAATGGACGGACGGATGATTTTCCAGGATATAGCTGGCCTACAACTAAGCAAGATGAAGGGCAAGCCTTTTACTTCTTAGAGAGCCTCATTTCATGACGGAGATTGTGATATTCTTCCTGCTACTATGGAAGATCAAAGCTCACTTTTCCTTCACCTCCTCCTAGTGGCTAGTACGAACAAGCGTGAGCCTTGGTCTCGGTTAGAACTGCTCTCCATTGTAGTATATGCATAGGTGGAAGGTTGAAACACAGCTGACTAACATGCAGCACAAGGAACAAGGGTATGCAACACACGATCGAATGGATTTGGCAGAACATGTGCCCTCTGTCATATTGTGAAGCTACTTCTAGGCTTCCATGTGATATCCCTGTGAAGCACTGGTCTCGCTCTTGTTGAAGGCGTATTATTACGCACAGTAGCTGCACCGCCAAGGCAACGTACTCCCCAGGGCATGGCTAGTATTACCACGCCTATTATTAGCTGCAGTTGCCCTTTATTTATCGATACTTTTCTTGCTGGAACTTGTCGTCCTTACCCTGTCTCCTGGCAGCTGTTGCTTTCCAGCTAACTCCTCCTCCCTGTGAAGTTCCAACACGCTATAATCGGCTGGCTTGCGGAGGATACCAACCACGTTCCCGTTCCCATTGCAAGATTGTTCTCGTCTTTGGCTAAGCGGAGTCTTTCTCCATCTTCAAATACTTCTGTAGGTGGACTTACTTTGGATAGTCCCAACATGAGCTTGAGTGGCCATTGCTAGTCCTCCTCTCACTCTGTTAGAGTGGCTAGAGAGGGGCTCTCCTGGTGCGGTTTGTTTATACATAGTATTCATTTAATTTTGATAGATGAATCTTCGCGTGTTCACTAAGCTCTGCCTTGTTAGTCTTACGAGGCAAGTCAATTCATGTCACTCGGTCGATGGCAACCTTCATAGGCTTTTATGATTATGTTTTCGGCAGAGCGAACACGGTCAACTTTTACGATACACCTGGCTGATATTACTTGGATAAAATATCCACATAAAATTGGTTAAGAATAATATGCATACATTGGACGTGTTCTAAATATACAAAACTAATAATTTTCATAGAACTGCCAAACTATGAAGGAGTTTGATCACATACTTGATATTTGGTACATATGTAGATCAGATACATATATTCCTGTGGTGTAAGTTTCAGTACCCCTGATAACTGTCTACGTGGTCAACCATCCACCTGAAGATGAGCATTATTTAGACTTTTTGCATGTCGGTCTGACTTTTGGCCACGGCCATTCCTTTATTAATAGTTGAATTTGTCTATCCTTGCTTGGGCTTACACACCTGTACCTAGAGATAGCGCATCTGTAATTTAAACCTCCTCAGGTTCACGATAGCCACTAGGCAAACATGAAAATTGTATTTTTTAAATCGTTTTTTCCAGCAAAACATGTGTTTTGATATGCCCCTAACCTTAAAATAAAGTAAGATACCCTGCTTTTGATGGCAGATTTGGAATGATTGGGTATAAATTGCCCAACTTTCAGCTTCGTAAAAAAAAAAAGTACAAGCTTCTCAAAGTAACAAGAAACTGCTGATGGGACCCGAAAGGTGGGCGTGGCACATTTTCCAGAGGGGCGTAACCTAAAAACGACGCGGACTCTGGGCCTAATTTATTTTGTGTGTTCATTATCTGTACAAATTAACATTTTGATGAAGTTTCATCAAAATCTGAGAGGGTCACCTGGGAACCCCTAGCACGGAATGACCCTATTGCGCTATTGTTTAGGCCAAAGACCGTAGCATTCATTTTAGCTCTTACCTAGCTGGGACCACAGCCTTCAAGCTCGAGAATGGCAGGCAATGATTCCGTCACAGGGCCTTCCATTTTATGTATTAACCCTTTCATGGATAACTTTACTTTCATGGATAACTTTACACAGGGTTTTATTTTTTTTTCTCTAGGAAAAAAATCATATCTTTTCAGAAAAGTAATGAAGTACCTAGCAACCATAGTCTATGAGAAAGACCCTGCTTTGAGGATCGTTTTGCACCCAATCATGGTTGCCAAGGAACAAACCACAGTGCCATGAATATCATTATGATGTGTTAACACCATTTTGTACTGTATTTTCTATACAAAGATATGTTACAATTTAATATATAATACTGAATTCAGTACACACAAAAAAATATGATGTAATAAGCATTTATATTACATATACCTATAATAATAGCTAACCTATAATAATAGCTAACCAAACACAGCCAATGTTTAGATATAAAAACAATATGATGTAGAAGGGCCTTGAGGGGATACCACATACTGAGATGATGAAGGGCCTGGAGGGAATACCATTGACACGTAGGACGAGCGGGTGCAGCAGCCACACCACTCTGGACCCCTATATCAGCATCAAATGCTTCACCAGCATCTATATGAAAGGAGAAACCTGCAATTACTTTCAGTCAAGGACCTCTAGGCCTAGCTGCTCCACTACCCATATCTCCCTCTCTGTCAGTGTCCTGCTATATCTATAGCCTCACCATATACTTCGTCTATGCCATATTGATAGCCCTATAGCCATAGTCAAACCCTAGTTCTATAGCTAGACACACCCCTTCTTAGTAATCTCAAAACCCAGAAACTACACAGGAAGGGGAAAAAGTCCCAAACAACTATTCAATATCATATTTTTATTTATATATATTTACACTTACTACTCACCTTGGGACAGTTCTTGGTTCTCCTCAGCATCTGTAGAGACACTATCATCGACAAAAGGCGCATCTACGAAGGCGCTACGGCTACCACTAACTATAGGCTCAGAAATGACAACTCTACTCGGAGCTGCTCCTCAGGAGCTACAACTCTTTCTCCATGGTACGCATGGACCTCTTATCCTTCGTTGCAACTGGATTCGTTCTCAGAGAGACTAAAATCACTGTTGTAGCACATTGACAAAACATCGCTCAAGGTGAACTTGGAATCCATTTTTTACTTCAAGTTTGAGGTCACGCCCACCATAGTTACCGAAGTAGTACGTCAACGATATTAAATATATAGCTAGAGCAACTCTCTGGGCATGTGCTGGTACAATCAGTATGCGTGTAGCTGCAACGGTCGATCTGTAATAAATATTTTTGCGAAGTTTGTTTGCTCTCGCGTCATATGATGCTTACATCCATGAAAGGGTTAAACAATCTGTTGCCTTTAGCTAGAGCTAGCCACACATTGCAACTACTCACTTCTTTTTAGCCTTTTGTCAAAGACGCTTGCAGCTGTAGATTTCAACGACAATGTGTGCCGCTATAATCCTCTCTATCTCAGCAACTGCAGTGATATTCTAGTGGAGTATGATTAGATGCATACAGCCTTGCTAGCCAACAGCTTGACGTAGATTTCTCCGTGCGGGTTCCACTGTAGCTTTCTTTATAGTATCTTCCAAAGTTGTGGCCTTTGTGTGGGTATATCCGCTATCATCAGGAAGAGATACACGCACACATGCAGCTATATCCGCCATCATCCCTATTGAACAATTTGGATAGGCATATATTATACAATATATGTTGGGGGGAAGTAGGCAGATACACAAGATCTTAATTAAGATGAATTTCATGTTGCTGTTTTCTGCTGCGGTTTATTACCTTTGCGAAGGTTAGGAGTTCATATCAGCTATGGCCATTATATTTAACCCACTCACCGTCATAAGCGTATATATACGTCCAAACCACATAATTATCGGTGAAAAATCATTAAAAATCAATCGTTCGGTTGTAAATTAAGATATGAATATCAAAAAATAGCTCAATTCTTGATCTACGTACGTGCCGAATATAAGAGCCGTACGGGTTCGGTAACTAAGGTAAAGTAAAATTGAAATCGCTGACCGTTCACTTTTTGATCAAGTTGGAAATGACGGTCAGACTAACTTTAGAGCAAGTTCTTTCTAGGATTCAAGACGACGACTACGTCCTATCAGAGGACGAAAGTAGCAGCGAGGAAGGTGAAGTAATCTATTCCTAACTTGGGAAGAGTAGCATTGATCCTGAAATTGTGCTATCGATGGGTGGGAGATACTTTTGGACAATTTTCTGGCGAGAGCGGTGCCGCTCGATAGTCTGTTTGGGCGGAGGAGAGTCTAGCAGTGATGAAGAATACTATGCCAGTGACTTTTGTTTACTTGCTATATAGCTAAGTAGCTAGCAAGTAAAGCATGTTCTGGATAGAATGGTTTAGCTGTTCTTTCGTGGGACAATCCATTCATTAGGTCGAGGAGGCAATACTTTTTGTTTATGTTGACATTATTCTTTTTAGGTATGGTGCAACCAACCCCTTCACTGTCACCCTTCCTCATAGCCACTTCTTATGGAGTTCATACTCCTTCGGTTCATACTCATTCAAGGCCTGTTGGTCAGCGTAATCGCAGAGCTAGGAGTAGTCAACTTGCACATCTGAGTACACGTAGTCAAGTAACTTCCAGTATTCATTTGGATACCTCAATGGCTTCTTGTACCAGTCATGTTTGATGCTACATACATTGTGTACCAAGTGTTATAAGAGTAAATGAAATGTGAAAATATATATTCCTAGATGGTGTCTATACATTACATTGTGGTAGTGTGTGGTAGTGTGGCACAATGATGTCTTCTTGTATGTTGCTGGCCAGTATCTTATCAAGCCTCCATCACTGTCTGAGTGGCTGAAAACAACTTGATTATATACCATACTAGAGGGGGAAATGAAATAAGGCCATATACGTGTGTGCACGTACATAGATCATATTGCTACAATTGTTAATTATCTGTGAAACCAGAACTCAAAACTTCTAATTAGATTCATGACATTGTGGTTTGTTTCTATGGCAACTATAGGTTACCACAATGTTGGGTCGTTACAAGGGCTTTCATGTGAACTATGGTTGCTAAGGACTTTAGTCAACCTTTGCTGAAATAGCATTGCATATGTTTATGCAAGTCAATTTTTTGTAATTTTTTAAAATAAAGTCAACGGTGGAAGGGTTAAGCACTAGTTTGAGATGAGATAAAGAATTTTCATGTTTGTTGTTGTTGGGTGTGGTGCTTTTTTTTCTGGGGGGGGGGAAGGGGAAGGGGGTTAAGGTTCAGAATGCCATTTGAAATCAGGGTTAGACTAATGTAGTGTGTTCTACCGAAACCCTGCCCCCAACTTGGAAGAATACCGGTGTTTATATCATTATATAAAAGTTTGCCCTGATGAAGACGGAAGTGAACAAAAAAAATGATCTATAAAGAAAATCCTTAAAGGTTGTCGAGGTCAGAGCATACTTCTGACTTGAGTTCACCCCTTAATTTTGTTCCTCTTGTCTTCCTTGACAGGGCTCTTCTAACTCCTATGCCATCAAGAAGAAGGATGAATTGGAACGAGTGGCCAAGTCAAATCGCTGATTACATGACTTTGTAAATTGTTGCATTGTTTGTGTGTTCTTGTTTGCAAGTGATTTTCAAGTGATGGCAAGTATACATGTATGGCACGCTATCTGTTCATGTATTAATAGGATGTACACATAATGTACACATAAGAAGCTCTCTCAACTAAATTAGCTCATCAGATTGACTCTTGAGGGGGAAGGGGCATGACTATTATCGGACAGACCCTGAGGGGAAGAAACAATCTATTATCAGACGGACCCTTGAGGGGAAGAAACCATGCAATTATCAGATGGATCCTTGATGGGGGAGGAAATCATTATCAGACCGACTCTTGCCGATACCAGACTGACACTTGACGATGATTGGACCGACTCTTGAGGGGGAAGTACTATTGCAGTTTGGGCGTTAACATCAGCAGATGTTGGTGTAGAGATCTGAGAAGCATAAAGTGGCTTAGTTACAAACGGGGGGGGGGGGGAAGTTGACTGCCATCTTATAATCTTGCCCAAGGAGCTGTTGTTTCAAGCTCGAGTGTGGCACACTCCCAAGCTAGGCACTGCTTTCTTTTCTTGCTGCATGCCAACCTGCCGCTCTCATGTCCAGGTGCCCATTTTGTGTAAAGCATGCTTGGCTTACGAGGAGTTGTGTGCACTGGCCAGGTATGGATGATCTAGGCCCCAAATTGGAATATCTCGTTTGGCTAGTTGATTGACATGACAACTTACAACAAAACTGCTGCTTGCATTGCACAGGTGGGGTTGTGGCTTTCAATCACGGTTAGTGAACATTGCCTGATGAAGGAGAGGTGCTATTGACCATCAAAAAGGTCCATGAAGCCACACCCTTCCCTTTCTTAGGTATTGTAACTGCCACATGTACACAACCGCACAAAAAATAAAATAATGGGGGGCAGAGATTACTGATTGTTGACATAATGAGGGGGTTGTGCTGGCCTATTGCTATATATACCCTTTACCCAAATCGGTACAGTAGAGCAATTTGATGGAAGTCGTACAATGTGAGACTAATCATGAGTGCTAAGTGCTGTGGCCACACCCACTGAAAGTGATGTTGAAAAACAGAATAGCATAATTATATAGTTATGGTTTTTTAACGCATTCATGATCATGTGAAAATGCCAGCTAGTACAATATTTGCGGGACTAGTGCAAATTGTTCTAAAATATTCGAGGTCACATGTATTTGAATACATGACTTTGTTCTAGAATATTCCAGGCCACATGTATTTGAATACATGACTTTGTTCTAGAATATTCCAGGTCACATGTATTTGAATACATGAGTTCTAGAATATTCCAGGTCACATGTATTTGAATACGTGAGTTCTTGAATATTCGAGGTCACATGTATTTGAATACGTGAGTTCTTGAATATTCCAGGTCACATGTATTTGAATACATGACTTTGTTCTAGAATATTCCAGGCCACATGTATTTGAATACATGACTTTGTTCCAGGTCACATGTATTTGAATACATGAGTTCTAGAATATTCCAGGTCACATGTATTTGAATACGTGAGTTCTTGGGTCACATGTATTTGAATACATGACTTTGTTCTAGAATATTCCAGGTCACATGTATTTGAATACATCTAAAATATTCCAGGCCATATGTATTTGACTTTGTTCTAGAATATTCCAGGTCACATGTATTTGTTGAATACATGAGTTGTTCTAGAATATTCCAGGTCACATGTATTTGAATACAGGAGTTGTTCTAGAATATTCCAGGCCACATGTATTTGAAGACAACTAGTGCAGAGTGAACCATGGCTAAGAGACGAGCCTCCTTGTTTAGTTTGTGTCAAAGTACACACGAGACCTGAGGAGAAGGCAGATCACAACCAAGAATCTGATCACTAACAGGTTGAAGATAGCCCAGAAGAATCTGAACATGCATGCCATGGCCATGATCCATTACATGTGATGTCAACATGAGCCCCCCCCCCCAAAATTGTGATCCCTGTATAATAAGAGTTATTAAAAACAATTGTGTATTGTCAGACACTGGCTGTTTAATTTGACTCACTCAAGCTGAAGTATTATGCAAAAAATATACCCATTGTGTTTTTCAACCTGGAGCCAATGAAATAGCTTTATATATACTACTTTCCAGTTAACATCAAATACCCAAAAGCCAAAATGGATATCAGCAAGCTTTCGAAACAGTTGGAATTTTCATGGCTGCATAACCTTCCAATTTCAGATTCTGTAATTTGCCACGCTTCATTGATCTTGATGCAAGAATTGAAAGTTCATTCCCGTCTGATGGGTTCAGAAATTGGGGAAATGCTCTGTGCAAAACCAAGGGTTTCCGTAGATGTGAGAACTTGCTATGTAACAAACATGCAGTTACCAGGTCACATGATGAGCAGCTGAAGGAGCAGCTCAAGAGTCAAAAGGAGTAAAATAGGAACTGACTCTTGATAATTGTCCAAAGTATATTCCATCTGGTCCGCCAAGGCATTGCCCTTCGTAAGGGCAAGCAAAAGGAGGATTCAATTTTCAAGCAGCTCCTCTTTCTCTGAGCTGAAGACAATGAAGTGCTTTGAAAGTGGATTGAAAATTCCGGGTCAGAATGAAATACCACAAATCGTGGCGCTGTGTGGTATAGCAAGTGACACAGCTGAATCTGGATGCCTCAGTATCATGCCTGGTAGGAGTACTGATGCAAGCAACATTGAACTTGTAATTTGCATTCGTTGGGTGGACAAGGAGATGACAGTACGTGAGGAATATATTAGTCTGATGCCAGTCACTCAGACAAATGCAGATGTCGCTTGCATAACTGATGTTTGACCACAACTGGAACAAATAATTCGGTTGCTGCACAAATCAAGAAACTGAATTAAAAAATGCCTGCTGCTGACCTCAGTTTTCAGGGCAACAATAAAAAAATATTCCCCTGCTGAAAGATATACTTTGCTTATGAAACCTCTAAATTAACAAGAAGAGCATACATATATTATGCAGAATTCCACAGAAAACGAGAAGAAACTTTCTGGGACAAATGGAATGTAATCTCCATATACGATATGGACTCACCAATTCTTGAAAATCCTCTGCCTAACAAGGTAGACTGTCTGAGCGGCATCACCGAGTGCTATTCTGAAAAACCATGGAACTTTGATGAAGCTATGGGACTGGGCACAACGCAATGTCAGTGACTCTGACATGAAGGCAAGAATAATTGGAGTGCATGCTAAAGTGCAAACTTCTATGGACTTCTTCAGACTTTCGCATTCAGATAACCTCAACACTCGAAGGATAGCGCTGTACGCATTTGCCACTCAAACTGAACAGGATATAGAACGATGTTCATAGAATAGCAATGCATGGACAAGTGAGGAATGTGTAGTGAGCATGCGCTAGGTAAGGGGTCGTCAAGTTAGTAAGGGCGTGTATAGCATGAGAATACATCAATTATGAGTTAGGCTGGTTCCTTAGTTCTCTAAACACTAGCCTTCTCAGAGGGCCGAGTGGATGCTCAAAAGACAATGCCAAGTTTTCTGTCACTGTTCTTTGAGGTATACCATCAGACAGGGATGCAAGCCTCCTTTGGGCCAAGGTCACTCAAGCTGCTGTGGAATTGTAGTTATAAGCACCTTGACATGCCATCAAGGTATTGTGAGGGTGCTCAAGTTGAGCACCATTCCAATGTAGAGGACTTTTACGCCTGATATACTTTAAAACTGTGGACACCGTAGCTAGCTGCATTGTAATCTGAAGGATTACACCATCTATGCAACCTGTGAACAGGTTCTTGTGAAGGAAGCATTAGGGGAACTTGTCTCGCAAAATGTTGCGAGTTTTACCGAGTTTAACGCCATCTATAATGGCCGAGTCCTATCACAGTTCAGGTGAAGGGAATACATTGCATAATGTCATAGATTTCCTCATAAAGAACAAAATGATCTGGCTCCACACACCAGAGGTCAAGATTGTTCTAGTTATACAAGCAACAAATGCCAGCTCTGAACATGCCTTTAGTGCACTGAGAAGGGTGAAGTCTTACCTCTGTACAAGCGATGTCGAACCGCCTCAATCATCTTATATAATATATAATACAGTGTATAAGCATAAAAAATGTTATATTGCGTTTCAAATATACACAATGCGTAAGGATCTGGTGAAGGAGAAACTAAGTCTCAAGCAAGTCATGTGGATAGAGTCGAGGCGCTCATCCATCTTCATCCACTTCTATATATATATATAGCAGTAATAAATGTGGATGAACACTTCTCTATTCTAGGTCTGTCTTGACTCTCTCGCTAACTCTTTATGGTAGGTCATATCACATAATGATATCGGGTATATATAAAACTGCAGTTTAAATATTGTGACCCCATTTTTCAAATAGAGGCGTACTCCAGCCCCCCACTATCAGATGGAAATTACCCCCCCCCCTTCCCGAAACTATATTCTCAGTTTAAATATTGTGACCCCATTTTTCAAATAGGGGCGTACTCCAGCCCCCCACTATCAGATGGAAATTCCCCCCCCCCCCCCCCCCCCCTTCCCGAAACGACATTATATTCACAGCAGCCATTACTGTTCTACCGGCTTATTTTATTAATTATGCACGCCAAACAAGTATATATTCACAGTATATGTACATGTGTATAATACAAGCCAAGCAAATGGAGGTGGTCATGACGGTGGGTGTGGAGCATCCACTTCCATCTTGCTGCCAGCAGCTCCTCGGCCTGCCTCCAGTGTCCTCCTGAGCAGTTGCTCATTGACTCGATGCTTCATGAGGTAGTGACCATTAATGTGGATCACGGGAATATCAAACTTGTACTTCTCGGCCCACACCTCATTGGAAGGATCATCAATGTATTTCTCCTCGTAATCAAACTATGCAAGAAAGTACACAAACTGATTCATGTCTTGTTTTTCCCCCATTGTTCAAAACTTGCTCACTGTGTGTGCTTGAACCTTGGACCACATAAATGCTGGGACCACGTGAATGCTGGGACCACACCTCCTTGTGTTGAACTACCAATCCCACACAAGGCAAGCAGGAAGCATATTAACCCTTGCGTCAAACACTGCATGCAAGTAGCTAGGTTAGTAGTGGTCTGTCCAGGCCACGAAATATGTGAAATAATAATTGCCATATTTTGTCGCCGCCGAAAACGATTGCGGCTAATCATTTAGCCATGACAATTCAGCCAGACAGACCTGCGACAGACCTGCATATGTGTGACTGCAATGCTCGTCGACTTTCACGCCATTTTTGTGGCAATTCTGAATTGAAATAGGAGGGAGAGGGGGGCTAGATATCCAGTACAAAACCCAATTGTCATGAGCCCTACTATGAAAAATTACTGTCTGGTGACCCTTTCCAGATGTGTGGCAAAGAAGAAAAAGCAGCCATTATTGATTGAGCATCAGGTACATGTACCATTCATTACTATCCCAAGCTAGTGAATTTTTTTCAATGTTAGAACCAGATTCCAACACAAACAAAGTTCCGCTTTTTATAAAAGTCAGGCTCAAGAAACAAAATGAAGCTTGAGCTCACATAGCCGTAACATCTACCAGGCCCCACCCCTGGAAAGATATGAAACTTGAGCTCACACAGCATAACATCCACCAGGCCCCACCCTTGGAAAGATACGAAACTTGAGCTCACACAGCATAACATCTACCAGGCCCAACCCTTGGAAAGATATGAAACTTGAGCTCACACAGCATAACATCTACCAGGCCCCTCCCCTGGAAAGATATGAAACTTGAGCTCACACAGCATAACATCTACCAGGCCCCACCCCTGGAAAGATATGAAACTTGAGCTCACACAGCATAACATCTACCAGGCCCCTCCCCTGGAAAGATATGAAACTTGAGCTCACACAGCATAACATCTACCAGGCCCCTCCCCTGGAAAGATATGAAACTTGAGCATAACATCCACCAGGCCCCACCCCTGGAAAAGGTCTAAGCAACCGGTTGGCAATGTGGGGTATTAATAAGCCAATATAATACTGTCATGAACTAGTTAACAGTGTGATCATCCTGAAGCTCTCCTGGCATTAGCCTGATCTTAATATTAATTAAGAGTTCCCCCCAACCTTATTCTCCAAGTCTTGCCGATAAGGTTCACACCTTGCTTACCAATTCTTGCAGATTCTTTGTATTAGAAATGCAAGTGTGAGGCCATGAGGCCCTCTCCGCTGCAGCCATGCAACTTACAGCCAAACAGCCCCGTGTTTCTTGGAGGTGAGAGCAAACCCATGTTTCTTGGAGGTGTCGGAGCAAACCCGTGTTTCTTGGAGGTGTCACAGCAAACCCGTGTTTCTTGGAGGTGTCGGAGCAAACCCGTGTTTCTTGGAGGTGTCACAGCAAACCCGTGTTTCTTGGAGGTGTCACAGCAAACCCGTGTTTCTTGGAGGTGCCGGAGCAAACCCGTGCTTCTTGGAGGTATCGGAGCAAAGCTTCAATGGTAATTTCCCGCATTCTTAAGCATGTAAATAGTAGCTAATGATATCCACGCAAAGGACAAGTTACTGATCACGCTCAATACTTATTCCAGTGCAGCCAACTCTTATCCCTCCTTATCTTGGGAGTTGGGGGGGGAGGGGAGGGGAGGGGAGGGAGTGAAGAAAAGTGTTGTGTCTATCGATGGTTTGTATAGCAGCACTTCATATCTAACCTAGTTTTGCATATATAGCGACAATATGATTGCTTGAGTGGAAATGTAACTCAAACTGTTACTAAATGCATAATCCTGTTTACACATGTTAGAATGTAATCAGAATGCTGCAAACTAATTATCTCACAACTATATTTGCACGATTCTGGTTGCGTCTGTTAGACATCTTTGTTCACATGACCCAACCGACTACAGGTTCACCTCGGTGGTTACATCAAAACAAGTTAGTTGCCAAGATCACTTCTGTAATTAAAAACAAGAAAGTGAGATAGGCACTCATATCACTGCTGTGATCAAGGAATAGGCAGTCACATTGTGTTTGAGCCATGTACAATATAGTTATATCACAGAATCTTAAGACCACATGAAAGAAAATACATGAGCTCTTACTTCAGTAGAGTACTTTTCCAGGACCCCCTTTGCGTCGTCACAAAGGGAGCAAGGACTCTGCACAGTGCAGGACAAGTTTGATGGCAGCTGCGTAGAATTTCTTATTATTGCACACTAACGTTTTTCTTGGTAAAGAGAGTCAAAAGGGGCCTCGCTGGAGACGAGCTGTTGAAGGAGCGTGACACTATACATCTTCTTAAATAGTTGGGCAATAAGAGTAACATTGGTCTCGAATGATGACATAACATGCTATAGCCGGTTGATTTCCATTTGTAGCACACCGAACGCGAAGAATATGAAACTTGACTGCCAGCGTCTTGGTTCCAGTCAGCTTTTACACTGACACTATCGTAGGTATTAGAAGCTCCTTCACCCTCTAAGGATCGCAGTATGCCGCCGAAGTTTAGGAAAGGCGACGGTGAGAACCGAGACCGGGTGAGTCGGATAGTTACAGGCAGGCGTAGATAAGTGGTTACTAATCAGATATTTAATGAAGGTGGTTAGTTTTAGGGTAGCTAGTTCTCTGAATCAGAGAGCCAACTTGAATCACCCGTTTTCCCCACCATGAGAAGACTATATAAAAATTATAAAAACATTCTTGCTTACAAATGATTTTATCCCAGACCATACAGCTTGTTGCTAAGATATATATATATATGTGTGTGTACTATGTGCAGGTGCTCTTGCTAGGCCTGGGTTCCTCAGATGAAGAGGAGGAAGAGATGTAGGTCCCTATGTTTTCAGTTTTCTTTCCTCCACCATATCCTTTTCACTTCTCCCTTTGCTTTCTCCTTGCTCTTCTCCACCTTCTCTAGCTCTTTCTTTTCTTCCTCCCTCTTATCTCCATCTTTTTCTTCCTCCCTCTTATCTCCATCTTTTTCTTCCTCCCTCTCTTCTCTGTCTTGTCTTCTTTTCTCTCCTTTCACCCATTTTTTCTCTTCCGCTCTTGTCTTTCTCGTCACATTCCATCTTTCATTCTTTGCACAGATTTCTCAACAGTTCTCCAAATAAGCCCCATCAGACTTCCCGGAGTTTTAACGCTACTGTTTCACGTCCACAGGATCAAAGGATTAAAAAGTGAGGAACTTGTACAGTGAGTGGCAGATACAGGATTTTGGAAGGGATTTTAGAGAGGGGGGGGGGGGGGGGGAAGGTTGCAGCGCAATCCCACAAGCCACGCCCTCTTGTGACTCCTCGCAAGGCTAGGCTGCTGCTTGGAAAAACCTGGCGCAAGTTTGCCAGAAGTTGGATTGCTGCATGTTTGTGAAAACCGAAAGGAAATGGCGATATTAGACCATAGAAAGTGGAGATTCATGGGAGCCTTTCTGAACCTCTGTATCCCCCACTGCTATGAAGATGTGCTTACAAAATATCATGTCAAGCATGCGTAAAGCAAGGCAAAGTGAGCCCACGCCACATAACAAGATGTCGTCATCTCGACTTTGAAAGGAAAAAGTCTTTATATTCACTGTTGCCACAATTGCTGCAAAGTTATTCGTGGCAAAGAGGATACCATTCTTCAAGTTTCATATTTTACCTAGTTCAGTTTCACATTATTCTGTTTGAAAATCATGAAAAATGAGCGCAAAAGGTACAGAATATGGTCTTCTTTGAACTTCTTGGCACATTCCTTGGCTCATATACGCAGCTAACAGGTGCACTTCTCTTGGCTCTTGCAGAGGCTGAATCTGCCACCTCTTTCTTCCACATGCATACAGATGCTTTAATCCTCTGAATGCATAGGGTCATTTAATTTTATTGCCCCATTAGCAAGAAAGATTTCTACAATCAATAACCAAGGCATGTACAAATCAATTGCAAGCCTACAGTGGTTCCCAATTAGACCTACAACTGCTTAGAGGAAAGTCAGAAGCTCTGCTCTGTGTGGTACATATACATGTAGCTAGGAAAACCTATTGTAGGTCAAGACTTATAGATATGAGGAGCCTCTTGCTTCATAATAATTCGGTTGCCCCCCACACAGATAACAGATAATTCCTGTCATAGGCTGTTCATGGTTCTGCCTACTACTAGTATTATATATGGTCATGTCAGTATTCGCTGACTACAAGTCATGTGTCTGCCAGTGCGGTGAGACGCTGAGAAAGCCATGGAGGTGAAAGGTAATCAACAAGAAGGAGGTTTTGTTGTGTGGGATGGTACACGTTCGGTGCTTTTATAGACGACCCATTCCAAGGAAAGCAATACGCTGTCTAGGGATCCATGGAGTGCACACGATGATTAGTCACCACTCATTCTTAGTGATATATACATACATACATACACAGGTCTGAGGCAGTCTTGGGCTATTTCTAAGCTAGGGCTGGGGCATGAGATGTTCTCTAAGTAACGAAGCCTCAAGCTCTTGTCTAAGACCTATAAATTGCCCTAACCCTAGGGCTAAGGCTTGCATTTTTCTTTTACAACGTATTGTGCCCTAGCCCTAGCCCAAAACTTCCACAAGGCCTGTAGACCATGAGGATCCTGGTGTGCATTCTATAGGATGCGTGCCGATCTATTAGAACGGCATGCGTTCTATGGATCCATAAACTGCATTACGTATATAGTCTGTAGTCAGCGTTGTCTACAGAAAGTGTGTTCCATGTTGTGTGGCATTGCTCCTTGTATATATATTGATCTAGCCCTAGAATCACAATGGGGGACACCAAAAACACAAAAGAAGTGAAGCTTATGTCAGCTTAAATGCACCTGGCCACTGGTTTTGGCTGATTTTATCTCCCAGCGTGCCTTGAATCTTTCGCTAAGGTAGTAAACAGGTAACATTAACCCTTTCACCGGTGACTTTCTAGAAGCTTGTGACTGAAGCTGTACAGATAGTTGTTTATCATTAAATACTGGGTTTTGCTATGACCAAACTCGCTGTGGAAACAGAAAATAATCCTTGGGAAATGGTTGCCCAGCAACAGACCACAAAGTTGTTGTAGCGATATGAATATCATTATAATATATCAATTCCCAATTCGAGTACAATAATATCAGTTTCATAGTATATTATAAGTATTATAAATATGAAAGTATTATAAATGTGATGGTACAATAAATTGATGCCAATATTCTACTTGTAAATTTCATTTACACACAACCGCCAGTTATCCAGGAATAATGATGTCTGACTCCTGGCTCTCTTCCAGCTAAATTCAAGCTATATATTTATTATTATTATTGTTGCTACTGTTATTATATATAGTTTCTTTTCAGGTTATAGATAGTTCTAGGTTTACCAAGGACGGTTTCATCTCGTCTCCTTCCTTCTCTGCTCTGATGCTGGCAATGTCGAGTGAATCATCACTGAGCGTTGATTCTAAGCCTTTGCTCAGTTTCTCCACTTCAGCATGGTTCAAACTCGCTTCTGCCAAGTAGGCATAGATATTTTCTCCTTCTTTGTCACTCAGATCACAGTCAGACGACCGGAATCGTCGGCAAAAACTGCCTCAGAAAGTTTTTGCCTCCTTAACTTTGCTAGCAGTATACCTGGTGGCCATTGGAAAAAAATTCTTTGACCTGCACACTTAGTTACGTATTGGCTATCGATGTGGGATTTTCCCTATAGCTAGAGTAACGCTTTGGGCATGCGCTGAATGGTTCAGCTAGCACTCGGCTAAAAAATAGCCTGTGATATAGCTAAGTTTCTCGAGGTTGTCTTCAAACCGACATATGGCGGTTACACCGGTGAATGGGTTAAGAACCATGAGGGTAGTCTTAGCATCCATCTTTGTTTCTATCTTCTATCTCCTCTTCCCCTCCAGCCGCCATCAATCAAGAAGAGTGTTGTCGTTTTTATACCAATTATGGTTGAAGTGAATGAGCGACTTTTATTGGGATGTCCGACTTTAACAAATTAACTTTGCTGGGTCTAGTTATTGGCCTCCATCAATCTCAAGCTGACCAGACATAACTTTTGTGCAATAGTATTATTTTAACGAAGACCTAAATTGTCCAATGCATTGCAGTGACTCATCTGTTTCTCAATACTAACCCACTCACCGGTGTAAGCGTATGTGTGTATATAATTATATATATACTCCAAAAGCTAATAATTGTATCTATTTATAGTAAATCGATCATAGATAACCTGTGAGGTAATAATATAGTTAATACATGCCTACCGAATGTGAAGGCCATAGACATTTGGTAACTAGGGGATAATGACCATTCAGAATTGATTCAAAGAGGTCAATGTCCGGTCAACTATCCTTGGAGGACATGCTTTCTCGGTGGACGACGACTTTGGACTCCCTAAGGGAGAGAGTAGCGATGAAGAAAGCGATGGCATCTCCTCTTACCTTGACCAGACCAGTGTTGACCCTCTTGGAAACTGAAGCTCAATGCTCAGGTAGAGACAAGTGTTTACTCACCCACTATAACCTAACACTGCCTAGACTTACCTTGGAAACTGAAGCTCAATGCTCAGGTAGAGACAAGTGTTTACTCACCCACTATAACCTAACACTGCCTAGACTTACCTTGGAAACTGAAGCTCAATGCTCAGGTAGAGACAAGTGTTTACTCACCCACTATAACCTAACACTGCCTAGACTTACCTTGGAAACTGAAGCTCAATGCTCAGGTAGAGACAAGTGTTTACTCACCCACTATAACCTAACACTGCCTAGACTTACCTTGGAAACTGAAGCTCAATGCTCAGGTAGAGACAAGTGTTTACTCACCCACTACTGTAAACCCAGAAAAGTTAGCGGGCCATTAAAGTTAGCGAATTTAACGATGGGGGAAAAAATCACTAAGCCCCGAAGCTCTGCTATCCCTGGGCAGAGAAGTCGCCGCACCTGACCTACCTCCGAGCAAGCCTTGTGCTCTCACTCGAGCTGACTATATGGATGGAAATGAGATTACTAGCAAAGAAAAGTATCGGCAGTGAGTGTAGCTATAGCTAGCTAGCTGTGCAGTTAGTGAGCAGAGCATGGACGGCAAAGGATGTCTTAGCTTCCTCGCTAATGGGGTAGCCCACGGGGAAATAATTAGCTGGGTAGATTTTTTTTTAAATTGTTTATGTGTGTTGATGCATGAAGTGATGGATTGGGCATTTGCCAGAGCTGCATCAGCTTCAGTGATCATTTCTAATGTTGCTGGCCCTATCTTGCTGTGGTGGCCTCAACCCAAGTCCAGGGGACATTGATTAGCTTCCCTGGCTAAACGCACAACAGAGCATTTAGAATGAGATTCACCTCGTTGTGGTTTTGTGGGTTCTTCCAGATACTGAATGCAATTACTACTAGGGGAACTACTACTAGGGGAACTATTGTTCACATAGACATATCCATAGGTGGAGGAACATGGAAACCGGTAAAAGATCATTGAAACAATAAACACGCTTGTGTGTGCAATAATGAGAAGCTGGTTCAAGCAAATAGTTCGCTGCAAAATGTGGACAATGAGATGGTCCTCAATGAGAGGCTTATCTTGTGAAATTGTTTTTGACAGCACAGACCTATAAAACTACATTTATCTGTATGCACATGAAAATGCTACTTAACATGGTTAGAAAATAACATCTCCTCTGACTGATTAGTTCTGCAATCAACCTGAGCAACTTCTTCAGGGAGGATGCATGAGAGAGAGAGAGAAGCAAGACAGAGATTTGAAGAGAGATATATACATATATACACACCGTAAACTCTGGTTGTTAAGCTCCTCTATGTTAGCCCACATAAAGTTGTTGAAGTACCCATTTTCTTGCCGTTACAAACAGTCTTTGTTAGGTGTCCTTCTGGTGTTTTGTGAAGCGCTGCTATCGGTGTCATTGAAATATATACTCATGCATACATGTAAGCTGCACTGCCTAGGCCATGAATTCCATTACAACATTGAGACTGGTATGAGCACACCTGTTGTTAGCTTGAATTGTGGACAGTTGTCTAGAGAACCTCTTGCTGCTTATTTGCAGGGGACTACTAGTCCCTTCCCCAGTCTTCTGGAGTGCAGGTAACTCCTCCACGGCCTATGAAGTTCCAAAACACTTTCGGACCTACCCAACATTTTCTTCTGGCTTGTGTGTGAAGGATGCCAATAGCGAGCCTGTCAAGAATTTGTTCTCACCTTTGGCTAAAAGGAGCTTTTCGCCATGAAGGAGGTTCTGTAGCAAGCAAGCTTCCGAGAAATAAAGTCACAGGCAAAAGTGACTTCAAAGGCCTTCACTAGTTCCTTCATAGTTCTCCTCGAGAGAGAGAGAGAGAGAGAGAGACTTAAACGCCGTATGGCGCAAACTTGGACATCATCCGGGGGGGGATATACGAATTTTTGGACTACACGCCCATTTTTCATTTGCACATGCCCAATAGACTGTTCTATTAGTTACTTCTGGTTGGACGGGGCAAGCGAGCGAAATTAAAGATTAATGGCTGACGATCGCAATTGCCTCCGTGAACAGTCTCTTACTGGCTTTGTACTGTTTCTGAAAGTTCTTCGATGCACAGGCACCTGTGCTTACCAGGAGTCACTCTGAATGTCTTCGCTTTTGAGCAAGAAGGTGCTCCAGGGTGGATGTATTAATGTAGACACATAGTGGTGTACGTAGCGTTGCTTAGCCTTGGTCTGCTTGCTTCCACAGAGCTGAAACTTCAGCTTTCCATATTTTCGTTCCAAAGAGTTTATTGTTTGTAAAAAAAAAGAAGCTAAAAATGAACATATATACCACAAGTAGCATCGGGCGCTCAATTTCCTCTTAAAAGAATTGGGCCTTACTTAGTTTTGATTAGCTCCTTCGACGAGCTCACAAGATTAAGTACTCTTTCCTCCATTTAAATATATATGGAAAGTGTTCATTTAATTTGTGAGTGTGTGATATTTATCAATAGTGTTTAGTGAGCACCTATTCTCAGTTAAGCGCCATTTTCTTGCAGGTTGGGTGTGTAGAAGTGATGGGCTAAACTAAACCACAGAGTTTACGGTGTGTATATATAAATATATACACGTCTTCTTTATTCAATACATGATATATTCACTGTAGTATTTTCCTATAGGCGTGGCACTAGATATTCCCCCATCGTTCCCCCCTCGCCCCTTGCCCCCTTTCGTTCCCACTCTAGTGCACATCCCTGTAGTCATGAACTGCCATTTTCCAAGAAATTATGGCGCCATTTTCCAAGACAGCCGACACTGAAGTAGAGTAATCCTTATGAGCATAGCAAAGTATAGAATAGACAATTTATTAAACTCGTCATGGAATATGGCGAGTCATTTCACTCACATGTTCGTGAAACATCTCGCCATATTTCACTCTGACTTGTGTAATGTAATAAGATCACAGAATATATCTTTATCTATATATAGTTGTCAAGAACAGGAAACAAGGGGTTACCACTGCGGACCACAAATATTTACAGGACCCTGTTTAATATATATTGAACGACTTGTGCTCTGCATTGGTAAGCTCTTGTTTCCTCTACTTCTTGACCAATACTCTCTTTTTTAAATAGATAAACGTTTTTGTCTTGTGCCTGTCAAGTGGTGAGCTCCTGGAAAGGTGTGCAGCAGTGTTGGAACAGCTGGTGATTTAGTGGGTGATTTAGTGACTCGATGACGGTACAGAGATACAAGGAGGTCAAATATCCTGTTTGGCTGGTTGACGCAGCCTCGCGCTATCCTAGAAGAAGGTGATGGATGTACTGGTGGCAAAAGGCAAGATGAGGCAGTTAGATCTAGGCAAGGATTGGGAGATCGGTGCGGATTGGGCGCGGAGTGTCAAGCAGGTAGGCAGGCCACAGGCTTCAGGTTAGGAAGGTGGTGTGTGATGTGTGCTCGATGAAGAAGCACACTGTGTGAATGGAAGACAGAGCTGGTGTGGGGGCACACACTGGAGGTGGGGATGTGTCCGACCACAGGAGCATGGCACACTGGAGGTGAGGATGTGTCCGACCACAGGAGCATGGCACACTGGAGGTGGGTGTGTGTCCGACCACAGGAGCATGGCACATTGGAGGTGGAGGTGGTCCTGACCACAGGCACATTGGAGATGGAAATGAGCCAAATAAAAGTGACAGTTCCACTGAAACGGGGCGGGAGGTGTGTGTGTGTGTGTGTGTTGCTGGATTATGTGCATGGGAGGGCATGTCCGGACATATTATAGTAAAGATTATCTTTTTAGTGTGAAGTAAGCGGTGCAGGGGCATGGCATGTCCACACATATTCCCAACTTCCTCCTACATGTACCTGCATGTTCTGCTATCTACTATATACAGCACTTGCACTGCTGTTTGTTGAGCTGTTCTCATGCAGCAATGAGATGGAGCATCTTGCATGAGAATTTTGTAGACACTGGGTTCTTTTCGTAATCCCTCCCCTTGCCGTGGGTTCAAACAGAATTCACAGAATCTTTCTTCCATTCAATAAATAAATGAATCAAATAATAATCAAATCCTCCCCAAGCTAAGCAGCCAAGAAGAAGTGTCCAGGAAGAACAGCTGGAGGTTATTCTAATGGAGATGTGTTCTTGAGTGATTAGAGCCCATTATCATACACAAACAACATTTCCTGTAAATTCTCCTTCTTCCCGTAGCAAACCTGGCAGGCCACTTCCCTGCCATCAAAACCCGATAGGGCAGAAATTTGAAAGAAGCACCTCCTGCACCAGGTGGTCCTGAATCAGGAGGACCTCCCCGAGGTCAACACACAGAAATGGATATATATTTTACAGCAAGCAACAACAACCACAAGTTTTGAAATGTCACTTTTGTGCAATATGAGAGTCATTTTAGTGATTAACGCTTGACTTGGTGATGTATCACACGGTGCTTGGTGATGTATCACACGGTGCTTGGTGATGTATCACACGGTGCTTGGTGATGTATCACACGGTGCTTGGTGATGTATCACACAGTGCTTGGTGATGTATCACACGGTGCTTGGTGATGTAGCTTGGTGATGTATCACACGGTGCTTGGTGATGTATCACACGGTGCTTGGTGATGTATCACACGGTGCTTGGTGATGTATCACACGGTGCTTGGTGATGTATCACACGGTGCTTGGTGATGTATCACACGGTGCTTGGTGATGTATCACACGGTGCTTGGTGATGTATCACACAGTGCTTGGTGATGTATCACACGGTGCTTGGTGATGTATCACACGGTGCTTGGTGATGTATCACACGGTGCTTGGTGATGTATCGCTTGGTGATGTATCACACGGTGCTTGGTGATGTATCACACGGTGCTTGGTGATGTATCACACGGTGCTTGGTGATGTATCACACGGTGCTTGGTGATGTATCACACGGTGCTTGGTGATGTATCACACGGTGCTTGGTGATGTATCACACGGTGGTGTTTCGGAATAATTTCACAGTTTGTGTTTGCTGTCAAACTTTTTATTTATTGACGTCTCAGCATTCTCTCTTTCAGGAAGTACTTAGAAAACCTGATTGAAGGCACCATGAAGGGCAGAAGGCAAGCCCGCTCAGTTGTGTGTTCCAGGACAAGTCCTACACAACTGTGGGGTGCTGATACACTGGTGGGTTCAGTGCACCTGGTGGGTTCAGTGCACCTGGTGTGGTTCCGTGCACCTGGTGGGTTCAGTGCACCTGGTGGGTTCAGTGCACATGGTGGGTTCAGTGCACCTGGTGGGTTCTGTGCACGGTGTGAGCGATCTCCCATGCATCAAAATGATCGATCATTTTTGTTGCATGAACTCGCTCGTACTGCACATGCCACATATTGAACTCACAAGTATGTCGGTGTTGTGTAGACTTGTCCTTGAATCATCAACTGACCACTTTTGACTTCTGTTCTATAATGGAGTCAGTGGTTATCGCACAATGTTCAAACTTAGCAGCATCAAATCACTCACCATGTTCTCTTGAGTACTTCCTAAAGGGGAGAACTTTGGGACGCTAAAATGTCAGTCAGATGGCAAGCGTAAGTTTATGAGACTTTCTGAAACACCATGCACTTGCTTGCATCCTGAGGCTTGTTCAGTCACTGCTGGAGTCTACATGCTTGCATGCTAACACATTTACATTTGAAATGGTCCTGGGCCCCCACAGCCAGGCCCTCGGCCCCCACAGCCAGGGCATTTCCTAGGACCAGGTGCAGGCACAGCATTGCCAATGTGGGCAATGACTCTCAATCAGATTCAGTGCATGTGCCTTGTCACACTCACTCTCTGAATCTCCCAAGCAGAAGCTAACTGCTGACTGTAAATAGAAGAAGAGTGTGTATGCCTCAGCCCCAGAATTCTGGTCAATGGAGGGAAGGAGAGAGGGGAGGAGGAGAGGGCCTCTGGTAGAAGTGCACGTGATAAGATCCAACAAAAATACTCATTAAATATTCATGTATATATTCATGATATATGGTGACTAATCCTCCTAGCACTCTTGAGTGGTAACTAGTGTCTTACCTGTAGATGCATACAGTTGGGTGGTGGTGGTGTGTGTAGTGTGTGAGTGAGGAGGAGTGTCTCACCTGTAGGTGTAGTGTGTGAGTGAGGAGGAGTGTCTCACCTGTAGGTGTAGTGTGTGAGTGAGGAGGAGTGTCTCACCTGTAGGTGTAGTGTGTGAGTGTGGAGGAGTGTCTCACCTGTAGGTGTAGTGTGTGAGTGAGGAGGAGTGTCTCACCTGTAGGTGTAGTGTGTGAGTGAGGAGGTGTGTCTCACCTGTAGGTGTAGTGTGTGAGTGTGGAGGAGTGTCTCACCTGTAGGTGTAGTGTGTGAGTGAGGAGGAGTGTCTCACCTGTAGGTGTAGTGTGTGAGTGTGGAGGAGTGTCTCACCTGTAGGTGTAGTGTGTGAGTGTGGAGGAGTGTCTCACCTGTAGGTGTAGTGTGTGAGTGAGGAGGAGTGTCTCACCTGTAGGTGTAGTGTGTGAGTGAGGAGGAGTGTCTCACCTGTAGGTGTAGTGTGTGTGTGAGGAGGTGTGTCTCACCTGTAGGTGTAGTGTGTGAGTGTGGAGGAGTGTCTCACCTGTAGGTGTAGTGTGTGAGTGTGGAGGAGTGTCTCACCTGTAGGTGTAGTGTGTGAGTGTGGAGGAGTGTCTCACCTGTAGGTGTAGTGTGTGAGTGTGGAGGAGTGTCTCACCTGTAGGTGTAGTGTGTGAGTGTGGAGGAGTGTCTCACCTGTAGGTGTAGTGTGTGAGTGTGGAGGAGTGTCTCACCTGTAGGTGTAGTGTGTGAGTGTGGAGGAGTGTCTCACCTGTAGGTGTAGTGTGTGAGTGTGGAGGAGTGTCTCACCTGTAGGTGTAGTGTGTGAGTGTGGAGGAGTGTCTCACCTGTAGGTGTAGTGTGTGAGTGTGGAGGAGTGTCTCACCTGTAGGTGTAGTGTGTGAGTGAGGAGGAGTGTCTCACCTGTAGGTGTAGTGTGTGAGTGTGGAGGAGTGTCTCACCTGTAGGTGTAGTGTGTGAGTGTGGAGGAGTGTCTCACCTGTAGGTGTAGTGTGTGTGTGAGGAGGAGTGTCTCACCTGTAGGTGTAGTGTGTGAGTGAGGAGGAGTGTCTCACCTGTAGGTGTAGTGTGTGAGTGAGGAGGAGTGTCTCACCTGTAGGTGTAGTGTGTGAGTGAGGAGGAGTGTCTCACCTGTAGGTGTAGTGTGTGAGTGTGGAGGAGTGTCTCACCTGTAGGTGTAGTGTGTGAGTGTGGAGGAGTGTCTCACCTGTAGGTGTAGTGTGTGAGTGTGGAGGAGTGTCTCACCTGTAGGTGTAGTGTGTGAGTGAGGAGGAGTGTCTCACCTGTAGGTGTAGTGTGTGAGTGTGGAGGAGTGTCTCACCTGTAGGTGTAGTGTGTGAGTGAGGAGGAGTGTCTCACCTGTAGGTGTAGTGTGTGAGTGAGGAGGTGTGTCTCACCTGTAGGTGTAGTGTGTGAGTGTGGAGGAGTGTCTCACCTGTAGGTGTAGTGTGTGAGTGTGGAGGAGTGTCACCTGTAGGTGTAGTGTGTGAGTGAGGAGGAGTGTCTCACTCGGTAGATGTACTTATGCTAGAAGTTGTTGAGCGTGCCCCTGTCTTGTGTGTGTGTGTGTTGTGTGCAGTGTGCAGAGCCAGGTGAGTGGTGTGATTGACATCATGAAGACCAACATTGGCAAGGTGATAGACAGAGGGGAGAAGCTGGAGGATCTGGAGGAGAAGTCAGGTACAGTATGTACTGTCGCACAATAGCTGCCAGCTATCATGATATTGCACTGAATAGGGAACACCCTCTTTCCTCAAACACTAGCACTTGCACCGAGTCTTGTCATTAAGACTCGCTCTCGTGTACTCAAGCATGCAGTGCTTTCAGAGGAAGTGGCCTCACAGTTTCTCACCTTTTATTCTGACTGTGTATGCAGTGGAACCTCGGGATAAAGGATGCCGTGGGGAAATGGTCTTTGTCCTTTATTGAGAGGTTGACCTTATCTCAGAGGTTTGCCTCTCTTATCACTTGATTACCGGTTGTCAATATGTTACTCTCAATGAACTCTTAATTGACATAATAACATTACAATAACCTTCTCAATAATCATCTTGGAATTGTGACAATTTGAAGTTGATTGTTGAGAAGGTTATTGTTATATGTAATTGTCATCTTTGATAATAATAACAGTCAGTTCTGATAGCGTTGAAGGTAGTCCAGACTTATAAAGGATCTTTGGTTTCAAAATGGTCATGGTATCTTTTGCTGAGCCAATTCCTAAAGCTTCTGGCAAAATCATGCATGAACGAGCTTTACCATTTGAAGTACCAATCTTTGCCTACATTCATGCTACAGTATGGTCATGATTTATATACCAAAATGTAGCCAGCGCAGTATGCTTTCTGGTGGTAGTTTTTGTTTGGCCATGCAGTACGTGATTATCTTTTGGAACTGTAGGTTTGTGAAGTGAAATCACCCCCACAAATTTATCCGAGCACTATGACGCTAAAACGTGATGAAGTAGGCAAGGGGGAGGGGGTGCTGAAATTTTTCCCAGCAACTGTGTGCTTGTGTACTCGTCTTGTTTTAGCGCCTACATGAATACACTCGTTTTGTAGAGTAGCGCTTCCTCAGCCACCGATAACAATTTCAATCAGGAACCTGGACTCTCACTTGGGCTGCATGTAACTTTAGCATGGTTATACCTTGCAACTTCTATTTTAATATCTAAAGAAAACACACAGAGAGATCTATCATTTGAGCGATGTATCTAGTCCATACAGTGAAGTGTGCAGAATCTATGGAGCTCCATTCATAACCACTAACAATTGTATTTTATTATTTGGACTCCCTTCACATGAACTACAGCAAGTCCACTTTAACTCTGCAGTGTTTGTGCAGCTCTATCAATCACAGTTAGTGTAGCCATTCAAGACTTGATGCTGGAAAGTAGCTGCTCGAAAGGAGTTTGATGGGGTGATTTTTACTTCACATTCCAACTTGCAGTTCCAAAAGATGAATAAAAACTACCACCAGAAAGCTACGGCACTGGCTGCATTTTGGTATGTAAATCATGACCATACTGTTATGAGTATGTGCAAAGATGGGTACTTTAAATGGTAAAGCAGGTTTACAGGTATGAATTCTCCTTCTTCATAATCTTGGCTTTTAGGAACTACTCCACACCTTGGACTGTTTCTTCATAATCTTGGCTTTTAGGAACTACTCCACACCTTGGACTGTTCCCTTGAAAGTCCTTGACTTTCGGAGGACGGGGTTCCATGTCCACTTCTCCTTCTCCTTCTCCCCGTCAGGTCATCTGTACTAACTGTAAGTGGTTTCACCACGTCAGAAGCTGGGTCACAGTCGTCTCTCTTCAATAAAACATATCTCAGCAATGGAGTTTCCTAAGTCTAGAGGGTGGAGTCATGTGCTCCAAATAAGAAGCAAACATTAATGTTGCTAAACTTTGTTGTTGAATTCTCTGAATGACAGCCAGCATTGTCCACAAACAACATATGGCATGATGACCTAGAGTTTTAGTCACACAGCCCTATTATGTATCTCCATGGTTTTCTCCTGCCCTAAGTAATTAACAGATGGAACTAACTTTCATAAAGCACTTTGGATCTTCAGACTGCTGTGTGAAAAATACCTGTTGCGGAAACAAGGAAGGACACAGTCACTCATTGCTATGCTCTCTTGCTTCCATCACTGTTTCCCTTAAACCTTGACCGGATAAACAAGGAAAGCCACAGTCGCTCATTGCTGTTCTCTCTTGCTTCCATCACTGCTTCCCTTAAACCTTGACCAGATAAACAAGGAAAGCCACAGTCGCTCATTGCTGTTCTCTCTTGCTTCCATCACTGCTTCCCTTAAGGGGGTAGTTCACCCAAAACTGGAAAAAAACGTCTGTTGACTTTGAATGCCCATAACTTTTTTTTAATAATTGGTTTGTGTAGATAATGTTATGCTCAAATTGTTGCTTGTTCTATGTGCTTTCCAATGATATATAAAATATCTCTAGAGGCATGTTTTGTCAGAAGATGCATGCAGAAATGCATGCATCTTCAGAAACAGGGACCCTCCTTCTCTTGGCAGACCCCCACTACTCATTTTTAAAAATCAAAAGCTGTAAATTGGTTTGTGGCTTGTCAAAGCTAACAGCTGTGATATGGATGATTTTACATTGCAATAACTAAAGTGCTTGTTGAATGGCAACGTGCCGTATTTGATTACGCGCAAAAAATACAATTTTAGCGGCGTAATCAAATACGGCACGTTGCCATTCAACAACCACTTTAGTTATTGCAATGTAAAATCATCCATATCACAGCTGTTAGCTTTGACAAGCCACAAACCAATTTACAGCTTTTGATTTTTAAAAATGAGTAGTGGGGGTCTGCCAAGAGAAGGAGGGTCCCTGTTTCTGAAGATGCATGCATTTCTGCATGCATCTTCTGACAAAACATGCCTCTAGAGATATTTTATATATCATTGGAAAGCACATAGAACAAGCAACAATTTGAGCATAACATTATCTACACAAACCAATTATTAAAAAAAGTTATGGGCATTCAAAGTCAACAGACGTTTTTTCCCAGTTTTGGGTGAACTACCCCCTTAAACATTGACCAGATAAACAAGGAAAGCCACAGTCGCTCATTGCTGTTCTCTCTTGCTTCCATCACTGCTTCCCTTAAACATTGACCAGATAAACAAGGAAAGCCACAGTCGCTCATTGCTGTTCTCTCTTGCTTCCATCACTGCTTCCCTTAAACATTGACCAGATAAACAAGGAAAGCCACAGTCGCTCATTGCTGTTCTCTCTTGCTTCCATCACTGCTTCCCTTAAACCTTGACCGAGGAAGGACACAGTCACTCATTGCTGTGCTCTCTTGCTTCCATCACTGCTTCCTATCCCTTAAACCATGACCGGGTAGAGCCTGACCACGCACGCACACCTCTTTCATTCATGTTCCATGTGTCTTTTTCCACATGTAGCCCTCAATAGCAGTCACACAGTGTTTCTCTGGACATCGGCTGATTCTCCAATGATTTTCAATTATTTCACATTCCACTTGTCCAACCAACCCTGGAACTTTGCAGTCAGGATGTCCTAGACTTTCTTGGCCTTCTGTTAGCTGTGCACCTCCATGACGGATAGTCCTTGATGGTGCATGGTTGTGTACCACTCGTAGCAAGGAGTTCCTTGGGCCTGATTCCCGTCACACGAGCGATGCGACGTGTCAATTTAGTGTAAGCATGACAATTGTGGCACCTCTTGAATAGAATCGAGTTCTATTCAAGGGGCAGTTGCAACGCGTTGCATTGGTGTGCTTTATTTGAGATTTCATTGCATGATGAATGATCACTTGAACATTGGCTGCCAATCTCATCATCCATTGTTTCAACATCACCATCCACTCTTCAACATCACCATCCACTACGTCAACATCACCATCCATTGTTTCAACATCACCATCCACTCTTCAACATCACCATCCACTACGTCAACATCACCATCCATTGTTTCAACATCACCATCCACTCTTCAACATCACCATCCACTCCGTCAACATCACCATCCACTACGTCAACATCACCATCCACTCTTCAACATCACCATCCACTCTTCAACATCACCATCCACTACGTCAACATCACCATCCACTACGTCAACATCACCATCCACTACGTCAACATCACCATCCATTGTTTCAACATCACCATCCACTCTTCAACATCACCATCCACTACGTCAACATCACCATCCACTACGTCAACATCACCATCCATTGTTTCAACATCACCATCCACTCTTCAACATCACCATCCACTATCACCATCCACTCTTCAACATCACCATCCACTACGTCAACATCACCATCCACTACGTCAACATCACCATCCATTGTTTCAACATCACCATCCACTCTTCAACATCACCATCCATTGTTTCAACATCACCATCCACTCTTCAACATCACCATCCATTGTTTCAACATCACCATCCACTCTTCAACATCACCATCCACTACGTCAACATCACCATCCATTGTTTCAACATCACCATCCATTGTTTCAACATCACCATCCACTCTTCAACATCACCATCCACTACGTCAACATCACCATCCATTGTTTCAACATCACCATCCACTCTTCAACATCACCATCCACTACGTCAACATCACCATCCATTGCTTCAACATCACCATCCATTGCTTCAACATTACCATCCACTACTTCAACATCACCATCCATTGCTTCAACATCACCATCCATTGTTTCAACATCACCATCCACTCTTCAACATCACCATCCACTACGTCAACATCACCATCCACTACGTCAACATCACCATCCACTACGTCAACATCACCATCCATTGTTTCAACATCACCATCCACTCTTCAACATCACCATCCACTACGTCAACATCACCATCCACTACGTCAACATCATCCATTGTTTCAACATCACCATCCACTCTTCAACATCACCATCCACTACGTCAACATCACCATCCACTACGTCAACATCACCATCCATTGTTTCAACATCACCATCCACTCTTCAACATCACCATCCACTACGTCAACATCACCATCCATTGTTTCAACATCACCATCCACTCTTCAACATCACCATCCACTATGTCAACATCACCATCCATTGCTTCAACATCATCCATTGCTTCAACATCACCATCCACTACTTCAACATCACCATCCATTGCTTCAACATCACCATCCATTGCTTCAACATCACCATCCATTGCTTCAACATCACCATCCATTGTTTCAACATCACCATCCATTGCTTCAACATCACCATCCATTGTTTCAACATAACCATCCATTGCTTCAACATAACCCCATTGTTTCAACATCACCATCCACTACTTCAACATCACCATCCATTGCTTCAACTTTACCATCCATTGCTTCAACATCACCATCCATTGCTTCAATATCACCATCCATTGCTTCAACATCACCATCCATTGCTTCAACATCACCATCCATTGCTCCATCCATTGCTTCAACATCACCATCCATTGCTTCAACATCAACACCATTGCTTCAACATCACCATCCATTGCTTCAACATCATCCATTGCTTCAACATCATCCATTGCTTCAACATTACCTTCCAATACTTCAACATCAACATCCAATGCTTCAACATCACCATCCATTGCTCCAACATCACCATCCTTTCAACATCATCCATTGCTTCAACATCACCATTTGCTTCAACATCACCATCTATTGTTTCAACATCACCATCCATTGCTTCAACATCACCATCCTTTCAACATCATCCATTGCTTCAACATCACCATTTGCTTCAACATCACCATCTATTGTTTCAACATCACCATCCATTGCTTCAACATCACCATCCATTGCTTCAACATCATCCATTGCTTCAACATCCATTGTTTCAACTTTACATCCATTGCTAGAAAGTGTGCTTAATTTAGAATACTGGGAGCTCTGCTAAAATAATTTCAAAGGTGGAGTTGATAATTTGAGGTGAAAGTTCAATTTCACAATGCACTGAAGGCAAGCCGTCACCAATATTGTAACCAGCTCAAAGCCATGTGATGTGATGCCATGTGATGTGATGTCATGTGATGTGATGTGATGCCATGTGGTGTGATGTGATGCCATGTGATGTGATGTGATGCCGTGTGGTGTCATATGATGTGATGTGATGCCGTGTGGTGTCATATGATGTGATGTAATGCCGTGTGGTGTCATATGATGTGATGTGATGCCGTGTGGTGTGATGTGATGCCGTGTGGTGTGATGTGATGCCATATCGTGTGATGTGATGTGACCAATGGATTCACAAATGTGAAGCAATGCGACATATTATGAACCAGCATAAAAAAGGCTTTAGGGATTTGCCAGCCAGGGTCTTTCCAT
The DNA here is from genome assembly GCA_028752905.1 of Cladorhizidae sp. MBARI D1340-BT2. Lineage (NCBI taxonomy): Eukaryota > Metazoa > Porifera > Demospongiae > Poecilosclerida > Cladorhizidae > Cladorhizidae sp. MBARI D1340-BT2. The sequence goes on along the minus strand of JAQNBH010000016.1, from coordinate 43,678,468 downwards.
ATTCAGACATTTCTCCCAGAGCTCTCACACTGACCCTGGTTTGTTACTACAGCAGTAGATGAGGCCAAGTACCAGCTGTCCATATATGTATATATGTGTATATATATATATATTTGTGTATATATATGTATATATATATTTGTGTACATATATATGTATATATTTATGTATATATATATGTATATATTTATGTATATATATGTATATATTTATGTATATATATGTATATATTTATGTATATATAAGTATATATGTATATATTTGTATATATATATATTACATACAGAGGTATGTTATGTGCATATATGTAAGTATATACATGTATATATAGTTATGTGATATGTGTATATATATATGTATATATGTATGTATATATGTATGTATATATTTATATATATTTAAATTTATGTGCGTAATTATTAGTAAACCTCACCCAGATTTTGGCATAATATTAATTCTGTCCACGCCCAGCTTATAGCTAAAGAAATCCAGCTGCTCTTAGTTGACCAGCCTCTTTCCTTACACATGTGGCTCCCATTACCTCCTCTGTCCACCTTCTCTCCTGTCAGCTCAGCAAAGGCCTCGTTTGACTTCCCTCCTCAAAACTGGGGCAAGTGTGGTGCTAGATTATATGGAACATGATGTCTTATAATCACCTCTTCTTATAGAACTCACTGTATTGCTGTCTCTGCTGTTGGTTGGCTATCCTTCTTACAGAACTCACTGCAATGCTGTCTCTGCTGTTGGTTGGCTTTCCTTCTTACAGGACTCACTGCATTACTGTCTCTGCTGTTGGTTGCTCTCCTTCTTACAGGACTCACTGCATTACTGTCTCTGCTGTTGGTTGTCTCTCCTTCTTACACAAGACTCACTGCATTGCTGTCTCTGCTGTTGGTTGGCTATCCTTCTTACAGAACTCACTGCATTACTGTCTCTGCTGTTGCTTGGCTCTCCTTCTTACAGGACTCACTGCATTACTGTCTCTGCTGTTGCTTGGCTCTCCTTCTTACAGAACTCACTGCATTACTGTCTCTGCTGTTGGTTGTCTCTCCTTCTTACACAAGACTCATTGCATTGCTGTCTCTGCTGTTGGTTTGGCTCTCCTTCTTACACAAGACTCACTGCATTACTGTCTCTGCTGTTGGTTGGCTATCCTTCTTACAGAACTCACTGCATTACTGTCTCTGCTGTTGCTTGGCTCTCCTTCTTACAGGACTCACTGCATTACTGTCTCTGCTGTTGGATGGCTCTCCTTCTTACAGCACTCACTGCATTACTGTCTCTGCTGTTGGTTGCTCTCCTTCTTACAGAACTCACTGCAGTGCTGTCTCTGCTGTTGCTTGGCTCTCCTTCTTACAGAACTCACTGCATTACTGTCTCTGCTGTTGGTTGGCTATCCTTCTTACAGAACTCACTGCATTACTGTCTCTGCTGTTGCTTGGCTCTCCTTCTTACAGGACTCACTGCATTACTGTCTCTGCTGTTGCTTGGCTCTCCTTCTTACAGGACTCACTGCATTACTGTCTCTGCTGTTGGATGGCTCTCCTTCTTACAGAACTCACTGCATTGCTGTCTCTGCTGTTGGATGGCTCTCCTTCTTACAGAACTCACTGCATTGCTGTCTCTGCTGTTGCTTGGCTCTCCTTCTTACAGAACTCACTGCATTACTGTCTCTGCTGTTGCTTGGCTCTCCTTCTTACAGAACTCACTGCATTGCTGTCTCTGCTGTTGGTTGTCTCTCCTTCTTACAGAACTCACTGCAATGCTGTCTCTGCTGTTGGTTGGCTTTCCTTCTTACAGAACTCACAGCATTACTGTCTCTGCTGTTGCTTGGCTCTCCTTCTTACAGGACTCACTGCATTACTGTCTCTGCTGTTGCTTGGCTCTCCTTCTTACGGACTCACTGCATTGCTGTCTCTGCTGTTGCTTGGCTCTCCTTCTTACCGACTCACTGCAATGCTGTCTCTGCTGTTGCTTGGCTCTCCTTCTTACAGGACTCACAGCATTACTGTCTCTGCTGTTGCTTGGCTCTCCTTCTTACCGACTCACTGCAATGCTGTCTCTGCTGTGGTGCTCTCACTTCACCAGCAATGTTTGACTTTGAACTAGAGTCCAAGTGTCCGTGAAAGCATGGTCCCCCCCCCCCCAATCATGGAAGCATGGTAACCTTGCACCTTTGAACCGAATGAGCATGGGGTGGGGATTGCAAATTAAATACCTCCGGGGGGGGGGGGGGGGGGGTCTAAGTATCTGTCATTTGGAAGAAATTTTGTACTAAATTATGCCAGTCGGGATTTTATTGGTGTCCACTCCAGTCCACAGAGCCAGTTGCTTCTCAGAGGCTAGGTCTATATCAGGTGCATGCTGTGTTTGGTCTGCTTCTGCATGGTCGGTTAAGACTGGCTCAAATGTATTAGATATTGCACAAAAAGGAATGGTGGAGCCTCCAGTGTGTGTGACTAGTCAAAGAAGCTGTTTGATGCAATCCTTCGGACTGAAGAAGTTGTTGGGTCGGAAGCTGGAGTGGCTCACTCTTGTAGCTGCTTCAGCTGTTGGGGGAGAAGGACACCACTAACAAGTAGAGTGGCACTTACCTTCCTGTATGGAGGGAGAGATTGAACTGAGTGAATGAAAGCTTGATGGGGAATAAAACAAGCCATCAGCTAGCTAAGATTACCCTGCCAGACCAACCAAAATGGCATCTAGGAATGCATACACAAAGAATTGGCACTGCAGCTTGCTAATGCTAATGACTACATCATTGCTTGTGTTAACTTAACTTGGCTCTGCATAATAGGAAACTCCCACGTATAATCTCAGTCAGATTACACCTGTTGGTGCAAGTCAGCTAGGACGAAATAAATAGGAACTGTGTTCATGAAACAATATGGTGATTACCTTCACCCTTGAACTCCTAAACCCCCTGTAGTTCATACCTGCCTGCCTGTAGATTCCTAGATATTGCCCCTCCAGCTCACTGTAACACATACAGTTGAGCAATCTTCACTAGCACTCTCTTGTCACTCTCAGTTGAGCAATCTTCACTAGCACTCTCTTGTCACTCTCAGTTGAGCAATCTTCACTATCACTCTCTTGTCACTCTCAGTTGAGCAATCTTCACTAGCACTCTCTTGTCACTCTCAGTTGAGCAATCTTCACTCTCTTGTCACTCTCTCAGTTGAGCAATCTTCACTAGCACTCTCTTGTCACTCTCAGTTGAGCAATCTTCACTCTCACTTGTCACTCTCAGTTGAGCAATCTTCACTCTTGTCACTCTCAGTTGAGCAATCTTCACTAGCACTCTCTTGTCACTCTCTCAGTTGAGCAATCTTCACTATCACTCTCTCTTGTCACTCTCAGTTGAGCAATCTTCACTAGCCCTCTCTTGTCACTCTCTCAGTTGAGCAATCTTCACTCTCTTGTCATTCTCAGTTGAGCAATCTTCACTATCACTCTCTTGTCACTCTCAGTTGAGCAATCTTCACTCTCACTCTCTCTTGTCACTCTCAGTTGAGCAGTCTTCACTCTCTTGTCACTCTCAGTTGAGCAATCTTCACTAGCACTCTCTTGTCACTCTCAGTTGAGCAATCTTCACTCTCTTGTCACTCTCAGTTGAGCAATCTTCACTAGCACTCTCTTGTCACTCTCAGTTGAGCAATCTTCACTAGCACTCTCTTGTCACTCTCAGTTGAGCAATCTTCACTAGCACTCTCTTGTCACTCTCAGTTGAGCAATCTTCACTATCACTCTCTTGTCACTCTCAGTTGAGCAATCTTCACTAGCACTCTCTTGCCACTCTCAGTTGAGCAATCTTCACTAGCACTCTCTTGTCACTCTCAGTTGAGCAATCTTCACTCTCTTGTCACTCTCAGTTGAGCAATCTTCACTAGCACTCTCTTGTCACTCTCAGTTGAGCAATCTTCACTCTCTTGTCACTCTCAGTTGAGCAATCTTCACTAGCACTCTTGTCACTCTCAGTTGAGCAATCTTCACTAGCACTCTCTTGTCACTCTCAGTTGAGCAATCTTCACTAGCACTCTCTTGTCACTCTCAGTTGAGCAATCTTCACTATCACTCTCTTGTCATTCTCAGTTGAGCAATCTTCACTAGCACTCTCTTGCCACTCTCAGTTGAGCAATCTTCACTAGCACTCTCTTGTCACTCTCTCAGTTGAGCAATCTTCACTAGCACTCTCTTGTCACTCTCAGTTGAGCAATCTTCACTAGCACTCTCTTGTCACTCTCAGTTGAGCAATCTTCACTATCACTCTCTCTTTCTCTTTCCTTCCTCCTCGTCTCCTTTCTTTCTCTCATCTTTCATCTTCTCCATTCCTCAACCTTCTCTCCACCTTTTCAATGCCATCCTCTCTTCCTCCTTTCATCTTCCTCAGAGGGCCTTGCGGACAGTGCCGTTCAATTTAGACACAGCTCCAAGCGTCTGGCGAAGAAGGCGTGGTGGCAGCAGTGTAGGATGAAGCTCATCCTGGCGGCTATTATCGCCATCATTCTCACTATCGCCATAAGTCAGTACATAATGTGTGTGTGAGTGTGTGAGTGTGGATAGAGGTTATGTGTGGATTTAAATTTTAACTACACTTATTATATATAACATATTTGGCATCATTAATATCTGCTTCATTATATACTATACATACAATACTATGGCTTAGTGCAGTACCAAATACTATATAAACTCTGAGCCTATGCCTAATAAGGAGCTACCGTGACATCATGTATAGTATTACACTAGCACATGTGGGAGAGTACTAGCATGTTTGCATGTGTATAGTATTACACTACCACATGTATTACACTAGCACATGTGGGAGAGGATTATGCATAGCATGTTTGCATGTGTGTAGTATTACTCTAGCACATGTGGGAGAGGATTATGCACTAGCATGTTTGCATGTGTGTAGTATTACACTAGCACATGTGGGAGAGGATTATGCACTAGCATGTTTGCATGTGTGTAGTATTACACTAGCACATGTGGGAGAGGATTATGCACTAGCATGTTTGCATGTGTGTAGTATTACACTAGCACATGTGGGAGAGGATTATGCACTAGCATGTTTGCATGTGTGTAGTATTACACTAGCACATGTGGGAGAGGATTATGCACTAGCATGTTTGCATGTGTGTAGTATTACAATAGCACATGTGGGAGAGGATTATGCACTAGCATGTTTGCATGTGTGTAGTATTACACTAGCACATGTGGGAGAGGATTATGCACTAGCATGTTTGCATGTGTGTAGTATTACACTAGCACATGTGGGAGAGGATTATGCACTAGCATGTTTGCATGTGTGTAGTATTACACTAGCACATGTTGGAGAGGATTATGCACTAGCATGTTTGCATGTGTGTAGTATTACACTAGCACATGTGGGAAAGGATTATGCACTAGCATGTTTGCATGTGTGTAGTATTACACTAGCACATGTGGGAGAGGATTATGCACTTGCATGTTTGCATGTGTGTAGTATTACACTAGCACATGTGGGAGAGGATTATGCACTAGCATGTTTGCATGTGTGTAGTATTACACTAGCACATGTGGGAGAGGATTATGCACTAGCATGTTTGCATGTGTGTAGTATTACACTAGCACATGTGGGAGAGGATTATGCACTAGCATGTTTGCATGTGTGTAGTATTACACTAGCACATGTGGGAGAGGATTATGCACTAGCATGTTTGCATGTGTGTAGTATTACACTAGCACATGTGGGAGAGGATTATGCACTAGCATGTTTGCATGTGTGTAGTATTAACTAGCACATGTGGGAGAGGATTATGCACTAGCATGTTTGCATGTGTATAGTATTACACTAGCACATGTGGGAGAGGATTATGCATAGCATGTTTGCATGTGTGTAGTATTACACTAGCACATGTGGGAGAGGATTATGCACTAGCATGTTTGCATGTGTGTAGTATTACACTAGCACATGTGGGAGAGGATTATGCACTAGCATGTTTGCATGTGTGTAGTATTACACTAGTACATGTGGGAGAGGATTATGCACTAGCATGTTTGCATGTGTGTAGTATTACACTAGCACATGTGGGAGAGGATTATGCATAGCATGTTTGCATGTGTGTAGTATTACACTAGCACATGTGGGAGAGGATTATGTTTGCATGTGTGTAGTATTACACTAGCACATGTGGGAGAGGATTATGCACTAGCATGTTTGCATGTGTGTAGTATTACACTAGCACATGTGGGAGAGGATTATGCACTAGCATGTTTGCATGTGTGTAGTATTACACTAGCACATGTGGGAGGGGATTATGCACTAGCATGTTTGCATGTGTGTAGTATTACACTAGCACATGTGGGAGGGGATTATGCATAGCATGTTTGCATGTGTGTAGTATTACACTAGCACATGTGGGAGAGGATTATGCACTAGCATGTTTGCATGTGTGTAGTATTACACTAGCACATGTGGGAGAGGATTATGCACTAGCATGTTTGCATGTGTGTAGTATTACACTAGCACATGTGGGAGAGGATTATGCACTAGCATGTTTGCATGTGTGTAGTATTACACTAGCACATGTGGGAGAGGATTATGCACTAGCATGTTTGCATGTGTGTAGTATTACACTAGCACATGTGGGAGAGGATTATGCATAGCATGTTTGCATGCGTGTAGTATTACACTAGCACATGTGGGAGAGGATTATGCACTAGCATGTTTGCATGTGTATAGTATTACACTAGCACATGTGGGAGAGGATTATGCACTAGCATGTTTGCATGTGTGTAGTATTACACTAGCACATGTGGGAGAGGATTATGCACTAGCATGTTTGCATGTGTGTAGTATTACACTAGCACATGTGGGAGAGGATTATGCACTAGCATGTTTGCATGTGTGTAGTATTACACTAGCACATGTGGGAGAGGATTATGCACTAGCATGTTTGCATGTGTGTAGTATTACACTAGCACATGTGGGAGAGGATTATGCATAGCATGTTTGCATGTGTGTAGTATTACACTAGCACATGTGGGAGAGGATTATGCACTAGCATGTTTGCATGTGTGTAGTATTACACTAGCACATGTGGGAGAGGATTATGCACTAGCATGTTTGCATGTGTGTAGTATTACACTAGCACATGTGGGAGAGGATTATGCACTAGCATGTTTGCATGTGTGTAGTATTAACTAGCACATGTGGGAGAGGATTATGCACTAGCATGTTTGCATGTGTGTAGTATTACACTAGCACATGTGGGAGAGGATTATGCACTAGCATGTTTGCATGTGTGTGGTATTACACTAGCACATGTGGGAGAGGATTATGCACTAGCATGTTTGCATGTGTGTAGTATTACACTAGCACATGTGGGAGAGGATTATGCACTAGCATGTTTGCATGTGTGTAGTATTACACTAGCACATGTGGGAGAGGATTATGCACTAGCATGTTTGCATGTGTGTAGTATTACACTAGCACATGTGGGAGGGGATTATGCACTAGCATGTTTGCATGTGTGTAGTCACACTAGCACATGTGGGAGAGGATTATGCACTTGCATGTGTGTAGTATTAACTAGCACATGTGGGAGAGGATTATGCACTAGCATGTTTGCATGTGTGTAGTATTACACTAGCACATGTGGGAGAGGATTATGCATAGCATGTTTGCATGTGTGTAGTATTACACTAGCACATGTGGGAGAGGATTATGCACTAGCATGTTTGCATGTGTGTAGTATTACACTAGCACATGTGGGAGAGGATTATGCACTAGCATGTTTGCATGTGTGTAGTATTACACTAGCACATGTGGGAGAGGATTATGCACTAGCATGTTTGCATGTGTGTAGTATTACACTAGCACATGTGGGAGAGGATTATGCATAGCATGTTTGCATGTGTGTAGTATTAACTAGCACATGTGGGAGAGGATTATGCACTAGCATGTTTGCATGTGTGTAGTATTACACTAGCACATGTGGGAGAGGATTATGCACTAGCATGTTTGCATGTGTGTAGTATTAACTAGCACATGTGGGAGAGGATTATGCACTAGCATGTTTGCATGTGTATAGTATTACACTAGCACATGTGGGAGAGGATTATCACTAGCATGTTTGCATGTGTGTAGTATTACACTAGCACATGTGGGAGAGGATCATGCACTAGCATGTTTGCATGTGTGTAGTATTACACTAGCACATGTGGGAGAGGATTATGCACTAGCATGTTTGCATGTGTGTAGTATTACACTAGCACATGTGGGAGAGGATTATGCACTAGCATGTTTGCATGTGTGTAGTATTACACTAGCACATGTGGGAGAGGATTATGCATAGCATGTTTGCATGTGTGTAGTATTACACTAGCACATGTGGGAGAGGATTATGCACTAGCATGTTTGCATGTGTATAGTATTACACTAGCACATGTGGGAGAGGATTATGCACTAGCATGTTTGCATGTGTGTAGTATTACACTAGCACATGTGGGAGAGGATTATGTACTAGCATGTTTGCATGTGTGTAGTATTACACTAGCACATGTGGGAGAGGATTATGCACTAGCATGTTTGCATGTGGTATTACACTAGCACATGTGGGAGAGGATTATGCATAGCATGTTTGCATGTGTGTAGTATTACACTAGCACATGTGGGAGAGGATTATGTACTAGCATGTTTGCATGTGTATAGTATTACACTAGCACATGTGGGAGAGGATTATGCACTAGCATGTTTGCATGTGTGTAGTATTACACTAGCACATGTGGGAGAGGATTATGCATAGCATGTTTGCATGTGTGTAGTATTACACTAGCACATGTGGGAGAGGATTATGCACTAGCATGTTTGCATGTGTGTAGTATTACACTAGCACATGTGGGAGAGGATTATGCACTAGCATGTTTGCATGTGTGTAGTATTACACTAGCACATGTGGGAGAGGATTATGCACTAGCATGTTTGCATGTGTGTAGTATTACACTAGCACATGTGGGAGAGGATTATACACTAGCATGTTTGCATGTGTGTAGTATTACACTAGCACATGTGGGAGAGGATTATGCATAGCATGTTTGCATGTGTGTAGTATTACACTAGCACATGTGGGAGAGGATTATGCACTAGCATGTTTGCATGTGTGTAGTATTACACTAGCACATGTGGGAGAGGATTATGTACTAGCATGTTTGCATGTGTGTAGTATTACACTAGCACATGTGGGAGAGGATTATGCACTAGCATGTTTGCATGTGTGTAGTATTACACTAGCACATGTGGGAGAGGATTATGCACTAGCATGTTTGCATGTGTGTAGTATTACACTAGCACATGTGGGAGAGGATTATGCATAGCATGTTTGCATGTGTGTAGTATTACACTAGCACATGTGGGAGAGGATTATGCACTAGCATGTTTGCATGTGTGTAGTATTACACTAGCACATGTGGGAGAGGATTATGCACTAGCATGTTTGCATGTGTGTAGTCACACTAGCACATGTGGGAGAGGATTATGCACTTGCATGTGTGTAGTATTAACTAGCACATGTGGGAGAGGATTATGCACTAGCATGTTTGCATGTGTGTAGTATTACACTAGCACATGTGGGAGGGGATTATGCACTAGCATGTTTGCATGTGTGTAGTCACACTAGCACATGTGGGAGAGGATTATGCACTTGCATGTGTGTAGTATTAACTAGCACATGTGGGAGAGGATTATGCACTAGCATGTTTGCATGTGTGTAGTATTACACTAGCACATGTGGGAGAGGATTATGCACTAGCATGTTTGCATGTGTGTAGTATTACACTAGCACATGTGGGAGAGGATTATGCACTAGCATGTTTGCATGTGTGTAGTATTACACTAGCACATGTGGGAGAGGATTATGCACTAGCATGTTTGCATGTGTGTAGTATTACACTAGCACATGTGGGAGAGGATTATGCACTAGCATGTTTGCATGTGTGTAGTATTACACTAGCACATGTGGGAGAGGATTATGCATAGCATGTTTGCATGTGTGTAGTATTACACTAGCACATGTGGGAGAGGATTATGCACTAGCATGTTTGCATGTGTGTAGTATTACACTAGCACATGTGGGAGAGGATTATGCACTAGCATGTTTGCATGTGTGTAGTATTACACTAGCACATGTGGGAGAGGATTATGCATAGCATGTTTGCATGTGTGTAGTATTACACTAGCACATGTGGGAGAGGATTATGCACTAGCATGTTTGCATGTGTATAGTATTACACTAGCACATGTGGGAGAGGATTATGCACTAGCATGTTTGCATGTGTGTAGTATTACACTAGCACATGTGGGAGAGGATTATGTACTAGCATGTTTGCATGTGTGTAGTATTACACTAGCACATGTGGGAGAGGATTATGCACTAGCATGTTTGCATGTGGTATTACACTAGCACATGTGGGAGAGGATTATGCATAGCATGTTTGCATGTGTGTAGTATTACACTAGCACATGTGGGAGAGGATTATGTACTAGCATGTTTGCATGTGTATAGTATTACACTAGCACATGTGGGAGAGGATTATGCACTAGCATGTTTGCATGTGTGTAGTATTACACTAGCACATGTGGGAGAGGATTATGCATAGCATGTTTGCATGTGTGTAGTATTACACTAGCACATGTGGGAGAGGATTATGCACTAGCATGTTTGCATGTGTGTAGTATTACACTAGCACATGTGGGAGAGGATTATGCACTAGCATGTTTGCATGTGTGTAGTATTACACTAGCACATGTGGGAGAGGATTATGCACTAGCATGTTTGCATGTGTGTAGTATTACACTAGCACATGTGGGAGAGGATTATACACTAGCATGTTTGCATGTGTGTAGTATTACACTAGCACATGTGGGAGAGGATTATGCATAGCATGTTTGCATGTGTGTAGTATTACACTAGCACATGTGGGAGAGGATTATGCACTAGCATGTTTGCATGTGTGTAGTATTACACTAGCACATGTGGGAGAGGATTATGTACTAGCATGTTTGCATGTGTGTAGTATTACACTAGCACATGTGGGAGAGGATTATGCACTAGCATGTTTGCATGTGTGTAGTATTACACTAGCACATGTGGGAGAGGATTATGCACTAGCATGTTTGCATGTGTGTAGTATTACACTAGCACATGTGGGAGAGGATTATGCATAGCATGTTTGCATGTGTGTAGTATTACACTAGCACATGTGGGAGAGGATTATGCACTAGCATGTTTGCATGTGTGTAGTATTACACTAGCACATGTGGGAGAGGATTATGCACTAGCATGTTTGCATGTGTGTAGTCACACTAGCACATGTGGGAGAGGATTATGCACTTGCATGTGTGTAGTATTAACTAGCACATGTGGGAGAGGATTATGCACTAGCATGTTTGCATGTGTGTAGTATTACACTAGCACATGTGGGAGGGGATTATGCACTAGCATGTTTGCATGTGTGTAGTCACACTAGCACATGTGGGAGAGGATTATGCACTTGCATGTGTGTAGTATTAACTAGCACATGTGGGAGAGGATTATGCACTAGCATGTTTGCATGTGTGTAGTATTACACTAGCACATGTGGGAGAGGATTATGCACTAGCATGTTTGCATGTGTGTAGTATTACACTAGCACATGTGGGAGAGGATTATGCACTAGCATGTTTGCATGTGTGTAGTATTACACTAGCACATGTGGGAGAGGATTATGCACTAGCATGTTTGCATGTGTGTAGTATTACACTAGCACATGTGGGAGAGGATTATGCACTAGCATGTTTGCATGTGTGTAGTATTACACTAGCACATGTGGGAGAGGATTATGCATAGCATGTTTGCATGTGTGTAGTATTACACTAGCACATGTGGGAGAGGATTATGCACTAGCATGTTTGCATGTGTGTAGTATTACACTAGCACATGTGGGAGAGGATTATGCACTAGCATGTTTGCATGTGTGTAGTATTACACTAGCACATGTGGGAGGGGATTATGCACTAGCATGTTTGCATGTGTGTAGTATTACACTAGCACATGTGGGAGAGGATTATGCATAGCATGTTTGCATGTGTGTAGTATTACAATAGCACATGTGGGAGAGGATTATGCACTAGCATGTTTGCATGTGTGTAGTATTACACTAGCACATGTGGGAGAGGATTATGCATAGCATGTTTGCATGTGTGTAGTATTACACTAGCACATGTGGGAGAGGATTATGCACTAGCATGTTTGCATGTGTGTAGTATTACACTAGCACATGTGGGAGAGGATTATGCACTAGCATGTTTGCATGTGTGTAGTATTAACTAGCACATGTGGGAGAGGATTATGCACTAGCATGTTTGCATGTGTGTAGTATTACACTAGCACATGTGGGAGAGGATTATGCACTAGCATGTTTGCATGTGTGTAGTATTACACTAGCACATGTGGGAGAGGATTATGCACTAGCATGTTTGCATGTGTGTAGTATTACACTAGCACATGTGGGAGAGGATTATGCACTAGCATGTTTGCATGCGTGTAGTATTACACTAGCACATGTGGGAGAGGATTATGCTCTAGCATGTTTGCATGTGTGTAGTATTACACTAGCACATGTGGGAGAGGATTATGCACTAGCATGTTTGCATGTGTGTAGTATTACACTAGCACATGTGGGAGAGGATTATGCACTAGCATGTTTGCATGCGTGTAGTATTATACTAGCACATGAGGGAGAGGATTATGCACTAGCATGTTTGCATGTGTGTAGTATTACACTAGCACATGTGGGAGAGGATTATGCACTAGCATGTTTGCATGTGTGTAGTATTACACTAGCACATGTGGGAGAGGATTATGCACTAGCATGTTTGCATGTGTGTAGTATTAACTAGCACATGTGGGAGAGGATTATGCACTAGCATGTTTGCATGTGTGTAGTATTACACTAGCACATGTGGGAGAGGATTATGCACTAGCATGTTTGCATGCGTGTAGTATTACACTAGCACATGTGGGAGAGGATTATGCACTAGCATGTTTGCATGTGTGTAGTATTACACTAGCACATGTGGGAGAGGATTATGCACTAGCATGTTTGCATGTGTGTAGTATTACACTAGCACATGTGGGAGAGGATTATGCACTAGCATGTTTGCATGTGTGTAGTATTACACTAGCACATGTGGGAGAGGATTATCACTAGCATGTTTGCATGTGTGTAGTATTACACTAGCACATGTGGGAGAGGATTATGCACTAGCATGTTTGCATGTGTGTAGTATTACACTAGCACATGTGGGAGAGGATTATGCACTAGCATGTTTGCATGTGTGTAGTATTACACTAGCACATGTGGGAGAGGATTATGCACTAGCATGTTTGCATGTGTGTAGTATTACACTAGCACATGTGGGAGAGGATTATGCACTAGCATGTTTGCATGTGTGTAGTATTACACTAGCACATGTGGGAGAGGATTATGCACTAGCATGTTTGCATGTGTGTAGTATTACACTAGCACATGTGGGAGAGGATTATGCACTAGCATGTTTGCATGTGTGTAGTATTACACTAGCACATGTGGGAAAGGATTATGCACTAGCATGTTTGCATGTGTGTAGTATTACACTAGCACATGTGGGAGAGGATTATGCACTAGCATGTTTGCATGTGTGTAGTATTACACTAGCACATGTGGGAGAGGATTATGCACTAGCATGTTTGCATGTGTGTAGTATTACACTAGCACATGTGGGAGAGGATTATGCACTAGCATGTTTGCATGCGTGTAGTATTACACTAGCACATGTGGGAGAGGATTATGCACTAGCATGTTTGCATGTGTGTAGTATTACACTAGCACATGTGGGAGAGGATTATGCACTAGCATGTTTGCATGTGTGTAGTATTACACTAGCACATGTGGGAGAGGATTATGCACTAGCATGTTTGCATGTGTATAGTATTACACTAGCACATGTGGGAGAGGATTATGCACTAGCATGTTTGCATGTGTGTAGTATTACACTAGCACATGTGGGAGAGGATTATGCACTAGCATGTTTGCATGTGTGTAGTATTACACTAGCACATGTGGGAGAGGATTATGCACTAGCATGTTTGCATGTGTATAGTATTACACTAGCACATGTGGGAGAGGATTATGCACTAGCATGTTTGCATGTGTGTAGTATTACACTAGCACATGTGGGACAGAGGATTATGCACTAGCATGTTTGCATGTGTGTAGTATTACACTAGCACATGTGGGAGAGGATTATGTACTTGCATGTGTGTAGTATTACACTAGCACATGTGGGAGAGGATTATGCACTAGCATGTTTGCATGTATCTAGTATTGTGGAGTTGTAGTAATCTTCTGTATATTCTTCTTCCATTCCAGTCATCATTGTAGTGAGAACTCGGTCAAGAAAGTGATTGGGCATTGTTTTGTTCATTTTAAAATGACCATGTTTATGTATCTCTTGTGAATTCTTTGGTGATTGACCATGCTACACACAGTTCTCCCTGGTATGATGCACTGCTTAATACTGTATCAAATAATTCATATTGCTGCTGTTGTCTTTCAAATGTAAACTTCCCAAGCTCAAGCTGCAGCAGTTTCTCTCCCCTTGTGGCAGTCGATCACACAAACAAACTGGTGTTGGTTACGGTGTGCAACAGACACTCGAATTAACACTTCATTTTGGTCACATGATGTGACAGTAGAATTAGCGTGTGATATAATGTACACTGCGCACACGTACACTCACGCACACCTTATTCAGATGGAAAATTAAAATTTACACATTTTAACAGCGAAACAAAATGCATATGTGTGTGTGCGTGTAGTGATGTACTCAATAATGATCAGGAAACAGGATACTGCGATAGAATTTAAATAGGTGTGGTCCACTGTTAATAATTATCGCATGAGCACATGCTTTATATATAAGAAAGATTTGCCGCAAGGAGAAACCAGCCATATCTTCCAAGATGCTACGTACATATCTAATGGGTGGGGTTGGGTGGCTGATGCTTGACCTGCGACAGTATATTCTCAATATATAACTCGATATAATTATGGCTAATGAAACTTATTTTGGTATAAATTAGCTGGTTAGTCTTGTGTTAAGCTGTATAGAGCATGTTGAACTGGCACTGGTGTGTAGCTGACTAGTTGCATATAAGCTGTATAGAGCATGTTGAACTGGCACTGGTGTGTAGCTCACTAGTTGCATATAAGCTGTATAGAGCATGTTGAACTGGCACTGGTGTGCAGCTGACTAGTTGCATATAAGCTGTATAGAGCATGTTGAACTGGCACTGGTGTGCAGCTGACTAGTTGCATATAAGCTGTATACAGCATGTTGAACTGGCACTGGTGTGCAGCTGACTAGTTGCATATAAGCTGTATAGAGCATGTTGAACTGGCACTGGTGTGTAGCTGACTAGTTGCATATAAGCTGTATAGAGCATGTTGAACTGGCACTGGTGTGTAGCTGACTAGTTGCATATAAGCTGTATAGAGCATGTTGAACTGGCACTGGTGTGTAGCTGACTAGTTGCATATAAGCTGTATGGAGCATGTTGAACTGGCACTGGCGTGTAGCTGACTAGTTGCATATAAGCTGTATAGAGCATGTTGAACTGGCACTGGTGTGTAGCTGACTAGTTGCATATAAGCTGTATAGAGCATGTTGAACTGGCACTGGTGTGTAGCTCACTAGTTGCATATAAGCTGTATAGAGCATGTTGAACTGGCACTGGTGTGCAGCTGACTAGTTGCATATAAGCTGTATAGAGCATGTTGAACTGGCACTGGTGTGCAGCTGACTAGTTGCATATAAGCTGTATACAGCATGTTGAACTGGCACTGGTGTGCAGCTGACTAGTTGCATATAAGCTGTATAGAGCATGTTGAACTGGCACTGGTGTGTAGCTGACTAGTTGCATATAAGCTGTATAGAGCATGTTGAACTGGCACTGGTGTGTAGCTGACTAGTTGCATATAAGCTGTATAGAGCATGTTGAACTGGCACTGGTGTGTAGCTGACTAGTTGCATATAAGCTGTATGGAGCATGTTGAACTGGCACTGGCGTGTAGCTGACTAGTTGCATATAAGCTGTATAGAGCATGTTGAACTGGCACTGGTGTGTAGCTGACTAGTTGCATATAAGCTGTATAGAGCATGTTGAACTGGCACTGGTGTGTAGCTCACTAGTTGCATATAAGCTGTATAGAGCATGTTGAACTGGCACTGGTGTGCAGCTGACTAGTTGCATATAAGCTGTATAGAGCATGTTGAACTGGCACTGGTGTGCAGCTGACTAGTTGCATATAAGCTGTATACAGCATGTTGAACTGGCACTGGTGTGCAGCTGACTAGTTGCATATAAGCTGTATAGAGCATGTTGAACTGGCACTGGTGTGTAGCTGACTAGTTGCATATAAGCTGTATAGAGCATGTTGAACTGGCACTGGTGTGTAGCTGACTAGTTGCATATAAGCTGTATAGAGCATGTTGAACTGGCACTGGCGTGTAGCTGACTAGTTGCATATAAGCTGTATGGAGCATGTTGAACTGGCACTGGCGTGTAGCTGACTAGTTGCATATAAGCTGTATAGAGCATGTTGAACTGGCACTGGTGTGTAGCTGACTAGTTGCATATAAGCTGTATAGAGCATGTTGAACTGGCACTGGTGTGTAGCTGACTAGTTGCATATAAGCTGTATAGAGCATGTTGAACTGGCACTGGTGTACAGCTGACTAGTTGCATATAAGCTGTATAGAGCACGTTGAACTGGCACTGGTGTGCAGCTGACGCATATAAGCTGTATAGAGCATGTTGAACTGGCACTGGTGTGTAGCTGACTAGTTGCATATAAGCTGTATAGAGCATGTTGAACTGGCACTGGTGTGCAGCTGACTAGTTGCATATAAGCTGTATAGAGCATGTTGAACTGGCACTGGTGTGTAGCTGACTAGTTGCATATAAGCTGTATAGAGCATGTTGAACTGGCACTGGTGTGCAGCTGACTAGTTGCATATAAGCTGTATAGAGCATGTTGAACTGGCACTGGTGTGCAGCTGACTAGTTGCATATAAGCTGTAGAGAGCATGTTGAACTGGCACTGGTGTGCAGCTGACTAGTTGCATATAAGCTGTATAGAGCATGTTGAACTGGCACTGGTGTGCAGCTGACTAGTTGCATATAAGCTGTATAGAGCATGTTGAACTGGCACTGGTGTACAGCTGACTAGTTGCATATAAGCTGTATAGAGCATGTTGAACTGGCACTGGTGTGCAGCTGACTAGTTGCATATAAGCTGTATAGAGCATGTTGAACTGGCACTGGTGTGCAGCTGACTAGTTGCATATAAGCTGTATAGAGCATGTTGAACTGGCACTGGTGTGCAGCTGACTAGTTGCATATAAGCTGTATAGAGCATGTTGAACTGGCACTGGTGTGCAGCTGACTAGTTGCATATAAGCTGTATAGAGCATGTTGAACTGGCACTGGTGTGTAGCTGACTAGTTGCATATAAGCTGTATAGAGCATGTTGAACTGGCACTGGTGTGCAGCTGACTAGTTGCATATAAGCTGTATAGAGCATGTTGAACTGGCACTGGTGTGCAGCTGACTAGTTGCATATAAGCTGTATAGAGCATGTTGAACTGGCACTGACTAGTTGCATATAAGCTGTATAGAGCATGTTGAACTGGCACTGGTGTGCAGCTGACTAGTTGCATATAAGCTGTATAGAGCATGTTGAACTGGCACTGGTGTGCAGCTGACTAGTTGCATATAAGCTGTATAGAGCATGTTGAACTGGCACTGGTGTGCAGCTGACTAGTTGCATATAAGCTGTATAGAGCATGTTGAACTGGCACTGGTGTGCAGCTGACTAGTTGCATATAAGCTGTATAGAGCATGTTGAACTGGCACTGGTGTGCAGCTGACTAGTTGCATATAAGCTGTATAGAGCATGTTGAACTGGCACTGGTGTGCAGCTGACTAGTTGCATATAAGCTGTATAGAGCATGTTGAACTGGCACTGGTGTGCAGCTGACTAGTTGCATATAAGCTGTATACAGCATGTTGAACTACGAGTAGGACTATATAGAAGGCTCCATGAAAGAGGAATGGTAAGAGACGTGGAGCAAATTACCTGCACCATGCCTGCTAGAGGCTGCCTGTTGCATCACCTTGATATCCGCAGTATATTTCAAAGGATGAACATGTACAAATCAATATTGTACCAAAACAAAGATATGTAACGTAATTGTATTCTGATTAATAATTTCCTGCTTTGGCATATTACGTGGGTATCATGTAAAAGCATAAATTGATGTCATTACTGTGTATAATTATTGTGGGGCGAAAATGAACTCGGAAAAGCTGGGAAAATTAGTGAATTAGAAGGTGCTTTTGAAAAAAAGCCAACAAAAAAAAATAAAGAAATAGTTATGTCAATCCCAACTTCAAGTTGATGCCCAGTAGGATCACCTTCAAGTCCAGTGATGCGAGGGGGAAGTTGGCTCAACTCAGATGCATTTCATATCATTTTGTCACATCACACACTGGACCAGAATTTTGTCCATTGACTAATAGAGGTAGTTAATACTCACCAAGTGTTTTTTTTTTTAAGGGAGTATCTTTCCTTTTTCTATGACAACAAAATCTGCAGCCAACTATTTAGTGCCTTCAGCTGTCCAGATTAAATCCTGGAAACCAATGGTAACCCTGATACGTGCCCGCTCCAGTCCCTAATCTGATAGTGGGGGCTTGGCAGTGTAACACAAAAACCACTAGTACACAGCGTGCACATTAATAAAGCCATTACAACTCTGAGGAAATGTCAAGGACTGGTTCAAACCAGAGCTCCTTGGCTCTACTATTAATTAAGTTCAGTATCAACTTAGCCCTGATCTAAGCAAAGTAGTTATTGGCCCCGAAATGTCCATCCCACATAGAACAATGCATATATGCATTGGGTTCCGATGCAGCTGATGTATATGCCAGTTTCAGCTATTCACCAACTAGTGTTTTACTCTGCCAGGGCACCTCCTCTCCTCGGCATGAAACACTGATTCAGCTCTGCCAGGGCACCACCTCCTCTCCTCTGCATGAAACATTGATTCAGCTCTGCCAGGGCACCACCTCCTCTTCTCTGCATGAAACATTGATTCAGCTCTGCCAGGGCACCACTTCCTCTCCTCTGCATGAAACATTGATTCAGCTCTGCCAGGGCACCACCTCCTTTCCTCTGCATGAAACATTGATTCAGTTCTGCCAGGGCACCACCTCCTCTCCTCTGCATGAAACATTGATTCAGCTCTGCCAGGGCACCACTTCCTCTCCTCTGCATGAAACA
Organism: Cladorhizidae sp. MBARI D1340-BT2; assembly: GCA_028752905.1. Lineage (NCBI taxonomy): Eukaryota > Metazoa > Porifera > Demospongiae > Poecilosclerida > Cladorhizidae > Cladorhizidae sp. MBARI D1340-BT2. Next base: position 43,659,058 of record JAQNBH010000016.1, on the reverse strand, counting down.
TTGATTCAGCTCTACCAGGGCACCACCTCTCCTCTGCATGAAACATTGATTCAGCTCTGCCAGGGCACCACTTCCTCTCCTCTGCATGAAACATTGATTCAGCTCTGCCAGGGCACCACTTCCTCTCCTCTGCATGAAACATTGATTCAGCTCTGCCAGGGCACCACCTCCTTTCCTCTGCATGAAACATTGATAAGTAAGGTGTACAAGAGAAGTTCCAGTTGGGTTGCTTATTGTGACTGTATTTGTTGCCACAGTCCGCAAATAATTAAGGGGGCAGCTGTCCATAAATTTAGGGGTGATTAAGCAAACTTTTTTGTTCTATAAAGGCAAGCTAGTGACTTTATCTATGACAGTCTATAGAATCTTCATCCCCGACATCTGGGTTGTGCTAGCCCTAAGACATGTATATACATCCTCCATAAGTTTGTCATTCACTGGCTCATATCACAATCTGAACCACTCTGACCACATCCAAACAAAGGCAAGCTGTAACTTGATGTCACACTCTTGACTCATTCCAAGAATCATACAGTATGTCACACATAACTCCAGTGATTTCGTATCAAAACAATTTCGTGTGCTCAGAGAGCAAAGGTCATCTGAACTAAAATGTTTGTCGGTCATTGAAACTTAATCACCACACATATGACGAGTTTGTAAGTACTCTGAGCTGGATCACCAGGGAGGGGGACTGAAGTCATCTGCTTTCCAAATTAGCTCATATTCCATTTCTGGCTATAGCATATTTATGTTCATGTCTGAAGTCACATTCATTTGGCATCATATCTCTACCCCTCTCCGTCATGGCTGATATGTTGACACATAAGCTTGTATTCGTGCTGTGCTGGAACTAGAGCTATTTAGTTCAGATCTCCTGCTCACTGGTTAATAAGGAAGGTATGGTGTGGCATGTGAGCAAACTGTAATGATCAATCAACAGGTCTCCTTAGAGAAGGTCACCCCCAACTTTCATTGCTGAGCCAAATATTAAGGGGTTCCTAACAGATCAAGAGAGCAAAATAATATCTTATTGTCGGATGGTCTTCATCCAATCCTGTATTCAGCCCAGGGCACTAGCACTGCAATGTTCGCTCTCTTTGCAAATTTACTCGTTTCGTCTCACGAGAAATAAAATCAGTGTGGTGTGGAATTAACATCGTGCCTGCGCCCACAGAGAATTTGGCATTTACAGAGAAAATGGCATCCACAGTATCCCTGTACCAAATACTCGAGTGGATTTGGCATCCCCTCATCCACCTCTGCACTTTCCTTTCCGAGTCCTCTTTCATCTCTTCTAGCACCATATCTCCCCAACTAAACACTCCCCACTAACATCACCTCTATTATCTGTATCTCCCTACAGTGACAGTTTTCACTAGGGGAAGTGGTTTCTCAAACCCATCTCATCATGACCATTCAACAATCTTGCACATCATTTCCTTGTGTTATTGATAGATAATTCATTCACAAATTGATAAATAGACACAGCAATTGGATCACAACAGCACTAGCTATATATTCTATATCGTACACGGTCTCCTTCCCCCTTCAAAATGTGGCATGAAATCTGAATTCAAGTGTTCTTACATGGTTTGGATGGTAGACCACATCTACACCTACATTAAGCATAGATAATGTGCACATAGTGCAATTGAAGCTGCATTTGTCTTTGCACTGGCTGTGGTGGCAGTTTTCTTAACATACTTGATGCACTCAATTTCCAAAGCTTCAACAACGATCACTAGGTATATTTATTTGGCATAGATAATTAACCCATTGTGGATATTTGGTCTACTAATTAAGCAAAGAATTCAAGCTTGGACCGCCATCAGTATCCCGGTGGCCCTGTGGAAGTGATCATAACATACAACAAATGTTAGACTAACTTAGTAGTTGATTTCATCTTCTTTTCTTTAGAAATGTGCATTTTCCCCAAGCTCCATACATGCCAAGTCCCCAGAAATGACTAGCTTCTTATATAGCACGGTGCTGCTAAAGATAAATTCTACATGCAAATGCATTGTTGGGTACAAACAGAAATCTAATGCTTCACCGCTGGCGTACTTTGGTACTTCGTTCTCTCATAACGGTAATGTCACTGGTTCGGAATCGGTCGACCCGGGTTTGATTCCCGGATGATCCCTCTTCTGCAAGTGCCACCTAGCACTTAAAATTTTATTTCCTCCTAATCTATCTACTATTTGACAAAGACATGCACACTACCTACACTGTACGTCCATTATCATGGCCAAAAAAACGCGGTAAGCTGCCCCCCCCCCCCACTTTTCAGCAGTCCCGTGCAGAACCCCCCAGGGTGGAATCCCACACAACACTAGCTCAGGAAATATTATGGCATCCCTACCAGTGTCAACAACAAAAATAATTATAATAACCGTCTCAATAATCAACTTGAAATTTTATTCTCTCGACGTTTCCACTAGATGCTCCAGTCTCCATCAGGACAATAACAATACAGCAAAGAATTGGACAAGGGTAGGCTAGATGCTCCAAAGGGTAGGCTAGATGCTCCAGTCTCCATCAGGACAATACAGCAAAGAAATTGGACAAGGGTAGGGCTAGGAAGAGAATCAAAAGTAGGCACTTGAGCTGCAGGATTCCTTTGATGGCACACACGACTTAGAATAGGGTAGGGATAGAATTTCCACCTAACATCATCACTCCCTAGCGGGCCTAGACAGTGAAGGGCGAGTTACCGCTGACCTCCATGACCCCTGGTTCTACGTCATCGTGCATTCTGTGCTTTATATACAAGCTCTGAGCCAGTGGCAGAAGAAACAGAAGGTGCCAAATTCCGCCATATCCACTAGGGTATTTGGCTCAGGGATCCCATATTCCCTGGGGATGCCAAATACTCGATGACACCAACGGCCGGGTATTTTGATACGGTAACTTTTCTCAACAATCAACTTGAAATTGACTCACTCGACATTTCAGCTCTCGCCTTCATAGGAATATTTGATCCCCTCCGTTTATTTTAACCTTCATCCACAACAGCGGCTTTCTGCCCACCAGCTTGGGCGCCGCTATGTATGTGTCGCTATGTACGTGTCCTTCTGATTTGTGTGCCGAGTTGTTGTTTGTTTTGTTTTTGTCTGCTTAAGTTTGCAGGAGCAGCCGGTGAAGGGTCTAGTGTTTGGTGTCGGAGAAGTTGAATGGAGACCATTAAGCAGCTTAGGAAGATATGATGCCGAGGCTCGGCCTGGCCTCAAGGTCCCAAATAATGTGGAGCGAGTGTTGTCAGAGATGATATTCAGACAGGCACAACAATTAATCTTCCTACTAAGTTTGGTCAAGATTTGTCGAGCCATTTGTAACTGTAATGGCACAAGCCTTAGGTCTACAGCAACATCATTGATAAGGTTGTCAATTTTTCGGTTATTGTTGCTCGATATACGTACTTTCGCCTCTTTCTCTGGGACAAATAAGTTTTGCGACATCAACCTTACACTCCTTCATGAATTCCGAGTCATTGAAGGGTTTTGATGCTTGTGCTGGCAATATCGAGCTTGCACGACTGCACTTTTCTCTGTGTTGCTTGGATTTTACAAAAACTGTCTGCTGACCTCATAGTTCTTGTTGGTCTTGTCGGATATTCTGTCTCCTTTTATTGGGAGACAGAAATTCTTCTTCTTTGAGATGGCGCTTTTTAGGTCGTCACTTTTGAGGAAATCACGTCGATCCACAGAGGAGACAAATGGCCGTATTTCCATGCGGTATGAAGAAGTAATCTTTCCTGAAACATCCTGTTTTCTTCCTGTATTGTTCGTCTTCTCTTTTCTTCGCCCTCCATGATTTCAGTGTTGAGCGAGGATCCATGATCTCGGGTGCTTCCGCTCATTATACGCAACTACCCTGTACACTGAAGAAGACCAATCCAATGCCTGACATGCAAATTAAGCTGCACAAAGTTTTGTTTTAATCTCGCGTGTTTGACGTAGTACCACGTCTGAAATATTGGCCACACAAGCACATTAATTTTTGTTAGTTATCTTTTACTGGCCATAGGATTTCAGTTGTTGGGATAGCCGTTAAACTTTCCTCTATTTAGGATTGCAGACCACATGAATTTAAAATCCTTTGCAGGCTGCACAAAGTAAGAGCCATTCAAGCCACAAAGTCACTCTTTTCCCATCTGTAGTTGAGATACAACATAGATCATACGGGGGGGGGGGGGGGGGGGGGGGGCTAGGGCTAAACCAATTAAGACCCAAAGATCTCCTTTTCTCATGACCATAGCAAGACACCAAAACTATGGCAAAGTCATGACCGTTCGAAAACGTAAAACATGGACGTCCATGAATCGTGGAAATACGCTGTAAAAATTAGGCAATGAAATGTTTGAGTTTGCATGATGATATTGGAAACTTGAAACATCATGCCAATGAATAAAGTTTCTAACTGAAAGAGGAAGTTGCTTGGTCAGTAGAGCAACATATTCAGTGCCACACTATGCAAGTCATGAATAGGCTCAGTGTGAAATTTACTTCCTCTCAGCAAGAAACGAGCTTCCTGGTATACGCGGTAGCCCTTCTATGCTGGCATAAAACTTAACTCTTCGGTCACCATAACTTTGAATTGGAGCATCCAATGCTTTAGAAATGCTACAACAACATTTTGAACTGGGAGGAGAGGGAGAGGGTAAGGTATACTCCCCCCTTCAATGATCTATGGATGCAATGAATTTTTCGATGATAAACCTAAATTTTCTCTCGATTCTGAGGGAGAGCTTCGACCACAAAGGGGGGAATCAGTAGCTCTAATGGTGTGTGTCTGTATACATTATGTATGTATGTGTGTGTATTTAGAGGCAAGCTCCCCTCAACAGAGTAGGGGGTATATATGTTCCATCCAATCTATGAATCTGCCCAATCTATAGATTGTGCAGCACAATCTATGAATTCATAGCTGCACAATCTATGAATGCCAATTTATTGCCTGCCAGTCAATGCACTTCAAAACATGGTAGCATATCAACACCCTTTGCAACAGAGAAACAGAGAAAGTGATGATTGCAACTGAGAGTATAATGATGTAGAAAATAGTGATAATGAGAAAAAGTTCCACATGGACTTGGCAGAAGAACTAAGTGACATGGCTAGAGCAAAAAAAGATATTTGAAGAATATTGCTCTGCCAAAAAAGATATAATGCACAGTTTGTAATATCCACGAACACTTGCACAACTGCTATAGTCCCGAAATGTAGAGAAACTTGCCTCACAAACAGCTCTTCTCCCTTCTTCTCTTTTCGTGGGAGTAGCGCGGGCTTTGTAACTTCCCGTCGACTATATTGTGTGGGTGGGTTTGGATATTTGGCTTGCACACTCGCTCAGTATAACTAGTCGATAATAAGTACTGGTGGATATGTTCCATCCAATCTATGAATCTGTTGCAAAGGGTGTTAATATGCTACCATGTTTTTAAGTGTATTGATTGGCAGGCAATAGATTGGCATTCATAGATTGTGCTACACAATCTATAGATTGGGCAGATTGGGAAGATTCATAGATTGGATGGAGCATATATATATCTAAAAGGGAAATTCTGTGAGCTTATTCTTTTACCTGTTCACTTAGCTTCAAAGTCGCCAAATGGAATCATTTTTATTAATTTTTATTATTATTTTCTTCTAAACATCGAGATATTCAGTGAGACGGCTTTGACACATTTAAATGTTTTATCAGTAACCATAATGGAGAGATGTGTCTGATTATACATATATGCTTGTGTTTAGAGGCCACTGGATGCCACACTAGCTTGAAAGCACTCCTGCAACAGAGAGTGCTGGTGTCTCAGCTACTATATATATATATAGCACTCCTGCAACAGAGTGAGGGTGTCTAACAGAGTGCTGGTGTCTCAGCTACTATATATATATATAGCACTCCTGCAACAGAGTGAGGGTGTCTAACAGAGTGCTGGTGTCTCAGCTACTATATATATATATAGCACTCCTGCAACAGAGTGAGGGTGTCTAACAGAGTGCTGGTGTCTCAGCTACTATATATATATATATAGCACTCCTGCAACAGAGTGAGGGTGTCTCAGCTACTATATATATATAGCACTCCTGCAACAGAGTGAGGGTGTCTCTGCTAGTAACAATAATAATTAAAAAATAACAAAATGACAGAAGCTACTCAAATTGTCAAAATAGCCTCTTCCTACAGAAACAAACTCATTTAGGAGATCCACCGTAAGGCAACACACATTTAGTGAATAATTATTTAATGGCATACACCAGTTAGACAAATGGAACTAATAGTAGCTTTCTCGATGATCGACTCTTGACTAGATGCTCGAGCCAAAACATCAAGTGAGCAAATTTGAGTTTATTATCTAGAAAGTCATTGGATCTGTACTACGTCAACTGGGAGTTCATTGAGGGATGGCAAGATTGTTGCAACCATGTTTTCAACCACTTGAGTGCACTAAACCTTCATTCTCTATTGATGCCATCACCAATATCAGATGAGCAACTTGCAGTATTCCAGTGCAGAAATTGGCTGATGCCCCATAGCATAGAAATGTAACAAAAATGCAACACCAGGCAACGTCATAAGCAGTTGGATTGTCTTGCTCCAGCCACTGACCTACCCCTTGGCCTAGCTGCCCTAACCCTAGCCATTTCCCTAGCCCTATCTGAAGCCCTAATCATCTGTCAAGTATTGATGTCACCCAGATGAGGTAATGCCTAGATTATGCCATGGAGAAGCGATCTAGATATCTCTCGCCAAATACGGCTCATTGACAGTACGCAGAAGAGTCCTTATTGAAATCCAAACCTTAGAACCCAAAACCTTTTCATATCGCTCAGGTCATTGGGGAGTTACCAGTTCATTGTTCCGTATCTAGCCGAAATGTCGAGATGCTAATTTCAAGTTAACTACATACCAAGAAATAATTTACTATTCTAGTTTTGACAGATTTGATTACAAGGTCAAGTGATTCAAAGATGTACCTAGAATAGACGAGGGTAGTTGCTTGAATTACAACCCCCCCCCCCCCCCCCCCCCCCGCCCCCTCCAGCCCTCAGATTCCACCAGAATCAAGCCTGGATAATCAGATTTCCCAGACTTGCAGCCACTGCTTGACCACCACAAGCTTCCATCTCTGAAGCGAAACAAAAACTCCACTCCACTCTCGCCAGTATGTTCCGAGGCAGTCTTGCATACCTCTAGAGACTCTTTCCAATAGATCCTAGCATAGCAATTAATCAAGGTTCTATCCACACAAGTCTATAGCGGTGTGTGCTTCCATCACGTGTGGCTGCCATCACAAAAGCAATAACAGGGTTTCATTTAGAAAATTGTCCAAGGGGGGGGCAACTGGAGGAATCTGGATATTAAGGGGGGAGGGGCATGATGTCAAGCACTTATCAACATCAATAAGAATCAATTTTCAAGGGGGGGCAAAAATGTTCCAAGGGAAATTTTCAAGGGGGGGCAAAAATGTTCCAAGGGGCCCCCCCCCCCCCTAAATAACAAGCCATAAACTTTGCTACCGTACTACAATTGGTGTAGATTTTAAGAGTTTATGAATTTCATTAGAACACTTCCCGTGTCTACGACACATACTGTGGATAGCGATTACAGGAACCCTTTTGTCAAAATATTTACGGTACATATATTCCTAAAAATCGTTGTTTTTGTTTCAGGTCTGGAAACCACTTAGCCTCACACAACTGACTGTGCTAAGAGGTGCTAATAGGAGATAATTGTTAGCAAATACAGCACAATGATAAGACATTCTCACTTTTAGTGGAAGGAGATAGAATTAAGACCAATTAAGAACGAGAAGATCATTATTTATTGTCACGCACACAAACAGCTGTTCTATGGTTGACATGTGTTTGAGGTCAAGGCTATAAAAGGCTTGAGATAGTGAAAGGGATTCGGTGAATGGTGGACCGTGTGCATTGCATGGAAGGCACCAAGGCACCAGATGTCAGGCAGATCGTTTTACAGACCTTCTCCACCCTGTGCAGGGTTAGGGTGGCTGCAGGGGCACGGGTGGTATTGAGACGTGAAATGCCTTGATATGCAGAAGATTAATGTTACAATTGGCCAAGTCTGAGCAGTACCTGCAAGAGATACGGAGGTTCTGCGACAGGACGGGCCTGCAGTTCAGGATACACCAGCAGTGCCATCCAACAGAGGAGAGTGTATGAACAAGTTCCTGAGAAAAAGATAGATACTCGCCCACTGACCTTTTGAAAATTAAGGAGAAAGGAGGCTGTGTTCCATAGCCAACACACTATCTATGCATCGTTGCTTACATGCACTCAGTCCTATCAACAATACATCCACCACACCACACCTTGTTCCTTGCCACCAGAGAAGCAACACTGACACACGCAAGTGCGAGGTCTAAGGTCCTGTCCTTTCTGTGTGCTATAGCCATGCACCTTATGACACCATCACTGGTAAGAGCAGTGGGTGTGGTTAAGGTGGGCGTAGCACGGAACAGACCGGAATTAGAGGACCCTCACTCGAGGAACATTTAACCGCCAGGGTTTCATTTAGGGGGAGGAGGTTGGAACCTTTCTGCCCCCACCCCCCTGGACAATTTTCTAAATGAAACCCTGCCTAAGGACACATCTGCTTGCATGTACATGTGTAATGAATTATTCCTACTTGATCTGTTGACAAAGTTTGGTAATGACCTGTCAAACCATTTTTGAGATGTTGTCAACACACACACACACGTAAACATACACATGCACACACATACATACACAGAGCCAAGCATCACTGTGGGCGGGGTGAAAATATTGCAGACGTCAATTCCTTCTCGGCTTCTTTGAAAATGAAACGACTGGAAATAATAATTAGCGCTACTACATGCAAATTTGTGACATCTGTCAAAGGTACTTCATGACTGAGAATAGTTCTCCTAAATGTTCAGTTCAGTGTTATATCATCACAGAGCACACAAAGAGCAAAGGGTGCAAGTGACACTTTTTATAATGCCTCCCACCACCTCGTCTCATGCTGCCGTTTAAGTAAATGTTGTGACGCATGTTCTTGACCGAAAATTAGCGGGCACAAGTAGGGTCGGAGGAAATGGAAACCTCGCGTGAGAGACTGAGGTGGGAGGGGCAGGTCTCCATCAATTGCCCTCATGCAAGAATCATCATTCAGTATTAATTATAAAATTAACTATTAAAAAAATTGCACCAAAAGACTACTGGGCCCAAGAGCCTGGTACCGGTACGCTACCCTCCGGCAAACCTAGACCACAAAAAGTGATGGCTGCTACTAGAAAAAGTGTGCCACACCATAAGCAAGCCAGCCAACAGAAACACCAGGAGTAAGAGACACCTCGTCTCACGCAGCTGACCGTTTGCCCATTACTTATGCTAGTAAAAGAATGGATGTGACCAACTCTCTACCGGCTAATGGACGACAACTGTTTGCAGGTTTGTGAATCTCTCATTATCACCCACCTAAGTTGTTGTTTTTAATCTTGGAAGTGTTCCATCAACACTTCCTTGTCACAGGGAGTTGTTTACCATCGTCCGGGACCATGCATATTATGGTTGTATTAGCGAAAATGGATGGGAATGGGCCAATATTATGGTGCTATTGTGCTATTGTCTATGGATCTCACTTTCATTGGATTATATTTTGCCTCTATACCAGCTAAGTGCAAATACACTCAAGTATCAATTTCATTGCATTTCAACACACCTGGCTTGGGTTTCAGGATATCTGGATACCCAACTCCCCTGGGATTGGAAATGCATGCGACACTAGTTCAGGTGACTAGTAAGAAATACGCCAGCCGGAAGGGCCATGGTTGCATGTGAGCTGGGCCAGGGATGGAGGAGAGCCAGCATGGTTAGGGATGCATGAGAGCCAGCAGGGCCAGGGATGGAGGAGAGCCAGCAGGGCCAGGGATGGAGGAGAGCCAGCAGGGCCAGGGATGGATGAGAGCCAGCAGGGCCAGGGATGGAGGAGAGTAGGGATGGAGGAGAGCCAGCAAGGCCAGGGCTGCACGAGAACCAGCCCTAGGCCTAATTCTAAAACCAGCCAGAAACTGCACATTTTGTGGTCCTTATATGAAGCAGGGTTTCGTTTAGAAAATTGTCAAAGGGGGGGGCAACCGGAGGAATCTGGATTTCAAGGGGGGGGGAGGGGGGGGGGGGGCATGATGGTTAAAGATGTGACAAAGTTTCTAATGAATTTTAATAATATAATTTCCAAGGGGGGGGCAGCCGCTCCCCCCCCTAAATGAAACCCTGTAAGGTGTAAGCAGAACACCAATGGCCCGCAAGTCTCTATTTCCCTGTTCTATTCCAACCCCATGAACATCAATACCGCGTACCAACTTTCTGATCTGTGAAGTTGTGTATCCAATGCTGTTTAGTAGAGCTGCCACACGCTTCAGACCCAACGTGAGAGGGGAAGGGATTGCTGGATGGGACCACCAAGCTTAGAGCACCTCATTGTATACATACGTATGCATAGATGTACATACATAGTGCATGCCAGTTTGCACGGACATTTTCACAGTGAAATAATACACAAGAGTCCAAAACAACAGAATTGTTAAGAATTTCTGCATGTGAAGGAACCAGTTGGCACTGCTGTTGGAGAAAGCATTAAAGACAATTGATGAGGTAATCTTTGCATTACTGAACAAACACGCCCAACTTCACACTGGGTTGAGGCAGGTTGAAGTAGGTTGACAATAGCTCTGTGAGGACACACACTGGACCAACATCACACTGGGTTGAGCAGGTTGAAGTAGGTTGACAATAGCTCTATGGGGACACACACTGGACCAACACCACACTGGGTTGAGGCAGGTTGAAGTGGGTTGAGGCAGGTTGAAGTAGGTTGACAATAGCTCTGTGAGGACACACACTGGACCAACACCACACTCAGGTTGAACTTGGTTGACAATAGCTCTATGGGGACACACTGGACCAACACCACACTGGGTTGAGGCAGGTTGAAGTAGGTTGACAATAGCTCTATGGGGACACACACTGGACCAACACCACACTGGGTTGAGGCAGGTTGAAGTAGGTTCACTATGGGGATACATACTGGACCAACACCACACTGGGTTGAGGCAGGTTGAAGTAGGTTGACTATGGGGATACATACTGGACCAACATCACACTGGGTTGAGGCATGTTGAAGTAGGTTGACTATGGGGATACATACTGGACCAACACCACACTGGGTTGAGGCAGGTTGAAGTAGGTTGACTATGGGGATACGTACTGGACCAACACCACACTGGGTTGAGGTAGGTTGCAATAGCTTTATGGGGACACACACTATAGGTAGGACTGCCTGGAATATGCAGATGGAATTTTGGCAAGTTCACATTCTACGAAATAACCACAAACCACCTTAACATAAACAACAATAATATATTTGGCACTTGTCTTCATTAGCGTAGCATAATAACAACCCGAGTTGTACGGTGGGATATGTAATTAATGGGTGTGGTCAATTGTGATGTCACGCTCATTCATGTACATAGGAAAAGTTAAAAATTTAAATTAAAAAACTCTTGGGAAACAGAATTATACAACTTCATTAGGCGAACAGTTAATTATTGGTAACTTTAGTATTCTCAAATAAACGGTGTGGAAAAATAACTCAGTTTCTACAGCATCACGACTATTTTTAAGGTACACAAAGTATTTTATGGATCAAAATATGAGTGACAAGTTAGAAACAGGTGGTGTACTATGAAAAGAGGGGGTGGCAGGGGGGAGGTGACAAATATTCTTACTGTGCGATGTGGGAGCTCTCACGATATGCTTGCCCAGCGAAGTTGACAGAGTTCCATGTTCAAATCGCGAGCATTTACACAGTTCTTGCTCAATCCTTCGCCATCCAGGCTGGTGAGTGCCTGATGTGTCAGGAGAATTCCCGCGGACCTCAGCTCCCCGTAGCTCTCCCGACTGTACCAAGAGGTGCGGGGGGTGCAAATCAAATTCGGTACATCCTTCAGGGGTCTGTCGTCCCTCCCACTTTCGTCAATGCAAGCACTGCAAGTGTCGAGTGCAGCTCCCGCCAGTTTCCCGCCATGAAGAGCCTTGGCGAGAGCCACCTCGTCCACCAGATCTCCACTGGCCACGTTAACAAGGAAGGTACCTCTTTTCATCAGCCTCAGGGTACTCTCATCAATAATATGCCGGCTTTCATCAGTCAGCGAGCAGTGAAGCGAGATACAGTCACTTGTCTTCAATACCTCTGTAATGGTCCCCACCCTTTGCAGTCCTCCCACGGCAATCTCTAGGCCTTCGGAGGTGCTGGGGTCGTAGAAAATGACGTTAAAACCAAAAACCTTAGCACGCTGTGCAACGGCGATGCCAATCTTCCCCAAGCCAATCAGCCCCAGGGTCTTCCCACGGATCCGACGAGCATTCTTTACCACAGGATAAATACCGTCCTTCTTCTTGTTGAAGTGAGTCCTGGCTTGGACTGCACTATGCAGGAATGCAGTCTGCCTATAGAGGGAGAGAATGAGGGAAAATGTCGAATCAGCAATCTCCTCGATGCCAACATCCGGCACGTTGCACACAATCACACCAATTTGGCTGGCGGACTCCAGATCGATTTCACTATAAGATGGTCCGAGGACAACGACAAGCTTGAGCAAGGCACACCTCGAGAGGAAGCTGCTGTCAACGCAGCATTCAGATCCAGCAATGAGTGTCACTGTTCTCTTACAGATGTCTTCCGGGATAAGAGAGAGGTTATTGACGTCAGAGTACGCTACAACATCGGCCAGCGACGATAGTTCCTGTGACTCCAGTTTGCCATCGGTGCACAGGGTCACCAGGACCAGGGGTTTTTCCGAGTCCGCGTTCCCATTCATTAGATCCTAGCAGGAGAGAGAGAGAGAGGAACCTCAACAAAATGTGTCAATATCCAAATTGAGTCTCTATGGTAATATAGTAAGGAAACAAAGGTCATGGAGAAGTGAATCATTGAGCACAAGCCTATGGGGAAGGCAGGGAGACATAGTAGAGTAGATGTAGTAAGTAGAGTTGGTCTTTTACATATAAATTGTATTCCAAGTGGCAAGAGAGTTCCAACTACATACACTTTCATAGGCTAGGTTAAAAAAAGGAAGTGGATTTTCCGTAAGTTAAAGGGGGGAAAGAAAAAAAAATGACATAAGTGATGTATGGTGCCATAGAGAATGTATTATCTGAAATGATACTAATTGGTCTTTGATTGAAAGTTCAACATTTATAATTTGTGGTTTGGGGACAACATTTTTCCCCCTTTGATCTTTATCCAGAAATAATTTTACAGGACGTGCATCTTCTTCCACATTTTATAATTTAAAAAAATTGGCACAGTGAGCACTACAGGAGCAGCAGATCCTAGAAGCTAACCTGCATTTGGATGGAGGCTATAGAGCTACTGTGTAAGATGAAACTATTGAGAGTGGATAGTATTTGGTGTAAGTCGAAATAGGGATAGTTTGAGTGTTCACCCAATACACCACATAGGGTATCCAGTTCCACCTACATAATTTCATTAGTGACTTCACTATTACTCAGGTGCCCTCCTCATTGAATCACCAACCTCACTCCTCTGAATCCTTCCATTTAAGATAGACAAGTGTTCAAGCACTAGCAATAGAATGTCGTAGTAATGGCCGAGGATAAGGGAGAGCTGTGGCAATCGACTCTCAGACTTCCACAACACTTATAACCTTAGTAAATGGGTTCTAAACTTGCCTGCAATTGCCCAACCATTAGCTAGATCATGTGAATTAGTATTAACAAAATAAATACTAAAAATAATGAGTGCAAATGATTTAGATTCATCAGTTCGTGAAGCATTCATAGGCGTTTGTTAAGCAACAAATGTCTACCCAGTTCTAAGGCAATGTTGGGCCAACGTATTTTATGGTGGAATTTTAGGACTAGCCCAAGCTATTGCGATCTGTAGATATATCACTGGCAGCACAAATATGATGATTAGTGGTTCCATTGAAATATATATATATATACCCACAAGTAATGATCCACAAGGTAAGAGATGATCATATCTGTATATACACCAATACATGCACACACACTTACACAAGTAGGTATAACCATTTCCCCGACCATCTGACCATATGTTGACCCAGTAACCTTCTCATCCATCTCATCTGAAGACATAGTGGTAACCATGGTAATGGGGGTATCCATGGGGAAAGAAATTTCGTCAGAAGAGAAAGAGGTGGGGTTATCTTCGGATTTAATAGAGCCCATTTCAGTCAAAATGGGAGCAGGTGCATCATTGGGTGTGGCAGGTGTTACTGCAGCAGGGTTATTTCCCCTGTTCCTCGCTGGCCTCCCCCTTCGCTTCCCTCTAAGTGCCTTGATCTCTTCTGGACGCTTCCCTTGATTCAGCTCATCAAAGTAGGCCTTCTTGAATTGCCTTGCTGTGGACTCTTTCACCTTGATCCCATACTCTTCCGAAAACTTGTCACAGGCTTCCTTCAAGTTCTTTTCAACAGCATATTTCGCAATCGCTGCTTTCTGCTCCGGTGTATAGATGGTGTAGTGCCCTCTCGGAATTGGCGAGTGAGTCCGGGGTGGATTTTGACCAAGACTAGGGGACACTGATAAATCCATAGTTTGATCATAGATCTAAATTTTGGTAATCCGCGATTTACATGTATATTGTTACATTGAGCTACACACCTAAAAGTGACTTTCTATATCAAGCGCACCTCTCAACCGCGCCAAGCCTTTGCAATACACACCCACGTGGTCTGGTGTGAACTTACAAAAAGCATGCACCGCACGAAAGCAGAGGAAGGGACCTCCCTAGACCAGCTGGGGATGGTAGAGGAAGAAAAAAGAACCGCAAGGATAAGCGTGATCACCAACCTTGCTCTGTTTGGAGCGATTGTGCTGGCTTTGAGAATAGGTAAGGTCTATAATATTACATTGAGGTTAGACATTCACCCTCCCTTCCTTCCCCCATTTGCAGGCCCATCTGTGTGGAGATTTGCGAGAAATCAGATATTCTGATCACCAGAACAGTCGGAACAATTTTGTATTAGTCTTTATCCTTGATGGGTTAAAGTTCACTTTCTTTCTTCTATGATCTTGTCAGCTGGAGGCCATGACAGTGGTGTTTTTTTTGGGGGGGGGGGAGGGGGGGGGTTCCTGAATCCTGAAAGGGATGTGAATGTTCAGAGGTTATAAGCCTGCTACTACATCCTGCTATAATTATGGTGAAGGTATTTGGAGGGCGGCTTGGCAGTAGCATCCCAACATTTCTGATCCAATTAACATTTATTTGCACTAATTTGCAAAAAAACAAAAAAACAACATGTGCCTTGTTTTTGCTGCTGCCACAGCATTCACAGCTTTGACTGTTTACAACTCATTTGTCACCTGGTGCTACTCACTGAAGAATGTAAACCCATTCTACCTGTTCAACACCTGGCTTCTAATTTATTTTTCACCAATTCTTCAATATTGCAAAGGTGTGTGTGTGTGTGTGTGCATGCATGGAAGGGAGAAATCGACAACCTTAAAACTGGACCGGGTTGTGTGGGGATGTGGGCTCTCCACCAGCCCTGCCCTTGTTGTGTTGACTATGTTTAATACTCGACCTCTTAGACTTTATGACACTGGAGGTGTATATGATGTTGACCTGCTTTCTAAAGATTCCAAGAGCATGCACATCACCTATGGCTCTCACCTATGGCTCTCACCTATGGCCCCATGGCAGCAAAAAAAAAATTTTTTTTTTAATGTGTCTTGTGTTCTGGATTGAAAAGTTAAAAGAGAAAACATTTGAGACCTTACTGGAAAGATTTCCCACTCCTTCCAAATTGCAATGAAAGAACTATATGGAGTGGATTATTAAACAAGTGAATAGCTCTGGTACCATGGCCACCTCAAAAGGCATCACACTCAACTGCAAAATCTCTGAGAGGTTACTCAAGAGTATAATATAGCTCTATTCATAATAATGAATGCAATTTTGCTGCTACTGTTGTTAGAGATTATCATTCTTGTGAGGCGAGGAGTTTTTTTGCAGTTGATTTTCCTCCTCAGCTTTCCCCCGGTGTGCTAGATGCCCTGCCACCTGACCTCCATAAGAAGGTAATTTTGGGAATTGGCATGGTAGCCAAAGATCAAATGAATAAGCATGATGCAAGCATCACTAAAACGGGGGGGGGGGGGGGGGGAGGGGGGGGGGCTAGAGGAAGAATAGAGGAGTTGCTAGCATGGTTATGTCTTCTGTTGAAAGAGATACTGGGGAACTACTCTTCACTCAGTGAATATATGAGGATAGTGGACGTCCAATGAAAGGAGGAAGGAGAGGGACATTTATAGAGCAGGGCACATGCAGTGGAGGAGGAATTGGCATGGTAGCCAAAGATCTTTGCTTGATAAGGTGTTGTTGTGGATGGAAGATGAAACAGAAAGTGTTTGAGACTATCTTGCTCGAATGATCTCCCCCATATGGCAATAGAGGAACTAGTGTAATCTAAAATTATGAATGAGATAAATGCCGTGCTCAAAGACCCACTGTCCAGTGACAGGAACACCCCCAGTGACAGGAACACCCCCTTCAACCGTGAAGAACAACACCCCCTTCCTGTGAAGAACAACACCCCCTTCCTGTGAAGAACACTCCCTTCAACCATCACTTATTGAATATCCTAATTTTGGGAGAGGTATACTTCATTCTGCTACAATGAAGGAAAAAGAGGTACGATTAATGTCACTGAACAAAGTGGTATTGTCATGTATATTGTCAATTACTCTAAAGTGAGTATGCAGTGCGTAACCATATGCAATACTAGATCAGCTTGTCTTTAAGCTGACAGTTGAGGAAGCCACAAGTGACAATTTCTCCTTGGCAACCCATTATTAACGAAAGTTGTGTTGCTTTCGTGCTTGACTGGTAATCCTCTCGATATTCATGAGACCTCACTGGTATGAGGCAGTTACCAGATGGGAGACAAAGAATGGATCCTTTGCTGTATAGACAATTGGTCAAGGTTCTTTTCACATAAGCCATTGAGAGCGAGCATGCGATGATACACCAACAGTTGTCATGTTTGGTGCAGTAGACAGTCCTGTGGTTAGTCCTGAGGCTGTTCTGTGGGCATAATTTTGGGCATAATATATATAGGTACTTCCATTATCTCAACGAACTCTAAGCTGACATAACAATATTATAATGACATATTCCTGATGAAGGCTAGAGCATGTAGTCAAAATGTCGAGAGATTAAATTTCAAGTTGATAGGCCATTGTAATGCCAGCAGTATGCTGAGCATAATGCTGGTATTATAGGTATATACATATTACTGGGACAAAAATCTCACCGTGCCCAGACTGTAAAAGAAGCCCTGAACGCATTATGGCTATTTGTTTCTTTTTACTGCAGAAGATATCGAATGCTTATCAGTATTTCCCTTCTTTGATGCTGACTTCACAGTAAAATTGAAGAGTGAACTTCTCACATATTTTTCCAAGTGTACTGGGCACAGATGAGACTTCTGTGGGTAGAAATGATGGAAGCAAAGTGCTCCAGAGCTTTCACAGTTCAACTGTCTTCAGCTGCTGCGGAGCATGTATTTCCCTTGATTTATTGAGCACAAAAAACCCCAGATAACACCCTATATACAAGATTACCGAATCATCTCTTATGCTGCAGTATAAAACTTGAACTTTAACTTTCACCTCATGAACTTTTGTCTTTCACAACAAGTTAATAAGTATACTTTTGAGCACAATAGGTATATATTCAGATAAGCATAATAGGCTTAAAAATTGGGAATTGCTAAAAATATAAAATAATAGCCTCATGCTTACCTGGGATCACTATGGATGTCCTAAGTTCAGTTCTTGTCAAACCCAATCCTAGCCATGGCTAGAATTAAGTTGGGTATAAACTTGGGCATGCATTGGTCAGTATAAATGCATGTAACCATGTCCAAGAGTTTCCAGGAATTGAGTATGATAAACACTAATCAGGACATACATGTGAAGTTTCAGGTCATTGCAGAGTTCACATTATAGAAACCAGTTTGTTAGCAGTACACTGCCACCAAGATATTCTCCAAGCTTGAACCTGATTACTTGTGATGCAGAAGAAACTCTGCTGAGCTGAGGTCTACAGAGCAAAACAGAAGATACCATCATGGACATAATAGTTTACAAGGATTGCCAGTATGTTTAGTGAAGGAGAACCTAGACGTAAAACCATCTACATTGCTGGACGTAAAACCATCTACATTGCTGGACTGGGATGTTTACTCTCAACTTTATGACAAATACTAAAATGTCATAGATGACATGACAACCCAGGTTCACAAAGCCACTTCATCTTCTCCATAGCTGCTTATGTTTGGTCTGAAGCTTATGATCAGCACTGCTCTCCTAAAAAAACAATCATATATTGGAGAAGAAAGGAGTGATTTATAAATGTGAGACGAAGAAAAATGTGAGCAAGTGGAACCGAGGGCAGTTGTCAGTCATATGACATGAGCGAGGGAGGACACAATTAAAGGAGGGGGAAGAGATTTGGTAGGAGGTAGAAGAGTGGAGTAGTTTGTTGTTTCTCCTCTTGCAATAGAGTATATATCAGCAAGCAAATATTTTGCCTTGGGTACACTTTATTTCAATTAACAGATATTAATGGTGCTTCTCAGTTAAAACACCGTGTACAAGTAGATATATAGTCAGCCATCTTCTTCAGTACTGAGTACTTAAAAATAAGTGGATTATACCACAAATAATAGAGTGTGCTTGGCCACTTGCCTGTAAGCATGCACACAAGTGCCACATAGCTATGTGGTCAAGTCCATCGCGACAATAACATAAGGTTACATGTTCATTTTTTTAAAAGAACTTGGGCAATTTAGTAACCCCCTACACTTCTTAATGGCAGGATAGAAAGAGGCACCTTTTTGTCCTTGAGGGAAGCAGCAAGTGTCAGGCTCCACAGACACACAACGTGTGTGTGTGGCCACAGCATTCCAGATGGCAACAGTTGCTGTCATGGAGCCCATACCTGCAGTAACTCACCTGGGTGTGTGATGAGTTTAGAACTTGAGTAAATAGTTTTTCGCATACTATTTATGACTCAAGCGTAGCAAAGTAGATAGAAGCAGAAGATGGACAGACAACAGAGAAAACCTCGCACATACATAATGGCATGATCGAGATTAAAAATGCTTCCGCAAGGGTACGGTTCTATCATAAATTCCAAGATAGATTACCTCTGCATTCCACATACATGGAATTGTTCCTCTGAGGATCGTGTTAATATTCATAATAATTACTCAAAATATGAAGGCACTCTTCAGCTTTTGTTAATATGCTTCCAGCACCTTAAGAGATGGTGTGTGTCTGATCCTTAACTAAAGTAGAGCATATTGTAATGTGCTGGGCACAATTGGTTATGGTTCTCTCCTGTGTACAAATAGGTTGTGGATTGGTAGGACCTTTGTGTATATTTTTGCAGGATAGTTTGTGGCTATGCATAAACAATGCATAGTAAATTGGTGCAGAGTACTTGTATGCCAAGTTATTCGAATAAAAGAGTAGTCTGTGGTGTGCACAACAGTTGCCTGTCATCCACACAATAAAAATAAAAATGTGCTCCCTCTTGATCACCTTGTATCTTCACACCCACCCACACTTCATTTAATTAAAAATATATATATTTTGAGTGTGTGTGTGTGTCCTTGTAGAATCATGCAGTGCCAGTTTGGCTTGTATGTTGGGATACATAATAAACATTGGCATGTGTACATTTTTGTGTTATGAATGAACATATGTGTGTGTGTGTGTGTGTGTGTGAAGGGGAAAAATTGATGCTGCAAAAAGAAAGAGAGAAACAAGTGCTACAACTCACCACGTAGATGAGTCTAGAGAGCAACACTAACTCTCTGCTCATCTGTACAGATGTCCATGCCCAGGACTAGTCCCACTTAGCTGATGAAAGAGGATCAAGGAACACTAGCACTGGGAAGTGCGATACCACTCCCTATATTTGGTTTGACTGTTGCTTTTAAAATGGCATTCAAAAAAGTTTTTGGCTCGGCTAAAACTCATTTCGGCAGCTTCTTAGTATCCTAAACAGTGGCCAATTTTAACGCAAAAACACTTTCAGCATGCCCTGAATCCTTTGCTAAGGTGGCGCACTGGCAGCAAAAAAATAAAATAGATAAAATCTGTAAAATTTGCTCTTGATCTTGGACCTATAATCTACCCCCCCTACACACACAACTACTCTTGCGTACAGTACTTCCATTCATCATTATTGTATTTCCACAAGATTCCAACTTGTCCAATACATTGCAGCGACAAGCTATTTCTCACTTGAGTAAAAAAACTAAGTCAAACATCATCCATGTAATAAACATGTTTATGTACGTGCAATATCAGAGTCGAGCTGGACTGTCAGCAAAGCAGCTACAAATTTTCATTACAAAGAAAGACTCAGTTAGTTCCTCAGAAGGTGACGATAGTGAACAGTATAGACCTTCAAAACCAGACAACTACTTATTTAAATATACATGTATATATGAATACGTAGGCATGTATATATGTATGTTAACATGGATAGGATGAAGATCTACGATTGGTTAGTTCTGGAGTTATTCTGACTAACTTCTTGTAGGAGGATGCTTGACTACATATATATATTTATTTTAGAAAACGGTAAAAAAATCGAATCAAAAAATATTGGATTGACTCTTAAAAAATAAACAAAGCAAGAATTTATCAATATACCATAATTATGAACCACGCCCCCCCCCACCCATTCCCCCCATCTTTTTAAAATCTGTAATATATTTATATTCGGATCATTAATTGTGTTTATTGTGGTCTACTTGGTATATATTATTCTTGCTTCGTTTATTTTTTGATAAGTCAATCCACTGTAGTTTTTGTTTTAAATTAAAACTTTTGTCTTGTATAGTGAAGAGTTGCTTCCACTGTATATGGCAGCGATTAATCAGTACATATATAGTACATAAGTCAATCCACTGTAGTTTTTGTTTTAAATTAAAATTTTTGTCTTGTAGTGAAGAGTTCATATGGCAGCGATTAATCAGTTCATACTTGTGGTCTGTGAAGGCATGCACAGGCTTCATGACATGCTTTGGTCATTTCATCTTATGTGGAGTAGAGGTCCCGAAGCTTTAGGTTCCTTCCACATTGACATCGGTTTCTTTTGTTGCTGGTAATGCCAGAACCAGTAATTACATTCTAGAAGAAATGGTGGTATTCCCAGACCCTTCCTTTTCTGCAAGGGGAAAGGAGGAAAGGTCAGTAGTGCCAGACTAACCAAGGATATGACATATTTTTCCCCTCTCTCCCACCTTCCCCCCCTTTCCCCTTCTAAATTTTGGCAAAGAACCATTATCATCATATTCATATTCATGATCCAAATCAGAACGCACTAGCTCTGCTAACACCTTCTGAATCACTTATGTCATGACTATCAAAATAATCCACATCAACCTGCTCTGATTACAAGCAATACATGCAGCGAGGCCTTCAGTTGCAGCTATTTCACCACTAACAAAAACATCAACGACTGTATCACCACTAGCAAGCCCTGCAAACACAGCCAACAAAGATAGGTGGAGAATATATATGATGGATGAGGTGAATGTGCAATTTCTGGCATGAGATAGGTTGGTTCGTGGTGATAAGGTCAGACAGGCAATGACTTAAGCCGTGTCTACACTAGACCTCTGATGCATATCCGATCTTACCGAATCCCCTTCGCATTATCTCACTTTTTGTCTGTGAGTTAGATCAAATCCTGAGCATAACCATAGTTTGGATCCTGATTAAAAACCTTGTTACAAAGTTCAATTCCTGACTGAATGTATCTTGTGATCTGGCTGGAATGTGGAAGAGATGAGGATTTTGTTTGGAGTCGAGGAGAAGTAAATGTTCAAAGAACCAAAGAACAGCTGGATGGTGTGACCAAAAACAATATAGATTATGAGAAGGTGCAGTGTTGCAGAACAAGGACCAAGAAGTGTTTTCAGCAATGCAATTCTAACTAGCCACAGATTCCTTACAAGAGTTGTTTATACTTGAGGAGAAAATGGAAACAAATTTCTGGAGGAAGCAGAGGACAAAGACAGCTGGAGATGGAGGCAAAGTTCAGGGGGAGAGAGAGAGACAGAAATGGATGATATCCATGTTTAGGGTTGTGATGAAGATGGCAAATAGAAGTTTGAATATTAGCATCAGCCATTACTATTCAAATCTCCCCAGAAGTCTTCATTCTCACCACGACCACATTCATCTCCAAATGAACTTCCCCTTCCCAATCCTCTACCCTGTCCACTCCCCTGACTTATTCACAACAATGGTAACTACCCCACTCTCTTAAATACTGTTCTTTAAACCAACCCTAAAATTGGAAATTTTAAGAAGGAAAAAAGACACATTTTGTGTTTTGAATGCTTGGCTTAAACTTGAGCAGGTCACTTGTTCTTAAATTGCTCCCAAAGATGCAAGAGCAAGAATATCAGTAGACAAACCCACTGTACTCAGCCCATTAAGTTTTGCAAGAAGGGTAAAAAAGAGGTTGGCATTATATAGTGTGGATGCAAGTCAGGCTAGATCAGAATCTGGTTCTTGTGCGAGCCAGATCTGAGTTGCTTTAAAAGTACTCTAATGCTGGTAAGCCTTTATTGGATAACTTAAAAAATTGATGACTTCAAATGTTTTTAAGTAGGCACTTGCTCAGCATTTTGAAAGGAAATCTGTTTTTTGTTTAATGTGGATTGTTTATTAGAGTATATATATATAGATGACTTGCTTCTCAGTAGTGGATAATTGTTTATTAGAGTGTATAATTGTTTATTAGGGTGTATAGATGACATTGAGGTTTTCAGTGGTGCATAATTGTTTATTAGAATATATAGATGACATGGAGTTTTCAGTGGTGCATAATTGTCTATTAGAGTGTATATATAGATGATGTGGAATCTTTCAGTGGTGCATAATTGTTTTGTTTGAGTTGTTGATTTCTTGATGATGTTCGCCTCCTCCGCACTTTGTGATGTTTTCTTGGAGAACTTCTTGTACTGCATATTGGGGACTTTGTAGTGGCTGGTGATTTTGTCAACAATACAAAAAACATCTGAACCAGCATGACTTGATAATATGGGATCACTCTCTCTCCTGGCTCACTCTCTCATATACGGCACCAAAACTGCTCTCTGCATCCCTCCTGAGGTGCTGAATACCAGTCAGGAACAGCCTCTACTTCACATTGACACGATGTTCATATCATATGAATGAGGTATCTAAAGCATCAGGGGGGACATATCCACAGCCATGTAGGGGGCAATTGTGGAACCAAAACCAAAATGGCCACCAGGCAATCCTGAATAGCATGCCGTTGACTTTTAAAGTAATGCTTATGTCACTTCCTATTTGCATTAGTGTTTTTAACATCGATATTTAGAACAGTAAATATTGCCAAAAGATCGACCCATGAGCATTGATCTTCTCAGTATTTTTCTAGAAAATCTCGATGTCAAAGTAGAGACAGTGTTCCCCAGAGTTCTCTTGGTTTTTCATCTAATTTTGCATCACCTTTTCTGTTAGCTGTGGCAGAGTGCAGTGCTTCCACTTGAGATCCACAAATACCTCATGACACACCTCTATTAGTAAAATAGATTGTAGGCTATGCCAGACTAGGTTAGGGTCATGCAGGTTATGCCAGACCAGGTTAGGGTCATGCAGGGTTGCTAACTTTGGTTAACTATCTTTCTGCCTGTAGTGCCAAATTTCTGCTGGTATTGTGGAGTTGGCTGATCAGTTATAGAGGGACTTTGATCAGCTGGCGCTCTTTCCTGTGTGGATTGCTCCATGACTAATTGTTATAGGCATCTTGGTATATAGTGTATAGTAAAGGTTTTGGATGTCGACACTTAATATGTCTGACCTTGTCTGTGCATACTTCTCTAGCTGGTAATATGCAAATAATTACCTTTTGCACAGTCTGCTCCATGTGTCAGTTTAGTGTTCCTCTTGCATGGAGCATTCCAGCACTCGTTGCATCCTCTGGATTTCCATGCATCTGATACCGAGTGTTTGGATCTGCTTACAATGTTTAGGTGGTCAGAAAGAAGCAATCAGATTATGTATACCAGTAAAGAATTCATATCTCGTGTAACTTCCTGTTTTATCGAACCTCCTTACTTCCTCCTTTTCTTCTTCTACTTTTTGTTTCTCAACTTTTGTGGGCCCTGTTCTCTCTCCATTCTAGTTCAATGGCTGCTCTGGTGGAGCAGAGGCATGTCACTCCTACATTGGCTATGGAGAATAATTGTGTGTGCTTGTGTGTGTTATAGCAGGAGAGGTGGTTGTTGACTTGTGCAGAGAATAATAGTTGGGAAAAAGTTGGCCCTGTTCTCTCTCCATTCTAGTTCAATGGCTGCTCTGGTGGAGCAGAGGCATGTCACTCCTACATTGGCTATGGAGAATAATTGTGTGTGCTTGTGTGTGTTATAGCAGGAGAGGTGGTTGTTGACTTGTGCAGAGAATAATAGCTGGGAAAAAGAGTAGAATGTGTGTTGGTGATGAACTTCTTTGCACAACTGATGCCCACCTAGTGGGGACTATAATAACTGCATGCAAATATGATATTACTGCTGCAACTAGAATTCTTTCCTATTCCAACTTATCTGTTTTGAATCATGAATTTGGTGAGAGTGTCTCATTCTTCTGGCAACTAAAAGTAGTAGATCAAGATGCATCAGCCATTAGGCTGTCTAAATGATTGAATGAAGCGTATTGCAAGAGCATTGTTGAATTGAATGTGAGCTAGTTAGTTAGTGTGTATGTGTGTGTGTGTGCATGCATGTGTGCGTGTGTGTGTGTGTGTGTGTGTGTGTGTATCCCTATGGTATAACTTTAATCTCAAGAGTCAGACCCTTTTCAAATCTCAACCGTATACCATTCCAGCAGTATAATCACTACTCTTTACCTAATCCTTCACTATTCTGTACCCTTCACCAAATCTCTATCAGTTACCAAATTTTTAGAATGGCTGTGAAGATGTAAGATTGGGCTGGGAGGTGAATGTCTTCTGGGCAGCACTTGAGGCGATTAAAATGAACCACTGGTCGACGATGACGAGAGCTTGTATCCTGGATGCGATAGACAGTGTCAGCCAGCTTCTTGATGATCTGGTATGGTGCAGTTCATGCCGGTAAAATTTCCGATGACAACCTCTGGGTGGAACCATTGAGTGGAGCCACACGAGATCACCAGCTTTAAAGGAATCACCATGAACTTTAGGTCTTTTTGATGATCAAGTGCATGTCCAAGGTTCTTCCGTACTCTCTGGTAAGAATCTTCGAGTCGCTTTCTGAACTGGTTAGAGGGGTAGGTAGTTGCAGGTGGTGGGCTGAAAGCCACATCAATTGGCATCCTGCTACGACCAAACATCAGAGAAAAGGGAGCGTGGCCTGTATTGGGGTGTACACTACTGTTGTAAGCCATACATAATGGTCAAAGGTGATCTTGCCAGTTGAATGGATAGTCTGTAACTGCCATTGCCAGCATATTGAGTCAACGAGTCCATCGGATTGAGGGTGGTCAGAGTGGTTCGTGTTTTGGCAATTCCCAACAGTTCACAGATTTCAGAAAATAGCTCAGACTCAAATTGTTTGACCTGGTCAGAGTGGAGCTGTTCTGGGGGTGAGAACCTTCATTTGTGAGCACGTGCAACAGTAAATGCTTCTTGATTGGGGACTGGTAATGCTTCAGCCCACCAAGTAAAGTAGTCAACAACAACTAGAATGTAGCTGTTACCATCCCTGGACTCCAGAAGTGGTCCAAGGAGAACCGCAATGAGTTGCATGTGTGAGCCAACTTTTATGCTCTGCTGTGGGACTTTGCCTTTCAGAGGAGGTGTTTTCTGCTGCGCACATGGGATGCATGTCTTGCAATAGTTGCTCACTTGATCATAATAACCTGGCCAATAGAATCGCTCTCTTACTCGGCCCAATGTCTTGCCTTCTCCTAGGTGACCCCTCCTAGGTGACCCCCAATGGAGCCAGCTAGAATGTGCAGGATGTCATCTATCCACAGCAAAGGATATGTATCCTTGTGATTCAGCTTCTGGCAGTTCACGCAGAATCTGAAACTGCCATCCTTCTTCCTGACTATAGTGCAACATGGCATTAGCTTCCATAATGTAATTTTATTGGCATATAAAAAAGAATGTTTGTAGAAAAATTCTTAAACTTTGAGGAAGTGATCTATATATATATATTGGGCCATGGTAACCATGACGTCATACCAAAATGTCTGCCGAAATGTTATTACAATAAAATCAATGAATAAAGAAGTATAGACAAGATTACTCTGATAAATTAGATGTTGCTTTATATTTTTTTATTGATAAATATACCCTATGCTAAGACATTATAGTACAGCAAATATGTGCAACGATTGTGCTTTTAACGATAAAAGCATGAAACTTTGTACAGTGCTAAAGCATTATATGAAAAGGATTTTTGGCTATAGGGACATCACAGATATGTCCTGTGAGAAAAATGGCTACCGTTTTTTCAAAATGGCCGTCAATAGTTATAATCATCAATGCAATAATCACTATAGGAATATGATGTACTGATTATAAACTAACTGTGTCAAGGTAAATATGCTAGAAAGTCATTATGAGATGGAAGAGAAGTTTAGTCAGTGCAATTGCCACCACAAAAGCTGTTGTTCTTCAAGCTTGAAATCTGTTGAAATCTGCTGCTGTTTGCTTGATTTTCCCTTGACTGGAGGCTGACTGAACAAAAGCAGGTTGTTGCATTTGATCGTATTAGAGATTGGTATTCTCTGGTTGACCAGTCTCTCATCCACATATGCCTCATATAGTTCAAGCCCTACTTGCTCAATCTGCTGTACTGTGTCTGCCACTGCTGCATCTGCAATATTCCTGCTGTCCAGCACAAGAAGATCACTGCTGTCCTCAGTGAATGGGTTCCCTATATCTTCCATTGCTGCACTCAGTGCTTTCACATCTCGTGCAAAAGCTACTTGAGTGTGCCTTTTCTGCTCGTGGTGACGGCAATCGCTGTCCTGCTTCTCCATGACTGAACTCTCAAACTCTCCAATCAAACGAGCCATCTCAGGACAAGACACCATCCAACGTCGTAGAGCTGATGGGTTTTCGGTCAGGCCTACAGCTCCACCATCTCCTTTCACTGATGCATTGTTCTGCTCATGTGCATGGTCAATTGCAATCGCAGAAAACGCATGCTTCGACTTCTTCACGGTAAAATTCCCCTTCACAAACTCTTCATAGACGTTGGGATGGCACTCCTTTAGTGAACCATATCGCGCAAGTGAACTGGCACCCATCTGGTGTAATGGGTATGGTGTCTAAAGCAAAGAACCATGGAACAATCTTTGTCAGGGACTCTATGTAGAGTTGAAAGTTTCTCTCTCGTATGGCTCTCACATAGATCATCAAAGCCAGTTCCAGCTGCAGAATAATGCGCCAGAATTTGAAATGGGGGCATGCAGCACCAAACTGTTGTGCATCAGCAACTGTGAAATGGTCAGAACTGGCTGGGACAATGTGGTTGAACTTGACTGTACTTCAATGTTAGGTCCACACAAAACCATAGCAACTAGAGACAAGAGTGAGGTTGGGACGGCTTTTTCCTGGCATTTCATTTCAAACAAACCATTGAATTGGTTTTTCAACTTGAACATGTCTCTTCTTACTGTCTTAGCAGCACTGGCAAGATGAAAGGCATCGTTGCCAGCATCATGCTCACAAGCCTACCTCAGTGCAGATCCAATATCTTTGTTAGAAATGAGGACTACCTCGCTTGTGAGCTTCCATGTCAGGAAAATATCCCAGTAGTCTGTCTTTGAGCTTGGTGGAGTGAATGCGTCCAGTTACATCAGTTCCAAGCCTTGTGCTGTAGAGGTTCACCAGATCTTTGAGTTTGAAGACAAGTGCAATAAGATCATCCATGCAAGTATCTTCAATGTACGACACCAGTTCAGCAAATGCTATACCATGGTTCACATCATCAGCATCAAAATCATGACATTTTTTGTTTTCGGAATCCCTTGCTCTGTTGTACAATGATGCCAGACACTGTACATGATACTGGGCATCTTGTGCAATCAGGTCACCTGAGCTCAGTTTGGCAAGCAGTTGCTCGTCCTGTAGTTTGATGGCACATTGTCTCACCTTGATGTCTACTCCAAAAGTTGATGCTTTGCTTAAGGACCTTCCAGCAGGTGCAAGTGCAGGCTTACCGCAAAAGAAACATGTCTCAATGGACGTACGCAAATCTTCTGAACACCTATGACTAAATCTCATACAGGCTTCCGCATTACCATCATCATCATCTACCAGTCTCTTTCTCTTCTCTGCTCGACAGTTTCATGGCACAGCATGAAAAACAGCACACACTCCTAGCTAGTCTCACCAAAAAAGGATATCAAGCATCTGATACAAGTCAAAGGTGTTACTCTGAGATCAGACGGGAAATGACCTCGAAAGTTCAGTGTTAATTGCATGACCTAGACTGTTCTTACTGTTATTAATCCAGTGTGTGGGTGTAGAGTGTTCTTGATACCTCGACTACAGCTGTTTTTTGTTTGTTGTTGATAGCTAGTGAACTAGTAAGAAATAGTCTAATAACAGAAGTGCTTCTCCATGTACACTGGGTGAGTAAAGGAAACAACTCTTTATATTTGAAAGTCCCTTTTCTTTAAAGAGCTTGGCAGATTATGCTTGAATTTCAACCTATTTTTTGTGCCCTTTTATTTCTCTAATATTGATCTTCTTATTTTTCTTTTCAATGTTCCTATTACTTGAACTGACAAACACATTAATAGCTGCTAGCTCTATATACATGTCCTCATCATGAAATAGTCTTTTTTTTCCAACCTTGATTCTTGGTCAAAAGTTACACTTGTACAGTACAATATGCTTTACAGCCATGCTGTAGCATAATAGAACTTGCGAGTACAAAACTTTGATCAGGGAAATCAAGGTTAATACTTTGGTTAGGACCAATTTTTCCAGCATAATTCTTGATGCGCAGTAATGTCCCCAAACTCGTGCTAGCATAATTTACCAAGGTCTAACTAGAACCATGGGATCCTCGTTTGGTCAATTTTATTTGCCGATTTGTTTGGTTTTTTATGCTGACCAAGCTGGTTTGGTCTGGCTTTTGTTGATTTCTTATTTGCATAGCATTTATCATTGAGTGGAGAATTGGATGGATCTACCTAATGAGCGAAGTCATTCAATGTTTAAATATTCGACCAATATTGAACTCTTTCTTTAGAGTCTGGACACATGTGCCAATCATTCTATCTCATGCAACCTCCTGCCCTATCCACCCTATCCTACGTACCCCCATCCCTTCCCCTCCATGATAATTATACTCAATTATCAATTCAATTATCAATATATAGAATGGCACATGTCATCTGCCCACTCGGCAACATTTATGCATTAATATATATTGCACATCAAATGAAACATACAATCCATCTCTTTTAGAGATTTTTCTTGCCACTCTCTCCCACGTCAGTGAAGTATCGTCCTGCATTGAAGAGAAACAGTATGTTTAGCTATGCAATAACATCAGTGGAAGCTAATTGTCACCGTACCTGAGAAAATGAAAAATCCTGGGCTTGAACAAATACTATATAATTATATATAGCTATATAGCTACATTTATATAATGATGCAATAGCAGTAACTCAACTTACTATGCAGAGAAACACAACATAGGTATGGTTGTTTGTTTGCTGAGCTATGTTATATGATAAAATGTAGGAATTTTTGTTTAACTGTAAAATAAACAATGAATCCCCCCCCCCCCCCCCCCCCCACCCCCAAACACACACACACAATCATCAATAACTACTCTGGATAGTAAAATGAAAAAGTTAGTGTGTATCGTCCTCCATTGTTCGTTGTATAGTTTTATAGACTCCAGTGGCACTCCAATAATCTACCATTGAGGAATACAGATTCCATTTAGAAATATCCAGTCCCTTTCTAATCCATATTTTGATGAAAACAAACCAACAAGCAGTGAAACAAAGTAACAACACCAAATACAACCCAATGACTTATTATAATTATAGTATTAGTGATTGACTTCCCAACGTGTGATTTATTCATGATGAAGGTTAAAGCATCCAGCCAAAATGTCGATTGAGTGAATTTAAGTTTATTATCAAGATAGTTGTCGCAGCATGATGTTGTCGATACCAATGTGTCATAGTATCTTTTCAGCTCATACCTTATGAAAATCTGCTATAACTAGGCACAAGTAAGCACTAATGCTGACTTGCATAACCAATTTCTTGTAAGAAAATAGGTCATCCTTCAATAGTAGGATGAAAGTTTAATTATCTGAACCTCAACTTAGCATTCTATATTTGCTCGATCAGAAGCTGCGGCTATTAAACATTTTAGCTTCAAGGAGAGGGAGGCTACTGTTAGAGAGAGGCATTAATTTGGGAGGGCAAGCGCAGGCGGATGACGCAGCGATAATTGACTTGAGCCCCTCAGAATACAAAACTAAATTATGACACAGTAAGAAATTTTTGCGAGTTACTAGCAGTCGTCTTCTATACAGAAGAACTCCATTTTGTTTGAGTTCACTAACATTATGCAGGAACAGGTAACTACTTCTCATGCATGCTTAAAATGTAGAGAGCATGTAGGCCAGGGTGTTGGACAGCAGTGAACACAAGTGGCTCTAGTTACAAGAGCAGCAACTATTTCAAGAGTGGCCACTATTTCACTCAGCAAGAGAAAGTGGGATGGGGGGGGGGGGGGGGGGAAGGGGGGTGGGGTGGGGGTAGGGGGCTACATTAGAGAGTGGCGACTAAATGAGAGTGGCCTCTGATCAAGCGAATACAATATGCTATAACTCATTTATTTATCGTTTCACACACAACTTGGCAAAAAAATAAATAGGCAGAATATGCTCCTTTTTTGTTTTCTTGATTCATCACCAAATACACACAGAAGTCAATGATCTATAATATGATGATGTAATAGGTTTAAATATCAGGTACAAGGAAAACAGGTTTAATAGATCAGGAATGGCCACTTGGCTGGAGGAACAACTGGCTGCACGGGCAAGTGAGAATGGCACTGCCTAAGCCAAAAAAAAACAGAACTATGCTCTTATAAATATAAATATGGGTTTACTCTGGAAGCCAGTTATGAATATGCTTTGTACTGAAATCTGGAAATAGTTATCTGAAATCTCAACAGAAATAGCTACATACTTAGATTTTAGATTGTGGTATATACATTTTCATTTCGCAGAGAATCCTTTCCAAAATAACAAGCAGGCCTCTGTGCATACTGCCCTACCCAGTTTGCCATGAATGCTCAGTTTGGCTTTATCATACTGCAAATGATGATGACTGCATCCTGCACTGGCTGAAGAGGAGAAGTGTGTGTGTGTGTGTGTCTATGTGGTGTCTATGTGTGTGTGTGTGTGTGTGTGTCTGTGTGCGTGTGTGTGAGAGAGAGTGAAAGATAATATTACCTTGTATTACCAATCTTTAATAATCTTAATGTATAACGCCCGAGAGGACAATATTTAATCTGAAATTAGAACTCAAATCAGGTGACAATACTTGGATATTTCTAGACAGTGTATTAATTCCCATACTAGTTCTATTTAGCTAGCTAGCTACACATTGAAAATTATTCATGTTCAATGTAGTTTTTTAAAAATTGCTAGCTATTGTTTGGCATCATCCACCATCAAGAAACTTCCTTGGGCTCAGGTAAATCTTCTACGCTCCATCTATCCATGTTTCTACAAGGGTAAGAGCACATTAACTAAATCTTACTACTACTACTACTACTACTACTTACTACTACTACTACTACTACTACTACTACTACTACTAACTACTACTACTACCACTGCTACTACCTACTACTACTACTACTACTCTACTACTATTACTACTACTCTACTACTACTACTACTAATAATAATAATAAAATAATAATGATGATGATGATGACGGCGATGACGATGATGATGATAACAACAACAACAATAACAATATAATAATTAATAATAATATAATAATAATAATATAATAATAATAATAATAATAATAATAATAATAATAATAATAATAATAATAATAATAATAATAATAATAATAATAATAATAATAATAATAATAATAATAATAATAATAATAATAATAATAATAATAATAATAATAATAATAATAATAATAATAATAATAATAATAATAATAATAATAATAATAATAATAATAATAATAATAATAATAATAATAATAATAATATTATTATTATTATGCATATAGATATAGAATACATGCATATTGCATACATTTAATTTAAGAAATAATGATCGTCAGGTATATACTGAGCTGGATCCAAGCACTGCAGCAGTGTTTCCTCGTTGGATTGCAACTGCAATTCTTTGCAGCAGGAAATGGTAGGCACGAGGGTCGCCAGACTCAGTTTTGAGGCGTGCACCTAGCTCTTGGAGGAAACTCTTTGCCTCAGACCCAAATACTCCAGAGGTCTCGATACCAATAGGTACAAAATAATGTGTAGCCTCTATATTTGCAATAATAATAATAATAATAATAATAATAATAATAATAATAATAATAATAATAATAATAATAATAATAATAATAATAATAATAATAATAATAATAATAATAATAATAATAATAATAATAATAATAATAATAATAATAATAATAATAATAATAATAATAATAATAATAATAATAATAATAATAATAATAATAATAATAATAATAATAATAATAATAATAATAATAATAATAATAATAATAATAATAATAATTTATTATTAATTAGCTATTATTTCAGTATTATTTAGGTATTTTTGTAATTGATTATTATATAAGTATATGCGTTAATTAGGTGTTAATGAACTTGGTATGTTGTGTTTGCTGTTTGCTCAATTATGTAGTAATAAAAAAAAAAAAATATATAAAAAAAAATAATAATAAAAAAAAAAATAATAATAATAATAATAATAATAATAATAATAATAATACTCCTGTCCTAGCTACCTATGACGATGCCCTCAAGACTATTGTGAGCAGCATCATCAATATTCAATTTGGTGATGATGACACAGCTTGGTCTCAAGCCAGTCTTCCAATCAGAGTAGGTGGTCTTGGTATTAGGCGTGCTGTGCAGATTGCCCCATCAGCCTTCATGGCCTCGGCTGCTGCCTGTTGCGACCTGGTCCAACGTATCCTCCCTACACACCTGCAGTCTCTCCCACTCCAAAATCGTGAAGAGGCTTTATTGCTGTGGTCAAAAGATCATGATTTTCCTACACCTCTTGGTTCAGCAGCATGCCTCCAGAAGTCGTGGGATGCCTATCAAGTTTCCAAAGACGTGGAGTCCTTGCTAAGCAATGCCTCAGATAGCCTGACAAGAGCTAGGCTTTTGGCTGTCTCTGCTAGGGAATCTGGAGCATGGCTTCGTGCACCCCCAATCTCCAACTTGGGTTTGAGGATGGACGACGCAACTATCAGGATTGCTGTTGGCCTTCGTTTGGGGTCCCCTCTTTGCCATCCCCACTTATGCCAGCACTGTGATGCAGAGGTGGACCATTTTGGTCTGCACAGTTTGAGCTGCAAGAAGAGTGAGGGTCGTCACTACCGACATTCCTCAATGAATAACATTATTCATAGGGCTATGTCATCTGCTCAGGTACCTTCAAGGCTGGAACCGTCTGGACTCAATCATATGGACGGCAAGCGTCCAGATGGAATCACCATGGTGCCATGGAAATGTGGCAAGCCCCTGATCTGGGATGTGACCTGCCCCAACACTCTGGCACAGTCCTATTGTGCTCAGGCTACCAGGAGCTCAGGTGCGGTAGCTGCCATGGCTGAAGAGAAAAAGGAGGACAAGTACCACTGCCTTACCAGGAATTTTTTTTTTGTGCCAGTTGCGGTTGAGACCCTAGGTGCCATTGGCCCAAAGTCATTGGCCTTCCTAAAGGAACTCGGAAGGAAAATGAAGCAACACACTGGGGAAGAGAATTCATACCAATTTTTGATGCAACAATTGTCTGTGGCGGTACAGAGAGGCAATGCTCTTGCAGTCATGGGGGCAATGGGAGGCTCGGGCATGGACAGTCTTGTGTAATTATTAGTGTTGTTGTTGTTATTGTTTTGTTGTTGTTGTTTGATATATATAATAATAATAAAATTAAAAAAATTTAAAAAAAAAATATATATAAAAAAAAAAAATATATAAAAAAATTAATAATAACAATAATAATAATAATAATATTAATAATAATAATAATAATAATAAATAATAATTAATAATAAAATAATAATAATAATAATAATAATAATAATAATAATAATAATAATAATAATAATAATAATAATAATAATAATAATAATAATAATAATAATAATAATAATAATAATAATAATAATAATAATAATAACAATAATAATAACAATAATAATAACAACAACAATAATAATAACAATAATAATAATAATAATAATAATAATAATAATAATAATAATAATAATAATAATAATAATAATAATAATAATAATCAGCTTTAGTTGTAATGACGATTATTTTTTATAAGTAGTCTATTAAGATATATTGTTTTAATGGTTGTTTGTTATTCTGTTTATTGGACATTGTATTTAATATTGTATTATTAAATAATAATAATAATAATAATAATAGTAAGCATTAAATAAATAAGCATTAAATATAATTATAAAAAAAAAAAATATAAAAAAAATTAAAATAAATAAATAATAATAATAATAATAATGAAGGACCTGTTAATGATAGAGGAGGAAGCAGGCACCCTTGGCCTTGAACTCAACCGTAATAAGACAGAGCTTATTTGCCCCGATCCAACAACCAGAGGAATTGTTCTATCCGCCTTCCCAGGTCTACAAGTGGTGAACACGGACGATGCCACCCTTTTAGGGTCTCCGCTCGGGGATCCCAGGTGTGTGAACAAGTATATTGTTGAGAAAGTGAATGTTTTGAAGTTGATGGGAGATAGAATTAAACACCTACACTCTCATGATGCACTGGTATTATTGCGCCACTCATTTGCTATTCCCAAGATGATGCACATCCTCAGGAGCTGCTTTGCATCTTCATGTCTGGAGGAGTATGATGCTCTTCTTCGTTGAATCCTCAGCAACATCTCCAACACAAACCTGAGTGATAAGTCATGGCTGCAAGCAACCTTACCAGTGAAAAAGGGTGGCCTTGGAATTAGGAGTGCAGTTCATATTGCACCATCATCTTATCTAGCTTCTGTTCAAGGATCAACCGACCTAGTCCAGCACTTGCTTCCAGAACCACTTCAAGGTTGCTCTACTCCTCTAGTAACATCAGCTCTGTCAGTGTGGCAGGAGGGTCATGAGCAATCCCCTCCTCTCCCTCCTGCCTCACATCATCAGAAAGTGTGGGACCATCCAAGAGTACAAGCCAGAGCAGATTTCCTACTTGCTGAAGCTCCTGATGCTCAGTCCAGAGCTCGCCTCATTGCCACCTCTGCTACAGAGTCTGGTGCATGGTTAAATGCCTTGCCTGTCTCCTCTCTGGGTTTGAGAATGTCTGATGACTCCATCCGCATTGCCATAGGCCTCAGACTTGGAGCTTCACTATGTCAACCCCATCAATGTGAACATTGTGGAGATGCCGTGGACCATCCATGGGCTTAGTTGCAAAATGAGTCAGGGCAGGCACTCTCGACATGCTGCCATTAATGATGTAATACATAGATCACCGGTGTCTGCTAAGATCCCTTCCCGCCTTGAACCCTCGGGCCTAATGAGATCAGACGGGAAGAGACCTGATGGCATGTCCATTGTTCCATGGTCAAGAGGGAAGCTCCTGGTCTGGGATGCTACATGTGCAGACACTTTTGCGGCTTCAAATATCAGGCTGGCGGTAAACAAACTCGGTGCAGTTGCAGCAAAAGCAGAGGATATGAAGATGTCAAAGTACTGCAACTTAGACTCATCCTACCTGTTCATGCCAGTGGCAGTGGAGACCTGTGGTGTTTTTGGCCCCAAAACAAAGGCCTTTTTACGAGAACTTGGACGTCGCCTCAAGACAGCCACTGAAGATAGAGACTCATTTCAGTACCTGCTACAGAGGATCTCAGTCGCAATTCAGAAGGGAAATGCAAGTTCTGTTTTGGGGACAATGGGACAGCAGATGGGATTGATGGACATCATTTAGATTGTACCTATACATGTATATTATACCTATATAATAATAATAATAATAATAATAATAATAATAATAATAATAATAATAATAATAATAATAATAATAATAATAATAATAATAATAATAATAATAATAATAATAATAATAATAATAATAATAATAATAATAATAATAATAATAATAATAATAATAAAATAAAAATAATAATAAAATAAATAATAATAATAATAGTAGAAGTAATAATAATATTAGTAATAATAAAGTAATAATAGTAATAATAACAGCAGTAATAATAACAGTAATAATAATAGTAATAATAGTAGTAATAATAGTAGTAATAATAATAGTAATAATAAAAGTAATAATAACAGTAATAATAACAGTAATAATAATAGTAATAATAATACATGTAGTAATAATAATAATAGTAATAATAATAGTAGTAATAATAATAGTAATAATAATAGTAATAATAATAGTAATAATAATAGTAATAATAGTAATAGTAATAATAATAGTAGTAATAATAATAGTAATAATAATTATACAACAATAATAACAACAACAGAAATATCAACAATAATAACAACAATAATACTAAAAATAACAACAACAATAATACTAACAACAACAATGCCGCCTCCGACGATGACAACAACAACAATTAATGACACCTGATTTATAAATCTAGGATTGGACTGAAGGAAGAATTGGCATGGCACAGTTCACATTTTTCCAGTGTGTCTGTGGTGTGATCGACGTTGTGACAGTGTTAGAACACAATTATCTGGAACTGTAAGGGTATGCCTACCCGTTACTGTGTATTCCCTCCCAATAATATCTGGTTATGTCGGCGGTTGCATGACCAAAATGCATGGTTATGCGCAGGGTGACTGCCCGCGCGAGTTTAGGGTGTCCCAAAAAGCCAAATCGCCCGCGCTAAGGGACCTAACCAAGGAGCGAGGCTTGCAGGCGACCCTTACCGGCCAATGTAGCGATTTTGGTTAAGTATCTGCGCCAGACTATACAGGAAGAACACGGTAATTATGCCTGATACAGTGGAGGAATTCTTGAAGAAACTGCACAGTTCAGGAGCAGTTCTGGATCTGCTTCACAGTATGGAATCATCTCTGCCTAGCTCCCATCCTTCGTCCACTTCTCTATGCCAAGCTCTCAAGAGAGGTTGGGAAATACTTGCATGCACCCGCCAGCAAAGTGAGGGCGAAACTCCTCAGAAGACCAATAAATGCTCTCAAGCATATAGAGTCGAGCAGCTGGAAAATCCTGTGCAGCGTGAGCCTGGCTTTGACTTCTGGGCACGAATGGCTTTGGATTACAGTTGGGAACAGCTGCACTCGGGCTGTTGGCAAGATGTTGAGCTGTTCTGGAGGCAAGCTTATTCATTAGCTTCTCTCCTGAATGCATTCAATTTGGTTTTGCAAGGAAAAGACCAAGATGCACTAATAGGTACTGATAAGGGTATACTCCTTGGTGCCCCTATACTTAATCGTTCATTGCATCGTGTTGCCACACTTTTACATAGAAGACTGATACACACTGATAGAGATGAAGTTGCTGTTCCAAAGTGTATTAACACTGAAGATGGCCAAGCAATCAGGAAGATGGGTAAAGTAAGATTTAGAAATTACATACCACACTCTTCACCAAGCTCCATTAAAGTACGTGCTGTTGTCAACTGTGATGGACGAATGGGACGTGCATCATGTGATGTCAAGGATATGCCATTGGTTGATATGGAAAGAAGACTTCCCACTTTGTGTTGTCCTTCACTGGAGAACTTCCATAGGGATCACATGACCTGCTCTGTTCCTGTGGTGATTAGTGGAGCTATGGACCACTGGCCAGCATATGCTGAGAAGAAGTGGAAGTGAGTAATATATATATATGTATGTAGCACTCTCACAACAGAGTGTGTGTATCTAAGCTAGTGTATAATATATATATATATAGCACTCTCCAGGGCTGTATACAGAAATTTTGCCAAGGGGGGGCGAACTTGAGATATGGAAAAATAAGGGGGGGCGAGAATGATACAATGATGGTGTATGTAATGTATAAGGGTGGTGTCTAATTTCAAGGGGGGGGGGCGAGAATGATACAAGGGGGGGCGTATGCCCCCCCCCCCGCCCCCCCCTAAATACACCCCTGCTCTCACAACAGAGTGTGGGTGTCTAAGCTAGTGTAATATATATAGCACTCCACAACAGAGTGTGGGTATCTAAGCTAGTGTATAATATATATATATATATATATATATATATAGCACTCCACAACAGAGTGTGTGTATCTAAGCTAGTGTATAATATATATATATATATATAGCACTCCCACAACAGAGTGTGGGTATCTAAGCTAGTGTATAATATATATATATATATATATATAGCACTCCCACAACAGAGTGTGGGTGTCTAAGCTAGTGTATAATTATATGCACTCTCACAACAGAGTGTGGGTGTCTAAGCTAGTGTATAATATATATATTTATAGCACTCTCACTACAGAGTGTAGGTATCTAAGCTAGTGTATAATATATATATATATATAGCACTCTCACAACAGAGTGTGGGTATCTAAGCAGTGTATAATATATATATGTATGTAGCTCTCACAACAGAGTGTGGGTATCTAAGCTAGTGTATAATATATATATATATATATATATAGCACTCACAACAGAGCTAAGCAGTGTATAATATATATATATATATATATATAGCACTCTCACAACAGAGTGTGGGTGTCTAAGCTAGTGTAATATATATAGCACTCCACAACAGAGTGTGGGTATCTAAGCTAGTGTATAATTATATGCACTCTCACAACAGAGTGTGGGTGTCTAAGCTAGTGTATAATATATATATAGCACTCTCACAACAGAGTGTGGGTATCTAAGCTAGTGTATAATTATATGCACTCTCACAACAGAGTGTGGGTGTCTAAGCTAGTGTATAATATATATATAGCACTCTCACAACAGAGTGTGGGTATCTAAGCTAGTGTATAATATATATAGCACTCTCACAACAGAGTGTGGGTGTCTAAGCTAGTGTATAATTATATGCACTCTCACAACAGAGTGTGGGTGTCTAAGCTAGTGTATATATAATTGTGTTTTTTTCATGACAATATTATTCATCAAAATTTTGGGGTTTTTTGAAGGTCTGCGCTGTTAACTACCATCTCAAGAGTAAGCTTCTGAGTAAACCAACTGATCACTTCTTTGTAGCAGAAATGTACAGTTGCTTGCTGACTCAGCTCGGCTAGACTCAATGCTGCACAAGCACAATCATTCTTAAATTCTTAAGTAGAGAGGAAGGTCGGAGGAGGAGTAGGACTGCTAGCATGTGTGGTGGGGGGGGGGGAGGGGGGGTGTTGCTAGGTATTTATGTCATGAGGAAGGAGGGATGGAGGCTCCCTGGGTGGTCCAGTGGTACCAGCTGTGGAAGATCTCAAATGTCCAAAGTCTTCTTTGCTGTCCACCTAATCCTTAGCTGATCCTAACCAGTATTGGGTAGGGAAGAATGTGTAACTTTGTACATTTATAAATAATACTCAATTTGTCTGTGACATCACTTAGAAGGAAGCTACTTACATAATGGCTACTAGGT
Organism: Cladorhizidae sp. MBARI D1340-BT2; assembly: GCA_028752905.1. Classification (NCBI taxonomy): domain Eukaryota; kingdom Metazoa; phylum Porifera; class Demospongiae; order Poecilosclerida; family Cladorhizidae; species Cladorhizidae sp. MBARI D1340-BT2. The sequence continues at coordinate 43,619,099 of JAQNBH010000016.1, read as the reverse complement.
TAGTTGGACGATTTACTCCGAAATGTTGCTATAACACTTTAGTACAATATGGCGTGTGTTTACAAGTAACACAGTGCTGTAGCTTGTCGTGTAATACATATTTTCCATTTTTTTGTGCTCTCATTTAAATTATTAATTTTATTTATGCATACTGTGTAGCCTGGCCTACTTGCGAAGTGTGGCAGGTCCTCGGACTGTCCCTGTGGAGTTGGGGTCTAGGTACACAGACCAAGAGTGGTCACAGAAGTTAATGACAGTGTCCGAGTTCATTGATGAGCATATTCTGGCTGGTCACCATGCGAAGACAAACATGCCAAGAGCATATCTAGCACAGCACCAGCTGTTTGATCAGGTGAGTGCACGTTAGTTACGCATCTCTGCCTTCCCTCCATGCATGTCCAGTGCTGTCACACCCTTAAGGATATCCTCAAATGTTGGGGAGATGTGGGCCTATCCTGGGATTCCCTATGGGTCTGGGAATAAGTACTAAGACCAGGGCTGGGAGTAGGAATGCGGCTAGAGATTAGGGATAGTTGCACTCTAGGACTAGGCATAGAGCACTTATGGCTAGCTCTATTCTATGGCTTGGGCTAGCTCTATTCTAGGGCTAGGGCTAGCTCTATTCTATGGCTAGGGCTAGGGATATTTTAGGGTTGAGTCCAGTGTCAGATATCCTGGGAAACTAAGCATTCTAGGATCCATGCAATTTATATATGCATGCTATATATACATATATATAGCATGGCTATCGGGGAGTAAACTTGTGCTCCATGTATTGGTGTGACCCACTTTTCAAAATGGTAAATTGCAAAGCTCTTTAAGTACAAAGCTCATATCTCAGCTGATACTCACGCTGGCAGCTTCTGATAAACCAAAGTGATGGTTTAAAACGAAAATCAAATTTTTATTTTAAAAAACAACATTTAGAGGGTTTTCCCAAATCTGGTCCCATATATAGAAACAACCACAAAAACAAACAAACAAACAAACAAACAAACAAAATGGCCTGAAACAAGAACCAACACATGTGCCTTATGCTTCATTAGACTGCCCTTTGACCCTGAACTTGGTAAACTAAAGAACACTGCAATGATTTAATCATCATCATTAGAGTGGGAAAAAGTTGCAGTTTGGCATAAAATGTGCAGTTAAAAAGAAGAAGCTTTGCGCTGCTCTACATCAACCAAACAGCGTAGCAAAGAGGAGCACTTACTTTCTCAAAATAAGGAGGCGTGTCAACCCTGGTTCAAGGTTCAAGTTGAAGTTATTGCTTGCTTGCAGGAAGAGATGCTTTGGATGAAACTCGGATCAGCATCAGAGATTGCTGACAACTAGTGCAGGAAGACAAGCTTTGGATGAAACTCGGATCAGAATCGGAGATTGCCGACAACTCTTGAGTGCAAATCCAACCAAAGGAGATCAAAATAAGCTGCATGTTTTTCAAATCTCTCTCTTGTATGTCTTTGATAAGACCGTGTTGGTCAATCGTGCATTGCAATGTGCATGCTCATAAGTGAAATGCTAGCTAGTCCTGATGAAACACACACAGCACATTATTAACCGTTTCACCGCCATAAGCGCCTACAGGCGCAAACTCGACATCGCTCGCGTAAACATTAATTAAAAATTATGCGAACAAGCTACAGATTAAATTTTTTTACCAGGGGGTGCGCGAAAGATAGCTAAAAATACAACGAAAGAAAAATTCCAGGTAGCACGTGATTCTGAACTGGTCACGGCAACAAAAATATATTTTTTTTGTTGATAATGATGACTTTACTTGACTGTGACCGTTCCGATACTCTTCTTCGGTGGATAGCTGCAGAGCCATCTACTGCAGACTCGTTATCAATCAAAATCCTACGGAGTAGAGGAAAAAAGTCGCTCCTGGATGGATCTCTGTTGTTAGTGACTTTTTTTTTACTGTTGTAGACATAGAGATTCGTAACTTTTGTTTGCCTGCTTCAATAGAGCTGATTCATATACCAAGTTATAGCTCTTTCAATTTGCAATCGAATGATATGCTTTGTTTCAAAATTTAATTGTTATAAAAAATGTTATGAAATTCAAAAATATTTTAAAAAAATTAAAAAAAGGTGCTAGGCTAAAGTTGGTGGTGAAAGAGTTAACATTCTGTGAGTGTTCTGTGAGCAGAATGGCTGACGGATATCTAGCTGAGAGTTTATTTGCACACTTGTGATGATCCTGTACCATGCATGCCATGCCTAGTGGAGTAAAGCAGTCAGATTGTCCATGGGGTATATAGGTAAATAAATATGCAGATGACGTAATGTAGCACTTTCCTCCAGTTAAAAAGAAGAGAGAAATATCTGATATTTACCTCAATCATTGTTTACTATCGCTCCAACATGACTATCGCTCCAAAATGGAATTTTTTAAATTGAAGTCGTTAATGCACTCACTGCTCTCGCAACAGCTGAAATATCCCCTTCAATCCAGATGGCCTGATCTATAAAACTTAATTAGCTCTATTTATAGGCAATTGATGTTTGTTTCATGTGTTTCAGGTTTGTGGTCATGCTGAGTTTGCATGCTCTGAACATTTGTGTAGTCGGTCGACTGGTTACTTCTTTGTCAAGACATGTCATCGAAAGCTCATAAACACCACTGAGCCAAAGTTTATCCCATGCAGTGCATGCAGCATGCACCATACTTCATTGAGTAGACCATTCGCCGTCAAACACCTAGGAGTTGTGTGTAGTCTCGAAGGCATGCCCTATTTCACTGAGAAGCAGCACAGGGAAAAGGTTGGGTTATATTAGCATGCAATCAGTTAGAAGGCATGCCCTATTTTATTGCTGAAGACTAGAGCTATAGAGTGAGAGATGTGAAGTGATCGAGGTGTGAGGTAATCGAGGAAAACGGTATTCTATGAAGACATTTTGTTATTATTTTAATTAAAACTAATTAGGAAGGAAGGAAGAACCTGACAGTGAAAAGTGCAGAGTTGAAAAATGACGTCTCGTTGTTATACGATGTTACGATGGCCATATTGGTATATTTATATTGCCAACTATAGATTCCAGAGTTGCGTGAGGACATTGCCATTCCAGAATACTGCTACTTGAAGACAGAAGGAAGTGGCGAGGAGAAAAGAGATAATGGAGCAGTGTCACCTCACGAGTTACACGAAGATGACCCTGTTGTTAGGATTAATTGCTGGTTTGGACCAGTGGGAACTGTTTCTCCTCTGCACTTTGACCCTGAACATAATCTACTTGCACAGGTATTTATGTGTGTGTGTGTGTGTGCGTGTGTGTATGTGTACTCATACATATATATATATATATATATATAAAGCTTGAAGTATATATAAAGCTTGAAGGTTGACATGTACACACTTTAGCAAGTAGATTTGGCCGAGATATAAAGTTGATGGTTTGGCAAAGTTTACAATAACTGTTGAGCTACAAATGGAAGATTGCAGCTTTAGTTTAGCTTGGTGTTTCACTTTTAAAATGAATACAGAATTTCATCACGATTTTTTTTCCTTCCGCCATATGTAGCGCCATATGTAGCCAAACTTCCTGCTTCCTGGGACCCTAATTGTCAGGGCTTCAGAATATCCTTCTATAATCACATTTACCTTTTCACAAATTCTTCAAGCATAGTGCATCTCATGAACTTTGTACTTGCGAGATGACCCATTTAACTGTGTTTGTTGCGATCCGAGCAAGTATGACGCAGTGAAGAACGTGAAGCAAAATATAATGAGATGTCTAGTTGGCAATAGAGCTGGCGACATACGAATAGATCAGTATTCTATTTCTAATTGTAAGCAGGTCTCATAAGTTTCCAAGGGGTTCCTCTAACCGGAAACGTGTTAAAATAATCTTAGTGCAGACACAAATACATGTGGTTCACATTGACAGCAATAGCAGACATGTGCACACACAGGAATGCATCTTGGCAACCATGACCCCAAAACAATGCTCTACATGAAGTTCTCATGGTGAGTTCTATGCAACATGCTATCTAGTGAGGTTGATCTAACCATACTCTATTAGAGCACCACATTGCTGAAATGGTGTGGTTTACTGTGGGCAGCGTCATCGGCAGCTCTTTGACAACAACAGAAGTGAGTAGCTACATGGTGAGTGATTTCAAGCACAACATGGAAGGCTCTCTCCCCTTCATTTCCTCTGCCAGGCTAGAGCTTAGTCTACCAAGATGATAGCTAGCTAAAGCTGAAATGGTTACTGCCAAAATGCTAGCACACTACAAACAAACAAACTATCTAATTAAGTACTTCAAGTGCTTTGTTTACTTCTGGCCAAGCTCGGCTCAAGGAGATAGCACAGGTCAGCTGAAGTCCTCACGTTAACCTTGTGTACAACTATGTCATAAAATAACTAATTGCCCAGCTCAGCATCTCCCCTGACCTCGGTTGAAGCAGCAATGGAGACATTCATATATAGACTGTTGGAACCACAAATATCGGTCCTGTCATCATGTAGCTAGTGTTTTGACATTCGACTGACTTAAAATTATATACTGTTGTACTCCCAGTACTCCATTGATATCACGAAGACAAAGTTCATGAGATGCAATTATACCATCACCAGTCATTCATAATTCAGAATTTAAATGGAAATGGCATGCATAAAGCAATAATTAGTTGTTCTTTTGATGTCGATACTAACCCATACCTACAATGGGCGTGGCATTGCAAATGAAAGTGGGAGTGGTACCCCAAAGGCATGTGTTGGCCCGACCAATCTGAAATCGGTACTCCTCCTCTGGGCGAGGAGAAGATTTAAAATACCATAATGATATATACATCTTGATATCAAGTGCATGTAATTTCGGTAGTTTTATGTATTATGGTATACACAGGTTGTGGGACGCAAGTATGTTCGACTCTATGGCAAGGACCAGAGTGAGTATCTCTACCCTCATTCAGGATTGCTCACCAATACCAGCCAGGTAGAGCTGCTCTATAGTTAGGATTGAAGAGTGGGGCTCTGTGGTTTGATTGGTAGGATAACAATAGCATGACTTTCAATGAACTCTCAGTTGACATAATCAATAACCTTCTCAATAATCAACTTGAAATTGTACTCTCTCGATATTTCGACTAGATGCTCTAGCCAGCCTTCATCAGGAATTCCGCTAGAGCATCTAGTCGAAACATCGCGAGAATACAATTTCAAGTTGATTATTGAGAAGGTTATTGTAATGACTTACTTATGCATAATTACATGAAGCATCTGTTCTTTGGGTGGGCGGGTGCACATACCGGCAACTATCTACAAACAATTTTCTCAATTTTAACTTAGATCACTGGACATTTTGGTTAGATGCTTTAGTCTTCTTCAGCATCTAGCCAAAATATGGAATTATTCTAAAACAATTAAAGTCGCAGCCGAAATGTTGAGTGATTAAAGATGATTATCAAGACAATCAAGAGAATTGTTTGTTCTATGTCTGACGAGAGTTTGTTGAGAGGAAATGCCTACTCAGCTAATTATTTGCTATTTGCCGTTCATGCTCTTCTCTAATGTACAAAGTCATTCAGTAGCTACATATGCCACTGTTAAAGTATTTTTCATCACTAGTAGAATTCCCCTCCCATCTTTGGCTCATCTCGAATGAAGGTGCTCTCCAGAAGGTAATTCTGGATTGCCCTCTGTCCAACAATAGCATGGCTTCAGGATCTTCTCTATTCCAAGCCCAACTTCATCCAATAACTGCTTTCATCTTAGACCGGCCAAAAGAAGACAAAGGACTATATTTTACTGTCTGGTGACTATAGCCAGGTTATCATGTGCCATTGGAATTCCTCTGACATCTCAAGCTTGTGCATGCCTACAGTAAGTGCTATTTACGCGGCGAAGAATAAAAGGTGTCGAGGAACTCGAGTATTTTTTTAAATTTGCTTACTTTTGTTTTAGCTGATAATGATGTCTGAGGATGGTGGCCAATAGGGTTACGGTGTTGACGTTCTGTACCTGGCTCACAAAAATATGGCTATAGTTATTAGATGTGTTCGTATATTTGATGTTAAGAATGGCCGGTGGAACTTAGCCATGCTATGGAGATGGCATCCTGATATGAGACTGCTATACCATATATGATTGCAAGACATTCTGTGGTATATTTATGCTTTCGTCTCATGACATTTGTGTATGTGTTGCCAGCATAGATGTACTGTATAGCTAAGGAGAAGAGGAGAGCACAGAAAACCTGGATCGGCAAGGCAAAGAGAAGATAGCATGATTATATAGGCACAAAAAAATGAACTGAACGAGACAACGGTGCATCTAATACCCATTCCATGAGACTAAATTTAGCTGCAATGTTGTGCTGGCTGCTATTCTCTTTAGGCTACAATGGGTAAAACAATAAGCTAGCTGTGTCGCTGGTGGCTTACCAACGTGTGCAGTGTGTGAAGTCACTAGCTATCTTGCAGTCATCATTGCCAGGTCTATTAACCTGACAAATCACTCACTCTGGCTATGAGAGGTAAGGTTGAGTAGCCTCTGTAGATTCCTCCATTTTACTGGCTACTTATTTTTCTAAGAGGAGGAATTAACTCGCTGTGGGACTGACTGAAAAGTGAATAAAAAACCTGCTCAGTGTCATTCTCGCGTGAGGAAAGCACTCTCTCGCAAGAATTAGCTGGTCGTAGAAACTCATGCTGAGATGAAATCGATAATTGTATTATATTCTGTGCATGTGACTTTCTTCAAAGCCTCTTGTGAACTATGAAGATCCGGTTAGAGAGATGAGTGAGTGTAGCTGATGTATCCTCTTCTATTCTATTGGTGAAGTTAGTAATCAATATACCATCGAAGTTGGTTCTTACGCATGATGCTTACACGCCAGTCAGCAAGAACTGGGTACTTAATTCTGAGCATGTGCTGAACAAGCAATGCCCCATGCACAGATGTAATCAATTTCATGTATGATGGATTACCAAGTGAATATACTTGATCAGCTAGTTATGGGCCAAGGGATGTTTGCAAAGCAGAGCCTAGAGAGCATTGTACGCGGACAGCTCATTTGTGGAAGAAACACTGATTCTCGAGCAGTAGGAGAAGTAGTCACAAATACTCAACAAATAGTCTAGAGCCAACAATAAAATAGGTGCTTAACAAGAAATTGGTGCTTAGTATGTTATGTATGAAGTACTTCAGGGGGGTCGTTGGTATTTTTTAATTTTTTAAACATTTTTACTTGTGGTTACAACTTTAGAGCTCCGTAGATTCTGCGAACTTCATGGTATGGACTTGATATATAGCTCAAAAGATAGGTCTCTCTATGTGCTCTCTTTTGATACTAAATCATAGGTATAACTATAGGCAAGTTACTAGACCCTAAAGTAATCAATTTTCCACCCGCGCGCTTGACCACGTACTAAAATTTTAATGCCTAATGAAAAGGTCATTGCATGCGCTAGGGCTTCCTCTAGCCACTCGTACCAATTTCAATTTTTTTGCACTTAGCAATCTGGAGTTATTTTGGACGGCGATTTTGGGATGCAGGTTTTTGAGGTCCTTCCACTTTAGGGTCTAGTAACTTGCCTATAGCTATACCTATGAAACATATTTTAGTATCAAAAGAGAGCACACAGAGAGACCTATATTTTGAGCTATATATCAAGTCCATACCATGAAGTTTGCAGAATCTACGGAGCTCTAAAGTTGTAACCACAAGTTTTAAAAAAAAGTAAAAAATACCAACGACCCCCCTTCAGTACTTCACAATTACTAACCAGCTGCTGTGAGGGTGGATAGACCATGGTGGTGGTCGGGGGGGGGAGAGAGAGGGGGCTCTTCTCTGTCAAGGAGCTTCACATTGTATGATGTGTATACCACTAAGGTTCAGCCGCTCTTGAAAGTCTGTTATATGGTACATATTTCTCTATTGCCACACTCATCATGATTGTGCAGGTTGATGTGGAGTCTCCCAACTTCTCCAACTTTCCCCTGTTTTGTCATGCCCAGTATTCTGAGTATATCCTGCACCCTGGCCACATGCTCTATATCCCTCCTCAATGCTGGCACTACGTCCGTTCTCTAGACACAAGCTTCTCTGTCAGCTTCTGGTGGAGCTAATGCATAGATGACAAGTTATAATACAAGACTTGACTGTTCCTGCTCCTACGTGTATGTGTACTTTGTTGAAAGTGGACACTATGTATACATACACACTGTACTATGATCTTGATGAGATTTGTATCAGCACATCATGACATTTGCTGGAGTATAAGTTGTGTGGAGTGCAATTTGAAGTGTAGGATGATGACATTAGTCGGCCAGATATATCTTATTTTTATCCTTAAAATGATTATATGACCATGTTTTGACCAATATGCTTTGGCCTTCTTCAAGGTGATGTTGAAAAGACGCATGAGGTAAGATGCTTAAATAGGCCAGCTAACGTGCCAAAGAGAGTCTCATGAGATATGCATGATCCTTGATGTTATGATTGCTGTAGTATAGATGAATGGCTCACATATGTGACGGCTGTGGTTTCATCTGCTTAGTCTTGAGGGTTGAGATCCAGCAACCAAGTAGATTTTTGACACATGTTAGTTTGTAAGCACTTAACTCGTTTGTCATTTCATTGGTCAAAATGTCGGTCATAAAAAGAGAAGTTAACTATTAGGTGTTCATTTCTAAAAAAAACAAACTTTTCGTCTATAATTTTTTTCCCCCCGTTTAAAAAACAACCCAAGTATAAGTCCATTGTTCTTCTTTCGCTAAACAAGTATACTAGCTTTTTGATAACCTCTGATTTATCTCTGTGTAGTATGTGATAATGCTCAGCAAACTCAGCAAACTCCAGGACTTTCTTGGAAGTTACCATATAGCCGACACTCCCCTGTATAAGTTTGTTGGCAGTCATCATCAGAACTCAAACTAGATCTTCCCACATAATGTTGACTCAGTTCACGAGTTTGGTATATTTGGAGAACACCACCCCCCCCCCCCCCCCCGAGTTGTTGCCGAAGGGGGGGGGGGGGGTGTATCTCTAACTTACAACTTTAATATGGTGTATCTGATCTTACCATTTTGTGGTGAGAAAAAATATGAAGAAAAAACAACAACTTTGTATGATGTATATCATGACTTGTATAAGTATAAGTATGTATCTCATCATGAGTAACATTTTGTGATCATGTCATGATACAGGAAGTAATTATAAATGAGGATTTAAACTATACCATAGAGGTGAGCATGGTTGATGATACAATAGATAACAGCAGAGGCCTTGGGCTGATAAGTTGAATGTTAGTCATGAATACTTGGTGAGAACAGAAAATTGATACTCTTTGTTGTATTAAAAAAAACAGATTTGCCTGTATAATTCCTGATGAAGGCTATAGTCGAAATGTCGAGAGAATATAATTTCAATTGATTATTGAGAAGGTTATTGTAATATGTCAACTGAGAGTTCATTGAGGGAAGGAAAAAAATTATTTTTAAAAAACTCTGGACTAACTTGCTAAACAGGAAAGAAAACAAAAGCTGTATATAGCACACAAGTTAAGACAATTTAAAAAATCTGTATATATATATATATACCACTAGACAGATTTTTTTTAAATGCTATATATATATATAACTAACTTGTATATAGTCTGCATGAAGATGTCTCGTTTTCTTTCTTTGTCGACAAGTCAATCCATTGTTTCTTTTTAAAATCAATGGTGATTTTTTATAACTCCAAACTTCATTAAATGCAAAAGGAAGACCTAACTTTTAATCAGCTCAAATGTTTTTTTGATGCCAGTGTATCTTCAACTGAATACATGAAGGGGGGGGGGGAATAAATCCTTGGCCTGGTACATATGTAGCCTTTTTAGTGTCACAGCACACAGGGAGATCTATAAGTTAAGGTGGTGCTTTAGGTCAAACCACAAAAAACATGCCATGAAGTAAAAACCATCATAACTTTTAGGTTTCTAGGCCTAGAAATATAATTTTTCTGTCAAAAGATAGCTCTTTCTATGTGCTTTCAAGTGATATGTATAATGATATATTTACAGGTGTTTTTCTATCTAGGTACCTGCAGCCATCAGACCTCAAAATTACCATTCTCACAGCTTGGATATTGGATCAAATGACTTCAAACTTGTTGTTTGTTTAGATAATGCATTACTCTTTGTTATCAACGATCAGATTTTTTTAAATTCCCACTGTTTGCTGGGTTCATATAGATGCCACGCCCATAACTTTTTATTATTATGAATTAAAAAAAAATTGATCGTTGAACACAAAGAGCAATTCAAAATGATATACAAGGTTTGGGGAATTTTTTTTTTTTACCTAGTTATGCTGTGAATGGCGATTGGAAACCAGAATTTGACAAAAAGCTGTTACAGCCGTCTAAAGTGGGACCGAGGGTATTTTTTACTTTTTTAAATTTTACTGTGGTTACAACTCGTACCAATTCGCTGTGTGATGTATCCAACCATTTGTTATGTTGCTTTTGGTGCAGCATGTTTTCTTGGTGCTGGATTCATCTTCAATCAGTTTCATTAAGAAGTCCCTGAATTATCAGTCAGGCATTTACATGAACCAGACCATGCATTACTACTGCAGTAAATACATATAATATATAGACCACCCGTTGCAACCTTCTCAACAGGCCCTCATGGCAGTTTTCTCTCCTGTACAAAACTTAAGTTGGAACGTGTGTCGATGACAAGTTTACCAAATCCTCTGCACAGCTCCATCCCATAACCATGGAACCTGAAATTTAGAAACATCCATATACAGCAAGAATTCCAGATATATATATACACACAAACAAAATGTTTTATTGTAGGTTGGTATTGATCTCATTGGACCTACAAAAAGAGGCTGGAAACAATATATTGTTGATTATTTCATGAAATGGCAAAAGCTCAAGCACTGCCAAGCAAATGTGCTGAAGGAGTTGCCTTATTTATATATAAAACAACTTGCAGGTATGAAAGTTACCGTCACGATAAAATCATCATAAGGTGCTATTTCAATACACACAGTTTCACACATGCTCTTACTTATTACAAAGATTTTATATATAGTAATATTATATTCTTGGGTTTCATAAGGGATGGGCATTGAAGAAAATAATGTCTTAATACTGTTGATACTGTGAGCTGTTGCCAGAATGTTGACACTGCAATCTGATTTGGCAAGAGTTTTGGCAATTGACAATAAATTTACTCAATTTTTATTGGCTCACAAAAATGTGGTTACAGTTACAACACATCCCTATTAGCAGTCCTACTTCCCTGTGATTTACCTGTCATCACAATTCAAGGGTGGACTGCTGTACTAAGTGTCAATTTTATCTCATCATTAACATAATAACATTAAAATTACCTTCTCAATAATCGACTTCAAATTTTGTTCACTCGACGTTTTCGACTAGATGTTCGAGTCACTATTCCTGATGAAGACTAGAGCATCTAGTCGAAACGTGAGTGAATAAAATTTGAAGTTGATTATCGAGGTGATTTTAATATTTATATATTAAGTGCTACAAGACTCAATGTGCTAGCCTGCCATGGCTAGAGGAAGATTCACTCTACAACTTGACATGTGCGCTAAAACATAACGAATTTGTAAGCGTGGGGTGCGTTGATTTCTTTTCATCCCGCGCTTGCCTAATTAGATGGTTTATCACCTAATGAATACACTCGTTTTGTCGAGTATGGCTTCCTCTAGCCACATATATCTGCTTAGCACTTTCCAATCAGAACCATAACTACAAAAACACAGATTTTGAGGACTCCCTCTCTGGCTGCATGTAACTTTAGAATATATATACCGATGAAACTTTTTTAAATATCAAAAGAGAGCACACAGAGAGATCTATCATTTGAGCTATATGTCAAGTTCATGCAGTAAAGTGTGCAGAATCTATGAAGCTCCAAAGTCGTACCCACACGTTTTTTTAATTAATTAATTAGTGTTTGTGTTTATAATTTTAGACACCCTTCACATGAACATAAGTCCACTTAAAAATATATATTAAAAATATCTCAGTGTCACGTCTGTTTATACAGCACAGTTGTTATAGCCATTCAAGACCTGATGCTGGTACTTAATGGATTTGTTGCACTGACCTTACTCCACATTCCAACTTGCAGTTCCAAAAGATAAATATGTATTGCAGAGGAAAAATTACCATCAGAAAGCATACTGCACTGGCTACATTTTAAATCAGGACCATAGCATGAATGTGTGCAAAGATACGGTACTTTAAATGCTAACAGTTTTCACATTCCATTACTTTCTTGTCTTCCACATTGAGAATAGTTCCGCCAACTTTTGTCCAAGGGCTAGGCTTTTCCCCATTAAAGCACCTTTCCCAGGCTTGTTGGCACAAGACTTCCCAGGGTGACAATGTTCTACACACGTGTGTCCATTTTTCTTGCATACACACTTATCGAGTTCTGCAGGTACAAAACGGAGTTGAGTCAATAATTGGATGAGCCTCAGTATCTAAAATCTCTTCAGTGACTGCAAAGGGATTGGTGTGATTAGTATGATACAGGTAATTTATATATACCTTGTAGCTGTAGGTTGCCAGGAACAGATTTCACTATAGCAGATGAGAGGGAGGAATCTTGGGTTGAGAAATCAGAATTTAAATCAGGAGAGGAGTAGTCATGGGAGGAGTCAAAATCTGCTTTTGCAACCTTTGCTGTAACATGGTTGCTTGCTGGCAGGAGTGAACGATTCGGGAGACATATCAATGCTTTCGTTTCACGGCTGATTTTACAGTAGCTGTCGAGATACCAGTACACGCATATGTAACTGTAGTCAGAGGGCTATCAGGTGTTTGTGAAGTAGCAACATCAATGGTTGCAGCTGAGCACAACAAAGCCTCAGAGTTATTATTGGGCATGGTTGACAAAGAGAGGGGTGAGTCGGTAGTGGAAATACCACTTTTGGACAGCAAACATGAAGCATGTGTAAGTTCCATGGAGTAATCATCTAAGCTGCGAGATGAACTTTGGTCCACCATCCAAATCCTCTTCTGCTATATATTTGTACATGTAACATCTGTAAGAAAGATATCACAATAAAACCATAAGCTGCAATATTATAATAAAATACCTGGAGTTAGAACTCCTACAATCGTGAGCAGGAACACTAGGAATATTGGGATCCTGAATATATTGGGAAATTACTATAATTACAATTCATGCAGCTAAAATGGCATTACATCTTGGACAAAAGGGATCTAAGTGGGGATACCTTGTTCTCTGTCTCTTGCTCATAGTACAATTTCAAACGAGTCATATTGTAGAGACTGGACAAAACTTTGGTGGATCATTATACTGCATAGTTGAAATGTTCCCTTTCCATTGGAACCTTTCCGAGTGAGTTTTCTGCAGTTTTTCAGCAAAACAAATGCACTGACCTTGTACCTGTTCTTGTCTTTGCCATGCTTAGTTATCATAGTACTTCTTTTGTCTCTCCTAGGAAGTCTGTATGTTCTGGAGTGCTTTCTTTCGAATGTCAATCATCATCTGGATTTGTTCTTCTAAGTCAAGATTCTGACCATCACTTTTTGCCAACTCATCTTCCTTCTCCTTCTCCCCTTCCTCATCAATATCATCGTCATCTTTTTCGTCGTCAGCATCTTTCTCATCGTCATCATTCTTGGGATTCATGTTGAACTGCACAGGCAGCCGCCTGCCATATATCAGGAAGAAAGGGTTGAATCCTGGCACGAAACTCGGTAAGAAAAGTGAATGGAGTCCAGGTACAAGTCCCAATCATTATGCTCGTGCCGGCAAACTTGATGAGATGACATTGCAGTGTTTGGTTAAATCTCTCATCTAATTTGAGGAGGGTATGCACTGGTCAGCTTGCTCTTCACTCCAGTAAGGCGACGAAGCTTATCATTTACCTAAATACATCGATCAAAAGCAAAGTAAGTTAGAGTAAGTTAAGTGCTATTGTTACCTTCCTTATTCACAAACTCTCGTCCCTGGTCACTAATCTTAACTTTGTAGCAGCCATGTCTGGTAAAACATGTGACTAAAAACTCAGCAATGCCTGTGGCAGTTTTATCAGGGAGTGCAGCTGCTTCAGGTCATTTGGTAAAAAAAAATATATGAGACTGTAATGATATATCTATTCCTCCTAGCTGTCTTATGAAGGGGCCCAATCCCAATGGTGTGCCAAGCTTCATCTCGAATTGGTATGGTGAAGTTCTGCTGTGAATTTGTGCAGTATATACAGAGGAATACTATCTAGTATACTAAGTACAAGAAGCTGATTTGTTGTCGAACTTACCGATTGGCCCTCTGGTACTTATCACAAGAATGACAAAACTTCTTGACATCATCATGGATACCCAGCCAATAGTAGCATCATTCAGTCACTTTGGAAAAAGTCTTGTCCCTTCCGAAGTGCCCACCCCCAACAAGCACATCAGAATGGCATCCTTCCAGCACACTGCTTCTTTGGGACTCTGTCACAACCTGTATTATAGGAATAGCAATGTGACAGTCACTCCAGATATCAATGTTACACAGGCATTCAAGACTTGGCATGTTTGATGTCTGATTGTATAATGCTAACCTGCAAGTCAACACCTTTTTTCGTATCTCTAAAGTACAGCAACCCATCATCTTTAACAAAACAAAAAACTCTTGCACTTTCTTATGAGGGCATCCTTTTGATTCTTGCTTAAACCAGTTGGAAAATTCCTTTAATAGTGATCTAGCCACACGGAAAGTCACGTGACACTATATCCTAAAATATTCTAGGATATTTTGTAGCATCATTCCTAGGATATTCTGTTGCCGATAACGATGACACCTGAACGCGTGGCATGACCATCGTTCCCATTTCTTTCAGAACTGCATGTTTCCTCAACCTTTTGCTACTGTACATTTGTGTGGAACCGAAACGCCCATTCACGAGAACGATAACAGATTTCTCACCAAATTTTTGCATATTTACATCACTGCGCACCGATGGCAACACTACTAATAATGACGTTTACCTGTAACTGAACGGTAGTAGCTGAAAGGAAGAAGAGCAGATGACAACCGGTCTGGCAAGAGAGCTGGTGCAGGTGACGTCAATCTGCCCCCCAAAAATATGGGTGTGCCGTTGCCAGAGTAAAGACTTCAAGCTACCCCCTCTTTCAAGTTACCTCCCTGTAATATGAAATCGATTTCATATTACCTCCCAGTAATTGAATGCGATTCAAGTTACGGTGGAGGGGAGGTTCTTCTTGTATACTCTACAAGTCAGCACACACTGCAAAAGATCAGCTAAAGTCTTCTCTTCAATTACTTGGTAGCACATAGAGATCCAAGTGAACAGCAGAGAGGACAAGATTCTCAGTAAGTCAATTTAGCGATCACGATCACCAAGGGGCGGTTCTTATTATGCCGTATACTTCTAGCTATACAATGCTTTGCGATGCATTCGAATACCATTCTGACATCTCCACAACATGATTAATTGTGAACTGCTTAACTTATTCTGCTTGAGGAGCCTGATTGAGTGGACAAGCCCACTTGTATGACAGACAGTCCTAACCAGGGCTGGAATGGAGGGTAGTAAAAAGCACTGGGGAAGAATAAAAAGCACCAGCCCCAAACCATTTTATGTCAGTGTAGGTAATGTGATCTACCACTAGGACGAGGCATGTCCCATTTGTTGCAAATGAGGTTATTTGGCAATCCCCTTTTTGCACCTCCTTTATATTTCTTGCTTTTCTTTCAATTGAGAAGAACTGTCAAATCCATTGACGCAATGCGTGAGCATCTTAGCGCACAAGAACATAACAAAATACTACAAAAAAAGTCACTAGCTCAACCTGTTGAAGTTTTTCGAGCATGGACTTATTTTCAGATATTTTTTTGCAAAGTGTAAATAGTGACATTTATTCTCAGATGGGCTTGTTTCAAGTTGGGGCAGATTTTATTTCAGTTCATGACTAAACTCTAAGACCTTGTAAGTGGGCTAGCATCAAACAAATTGATGAGCTCTGGTGTTCAATGGTTTAATGGAGAACCTTACTGTCCCATTTAATGTAGTGGCCCATTAGGCATTGCGTGTTAAGTCCTATAGCCAATCTGGGCTTGTGATCCTTACCTACAATTTATTTTGGCAATTAAGAAACTGATTAGTCCTTGTAAAGTAGATACCATAATTGTTATGAATGGACATGTTGTACAGTGCACACAATTTCAAGGGTCCCCCACACACACAGAATTTCAGTCTGCCAGCGTCTATATTTGTACACAATTTCAAAAGTGGTATAATATCATTTGTACATGGATTGGCCCTAGCCTAGCTCTAGCCCTAGCCCTAGCTCTAGCTCCATGCTGTTTTTAAAGATAAAGCTCATGATAAGATTCAGCGTGAAATGATAGATTATCCTTAGTCAACTCAATTATTTTTCTTTAAAGGGCATAAGAATACTGTGCATGCATATTTTATGGCTATATGAAAGGAATGTACTATCAGAGAACAAGAGGAATAGAAGAGAAATTGACTACATGGTAGAGGCCATCTCTACATGGTTGAGGCCATCTCTACATGGTTGAGATGCATGACAAGAAAAAGACTTGTGTCTTCCATGTGAACATCTGCATAATTGCACGATCTAGGAGTAGGTACAGACTACTGGACAGAGAAACATGAATAGGAAGAAGATGATGATATTACAACTATAGGCAAGCCACCCTTGGGCTAGGGCTAGGGCTAGGGCACTCTGCATACAAGATAGAATGCAAAGTTGAAGGAACTGCTAGAGAGCTACTCTGATGTGTTCAATACTAAACCTGGAAAAACCACTATCACCATGCATCATGACTTGGACATAAATCAAGTTTATTCAAATACTATTTAGCGGCTGCTATTTTGAGATCCAAAATTTACAAGGTATTACTCACATCAAGCATGTGTTCACTCAGCTTTAAGCAAAGCAAAAAAGGTTGTAAGCTGAATTAATGAAGTTTGGCTCTTTGAAATCTTTTCGTGTGTACAGGTCAATGACCTTTGACAAACCATGATCCGAAAACCAGAAAATACATGCATTTTGAACACATTATTTATGAAATATCTGCCCATAATTATTGAGAAGAAATGGATAGTAGAGATATGTAGCCACTTCAATTTTCCATGAAAAATTGTTCCCAAAAAATGATAAACAAAACTTATCAAAATTTATTGGTAGCTAAATAAATGTGACACCTTAGATTGAAGGTTGACGTAAAATGTCCAAAATGTAACACATGGGATCAAAATGACGCTGTATTTTGGATGCCAGCTTGGATAACTACTACCAAGCTTACACATGGTGAGGGGTTGTAACCAATTTATTACGAGTGGCCATAGACTTAAAAGAACAACAAAGAAAGGCCAATGAGAATTTGACTATTCATTTCAGCTTGAAGAAAGAGCTGTTACAATTGCTGTGAATCATTATCCTCTCAATCCAGCAGGATAGAGCTTTAAAAGTGATTGAGGAGATTATAACTCTGCCTACATATAGTGGCCATGATCATGGCTTACTCGACCCAAACCAAATACATGTAGTTAAATCCATTGATGTCAGTTTTGTCAAGAGTACCACTGAACCACAGGGTCCATATGGAAGGCAGTTAACCTCACATACCTTCTCGTACACTTTAATATTAAAAATTGATGTGTTATTGCATGTACATAATTAGTGTTCATATGAATATGAAAATATGGTGAATACAATATTTAGATTAAATTCTTCAGCTGATTAGTACAGGAAAAGAATTTTGATAATGAACTGTTCATAGTTCAAAGCTTGTGTAGCACACTATTAGCAATAGGAACGGTATTGCTGCAACAAGTGTTGTGATAAGACTTGTAGCAAATAAAGTGGAGATAGCATATGAAGTAGTGTGACCAATATAAGTGGAGTTGGAGGTGGTGCTTACATCTGAATTGGAGGTAAAAGTTTCAATGTTATCTGAACAGAGTTCCCTTGCAGGTGCATTTACAGGTGCGGAGCATACCTTACTCAGCTCAACAGACTGTCCAGCCACATTCAATATGGGAGGCTCTTTTGATTGTGATAGAAACCAAGACAACAACATGTTTATTATTGTACTTGATGTGATTGTTCCTTCAGTGTTGGAGTAAATGAGATCTGTGGTAAAGTAGACTGATCTCTCAGTTCCAGATGAGCTGTACTTCAGCCGTGTGTCTTCCAAGTTGTGTGGATAGATGTTGCATTCTTCACACAGTGTGTTCAATAGTTGAACCACCAGGGTTTGAAATTGCTGTATTGACAATGGTAAGTACAATAATGCGGATGTTCCTACAACATATGCATGCAAGTCTGAACTATCAGTGAAAAGTACACTGGGTTTCTAAAGAAAGTAGTATGCTCTGACTTCTCAATGATGGCCACCAACAGCGGTGCTTTATGTGTACAGGCAAGAATCCTTTCATTATCACTGCCAAGGGAACATGCTAGGGGAATCAGTGGGAAAAGAAGACCTTCTTGAGGTTAGCCCTTTAGTAATCAGACACACAGACTTTCGATAAAATCTACCACCTCGGCAATGCCAACCATCTCATTTTAACATACCATAATTGTCGGACAACACTTCAAGTCTGCAGCTTTTAAAAGCAATTCAAATTGAGCTGGGCAAATAATATAATAATAACATTCAACGTAAGATCTGCATGCAAATAATGATGTTTATGTGAGCAAACATGCGTCTCCACAGAGAGTGATATGGAGTTGGGATTGGTTGAAGAAGAGTACTACATAGGAGGAGAGGTACTGGAGCACATGGATGTGTGATGCATTGTTACCTCTTTCAAGGACCAGTGATGAATTTGATAAAGTATCTGCTTGGCACCTAAACACTCCAAACTGAGATGACCTTGTTTGATGCTGTAGATAGGTCCCATACGTCTGGGCTAATATTCTGTTATTATTCCATAATGAGAGGTCAACTGGCTGATGATTTATTACATCACACTCAATTATGTTGTTTTCTTGGGAAGTGAGTATTATCTTTTCAACCTTCACATAGACAATGGGGTCACCTGTTAGAAGAAACATAATCAACTTGCAAGTAGGAAACACCAACAGGCAACAAAAACAGCACCAAGGAACTGAAGGTGGGTGCTGTCCATGATTTCACCTACCAGTATATACCTCCGCTAAAGATATTCAAAGGTTTGTCCTTACATATATAGTTCATTAGATTCTAAAAAGGAGCATCTTCATTTTCAAGAACTAAGAACACATTATCAATGCTGTAATTTTAAAAATAAAAAAAGGGGGGGGGGGGGGGGGAGGAAGCAAAAAAACAAATGAAACAAATAAAAAATAAAATAAATATATGAAAAATAATATTTTTAAATAAAAAGAAATAGTCATCACTATTATTATATATAGCAGATCGACTAGAACCCTGCCCAGTTATACTATTACCATGCTTTCTGAAGGAGAAAGGAGAAAATGATGGGAACGTGGTTCATCACACTCACCTTTTAGATGGACAATTGCTCATTATTATTATTATTATTATTATGTATTATTATTATTATTATTATTATTATTATTATTATTATTATTATTATTATTATTATTATTATTATTATTATTATTATTATTATTATTATTATTATTATTATTATTATTATTATTATTATTATTATTATTATTATTATTATTATTATTATTATTATTATTATTATTATTATTATTATTTTATTTTTTTATTATTTTTTTTTATTATTTTATTATTTTATTATTATTTATTATTGAGCAAACAGCAAACACAACATACCAAGTTCATTAACACCTAATTAACACATACTTATATAATAAATTTTTTATTATTTTTTTAATTATTTTTTATTATAAAAACAATTTTAATATATATATATATAAACATATATAAACAGAATAACAAACAAACATTAAAAAACAACAACAAACAAACATTAAAACAAAAAATCTTAATACACTATATACTTATAAAAAATAATCGTCATTACAACTAAAGCTGGTGCCCAACAAAAATACCTAACTAATTAACAATAAATAAATAAATAACTAAAAAGCTAACACGTTCAACTCCCGACTGACCCAATTATTATTATTATTATTATTATTATTATTATTATTATTATTATTATTATTATTATTATTATTATTATTATTATTATTATTATTATTATTATTATTATTATTATTATTATTATTATTATTATTATTATTATTATTATTATTATTATTATTATTATTATTATTATTATTATTATTATTATTATTATTATTATTGTTATTACTATTACTATTACTATTACTATTACTACTGTATTACTATTATTATTATTATTATTATTATTATTATTATTATTATTATTATTATTATTATTATTATTATTATTATTATTATTATTATTATTATTACTATTACTATTACTATTACTATTACTATTACTATTACTATTATTATTATTATTATTATTATTATTATTATTATTATTATTATTATTATTATTATTATTATTATTATTATTATTATTATTATTATTATTAATATTATTATTATTATTATTATTATTATTATTATTATTATTATTATTATTATTATTATTACTATTACTATTACTATTATTATTATTATTTTTAATTGTTATTATTATTATATTTTTATTATTATTTTTATTTTTTATATATATATTTTTTATATATTCTTTAATTTTATTTATTTTATTTTATTATTACACATATGATTACACATTATGATAAACAGGATAAACAGGCACATATGCAATATCAGAGTCCATTCACACCTAATTAAGTATAATAATAATGATAAGATAAGATAAAAAAACTATATGAATAAGTGCATTTTAATAAAATTGATTGTAACCAGAAAGGAAAAAAATAATAAATAAATAAAATAAAAGTAGTCGGATGTTTCCTGCACCCGAGATGTTCCGCTAGCCCTAGCCCTAGCCCTAGCCCTAGCCCACGTGTGCATGACCATAGCTGGTCACTAACCTCTGCTGCTGTGAGTGATCATTGAATAACATAATCTGTGCAAAGCCTTTAAGGGTTGAGTGCATGTAACTAATTGGGCCATGGCCTAGGCTGCTGGGGATTAATATGCGAGTTGTATCTCCTTTGTATAGAGTGGTGTGCATGCAACTATGACATGACAATTAACCATGCTGCAGCAAATGGACATGCAGGCATCATGTGCTTTGGAAAGAGTGTGTGTGTGTGCTACTACAACTGAAATATGATCAGTGCCGCTGTAAATAGGCATACAGAGATCATGCACCTCTGTAAAGAGTGGGAGTGAGTGACTATGACAGGCTGATGATATAAATCACAGAATTTGGCCATGAGGACATTGTCAACAGTGCTGGGATAGACTTTGACACTGCTGAAGCTGGCCACATGGACATATGCATATGTTCTGTGTCAAAGTTGGGATGGGGTGTGTGTGTGATTCTTGATTGGATGGTGAGGGTGTGGAGCACCACTTGTATATGTGGCCTATATGATATTGACCAGAATCCCATATTGGGAATTTGTATGGCGATTCCTGTAGGAAATACCAGGATGATGGGGAGGGGGTGGGCCCACCACCTGGCCTCTGGAGGATGACCCAGTTGTAGCACACACAAGGAGGTTCTGGTGTAGCCCAGGTGTCTCAGGTGGCCAAGTTCTGAAGACTAGTGGTTCAAGACTTATTCTCTATAACAAATAGCTTCATCAACATTAAGCTTTACATAGATACATCAAGCTTGAATAAGTTTCCCCACACTAGGTTCATACCCGCCCAAAATAACTCACATAACTAGAACTTGAACTTTGTAGAAGTTTCATCATACCCAAATTATTCATGTAAGTTAATAATCTTAAAAGAAATTCCCCCCAAAACACCCATGTCCAATTGTCACAACATTTCCTTATGTCCAACCTTGCTCAAAGGTTTTCTTTACTCACTTGAATATGATGTCCCAATAAATGACTGCCACCCCAGTTTTGGGAAAGTAGAAGAGTCCCTTGATGACTTTCTAGACCAAAACAGCTGCTTCAGCATGTTGATTTGTTCACTAAAATAGTTCAATGTGGGTAGCCAGACAAGCATTGTTTTGTGCTACAGGGATTATGCGCTGAATTCCCAATACTATTCTGTAAAGTAAATGATCTATAGTTTTATGTGGGACATTATCCATTCACTTAGCCTAAAATTTGGCTTGTCCCATGTCAATCTCGGAAAGAAAATTGCTAAATTTGAAAGAGAGTTGGTGTTTTAAAGATGGAAAGTGTGAAACTCATGCACTTTATATAACCAATAGCCTTGTTATAGACAGCATGAATTATTCATACACACCGATTAATAATACATAGAGTATTATAATTGGCCCCTCCCAATGCACCACTAATAACAGACCACCTCCTTTGGGAGACTGTTTTAAGTTAAAGTTGGTCTCTCAAACTATGGACTACTGTAATGCCTTACTTGGGAGGTTTATGTTAAACAGTCTTGAGTATACATCAGTCAATCCGGAAAACTTAACTTCACAAATGTAAATCCCAGCATCAAAAAAATTAAGGTTACTGATACTCAATATACTAGTCCTAGTTCCATCAGCTGTGAAGAGTGAGGTTCTGCGGGACTCTACTATACTTCTGGATCCTCTTTTCCAGTGCCACTCAAATGAACCTTGGTCCGACACAGTACAATTTAGTAGCAGTGGCTTATTGGTAAGGAACTCGATTTTAGGTACAATGGTCATGTCCATCTTAGGATCAAGAAATGAAATTGAGTGTGTATTATACATTGGGAGAAAGTCTTCTGTACACAGTACAAATTCACTCATGCCAAAATATTGCTCATTAAAAACTGCATCATAATTCCACCTGAGAAGTAAAGCCTTAACAGTTGTAATTCGTTTCAGGCGCAAGGTAATTATCCGTAAAATATTACTATCATCTTGTGAGAGCTTGTCATTGTTAATGAGGTCAAATTGCAGTGCTGCTTCTGGAGTTGGGTTTATAATAGTAGCATTAATCGTTTTATACAGCTCTAAGTTAGGTAAGGTAAAGCCCACTGTTGGGTAGCTATACATATATAAGTCAATAGTAGATATTGAAGTTGTATTACTGGTGAGTTCAATAGAGAGATATGGACTAGCCAGATCTTTTTCCCACACAACAAATTTTAATCTGTCGATAGGGTTCATAAATAAATCAGGTTGCTCTGGTCCTATTATGTTATCAGTCAATACATTAGGATTTCCACAATTAATAAACGTATCCTCTCGAATGCATGTTATCCCATCTGGAAATAGAGTCACTGTTCCATTGAATGGATAAATGAGGAGTCGCAGTCTCTTTATATTCACTGAAAAAAATAGAAGGTGGATCAGTAAATAATAATTTTGTGGTAAAATTTGGGCAGAATGCAAACATAAGGAAGGCTACACAGAATTCATACTGCAAACTTCGTGACTATATTATATGCTTGAAGTTGACAGAGCTGCAATTGCATAATTAGAGTAACTTGGTTATTATTAACCACTCTATATGAATTGCTGGAATTGTATATATACCTACCGTACCACCTCTGATACATCAGACATGCATAAACTTTCAAAACAGCAACCAAAACGTACCTAGAGAAACCCCAAAAAATATGAGCGACAGATTTGTGGAGATAGCAAAGGCTGAGAAGAAGTATTATACAAGGAATTAACACATTTTAGCTATACAGCTAGAGAACAAGATTCGTGAATGAGTTATCTAGGAGGAGAGTACAGCACATTCCTTCAATGGATGGCAACATGGGCCAGTGTTTTAGAAAAAGGAATGTCTTTTTCTAGTGTGGAT
Organism: Cladorhizidae sp. MBARI D1340-BT2; assembly: GCA_028752905.1. NCBI lineage: Eukaryota > Metazoa > Porifera > Demospongiae > Poecilosclerida > Cladorhizidae > Cladorhizidae sp. MBARI D1340-BT2. The sequence goes on along the minus strand of JAQNBH010000016.1, from coordinate 43,595,243 downwards.
AAGCCTTTAGTCTAATATTTTCAGTTCCCTTCCTCAAGTCAACCCCACAGTGTAACTTATAGAATGTCATAAACACTGGGTGGTTTAGTACCCCACTTCTAATCTCAATCTGAAATAAACGGCGGTATATATGCTAGTTTATTACATCAATGCAAAAAGCCATTACCTAACTAGTATGTGCACAGCTTGTCTGTTTCTTTTGAAATTGGCCACTACAGACCATGCTGGTGAGAGTGGAGTGCAGTGTTCTGTTTGTGTATAGAAAAAAATTATGGTGATTAAGCAACAATGCAAGTAGCCAAGTTTGCTGCAGTCTAGGGAAAAGCCAAGCAGAGCCAACATAGAATGGTAATGTCAAAAAGGTCACTTAATTTTTAGCAATTATTTTTCAAGTTTCAACAAACTATATAATTTAGTATGCAATAGCATACCATAGCTCCTTTTATAACCCTAATCTCTCTGTGTGCTCTTTCTTGATGCTAAAAAAGTTAGCTCCATAGATTCTGCACACTTCACTGTAAATACTTGATATATAGCTCTAAAGATAGGTCTCTGTGTGTGCTCCCTCATGCATGATACTAAACATCCATAGATTCTGCGCCGTTTAGTGTAATTCACTTTAGCTCAAACTATGGCTTACTAAAAATATAGCTACACCAAAATTCTCAAGCATATGTTGTAACGGACTTATATACTCGTATGTTTACAAAACTATTTGGACACACTTCATGGTGACAAAATCTGTTAGGCAAAGATGAGAACAATTCTTACAAAAAGTGTAATGCCTGCACAAGCCAGATGCACCACTGTTTGACACCTTGGGAATATTCTAGAACTTAATAAAAGACTACTAGTAAATAACTTTAAAGAAGCTCATCTAGAGGGTTTGGACAATAATAGGCAGTAGTCATACCAGTTTTATTGCCTTGACGGTAAAGCTAATATACATCCACAACAAATATATATTTCTTTCATTGGCATCAAGACCAGCACTTCAGATAGATCCCCAAAACAATTTGTAACGACTACAATAGGGATGTTTATCAGCTTGTTGTACACTAAACATTGAATGGGCCAAACAACTAGAGTTATAGAGGCACAACCACAATGATGCTAGGTAATCCTTCAATTAATTCTGTATTATTGTAGTATTGGTAGATTGAAAGTGAAAAATAATACTCTATCTATTGCTTACAAGAAATGAAATAAAATCTGATAAAAGGCCTACTTCCACCCCACCTTCCCTCCCACTTTCCCCACAAAACAAGTATTTGCATGCCATAGAGAAAGCTTTTTGGCTCTCTTTCTGGTGCCTTTTTTCTAGGTAACTTTCTCTAGCTCACTTTTCTTTCCTTCAGAAAAGTGGTTAAAAAAGTGAGCCAGAAGAGTGGGCTAGGAAAATTTATCCACAATCTCCATCTCTATACTACAGGAAATATCATCAAGGTTTATCACATAGCCACACAGAATTTGCCACCCAGAAACCAGGAGCTATCCAGAAGCCACATAGACCATGCCCACACAGAAATACCGAGGCAGTATCCAGAGACCACTCCAGAGATCCCAGGAGCTTCTAGAGAGTCCACTACAAAAATAACTTTTTTCTGGTTTGGTACTCCACCCAGGTGGTTACACCATTCATGGGGGGTTTCCCATAGAAGCTGACAAATAAAATAAAAACATGCCCCGAGACAATACCACCTTACCAACATCTAGGTAGGCAATTTCTAAGTTCAAGAAACAAATTGCTCAGGTTTTGCAGAGTCTCGAGAAGGAAGGCACGATAAATGATATCATTAAAATCACCTTCTCAATAATCAACTTCAAATTGTATTCACTCGACATTTCGATTAGATGCTCTAGAATCTAGATGCTCTAGCCTTCATCATTCATCATTATTCCTGATGAAGGCTAGAGCATCTAGTCGAAACATCAAGTGAATACAATTTGAAGTTGATTATTGAGAAGGTGATTTTAATATTATTATGTCAACTGAGAGTTCATTGAGAATGATATCATTTTGCAATTTGACTCTGTTAAGGCTTTGTTGACTGGAATAGATGTAAACAGCTGTTATGTCATTGGACCTGAACTTCTGAAAATTACCCTCTCCTACAACCTTCCTTCCTCAAGAAGAAGAAATTATAGTAAGAATACACTGTCAATAGCTACCTTGGGGTAATTGACCCACGACTCCTAAGTGTTTCGAGTCTGACTTACCCCAGTCAGCACTCCACTTAGACCAATATCTGGTGATGCATGTCTCAGCTCTTTTACCAGAGCTCCACGATGATATCACCCTATTCCGAGGCAATGCTTAAAAATCGTTCATCCAAAGACGTAACACTCCGTATTTTTCCTCCTGCTAGCTGGTCAGTACTTATATACCCTACACAATATCACGACAGTATTGGCCAATAATATTACTGTAGAACATTCTATTTGTAAACTACAGCTGGTTCTTGATATTCTTTTCTGTGTTTATTCATCTGTGGTCTGTTTTATCCATTTGTAGTCTGTGTTATTCTTTTGTGGTCTTCAGACATGGGGGAAGACCATATCCTGTGGGAGAGAGTGGCTCTAGCCTGTCAGGGAGAGCTGGCAACTTGCTATCCCAACTGTTCTCCACCTACCTGCCTGGTGGTTTAGGTACGTGGATGGTGATACCCATTCTAAGAAGAGTCATGCTGATGAGTTCTTTGTTAGTGTGCTTGATCTGGAGTTTAAGTTCACTACAGAGTGCGAAGGAAACCATTCCCTTGCATTTTTGGACACCCTAACCCTCATCAACACAGATGGTTCAATCAATCCAGATATATCGTAAACTGACCCACATTGACAGATATCTGTACTTCCATTCCATCTACCTGCTGCAGGACAAGTTTGATGAAATTGACAGTCTCTTCAACTAGTGAAGACAAGAAAGCGGTGGAGCAAGTGCACATCAGAGAGGCCTTAAGCTACTCTGAGTGGGATTTCGAGATAACTGAAAAACATAGTAAAAACCACAGAAGCAAGGTTTCCTCCTCCACAGAGAAGTCCAAAGTATATCAAAGGCATTTCAGAAGAATTCAAGCACATCCTCCAGGATTTTAACATCAATGCTCACTTCAAACCCTCAGGCACACTCAGGTAGCACTTAGTAGCCGCTAAAGACAAAGCTGACAAGAAGGACATCACATGCCCGGTGTGCTACCATGTCGAGGCAAAACCATCAAAGCCCATTGCACTCTGAGGTCTGCATCAACCAGACTGAAAGACTAGGTTCCTAGAACATCAATGTCAGAGCCCAGTCAGTTCCTCATTTGTCTCACAACACATCCACATTGAGTGTCCAGGCCACACAGTAGACTTCTGATATTGGACTGGCAACCAAAGTACTCTGAGCAAAGTGTGAAGCATCCACATATTCACTCAATAGACATTGGAACCAGCAGAAAGTTTCTAATGTTGGCCAGTGTCTGAAAAGGACTGACCCTGCTAATCAGCAAGCACGTAGAGTCAGTTACTAATGAAGTCTGAAGCAATTGGATGAAATATTCTGTGAGTACAACTTTATCTTGGAAGCAAAGTTTAATTTCAATTAAACCAATATTTCCGTTAAATAAAATCTTTTTTTCCTTCTTCTGTTTTTTTAAGTCAAGCAGTCTCCTAAAAAGTACTCCAATCATGTACTTTAAACCATACTTTCATGATTATTTATTCTAGATCTACACATAGATAATATGTTTATGTAGTTAACTGGTTTTATTTGCTGTTAAATATTTTCACAAAAGTAAGCTTGACTAGATAATGAAAAATTCCAGCTGCCTCTGCTTCAGCTCAGCCAGACCTGATTTACAAATTTAATGTATAACAACCTTTTAATGATTTGGGGGTTTATGCTGAATCAAGAAATGCATTGGAACACAATTTGGAATTTGGTATCTCCTGGACGAATGTACATATTGTAATGCAAGTTATGTGTGGGGGAAAAAGAGATGAATACATAATGGCTACATAGACAAGAGAAAACAAAAGATGCACAGTTAAAAACAATGTTGACCACAAACATTTACAGGGACCTTTACCTATAATTCCAATTGCAGAGCAATATTGGTCTTAATTTAGTATATAAAGGGTAATTTATATATTTGTGGTCTACATTGGTATATTTTTTATTTTTGACTAGTCATAATTATTATTTTTTTATTTTTTAATATTTTTTTTTAATAAAACAATATTTCATTGTTTCTTTTGGGTTGTTGGTTTTTATAGTCAAGTAGCCACATACAAAAATATATTCAGTATAACACCAGAGTTAACCAACGAATTATTTACTATGCTTTTTACTAAAGTATATATATATACATATGTGCTATGTATTTATATATATACATGCAGACACAAATGAGTTCCCTGGTTTTGCTGAAGGTCTGTGCAATTATGTATTGTCGTAAGAAACCAACTGATCACTGCTTGGAACAAAAATGTGCAGTTGCTTGCTGACTTGGCTCAGATTGATGAATTGAGAAACAGGCAATATGTTAGACAATTTAAAGTCTTTTGGTATTAAAATTATGACAAATGGATGCAAATTATGTAGGAAAAAGTAGATACATACAGTTGCCGGTTTACTACCTTGCAGAGTATTTATGGAATGCTTGAAGGGTTAAAATCAGCCAAACCCATTGTTTAGGTACTAAGAAGCTGCCAAAGTGAGTTTTAGTACATCATTTTTGTCTGCCATCATAAAATAGGATCCAACCAATACAGAATACTATTGCACTATCCAATATTATGTAGATGAATTTCACAGTTTTAATGTGTTCTTTGGCTGCCAGTTTGCTATCTTTGCAAAAAAATATATAATCAAAGTGTCTTTGGAGTTAAAATTAGCCGAAACCACCATTTTATCTGAGATATTAACTTTTTTGTGTATATTTGGGTGTTTACCATTAATTTTAGTCAAACCATTATAGGGAATGTTATTGCACTCCCCAAAAGATGCCATATTCCTTGAATAAACTGCACATGGTCTATTCATTTCGAATAGCTAAAGCCTGGATGTACTCTACGAAGGTGTGGAGGGACTGAGGGCACACCTAGTTTCACTGAGCATGCATTTTGTTTGGATAGGGGTGGGAACTAAGTGAGGCCAAAGTTTTGTGCTGTTCCCTTTTTACAGGCTTGACTATATTGAGCAGTGTAGCTTGTCATTAAAGTGCATTCCCTAATCATATGCAGCTTCATCCTGTTGAATATAGGTATGTCTCAAACTCTGCTTTGCCATCTGATGAAGCTATCAATGCTGCTGAAAACCCTATAGCCTTTGAGAGAGCGGATAAATATATCACACGTCACCATGTTCCAGGATTTATTTTCTATTTTAAGCACACTCGTTTTATTAAAATGGTGTCCCCCCAAAAAATTATAACTCACACTTTGGCAACTTCTTAGCATCATAAATGTTTGCTTCAGCTGATTTTGACCACAAAAGTACTTCGAACATGCCCTCCTTTGTGAAGATGTGAACCAGCAGCCTCCAAAACCATTAAAATCATGTAATTTGGTCTTCAAGTTCTTGTATATATTTATGTCTCTATGTATCTATCCACTTTTTTCCACACATAACTTGCATCAAGTATGTCCGTTCATCATCATATGTTTACTACCAAAAGACTCCAAGACTCAATGTATTGCAATGGCTAATCCATTTCTTGATTCAATACCAATCATTCAGGAGGGGTTGATACCATTAAGTACAAAAAAAACTTGTGATTACTATTTGGAGCTCCATAGATTCTGCACACTTCACTGCATGCATTTGATATTATATATATTATATATTCAAGGATAGATCTCTCTGTGTGCTCTCTTTTGACACATACTACTAATTTAGTGGCCGCAAAACCTACATGTCTTAATTCTCTGCAGTTGTGGATTGGTAGACAGTTGAAATTACTATCTTTAAGTACAAAAAAAACTTGTGATTACTATTTGGAGCTCCATAGATTCTGCACACTTCACTGCATGCATTTGATATTATATATATTATATATTCAAGGATAGATCTCTCTGTGTGCTCTCTTTTGACACATACTACTAATTTGGTGGCCGCAAAACCTACATGCCTTAATTCTCTGCAGTTGTGGATTGGTAGACAGTTGAAATTACTATCTGTGGCAAGAGGAAGCCCTACTCTATTTCATTAGGTGCTAAAACACAACTACATAGACAAGCGTGAGGTGCTGAAGATAAAATTTGTTTTTCAGCACCCATGCTTGACTAGCTACATAGTCACATTTTAGTGCCTAATGAAAACACCCATTTTGTAGAGTAGGCCTTTCTCTTGACACACATACTAATTTCAGGTGCCAATCACTTTCTAATCAGGAGTCACAACTGCAGCAAAGTTAGGCATGCACGATTATCATCAATTGACTCAATGTTACAAGATTTAATAACTCATTACAAGACTTGACAAGATTTTTGGAACTTTTGAATTTTTCATACTATTTTACATTATACTTATCTGCTAGACTATCTCTAGACTCACTTTTCCTGATGCATGACTGAAGGTGAACTTGTAATATGCATGCCAGAAGAATGGATGCAAGCACAATCACTCCCTGTAATAGAAATATGAGTGCAGATGACAATACTGGATATCCTCTTAAAAGGCAGGATATATACATTTTTGCTACCCATTCATAACTTTGTGGTTGTTGACTATGTGCAAATATTTTTTGTATTATATTGTAGCTCTTTGTTTGTGCTTTCTGATGATATGTTCACTTTACTACCTTGTAGGAGAAGTTATGCTCCTCCAAGCAAATTTTCCAGACTTCTTAAAAGACATTTTTATCAACTGTTAAGATAGAGCAGAAACAGAGCTTTCAAATGAATTGTTAGAATCTGTAAATAATTGAGGGAGTTATGCTGCATTTTGTATCAAAAACTTCGTTTTGAGATATAAGCAGAAACATGTAAGTGGGCATATAAAGTGCATGATGTTCAGCAATTTGACTGGAAAAATGTTTTTAGGGGTTTTGTCCACTTCTTATTCTAAATCACCAGCTTCATAGGTAGTTCCCTCTGCCTCTGCATACATGGCCTCCACATGTTTCTCCACAACCAATGGTCAGAGATCGCGGCTTACTTTCGCATGGTCCAATCATATGGTAAGTATCTCGTAGCTCAATAGCTAGAAATGGCATGGACAAAATGGAGCATATCTTCATGATGGAGCATGCAAATGCTCTGAAACTTGAAAGATGAATACTACATAGCCTATGCTACAGAATGGATCCCCAAAAAACAAAAAAAATCATATTTTTGGGGGAAAATGTATATATATCTCCTGCCTTGCACTCAAATCACTAGCTTCACATATTAATTATGGACTGTTATATTGTTATTATTGCACTCATTGCGACTAGTCATTTGTTTTGTTTTTGTTTTTGCTGTTACAAAAGGATATGACTCGATAAAATGCGCCATCGTTGTTTGAGGTGATGGGAGTGAGATTGGGGCATTTTATTAAATGTATGATTGAATTATATCTCCGGGTAGATACATCTTTTTTCATTGATCATGACTTCTTATGGTCCCACAAGGATCTGTCTGATATTAGTTTTCATGTGCCATCTTCAGATATCCCCACCTAGTCATGCTTGATGTAGAGTGTGGGCACTGGACAGAGGTTTTCTCTGGCTCTGGATTTCTAGAACCTCTCTCTTGGTCATGTCTAGTAAAGAGTCTAGGTACTATTAGTCACCATATAATTACACACTCCTGGCTCTGTCATAACTCTTCACAACTCCTCTCTTTATATTTAGTATATATAGCAGTTTTCTTAGTAGGCTTAATCTAAAAGGCAAAAATGTCAATATTGTGTTTTAAGGGCAATATGAGATTATTTAGTTGTGATTTTATTGTGATTTTACAAGGAAAAAACAACTAGATTGGATTGACGTGTCAAAAAGAACAGAAACAATAACTATTATGACTCATCAGCTACTGCTTTTAAAAAGGTAGTGTAAATCAGTGTACAGGAGTTAAAAAGAACTGGTAATGGTCTACATGGATACAGTGTTGCCTCTGTTACTTTTTGACAAGTCAGTATACTGGTTTGTATTTATAATTAAGTAGAGGAGGACTATACCAAATATGAGCTTCAGAATTTCCAGCACTTTTTCAAACTTGTTTATTGCTACACATGATGACTGCGCCCATGTCTACTATATACACAATTATCAAAATCATATCTTGTTGCTGTTATTGACTGAGGGTCAGCTCTAACCTCCCTCAAAGACTTCATAACAGTTGCACAGGATAACTCTATCAACTAAATGGTAGATATTTCGGTAGAGGATCGTTGGTAATACTTTCCCAGGGGTGTGACTTCCAACTAAGCAGCAGAACTGAGCATGAGTCATTTTGTTCTGAACACATGTGGTCTTTATTCAATTCCGATTTTAAAACAGCACATGAACTATATAGTTTACAGTAAAATTAAACCGAAATCTGATGTGTGGTTCTGTATGCTTGACCTCCATGAACTTGATATAGGCGCTCTAATTTGGTAATAAATTTTTCTTTACAGGGCTAAGAGTATTAAAGTTACGTGCTGTACCTTTATTTTCCTACTTAGCCAACGCATAACTCCCAGTTTCTTCTGTTGGTAGGGTGAGTTCGCCACGCGTGCGCGTCGCTATCGCTGTTTGCGTCATCGTGCGTGATTAGTAGCATGATTCAGATCCATATTCCCTCAAGCTACCAAGTTGAGCAAGGTCGCTGTTAAGACCAAAAGTGGCAAACAGCTAATGAGAAGTAGTTGTCCAATTTGCGAAGAGGACGTAGCTGCCATTTTCTTCGTGGTGCTCAGGATAGCTGAAGTCTTCTTTATTAAGGATCTATAGTGTCTTTCAGTGCTTCTGCCAGCAATTCTTCAGATGCAAATATTTCACTGCCTGCTCCCAGCTATGTCAATGTCAGACTCACACAATCACTACTGAAAAGACTTTATAGAGATACTGAAAAGGTCCCCCCCCCCCCCTCCCCCCCCAGTCTATATAACCTGCACTCTGATTTTCTGTTAGTTCAAACATAGTTATTTACAAAAATTAATGACTTGATATACATGCATTATCCAGTTCCATGTATGGTATATCAGCAATTAAAAATGGCCGCTGTGCGCCATTGGCTAAATTTGGGCAAAATGTTTTCTTTTGATCAAATTGACTAATTTTGGGTCAAGGAATTCATTATTCATTAGAAACAATATTTATCCATTTTAAGGTCATCTTCATTGTGATGTGTTCATGGATGCATTCAAACTTAGTCTGATTCGTAGTAAGTATCCTTATAGCTACATATTGGTGACTCTTCATCTTCATCTTCATTATGGTTTGACTGCTGGCAGCTAACCAGGATTTCTTCTAAGTCAGTTGGCATCATCTCATTAAGTCACTGGAAACGCAGTGAGCCTTGCTCTAAGACCCAACCATGTTTCAATGGAGATGGAATTTGTGGAGATTTGATCAGTGCTCTCCACCAAATGTATGATTGGAAGTTTGCTCTTTGAATGTGTATTTTGAGACTAGATTGGCAAGGTGGAAGTAAGCTGATATCTATGCCAATGTCAGTGCTCAGTAGTCCTTTAGATTTCCTTGTTGAAAAGCGTTGGAAGAAAATATCAAACCGGCAGCTATTGATACAAGATGTGGTCTTCGAGCCTTATATACCACATGTAAATGTCTCTAACACCTTATGATCCTCTTCAGTGACAATTCATGCATGTCCAGCTGGCCAGCAGAATCACTCAGCATTTTCTTGTAAGGCTTGACCTTCCCCTTTCTCATAAATGTACTGGAGTGTCAGACCCGGTGAACGTATGAAAGCCTAGGACTGCTTCACTAACACTGGCACCAACGTGATGTCGCACTGCATTGATATCGATCCCTCCTTTTGTCTCCAACACCAGTATAATGAACACTTCAGTATAACAGTATAACTGAACACTTCAGTATAACTGAACACTTCAGTATAACTGAACACCTCAGTATAACTGAACACCTCCGCATAACTGTATAACTGAACATGAGCATATCTCAGTATAAATGAACACCTTGAACACCTCAGTATAACTGAACACTTCAGTATAACTGAACATCAGTATAACTGACACCTCAGTATAACTCTACACTGAACACCTCAATATAACGTATAACTGAACATGAGCAGATCTGAACACCTCCGTATAACAGTTAGGCTCTGCTCGTGTTCAGTTATACAGAAATGTTCAGTTATACGGAGGTGTTCAGTTATACGGAGGTGTTCAGTTATACTGAGGTGAATATAACCATGAGGTGACTGAGGTGTTCATTTATACTGAGATATGCTCGTGTTCAGTTATACTGAAATGTTCAGTTATACGGAGGTGTTCAGTTATACTGGAGAAGAGGAAGAGGAGTAGAGGAAAGGAGAGGTGGGGATTTTGTGAAGGAAGATTCCCGAGTATGTTTTCCCTTTATGGTTATACTGAGATGTTCAGGTGTTCAGTTATACTGATATACTGAAGTGTTCAGTTATACTGTGTTGTTCAGTTATACTGAGGTGTTGAGCTGTTCAGTTATACTGAAGTGTTCAGTTATACTGAGGTGTTCAGTTATACTGAGGTGTTCAGTTCTGCTGAGGTTCAGTTATACTGATCAGTATAACTGAACACACAACTGAACACCTCAGTATAACTGAACACCTCAGTATAACTGAACACCTCTGTATAACTGAACATTTCTGTATAACTGAACACGAGCATATCTCAGTATAAATGAACACCTCAGTATAACTGAACACTTCAGTATAACTGAACACTTCAGTATAACTTCGGTATCTAAGCATAGAAGACAGAAAATCTGAAGTGATATATATTCATGAAAGAGAAATGGGCCCTTATTCAATCATGAGCGAAAATATATAGAGCTAAAAAACACACAATCTACTTGTCGTTGGCAAGTTGACTTTCATCTCTTTACCTGATAATCACAGGCTATCACCATCCTCATTTCCAGAACTCATCTCATATCCTTCTCCGCCTGATCCTCCATCCTCACCAGTTGTAACAACTTCCAATACAACTCGTGTAAATAATGAGTTCCATACCCCTGCTATATACTTGTCTTTTACTCACTACCCCTCAACCACTAATTCTGATCGATTATGCTACCCTCTTCAAATCTTTCTGTTTAACTGCCGCAGTCTTGCTAATAAGCTCATTAGCTTTCAGTCCCTTGTTTACTCTTCCTCTTCTAAAATTTATTGCCCAAACAGAAACAAGATTGCATCCTTTAATTATGGATAATGAAATACTCCCATCTAAGTTTGCTATCCATTGTAATGACTGAAGCTCCTCTTAAGGTGGCATTTTACTTGAATTCTTGATGATATACCATCAAAATCATTATCCTCTCCCTCTGATCTGCAAATTGTTGCTGTTGAAATCAATATTCCTTCTCCATGAAAACTTATTTTGATTTATGCACCTCAGTTTCTTATATCCTTGATTGCTTGTTGGTGATGATCCCGTAATAACCTTGGGTGATTTTTAACCTTCCAGAAACAAACTAGAATTGTCTTAGTGGCTCCTAAGTTTAGTCAAATCTACTATGTGCTCACTTATTTAAAATGAATATGTCTCAGGTGATCTCAGATCCCACCCATACCAGAGGCAACATTCTAGAGCTGACCTAATTAACAGAGAACATTGGCATTCAATATGACAATTCTATATTGAGTTCGACTCACTTTGTCAGATTTAATTACTGGATATAAGAATCTAATGCTACTCTCGTCTTTGATAATTCTAAAACTGAAAGATGTATCAAATTATCTGTAGGACTCTAATTTTTTTATGTATTTTGCCTTTAGTGCTATATATTATATGGGCCAGTTTTAAATCTGTCATTTTGGATGCAGTTCATGAATTTATTCCACCCATCAAGAATAATTCACACAGATTTTCTCTGGTTTACGCCTTTAATTCGAACCACATACATACACTGTGAGGAAGTTTCAAAAGTTTTAAATACTTCCAATAAAGCTATTCTTGCCTCTGCTAAACATGATCTGGTGAGTTTGGTGGATATCAGTATGAAAATAATCTAGTTCATGACTTTGATCGCCAAAAAATGTATCGTATATTAAGATATTCTTCCTCCCTCCATGCTATAACTCAGATTGTGCCAATGATGATAAAGCAAGGCCTGTCTCTTTAATGATTACTAAGAATCAATCTCAGTCTGCATTACCATACAATCACAAGACATTAGTTTCATTCTTGATAAAGTCTTCACGTCTTTGGTTCTGTTAATGTTGCTCAAGCTGCTAGAACTGGTGGACTCAGAGTCTAAGAATGCTTAGAGAATGTGCTCTCTCACTTTACTTGCTTTCCATCACTTTTTCACATTATTTGTCTCTCATACACCTTACCCAATGGGAAGGTTCATCATGTTGTTCCTATCTTCACGAGTGGTGACCATACTTCAATCAGGAACTATAGGCCAGTATCACTTCTTTGTATAATTTCTAAAGTATTTGAGCATATAAAGTTTATCCATTTCTTACACCAGCTCTAACCAGTTTCAATATCAGAGAGATGTCATCTCCTTCATTACCTTGAACTACAAATTCAAATTCCTATGCCACAGTTAATGAACTAGAGGCTCACCGCAAGAGAAAATGGAGAGAAATCTAAGTAAAAAATCGGCCTCCAAGATTACAGATACAGGCACTGGTCCAGATGGGAGTGGCCACTTTAGAGGGGCATTTACTAACTGAAATGACTTGAGATGTGCAAAACAGGCAGTATAGAAGAGTCTGGACATAATATATTTGCTTTTTTTGTGAATGCTTTGATATCGAATCTGGATCCAAATTAAGCTATTATATTCACAGCATTGTGACTAAGGAAATTTGGGGGCATTGGCAATTAACAACTTCAACTTTCCACTGAACACTTACAGTGTTTGTGAAGCTAAAAGAAGGAATCTAAGGAAACTGTGCAGTCCTTGTGTTAAGGTTCTTTCTGGTGTTTAGCCTCTGCATTGTTAGGACACAAGATCGGTAAAAGATAACTTACACACAGAACTCGAGTCTAATACAGAACAGTAGTTGCAGTAACACTTGTAGCAGAAAAGAACACAACCAAATAGAACAGAATATGAGGCAGTGAAGAGCATACTTAAGTAGGCACTCCACTGCTGACATAGCAAATACAACAATCACTAAAAGTGAACCCACACTTAGTTAAATCATCGGCACACATGAAGTGTTAACTAAGCTACAATTAACATTCGCTCCAATGTTCCCAGTGCTGGTTGCTATGCTGTTGTCAGGAAGTCATCCTCAACACTCCCCCTTTATGTTCAGTTGCTGGCCGTCTTTCCCAGTTTCTCCTGGAGAGAGCATCAGCATTGACATTTATGGTCCCAGGATGGTAAGGTAACTAGAAATCAAATGGCTGCAAAATTAGAGCCTATCTCACGAGCCATTCATTGGTATTGTTCATAGAGTTGATGTAGCATAAGGCCTGATGATCCATCTGGATTGTAAACTTTTGTCCAACTAAGTAGACCTCAAAGTGTCTGGACGAGTCAATCACAGCCAAACCTCCTTCTCCATGGTTGAGTAGTGGGTCTCTCTCGGTAGAAGTTTACGGCTGAAGTACACCACCGGGTGGTCCACTCCACTGTCGCTAGCTGGCTGAGAGCTGCACCGGTCCCCTGTTCTGAAGCATCAGTCTGCAGGTAGTATTACCTGTTAGCATCTGGACAGATCAACACAGGTTGTCTGAGTAGCTCCTCTTTGAGATCATTAAAGGCAATCACCAGTTCGTCTGTCCATTGGATGAGATTGGGTGCAATCTTCCTTGTCAGATCCAACAAGCCTGCAGACTTATGAGCAAAATCAGGCATAAAACAATGGTAGTAATGCACCAAACCTAAGAATCCTCTCAAATGTTTCTTGGTGCGCAAGGAAGAATGTAGTCTCTGACATGTATTAGCTTGCACTCATCTGGCATCACCTTGCCTCTGCCTTGTCCCAGATATCTGCAGGTAGACATGCCCAGCTGGCATTTCTGAACCTTGACAGTCAGTCCCTGTTCTCTCAGCCATTGTAGTACTCGTCTCAGATGAATAATATGTGTTGTCACTGAAGATGGCTAAGTAGGTGATACAGTATTCCCTCATTCCATCTAACACATTGTCCATCAACCTTCGGAATGTACGGGTGCCCCCTTCAACCCAAACAGCATGGTCCTGAATGGGAATTTTCCGAATGCTGTGGAGAAGGCCGTCTTATTCTTCAACTCTGACTGGCACCTGGTAAGAGTAGAGATGTAGTGAGCCCTTCCCATCATCTCCAACAAGTCATCAGCCCGGGCATCTAGTATGGGTCTGACTCAGTCATGGTATTCAGTATGCACATACTCGGACCGACCCATCCTTCTTTGACACGATTTGGTAGGAGACCAGTGAAATACGATGAGTGATGGAGTATTGCCCTTTTGTGCTGACAGTTTGTTATGGCCCACCGGCACTTGGCCAGGCACAGTAGTGATGTGCCTATGGTGGCATTCAGCATGCAGGCCAGGTACAGTAGTGATGTGCCTATGGGGCATTCAGCGTGTACTTGTTGGCCAGGTACAGTAGTGATGTGCCTATGGTGGCATTCAGCGTGCACTTGTTGGCCAGGTACTGTAGTGATGTGCCTATGGTGGCATTCAGCATGCACTTGTTGGCCAGGTACAGTAGTGATGTGCCTATGGGGTATTCAGCGTGCACTTGTTGGCCAGGTACAGTAGTGATGTGCCTATGGGGCATTCAGCGTGCACTTGTTGGCCAGGTACAGTAGCCTATGGTGGCATTCAGCGTGCACTTGTTGGCCAGGTACAGTAGTGATGTGCCTATGGTGGCATTCAGTGTGCACTTGTTGGGCAGGTACAGTAGTGATGTGCCTATGTTGGCATTCAGTGTGAACTTGTTGGCCAGGTACAGTAGTGATGTGCCTATGGTGGCATTCAGCATGCACTTGTTGGCCAGGTACAGTAGTGATGTGCCTATGGTGGCATTCAGCATGCACTTGTTGGCCAGGTACAGTAGTGATGTGCCTATGGGGCATTCAGCATGCACTTGTTGGCCAGGTACAGTAGTGATGTGCCTATGGTGGCATTCAGCATGCACTTGTTGGCCAGGTACAGTAGTGATGTGCCTATGTAGCATTCAGCTTGCACTTGTTGGCCAGGTACAGTAGTGATGTGCCTATGGTGGCATTCAGCGTGCACTTGTTGGCCAGGTACAGTAGTGATGTGCCTATGGGGCATTCAGCATGCACTTGTTGGCCAGGTACAGTAGTGATGTGCCTATGGGGCATTCAGCGTGCACTTGTTGGCCAGGTACAGTAGTGATGTGCCTATGGTGGCATTCAGCGTGCACTTGTTGGCCAGGTACAGTAGTGATGTGCCTATGGGGCATTCAGCATGCACTTGTTGGCCAGGTACAGTAGTGATGTGCCTATGGGGCATTCAGTGTGCACTTGTTGGCCAGGTACAGTAGTGATGTGCCTATAGGGCATTCAGCGTGCACTTGTTGGCCAGGTACAGTAGTGATGTGACTATGGTGGCATTCAGCATGCACTTGTTGTCAGAGATGTGCCTATGGCATTCAGCATGCACTTGTTGGCTTATGCATCATCTTAATTTTTGTATTCTGAGAATTCCTGCAGAATGCGCCTAATGACCTCATTCTTTGTGTAGAAACCCCCCCCCCCACTTCCAATGTACTCTTACCAAAACTCTCACAGCAACACTACTGTATGCACACCTCTACTTAAGAATTTGCTATCCCATAATGTTGCTGGGCTTCAACCCTGCACCAGTTTGGAACCTATAAGGAACGCATTCTCACAATCCATGTATTACAACATTACAATGCCCTTGATAATGTACAGATAAGCACTGTAGTATGTCTTCAGCTGCTATGCTAAGGATATGGCAATGGCTAGAGGAAAGAAACTTGGTTTTCAAACTTATAGTTTTTTCCCCAGGCCTTACTCTCTCCATCACGCCTCTACTTGCCACCCAATCCCTTGTACCTGATGGTAATTGATGTGTGAAGCAAGCGTTAAGTGTGGAGCATAAAATACTTGGCATTGCTGGGCATGGAGTTTGAATGGATCATCTGTGTCTATGTATTCACTGTACATTCACATGTCTATGTGTCTATGTATTCACTGTACATTCACATGTCTATGTGTCTATGTATTCACTGTACATTCACATGTCTATGTGTCTATGTATTCACTGTACATTCACATGTCTATGTGTCTATGTATTCACTGTACATTCACATGTCTATGTGTCTATGTATTCACTGTACATTCACATGTCTATGTGTCTATGTATTCACTGTACATTCACATGTCTATGTGTCTATGTATTCACTGTACATTCACATGTCTATGTGTCTATGTATTCACTGTACATTCACATGTCTATGTGTCTATGTATTCACTGTACATTCACATGTCTATGTGTCTATGTATTCACTGTACATTCACATGTCTATGTGTCTATGTATTCACTGTACATTCAAATGTAAACATATGAAGTCACCCGCCTCGTAAACCGGGAATGAACATCAGAGTGAAGAGTACAACACAAGATATGTCAGGCCCGTACAAAGACTTTTGAAAAGGGGGGTGCACATTTTGGTATGTGATTCAAGAAATTGTGTTGCAGGGGTCTAGGGTGTACGTTCCCCAGGCCTGTATTTTAGGTTCTCTGCGAGTCAATTTGGTCCTCAAATAATTAATCATTACCACAAAAAAACAATATCACAATATCACTCAAATGGTAAATAATATCATCATGTCACTCAAATAGCAAGTTAGCCTTCTGTAATTTTCGAGGGTTCTTCTGCAGAAAAAACTTGCAAATGTTAACTATACTTATCGTGGTTTCATAGTTCATATGTATTAGTTCATGCTAAGGCAGTTAAACGTTCTTCTGTCCGTGTACACCTTAAATAATTGTGTAGTCGTCGGAGAGCTGATGCCGATCTTTCGCATGAACAAGAGCTCAAAGGGATGGTAGCAAAGATCTTCAATAATATACAGATATTTGGAAGAGATTGAGGACACTGCTTTAGAGAGTCACTTAAAGTTTCAGGACGATCTTTTTCTGCAACAAGCAACCACTTTGACTTCCACCGACAGAGTTCTTCATCGATTATATTTGGATTGGGAAGGTCATCAGAGTAGAAATCTATTGCCTCTTTAATATCACTGAAAGGAGAATTAGCATTGATGTTTGCAGATAAAAGTCCTAGGGAAGCTGCTCGCTTACTGTGAGCTGTAAATCTCGAACAAATATCAGTTATTAGATGGTGGAATTGCAATAGCTATCTTGAAATACTCTTCAACTGATGTAAATTGTGGGTTTGAACGATATACGAGGCATTGATACAGATATGCCAGGTTGTTCTGCAATTCTACTGCTGTGATCAAAAATACGCTTGGAATAGCTGTCAATATCTTCCCTCACTATCTTCAACTCCTCACAGCATTGCATGACTGTGGATACACCAGAAACTATATCTTGTTTTTCCCCCTGAATTTTAACAACTGCTTCTTTCAGGTAAATTAAGGAACGATAGATCGTTACCATTGAGTAAAGAAACTCAAAAGATTCCAAGGTTTTCATATGGGCAAGTGCATTCTTTTTATCTTCTGGTGACCACCGATCATTAAACAGAGGAAAATCAATGTCCCCAAAGCATCACTTCCTTCACATACATGGATTAAGAATGGATGAGCTAAGGAGAAGCGCTCCCAACCATCTATGTTCTCAACCCATCTGGTTATGCAGACATTAAGAAGAGGGGCTCGACTTGACCTGTGTGTGTTTCGTGCCACAATTGCTTTTTACAGCCCTTCTCTTTTGGGAGAATGCTTTATCCAAAGGACGAGACTCTTAATTTGATCTATACAATTTCTGATGGGTGGAACAGAGCAAGAACTCACAGTAGCCAGATTGAGTGAATGACTGGCACAGTGAGTGTAAAGTGCTTTGGGTTGCTTTTCGAGTATTCTAACTTGAACACCAGCTTTTGTTCCACTCATTGTAGATGCACCATCATAACCCTGGCCACGCAAATACTCAAAGACAACCCAAGATTGTCCAAGGATGTTATGATTGCGTCAGCAATGTCAACTGCCCTAACCCTCTCTAATTTTACAAATGCAATAAATTCTTCACGAATATTACATTCACTATCAACGAACCGCAACAAAACGGGCAAATGCTCAATATTGTGACAACTCATTTCATCTGCTAGCCAGAGAAAAATTGGGCAGTCTTCACCTCAGCAACAATACCAGATAGAATCATATCAAAGCCAATAACATTAATAATGTCGTTCTGCGATCTTGGAGATATGTAAGTTGCATTTCTAGCTATTGGATTGGTGAGATGCTTATATAAAATTTTATCAGTCTCAGCATAAAGCAAAGCTAGAAAATTTCCTGAATTCTTAGCCAGAAACAGTATGGCACGAACAATTTGACGTATAATATGTTTGTTCTCATTCATTCATATCTGAAGAGCACTATTTGCCATCACATCAACACGGGAAGAAGGATTATCAATTGTGCCTTTCAAAACAGCATCTTGAAGACACTCACAATGATATTGAAGTGAAGAGTGGTTACTTAAGTCATTACTTATTTTTGCCCAATTAGAGTAAAGTTTATTCACAAGATAACCTTTATCCCTTCTATTAATACTAGAAAGAAGAAGCGAACTTGGTCCACAAAACACAGCATTCAACTTTGGGCTATACAACAGCCAGGGATATTTTTCGAGCCAAGAAATATTAAACTTTCGGTTTTTACCACGAAATTGTGTACATGGCAAAACACTAGGTGGGTTTATATGATGATAAATATGATGATAAAGTAAAAAATACTTTTCATCAATAGAAAGACTACTAACTGTGCAAATAATAATGCTTTCTATAGACTTCTTTGGATCCAAGAAGGTCCCAATATCATCAAAAGGGGGTGGTTCAAGACCTGATGAAGACTGCTGACTTGAAATTTGGACGGCAGGTTGACATTCACGTCCACATTCAACATTATCACTATCACCTGATGGTGGAAGAATCATTAGTAGAGAAGGGCTTCTTGGAGCTTCATTCTGGGTGCTTGAACTGGGGAGTCCTAAAGTTACAGTAAAATCTCAAATCTCAATTGTAGCTAGAGTCTACCATTGTTTTACATACCTCCTTCATCACAGGCAATTCTTTTGTTAAAAAAGGACCGGATGTCTTGAGATTGATGCTGTCTTTTCATAACTTTATTCCAAGGGAAACTTATACTCACACACTGACTTTATGCATGTTAGTGCAGTCCAAAGTGGAAATAATTAAAGTTTTCTGGTGAAGGTGTTGAATAGTAATTAATTGCCATTTGGTTAAGAGTTGATGATTGGAGTTGATGATTGGAATGAAGCAGGGTTTATGGTTTATGTATAACGGAAGTTAAACTGATGATTAACAATAAAAATGTCAGCTAGCTATTTCATGCATGCATACATACATACACACCAAGTACTGTCATGAATATAATTATTTTGAAAGGGGGGTGCCTGTGCACCCCCGGGCACCCCCCCTGTGTACGGGCATGAAAGAAAAAATAGGAGCAGTTATTCTCTTCCCCAGCCAAACAGTCAAATATTAGTCCAAGTACATCTGAGCTTTAATCATTTCTTGTGTTTCTTTGCTTCTTGCTTGACCAAATCTGCAATTCTCTCTTTTATGCCATTCTATCCTTACTCGCATGTCTTTAAATCCCTTGCTCCTGACCTGGCCATTATTCTACTCTTCCTCTTCATCAATATCAGCTTCTTTTAGCACTGTTGTGTCATGAGGATGAAGTAGAATCTCCTTGCTTTATGGCCAAGCTTTAGTGAACAAATTTTGTCATAGACTGTAGCAGGTTCACCCCTGATGAAATGATCAGAACAAGTCCTAATGTAGGGGTAGTTTTCTAGATTAATATCACTTCTGCTGATGTCAGTAAGTCGAACCTCACTGTCCTTTCTCACTCAGTTGATTAGTCTTCCCCATGCTCTCTGATCGTTGGTAATCTTTTATCCCTCTCTCTCATCACCTTATTACCAAAAAGCACCAAAGTTGAGCATTTGTAATGGATCTTATCTTGAGTTTACTATAGACATTTAACACTATGGTAGTGCACAATACTCCCAAGTTGCAGATATACTATTAGGCCATACCTACTACAACCCATAAAGCTGCTGCATTGTCTAGGTTAAATCTAAAGAAGGAAGTCCACAAATGAAAAATTGCCGGATTAGCTACAAGTTTCTAAGTGCTCACAGAGGAATGGATCTAGGAATTTGAAACGGTTGGGAAACAAATAGATAGTTTACTGGGGGGGTGAGGGATTGATATGAGAACTTAATACCATAATAATGTTCTGGAAATTTATAGCTCTAAACAGGAACAAAATGAGTCTCCACCGAAAGGATAAGCGTCCTCACAACTTTTTATTACCTTAGTTGTAACACAGATACCCTGCCTTGGCTACATGGACAAGCAACAAGATTTCACTAGGCTTACACTTATGCATATTCACTATTCAATGGATATATATATAGACCTAGAGAATACTATAAATGAGTTTTGATGCTGACATCATAGGAAAATAAGGCCTCGAAGGTAATTAACATTAATTGTTTTTAAGGTTCTATTTAAATCAGCTTTTTGTTTAAAAATAAAAAGCTGATTTAATTAAATTAGCAGAAAGTCATCATACAAGCTAATTTTCCTGTAATTAGTTGTAACTTTCTGATCATGTGTTTGAATGGAATCTTGCAAGCTTGCTATTTATGTACTAAAAAGTTGCTAGTATATAGAAGCCATCTCTCAGTTTTTTAAAAAGTTTTTCTGGGAGGGCATGCCCATGATCCTGCTAGATGAAGCTCGCTTCATTTGCTATGAACGTAGCACACCTGTCAACTATAATTCTGCCAACATCTCTGTGTAATGCTTTACTAGAGAGACTGCTTCTCTTTGAAAAACACCTCGGTGGCTTAAATGGAGAGATTTCAGAGGCTTTAAACTTCCAACCATAGCACACAGTACCAACAAACTACACTAGCTGCATTAGAATTCACCTATTGCCGACCATTTACTAATGAGGCAACTTCTATCCCTACTCTATTAGGAAAACAACATACTTGCTGGAATAGTAACTGTGTGCCTAGGCCTTGTTGCATATGGAACCAAGTTACTGGGTGCCTGGGCCTTTCTGGTGAGCACAACAACTGAGTGTCAAGGCCCTGCTTCATGAGAAGCCAGGCTACTGGGTGCGTGCCTAGGCCTTCTTCAGGGAAACTGAATGAATCAGTCTGTGGGCCTTGTTTGAGAAGCCCATCTACTGGGTACCTATTCATGAGTCCAGCTACAACTGGATGAAGAGGACAGAACCTGTCTACTAGGCAACTATTATTTTTCAAGCTGGTCTGGCATCTAGGCAGACTGCCTAAACAGCAATGTATGATCTGTCATCTACTTGCATCACTTCTCTATTTTGTCTGGGCAATGCTGAGTGCCCCTGCTTGTCTAATAATATTTGTACAGATTTATTTTTACATGCAGTATAATAATATCATGAGAGGTAGACATTACCCCTTGGGGTTTTGGTTTTGTTAGTGTAATCAATTCAATTCAAATATCATTTTTGAGCCACAGCTGAGACACAACTTGCACTGTGGTTCTTATCTAGGTGTTGGGCCATCCAGAAACTCACCACTATATAATATTATTACTAGCTATATGGAAAAATCTGACTAACATCGTACCTATGTGACAATCTTAAGGATGGTCAAGGAGTGGACACAAACCAATAAAGAGGATAGGAGTCGCCTTCAGTGTGTGTCTAATTGCTCGTCCATAGGAACCATGAGCTGTGACAAGAGGCTGGCACATCCATGAGGTGGTCGATAGTTTACCTTTGTGTGGCTTTAGTAGAGTTGCATTCAATATCAAAATGGGCATGGGCCAGAATTGGCACTCTGTGTACTACTACAGGGGCCTGGGATACCTGTCCAGCACTGTAGCTGATTGGCAGGAAATAAATATCTCAGTTTCTGATGGGGTGCTTGTACATTGAGACATCCAGAAATGGAGTTCTATATTACTATTTGGGAAAATCCAACTTACAGTGTTCCCCAATATGAACAACTTGTGTGAGTGCACATAGTGCTCTGGAAATACATACATTGACAGAGGTCAGTTATTTAGCAAGTCAGTAACTTCAGCATCAGAAAATTTCCTCTACACTGAACTGGTCAACAATTTGAAACCTACATATTCAAAAGTTTGCATATCTCTATTACATAAATGCTGAGTTAGTATGCCTCTCAATGATCTGCATGCTAGCTAATGTTAGTTAATTCTAGCTTCAGCACATGGATCTTTTTGGCTAGCATCCTTTCTGAGAAATCAATTGTTGGCAGCTTAGGTGGTGATGCAAGTGGTTGGAAGTGAGAGCAAATGATATAATTACCAGATGTCATGGCAGTGAGCTGAGTACATGGTATGCAGGGCATTAGCTCTATGTGTGATAATCATGTCTCAGGATGAACTAGATCACCATTTCTGGTTTCTTAAAAGAATGTAGCTCTTATATACCAGGGGCAGATCCAGAGAGGATGGATAGGGTTGCTAACCATCCTCACCTTTTGGCCTTTTAATTGTGCATAAATTGCTATTATTGTCATGCTTGTACGGCATCCCTTTTACAAAATCAAATTACTGTTCAAGAGGGATGACTGTCTGACAACAGCATAGCAACAGGCTGAGCTAAAGATAACAATGGAGCGAATGTTAGTTAGTTAACACTTCATAATGTGTTGATGAATTAACTAGGTGTGAGGATCATTCTAACTGGCTATAATTATGTGATTGGTCCATTTTGTATTTGCTATGTCAGCAGTGGAGTGCCTACTTCTTCAACTGCCTCATCTGTTCTATTTGGCTTTGTTCTGTTCTGCTACAAGTGTTACTGCAACTACTGTTCTGTATTAGACTCGAGTTCTGTGTGTAAATTATCTTTTACCAATCTTGTGTCCTAACAATGCATAGAGGCTTGTTCAGCCAGATATAGGCTAAACACCAGAAGGAACCTTAACAATTTGGTGGCAGCAGTGATGATCGTCCAAGCTACTTCTACAAGACCAATAGTGAGCTGTGCCTCGACAGGAGATCTCGTGCAATGACCCTCAACTCAGCACGCAGTTATTTTACTCGCCACCGTCCAGAAGGCAGTAGTAGAGGACTACGTTTTCATCCAATTGATTGACCTTTTGACTGGACCAGGCAGAGAGAGACTCTACCCCATCTAATTGAACTTTGATCTCCATTCAAACTCTGCATGGAAGAGGAATACTCAGTGAGAGTTAACAACATGACCACTAGAGCAGAGACAGCTAGGGGCTGACAAGTAGCAAGATTCCTTGGAGGAGGAATCCATAGAAACGTTGACTAATTCTGAAAAACGGATTTCATCTCTACAAGAAAATTCATCACTAAATGGAACAGGTTTGATAGATTTCTTCTCTCAGTTTTTGGCCATGCAGGTACAGAAACACCATGAAGAAGAGATGAGAAGAGAAGAACAGCATCGAGAGGATGAGAGATGCCACGGAGAGGGGGAAGTCAGGCGGGAAGAAATCAGGAGACGTGATGACCAAACGAGAGACGAGGCGGGACAGTGAGAGATTGCACAGCTGATAGCAATCATGACCACAACCAGGGAATCCACCCGACCAAAGCCTCCCAAACTCCTACTTCTGAAAGATGGAGAGGATGTCGAGCATTACCTATTAAAATTTGAATGACAAATGCAGACTTTTGAACTGCCAGAGGATTAGTTCATTCAGCTGAGACCCCTCCTTGGGAAGGTCAGGCTCTAACAGTTTATTTGTACTGGCAAAGCATGGACAATGAGTATAAAGAGGTGAAGAAGGGTATCCTTCAGCAGTTTGGCTTGACCCAACAGCTACTAAATGGTAGAACATCCACATTATGCTGAAAGAAACGGCAACTGAGTTAGCCAACTGACTTGATGATCTTGGAAAGAGAAACATAGAAGGATGTATGATGGTGGAGGAGTGTGTAGAAGCATTCAACTTCGAACATTTCGTCAACCAGCTGCCTCATCACGTTGCTCTGTAGTCCAAGACAGAGAAGTCACGACAGTCGACAGGCAGCTGAACTCACTGACTCTTACATGAGAGAGAGAGAGACATCTGACCTGTGGGCAGTAAGGAAGAACTAGAAATGGAAGCAGGATGACCAGATGCAATTCACCCCAGAGGCCAAAGATGTCAAACCCTTCAGCGACTGGAGGAAGGAGCCAGATAGTCAGAGCAGAAGTGCCGAGGAACCTCCATGACAAACACCTCAAACAAATGTAAGGACGAAAGTAAACATCATTTGTCTAATTATTTTGACCCAGATCGAGGTGCCCAGTGTTTTAACTGCAAAGACTGGGAGCATCTGAGCATAAACTGTCCAATGCACCGAGTGGATGATAGGTCCAGAGCTGAGGAGTTCCATGCTGATGGATTCGTCAATGGCAAACACATCAGACACATCAAACTGGATTCCTGAGCCAAGCAGACGGTAGTCAAGTCAGACTTGGTGATCACTGCTATACTGGTGAGTGCTATTGACCATGGCTAACAGTTCCACCGGCAGAGCAACACTAGCTTGAATGCAGTTCAAAATCGATGGAAGTTAATCCACCAAGAACAGTGGCAGTACTGGATGACATGGGGGAGAATGTCCGTTTTGGAATGGACATGCCATCCTTCAAAACATTGACTAAGAAAGCCATAGGCTTGAATGAGAAAAGGGAAGAGTTAGCAGCAGAACTGACAGACAACTATAATTATAGCAGGAGTAGAAGTGCAAGCCATCCAGATGAGAAGACAAGCTGAACTAGAATGACATCACAGAGAAGAAGACAACAGGGCCACAGCAGCATCTGAAGCTAACCCGCCCAGTCTGAAATATTTATATGACTTTGACTCTTCTTTGTTCTCACAGTGCATTTTTTATATGTTGGTCTTGATACTTCTCTAGAATACATTCTGAAGGGAAAAATTCGGTTGTAGTTTGTGGTGCCCAAATCCTATATTGACTCGACTATAAACATAGCCTAGCCTGCTCTGGCCGAGCTTTTGCCTTCCCATCTTTGGGACGGGGGAACAAAAGGATTGTGTGTCTTGTATACAAGACTTGTGCAACAGGAATTTAAGACTTTACTTTCAAGGTCACTAAAATGTGGATTTTTTTTGGCAAGTATAGTTTTACATGCACAATATAGCAGCAGGTAGCTGATGATGGCAGTGAAGATTTAACTGAGATGCATGGGAGATGGGAATTCTTGGCTGCAACTGTGAGAAAGTACTGATCTTTGGAAAGACAACATATGAAATAGTTCTAATAAGAAAAGAGTAAATTGACTTCTACAGCCACTTCTCTCCAAGACCAGATTTATATGTAGGAAGTGCTACTATACTTCAGCCTTCTACAGCACCTTCTCTCCAGGAGCAGATTTATATGTAGGAAGTGCTACTACACTTCAGCCTTCTATAGCCACTTCTCTCCAGGAGCAGATTTATATGTAGGAAGTGCTACTATACTTCAGCCTTCTATAGCCACTTCTCTCCAGGAGCAGATTTATATGTAGGAAGTGCTACTATACTTCAGCCTTCTATAGCCACTTCTCTCCAGGAGCAGATTTATATGTAGGAAGTGCTACTATACTTCAGCCTTCTATAGCCACTTCTCTCCAGGAGCAGATTTATATGTAGGAAGTGCTACTATACTTCAGCCTTCTATAGCCACTTCTCTCCAAGACCAGATTTATATGTAGGAAGTGCTACTATACTTCAGCCTTCTATAGCACCTAGGAGCAGATTTATATGTAGGAAGTGCTACTATACTTCAGCCTTCTATAGCCACTTCTCTCCAGGAGCAGATTTAGGCCACTCCAATAAGATTCATTGGTTCTCATCACTTCAGGAGACATAAACAGAATGCGGGCGGGCGGGCGGACTATTACATTATTAAAACCACAAACCACAAATATTTAATTTATTTTATTTTATTATAATTTTTTTAAATAATTTTTTAAATTTAATTTAATTTTTTTTTTTTTTTTTTTTGTAGATAAAAAAACAACCAATATCATAATATAATGTGATGCATAAAAAACAAACAAACAGTTACTGTGAGTGTAGATAAGAAGATTTTCTTTGTATTTTTTGGGCTGTTTTACCGTCGCTGCACTGTAGATAATTTAACTGAGTCTGTTTCCATAATGGCAGTACCATAATGGCAGTAGCACAGTAGATATAAATAGGATTATTAGTATAGCTTCTCAGTTGGTTTAGACCTCATTCAATGGATCAGACAGAGCAAGATCTTCAAGTGCCTATCCACCATGTGAACATGAGTCCATACAGTTCACTTTCTAGACACTGAGCCCAAAATCACTGTAACACCATTGAGAAACTCGGCTTCACACAATTTAATGACATCAGGACATCATGTTCCGTGCTACACAGGAAACCACACAAAAAATTGGTGCTAGAGGTCAAATAATGGGCTTTGACCTAGAAATGTTAAATAATGGGGAAATTCATGAGGGCATCATCTGAATAGGCGGGAGGGTGATGAGAACCAATGAATCTTGTTGGAGTGGCCTTATATGTAGGAAGTGCTACTATACTTCAGCCTTCTATAGCCACTTCTCTCCAGGAGCAGATTTATATGTAGGAAGTGCTACTATACTTCAGCTGATCCCCACTAGGGCCATCTTAGTGCACAGTACAGATAGACTTCCTGAAGCCTGTTGGCAGAGCAACAAAGATATCAAGCTGCATAATTCCTGTAGTTGCTCTGGCTTGATGATGACAATCCTAGTTGCTGCAAAACTGGACACGTTTGATCCCTTTTCGATTGTTTTTCTTCCCTTCAACAACTACCTCCTGACAATGAATTCTGAGAAGAACTAGCAGCAGGATCACAAGTAAAATCCCCTCCAAGGGTCGAAAAAATCGTGCGCGTTTTTAATTACGCGAGCGGTACCAAAAGATGTCGAATGTGTTAATGAAACTTATAATGAAACTTATAATGAACTGTGCACGTTCTTACTTGTCTGTCCAAGTTTCAACAATTTTGCTGGTGAACTGTCCATGGCTGCTTAACCCACTCACCGTCATAAGCGTATATATACGTCCAAACCACATAATTATCGGTGAAAAATCATTAAAAAATCAATCGTTCGGTTGTAAATTAAGATATGAATATCAGCTCAATTCTTGCTCTACGTACGTGCCGAATATAAGAGCCGTACGGGTTCGGTAACTAAGGTAAAGTAAAATTGAAATCGCTGACCGTTCATAAGTTGGAAATGACGGTCAGACTAACTTTAGACCAAGTTCTTTCTAGGATTCAAGACGACGACTACGTCCTATCAGAGGACGAAAGTAGCAGCGAGGAAGGTGAAGTAATCTATTCCTAACTTGGGAAGAGTAGCATTGATCCTGAAATTGTGCTATCGATGGGTGGGAGATACTTTTTGGACAATTTTCTGGCGAGAGCGGTGCCGCTCGATAGTCTGTTTGGGCGGAGGAGAGTCTAGCAGTGACGAAGAAGACTATGCCAGTGAGTTTTGTTTACTTGCTAGCTAAGTAGCTAGCAAGTAAAGCATGTTCTGGATAGAATTGTTTAGCTGTTCTTTCGTCATATATAAATTCATTAGGTCGAGGAGGCAATACTTTTTGTTTATGTTGACATTATTCTTTTTAGGTATGGTGCAACCAACCCCTTCACTGTCACCCTTCCTCAAAGCCACTTCTTGTGGAGTTCTTATTCCTTCGGTTCATACTCATTCAAGGCCTGTTGGTCAGCGTAGTCGCAGAACTAGAGGCAGTAGTAGAGCTAGGAGTAGTCAACTTGGACGTCTGAGTACACGTAGTCAAGTAACTTCCAGTATTCATTTGGATACCTCAATGGCTTATTGTACCAGTCATGTTTGATGATACATACATTGTGTACCAAGTGTTATAAGAGTAAATGAAATGTGAAAATATATATTCCTAGATGGTGTCTATACATTACATTGTGGTAGTGTGTGTAGTGTATAGTGTATGGTAGTGTGGCACAATGATGTCTTCTTGTATGCTGGCCAGTATCTTATCAAGCCTCCTTCACTGTCTGAGTGGCTGAAAACACCTTGATTATATACCATACTAGAGGGGGAAATGAAATAAGGCCATATACGTGTGTGCACGTACATAGATCATATTACTACAATTGTTAATTATCTGTGAAACCAGAACTCAAAACTTCTAATTAGATTCATGACATTGTGGTTTGTTTCTATGGCAACTGTAGGTTACCACAATGTTGGTCATTATAAGGGCTTTCATGTGAACTATGGTTGCTAAGGACTTTAGTCAACCTTTGCTGAAATAGCATTGCATATGTCTATGCAAGTCAATTTTTTGTAATTTTTCAAAATAAAGTCAACGGTGAAAGGGTTAAGGAACATTAAGATACATTGCTTCTGCTGCTTTTGGCACAAATGAGGAGGTTAAAGACTATCTGAAGACCCAGGGTTTATTGATAAATAATTAATTCTGTCACATGTGGAAGGTATAATTGGCATAATTGGGGATTTAGTGATTCACTGATGTTATACCTGTGTATTAGATGCAGTATAAATATGACTGAGAAGAAAGGCTTCATTGAAGGATGGTTGGACTTGGGCATGTTCAACATGCAAATCTACTAAATCAATTCGCCATGGTATACAGATTGAATGCAGTTGTGTTGATTAAACTGAATCATACCATTGACTTATATACAGGGAGTTTTTTTTCTAAATCACGGCTTCCGCTGCGAAGTTAGATCATCCTTATTTATTGGTGGTCCAGGGAATACCGGGTTACAGATGCTGCACGTGAGTGTGGTTGTAACAAAGATACTGCAGTCAATGTGTACCAGTGGCTGCGGGAGGTATGTTCCACAGCTCAACCTATTATGTTAGGTGGGTCTGGCGTGGTTGTGCAAATCGATGAGTCCCAGTTCACACATAAACCAAAGGTATTTCAAGGCAGTCGTATATCAGAGATAAACGTTTGTTCTTTGTCAATGAATAGCATCACAGAGGACGCCCTCCAGCACAAGACGTTTGGGTGTTTGGGATGGTGGATACTAACAACACACTAGCTCTTGGTATTCATGACCACTTGTGTTTGCCACGATAGTCAATTTTTATTGCAATATTTTCCAAGGTTTCATGCAGATTGTGGCCCAACGGGATGCAGCAACACTCCTGCCAATAATTCAAGCACATGTTGCACAAGGAACGATTGTGCACTCTGACCAGTGGGCCGCATACAGGAGGGTGGCAGCTGTGCCTGGTGTGGCTAGCCATGCTACGGTCAACCCCTCGATTCAATTTGTCGACCATACAACGGGGGTGCACACTCAGCACATAGAATCGTTTTGGAATAGGGTAAATATATATAACTGGTATTTAATAATACATAACTTGAATAACATTCTACATTCTTTACAGGCAAAGATAAAGATGAAATCGATGAAGGGTGTCCATCGTCACCAGCTACCATCGTATCTAGATGAATTCATGTGGAGGGAGCGTAAAGGATGGACAATGGAGGAGGCGTACAAGAACATCATCCGTTCTATAACTGCACAATATCAATTTTAAATAAATAACTAATTTTAAATGCACAATACCAATTTTAAATAAATAACTAATTTTAATTACAAGATATATCATGGTAAAAACATGGTAAAAGATATATCATGGTAAAAACATGGTAAAAACTTAATTCGATCTTGGTAAAATTATTGTAAATAATTATAGATATATCGTGGTAAAAACATGGTAAAAGATATTATCATGGTAAAAACATGGTAAAAACAAAAACTATATATTTTAAATAATACTAATCGATATAATTATAAGGAATTATAATGTGCAGTTCACCAGCCACGTGTTTCATTACAAGTTTCATTAACACATTCGACACCTTTTGGTATACCGCTCGCGTAATTAAAAACGCGCGCACGATTTTTTTTGACCCTTGGAGGCTTATATTGGGATTGATCCGTAAGCAGCACTTAACAATATTTGCGGACATCCACACTCCATACTTCACGACTCGACTGATAACTGTCCTGCACTATGGTAATGTGAAAAGGATGACACCAGATTCTTCCGCCCCGAAGATAAGGAAGGTAAAGGGTCGGCTACACCAGACAGAGGCTTGCGCATGTGTATGTGCAAATGTTCCTGGTAACTAACGAAACTAGAATTTCAAGTGCTAATAATACAGCTAAGTATCAGTCACAAAAGTGCTATCATACATATGTTGGCCAACTAAGGAAAATGAAGGTCTGTGCATTTAACTTAGAACTGTTGTAACTCCATTTGAACAAAGTTATGTGTTCATTAAAGCATATTCAATGAAACTAACCCTTGTTTGTAGTAATAGTATGGATACTACTGGTATAATGATGATATTGGAGACAACCAATATCCCTGTTTCTATTGGCAGTACACTGAAAGTAAATTTTAGTTCCATGTGTGTTTATCTTGAAAGTGGGTGAGGCTCTTGGGCTATATATATACTTTATTATTGTTGTTGTTGTTGTTGTTATTTGACACTGACTTCACCTTGCCTTCTTACTGTAGCCTTCTTACTGTAGCTACCCAGTTAGCAGAGAAATCTAGCAGTTGTAGAATGAACCATGAGCATGATAAATAATGTATTATGAAGATTTCTGCGAACTACCAAACCTGTATATTTCTGCTAAAAGACAACTTCCTGCTCCATAGGTGTACACCATCCTATTGATATTCATAGAATACAGAATCTTGTTGCATAATCAGCACCTTTACTAAAATATTTTTGTAGTTGTCACCTACATGCTGTGCCATTTTAATGTGGCACAGCGTCATGGTAACAACCACAAGAAATTATATACATACACTTCAATTGTCACAACATGAAGTGAAGCTATTGCTCAGAAATACAGAATGATACGCCACATGAACTCCAGAACTCTCAGATTCGGCATCTGCTTTTAACGATGTGACCATGACTTCAATCCCAAATTCTATCTATCTATCATCTGGCCACCAGCATTCAATAATACTGGCACTCTACTGAAACCAACCACCAAGTCTGTCAAGTGCATTTATCAAACATTGAGTAATCTTTCATTAAAAAATATACTTTAATCTAGTGCAAATATTTGTCCTGTGAACCAATCTTGTTTTCGGTAGTAACCATAAATTTAATACCTCCAAATATTCCTGTCTTTTATGAAGTTAGATAGTGTATTTTATGGACCATATTCAATTCTCCTTCCGAACAATAGACGAGGAGACAAAGTTTGCTGTTAAAGCCTTATTCCACCTGGGTTACGATTAGCACTGCTTTAAGTAGCCACTCCTTACTTGGCTACCATCAAGTGCCTTCAAGGTGCTGATATTTTGAAAACAACCAGGACACGAACCTGGAATCCCCTTCTATAGCCAGGAAACAGATCACTGGATCAACAGCCCCTTGACCAACTTCACCATCCTGTCTGCTTGCCTGTTGCTTTGAGGGAATAGAGGACTGCTTTTCAAGTGCTTGAACATATACGACTCAGCAAACATAGCAAACTCATGTCTTAAGTATTGAGCCCATTGTTGCTTATGACAATCTCCGGAATGTCACGGGGTACCACGAAAAGTAGTCCACAATCAAAAGGTAGTGAATTCATTGAATAAGCCTGCCCCCACCTAGTCTAGTAATGGTGTGGCTAGGAGTTACTCTTTTCTTTGGACTGACAGTCTTGCTATGTATCTGACACAGCTGTCCCATTACACCAGGCCACCAAACAGATTATTTGGCCTTCATCCGACATTGTTTGACCCCTTGGTGTCCCTCATTATAGATCTTGTTCATGGTCTCCCTCTGCAGATGTTTGGCTATTGCAGCAGCTACTCTCCTGCTGTTGAGCAATAACAAGTTATCACAGACCACGAGGAATCCTCTGACCTTCCAGTAAGTTCTAAGGCTTGTCTCTGTAAGCTCTCTCCCAGGCCAACCAGCTTTGCAGAACTCTGTAACTTGTCTGCACACTAGGTCCTCTGCTAGGCCATACGATACGCATCCAATCGATTTGGACTTGCAAGTGAAGCTGGTGGGACAACAGTGTTGTTGAATACTTCATTCCTTCTCTTGATGACAACTGCCTGTGCTCGAGAGAGATTGTCAGCTGCGTACAGTAGCTTGCCTGGATCTTGGTGGATTGTGTGGTTAATCTGGTCAATCTCATTCTAAACCACAGAATACAAGGGTGTAGTGTATTGAGACATTTGATATTCGTCAACAGAATCAGTGGTTTATGGGTCAATTCAATTCGTGGTGAAAAGGAGCATCTGAGAGTGTAATTAGCAAACTTCTCTTAGATCCATGTGGCTGCAAATGCTTCTTTTCCAATTTTAACATAATGCTTCTCCTTGTCGGTGATGATTCTTGATGTATATACCACTGGTTTCCACAACACTTGCATGTTGTTCCAAGGAGAACTTCCCCCAAACCAAATGATTGCATCAGCAGATATCTTGGTGCTGGCTCCTGGGAGAGAGCTAAGATTGTAAGTCACACAAGTTCCTCCTTCAAGAGAGAGAATGCATGTTCTTGCTCAGGTCACCATACCAAAGCAGCATTCTTGGTACTCAGTAATGCTTAGATCTGAGAACTTTAGGGAAATTTTTCCTAGATGGTTCACTATACCCATGAACCTATGCAAGTCTAAGATGGACTTTGGAGTGTTCCATCCTGCTGATTGCTGCTGTCTTGTCGGGGTAGACTCTGATGCCATGCTCATCTAATCAGGTGTCCTAGGAATTTCACAGATTTCTGACTGAAGACACATTCGTCTGAGTTAAACATCACACCTGCTTCCTCTAAGTGCTTCAGTGTTGCAAGGAGCTGAGAATCATGTTCAGCTTGATCAGCTCCCACAATCAGAACATCTATCAAATACAGGACTCCTGGCAGTCGCTGAAGGATCTGGTTCAACCTTTTCTAGTATAATTATGGGGTGCTAGAAATCTAAAAAGGACTGTTGAAAGGGGTCAAGAATGTGGTGAGCAGTTTTGTCCATCCGGACCCGCTATTAGCATAAAGTTTACTAAACATTTTTGCCCCTTCTAACTGGGCAATAATACCATCAACCTTTGGGATGAACTCTCTATTAAAACACTTTCATTAAGGGGTTTCAGATATACGCAGATCATTACAGCTCTGTTAAGGACTACAGCCATCCCTGCACACCAGGAGATAAGATGTGAAACTTTCTTTATCACAGCCATCACTTCTATACAACTAAGCTCCTCCTTAACTTTGGGACAGAGTGGTATAGGCACATTCAAAGTTATTTATTGGGCTAGGTAATTAGGAGAGGAGTAGAGCGTAAAGACTTGCATTGTCCTTTAACTTTATTGTGTACTCCTCTCTTAAATTACCTAATTAGCCCATTAAATACCTTTGGGAAGCATTTCTTTATGTAAATTTGTTCAGTCTCAGTTGCACACACCTCTTGATAAGATGTCTTCCTTTGAAGAGTTATGCTGATGCATGAGCTGTCCTGTAAACTGATCTAGTGCTTCAAACTCCTGTCTCACTAGTCCAAGGAGTGATTTTGACTTCTTGAGATGGAGGAGTGTTTTAAGAGTTTGGTATGTCACTTCCATTATATCTATTAGAAGCAGTGCCAGTATCCATCTTGAACTCCGTTTGTTTTTCCTAGCCATACAGAGTCAGTTCATGCAGTGTTCCTGTCACAGAATCCAGAAAAGCTGAGTACATGCTGTTCACTTGCCGTGCACTGTTCTTGGAGAAGCATTTGGCACTGTTGTGACCACTTTTGTTGCTATGGTGAAAGGCATTTTTCTCCCCTTTGATGTTAAGCATTACCCACCATGTGCAGTTTCTGGATCTACCACTAGCTCTTACTCTCCTTTAGGGCTGTGGGTCTTTGCAAGCACCTCTGGCTCTGTGCCTCTGCTCTAACTCTTCTGGAGGGGGCTTTCTCTTTGGTTCTTGCTTGACCCTGCTTTTTAATAGCCTCTTTATGCCTGGCAAGTTAGATCAACATCTGTTGAATCAATCTTGGTCTCTGTAATGCCCACGACTAGTCTGTCCCTGAGAATTTCATCCTTATGATCACTGTAGTTGCAATTCTCACAATACTGTAGAATTTTGTTATGCGTTTCTCTGCTGTCTCACTCCTGAGATGGTTCCTTTGATTGAACTTGACTCATTCGAAGATAACATTTCTTCAAACTTTGAACGATTCTTCAAATTTGGCTACAACTGCTGTGTAGCTAGCCCGATCCTCCACTGTTATATTAGACTTCTTTCCCAAGATAGCACAGCAGTGTGCTGACCTGTCCGGGATTGGATTTCTCCAGTTAGTCCAGAGGCATCACAATATTGTTGAAATTGCCTATTCCATTTTAGCTATCCATCAGGAGACTTGAAATCAAATGGCTTGAGTGATTCCAGGTGAAGGGTGACCATATCCCACTTGTGACAACATGTGACAGTTTGTTAACTACTGCTGCTGCTGGTTCTTCAGGAGCTCAGCAACTGACAATAACTCAATTCTGACTTAATTGGCAAGTGCATGCACTAATTATAGTAATGACACAGGGTGTAAGTTACCATTCAATAATGTAGGTACGTGACTATTACTTGGCTTTGTTGAAAGTCTGGCATGTTTTAAAGTATTTTGTTGAAAGTCCATGATGTTTTAAAGTACATGTTTATGGTGACGACTATTTACCAATTTATGGGTGTTTTGCTGAATATAAGTGCTCAATAAAGAAATGGACTTATCATTGCAATGTATTACACAGTTTAGTCTTCTGGTTACAGAATGGATATAGCTACTGTACACAAGTTATTTACAAGGTTTAGTCTTCCAGTTACAGAATGGATATAGCACAAGTTATGAAAAATGTAGTTAGACAATGATCTTACAGTTTTAGGCAGCAGTTTACTGCCTTTGCAAAGGATTCAAGGCATGTTTAAAGTGCTTAGGTGTCTATGAAGCGGCCAAAGTGAGTTCTAGCTAGATGTAAACTTTTTGCCCCATTTAAAAAATAGCAGTCAAGTGAGTGTTACCACAATCACCAACATATATATGTATATATATATATATATATATGTATGTATATATATATACACATGTTTTTTTATAATCAAAATAATTATGAAATTAATATTACAGCATTCTAAATCATCTGGGATAGTAGGAATTTAAGCCATCAGATACCTGATAGGTCATTTATCCCTCTTAATCCAGAAGGTTAGATCTGTATAAATTGTTTCCTGCCAATCATAGCTATGCCATTCATGGTTTGTGGTTGTACAAAAAATTAACTGATGTCAGTTAGTTCTTTGTCAAGACAAGTTATAACACTCTGATGGGTGGAAGGTAAATTTGATCATTAGCTGCGTGCTTTTTACGAGAAAATGTTGTGGTAGCGAAAAAATTGGAAAACACCGTCATATCAAATCTTTGGCTGTGCAAGGCAAAATTAGAATAATGTAGGTTACAAAATACTGCTATCTGTTCAACTTTGTATTATAGGTAGGAATTCACTGGATTGTGTCTGTGTCCATTCTGCTGTGTAACATCTCACAAGTTCAACTTCAATCATGCAACAGTGGAAGTGAGTGTAGACACTAGTATTTTATCTCCACCATGACAAGCTTAAACAATTTAATGGTGAGGTGTGAAAGATAGGAGAGGTAGAATATACTGTGTGTGGTGGTATTAAGACCTTATAGGTAGTTTGCGATCATGAGCCAAGTGCACAGGGCTCTTGGTGGACATGATCTAGTTTGTCTGGTCATATTTCAATACTCACATAATAGCTTGGGTAGTTGACTCATTATAATTATGTTGAACAGGGCCAGGTACATAGGATTATGGCTTAGAGAACAAATCATTCTAACTTCATTACATGTAGGATCTGGTCTCAATGATTTATGTTTCTGTATTAAAAAAACAAAAACCCAATGACTTTTCTGCTGCCTTCTAGAATGCTAACTTGCACGTCTTGTTCTACAGTATATCTGTAATCTGTTATCATGCTTTGCTCTCGGCCTTTGCTACTGCAGTGGACCAAAAAATCCATAAACATTTTAGATTTTAGAATCATCTAGAACTTCGTGTTCCCAGCTCATGGGACTCGGAATGGGATGCAAAATAATACTCGACCGAATTGTGCTGATACTGAGACTTCTCTCTGCAAAGCTGAAATGAGTGAAGACTGTTTGGCATACACTTCCCAAGAAAGACTAGTTGTAAGTATTTATTTTTTCTCAATCTGAATTGGTATGCATCACTACTGGGTCCCCAGTAGTATCCACATTCAGGGATTTTACTAGAAGAAAATGGTCAGAGAAGGGCAATGGTTATATGATACTTGTCCATAATTATTAGCGATTTATCGAAAGCTCTATCCAATGTGGTCATCCCCTGGTTCGTTTAGTCCTTTCCTAGAACATGCACTCATATATCTTGTGCTACTTGTAATCAGAAATAATCATAATGTCCCTTGGCCTTTGTTCTCAATGATTTAGGGTCTTTTTATAATTTCTCATGCCACATTCTTCTGGATTTCTCTATGTAGTTTTGCAATGTTCAGTATTGAGATTACTAATTCTCACGGTCTGTACTAGTAATAGTGTAGTATAGTTCAAGCAATTGGTATTGCAAGGACAAAAATATAAGTGACTGAGCTTTCTTTTTTCCAGTGAATATACGGAGAATTTACCTCTATGCTATACCTTTCCGCGGGACATTGGCTCTATTTCCTGATGGAATTACGTGCATACGAGAGGCCAGGTTAATAAATTGTGAAAGTCCTAATTTATTGACTGATGGCATTGCAGGACCAGAGCATCCTGATTTGTTCATGGATTCCGAAATTCACCGATTATTATTCGTTGTGTGGCTTAAACAAAGTACGAGTCCATTTATTTCTATCATACCAACCAACACTGCAGCTACAATATCTGCTATTGACCTATATGTGTACAACTACCCAGCAAAGCAGTTTAGCCTACCTAATTTAGAACTGTATGGAACAAGTAATGCAAATGTTTTCACCCCACCTCCAGAATCAGCACTGGAATTTGACCTCCTTAACAATGCCTTGCTCTCACAAAATGACATTAATATTTTACGGAAGATCACCTTGCGACTGAGAATGCCTACGACTGTTACAGCTTTACTTCTCAGGTGGAATTTTACAGGAGTGTTTAATACGGAACTCTTTGGTATCAGTGAATTAATTTTACACTGTCAGGAAGAATATTATCCAGAATATTATACTCAGACAATTTCATTTCTCACTCCTGAGATTGAAATGACCACGATTGTGCCAAAATCCAATTTCCTCAATACTAAATCACTCGCAGTAACTTGCACTGTGGCAATGCAAGGTTCATTTGAGTGGCACTGGAGAAAGGGATCTGAAAATATTGTGGAATCACCCACAAATTTGTTGTTTACAGCTGATGGGTCTAGGACTAGTATCCTGAACATCAGTCAACTCAATTTTGCTGATGATGGGCTCTATATTTGTGAAGCTAGATTTTCTAGAGAGACTGATACATACTCAAGATTTTTTAAAATAAGCTTCCCACGTAAGCCATACCTTGTTGTTGTTATACAAATAGGTAATTATTCTTAATTCTTATGTAACTATTACAGAACTGATTGAAGGCTCACCTAGTATTAAAGCACACAAGGATAATGGATCAATCACTATCTCCTGTGAAGTTTATGGTTATTTCACCAAATCTATAATTGAACCGATATGGATGAAGAAGGATTGTGGCAGATATTTAATAAACAGTTCAAAGTATTCCATCACATCCCTTGTTGGACAGAATGAGCAGATTTTCTCTAATAGAGACACAGCATTGAGTTATATATCTTTATTGTCAATCATGAAGTTTAGTAATAATGATGTAGGAATGTATACATGCATCATAAATGGGCTGCAGTTCATTACTGAAATTTCTCTAATGGAAAACACTGCCAATGGACCCAAAGCAAATCTTGTCCCAACTGGCCAAACTATAACTTCACCCAACCGAAATTCCACTTCCAGTTTTACAGCGACATATGTTCTGGGTGCTGGAAAAGAAATATTTTTGATGGTGCCGTGTATTTTAGCTCTACTCTGTTACTGTTAAGTAAACTAAGTCTCATGTAGTTCATGTCAGGTATTTTAATTGTTCATTGTAAAAAAATCATTATTTTGAAAGTGACATTTGGGGAATATGCAAAGAAAAAGACCAGGGAAGGAAGGGTTCTTGTAATTGATATTTGCGCTTTGTAGCAAGATTAAAATTTGTAACTAGAAAAAGAGGCCTCAAGCTTATTTTTTGTCATAGTCATAGAATGTAAACTAAAAAAGCCAAAAAAACAGAAACAGGCAAGAAAAAACTGGCATAGGTCAGGTCGCTAGAGTAGTGACTTTAAAAAAAACCCTCTGTATATACCTTATGTTATGTGAGCTCTAAAGTAGAGAAAGAACATTTATTTATACCAAAACCTCTGGGGTAAAATCCAAGGCCATCATATGAACTCGAATTCATCTATGAAGTCATCGGTAACATTACAATGTTGCATAATTTGTTTTGTGAGGTATCATTGGCCACATACACATGTACATACTTACACAGAGTGACCTACAACACGGAGTGCTGTGCCATTTCTGGTGATGGTGATGGATTATACCAATTTTTTTAAAGACCTCCGAGTCTAAAGTCTCAGTCCTTGATGTAGCAAGCTAGAGAAAAATGGTAACAAACAGGTGGATGATATTTCATATATATTTTACTACTTTCAACAGTTAGTAATACATTCTCAACAAATTCAAGAGGAAAACCATCCTATAACTTCCATAACTATAGTATACTTTTTACTCATGAATAATTCACAATATATTATTATTTACTAAGTTAAGAGAGTGGATCATTAAGAAAAGTTTCACAATTTTTAATATTTTTTAAAGTTTAAAAAGGCCCAAACCCCACCGTTTAAGTACAATGAAGCTATCAAAGTAAGTTTTAGCCTGATGTGAGTTTTTTTCCTTTCTGTACCTGAACTATAATGAAAAACTAGGGAAGCATATATACCCCAATATCAAAAGCAACAGCACAGTGACACAAATGTTACATTTGTGTAACTACCAAAGATCTCCTTGGTGTACAAAGTAGATCAGAAAAACAGTGAGCTATAGACTAGCTAACCACATGCTTCTATAAATATCAGGGAGTGTGCTAATTTGCTATGGGCTTTAGTACATTAACCTTTACGTCTTTGTCATCAACTTACCATGAACTATAAAGCCTAAATAGTTATAGTAATAGTAGTAATAAGTAATAATAGTATTAAAAAAAAGTAATAACTAATTTTGAAAATCCGAGAAGAAATAGCTACCTTTTATTTGATTGTTAAGTAGAATGGTCAA
This sequence comes from Cladorhizidae sp. MBARI D1340-BT2, assembly GCA_028752905.1. Taxonomy (NCBI): domain Eukaryota; kingdom Metazoa; phylum Porifera; class Demospongiae; order Poecilosclerida; family Cladorhizidae; species Cladorhizidae sp. MBARI D1340-BT2. The sequence continues at coordinate 43,555,505 of JAQNBH010000016.1, read as the reverse complement.
ACCTCCAAATTCAACAGACTTTTGTTTTCCTTTCACTCAAATATTGTTCAGGTAAATTTTCAAAAAAAAGAGAGAACTGACACCATCCATGCCGCCCAGGACATCACTTTTACCAGTAATAGACTCACCTGCTAATATTTCCCCCATACTTAACTCTCTAACAATATGTCCATTCTCCTTAATTTTCCTGTCAAAAGGCTCCAAACTGTCCAAAAACTTACCCATTTCTAGATTCAGCACCAATCCATTTCTCTATTCAGAAAAGCAATTGAAAATCGGTAAAGATCATAAAACCATGTGCATACAATAAACGTGCTTCCTTGTGCATGTGCAATACGAGCCTTGAAGCTAAGCTGACCAAGCAAAGTTATCTGAAATGTCCCTAATGTCATCCACAATATAGCTGTTCTAAAGCTGCTGCTATATTTTGAAGCAACATTTGTCTACTAGTAAAGAAGTGAGCAGTCAGTGGCTATACAGAGAACCTTTTTCTTAGAAAAACATAAATAAAAACAATCATAGAACATTATTGCCTAAGAAATCAGGTAGTGTATACTTCTCTGTTTTTCTTCTTTTAGTAACTGAACAGAGTTCACTTGTTTTTTAAGAATATACTGAACTGCAATTGCCTGATTTAAGCCTATCTCTTTTTTAACATAGATAGTTTGCAATAAGTTCCAGGAATATAGTAAGCAATCATGTTTGCTCAAAATACACAATTCTATCTAAACTTGTATTTGTGGGATACAACTTCTTCAAGGAAACTTATACAAATTGATAAGAAAACTATTCTTGGAACATAGAAAAAATATTGCAAGCTTATACAAATTGATAAGAAAACGATTCTTGGAACAAAGAAAAAATATTGCAGAAGCAAAAGAATACGCACACAATGAATGTTGAGCCAAAAAGGTAGCTCTTACATATTATCAGATGCAATATGACCATAACCCAAAGAAGTTAAGGTACCTCTCATACAAGAAATACATCTGATCCATAGGGTGAGAAGGCTAGTGCATGGTAGTGTAGGCTAGTGCATGATAGTGTAGCCCAGTGCCTGGCAGCATGATAGTGCATGGCAATGTAGGTTAGTGTGAGCTAGTGCATGGCAGTGTAGGATAATGCACGGTAGTGCTTTTGCATGGTAGTAGAATAGTGCATGGTAGTGTTTGCTAGTGCATGATAGTGTAGGCTATTGCATGCCAGTGTAGGTTAGTGTGTGGTAGTATAGGCCAGTGCACTGCAGTGTAGGCTAGTGCATGGTAGTGTTGGCTAGTGCATGATAGTATAGGCTATTGCATGGCAGTGTAGGTTAGTGTGTGGTAGTATAGGCCAGTGCACTGCAGTGTAGGCTAGTGCATGGTAGTGCAGGGAAAAATAAGCTGACAGTTGAGTTTATACCCATGCAGTTACAGTGCTCCAGAGAATAAAAAAATTGACAGGTATGTTTACTCTCAAGAGTGGTATTACAGTATAAAAAACAACATCATGACCGACTATAGAGCTAACACACGAATACAAATAAACATCAACAACAATAAAAGAATAGAAACAAGCACAAAACATGTTTTACTAAAAAAATTTTAAAAAACTCTATTGGATTGAAAAAGAAGGAAACAAGCCTCAAGGCCATGCCCACATAGACAACCATTTATCATAAAATAGTCATGCGGACTTCGATGACTCTTTACCAAAACAAGTAAACCAAATTTTAAAGCTGTGTATATATGTCTACATGATTTTTTTAATCTTAAATGGTCATGTCATCTAATTAGGTGTGGTTTGAACGACTATTTTGTGTGGTCTCAAAGGATATATTCTTGTTCCCTTCCTTTTTTGACTAGTCAATCCAATACAAGTTGCTGGGTGTTTTTTTTGAAATAAAACATTTTTTGTACTTGTATGTACAGTGGATCCTCACTTATACTACATCACGTCATCTGTGGCTAATCTGATTGGTTAATAACTATAGGTTACATAGGCGCGTAACCTACACTTTTAACCGCATGTAGTTTAGCGCGTGCGCAATGCAGTATAAGTAAGATAGCCTATACAAAAGAGTCGGTTATGCGCCAGTGTGACCTACTCGTTTGCTGTTACATTCCTCGGCTTCGCCTCGGGGTAACCGCAAACTCAGAGGTTACATAGGCGCATAACCGACTCTTTTGTATAGGCTATCCTATACTTAAGCGGACAATCTCCATCCATGGACAAATGAAAAAGTACTAATGATTTTAGCAGGCATCTAATAGAAGACAAACCATGAGTAGCAACCACATCTGTGCTCCGGACAGCAGACACCACACGAAGTATGGTGGCAAGTTTCAATGAAAATTGTTTCCAAATATAGCGGATATACTGTTATTTATTTATCTGCTATAGATTGCCAAGATGGAGGATGTCGAAGGTCTTTGCGCATGTGTTTCTCAAATATCTGACACAATACATAATGATGTAATCAATGCGAATATTGTGAATGTAAAAAGAAAGGGAGAGATGAGGATGATGTAATCAACGTGAATAATAAATACTTGAACATTACATCTCTCCCTTTCTTTTTAATGTTATCATTCGTAAACTTAATACAACGAATTAGAAGATAAATTTAGCTTGTTCTATATACAACTCAATTGTTCGTATATGTTCTGGCCATAACCATGACATGGATGTCTTATCCTGGTAGAGTATCGTCTGTCACATTGTGGATGAACTGGATTCACTGGTAGCACATTCTGTTGTGGTATATCTTGTGAGGGGATGTTATTTTCATCAAAGTATCTGACTCATCGTCACCTGGAATGTCTGGTCCTAAAGCCTGCGAATCTATCTTCTTGAACTGAGATACATTTCAAGTGACATATTTTCCTTTCCTGATAGCTGTGATCGTGAAAGTTGATGGTCAAACTTCGTGGTAAACTTGTTCTTCTTTCTTTGATGGAGGAGAACTGTTTCATCAACTTTGAGATCCGAAACTTTCAGTCTTACTCTATTGTCTGCATACTTCTTCATTTTATCTTTAGCTTTTTATCCTTTTGTTTGATCTTAGACTTTGTTTCCAACAAATCATCATCAATTTCCAATTTGAGGAGTTGGTTTTTCTTTTTCTTGAACAGTACCTCAGATGCAGTACCTCAGATGGGGGAATTCCAGTTGTACAATGTGGAGTCGCTTGGTAATTCAACATAAATTTATATGGATCCTTTTTCCAATCTCTTTCTTCAGCATGGGATGAGTGAATGGCCTTCATGAGTGGTTTCATAAAGTTCTCAGCTTCTGAGTTTGCTTGTGGCCACAATGGAGTGATTTTGTGGTGAGATTTTCCATTCTCTTGCAGGTAGGATTTAAACTCATCTCGAAAAAATGGGGACCTATATCACTTTTGTCGGAATTCCGTGTGTGGCAAAAATTCTATCTAGCTTGGAAATTATTCCTTTGGCTGCTGTAGAGTGGACTATTTCTGCTTCCGGAAAACGTGAGTAGGCATCAGTAGATACTCTCCAGTTGGGAATGGAAATCGACATGTACGGTGTGCCCTGGTTCTGGAGGTAAAATTGACATCTGGAATGGTTCTGGATGATTATTTGCCAGCAATCAGTTGCTTTATCCATTCCAGGAAACCATACTTTTTCTTTCTTTGTCTTAACAATTCCTTGGTGACTTTCATGAACTAACACCACACACTTCTGTCACTATTTACAGTGAGCTCGTTCTTAACTCTTCTGGTCATCCCACTAATCCATAGCAACATGTTTGATCGGCTATGGTTGCTGGCTGTATCTCAGAAAATCTCATAGCCCTAGACATGACATGTGTGGAAAGGATATTGACAAATCCTCTGCCATGGTTTCTTGTTTCTTTGGTTCGCTTTGCATGTGGATGCCTGAAAAGGAAATCAGAATGATTTTGGTTTCTTTTGGCATGATAACTCGTATCCTTGCAACCTCGGATTCCACTGTTGAATTATTGCTGAAAAGTTTGGACTTGGTGTTACCAAAAATCATTTGCAGTCTTTTTAAAGAGTGAAATACCATCGATATAAATACAGTTGGAGCCTTCTATAGCCTACACTATTGCCAATGCTTCTTTCTCAGTCTGTGAGAACCAACTTTCCACATCTGAAATGGATCCACTTACATAGGCTATTACTTTCCTGTGATTCTGTCATCGAGTTAAAAAAATTAGTATTGCCGATAAATCCACTGGTGATGCATCAGTAATCAGCTCTGATGATCAAAATATGCCATGACTGTGTCACTGGTCAATAGCTTCCCAAAAGCTTGATCATGGTCATTTGTCGAGGTGAATTGAACATAATTTTTGGTCAGCTCATGGGTGGTTGTAAAATATCACTGAAACTTGGGCACAATACACTGCCATTCCTAAAAGCTTCGAACCCCACTTGCTGGTGTGGGTGACTTGGTATTTTGAATTGCTTGAACTTTCTTTGGATCCAGTGAGATTCCTTGCTGGAAAACATGAAACCAAAAAATGCCAACGAAACATTGTTGAATTCAAACTTTTTTGTTCAGGGATAAACCAACAGTAGAGAATCTTTCAAACACTGCTTGAAGTGCCTTGCCATGGTCAGCTTGAGATTTCCCGAATACTATGACCATTGTCACTAATGTTGATTGTTTCTGGTATGTTATGTATCTGTTCACCGATGATATTTTGGAGAATTTTACTTGCTAAGTTTGTTCCAAAGTTTAGTTGAGTATATCTTTGTAGTCCCTTGTGTGTATTAAATGTTGTTATGTATCTGCTCACTAGTGCTCAGGGTATTTAATGATATCCTTGTCACAGATCCAGTTTTGTGAAAACAGTTACACCATTCATGTCGTGAATGAGATCCTCAAATGTTGGGCTTGGATGTCTCTCCCATTAATTGCCTTGTTTGCTCTTCTCATGTCAACACACAAATGCATTGTTTTGGGGTATTATGACCAAAGGGGAGACCCATGGAGTTGGTCCGTCCACTTTCTCAAAGATTCCTTGTTGTTCCAGACTGTTTGCTCTTTTGTCACTTCTTTTTTTCAATGTGGTAAACAGACTCTAGGAATGTCAGAGAAATGTTTGATTTTTACATCAAGAGACTAAGATTGCATGCTGTCTTGTAGCTGAGCAAATATCCAGGAACAGTTGATCGAACTAATTTCATATCTACTTGTATGTTAAAGACAAACTGACCCACTCTACTGCAAGTTGCGAGTTTGCACCATATGCAAATATACTCTTTGTTGAGGGTTGTAAATCAAAAGTATGTATTTGGTTTACTTTGGCAAAAGTTCTTTCATCCATGATGTCAATGGATGCTCCCATATCAACGATGATACTGATTACAATTCCATTGATGTTCACATTTACTTCGGGTGCTGTGTTGCAGAGGTGTCACCTAGAGTAGTACATTCATCACTGCTACCATTACTCTTTAAGTATGGCTCTGATAATACTTGATGAACATGCGATTCTGGCTTTGTGTCTCTCGATTTCAATTCACATTACTCCATTTTGACCTAGTGGTTTGTCCTGCTTTGAGTGAAGCAAAATGGTTATTTTTCCCACATTTATTGCAGATTTTAACTTTTGCAGGACACAGACCATTTGTATTGGGCAACAAAAACCTCACTCAGTCTGACCTGTTTTTGTCCATGGTGGTTGCAATTTCTTGAGTTTTCTCTTGTGCTGAAGAACATTCACTGCTTCTGATATGAATGTGTTGTCTGTTTGATTCCTTTTGCTTGCTCCTCACTTGCTTCTTATGATCTTGCTTTTGTAAGTACAGTCTCTAATGATAGGTCCTCATGAAGTGCCTCTCTTCTCAAACATTTTGACTGACAGTTCTAGATAATAGTCAACCAACTCTTTTTCAAGGTCACAAGTAGATGCTAGCATTCTCAGTCTAGTAGCAAACTGATCTAGCCTCTCTCCAGGTTGTTGTATGATGGCTTTTCGAATGGAAAATCTCGTAGGCAATTCTTGAGTGTGAAATAGCTGTCAAGCTTTTCCATTGCTGTGGCAAAATTATCTCCTTTTTCTGGGATCGTCTCAAAAATCTCTTGTGTAGCCTGACCTGCCTGGCTGAGCAATATTGCCTTCTTTTGCTTGTCATCATCTATATTTAGCGCAGCTATATACAAATCGATCATTTCAAACTTTTCCATCTCTGGCTAAGCATTGATGGGGTCAAAGTGTGGTTGGGGTGACAAGTCAATTCTTCCGCTACCGCCATAGTTCAAAATCTTCATCGCCAGTTATACTGTTCTTTATTTATCTGCTATAGATTGCTGAGATGGAGGATGTTGAAGAATCAGATCAATGGTGGCTAATTTTCTTCGTCTGTCAAATCAATCTCTTTGCACATGTGTCTCTCCCAATAGCTGATACAATACAAAATGATGTAATCGATTCTAATATTGTGGATGATGTAATCAATGTGAATTATAAATGTTACTACTGGTAAATGGCTAACCTAAGCTCTAGTACATTTTAAGCACTGTTTGTTCTTGTTCTAGTACAGGTATACAGCAGTAGAGTTAGATATCAAAGGCAACCCTCGAGAGTAGATAACTAACCTTTGTTTTACTAAATAGTCTACTAGATAAGGACATGCCCAGATAACTAGTTCAATAAGGCTTTAGGTATAGTGACTAGTGATTATACAAGTTATGTATCAAAATATTTACTAGGGCGCAGCTTCTCAGATTTTTCTAAAGACTCACAAAATGGACATGGATCCCATTACTCTGAAAATTAAAGGAAGCATACTGTCTTTGGAAGAAGACATGCAGTAGTTTCTGGAAGGAAGGGTATATGTGGAAAAAAACTTTAAGTCAGCAATTATTACCATGACTACTAAAATATCAAAACAGACAACTCTACAAGATTATAAATATGTGATAGGATCTGAGAAAAGGGGTCTTATGTAGAGGAAAATGGTTTTGTGGTATGACCAAAATAACTATTTTAATTTTTTTGTACTACAGGCATCTACTCTTTACATTTGTGTGAAGTCTGAAGGCTCCCGCTTGCTTCTTTGTAGGCAAGAGTGAGGTTAGAAGATTGGTGGTCAAGAAGCTTGCTACACGTGTAACGGAACTGTGTTGCCATGTAACACGGAGAAAATACTGCCCGCATATGCGGAAAAATGGGAAACTCCCACAACATGGGGGATTTCCTACTAGCTGCTATAGTGGCCTCGTGGTAAACAAACTAACAAAGGAATGGCTTCATCAAGTGCACAGGAAGCTGCAAAAGCCATTAATTAAAAATGCGTTTTTCTCAAAATGAATGCTTCAAACGTCTAGCATTCAGGCTTTCATAACTTTTCTTCTGAATGGAAATAAGTGATGATTTTAGTTCCAAAATATACCTGGTAACCTGGTAACAATAACTCAGTTTTTTTAATTTTGTACACAAGACCCCTTTTCTCAGATCCTATCATTACCAACACCATAAATGATATTTATAGATTAACAAAATATTTTTTATATGCACACAGTGAAAATAAAGATATACCTTGAGATAGGGATGACCTCTCTACAAATGGCAGAGTCAATTTTACCTATCTTGGAGGTTCCACTGTATAGATAGCCACCTTAAGAGAGTCAAAATTGTCATGGGATACAAAATAAGTACAATTAATGAATGATTGTGCTTTATCCTATAGATATATATACTATCACTATACAACTGCATTATTGTTGTCATTGTTGTTGTTATTATTATTGCTAGCGGAAGTGCTCATCCTCCTGACACCCCACTTCCTATGCTTACCCTAATATACAAATACTTCATTGCTGATCCTGTATCTGCTTTAGTTTGCCTTTATGGCTCTTTTAAAGCTTTAGAGAGAGGAGGGACATGGCATGGCCAGAGGTCATGTCCTAAGGCTCAAATTGGGTCCAAAGCCTTGGGCTCCAATAATGTGCAATATATATGTGGGTAAGCCCAAACTCTCCAGTTTGGACACTGATCTAGATTAATTTATGATTTTATCCTTCAGCAACAATATTCAATAATTAGAAAACCAACGAGTAAATTGAGTGTAATCTACAATATCGTACTTCAGTGTCAAGTCAGTGTCTGCCCTAGCAGTTATGGTTGCTTTGATGGCATGGCATGCCCAGGGAGCATGGTTTAAGGGCTCCAAACCACCTTTTTGATATCAAGAGGTTTTCAATTATGTGTAATATATGTTGGTACGAGTTTGAGTCAGAATAAAGCAATGATATTGTTCTTGGTAAGTGATATAATAATGCACTGCCAGTCAAAAGTAACCCCACACTAAAATATAACTGAAATTTGCATAATGCCACCACTCAAATACCTGTGAGTATTTAATAAGGACAATATAAACTTAAACTTTGATGTAATAGTGAAAATAATATAAGATAGGAGTGATCGTAATATTTCCTTTTTCACTGTTAACTGAATTTTGTTTGTTGTCAAGTAGTAATTACTTTCCAAATTGCACAGGTTATTATTTTTATCTATGAATATGTATTCGTAAGAAACCAACTGATCACTGCTTGGAACAAAAATGTGCAGTTGCTTGCTGACTTGGCTCAGATTGATGAATTGAGAAACAGATTTGTTATTGCAATGTGTTAGAAAATTTAAAGTCTTTTGGTATTAAAATTATGACAAATTATGACAAATGGATGCAAGTTATGTAAGAAAAAGTAGATAGATACAGTTGCCAGTTTACTACCTTGCAGAGTATTTATGGAATGCTTGAAGTGTTTTGTGGTTAAAATCAGCCAAACCCATTGTTTAGGTACTAAGCCAAAGTGAGTTTTAGTACATCATTTTTGTCTGCCATCATAAAATAGGATCCAACCATAGGATCCAACCAATACAGAATACTATTGCACTATCCAATATTATGTAGATGAATTTCACAGTTTTAATGTGTTTTTTGGCTGCCAGTTTGCTACCTTTGCCAAAAATAATAATCAAAGTGTCTTTGGAGTTAAAATTGGCCGAAACCACCATTTTATCTGAGATATTAACTTTTTTGTGTATATTTGGGGGTTTACCATTTAGTCAAACCAATATAGGGAATGTTATTGCACTCCCCAAAAGATGCCATATTCCTTGAATAAACTGCACATGGTCTATTCATTTCGAATAGCTAAAGCCTGAATGTACTCTACGAAGGTGTGGAGGGACTGAGGGTACACCTAGCTTCACTGAGCATGCATTTTGTTTGGATAGGGGTGGGAACTAAGTGAGGCCAAAGTTTTGTGATGTTCCCTTTTTACAGGCTTGACTATATTGAGCAGTGTAGCTTGTCATTAAAGTGCATTACCTAGTCATATGCAGCTTCATCCTGTTGAATATAGGTATGTCTCAAACTCTAGCCCTAGCCCTAGCCCCTTGCTGACAAAGCTATCAATGCTGCTGAAAATCCTATAGCCTTTGAAAGAGCGGATAAATACATCACACGTCACCATGTTCCAGATTTTAAGCACACTCACTATACTGGTTTGGCCCCTATTTCATTAAAATGGTATCCCCCAAAAAATTTATAACTCACACTTTGGCAACTTCTTAGCATCATAAACATTGGCTTCAGCTGATTTTGACCATAAAAGTACTTCGAGCATGCCTTCCTTCGTGAAGATGTGAACCAGAAGCCTCCAAAACCATTTAAAATCATGAAATTTGGTCTTCAAGATCTTTACATATGTCTCTACGCTTTTTCCCACACATAACTTGCATCACCTATGTCCGTTCATCATCATAATTATGTCTACTACCAAAATACTCCAAGACTGGCAATGGGTAATTCATTTCTTGATTCAATACTAATCATTCAGGAGGGCATTAAGTACAAAAACCTTGTGATTATGATTTGGAGCTCCATAGATTCTGCACACTTCACTGCATGCATTTGATATTATATATATAGAGATCTCTCTGTGTGCTCTCTTTTGACACATTGCTTAATAACATGCCAAAGTGTAACTAATTTGGTGGCCTCAAAACCTACTGTACATGCCTTAATTATCTGCAGTTGTGGATTGGTAGACAGTTGAAATTACTATCTGTGGCAAGAGGAAGCCCTACTCTATTTCATTAGGTTCTAAAACACAACTACATAGACAAGCGTGAGGTGCTTTGTTTTTCAGCGCCCATGCTTGACTAGCTACATAGTCACATTTTAGTGCCTAATGAAAACACTCATTTTGTAGAGTAGGCCTTTCTCTTGACACACATACTAATTTCAGATGCCAATCACTTTCCAATCAGGAGTCACAACTGCAGCGAAGTTAGGAATGCATGATTATCAACTTAAAAAATCAATTCACTCAACGTTACAAGATTTAATAACTCGTTATAAGACTTGACAAGATATAAAAACTTGTGGTTTTAGAACTTTTGAATTTCTGATACTATTTTACATTATACTCTCAAGGAGTTAAGATCTGCTAGACTGTCTCTAGACTCACTTTTCCTGATGCATGATTGAAGGTTAACTTGTAATATGTATGCCAGAAGAATGGATACAAGCACAATCACTCCCTGTAATAGAAATATGAGTACAGATGACAATACTGGATATCCTCTTAAGCCTTGCACTCAAATCACTAGCTTCACATATTAATTATGGACTGCTATATTGTTATCACAAATAGCTACTGCACTCATTGCGACTAGTCATTTGTTTTGTTTTGTTTTTGCTGTTGCAAAAGGATATGACTCGTAAAATGCACCATCTTTGTTTGAGGTGATGGGAGTGAAATTGGGGCATTTTATTAAATGTATGATTGGATGACATCTCCGGGTAGATACATCTTTTTTCATTGATCATGACTTCTTATGGTCCCACAAGGATCAGTCTGATATTAGTTTTCATGTGCATCTTCAGATATCCCTACCTAGTCATGCTTGATGTAGAGTGTGGGCACTGGACAGAGGTTTTCTCTGGCTCTGGATTTCTAGAACCTCATTCTTGGTCATGTCTAGTAAAGAATCCAGGTAGTACTATTAGTACAATAACTATTATGAGACTCACCATTTAAAATCAATCATTATAGCTACTGCTTTTAAAAAGGTAGTGTAAATCAGTGTACAAGAGTTAAAAAGAACTGGTAATGGTCTACATGGATACAGTGTTGCCTCTGTTACTTTTTGACAAGTCAGTACTGGTTTGTATTTATAATTAAGTGGAGAAGGACTATACCAAATATGAGCTTCAGATTTCCAGGGCTTATAAACACTTTTTCAAACTTGTTTATTGCTACACATGTTGACTGCGCCCATGTCTACTACACAATTATCAATACATATCTTGTTGCTGTTATTGACTGAGGGTCAGCTCTAACCTCCCTCAAAGACTTCATAACAGTTGCACAGGATAACTCTATCAACTAAATGGTAGATATTTTGGTAGAGGATCGGCCATCTAATTTGGACTTGGTAACACTTTCCCAGGGGTGTGACTTCCAACTAAGCAGCAGAACTGAGCATGAGTCGTTTTGTTCTGAACACATGTGGTCTTTATTCAATTCCGATTTTAAAACAGCACATGAACTAGCTTGATTGTGTTATCTACAGCAACCGTGGACATACATTAAGATTTGGAGTTATTCGTATTCAAGGTTTTTATGAACTATTTTATGCAAGTTATGCGAGTGAAAAGAGAGTGATAAATGTAAAAACATAGAAGATGGAATTTAAAAAATTTCACATCTTCAATGGTTTTTTCATCTACCAATTTAGCTATATACTATAATAGCAAAGGTTTTGAGGAAGCTTGGAGTCATTTTATAGCTAATATCTGGTGAAACCACAATTTAGGTGGCAATGTGTGTTTCAATAAATGAGATATTGGGTTTTGATTTACTGGGTGGTTGCCTTCTTCCATTTCAAGGGATATGATTTTATAGAAAGTAGCTTTAAGATAATCAATGTAAAGTACATCTAAAGTCACCTAACATAGTAGTGGTAGTAATTGTTCACATATCCAGCTTCTGAGTGATGTAAAGTCCAAGCCGCTCAAAGGTAGCAGTCTAGTCAGAACTTTAATTTACTGTTTGTGGTCCAATTTATACAAACAGTTATTCTCAAACCAGCTATGCTATTATGGATAGGGGAGTGTGACTTGAATTGTAAGTATTGTGTATCTCAGTATGAGAGCATTTCATTTTATGTGTGACCATCCTGCTGGTGTATATAGATGGCAGTTGAGGAGAGGTAGAGATCGATTCTTTTTCATGTTCGATCAGATTTCTACACACTGCTAGTGAATTGTCAAATCCAAGAACCACATTACAATAACCTTCTCAATAATCAACTTGAAATTGTATTCTCTCGACATTTCGACTAGATGCTCTAGCCTTCATCAGGTGATTATTGAGAAGGTTATTGTTATATATGTCAACTGAGAGTTCAGTGAAAGAACCACATGATTTTGGTTTTACCTTTTCCCCATTGAGCAAATGGGTAGACATAAAACTACTTCAAATCGATTGACTAGAAAAAAGAGAAGAAAAAGGACACGAGACTACTCGTGTAGACAATAGGCTGTTAGATAACCTTAAATCATACACACTAATCATTATACTAACATGAAAAGTGGTACTAAATTGAAAGGGTATCTAATGGTTGTGGTATATACATGGGGAAGACTTGTTTCCGGTTTTGTTCTCTCTCAAGCTTGGATTTTGTTTGCTTACTATAATATTATTATAATTAAATTTGTCTATATAGCCAAATTCAACTTGGAAGCGAAATAATTCAGGAGGTATGCACTTTTGCCAAATTTAATTATAGGTCCTAAAGAGTTAAGATGGATAAACCACCTTCATGGGTGACCCTATGACAGATAATAGATAGATATATCTTAAATATGCCATGAATGAAGGCCTTATCCTGGGTTAGCAGTGCATATAAGCAATGGGAAGAAACAAGGGCATCACGCCTTGCTGAATGATCATTAGGTCATGATTAATTAAATACTCTAACCATCAAGAAAAAAACTACAGTACCTAGAATAGAGCATAGCTGGATCAGTTAAGTTCATCCAAGTCTAGCACCTATAGTGTGAAAAGAACTGAGTCTAGATTACAGACTAATAGCAAGCACCCCACACTCAGCTGCAACTGATTTGGAATGCACCATGACTTTGCAGATTTACATTTGGTTCTTTAGTGCTTGCTTTGCAGTTAGTTAAAGTAACTGTAAGGGCCAAATGTATTTCCAATCAGACAGAATATCAATGTGAGATCACAGTTGTGATAATAACCTTGTTCCTAACATAGTGCATATTCTTCTGCTTGAGATAACGTAATTGTGAAAATTAAACCGAAATCTGCTATATGCTTGACCTCCATGAACTTGATATAGGCGCTCTAATTTGATAATAAATTTTTCTTTACAGGCTAAGAGTATTAAAGTTACGTGCTGTACCTTTATTTTCCTAGTTAGGTTGCTTAGCCAACGCATAACTCCCAGTTTCTTCTGTGGTAGGGTGCGTTCGCCACGCGTGCGCGTCGCATTCGTGATTAGTAGCCACATATCCAGATCCATATTTCAATAAAATAGCTACCAAGTTGAGCAAGGTCGCTGTTAAGACCAAAAGTGGCAAACAGCTAATGAGAAGTAGTTGTCCAATTTCCGAAGAGGACGTTGTCAGGCTCCAACCACCCTGACTGGCTGACACAGCCCTTCTGAACACTAATTAGCTAGAACACCTTGAACCCTAGTCATGTGTGTGTGTGGGATAATTATCACTTAACTATTGTATCACCTTTCACCCTTAATCCTTATCTCACTCATTAACTACTATTTGTAAATCACCTACCTTGAACTCTATGCAACTTCAGACATTTCCATATTTGGTCATTATTGTAACTACTCTCTGGAGCCTATAAAAGCTCCAGCTGAGTGTATATGTGTTAGTTCTCGATTCACTCTACTTCTACTCATTACAAGTTAACTTAAGGCCTAATAACCTTATAGTCTAGCTGGGTAGGCTTAGTGGAGGACTCTGGTGGCAGCATTACCAGAGAAGTAGGTTGCTTGGTGGTTATAGCAGGTTATTTCTCCCCCCTGTTAGATCCCTGTGGTTGCGGACTCTAACATCTGGTGGCAGCGGTGGTGGAACTAAGACATCGGAAGTTCGCTACTATCACAGAATAAACTGAAGAAGGAGCGTTAGCCCTTGTGTATTACTGAGTTACGCGTTTCCGCATGTGTTATTGTATTGCATATTATCATACATACTGTGCTGTATATTATTGCATCTTGTTATTTGATGGTGATTGTTTCTCTTTCTATTATTGTTATATCTGTACTGTTGCGCAATGGCAAAAAACAGCAGCGAATCTGAGGCGTCTGGACACCGTCCCATCACCCGAAGCCTCAAAGACTCCTCGGCAGTAGACATACAGACCATGTGGGAAATGATGGAGGAGCGGAGACGAGACGATATTGAGCGGGAGGAACGCAGAGAAGATCGCAGGAGACTAGAGAAGGACGAAAGGGAAGCCAAGTGACAAGAAAAGGAAGCCTGTCTGAGGTTAGAGATGGAAGAGAAACACGCCAGGCTGACAAAAGAAAATGAGGATAAGAGGAGAGAGATGGAAGAACTCCGGCAAAGACATGAGCTTCGAATGCTTGAGAAACAAGCGGAATATGCGAAAGAAATAAAGGATAGAGAAAGGAAGTTCAAACTGGCGGATAGAATTGCCCCTTGGACAGACAAGGAACAGCCAGCATCCTTCTTAATGAAATTTGAGGAGACCCTGAGAACTGCAGGAATCCCCATGGAAGACTGGCCCAGCAGATTAGTGCCACTACTAACGGGAAAGGCATCCACTGCATACATCACCCATGTACCAGAGGAGGCAAAGAAAGACTACGAGCTACTAAAGGAAGCACTGCTAACAGCCTTAGGATGATCAAAACAAGCTTGTGAAAGACAGTTATGGTCCTTTAGAAGGACAGATGGTGAAGTGTGTGCAGATGTTCTGCGAGAACTGCTCAGCATGGCAGAAAGAATACTAGACCACTGCAACTCTGTCAAGGAGGCGGCTCAAACATTGGCTAGAGGAAAATTCCTTTCTCTATACTCGATGGAAAATGCAGACTACATACGGCTTCAGAAGCCCGATCATCTCCTTGACATAGCCAATCTAATGCAGGAACGTCTAGCAAGTAAGCAGCAAGCAAGAGATAGACGACTCTACCAGCCGAAACCATGGTATCGCTACGGTGAAGGACAGAGAGAACACTACAGAGATAATGGAGGAGAAGCTCAGCCGAAATACCCCTTCCAACCGGACAGCAACAACACCTGGAACAAGCAACACCAGGAGCCCGCAAGTACAGGAAGCCAAGGCCAAAGGCAAGGTGAGCTCAGTACATTTGCCCCTACGTGTTTTGCATGCGGGAAAAAGGGCCACAAGAGGCCTGACTGCCCATCCCGGCAGAAAGTGGGGCTGGTAAAGCATACCCAACAGTATGCGCCCTTAGCACAAGATACAGTTGTAGCGGACCAAAACTCTATAGGACTGGTTGTAGTGCCCACCAGACAACCCATTATGTATGTGTCAGGCAAGGTCGGGGAAACAGAATGCCAAATGAGAATAGACACGGGGGCAGACCAGACAGTGGTTGAACCAAAGTTAGTAAAACCCAGTGAATATCTAGGTACCACTAAGACACTGATTATGGCAGATGGTCGTAACAGAGAAATCCCTATGGCTCGAGTATGGATTACCTTTGGTATCTACCAAATCCATCAGCTAGTAGCAGTGCTGGAGGAGACCCCCGAAGAAGTTTTATTAGGGTTAGATATAGGGAAGTTTCACTATCTAATTCAGCTGGAAGAAGAGCAAATGAAAGGCAGATTAAACAAAAAGGTTGTAGCCAACCCAACAGCGGAGGGTGTCCTTGCTACTAGAAATCAGGCAGCCCAAGAGGCAGCAGAAGAAAGTAAAGATGTGGCCCTTAGTAAGGAATCAGGAGCTTGCCCATTCGATTTCTCAGATGATTTGTTTGAGGAGGATGCATGCTGGGAGGGTGAGGTACAGGCCACACAGGACGGTGAGCCTGATGACATTCCTATCCCTGAAATTCAAGAACAAATACTTGATAAACTCAAACTCAGTAGCCGGCAGGAAGAAGACCCCACCCTAGAGAAAATCAGGCAGATGGCTAAGAATAGGTCAGAGGGGTACCAGTGGAAGGAGAAGGTACTAATGCACAGGTTAGAGAAGGAGGATGGGAGGGTACAGGATAGAGTTGTAGTCCCCGTGGAAAGACGAAAAGCCATATTGAAGATGGCTCACTCTAACAAATTGGGTGGTCATTTCTCCAATAGGAAGACTACAGCAGCTATAGCTAGGCTGTTCATGTGGCCCGGAATGTCCAGGGACATCAGAGACTGGTGTAAAACATGTCCAGAATGTCAGAAAGCTGGCAGAAACCCAGCTCACCGAGCTCCCCTCATTCCCTTACCCGTCATTGCGACACCCTTCTCAAGAATGGCATTTGACCTGGTCGGTCCCTTACCCAGAGCCAAATCAGGCAACAAATACCTGCTAACGTGTATGTGCTTAGCTTCCAAATATCCAGAGGCAGTAGCCCTGAGTAGGGTCGATGCAGAGACAGTGGCAGAGGCTATGATGGAGATCTTCTCCAGAACAGGAGTACCAGCAGAGATCCTGACAGATCAGGGCTCTGTGTTTATGGGACGGTTGACCAGACAGCTGTCCAAACTCCTAGGAATCCAGCATCTCAAAACGTCGCCCTACCACCCGCAGACTGATGGCTGCTTGGAACGTTGGCACGGCTCTCTCAAGAGTATGCTGCGGAAATGCCAAGACCGTAAGTCTGAATGGGACAAAATTCTGAAGTATTTCCTTTTTGCCTACCGTAGCTCTCCCCACACTAACACAGGCTTTTCTCCCTTCGAAGTGGTACTGGGTAGACCAATTAGAGGCCCATTGGATGTATTAAAGGAGGGATGGATGAGTGGGGAGATAGAACAGAAGAGTGTCGTACAGTGGGTTGACGAGCTAGGTAAAAGCATGGAGGCAATAAGGCAGGTGGTTGTGGAAAAAGAGAAGGCAGCAAAAGCTTCTATGAAGTATCAGTACGACAAAAAAGCCAAAGCCAGAGAAATGGAAGAGGGCATGTTAGTTCTGGTTCGCACACCTGACATCAGCGGCAAATTAGATGACCTGTGGGAATGCCCGTTTGAGGTTGCTAGGAAAATCAGTTCAGTTACATACGAGCTCACCATACCCAATAGGCGAACCAGAAAGAGGATGGTCCACCTCAATATGCTAAAGAAGTGGAACCCACCGGATGCCTCAGTCCTTGGGTTGGTAGTTGTGGCTGAGGAAGATGAAGATGAGGATCAAGACCCTAAGGTAGTGGTAGAACACCCAGCCCTAAATGAGGAACAGACAGCTGATGTTGCAACCATACTAGACAGATACTCTGATGTAGTAAGGCAGGAGGTTGGCAGGGCCACTGAAACATCTCACCTTATTGACACTGGTGACGAAAAGCCACTCAGATCATGTCCATACAGGATAGCTCCAGCCTGGAGAGACCAGTTGAGAGAGGAGATACGCATATTACAAGAGTCAGGAACCTTGATACGCTCCCTTAGTCCATGTTCCTCCCCCATGGTGCCTGTTCGGAAAACCGATGGCACAGTGCGTCTTTGCATAGATTTCAGGAAAATCAACAACATAACCAAACCTGATCCATACCTCATGCCCAGGGTGGACGATATGATAACCCAGTTAGGTGAAGCCCGTTACCTGTCCAAACTAGACCTCAACAAAGGTTTCTATCAGATACCACTGCACGATCAAGACCAGGAAAAAACGGCATTTTGTACTCCCTGGGGAAAATTTCATTTCACAGTTATGCCTTTCGGGCTCAGGAATGCCCCGGCCTCATTCCAACGAATGATGGACACGATTCTAGATGGCATGCTAGATTTCAGTGGAGCCTACATGGATGACATTATTATATTTAGCCGGTCCTGGGAAGATCACGTCACTCATGTAGAGCAGGTCCTGCAACGACTGCGAGAAGCTGGCCTGACAGCCAAACCATCTAAGTGCCAATGGGGCTCAGCTTCACTAACATTCCTAGGCCACACAGTTGGCAGAGGACAAGTATCCACTCCAGCTTGCAAGGTGGACGCCATCAAAAACTATGTACGTCCAGTAACTAAAAAAGATGTACAATCCTTCCTAGGTACAACAGGATACTACCGCCGCTTTATACCCAGGTATTCCCACAATTCCATCGAACTGACAGAGGCAACGCGAAAGAGCGCACCTAATATTGTTATGTGGAATGATGTGCTGAATGATGAATTTACCTATCTGTGTTCGTCTCTATGTCAGTTGTCCTCCCTTACCATCCCCAACCCCTCAGATATATTTGTCTTACAGACAGACGCCTCAGCCAAAGGTATAGCTGGTATACTGAGCGTGATCCGGGAGGATGAAGAGTTACCTGTTGGGTTCTACTCGAGGAAGCTGAAGCCAGCGGAGACAAGATACTCCGCCACTGAACTCGAGTGCTTGGCCATTGTCCGCAGCATCCAACACTTTGGAGTCTACTTGGTGGGGAAACCATTCACAGTGGAGACTGATCATCGAGCCCACACTTATCTCAATTCTTCTCGTCACCTCAATGGACGATTGACCAGATGGGCTCTGCTCCTTCAACCCTATACCTTCACCACCCGTTACAGGCCAGGCTCAAGGAATGCCAATGCGGATGGCCTCTCCAGACAGACTTGGGACAGCCAAGAAGAAGACGCAGACCGACCATCACCTTAAAAAAGAAGGGGGTGATGTCAGGCTCCAACCACCCTGACTGGCTGACACAGCCCTACTGAACACTAATTAGCTAGAACACCTTGAACCCTAGTCATGTGTGTGTGTGGGATAATTATCACTTAACTATTGTATCACCTTTCACCCTTAATCCTTATCTCACTCATTAACTACTATTTGTAAATCACCTACCTTGAACTCTATGCAACTTCAGACATTTCCATATTTGGTCATTATTGTAACTACTCTCTGGAGCCTATAAAAGCTCCAGCTGAGTGTATATGTGTTAGTTCTCGATTCACTCTACTTCTACTCATTACAAGTTAACTTAAGGCCTAATAACCTTATAGTCTAGCTGGGTAGGCTTAGTGGAGGACTCTGGTGGCAGCATTACCAGAGAAGTAGGTTGCTTGGTGGTTATAGCAGGTTATTTCTCCCCCCTGTTAGGTCCCTGTGGTTGCGGACTCTAACAGATGTAGCTGCTATTTTCTTCGTATAGGTGCTTAGGAATCGGAGATAAACCAGCTGAAGTCTTCTTTATTAAGGATCTATACTCTATAGTGGTCTTTCAGTGCTTCTGCCAGCAATTCTTCATATGCAAATATTTCACTGCCTGCTCCCCAATGTCAGACTCACACAATCACTACTGAAAAGACTTTAACCCTAAGTAAAATAATCACCAGCTCCAGAGAGAAAATATCAAGCAATCTCAGGAGGTGTGGTTTTAAGGCTCGATAGGCTTAACATGAATATTAACTCAAGTTATTGAAACCCTGTTTTGGTGCCGGAATTGCCACTGTCTCTCTCATCACGGCATAAACTTTGCCCCTTTCTAGTGAAGCCGATTAGTTCTGGTATTGTATTAAATTTACTTGCAAGGAGTATATACCCTTCCGGCTGAAGCCAGACCTAAGCATAGAAGACAGAAAAGCTGAAGTGATATTCATGAAAGAGAAATGGGCCCTTATTCAATCATGAGCGAAAATATATAAAGCTAAAAACACACAATCTCATGTTTTTCTATATAGTAATCACAGATTATCACCATCCTCATTTCCAGAACTCATCTCGTATCCTTCTCCACCTGATCCTCCATCCTCACCAGTTGTAACAACTTCCAACACAACTTGTGTAAATAATAAGTTCCATACCCCTGCTATATACTTGTCTGTAACTCACTACCCCATCAACCACTAATTCTGATCGATTATGCTACCCTCTTCAAATATTTCTGTTTAACTGCCGCAATCTTGCTAATAAGCTCATTAGCTTTCAGTCCCTTGTTTACTCTTCCTCTTCTAAAATTTATGCCCAAACAGAAACAAGATTGCATCCTTTAATTCTGGATAATGAAATACTCCCATCTAAGTTTGCTATCCATTGCAATGACTGAAGCGTGGCATTTTACTTGAATTCATGATGATATATCATTATCCTCTCACTCTGATCTGCAAATTGTTGCTATTGAAATTATTCCTAAAACTTATGCACCTCCCAACTGCTTAGTTTCTTACTTTAATATATCCTTGATTGCATCAATCTCTTGTTGGTGATGATCCCGTAATAATCTTGGGTGATTTTTTAACCTTCCAGAAACAAACTAGAATTGTCTTAGTGGCTCCTAAGTTGAGTCAAATCTACTATGTGCTACTTATTTGAAATGAATATGTCTCAGGTGATCTCAGATCCCACCCACACCAGAGGCAACATTCTAGAGCTGACCTAATTAACAGAGAACATTGTCATTCAATATGACAATCCTATATTGAGTTCAACTCACTTTGTCAGATTAAATTACTGGATGTAAGAAAAATTCATTTAATCCTATATACTCTCGTCTTTGATAATTCTAAAACTGAAAGATGTATCAAATTATCTGTATATATATAGGACTTTATTTTTGTTATGTATTTTGCCTTTAGTGGATATAGAGCTATTATATGGGCCAGTTTTAAGTCTGTCATTTTGGATGCAGTTCATGAATTTATTCGACCCATCAAGAATAATTCACACATAGTTTCTCTGGTTTACGCCTTTAATTCGAACCGCAAACATTCACTATGAGGAAAGTTCAAATACTTCCAATAAAGCTATTCTTGCCTCTGCAGTGCTGAACATGATCTGGTGAGTTTGGTGGATATCAAGAATCTAGTTCATGACATAAAAAGAGACATTCCCTCCATGCTATAACTCAGATTGTGCCAATGATGATAAAGCAAGGCCTGTCTCTTTAATGATTATAACTTACACTAAGAATCAATCTCAGTCTGCATTACCATACAATCACAAGACATTAGTTTCACTCTTGATAAAGTCTTCACGTCTTTGGTTCTGTTTATGTTTCTAGAACTGGTGGACTCAGAGTCTAAGAATGCTTAGAGAATGTGCTCTCTCACTTTACTTACTTTCCATCACTTTTTCACATTATTTGTCTCTCACACACCTTACCTAATGAGAAGGTTCATCATGTTGTTCCTATCTTCACGAGTGGTGAGACCGTACTTCAATCAGGAACTATAGGCCAGTATCACTTCTTTGTATAATTTCTAAAGTATTTGAGCATCTAAAGTTTATCCATTTCTTACACCAGCTCTAACCAGTTTCAATATCAGAGAGACGTCATCTCCTTCATTACCTTGAACTACAAATTCAAATTCCTATGCCACAGTTAATGAACTAGAGGCTCATCGCAAGAGAAAATGGAGAGAAATCTGAGTATTAAATTGGCCTCCAAGATTACAGATACAGGCACTGGTCCAGATGGGAGTGGCCACTTTAGAGGGGCATTTACTAACTGAAATGACTTGAGATGTGCAAAACAGGCAGTATAGAAGAGTCCGGACATATATCTGCCTTTTTTGTGAATGCTTTGATATCAAATCTGGCTATTATATTCACAGCATTGTGACTAGCGAGAGAAGGAAATTTGGGGGCATTGGCAATTAACAACTTCAACTTTCTACTACTCAACACTTACAGTGTTTGTGAAGCTAAAAGAAGGAATCTAAGGAAACTGTGCAGTCCTTGTGTTAAGGTTCTTTCTGGTGTTTAGCCTCTGCATTGTTAGGACACAAGATCGGTAAAAGATAACTTACACACAGAACTCGAGTCTAACACAGAACAGTAGTTGCAGTAACACTTGTAGCAGAAAAGAACACAGAACAAATATGAGGCAGTGAAGAGCATACTTAATTAAGTAGGCACTCCACTGCTGACATAGCAATCACTAAAAGTGAACCCACACCTAGTTAAATCATCGGCACACATGAGTGTTAACTTGTAGCGATTGACTATTGACCCTTTACCATAATGTAATGTTGATCCTTTACCATACAATGTTTGATTGAAATATAACCTCTTGTTACTTGAATCATTGGTTGCTGTTCTGTCTAGTTGTAAGTACGTTCTTACATTGGTGACCCCGACGATGAGAGACACAGAAGAACCTCCTGGACGTGTTTTGCACGCAGTTAGCGCTATTGTGCTAAAGTTGCCACCATATTGGCCTGCTGACCCTGATCTTTGGTTCGCGCAGGCAGAGGCTCAGTTTGCCACTCGAGGCATTACGCTTGAAAAGACTAAGTTTGACTACATTGTGGCATCACTTTCACCTGGAACTGCCACTGAAATTCGAGACTTAGTTTTGGCCCCTCCCCCTGACACTCCCTATTCCGTGCTAAAAAGGGAGTTAATCACCAGGACAGCAGGTTCAAATCAGCAGAAATTGCAGAAACTCCTCAATGAAGTTGAGCTTGGCGATCGCAAACCCTCACAGCTTCTGCGTCGTATGCAGGGTGAACGTCCTGATGATTCCTTTTTACGGGAGCTTTTCCTGCAACGACTCCCCAGTAGTGTGCGTATGGTGCTAGCTCCCTTGGGTATGGATATCAGTCTAGATACTTTGGCTCACATGGCCGACCGTATTGTTGAAGTAGCGCCACCCCCTGTCGCAGCATTATCGGTAGCAGCAGTTACCCGCCCATCGCCACCTAGAGTGGACTCTTTGCGCTCTGAAGTGCGCCAATTACAAGAGATAGTGAAATCCCTCTCCATGCGCTCTCGTGAAGTTCGACAGCGTTCCCCCAGGTCTGCTTTCCGACACTCTCCTAGCCCTGGCCGACAAGCACAGAGAGAAGACCCTACTCTCTGCTGGTCCCATCAACGTTTTGGAGATGCTGCTACCAAGTGCCGTAAACCTTGCCGCCAGGAGTTAAACGACCAGGCGCTAGTGGCGACGAGCGTGCCTGGCCCAAACCCAAGTCGTCTATTTTATGTAACCGATCGTTCCTGTGGCCTCCGTTTCCTTGTGGATACGGGCGCAGACGTGAGCGTGATTCCACCATCACACTTGGAATGGAAACGATCCCATGATCGTGTGACTTTGCAAGCTGTCAATAACACCCCATTGTCACTTTCGGTAGCCGCTCACTCACCCTCGATCTCGGATTTCGACGCACCTTCCATTGGGTTTTCATCCTTGCAGATGTTAAGAGACCCATCCTAGGAGCTGATTTCCTTCGTCACTTTAATCTTTTGGTCGACATGACACACACTCGCTTAGTGGATGCTCAGACCCAGTTGAGAATACAGGGTATCTCAACTACAGCACCTACACCTAGCCCATCCATTTTGCCGCGAGCCCCAGCCAATGAGTTTGGTGCTCTCCTCTCTGATTTCCTCATGCTCACTGCGCCCCAACCTGTCAATTAACCTCCTAAACACAATGTCACACATCACATCACAACTACTCCTGTCTCTGCACGAGCTCGTCGCCTTTCACCAGAGCGTCTACACATTGCCCGCCAGGAATTTGAACACATGTTAGAATTGGGAATCATTCAACCTTCTTCGAGTAACTGGTCGTCTGCCCTCCACATGGTACCGAAGAAAACCCCTGGTGATTGGCGGCCCTGTGGAGATTACTGAGCTTTGAACAACATTACCACACCTGACCGATATCCTGTTCCCTACATCCAGGACTTTACTTCCTCATTACATGGTACGCAAATTTTCTCAAAATTAGACCTAGTCAGAGCTTATCACCAGATCCCAGTAGAGCCCTGCGATGTGCCCAAAACAGCTGTTATTACCCCCTTTGGTCTTTTTGAATTTGTTCGTATG
This sequence comes from Cladorhizidae sp. MBARI D1340-BT2, assembly GCA_028752905.1. Classification (NCBI taxonomy): domain Eukaryota; kingdom Metazoa; phylum Porifera; class Demospongiae; order Poecilosclerida; family Cladorhizidae; species Cladorhizidae sp. MBARI D1340-BT2. The sequence goes on along the minus strand of JAQNBH010000016.1, from coordinate 43,531,563 downwards.
CCTTTCGATTTACGTAACGCAGGTCAAACATTTCAACGCTTTATGGACCAGGTTCTTCGGGGTCTATATTTCTGTTTCGTTTATGTGGATGATGTCCTCATTGCCAGCACTTCAGTAGAGGAGCACAAACAGCACTTGCGACAAGTTTTCGAATGCCTGAGTCAGTATGGCATCCTGATCAACCCTTCCAAGTGCGTATTTGGTGTCGACAGTCTGGACTTTTTAGGCCACCATGTCTGCAGTCACGGCATACGTCCACTGGATAGCAAAGTAGCGGTTGTTCGTCATTTCCCATGACCTACTTCGGTGCGTCAGTTGCGTGCATTTTTGGGCCTCATTAATTTTTACCATCATTTTGTACCCCAGTGTGCACAGATTCTTCAGCCGTTAAACGCCCTCCCTCAACACCGCTCCAAACACCTGACCTGGACGGACGATGCAATGGCATCTTTCACAAAGATAAAGGAGACTCTTGCACATGCCACTCTCCTCAATCACCCCAAGCCGTCTGTTTCCACATGTATTCTTACAGATGCGTCAGATACAGCTGTCGGCACTGTCCTTCAACAGTGCATTTCAGGAGTTTGGTCCCCCATTTCCTACTTTTCTAAAAAGTTGAAGCAGTCAGAGACACGCTATAGCACGTTCGACAGGGAGCTCTTGGCGGTCTTCCTGGCTATCAAACAAGGACGTGTTTTCCACATCCGCACTGACCACAAGCCGCTCACTTATGCTTTTGGCATTCGAGCCGATCAACATTCACCGAGGCAGATTCGTCACCTCGATTTCATCTCCCAATTTACTTCAGATATTCGTTTCGTTAAAGGTCAAGACAACCTCACAGCTGATGCTTTGTCCTGGATTACCATCAACACACTCAACACTCATTCCCCCTCACCCATCGATTTCCAGCCTTGGCACACGCCCAGAAGGGAGACACAGAACTTATCGATCTTCAGTCCGGAACTACCTCACTCATCTTTCAGAAACTACCATTGCCCACTGCAGACATCACCCTGCTTTGCGACATGTCTACTGGTACACCACGCCCTTTTGTGCCCCAAGGTTTCAGGCCACTATATTCGATGCCCTTCACGGTTTATCTCATCCTGGAATCCGAGCAACACAAAATCTCCTTACTACATGCTATGTCTGGCCGGGCATTAACACTGATGTCCGTAACTGGACTAGATGTTGCCTACAGTGCCAGCGCTCTAAGGTACAGAGGCATACTGTGTCCCCACTTCTCCCATTTCCAACACCGGATGCTCGCTTCGATCGCATCCACCTTGATCTTGTCGGGCCTTTACCACCTTGTAAAGGTTTCTCATACGTGTTAACATGCATTGACCGTTTCACTCGTTGGCCCGAAGCTGTCCCGATCCCCGACATCACTGCAGAGACGGTTTACTGAAGCTTTTGTCACCATTTGGGTTGCACGATTCGGTGTCCCCTCCACAATCACGACAGATCGTGGAGCTCAGTTTGAATCAGCACTCTGGGACCACCTAATGCATTTGTTGGGAACAAAGCGTATTCGCACCACAGCATACCATCCTATCTCTAATGGATTAATCGAGCGTTTTCATCGCCAGCTCAAAGCTTCCCTTAAATGCCAACCGACACCCATCAATTGGGTAAGTTCCCTACCACTAACCTTATTAGGTATTCGGACTACCCTCAAGGATGACCTACGCTGTTCCACTGCTGAATTGGTATACGGCACCACACTACGTTTACCTGGTGAATTTTTCGACACTTCAATCACCCAGACCTCTTTTGACGCAATGGGATACGTTGACAGACTCAAAAAGGTCATGCAATCTCACCGACCCCCACCAACACATTCCCCAAGGCAAAGGCCGGTACACATAGATAGTGCTCTTTCGTCCTGCACCCATGTTTTTGTCCAATGTGACACAGTCCGCAAACCTTTGCAGCAGCCATATAACGGCCCCTTCGAAGTCTTACAACATCAGGGCAAATCTTGGGTCATCCGTATCAAGGGCCAGAACCAGACCATCTCATTGGACCACCTGAAGCCTGCTGCCATGGATTGTATCGTTCCCACCCAAGTTGATAAGCCAGCAACGTCTTCAACCGATATTCCCATAGTCTCCACCCCGTGTATGCCACCCAGTCCTCAGCACTCCACTTGTGCTGGTAGACAAGTGCGGTGGCCCAAGCGACTATGTGACTATATTCCTTAACCGTTCCATGTTTTCACTGGAAGGGGAGTACTGTAGCGATTGACTATTGACCCTTTACCATAATGTAATGTTGATCCTTTACCATACAATGTTTGATTGAATTTTGGAATTATAACCTCTTGTTACTTCAATCATTGGTTGCTGTTCTGTCTACAATTGTTCGTTGTAAGTACGTTCTTACAAACTAAGCTACAATTAACATTCGCTCCAATGTTCCCAGTGCTGGTTGCTATGCTGTTGTCAGGAAGTCATCCTCGACACTCCCCCTTTATGTTCAGTTGCTGGCCGTCTTTCCCAGTTTCTCCTGGAGAGAGCATCAGCATTGACATTTATGATCCCAGGATGGTAAGGTAACTAGAAATCGAATGGCTGCAAAATTATAGCCAAGCTCACAAGCCATTCATTGGTATTGTTCATAGAGTTGATGTAGCATAAGGCCTGATGATCCATCTGGATTGTAAACTTTTGTCCAACTAAGTAGACCTCAAAGTGTCTGGACGAGTCAATCACAGCCAGCCCTCCTTCTCCATGGTTGAGTAGTGGGTCTCTCTCGGTAGAAGTTTACGGCTGAAGTACGCCACCAGGTGGTGCACTCCACTGTCGCTAGCTGGCTGAGAACTGCACCAATACCCTGTTCTGAAGCATCAGTCTGCAGGTAGTATTACCTGTTAGCATCTGGACACATCAACACAGGTTGTCTGAGTAGCTCCTCTTTGAGTTCATTAAAGGCAATCACCAGTTCGTCTGTCCATTGGATGAGATTGGGTGCAATCTTCCTTGTCAGATCCAACAAGCCTGCAGACTTATGAGCAAAATCAGGCATAAAACAATGGTAGTAATGCACCAAACCTAAGAATCCTCTCAAATGTTTCTTGGTGCGCAAGGAAGAATGTAGTCTCTGACATGTATTAGCTTGCACTCATCTGGCATCACCTTGCCTCTGCCTTGTCCCAGATATCTGCAGGTAGACATGCCCAGCTGGCATTTCTGAACCTTGACAGTCAGTCCCTGTTCTCTCAGCCATTGTAGTTACTCGTCTCAGATGAATAATATGAGTTGTCACTGAAGATGGCTATGTTGTCTAAGTAGGCGACACAGTATTCCCTCATTCCATCTAACACATTGTCCATCAACCTTCGGAATGTACGGGTGCCCCCTTCAACCCAAACAGCATGGTCCTGAATGGGAATTTTCCGAATGCTGTGAAGAAGGCTATCATATTCTTCAACTCTGACTAGCACCTGGTAAGGTCAAGAGTAGAGATGTAGTGAGCCCTCCCGATCATCTCCAACAAGTCATCAGCCCATGGCATCTAGTATGGGTCTGACTCAGTCACGGTATTCAGTCTCCTGTAATATGCACATACTCGGACCGACCCATCCTGCATGTGAATGTATCATCATGTGTCTATGTGTCTATGTATTCACTGTACATTCACATGTCTATGTGTCTATGTATTCACTGTACATTCACATGTCTATGTGTCTATGTATTCACTGTACATTCACATGTCTATGTATTCACTGTACATTCACATGTCTATGTGTCTATGTATTCACTGTACATTCACATGTCTATGTGTCTATGTATTCACTGTACATTCACATGTCTATGTGTCTATGTATTCACTGTACATTCACATGTCTATGTGTTTATGTATTCACTGTACATTCACATGTCTATGTGTCTATGTATTCACTGTACATTCACATGTAAACATATGAAGTCACCCGCCTCGTAAACCGGGAATGAACATCAGAGTGAAGAGTACAACACAAGATTAAGAGAAAATAGGAGCAGTTATTCTCTTTCCCAGCCAAACAGTCTAAATAAATGAAATATTAGTCCAAGTACATCTGAGCTTTAATCATTTCTTGTGTTTCTTTGCTTCTTTTTTGACCAAATCTGCAATTCTCTCTTTTATGCCATTCTATCCTTACTCGCATGTCTTTAAATCCCTTGCTCCTGACCTGGCCATTATTCTACTCTTCCTCTTCATCAATATCAGCTTCTTTTAGCACTCCTCTCTGCTTCCCTGTTGTGTCATGAGGATGAAGTAGAATCTCCTTGCTTTATGGCCAAGCTTTAGTGAACAAATTTTGTCATAGATTGCAGCAGGTTCCCCCTTATGATGAAATGATCAGAACAAGTCCTAATGTAGGGGTAGTTTTCTAGATTAATATCACTTCTGCTGATGTCAGTAAGTCAAACTTCACTGTCCTTTCTCACTCAGTTGACCATGCTCTCTGATCGTTGGTAATCTTTTGTCCCTCTCTCTCATCACCTTATTACCAAAAAGCACCAAAGTTGATGGATCTTATCTTGAGTTTACTATAGACATTTTAACACTATGGTGGTGCACAATACTCCCAAGTTGCAGATATACTATTAGGCCATACCTACTGCAACCCATAAAGCTGCTGCATTGTCTAGTCCACAAATGAAAAATTGCCGGATTAGCTACAAGTTTCTAAGTGCTCACAGAGGAATGGATCTAGGAATTTGAAACGGTGGGGAAACAAATAGATAGTTTACTGGGGGGGGGGGGGGGGTGAGGGATTGATATAAGAACTTAATACCATAATAATGTGCTGGAAATTTATAGCTCTTAACAGGAACAAAATGAGTCTCCATGGAAAGGATAAGCGTCCTCACAACTTTTTATTACCTTAGTTGTAACACAGATACCCTGCCTTGGCTACATGGACAAGCAACAATATTTCACTAGGCTTACACTTATGCATATTCACTATTCAATGGATATATATATAGACCTAGAGAATACTATAAATGAGTTTTGATGCTGACATCATAGGAAAATAAGGCCTCGAAGGTAATTAACATTAATTGTTTTTAAGGTTCTATTTAAATCAGCTTTTTGTTTAAAAATAAAAAGCTGATTTAATTAAATTAGCAGAAAGTCATCATACAAGCTAATTTTCGTGTAATTAGTTGTAACTTTCTGATCATGTGTTTGAATGGAATCTTGCAAGCTTGCTATTTATGTATTAAAAAGTTGCTAGTATAGAAGCCATCTCTCAGTCTTTTTTAAAGTTTTTCTGGGAGGGCATGCCCATGATCCTGCTAGATGAAGCTCGCTATGAACGTAGCATACCTGTCAACTATAATTCTGCCAACATCTCTGTGTAATAGAGAGACTGCTTCTCTTTGAAAAACACCTCAGTGGCTTAAATGGAGAGATTTCAGAGGCTTTAAACTTCCAACCATAGCACACATTACCAACAAACTACACTAGCTGCATTAGAATTCACCTATTGCCGACCGTTTACTAATGAGGCAACTTCTATCCCTACTCTATTAGGAAAACAACATACTTGCTGGAATAGTAACTGTGTGCCTAGGCCTTGTTGCATATGGAACCGGAACCGGTGCCTGGGCCTTTCTGGTGAGCACAACAACTGAGTGTCAAGGCCCTGCTTCATGAGAAGCCAGGCTACTGGGTGCCTAGGCCTTCTTAAGGGAAACTGAATGAATCAGTCTGTGGGCCTTGTTTGAGAAGCCCATCTACTGGGTACCTATTCATGAGTCCAGCTACAACTGGATGAAGAGGACAGAACCTGTCTACTAGGCAACTATTATTTTTCAAGCTGGTCTGGCATCTAGGCAGACTGCCTAAACAGCAATGTATGATCTGTCATCTACTTGCATCACTTCTCTATTTTGTCTGGGCAATGCTGAGTGCCCCTGCTTGTCTAATAATATTTGTACAGATTTATTTTTACATGCAGTATAATAATATCCTGAGAGGTACACATTACCCCTTGTGGTTTTGGTTTTGTTAGTGTAATCAATTCAATTCAAATATCATGTTTGAGCCACAGCTGAGACACAACTTGCACTGTGGTTCTTATCTAGGTGTTGGGACATCCAGAAACTCACCACTATATAATATTATTAATAGCTATATGGAAAAATCTGACTAACATCGTACCTATGTGACAATCTTAAGGATGGTCAAGGCGTGGACACAAACCAATAAAGAGGATAGGAGTCGCCTTCAGTGTGTGTTCTAAATTTCTTTTTCTGATTGCTCGTCCATAGGAACCATGAGCTGTGACAAGAGAGAGGCTGGCACATCCATGAGGTGGTCAATAGTTTACCTTCGTGTGGCTTTAGTAGAGTTGCATTCAATATCAAAATGGGCATGGGCCAGAATTGGCACTCTGTGTACTACTACAGGGGCCTGTCCAGCAAGTAGCTGATTGGCAGGAAATAAATATCTCAGTTTCTGATGGGGTGCTTGTACATTGAGACATCCAGAAATGGAGTTCTATATTACTATTTGGGAAAATCCAAACTTACAGTGTTCCCCAATATGAACAACTTGTGTGAGTGCACATAGTGCTTTGGAAATACATACATTGACAGAGGTCAGTTATTTAGCAAGTCAGTAACTTCAGCATCAGAAAATTTCCTCTCGACTGAACTGGTCAACAATTTGAAACCTACATATTCAAAAGTTTGCATATCTCTATTACATAAATGCTGAGTTAGTATGCCTCTCAATGATCTGCATGCTAGCTAATGTTAGTTAATTCTAGCTTCAGCACATGGATCTTTTGGGCTAGCATCCTTTCTGAGAAATCAATTGTTGGCAGCTTAGGTGGTGATGCAAGTGGTTGGAAGTGAGAGAAAATGATATGGATCAGTATATGTCTTATACGAGTCACAAGGGAGTTATTCTATCTATACATGGGCCAATTACTGGTTGGTGAGTGATTGCATTCTTTAAAGCTCTCCAGTTATTGAGCTCTGATTGACTTTTCCCCCCATTTTAACCAGAGCTGAGAGTTCACCAAAATTGTTGGTAAGACAATCATATAATTACCAGATGTCATGGCAGTGAGCTGAGTGCATGGTATGCAGGGCATTAGCTCTATGTGTGATAATCATGTCTCAGGATGAACTAGATCACCATTTCTGGTTTCTTAAAAGAATGTAGCTCTTATATACCAGGGGCAGATCCAGAGAGTATGGATGGGTTGCTAACCATCACTCCTCACCTTTTGGCACTTTTTATTGTACATAAATTGTCATACTTATACGGCATCCCTTTTACAAAATCAAATTACTGCTCAAGAGGGATGACTGTCTGACAACAGCATAGCAACAGGCATGAGCTAAAGATAACAATGGAGCGAATGTTAGTTAGTTAACACTTCATAATGTGTTGATGAATTAACTAGGTGTGAGGATCATTCTAACTGGCTATAATTATGTGATTGGTCCACTTTGTATTTGCTATGTCAGCAGTGGAGTGCCTACTTCAGTAAGCTCTTCACTGCCTCATGTTCTGTTATATTTGGCTGTGTTCTGTTCTGCTACAAGTGTTACTGCAACCACTGTTCTGTATTAGACTCGAGTTCTGTGTGTAAATTATCTTTTACCAATCTTGTGTCCTAACACAATGCATAGAGGCTTGTTCAGCCAGATATAGGCTAAACACCAGAAAGAACCTTAACAATTTGGTGGCAGCAGTGATGATTATCCAAGCTACTTCTACAAGACCACTAGTGAGCTGTGCCTCGACAGGTGATCTCGTGCAATGACTCTCAACTCAGCACGCAATTATTTTACTCGCCCCCGTCCAGAAGGCAGTAGTAGAGGACTACCTTTTCATCCAATTGATTGACCTTTTGACTGGACCAGGCAGAGAGAGACTCTACCCTGTCTAATTGAACTTTGATCTCCATTCAAACTCCACATGGAAGAGGAATACTCAGTGAGAGTTAACAACATGACCACTAGAGCAGAGACAGCTAGGGGCTGACAGCAGCAAGATTCCTTGGAGGAGGAATCCATAGAAACTTTGACTAATTCTGAAAAACGGATTTCACCTCTACAAGAAAATTCATCACTAAATGGAACAGGCATGATAGATTTCTTCTCAGTTTTTGACCATGCAGGCACAGAAACACCATGAAGAAGAGATGAGAAGAGAAGAACAGCATCGAGAGGATGAGAGATGCCACGGAGAGGAGGAAGTCAGGCGGGAAGAAATCAGGAGATGTGATGACCAAACGAGAGAGGAGGCGAGACAGTGAGAGATTGCACAGCTGATAGCAATCATGACCACAACTAGGGAATCCACCCGACCAAAGCCTCCCAAACTCCCACTTCTGAAAGATGGAGAGGATGTCGACCATTACAGGTTAAAATTTGAATGACAAATGCAGACTTTCAAACTGCCAGAGGATTAGTTCATTCAGCTGAGACTCCTCCTTGGGAAGGTCAGGCTCTAATAATTTATTTGTCAGTATACTGGCAAAGCAGACCAAAGAGTATAAAGAAGTGAAGAAGGGTATCCTTCAGCGGTTTCAACAGCTCTACTAAATGGTAGAACATCCACATTATGCTGAAAGAAACGGCAACTGAGTTAGCCAACTGACTTAATGATATTGGAAAGAGAAACATAGAAGGATGCATGATGGTGGAGGAGTGTGTAGAAGCATTCAACTTCGAACATTTCGTCAACCAGCTGCCTCATCACGTTGCTCTGTAGTCCAAGACAGAGAAGTCACGACAGTCGACAGGCAGCTGAACTCACTGACACTACATGAGAGAGAGAGAGACATCTGACCTGTGGACAGTAAGGAAGAACTAGAAATGGAAGCAGGATGACCAGATGCAATTCACCCCAGAGGCCAAAGATGTCAAACCCTTCAGCGACTGGAGGAAGGAGCCAGATAAGCAGAAGTGCCGAGGAACCTCCATGACAAACACCTCAAACAAATGTAAGGACGTCATTTGTCTAAATATTTTGACCCAGATCGAGGTGCCCAGCGTTTTAACTGGGAGCATCTGAGCATAAACTGTCCAAAGAAGGTGCACTGAGTGGATGATGGTCTAGAGCTGAGGAGTTCCATGCCGATGGATTCGTCAATGGCAAACACATCAGACACATCAAACTGGATTCCTGGATGGTAGTCAAGTCAGACTTGGTGATCACTGCTATACTGGTGAGTGTTATTGACCATGGCTAACAGTTCCACCGGCAGGGCAACACTAGCTAGAATGCAGTTCAAAATCGATGGAAGTGAATCCACCAAGAACAGTGGCAGTACTGGATGACATGGGGGAGAATGTCCGTTTTGGAATGGACATGCCATCCTTCAAAACATTGACTAAGAAAGCCAGAGGCTTGAATGAGAAAAGTAGCAGCAGAACTGACAGACAACTAGCAGGAGTAGAAGTGCAAGCCATCCAGATAAGAAGACAAGCTGAACTAGAATGACATCACAGAGAAGAAGACAACAGGGCCACAGCGGCATCTGAAGCTAACCCGCCAAGTCTGAAATATATATATGACTTTGACTCTTCTTTGTTCTCACAGTGCATTTTTTATATGTTGGTCTTGATACCTCTCTAGAATACATTCTGAAGGGAAAAATTCGGTTGTAGTTTGTGGTGCCCAAATCCTATATTGACTCGATTATAAACATAGCCTAGCCTGCTGTGGCCGAGCTTTTGCCTTCCCATCTTTGGGACGGGGGAACAAAAGGATTGTGTGTCTTGTATACAAGACTTGTGCAATAGGAATTTAAGACTTTACTTTCAAGGTCACTAAAATGAGGATTTTTTTTTGCAAGTATAGTTTTACATGCACAATATAGCAGCAGGTAGGCAGTGAAGATTTAACTGAGATGCATGGGAGATGGGAATTCTTGGCTGCAACTGTGAGAAAGTACTGATCTTTGGAAAGACAACATATGAAATAGTTCTAATAAGAAAAGAGTAAATTGACTTCTACAGCCACTTCTCTCCAAGACCAGATTTATATGTAGGAAGTGCTACTATACTTCAGCCTTCTATAGCACCTTCTCTCCAGGAGCAGATTTATATGTAGGAAGTGCTACTACACTTCAGCCTTCTATAGCCACTTCTCTCCAGGAGCAGATTTATATGTAGGAAGTGCGGAAGTGCTACTATACTTCAGCCTTCTATAGCACCTAGGAGCAGATTTATATGTAGGAAGTGCTACTATACTTCAGCCTTCTATAGCCACTTCTCTCCAGGAGCAGATTTATATGTAGGAAGTGCTACTATACTTCTTCTATAGCCACTTCTCTCCAGGAGCAGATTTATATGTAGGAAGTGCTACTATACTTCAGCCTTCTATAGCCACTTCTCCCCAGGAGCAGATTTATATGTAGGAAGTGCTACTATACTTCAGCCTAAAGAGTTACATCACCTATCAAGAAATACTGTAGCTGTAATCGCTGATCCCCCACTAGGGCCATCTTAGTGCACAGTACAGATAGCCTTCCTGAAGCCTGTTGGCAGAGCAACAAAGATATCAAGCTGCATAATTCCTGTAGTTGCTCTGGCTTGATGATGACAATCCTAGTTGCTGCAAAACTGGACACGTTTGATCCCTTTTCGATTGTTTTTCTTCCCACAACTATATACCTCCTGACAAAAGTCAATGAATTCTGAGAAGAACTAGCAGCAGGCTCACAGGTAAGCAGCACTTAACAATATTTGCGGACTTCCACGCCCCATACTTCACGACTCGACTGATAACCGTCCTGCAACTATGGTAATGTGACGAGAGCTCGGAGATAAGGAAGGTAAAGGGTCGGCTACTCCAACAGAGCCTTGCGCATGTGTATGTGCAAACGTTCCTGGTAACTAACGCGAAACGATTTGTAAGTGAATTTCAAGTGCTAGCTTGGTATCAGCCACAAAAGTGCTATCATATCTGTTGGCCAACTAAGGAAAATGAAGGTATGCGCTGCATTTAACTTAAAACTTTTGTAACTCCATTTGAACAAAGTTATGTGTTCATTAAAGCATATTCAATCGCTTGTTTGTAGTAATAGTACAGAAACTACTGTATGAAGGTATTGGAGACAACCAATATCCCTGTTTCTATTGGCAGTATACTGAAAGTGAATTTTAGTTCCATGTGTGTTTATCTTGAAAGTGGGTGAGGGTCTCGGGCTATACACTTTATTACTGTTGTTGTTGTTGTTATTTGACACTGACTTCACCTTGCCTTCTTACCCAGTTAGCAGAGAAATCTAGCAGTTCTAGAATGAACCATGAGCATGACAAATAATGTATTATGAAGATTTCTACGATCTACCAAATCTGTATATTTCATAGCCGTTTTGTTGCTAAAAGACAACTTCCTGATCCATAGGTGTATATACACCATCCTTCATAGAATACAGAACATTGTTGCATAATCAGCACCTTTACTAAAATATTTTTGTAGTCGTCACCTACATGCTGTGCCATTTTAATGTGGTGCAGCGTCATGGTAATGATCACAAGAAATAATATAAATTGTCACCAATTGTTACCAACATGAAGTGAAGCTATTGCTCAGAAATACAGAATGATACGCCACATGAACTCCAGAACTCTCAGATTCGGCATCTGCTTTTGACGATGACCATGCAAATTCTATCTATCATCTGGCCACCAGCATTCAATAATACTGGCATTCTACTGAAACCAACCACCAAGTCTGTCAAGTGCATTTATCAAACATTGAGAAATTAAAAAATATACTGCAACTATTTGTCTTGTGAACCAATCTTGTTTTGGGGGGTAACCATAAATTTAATACCTCCAAATATTCCTGTCTTTAATGAAGTTAGATAGTGTATTTTATGGCAATTCCCCTTCCGAACAATAGACAAGGAGATAAAGTTTGTTGTTAATAAGCCTTATTCCAACTGGGTTATGCTTTAAGTAGCCACTCCTTACTTGGCTATCACCCAGTGCCTTCAAGGTGCTGATATTTTGAAAACCACCAGGATAGTTCTACGTCTATCATTAATTTTCTGACTGAAACATGTTATTTGTCAACTATAATATTCATTGCTAACCAGAGGGCTGCCATTTTAAGGTATAGAAGAATCTGGAAAATTTCTTACATTTGCTTAAAAACTATGCTGCAAAATATAAAGTCTAAAATTTATACACTTCAATAATCCAAAGCAATTGTGTTGAATAATGTTTCTGAAGCAACCGTTTCAGTCACTTTCGATAAACCCTCAGCACTTAATAACCCAACTAATTACATGATGTCCACTTTGGGAGCAATCTGCAGACACCTGAATTCATGCCTATGTAACCCAAATCTCTCCCTTCAACTCATTTTCAGATGACTTTGATTTCATCTGGTATCACTAAATGTGGTATATACTTACAATGTAAGACCGTGGTAATTGTGATATTGACATGATTCTATCTAGGACCAGATCAGTTCCTGAATTCACCCAGACTTCAGCATCATCTGGGATCGGCTGTCGAAATTTTCTTGTTTTTCTTGAAGTCAGAAGAAATCATCTTGCCTTATCCAGCAAGGTATGACCATATGGCACAAGATATTGGTTGATGTAGAAGTACGTATCTTCTGGCTCATCAATAGCTCTGCTGGGTTGCGGTTGCACCATAGCATTGATCTGTAGCCAGGAAACAGATCACTGGATCAACAGCCCCTTGACCAACTTCACCATCCTGTCTGCTTGCCTGTTGCTTTGAGGGAATAGAGAACTGCTTTTCAAGTGCTTGAACATATACGACTCAGCAAACATAGCAAACTCATGTCTTAAGTATTGAGCCCATTGTTGCTTAAGACAATCTCCGGAATGTCATGGGATACCACAAAAAGTAGTCCACAATCAAAAGGTAGTGAATTCATTAAATAAGCCTGCACCACCTAGTCTAGTAATGGTGTGGCTAGGAGTTGCTCTTTTCTTTGGACTGACAGTCTTGTTATGTACCTGACACAGCTGTCCCATTATACCAGGCCACCAAACAGATTATTTGGCCTTCATCCGACATTGTTTGACCCCTTGGTGTCCCTCATTATAGATCTTGTTCATAGCCTCCCTCTGTAGATGTTTGACTATTGCAGTAGCTACTCTCCTGCTGTTGAGCAATAACAAGTTATCACAGACCACGAGGAATCCTCTGACCTTCCAGTAAGTTCTAAGGCTTGTCTCTGTAAGCTCTCTCCCAGGCTGTAAGAGTATACAACTTCCCCTGCTTCAACAAAAGGGGTGACGGCCAAAAGAAGTTGTACGCTCCACGACACCTAACCTTATCAACAGTCTCACTACTGTTGACCTCAGTCAAGCCACAAACAGTCAACTCTCCTAGTTGCTGTTTCCCTCCACACGATTTCTAAATAGCGCTTTGCTAATAGCTAAGTAGAATAGCAATTGAGATAGGCTGTTTTAATTGAAATAACACAAACTTCAAGCAGTTTACAATACAACTATACAACTCAAATAATATGCACAAGTTCAAACTAACAAGCACACATTCACTTTTAAGAATCACAAAATCGCCGTATCTAACACAAAACTCGCTAACATTGTCCTTTTCTAATTTACCGCTGTTCGTCTTGCTCTACGTCACAATCTTCACTTGGTGACCTTATTAGGTAATGTTCAGTGCTGCTTCAACGTCATCAATCCTGGTATCAACCAATCATCTGCCAGCCAATCATCTGCCAACAGGTCTGCTTCGTCAGTAACAGGAAACGGTGGTTTGTCTGAATGGCTTCTACCACTTCCGCTGGTTAGTTCAATAGCCCTATTCGTAACCTCCACATTCCTTGTACTTTGTTCTTCCTTTGGTTCAGCAGTCAGAGGGTGTATCTCTGACATCCCTCCCCCCTTAAAAAGAGACCCCTGGTCTCGGGAAAGTCCATCGGCATTGGCATTAGCAGTGCCTTTCCTGTGCACCACAGTGAAATCAAATGGCTGCAAAGCTAGAGCCCATCTAGCCAATCTGCCGTGACTGTCTTTGAGGGTAGAAAGGTGGGTGAGCGGGTTATGGTCTGTTTCCACCTTGAACTTCTTTCCTTCTAGGTATGTCCTGAAGTGTTGTATGCCTTTTACTATTGCCAGAGCCTCGCGCTCAATGGCAGAGTAATTGCATTCCCTAGGGAGCAACTTCTTTGATCCAAAAGCTAAGGGGTGTTCTTCGCCCTTCTCATTTACTTGGCTTAACACAAAGCCTAGACCAGTGCCAGACGCATCCGTCTGTAGCACAAAGGGTCTCGACCAGTCAGGAGTCACTAACACGGGTGTTCTTGACAGGTCTTCTTTTAATGACTTGAAGGCTGTCTCACATTTGGGTGTCCATTTGACGGTCTTGGGTTGATCTTTCTTTGTATCGGATAATGGGCTGGCTACGGTTGAGAAACTTGGCATAAACTTCCGATAGTAGCCGCAGAGACCCAGAAACGACCTTACTTGTTTCTTAGTCCTTGGCTGTGTGAACTCCTTCACCGCATTTACTTTGCAATGCATTGGCGTCACTGTACCACCTCCAACCACACATGTCCTAAGTAGACACACTTATTCTTGGCGAAGTGGCATTTCTTTCTCTTTACACGCAGGCCAGCAGATCTTAGTCTCTTGAACACTTGGTTGAGGTGACACACATGCTCCTCCCAGGTCGCACTGTGCACCAAGATGTCGTCCAGGTAGGCTACCGTGAACTGGTGTAATCCCTGGAGTACTTCATCCATCAGCCTCTGGAAGGTTGATGGGGCAGACACCAAACTGAACGGCATTGTGGAGAATTGGTATTTGCCGTACGGTGTGATGAATGCCGTCTTCTCCTTGTGTTGTGGGGCTACCGGAACCTGGTAGTACCCCTTGGTCAGGTCCAGGGTTGTGATGAACTGAGAGGATCCAATTCCATCAATCAGTTCGTCAATGTGAGGAAGTGGGTATGGGTCGCCAACCGTGATTGCGTTTAGCTTCCGGTAATCAACGCACATCCGTTGAGATCCATCCTTCTTGGCCACTAAAACAATTGGGGCCGCCCATGGACTTGTAGAGGGTTCGATGATTCCCTGTTCTAATAGAGTTTTAATCTCCTCCCTCAAAAATTCTTTCGAATGATGGGCCAATCTATACGGTGGTAATCTGATTGGGGGTGCATCTGTGGTCAGTATCTCGTGATGCACTAGGTCTGTCCTACCAGGTACATCTTGTATGACATCCTTAAACTTGTTTTGTAGTTCACTCAATTCTCTCTCTTGAGATTCTGTTAACAAATCCACATCTTCTTGTTCTTGCTCATTTATGTCTTCCTCATCGAGGGTCATAAATGCAGCAGGGGCTGGTGATGTCCACCTCCGTATGCAATTCACGTGGAAAGTACGGAACCTCTTCCCTGTGGTACCAAGGTCTATTTGGTATGTTACCTCTGTAACCTGCTTAGAGATGGGGTATGGGCCTTGCCATTGGTTTTCCAGTTTAGACTTTCTTATGGGTCGAAACACTAAGACGTACTCTCCCACAACAAACTCTCTGACCACCGACTTCCTGTCGTGGTAATGCTTCTGACTTTCCTTTTGATCTTTCTCCCTCGCATATGCCATGTCTCTAACCAACTCAATGTTCGCTTTGAGGGTTTCAACAAACTCAATTGATGTGTTCTGACCACTCTCTTCTTTACCCTCCCAGAACCTCACCATTTGGTCTAAGGGCATTCGCATTGACCGACCAAATAACATCTGGTATGGGGAGAAACCTGTTGTCTTGTGCACCGTCCCACGGTATGCCTACAACATGTAAGGGAGGCACACATCCCATTCGACTTTGGGATTTTGAGTGAGTTTTCTCAGAATGTTTTTAAGGGTGGCGTTGAAACGTTCGACCATCCCATCAGTCTGGGGATGGTAAGGGCTGGTCTTGATCTGCTTAATTCCCATGGTCTGACAATAAGCCTTCATGGTCTTTGAAATAAAATTTGACCCATTATCCGTTAATACCTCCTCTGGGATTCCTACTCGGGAGGTCATGTCCACCAGGCATTTCACAACAGTCTCAGAGGTTAAATTTTTCAGGGCATAAGCTTCGGGCCACTTTGAGGTGTAGTCCATAATGACCAATACATACCTGTTCCCTGCCTTAGTTCGTACAAGGGGACCAAATACGTCCATTGCAATCCTTTTGAAAGGCTCGGATATGATGGGTAAGGGATGGAGAGGGGCTTTGGACAACAGGGCTGGTCCACTCTTTTGGCAAATGGCACATGACGCACACATGAGGCTCACATCCTTGCTTATTCCTGGCCAATCCACTCTCTCACGTAGGGCTTTCAACGTTCTTTCCCTCCCAAAATGTCCGGCAATCGGTAAGTTATGGGCCATTCGTAGGGCCTTCACACGCATAACTTGGGGGAGTACAATTAGGGTCCTGCCTAGGGTCGAATAAGGTTGTCTTCTTAAGATACCCTTCTCCCAAAAGTAGGGACTATCTCTCACTCCCACTTTCTCTCTGATACTTTTTAAGGTTTGGTCATACTTTTGGGCCTTGCCCAACTCTTCCGCGGAGAGAACTCCATCCTCGTCAGTACAGGAGGTATCTACAACCTCATGAGTCTGGTCATCATCAGTACAGGAGGGCTCTACAACCTCGGAAGTCTGGTCACTCTCACTCTGGTCAGTCTGGTCACACCGCTGGGACGACGCAGGGATCACCTGTGGTTCCTCCTCGTCTACTGGCTCCAGTTCAACACTTTCAGCATCACTGTCCTCCTCCACTGTGGAGAAAGTTGACACGACAGCCCCGTCCAACTGCTGTTGCAGATGCTCTGCCTTGGTGAGAGCATCTCGTTGCCTTTGTTGTGCTCGGGTGGCTGTCATGCCTACTTCAGTGGTGGTGGTAGTAGATGGAGTGTCTGCCTTGTCCTCGTCCAAAACCTTCCTCAGATAGTGGCGGAAATGTGGAATATCCCTACCCATAAGCATGTCTTCGCTTAGGTGTTTGGAAACTCCTACGGCAATGTTCATTCTTTTTCCTTCCAGCTCCAGGGTCACGCTGGCAGCCGGGAACCATGTTCTGCGGTCCGAAGCAGTGTGGTAGGGGATGTTCCAACCAAGGTAGTCTCCCTTTTGTACACACTTTGGATGCACCAAAGACTTAGTACATCCCGTGTCTAGGAGTGCTCGAACAACTTGCCCGTTGATCTTCAGGGTTTTTGTCCACTCTGGCAGCTTGGTTTTCAGTCTTGGAACTACCATGCCACACTTTGCATGCTCTGTCTTTACCAGTGGTACCTTTGCTCGACAGTCTCGTTGGTAGTGCCCTAGTATTCCACAACGAAAGCACTCCACTGACTTGAGGTCCTTCGAGTAAGGAGGAGGTCCATCCTTTCCTCTGGCACTACCACTCCCTCTAGGCTCGTAGCCTTTCTCTCTTGGGTCAGGATTCCTTTCTCTGCCCAAGGATTTCGCAGGAGAACGAAACTGTTCCCGGTAGCTTCTTTCATTCCGCTCCACTCTAGGTCTCTGATTACCTAAGTGGCGAATGATTGCTTCGCACATCTCTTCGTACGACTGGGCATCTAGATTCCTCATCTGGATCTCGAGCCAATTGGGGAGCTTAGACAACACTAGCTCCATGAGCACAATTTCCTTTGTACTCATCCGGGGTTTGGAGTCCAGCCACTGATCGAATGTCTGGCGGTACTCCCTCAACCACTGATCTGGGTTGCTTGTGTTAAATCCCTGGTCAAAGAGTTTCCTCCTATGGGTCTCTGTAGAGATGTGATAGACCGAACATAGAGCGCTCTTTACCAGGCGATAATCTGTCTGTTGAACTGCTGGGAGGGCTGACACGGCTAGCAGTCCTGCCCCAGACAAGGAGCCTCTCAGGTGAATGGACCATTGTTCCCTGGGCCACTCACTCGCTGCTGCTGTAGCCTCAAACGTGTCCAGAAAGGCTGACATGTTGTCAGTTTTTTCGTCAAACTTTTGGAGAAGAAGCCTGGGTGGGGGTGGACGTGATGGAGTCCTTTCTCGAGCTCCTTGAACTTCTGCCATCATCCGTTCAAATCTATCTTGTTGATCTGTAATAGCTCTACGGTCCAGGTCTCTTTGTTCTGCCTGTTGTGCCTTCTCCTTTTCTCTGAGACTAGCTTCCTTCTCCAGGTGTTGGCGTTCTCTGTCTACACGGCTTTGCTCGATAGCCACCATCTGCTCTATGAAACGATCCATCGAGTCTTCTTCTAGAGGTACTGGAACTGTGGGGTGACTTCTTAGAGTTCTCAACCGCTTCTCGTGGGACATACAATTATCTCAACAACAAATCCCAGCAACCTTCAAAAGTTACGCCTGCCTGCGTTACTTTGAAATAAGAAAAAATCTTCGACCCCCTATGGACCTCCTCTGCTAGGAGTCCACCTCTCTGGTCAAACTTGGTAGGGGATACTTCGATCTTAAGAATCCCACCGCTGCCACCAATGTAAGAGTATACAACTTCCCCTGCTTCAACAAAAGGGGTGACGGCCAAAAGAAGTTGTACGCTCCACGACACCTAACCTTATCAACAGTCTCACTACTGTTGACCTCAGTCAAGCCACAAACAGTCAACTCTCCTAGTTGCTGTTTCCCTCCACACGATTTCTAAATAGCGCTTTGCTAATAGCTAAGTAGAATAGCAATTGAGATAGGCTGTTTTAATTGAAATAACACAAACTTCAAGCAGTTTACAATACAACTATACAACTCAAATAATATGCACAAGTTCAAACTAACAAGCACACATTCACTTTTAAGAATCACAGAATCGCCGTATCTAACACAAAACTCGCTAACATTGTCCTTTTCTAATTTACCGCTGTTCGTCTTGCTCTACGTCACAATCTTCACTTGGTGACCTTATTAGGTAATGTTCAGTGCTGCTTCAACGTCATCAATCCTGGTATCAACCAATCATCTGCCAGCCAATCATCTGCCAACAGGTCTGCTTCGTCAGTAACAGGAAACGGTGGTTTGTCTGAATGGCTTCTACCACTTCCGCTGGTTAGTTCAATAGCCCTATTCGTAACCTCCACATTCCTTGTACTTTGTTCTTCCTTTGGTTCAGCAGTCAGAGGGTGTATCTCTGACACAGGCCAACCAGCTTTGCAGAACTCTGTAACTTGTCTGCACACTAGGCCATACGATATGCCTCCAATCAATTTGAACACTTGCAGGTGAAGCTGGTGGGACAACAGTGTTGTTGAATACTTCGTTCCTTCTCTTGATGACAACTCTAGAGAGATCGTCAGCTGTGTGTACAGTAGTATCTTGCCTGGATCTTGGTGGTTTGTGTGGTTAATCTGGTTAATCTCTCTAAACCACAGACATAAATTTTGATGTTCATCAACAGAATCAGTGGTTTATGGGTCATTCAATTCGTGGTGAAAAGGAGCATCTGAGAGTGTAATTAGCAAACTTCTCTTAGGTCCATGTGGCTTCTTTTTCAATTTTAACATAATGCTTCTCCTTGTCGGTGATGATTCTTGATATATATACCACTGGTTTCCACAACACTTGCATGTTGTTCCAAGAGAACTTCCCCCAAACCAAATGATTGCATCAGCAGATATCTTGGTGCTGGCTCCTGAGAGAGAGCTAAGATTGTAAGTAACACAAGTTCCTCCTTCAAGAGAGAGAATGCACATTCTTGCTCGGGTCTCACCATACCAAAGCAGCATTCTTGGTACTCAGTATGCTTAGATCTGAGAACTTTAGGGAAAATTTTCCTAGCTGGTTCAATTTACCCATGAACCTATGCTAAGATGGACTTTGGAGTGTTCCATCCTGCTGATCGCTGCTGTCATGTCAGGGTAGACTCTGATGCCATGCTCATCTAATCAGGTGTCCTAGGAATTTCACAGATTTCTGACTGAAGACACTCATCTGAGTTAAACAACACACCTGTTTCCTCTAAGTGCTTCAGTGTTGCAAGGAGCTGAGAATCATGTTCAGCTTGATCAGCTCCCACAATTAGAACATCATCTATCAAATACAGGACTCCTGAAGGATCTGGTTCATCCTTTTCTAGTATAATTCTGGAGTGCTGGAAACCCAAAAAGGATTGTTGAAAGGGCTCACAAATGCAGTGAGCAGTTTTGTCCATCAGGACCCGCTATTAGCATCAAGTTTACTAAACATTTTTTGCCCCTTCTAACAGGCAATAATACCATCAACCTTTGGGGGATGAACTTCTCTTAAAACACTTTCATTAAGGGGTTTCAGATATATGCAGATCATTACAGCTCTGTTAAGGACTACAGCCATCCCTGCACACCAGGAGATAAGATGTGAAACTTTCTTTATCACAGCCATCACTTCTATACAACTAAGCTCCTCCTTAACTTTGGGACAGAGTGGTATAGGCACATTCAAAGTTATTTATTGGACTTAGGTAATTAGGAGAGGAGTAGAGCGTAAAGACTTGCATTGTCCTTTAACTTTATTGTGTACTCTCTTAAACTACCTAGCCCATTAATACCTTTGGGAAGCATTTCTTTATCACTTCCATTATATCTATTAGAAGCAGTGCCAGTATCCATCTTGAACTCCGTTTATTTTTCCTATCATACAGAGGCAGTTCATGCAGTGTTCCTGTCACAGAATCCAGAAAAGCTGAGTACATGCTGTTCACTTGCCGTGCACTGTTCTTGGAGAAGCATTTGGCACTGTTGTGACCACTTTTGTTGCTATGGTGAAAGGCATTTTTCTCCCCTTTGATGTTAAGCATTACCCAGTTTCTGGATCTACCACTAGCTCTTACTCTCCTTTAGGGCTGTGGGTCTTTGCAAGCACCTCTGGCTCTGTGCCTCTGCACTAACTCTTCTGGAGGGGGCTTTCTCTTTGGTCCTTGCTTGATCCTGCTTTTTAATAGCCTCTTTATGCCTGGCAAGTTAGATCAACATCTGTTGAATTAATTTTGGTCTCTGTACTCTGTAATGCCCACGACTAGTCTGTCCCTGAGAATTTCGTCCTTATGATCACCGTAGTTGCAATTCTCACAATACTGTAGAATTCTGTTATGCGTTTCTCTGCTGTCTCATTCCTGAGATGGTTCCTTTGATTGAACTTGACTCATTCGAAGATAACATTTCTTCAAACTTTGAACGATTCTTCAAATTTGGCTACAACTGCTGTGTAGCTAGCCCGATCCTCCACTGTTATATTATACTTCTTTCCCAAGATAGCACAGCAGTGTGCTGACCTGTCCGGGATTGGATTTCTCCAGTTAGTCCAGAGGCATCACAATATTGCCTATTCCATTTTAGCTATCCATCTGGAGACTTGAAATCAAATGGCTTGAGTGATTGCAGGTGAAGGGTGACCATATCCCATTTGTGACAACATGTGGACAGTTTGTTAACTACTACTGCTGCTGCTGGTTCTCAGCGACTGACAATAACTCAATTCTGACTTAATTGGCAAGTGCATGTACTAATTATAGTAATGATACAGGGCGTAAGTTACCAATCAATAATGTAGGTACGTGACTATTACTTGGTATTGTTGAAAGCCCGGCATGTTTTAAAGTATTTTGTTGAAAGTCCATGATGTTTTAAAGTACATGTTTATGGTGACGACTATTTACCAATTTATGGGTGTTTTGCTGAATATAAGTGCTCAATAGAGAAATGGACTAGTCATTGCAATGTATTACACACAGTTTAATCTTCTGGTTACAGAATGGATAGCTATTGTACACAAGTTATTTACACTGTTTAGTCTTCTGGTTACAGAATGGATATAGCTATTGTACACAAGTTATGAAAAATGCATAGTTTCATGATCTTAAATTTCATGGTTATTAACAGTTTTAGGCAGCCAGTTTATTGCCTTTGCAAAGGATTCAAGGCATGTTTGAAGTGCTTAGGTGTCTATGAAGCGGCCAAAGTGAGTTCTAGCTAGATGTAAACTTTTGTCCCCATTTAAAAAATAGCAGTCAAGTGAGTGTTACCACAATCACCAACATATATATGTATATATATATATATATATATGTATAACATATATATATATATGTATGTATATATTATATACACATGTTTTTTTATAATCAAAATAATTATGAAATTACTATTATAGCATTCTAAATCATCTGGGATAGTAAGTCTTTATGCCATCAGATACCTGATAGGTCATTTATCCCTCTTAATCCAGAAGGTTAGATCTGTATAAATTGTTTCCTGCCAATCATAGCTATGCCTATTTTAGGCATTCATGGTTTGTGGTTGTACAAAAAATTAACTGATGTCAGCTAGTTCTTTGTCAAGACAAGTTATAACACTCTGATGGGCAATAAGATGGAAGGTAAATTTGATCATTAGCTGTGTGCTTTTTATGAGAAAATGTTGTAGTAGTCAATAACAGCCAAAAAATTGGTTTGCCTTAGAAAACACTGTCATATCAAATCTTTGGCTGTGCAAGGCAAAATTAGAATAAGAAGTAGGTTATAAAATACTGCTATCTGTTGAACTTTGTATTATAGGTAGGAATTCACTGGATTGTGTCTGTGTCCATTCTGCTGTGTAACATCTCACAAGTTCAACTTCAATCATGCAACAGTAGAAGTGAGTGTAGACACTAGTATTTTATCTCCACCATGAGAAGTTAATGGTGAGGTGTGCAGGATAGGGGAGGTAGAATATAGTGTATGTGGTGGTATTAAGACCTTATAGATATGTTGGTAGTTTGCGATCATGAGCCAAGTGCACAGGGCTCTTGGTGGACATGATCTAGTTTGTCTGGTCATATTTCAATACTCACATAATAGCTTGGGTAGTTGACTTATAAGTATGTTGAACAGGGCCAGGTACATAGGATTATGGCTTAGAGAACAAATCATTCTAACTTCATTACATGCAGATTAGTTAGGAGCTGGTCTCAATGATTTATGTTGTTTCTGTATAAAACCCAATAACTTTTCTACTGCCTTCTATATAGAATGCTAACTCACACGTCTTGTTCTACAGTATATCTGTAATCTGTTATCATGCTTTGCTCTCGGCCTTTGTACTGCAGTGGACAAAAAAATCCACATTTTAGATTTTAGAATCGTCTTGAACTTCAGTGTTCACAGCTCATGGGACTCGGAATGGGACAATACTCGACCCAATTGTGCTGATAATGAGACTTCTCTCTGCAACGATAGGTTTTCTGAAATGAGTGAAATTACTCAAGACTGTTTGGCATACGCTTCCCAAGTAATAGTATTTATTTTTTCTCAATCTGAATTGGTCTGCATCACTACTCCCCAGTAATGTTCAGTAGCCACATTCAGGGATTTTTCTAGAAGAAAATGGTCAGAGAGGGCAATGGGTATATGATTTAAAGAAAGTGCTTGTCCATGTTAGCAATTTCTCGAAGGCTCTATCCAATGTGGTCATCCCCTGGTTCGTTTAGTCCTTTCCTAGAACACATACTCATATATCTTGTTCTATATATAATCAGAAATAATCATAATGTTCCTTGGCCTTTGTTCTCAATGATTTAGGGTATTTTACAATTTCTCATGCCACATTCTTCTGGATTTCTCTATGTAGTTTTGCAATGTTCAGTATTGAGAATACTAACTCTCACAGTCTGTACTAGTAATAGTTTAAGCAATTGGTATTGCAAGGACAAAAATATAAGTGACTGAGCTGTGTTCTTTTTTCAGTGAATATACGGAGAATTTACCTCTTACCTGTACCTTTCATGGGGACATTGGCTATATTTCCTGATGGAATTATGTGCTTACGACAAGAAGGCATGTTTATATATTGTGTAAGTCCTAATGTATTGACTGATGGCATTGCAGGACCAGAGCATCCTGATTTGTTCATGGATTCCGATATTCACCGATTATTATTCGTTGTGTGGATTAAAGAAAGTACCAGTCCATTTATTTCTATCATACCAACCAACACTGCAGCTACAATATCTGCTATTGACCTATATGTGTACAACTACCCAGCAAAGCAGTTTAGCCTACCTAATTTAGAACTGTATGGAACAAGTAATGCAAATGTTTTCACCCCACCTCCAGAATCAGCACTGGAATTTGACCTCCTTAATAATGCCTTGCTCTCACAAAATGACATTAATATTTTACGGAAGATCACCTTGCGACTGAGAATGCCTACGACTGTTACAGCTTTACTTCTCAGGTGGAATTTTACAGGAGTGTTTAATACGGAATTCTTTGGTATCAGTGAATTAATTTTACACTGTCAGGAAGAATATTATCCAGAATATTATACTCAGACAATTTCATTTCTTGCTCCTGAGATTGAAATGACCACGATTGTGCCAAAATCCAATTTCCTCAATACTAAATCACTCGCATTAACTTGCACTGTGGCAATGCAAGGTTCATTTGAGTGGCACTGGAGAAAGGGATCTGAAAATATTGTGGAATCACCCACAAATTTGTTGTTTACAGCTGATGGGTCTAGGACTAGTATCCTGAACATCAGTCAACTCAATTTTGCTGATGATGGGCTCTATATTTGTGAAGCTAGATTTTCTAGAGAGACTGATACATACTCAAGATTTTTTTTAATAAGCTTCCCACGTAAGCCATACCTTGTTGTTGTTATACAAATAGGTAATTATTCTTAATTCTTATGTAACTATTACAGAACTGATTGAAGGCTCACCTAGTATTAAAGCACACAAGGATAATGGATCAATCACTATCTCCTGTGAAGTTTATGGTTATTTCACCAAATCTATAATTGAACCGATATGGATGAAGAAGGATTGTGGCAGATATTTAATAAACAGTTCAAAGTATTCCATCACATCCCTTGTTGGACAGAATGAGCAGATTTTCTCTAATAGAGACACAGCATTGAGTTATATATCTTTATTGTCAATCATGAAGTTTAGTAATAATGATGTAGGAATGTATACATGCATCATAAATGGGCTGCAGTTCATTACTGAAATTTCTCTAATGGAAAACACTGCCAATGGACCCAAAGCAAATCTTGTCCCAACTGGCCAAACTATAACTTCACCCAACCGAAATTCCACTTCCAGTTTTACAGCAACATATGTTCCGGGTGCTGGAAAAGAAATATTTTTGATGGTGCCGTGTATTTTAGCTCTACTCTGTTACTGTTAATTAAACTAAGTCTCGTGGAGTTCATGTCAGGTATTTTAATTCTTAATTGTAAAAAAATCATTATTTTGAAAGTGACATTTGGGGAATACGCGAAGAAAAAGACCATGGAAGGAAGGGTTCTTGTAATTGATATTTGCGATTTGTAGCAAGATTAAAAAATTTAACTAGAAAGAGAGGCCTCAAGCTTATTTTTTGTCATAGTCATAGAATGTAAACTAAAAAAGCAAAAAAACAGAAACAGGCAAGAAATAAACTGGCATAGGTCAGGTCACTAGAGTAGCAACTTTAAAAAAACACCTCTGTATATGCTCTAAAGTAGAGAAAGAATGTTGATTTATACCAAAACCTCTGGGGCCATCATATGAACTCGAATGCAGCTATGAAGTCATCGGTAACATTACCATGTTGCATAATTTTGTTTTGTGAGGTATCATTGGCCACATACACATGTACATACCTACACAGAGTGACCTACAACATGGAGTGCTGTGCCATTTCTGGTGATGGTGGTGGATTGTACCAATTTTTAAAAAGACCTCTGAGACTAAAGTCTCAGTCCTTGATGTAGCAAGCTAGAGAAAAATGGTAACAAACAGGTGGATATTTTAATACTTTCAACAGTTAAGTAATATATTCTCAACAAATTCAAGAGGAAAACCATCCTATAACCTCCAATAACTATAGTATACTTTTTACTCATGAATAATTCACAATATATTATTATTTACTGAATTGCATAATATAATATAATTATATGGTTAAGAGAGTGGATCATTAAGAAAAGTTTCACAATTTTTAATATTTTTGAAGTTTAATAAGGCCCAAACCCCACCATTTAATTAAGTACAATGAAGCTATCGAAGTAAGTTTTAGCCTGATGCGAGTTTTTTCCCTTTCTGTACCTGAACTATATGTCAAAAACTAGGGAAGCATATATACCCCAATATCAAAAGCAACAGCACAATGATAAAAATTAATACATAAAGAAGAAATGTTACATTTACCATAGATCTCCTTGTTGTACAAAGTAGATCAGAAAAACAGTGAACTATAGACTAGCTAACCACATGCTTCTATAAATATCAGGGAGTGTGCTAATTTTCCATGGTCTTTAGTACACAAACCTCTATGTCTTTGTCATCATTTACCATGAACTATAAAGTTATAGTAATAGTAGTAATAATAATAATAGATTATTAGAGAAGAAAGTAAATAGCTACCTTTTATTTGATTGTTAAGTAGAATGGTCAAACCTCCAAATTCAACAGACTTTTGTTTTCCGTTCACTCAAATATTGTTCAGGTAAATTTTCCAACAAAATTTTCCAACAAAAGAAAGAGCTGACACCACCCATGCCGCCCAGGACATCACTTTTATCAGTAATTGACTCACCTGCTAATACTTCCCCCCATACTTACAATATGTCCATTCTCCTTGTCAAAAGGCTCCAAACAGTCCAAAAACTTACCCATTTCTAGATTCAGCACCAATCCATTTCTCTATTCAGAAAAGCAATTGAAAATCGGTAAAGATCATAAAACCATGTGCACACAATAAACGTGCTTCCTTGTGCATGTGCAATATGAGCCTTGAAGCTAAGCTGACCAAGCTGAAATGTCCCTAATGTCATCCACAATATAGCTTCACTTGCTGTTCTAAAGCTGCTGCTATATTTTGAAGCAACATTTGTCTACTAGTAAAGAAGTGAGCAGTCAGTGGCTATACAGAGAACCTTATAAAACATAAGTAAAAACAATCAATCATAGAACATTATTGCCTAAGAAATCAAGTAGTGTAAACCTCTCTGTTTTTTTCCTTTTAGCAAATGAACAGAGTTCACTTGTTTTTTAAGAATAATTTTATACTAAACTGCAATTGCTTGATTTCAGCCATCTTTAGGTATCTCTTTTCTAACATAGATAGTGGCAATAAATTTCCAGGAATATAGTAATAAGCAATCATGTTTACTCAAAATACAAAATTCTTGTATTTGTGGGATACAACTTCTTCAAGGAAACTTATACAAATTGATAAGAAAACGATTCTTGGAACAAAGAAAAAATATTGCAGAAGCAAAAGAATACGCACACAATGAATGTTGAGCAAAAAAAGGTAGCTCTTACATATTATCTACAATATGACCATAACCCAGAGAAGTTAAGGTACCTCTCATACAAGAAATACATCTGATCCATAGGCTAGTGCATGATAGTGTAGGCTATTGCATGACAGTGTAGGTTAGTGTGTGGTAGTATAGGCCAGTGCACTGCAGTGTAGGCTAGTGCATGGTAGTGCAGGGAAAAATAAGCTGACAGTTGAGTTTATACCCAGTTACAGTGCTCCAGAGAATAAAAAAATTGACAGGTATGTTTACTCTCAAGAGTGGTATTACAGTATAAAAAACAACATCATGACAGACTATAGAGCTAACACACGAATACAAATAAACATCAACAACAACAAAAGAATAGAAACAAGCACAAAACATGTTTTACTAAAAAAAAATTAAAAAAACTCTATTGGATTGAAAAGGAAGGAAACAAGAATAATAAATCCTCAAGTCCATGCCCACATAGACAACCATTTATCATAAAATAGTCATGCGGACTTCGATGACCCTTTACCAAAACAAGTAAACCAAATATACAAATTTTAAAGCTGTGTATATTTGTGTACATGACTTAAATGGTAGAGTCATCTAATTAGGTGTGGTTTGAACGACTATTTTGTGTTGTTATATTCTTGTTCCCTTCCTTTTTTGACTAGTCAATCCAATACAAATTACTGACATTTTTGGTACTTGTATGTACAGTGGATCCTCACTTATTAAGCGGACAATCTCCATCCCTGGACAAATGAAAAAGTACTAATGATTTTAGCAGGCATCTAATAGAAGACAAACCATGAGAAGCAACTACATCTGTGCTCCGGACAGCAGACACCACATGAAGTACGGTGGCAAGTTTCAATGAAAATCATTTCAAAATATAGCGGATATACTGTTACCGGTATTTATTTATCTGCTGTAGATTGCCAAGATGAACAATGTTGAATGTCTTCGCACATGTCTCTCAAATATCTGATACAATATATAAGTATATGTTCTGGCCATAACCATGACATGGATGTCTTATCCTGGTAGAATATCGTCTGTCACATTGTGGATGAACTGGATTCACTGGTAACACATTCTGTTGTGGTATATCTTGTGAGGGGACGTTATTTTAGTCATCATCTTCCAAAGTCATCATCATCATCTGGAATATCTGGTCCTAAAGCCTGCGAGTCGATCTTCTTGAACTGCGATACATTTTGAGCGACATATTTTCCATTCCTGATAGCTGTGATCATTGTCCCTTTTTGTCTTACTATTTGGAAAGGTGATTGGTTGACCTTTGTGGTAAACTTGTTCTTCTTTCTTTGATGGAGGAGAACTGTTTCACTAACTTTGAGATCTGAAACTTTCACTCATACCCTATAGTGCGCATACTTCATTTTATCTTTAGCTTGTTTGATCTTAGACTTTGTTTCCAAAAAATCATCATCAATTTTCCAATTGGGGGAGTTGGTTTTTATCTTTCTATTGAGCAGACCTCAGATGGGGGAATTCCAGTTGTACAATGTGGAATTGCTCGGTAATTCAACATAAATCTATATGGATCCTTTTTCCAATCTCTTGCTTCAGAATGGGATGAGTGAATGGCCTTCATGAGTGGTTTCATAAAGTTCTCAGCTTGCTTGTGGCCACAATGGAGTAATTTTATGGTGAGATTTTCTATTCTTTTGCATGTAGGATTTAAACTCATCTAAAAAAAATGAGGACCAATGTCACTTTTGAGAATCCTCGGAATTCCGTGTGTGGCAAAAATTCGATCTAGCTTGGGAAATTATTCCTTTAGCTGCTGTAGAGTGGACTATTTCTGCTTCCGGAAAACGTGAGTAGGTATCAATAACAACATGTAGATACTCTCCAGTTGGGAATGGAAATCGACATGTACAGTGTGCCCTAGTTCTGGAGGTAAAATTGACATCTGGAATAGTTCTGGATGATAATTTGCCTGACAAATATACGGTTGTCAATCAGTTGTTTTGTCCATTCCGGAAACCATACATTTTCTTTCTTTGTCTTAACAATTCCTTGGTGACTTTCATGAACTAACACCATCGCTCTCTTTTGTAGCAACGATGGTACCACATGCGATTTCCACAGAGAATCACACTTCTGTCACTATTTACAGTGTGCTCAGTTTTTAACTCTTCTGGTCATCCCACAAATCCATAGCAACATGTTTGATCGGCTATGGTTGCTTGCTGTATCTCAGATAACCTCATAGCCCTAGACATGGCATGTGTGGAAAGGATATTGACAAATCCTCTGCCATGGTTTCTTGTTTCTTTGGTTCGCTTTCCATGCAGATGCCAGAAAAGGAAATCAGAAAGATTTTGGTTTATTTTGGCATGATAACTCGTATCTTTGCAACCTTGGATTCCACTGTTGAATTATTGCTGAAAAGTTTGGACTTGGTGTTACCAAAAATCATTTGCAGTCTGTGTAAAGAGTGAAATGCCATCGATATAAATACAGTTGGAGCCTTCTATAGCCTACACTATTGCCAATGCTTCTTTCTCAGTCTGTGAGAACCAACTTTCCACATCTGAAATGGATCCACTTACATAGGCTATCACTTTCCTGTGATTCTGTCGAGTAAAAAAAAAAGTATTGCCGATAAATCTACTGGTAATGCATCAGTAATCAGCTCTGATTTTTTCTGTTGATCAAGATATGCCATGACTGTGTCACTGGTCAATAGCTTCTCAAAAGCTTGATCATGGTCATTTGTCGAGGTGAATTGAATATCCTTTTTGGTCAGCTCATGGGTGGTTGTAAAATGTCACTGAAACTTGCCATTCCTAAAAGCTTCGAACTCCACTTGCTGGTGGGGATGACTTGGTATTTTGAATTGCTTGAACTTTCTTTGGATTCAGTAAGATTCCTTTGCTGGAAACCAAAAAATGTCAACGAAACATTGTTGAATTCAAACTTTTTTGTTCAGGGATAAACCAACGGTAGAGAATCTTTCAAACACTGCTTGAAGTGCCTTGCCATAGTCAGCTTGAGATTTCCCGAATACTATGACCATTGTGTTGATTGTTCCTGGTATGTTATGTATATATCTGTTCACCATTGATATTTTGGAGAATTTTACTTGCTGAGTTTGTTCCAAAGTTTAGTTGGGTATATCTTTGTAGTCCCTTGTGTGTATTAAATGTTGTTATGTATCTGCTCACTGGTGCTAAGGGTATTTGATGATATCCTTGTCACAGATCCAGTTTTGTGAAAACAGTTGCACCATTCTCATGTCGTGAATGAGATCCTCAATTGTTGGGCTTGGATGTCTCTCCCATTAATTGCCTTGTTTGCTCTTCTCATATCAACACACAAATGCACAGCACCATTGTTTTGGGGTATTATTACTAAAGAGGAGACCCATGGAGTT
This sequence comes from Cladorhizidae sp. MBARI D1340-BT2, assembly GCA_028752905.1. Classification (NCBI taxonomy): domain Eukaryota; kingdom Metazoa; phylum Porifera; class Demospongiae; order Poecilosclerida; family Cladorhizidae; species Cladorhizidae sp. MBARI D1340-BT2. The sequence continues at coordinate 43,500,942 of JAQNBH010000016.1, read as the reverse complement.
GGTCCATCCACTTTCTCAAAGATTCCTTGTTGTTCCAGGCTATTTGCTCTTTTGTCACTTGTTTTTTTCCATGTGTAAGAAATTTAGCATGTTCCTGGAGCTGCGGGAGGTACACTATCATATTTGTGGAGCTTGACTTCTGCATTCCTCAATTTTCCAGTACCTTAAACAATTTGGGATATGTTTGCACCAGTATGTCAGACTCTAGGAATGTCAGAGAAATGTTTGATTTTTATATCAAGAGACTAAGATTGCATGCTGTCTTGTAACTGAGCAAAGATCCAGGAACAGTTGATCGAACTGATTTCATATCTACTTGTATATTGAAGACAAACTGACCCACTACTGCAAGTTGCGAGTTTGTACCATATGCAAATATACTCTTTGTTGAGGGTTGTAAATCAAAAGTATGTATTTGGTTTACTTTGGCAAAAGTTCTTTCATCCATGATGTCATGGATGCTCCCAAATCAACGATGATACTGATTACAATTCCAGAGATAGGGATGACCTCTCTACAAATGGCAGAGTCAATTTTACCTATCTCACTGTATAGGATAGCCACCTTAAGAGAGTCAAAATTGTCATGGGCTACAAAATAAGTACAATTAATGAATGATTGTGCTTTATCCTATAGATATATATACTATCACTATACAACTGCATTATTGTTGTCATTGTTGTTGTTATTATTATTGCTAGCGGAAGTGCTCATCCTCCTGACACCCCACTTCCTATGCTTACCCTAATATACAAATACTTCATTGCTGATCCTGTATCTGCTTTAGTTTGCCTTTATGGCTCTTTTAAAGCTTTAGAGAGAGGAGGGACATGGCATGGCCAGAGGTCATGTCCTAAGGCTCAAATTGGGTCCAAAGCCTTGGGCTCCAATAATGTGCAATATATATGTGGGTAAGCCCAAACTCTCCAGTTTGGACACTGATCTAGATTAATTTATGATTTTATCCTTCAGCAACAATATTCAATAATTAGAAAACCAACGAGTAAATTGAGTGTAATCTACAATATCGCACTTCAGTGTCAAGTCAGTATTTGCCCTAGCAGTTATGGTTGCTTTGATGGCATGGCATGCCCAAGGAGCATGGTTTCAGGGCTCCAAACCTCCTTTTTGATATCAAGAGGTTTTCAATTATGTGTAATATATGTCGGTACGAGTTTGAGTCAGAATAAAGCAATGATATTGTTCTTGGTAAGTGATATAATAATGCACTGCCAGTCAAAAGTAACCCCACACTAAAATATAACTGAAGATTGCATAATGCCACCGCTCAAATACCTGTGAGTATTTAATAAGGACAATATAAACTTAAACTTTGGTGTAATAGTGAAAATAATATAAGATAGGAGGGATCGTAATATTTCCTTTTTCACTGTTAACTGAATTTTGTTTGTTGTCAAGTAGTAATTACTTTTCAAATTGCACAGGTTATTATTTTTATCTATGAATACTTTATGTATGAGCTTCAAGATCACTCGAGTACTTTAAACTTACAGACTATCGCTGTTGGGCTTACCTGTTTCTATCACTGTTTGGCTTACCTGCTTCTATCACTGTTGGGCTTACCTGCTTCTATCACTGTTGGGCTTACCTGCTTCTATCACTGTTTGGCTTACCTGCTTCTATCACTGTTGGGCTTACCTGCTTCTATCACTGTTAGGCTTACCTGCTTCTATCACTGTTGGGCTTATCACTGTTGGGCTTACCTGCTTCTATCACTGTTGGGCTCATCTGCTTCTATCACTGTTGGGCTTACCTGCTTCTATCACTGTTTGGCTTACCTGCTTCTATCACTGTTGGGTTTACCTGCTTCTATCACTGTTGGGATTACCTGCTTCTATCATTGTTGGGCTTACCTGCTTTACTGTTGGGCTTACCTGCTTCTATCACTGTTGGGCTTGCCTGCTTCTAACCCTGTTGGGCTTACCCACTGTTGGGCTTACCTGCTTCTATCACTGTTGGGCTTTCCTGTTTCTATCACTGATGGGCCTACCTGCTTCTATCACTGTTGGGCTTACCTGTTTCTATCATGTTGACCTTACCTGGTTCTATCACTGTTGGGCTTACCTGTTTCTATCATGTTGACCTTACCTGGTTCTATCACTGTTGGGCTTACCTGTTTCTATCACTGTTGACCTTACCTGCTTCTATCACTGTTGGGCTTACCTGCTTCTATCACTGTTGGGCTTACCTATTTCTATCACCGTTGACCTTACCTGCTTCTATCACTATTAGGCTTAGCTGCTTCTATCACTGATGGGCCTACCTGCTTCTATCACTGTTGGGCTTACCTGTTTCTATCATGTTGACCTTACCTGGTTCTATCACTGTTGGGCTTACCTGTTTCTATCACCGTTGACCTTACCTGGTTCTATCACTGTTGGGCTTACCTGCTTCTATCACTGTTGGGCTTACATATTTCTATCACTGTTGACCTTACCTGCTTCTATCACTGTTGCGCTTATGTTATATTTCAATTAGAGAAAACAATTACAATATCACAACAGTAACTTTAACACTCTGAATAATCAAATACAAGAGACTACAGTCAAAAAGGTTCAAACCAGACTATTCGTCCCTAAGACTATATACCATAATCTGACATGCTTATCTAACAATCAGTATCACTAAGACTACAGATAAATACATGATGTTATGACACTTAATTACTTATTACATGAATATGTACATGCCCATACAGGCTAGATATAATTATAATCAGTTATCTTATCTCTCTGACTGTTTCATCCATATAAGGTCAAGTTATCACAGCTTACCTGCTTCTATCACTGTTGGACTGTCGGGCTTACCTGCTTCTATCACTGTTGGGCTTACCTGCTTCTATCACTGTTGGGCTTACCTGCTTCTATCACTGTTGGGCTTACCTGCTTTTATCACTGTTGGGCTTACCTGCTTTTATCACTGTTGGGCTTACCTGCTTCTATCACTGTCGGGCTTACCTGCTTCTATCACTGTTGGGCTTACCTGCTTCTATCACTGTTGGGCTTACCTGCTTCTATCACTGTTGGGCATACCTTCTTCTAGTTCACCAGATGAATCTGAGACATTATGATTTTTTGTAATATTGCAACTTGTACTGTAGTAGTATCTATAATTGTGGCTTGAGGAGAGGCAACATAATTATAGAACAGGACCTGTGTCATGAAAGGACTGACTTGTGTATTATGATTATGTGTTAGTATCTATTGTTCACTCGATTGCATTGGGATAGTCTGCAGGATGAAATGGCTAGAGAAGTACCTGTAAGACACTTGGTTCTTCCAGACAATTTTGATGGAAGCAATGGATCTCACTGAGGACAATGGATTTACCACTTTGACAATGTTGCCACTATCAATGCCTTGAGTGAGAGGACAAGCTTAAGTGCTCAAGGTTAGGTTGATGGGGCAGGCACAGAGAGCATTCCAAAGATTGACAGAAGCCAAGTGAGCAACCTTCATGACAGTAACAGCTGCTCTGAAGGAGAGTTGAACTGGCTATTCGAAAGCATCGCTACCTGGCTGAAGGTCCCGAAGACAGTGGGAGCAATACCATCTTTGGATAAGCTGGTGGACATCCTCAAGGGGTTATCTGAGAGACTTGACGGACTGGAGTGAAGTCGAGGTCAGCCAGGGAGGCAGTTTTGCCAGGGTCCACAATTCGATCAAGGAACAGCTCCCCATCAGTGTGGCTGGGATAGGAACCCTCACAGGAAGGATATCACTTGCTACAACTGAAGGAGTGGCGACACCCATGTGTTAGTGTTACCCAGATTTGACACAACCACCAATGCAGCAGCCAATGACTGTGCCAGCAGCACCAGCAATTGTGAGACCCACACCCTATGCATAATTATGATACTCTAACACAGATATGTTACTAGTATCATGAACTGTAGTCTACATAAACACAGATATGTTAGCTAAATTAAATGAAGAAAATACTACACAGAGTCAGCCTGCATTCCAGCTCTGCCAGACAGACCTCGTGAGCAAACTAGTGTGCCTGTTCAAGCCCATAATTTAGTCCACATGCATGCAATCCTACTTTGTGCTCTAAAATTTTGTGGTTCAGGTACATATTAGGTCAGTTGCATGAAAAAGAGCAGGGTTCCTAATATTTTGGCTCTGTGAAATATCTAAAAATTATTTTGCTATATTAGATTATTTCAAAATGGGAGCCGGCAAAAACACACATATATCCCAGCTAAAACACATATTGACAACTTCTTGGCATACCAGACTGTGGTTTCTGCAGATTTTAGCTCCAAAAACACTTGAGCTTGCCTGGACTCCATAACTAAGGTAGTAAACCAGCAGCCCCTCAAACATTAAAAATCCTGAAATGTCTTTAAGATCCACTTCTTGGTTTCCTCCATATATAACTTACGTACCATAGGTCCAGGTCCATTCATAATTTTATCACCAGAAGACTGCAGATGCTGACAAATTGCTTCGATTTATTTTCACTTATAGTGAGTTGGACAGAAAACTTGATATTGCTGCAAATTGCATATGTATGAAAGATGTATGCATGTATGCTATTCACCATACGTTCGTTCACTGGTAAAAAGTAGGAATGGGACAATGTCTTAAACACTTACAGGATTACTAATTTGGGTTTAGTACTTGAAAACAATTTGGCTCTGGCTGCACCTGGCAAGTGAATGGCGCAGCTTATGTAGAAAACAGCTAATGTGGTTCAATACTCAGTGGATTTACTTTGGAAGTCACAGGTATGAATATGCTTATATTGAATTGTTATCTGAAATCTTAACAAAAATAGCCATATATATATATTGTGGTAAAATGAATAGATTTTCATTTCACAAGGAATCTTTCCCAAAATAACAAGGATGCCTCTGCACATACTATGCTGACCCAGTAGTTTGTCATGAATGCTCAGTTTGGTTTTATTATTCTGGAAATGATGATAACTGCATCCGGCACTGGCTGAAGAGAAGTGTGAGTGTGTGTGTGCATGCATGCATGTGTGTCTCTCTCTCTGTGTAAACCAATCTTTGGATCTTTAATAGTCTTAATGTATAGGCTTGAGAGGAGAGATGGGTTTACTGCCATACTCTAGCAAGGTAATCTAGTTAGCTTTGAAAATTATTTGTTTTCAAAATAATCATAACTGTGGTTTAGACTTACTTGCTAGCTAGTGCTTGACATTATCTACTATCGAGAAACTTTCTTTGGCTCAAGTAAACCTTCTACACTCCATCTTCCCACGTTTCATCTGTCCATGTTTCTACAAGGGAAGGATCACCATAAAAGTATGCCATAAACTGAAGCCTTGAAGATTGCCTTTGAGCTTCAAAGGATAACAAAGGATTAAAATATTTTTTTAATGCGGTAAACATAGTACAAGACATGTGCATGGTATGTTTTAAGGATGAAGAATGCTCAGAGGAAGGCTCAAGTTGGATTGGATGTGAAGGGTCTTGTGGGGGATGGTTTCACCAAAGATGTGTTGGCATATCTGAGGAGGATATTAAGAGTTTAGGTGAGAAAAAATGGGTTTATAGTCAGTGTTTTGGGAGTTTGGATGGAACAAGTGCTCTTTCTCATGCATTTTTCCAGTTCTTCTTATCTCCACACTTCACAACTAGCATTTCTTTTCCTTTACTTTCAACACAAACTTCTCCCTTTCCCACACTTGTTTGTGTAAGTAAAGGAAAAGAAATGCTAGTTGTGAAGTGTGGAGATAAGAAGAACTGGAAAAACGCACGAGAAAGAGCAATGTAGTATAGTAAGATGTTTCAGTGATAAGGTTATGTTAAGGACAGGATTTAATAGAGAAAGTTAAGGAAGAGCATTGGAATAAGAGAGATGGTGGTGAGTTAGTAGATACTAATGCCACCAACACTGTACATGTATTGACGAGGGATGTGTTAAAGAAGTTGGAACATAGAGAGAGTGGTGATGTGTGGATTAATTTCAAATTAATGGAAACGCATCAAATAGGTGATGTGCTGGCTAATGTTCTGTTGAGGGTGGAACAATTGAAAAAACAAGCAGAGCATAAACATAAGTTTTTGGGAGGAAGTTAAAACAATTGATGACATAGGTTAATAAAGGTGCTAAAGAAACAATGGTAGAAACTCTCGTACAGACCAAGATAAATGATGGGGGAAGTTGGGAGGACAAAGTTGCTGTTAAAGGGGATATAGAGCAGATGGTCATCAGAAGTTCTGTGTGAAGAAGGAGGGAACAGGAAGCTCATCCAACCATTGAGTGTGCCTATGACAAAAAAGTCACAAGGGAAAAAATGTCAGGGTGCCATGAATGAGCTGGTGGGGAGGCCATTTATCTATAAAAAGAAAGAACGGTACAAGAGATGGAAAGAGCCATGGAGGAATGTAGTTGTCGACTCAGTGTGGGCGGTGGACTGTGAGAACAGGGATCAATAGGTGAGGGGGTTCCAGTGGATCAAACGATGGGGGAAGATACGCAAGGGGATGAATCGAAATGGAGAAGAGAGGAGGAAGGATCGACAATGAGGGAGAGAAGTGGTGGGGGTAATCCAGGCACCCAGAAAGGAGAGCAACTGTAAGGATGAACACCAATTTTGGTGTAGCCTATGTAACTAAAATTAAATGAAGCGGATTACTGTGTGAAGTGTGTTGGATATTGGAGCAGGAAGAACAAGGAGAAATGAAATGGAATGTGCAATGGATATCGTGACTATAAAATGATCTCAGAGGAAAGCTATGATTGGATGTTTGATGCGAGAGTAGGAAGGTGATAGAATAATGGTGAGTCAAGTGCATTACAGAGAAGGACAACTCTGTTATAATAAAAATGGGAAGTAAAGTCATAGGATAAGCTTCGTAGCTCATCTCTGCACTTTTTCAAGACACTAGATGTCCTTCATCAGATGTGGTCTCCACAACTGTGAAGAGTAAGATAATCTGCTACGAACTAGAGAAAAATAAAGGTTCACTCTCAGGATCTTGCTTTTTGAGAAGATTTTTCTTCTGATTAGATGGAGTGACCAATTGGCAGACTGTTGATGTGATTAGACTAGATAAAATTGCTGTTTAACAGTGATCTCCAGGTCTCTGTACTCCTCTGCACATATGATGGGTTGTCTGTTGATGAAGTAGGTAGTTGGGTTTGAGTAGATAAAGTAAATTGCATTGCAGCATATTTGGTTGGAGTTGACCATGTTGAGCACCACAAAGACAAGGCACCCAGGTCTTGCTGCAAATGAATTTATGTGTTTTATTAAATCTCTTATAGTATTTTGTATCACCAGCGAATAAATAAATTGAGCAAACTGGCATAGAACTGGATATCATTTATATAAATTAAAATGCCCAAGAACACTTACCTGTGGAATGTCTGATTTCACTGGAAGTAGATCAGATGAAGCTTATTCAACCGACACAAAGTGTGTATGACCCATGAGATAAGCCCTTAACTAGCACCACAGGGGGTCCAGTTATACCAACTAGCCAAAGCTTATAAAGTAGTTCAGGATGAGGAATGCTTTTTTGAAGTCCAGGTAAACAGTACCAGGTAAACAGCACCACATGGTTCCCTGTTCTCAATTGCTTTCATGATCACAGAAATGGGGGGGGGGGCAGTAACCGGGTTACACATGAACGATTTTCAAAAAGCCTTGTTGATTATTAGATAAGTGGGGCCAAATAAATCAATAATTTTGGAGTAAATAACAGACTCAAAGACTTTCGATATGAGACATAGCAGGGTAGCAGGGAAATAGGTCGGTAGTTGTGTACTGTTGGGTGATGACCACTTTTAGGATAGGAAACTTTTTGTGAATCTTCAACTTGTCTGGGATTGTACACATGAAATGCAGGATGTAAGGAAATGAATGATGGGAGTCAGCAATGAGTGGACACATAGTTTCTGATGAGAAGGCTGACATTATTGTCAATTCCAGGAGCCTTATTAGTTTCAAGGGTCTCAAGAGTATCAGTTTCATTGATGGATATGTGGCGTGATTTGCCAGTGGGGGATGGAGGGTCTTCCAGAGAAGGGAAAACAAGATCACTGTTGGTAAAATCAGAGTAAAGAACAAGTCGAAGAGTCTGGCCTTTTTGAGTAGATATTTGACCACAGCAGATTCATGAATATAATAAGGTACAATGAGCACTTTGGATGTGATATAATTTACTTGAGTTAGAGTGGAAGGCAGACACTAGGTTACTTGTTTAGCTGATTGTATCAATCGCTGAAGACTTGACTTGATAAAAAGTAGCTTGACTCTTGATGTATGGTGGGTTTACATTATTGATGGACGACGAAGGATGCTAACCTTATTCAGTAGATGTCTGACTTCTGAATTTAACCATCGAGGGGAAGAAGTAATTTTAGCAACAGGAACAATCTTGTGGCATACACTTACTCTTAAGAGGGACCAAATTTGTTGATCAAGATCAGAACACAGTGGTCAAGGTTGACATGCAAGAGGTGATCTTGTAAACCAACTAAGTTAGCTTTAGTCGAGTATTAGAGGGGGGAGGAGGGTGTGGCAGGGGTGTGGTGACTACATCAAACAAAATTAAACAGTGATCAAATTTGTCACTGCCGGTAGATGAATAGATGGAGGTAATAGTGATTTTGCTTGGACAGATTAGATCAAAAATGTTTCCCATTCTGTGTGTGTGGCCATTTAAAGTTGGACTAAGTTGTGAGTGAATATGAAAATAGTGGAAGAGGAAGTGGATTGCATAAGGTTGACTAATTAGCATTTGCCACCAAGTAAGATGGTGTGTTGAAGAACTGGATAGGGAAAATATTGCATCAAAAGTATCTAAACAGCAGGAAACAGGACTAGAAGGTGGGATATACACACAGCAAATGAAAGTATTAGTGGGTAATGCAAGGTTAATTATTATTAGCTCTGCACATGTATTTACTGAAACATGTTGAGAAGAGATGCGATAAGATACAGCAACCAAACACCACTACCTCTGCCATCCCTGGTATGCCGATAAATAATGAAAGGAGTTTTCCATCAAATATGTAATATGTATTTTGTTAGCTATGTTTCAGTGACTGAAAATATAACAAGATGTTTGGCATAGGTGTGATTGGAAGAAATACAGTTCACTACATTAATTGCATAGGACAAAGTGGAAAAATTGGTAATCGTCAAGTAGTTATTTACTGGATGAGTTGGAGGGAGAGATTTGGTTGACATCAGCATGAATGCGGGTGTCTGCAGATTGCTCCAAGGTGGTAGCCACATCGTGTGAAGAAAAGTTGTTAGTTGGGGTATTAAGTGCTGGGGGTTTATCGAAAGTGACTGAAATGGTTGCTTCAGAAACATTATTCAACACTGAGGTGGGGTTAGAGGTGGTTTCATTGACATGATTATCATCAAGGAGTGAGCATAATTGGAAGGTAAACTTAACAACTACACCATACCTTTTGTTGACCACAATGAAGCTTCTTTTTTTTTAGTACCTTGATCATAATACAATCTTTACCTGATGATATTAGATGCTATCGTGGGGAAATTCAATGTTTCTCTTCTCTGGAGAGCCGGTCAGGCTTGATCAAAAGATGAGGAAGCTGGGACAATCTTGTCCTGTTAGCAAAAATAGTGAGAACATTGGTGGGTCTATTCATGTTACAAGAATGGGTCGGCAGTCTGTTGAGTACTTTCCTATTCTAACACAATAAATGACAGAGCTCTGGAATCAATGGAAGTATCATAGATTACGGATGTGGCAGCTTCAATGCCTTTTGCAGAGTCAGTGGGTATGTGGTGTAGTTCCTTTTGGGTTCTCTTCATGCATAAAATACCATGTTGCTCTTTCAGTCCAACCTAGTGTGTTGCAGAGTTGGATGGAACAGTTTATTCTATTATAACAACCTTAAATCAACTAGAAATTGTATTCTCTCGATGTTTTGACTAGATGCTCTAGTCTTCATCAGTTTGAAACATTGAGAGAATGCTGATGAAGGCTAGAGCATCTAGTCAAAATATCGAGAGAATACACTTTCAAGTTGATTATTAGAAGGTTGTTGAAATGTTATTATGTCAACTGAGAGTTCATTGAAAGTTTATTCTAGTTGGCAAGCGAAGCATGCATATTGCACTTCTGTGCAAAAATCTACAAAGTTCTGTCCATTTGTAATAATGTTCTGCAGGAGTAAGTTATAGCAATATTTACAAGTCGTTTTATCTTAGTTTCCATTGTTACATTTGTTGTTGGTTTTTAAAGCCAGTAATTCCTATTGAGGCAGATGATGAAAGGGCACTAGAAGAAACTGAAGGCTCCGATGATACTAGCCCAACAAGTATCATTGCATTGAGAGCTTTTCTTTGACTTCCTGAATGAATGATTGCCCTCACTTCCAATGAAGAAGAAGGCTGAGACTGATGCCAAACACAACAGCCTTTGCTGTCTGAAGTAGAATTGGAGTGTGTGAACACACTGATGTGGCTGGTCCATGTGTGCTGCTCCATCTTCTGACAGTGGGTTATCAGAAGTACTAGATGGAAGAGTTCTATGACCAGTTCCTGCAGTGCAGTGGATGCTAGCATGATGCCTCTCACAGCATTTGTTGCAGTAAGTGGTTGACGGACAACTCCTGCTAAATGTGCCCTCATCAGGGGTACACAAAGCAGTATCCTGCACAAAGTGCTTGCTGCCGTGACTCTGGGCTGGCAACTCTCTAACAGTTGGAGGGATGAGGATGATTGCAGAACAGACAATTCACCTGTGCAGAAGCTCTGGTCATCAATAACACTGCAGAATGCTCCCTGGCCTCCACTTCTCTCTCAATTATCCTTATCATCAAATGCAAGGCACAATATCCTTTCAACAATTCTCTGCTTGGCGATCAAGCATAGCTCAATGGGTTGCCTACTCATCAGGATAGACAACAAAGATCCACCATAGCTGTCTGATGGAACTCCAAGTACTCTCAGCTCTCTCGCATTTGACTCCACTATGTTGAAAGGGTGTCTAAGATCCTTCAAATAGTGCTGTGACACTACTTCGAGGTTCAGTAGAGATTCATGTGTCGGTTAGTAATCAGTTGCTTGTTCCCGAATCTCCTGTCACTGCTTCTTCATAATTTGCTGCTGCCAGTGTTAGACCAGATCCCAGCAACTATGTCCATCATCTTTTCCTGTCAGCTTAGTAACCATTCTCTTCTAACTGTAGAGAATATTTAATACTCTTTTGTATGACCCATTCATTTTTTTTAATGTGTGAATGTACAGTGAATACATACATAGATATGTCCTGCACAGGAATACCAAGTTTTCATCCAGCTCTCCACTGAGGGCTTGCTTAACTAGCTAAATTAATGAGTATTACACCAAACAATTGAAACCTCTTAACCCTAGGAAAGTTTGGGCTCCTGTTTTGGCTTGCCATGTTTTCCTGGCCATACTGTGCTCCCAAAGTTTAAAACATGGCCAAACTTTGGGAGATACAGGGCTAGCTCTGAAATGCAACTTTAAAATCTGGGAGGGAGGGTGGGAGGGGAATGGTCACCTCAAAAGGCCTGCCCGTAAGGTGCATAATATCGAACGATGTTGCCAAAAGATAAAACAATTATGTCAATATATATCCCGACAGGTATACCGACATAATTATGTTACACATAATTAGAAACCTCTTGACATCAAGAAGGTTTTGAACCTGGTTTGGGTCCCTTAAACCATGCTCCTTTGGGCATGCCATGCCATCAAAGCAACTGTTACTGCTAGGGCAGACACAGACGCGGCACTGAAGTGCGATATTGTAGATTACACTCGATTTACTCGTGGATAGTTTTCTAATTATTGCTGAAGGATAAAATTATAAATAAGTGTCCAAACTGGAGAGTTTGGGCTTACCCACATAATTATGTATTGCACAGGAGCCCAGAAATGCTTTGGACCCAATTTGACCCTTAGGACATGACCTCTGGCCATGCCATGTCCCTCCCCTCTCTAAAGCTTTAAAAGAGCCATAAAGGCAGATACAGGATCAGCAATGAAGTACAGTTTGTATATTAGGGTAAGCATAGGAAGTGGGGTGTCAGAAGAATGAGCACTTCTGCTAGCAATAATAATAACAACAACAATGACAACAATAATGCAGTTTTATAGTGATAGTATATATATCTATAGGATAAAGCACAATCATTCATTAATTGTACTTATTTTGTAGCCCATGACAATTTTGACACTCTTAAGGTGGCTGTCCTATATAGTGAGGGAAACCTCCAAGATAGGGATGGTTAGGTAAAATTGACTCTGCTATTTGTAGAGAGGTCATCCCTATCTCGAGGTATATATTTATTTTCATTGTGTGCATGTAAAAAATATTTGATTCATTCTATATAAATATCATTTATGATGTTGGTACTATATAGCATTATATTTAATCTTGTAGAGTTGTCTGCTTTGATATTTTAGTTTCAAAATAGTCATGGTAACAATTGCTGACTCAAAGTTTCTTCCACATATACCCATTTTGTGAGTCTTGAGAAAAATCTGAGAAGCTGTCCTAGTAAATACATAATTTGTATAATCACTAGTCACTATACCTAAAGCCTTATTGAACTAGTTATCTGGGCATGTCCTTATCTAGTAGACTATTTAGTAAAACAAAGGTTACTTATCTACTCTCGAGGGTTGCCTTATATCTAGCTCTGCTACTGGATACCTGTACTAGAACAAGAACAAACAGAGCTTAAAATGTACTAGAGCTTAGGTTAGCAGTAGTTACATTTATTACTCACGTTGATTACATCATCCACAATATTTGAATCTATTGCATCATTTTGTATTGTATCAGATATTGGAGAGACACATGTGCAAAGAGATTGATTTGACAGACAAAGAAAATTAGCCACCATTGATCTGATTCTTCGACATCTTCCATCTCAGCAATCTATAGCAGATAATTAAAGAATAGTATAACTGGCGATGAAGATTTCGAACTATGGCAGTAGCGTAGGAATTGACTTGTCACCCCAACCACACTTTGACCCCATCAATAATCCTCCATCACTTAGCCAGAGATGGAAAAGTTGGAAACGATCGATTTGTATATAAATATAGATGATGACAAGTAAAAGAAGGCAATATTGCTCAGCCAGGCAGGTCAGGCTATACAAGAGTTGACGACCCCAGAAACAAGAGATAATTTTGCCCCAGCAAATGGAAAAGCTTGACAACTATTTCACACTCAAGAAATGCCTACGAGATTTTCCATTCGAAAAGCCATACAACAACCTTGAAAGAGGCTGGATCAGTTTGCTACTAGACTGAGAATGCTAGCATCTACTTGTGAGTTCACAGACCTTGAAAAAGAGTTGAAGTCAACTATTATCCAGAACTTTCAGTCAAAATGTGAGAAGAGTGGCACTTCATGAGGACCTATCATTAGAGGCTCTACTTACCAAAGCAAGAGCACAAGAAGTGAGTGAGAAGCAAGCAAAAGGAATCGAACAGACAACACATTCACATCAGAAGCAGTAAATTTTCTTCAGGATAAGAAAAAACTCAAGAAATGGCAACCACCATGGACAAAAAACAGGTCAGACTGCATGTGGTTTTTGTGGCCCCATACAGATAGTCTGTGTCCCGCAAAAGTGCCATTTTGCGTAATTAAGTATGCTGCTCAAAGCAGGACAGACCACTAGGTCAAAATGGAGCATGTGAATTGAAATTAAGAGACAAGCAAAGCCAGAATCGCATTGTCATCAAGTATTATCAGAGCCATACTTAAAGAGTAATGGTATATAGCAGTGATGAATGTACTACTCTAGGAGACACCTCTGCAGCACAGCACTCAAAATAAATGTGAAAATCAATGGAATTGTAATCAGTATCATCGTTAATATGGGAGCATCCATTGACATCATGGATGAAAGAATTTTTGCCAAAGTAAACCAAATACAGTAGGATGTCAGTTATCCGGACAGGTTGGGACCGGAAGGTGTCCGGATAACTGAAATTTCTGGATAACTGAAGTCACTTGTTGTACACAAATGTGTACACGAATATAATGTTAAAAGAGTGAATGTACACATGTATAATGTGCATTAGTCATGTTTACAGTGCATGTAATCACTGATTTTTGTCTGTTTTTGTGTTTCATATCTCTTCTTCACTACTTCCATGAAAAGGCCATTAATTAGCACTGTAGCATTCATGGGTACATGAGGTTGCTGTTCCAGGTACAGCAGGACAGTTTCAAATGCCTGGCAAGCCTGTGCATGTGAAACAGTGGGAGCAGTAGTCTGTTAAATTCTGCAGCTACACTAGAAAAGCTTCTCCCATTCTTAATGTAGTCACATATTTTTAGCTTATCTTCAATATTCAAAACAACTCTCTTTCTTTTCTTCCCAGCATCCATAGCTTACCTAGCAAGAAATGAGCAGCTGCATCTCAGCACATGCAGATCATGTGTTGATTAGTACCCTAATGTGATGATTGTTGCTTGGGACCAAAGTACATGTACACTGTACTGTACATGTACAGTGTATGTACATGTACACCTGTTCTGGTTAACTGAAGTTTCCGGATAACTGGAGTCCGGATAACTGACATCCTACTGTACATACTTTTGATTTACAACCCTCAACAAACAGTATATTTGCATATGTCTTTAACATACAAGTAGATTTGAAATCAGTTCGATCAACTGTTCCTGGATCTTTGCTCAGTTACAAGACAGCATGCAATCTTAGTCTCTTAATGTAAAAATCAAACATTTCTCTGACATTCCTAGAGTCTGTGACATACTGGTGCAAACATATCCCAAATTGTTTAAGGTACTGGAAAATTGAGGAATGCAGAAGTCAAGCTCCACAAATATGATAGTGTACCTCCTGCAGCTCCAGGAACATGCTAAATTTCTTACACATGGAAAAAAACAAGTGACAAAAGAGCAAATAGCCTGGAACAACAAGGAATCTTTGAGAAAGTGGATGGACCAACTCCATGGGTCTCCCCTTTAGTCATAATACCCAAAAACAATGGTGCTGTGCATTTGTGTGTTGATATGAGAAGAGCAAACAAAGGCAATTAATGGGAGAGACATCCAAGCCCAACAATTGAGGATCTCATTCACGACATGAATGGTGCAACTGTTTTCACAAAACTGGATCTGTGACAAGGATATCATCAAATACCCTTAGCACCAGTGAGCAGATACATAACAACATTTAATACACACAAGGGACTACAAAGATATACCCAACTAAACTTTGGAACAAACTCAGCAAGTACAATTCTCCAAAATATCATCGGTGAACAGATATATACATAACATACCAGGAACAATCAACATTAGTGACAATGGTCATAGTATTCGGGAAATCTCAAGCTGACTATGGCAAGGCACTTCAAGCAGTGTTTGAAAGATTCTCTACCGTTGGTTTATCCCTGAACAAAAAAGTTTGAATTCAACAATATTTCGTTGACATTTTTTGGTTTCCAGCAAAGGAATCTTACTGAATCCAAAGAAAGTTCAAGCAATTCAAAATACCAAGTCATCCACACTAGCAAGTGGAGTTCGAAGCTTTTAGGAATGGCAAGTTTCAGTGACATTTTACAACCACCCATGAGCTGACCAAAAAGGATATTCAATTCACCTCGACAAATGACCATGATCAAGCTTTTGAGAAGCTATTGACCAGTGACACAGTCATGGCATATTTTGATCAACAGAAAAAATCAGAGCTGATTACTGATGCATTACCAGTGGGTTTATCGGCAATACTATTTTTTTTTACTCGATGACAGAATCACAGGAAAGTGATAGCCTATGTAAGTGGATCCATTTCAGATGTGGAAAGTTGGTTCTCACAGACTGAGAAAGAAGCATTGGCAATAGTGTAGGCTATAGAAGGCTCCAACTGTATTTATATCGATGGCATTTCACTCTTTACACAGACTGCAAATGATTTTTGGTAACACCAAGTCCAAACTTTTCAGCAATAATTCAACAGTGGAATCCAAGGTTGCAAAGATACGAGTTATCAAAAATAAACCAAAATCTTTCTGATTTCCTTTTCTGGCATCTGCATGGAAAGCGAACAAAAGAAACAAGAAACCATGGCAGAGGATTTGTCAATATCCGTTCCACACATGCCATGTCTAGGGCTATGAGGTTATCTGAGATACAGCAAGTAACTATAGCCGATCAAACATGTTGCTATGGATTTGTGGGATGACCAGAAGAGTTAAAAACTGAGCACACTGTAAATAGTGACAGAAGTGTGATTCTCTGTGGAAATCGCATGTGGTACCATCGTTGCTACAAAAGAGAGCGATGGTGTTAGTTCATGAAAGTCACCAAGGAATTGTTAAGACAAAGAAAGAAAATGTATGGTTTCCGGAATGGACAAAACAACTGATTGACAACCGTATATTTGTCAGGCAAATGATCATCCAGAACTATTCCAGATGTCAATTTTACCTCCAGAACCAGGGCACACTGTACATGTCGATTTCCATTCCCAACTGGAGAGTATCTACATGTTGTTATTGATACCTACTCATGTTTTCCGGAAGCAGAAATAGTCCACTCTACAGCAGCTAAAGGAATAATTTCCCAAGCTAGATGCCACACACGGAATTCCGAGGATTCTCAAAAGTGACATTGGTCCTAATTTTTTTAGATGAGTTTAAATCCTACATGCAAAAGAATAGAAAATCTCACCATAAAATTACGCCACAAGCAAGCTGAGAACTTTATGAAACCACTCATGAAGGCCATTCACTCATCCCATTCTGTAGCAACAGATTGGAAAAAGGATCCATATAGATTTATGTTGAATTGCCGAGCAATTCCACATTGTACAACTGGAATTCCCCCATCTGAGGTCTGCTCAATAGAAAGATAAAAACCAACTCCCCCAATTGGAAATTGATGATGATTTTTTGGAAACAAAGTCTAAGATCAAACAAGCTAAAGATAAAATGAAGTATGCACACTATAGGGTATGAGTGAAAGTTTCAGATCTCAAAGTTAGTGAAACAGTTCTCCTCCATCAAAGAAAGAAGAACAAGTTTACCACAAAGGTCAACCAATCGCCTTTCCAAATAGTAAGACAAAAAGGGACAATGATCACAGCTATCAGGAATGGAAAATATGTCGCTCAAAATGTATCGCAGTTCAAGAAGATCGACTCGCAGGCTTTAGGACCAGATATTTCAGATGATGATGATGACTTTGGAAGATGATGACTAAAATAACATCCCCTCACAAGATATACCACAACAGAATGTGTTACCAGTGAATCCAGTTCATCCACAATGTGACAGACGATATTCTACCAGGATAAGACATCCATGTCATGGTTAGGCCGAACATATACTTATATATTGTATCAGATATTTGAGAGACATGTGCGAAGACATTCAACATTGTTCATCTTGGCAATCTACAGCAGATAAATAAATACCGGTAACAGTATATCCGCTATATTTGGAAATGATTTTCATTGAAACTTGCCACCGTACTTCGTGTGTTGTCTGCTGTCCGGAGCACAGATGTAGTTACTTCTCATGGTTTGTCTTCTATTAGATGCCTGCTAAAATCATTAGTACTTTTTCATTTGTCCATGGATGGAGATTGTCCGCTTAATAAGTGAGGATCCACTGTACATACAAGTACCAAAAATGTCAGTAATTTGTATTGGATTGACTAGTCAAAAAAGGAAGGGAACAAGAATATAACCACACAAAAGAGTCATTCAAACCACACCTAATTAGATGACTCTACCATTTAAGTCATGTACACAAATATACACAGCTTTAAAATTTGTATATTTGGTTTACTTGTTTTGGTAAAGGGTCATCGAAGTCCGCATGACTATTTTATGATAAATGGTTGTCTATGTGGGCATGGACTTGAGGATTTATTATTCTTGTTTCCTTCCTTTTCAATCCAATAGAGTTTTTTAATTTTTTTTATAGTAAAACATGTTTTGTGCTTGTTTCTATTCTTTTGTTGCTATTGATGTTTATTTGTATTCGTGTGTTAGCTCTATAGTCTGTCATGATGTTGTTTTTTATGCTGTAATACCACTCTTGAGAGTAAACATACCTGTCAATTTTTTTAATTCTCTGGAGCACTGTAACTGGGTATAAACTCAACTGTCAGCTTATTTTCCCCTGCACTACCATGCACTAGCCTACACTGCAGTGCACTGGCCTATACTACCACACACTAACCTACACTGTCATGCAATAGCCTACACTATCATGCACTACCATGCACTAGCCTACACTACCATGCACTAGGCCTTCTCACCCTATGGATCAATGTATTTCTTGTATGAGAGGTACCTTAACTTCTCTGGGTTATGGTCATATTGCATCTGATAATATGTAAGAGCTACCTTTTTTTGCTCAACATTCATTGTGTGCGTATTCTTTTGCTTCTGCAATATTTTTTCTTTGTTCCAAGAATCGTTTTCTTATCAATTTGTATAAGTTTCCTTGAAGAAGTTGTATCACACACAAGAATTTTGTATTTTGAGTAAACATGATTGCTTATTACTATATTCCTGGAAATTTATTGCCACTATCTATGTTAGAAAAGAGATACCTAAAGATGGCTGAAATCAAACAATTGCAGTTTAGTATAAAATTATTCTTAAAAAACAAGTGAACTCTGTTCATTTGCTAAAAGGAAAAAAACAGAGAGGTTTACACTACTTGATTTCTTAGGCAATAATGTTCTATGATTGATTGTTTTTACTTATGTTTTATAAGGTTCTCTGTATAGCCACTGACTGCTCACTTCTTTACTAGTAGACAAATGTTGCTTCAAAATATAGCAGCAGCTTTAGAACAGCAAGTGAAGCTATAATATTGTGGTGACATTAGGGACATTTCAGCTTGGTCAGCTTAGCTTCAAGGCTCATATTGCACATGCACAAGGAAGCACGTTTATTGTGTGCACATGGTTTTATGATCTTTACCGATTTTCAATTGCTTTTCTGAATAGAGAAATGGATTGGTGCTGAATCTAGAAATGGGTAAGTTTTTGGACTGTTTGGAGCCTTTTGACAAGGAGAATGGACATATTGTAAGTATGGGGGGAAGTATTAGCAGGTGAGTCAATTACTGATAAAAGTGATGTCCTGGGCGGCATGGGTGGTGTCAGCTCTCTCTTTTGTTGGAAAATTTACCTGAACAATATTTGAGCGAAAGGAAAACAAAAGTCTGTTGAATTTGGAGGTTTGACCATTCTACTTAACAATCAAATAAAAGGTAGCTATTTACTTTCTTCTTGGATTTTCTAATAATCTATTATTATTATTATTACTACTATTACTATAACTATTTATGCTTTATAGTTCATGGTAAATGATGACAAAGACATAGAGGTTTGTGTACTAAAGACCATGGAAAATTAGCACACTCCCTGATATTTATAGAAGCATGTGGTTAACTAGTCTATAGTTCACTGTTTTTCTGATCTACTTTGTACAACAAGGAGATCTTTGGTAAATGTAACATTTCTTCTTTATGTATTAATTTTTATCATTGTGCTGTTGCTTTTGATATTGGGGTATATATGCTTCCCTAGTTTTTGACATATAGTTCAGGTACAGAAAGGGAAAAAACTCGCATCAGGCTAAAACTTACTTTGATAGCTTCATTGTACTTAATTAAATGGTGGGGTTTGGGACTTATTAAACTTCAAAAATATTAAAAATTGTGAAACTTTTCTTAATGATCCACTCTCTTAACCATTATAATTATATTATATTATGCAATTCAGTAAATAATAATATATTGTGAATTATTCATGAGTAAAAAGTATACTATAGTTATTGGAGGTTATAGGATGGTTTTCCTCTTGAATTTGCTGAGAATATATTACTTAACTGTTGAAAGTAGTAAAATATCCACCTGTTTGTTACCATTTTTCTCTAACTTGCTACATCAAGGACTGAGACTTTAGTCTCAGAGGTCTTTTTAAAAATTGGTACAATCCACCACCATCACCAGAAATGGCACAGCACTCCATGTTGTAGGTCACTCTGTGTAGGTATGTACATGTGTATGTGGCCAATGATACCTCACAAAACAAAATTATGCAACATGGTAATGTTACCGATGACTTCATAGCTGCATTCGAGTTCATATGATGGCCCCAGAGGTTTTGGTATAAATCAACATTCTTTCTCTACTTTAGAGCTCACAAGGTATATACAGAGGGTGTTTTTTTAAGTTGCTACTCTAGTCCTATGCCAGTTTATTTCTTGCCTGTTTCTGTTTTTTTGCTTTTTTAGTTTACATTCTATGACTATGACAAAAAATAAGCTTATAGTTTGGCCAGTTGGGACAAGATTTGCTTTGGGTCCATTGGCAGTGTTTTCCATTAGAGAAATTTCAGTAATGAACTGCAGCCCATTTATGATGCATGTATACATTCCTACATCATTATTACTAAACTTCATGATTGACAATAAAGATATATAACTCAATGCTGTGTCTCTATTTTAATCTTGCTACAAAGCGCAAATATCAATTACAAGAACCCTTCCTTCCCTGGTCTTTTTCTTCGCGTATTCCCCAAATGTCACTTTCAAAATAATGATTTTTTTACAATTAACAATTAAAATACCTGACATGAACTCCATGAGACTTAGTTTAGTTTAATTATTAACAGTAACAGAGTAGAGCTAAAATACACGGCACCATCAAAAATATTTCTTTTCCAGCACCCGGAACATATGTTGCTGTAAAACTGGAAGTGGAATTTCGGTTGGGTGAAGTTATAGTTTGGCCAGTTGGGACAAGATTTGCTTTGGGTCCATTGGCAGTGTTTTCCATTAGAGAAATTTCAGTAATGAACTGCAGCCCATTTATGATGCATGTATACATTCCTACATCATTATTACTAAACTTCATGATTGACAATAAAGATATATAACTCAATGCTGTGTCTCTATTAGAGAAAATCTGCTCATTCTGTCCAACAAGGGATGTGATGGAATACTTTGAACTGTTTATTAAATATCTGCCACAATCCTTCTTCATCCATATCGGTTCAATTATAGATTTGGTGAAATAACCATAAACTTCACAGGAGATAGTGATTGATCCATTATCCTTGTGTGCTTTAATACTAGGTGAGCCTTCAATCAGTTCTGTAATAGTTACATAAGAATTAAGAATAATTACCTATTTGTATAACAACAACAAGGTATGGCTTACGTGGGAAGCTTATTTTAAAAAATCTTGAGTATGTATCAGTCTCTATAGAAAATCTAGCTTCACAAATATAGAGCCCATCATCAGCAAAATTGAGTTGACTGATGTTCAGGATACTAGTCCTAGACCCATCAGCTGTAAACAACAAATTTGTGGGCGATTCCACAATATTTTCAGATCCCTTTCTCCAGTGCCACTCAAATGAACCTTGCACTGCCACAGTGCAAGTTACTGCGAGTGATTTAGTATTGAGGAAATTGGATTTTGGCACAATCGTGGTCATTTCAATCTCAGGAGCGAGAAATGAAATTGTCTGAGTATAATATTCTGGATAATATTCTTCCTGACAGTGTAAAATTAATTCACTGATACCAAAGAATTCCGTATTAAACACTCCTGTAAAATTCCACCTGAGAAGTAAAGCTGTAACAGTCGTAGGCATTCTCAGTCGCAAGGTGATCTTCCGTAAAATATTAATGTCATTTTGTGAGAGCAAGGCATTGTTAAGGAGGTCAAATTCCAGTGCTGATTCTGGAGGTGGGGTGTAAACATTTGCATTACTTGTTCCATACAGTTCTAAATTAGGTAGGCTAAACTGCTTTGCTGGGTAGTTGTACACATATAGGTCAATAGCAGATATTGTAGCTGCAGTGTTGGTTGGTATGATAGAAATAAATGGACTGGTACTTTCTTTAATCCACACAACGAATAATAATCGGTGAATATCGGAATCCATGAACAAATCAGGATGCTCTGGTCCTGCAATGCCATCAGTCAATACATTAGGACTTTCACAATATATAAACATGCCTTCTTGTCGTAAGCACATAATTCCATCAGGAAATATAGCCAATGTCCCCATGAAAGGTACAGGTAAGAGGTAAATTCTCCGTATATTCACTGAAAAAAGAACACAGCTCAGTCACTTATATTTTTGTCCTTGCAATACCAATTGCTTAAACTATTACTAGTACAGACTGTGAGAGTTAGTATTCTCAATACTGAACATTGCAAAACTACATAGAGAAATCCAGAAGAATGTGGCATGAGAAATTGTAAAAGACCCTAAATCATTGAGAACAAAGGCCAAGGAACATTATGATTATTTCTGATTATATATAGAACAAGATATATGAGTATGTGTTCTAGGAAAGGACTAAACGAACCAGGGGATGACCACATTGGATAGAGCCTTCGAGAAATTGCTAACATGGACAAGCACTTTCTTTAAATCATATACCCATTGCCCTCTCTGACCATTTTCTTCTAGAAAAATCCCTGAATGTGGCTACTGAACATTACTGGGGAGTAGTGATGCATACCAATTCAGATTGAGAAAAAATAAATACTATTACTTGGGAAGCGTATGCCAAACAGTCTTGAGTAATTTCACTCATTTCAGAAAACCTATCGTTGCAGAGAGAAGTCTCATTATCAGCACAATTGGGTCGAGTATTGTCCCATTCCGAGTCCCATGAGCTGTGAACACTGAAGTTCTAGATGATTCTAAAATCTAAAATGTGGATTTTTTTTGTCCACTGCAGTACAAAGGCCGAGAGCAAAGCATGATAACAGATTACAGATATACTGTAGAACAAGACGTGTGAGTTAGCATTCTATATAGAAGGCAGTAGAAAAGTTATTGGGTTTTATACAGAAACAACATAAATCATTGAGACCAGCTCCTAACTAATCTGCATGTAATGAAGTTAGAATGATTTGTTCTCTAAGCCATAATCCTATGTACCTGGCCTTGTTCAACATAATTATAATGAGTCAACCACCCAAGCTATTATGTGAGTATTGAAATATGACCAGACAAACTAGATCATGTCCACCAAGAGCCCTGTGCACTTGGCTCATGATCGCAAACTACCAACATATCTATAAGGTCTTAATACCACCACACACACTATAATTATTCTACCTCCCCTATACTGCACACCTCACCATTAACTTCTCATGGTGGAGATAAAATACTAGTGTCTACACTCACTTCTACTGTTGCATGATTGAAGTTGAACTTGTGAGATGTTACACAGCAGAATGGACACAGACACAATCCAGTGAATTCCTACCTATAATACAAAGTTCAACAGATAGCAGTATTTTATAACCTACTTCTTATTCTAATTTTGCCTTGCACAGCCAAAGATTTGATATGACAGTGTTTTCTAAGGCAAACCAATTTTTTGGCTGTTATTGACTACTACAACATTTTCTCATAAAAAGCACACAGCTAATGATCAAATTTACCTTCCATCTTATTGCCCATCAGAGTGTTATAACTTGTCTTGACAAAGAACTAGCTGACATCAGTTAATTTTTTGTACAACCACAAACCATGAATGCCTAAAATAGGCATAGCTATGATTGGCAGGAAACAATTTATACAGATCTAACCTTCTGGATTGAGGGCCTATCAGGTATCTGATGGCTTAAATTCCATAAAGACTTACTATCCCAGATGATTTAGAATGCTGTAATAGTAATTTCATAATTATTTTGATTATAAAAAAACATGTGTATATATATATACATACATATCCCAGTACTTTTCTATACATACATATATATATATATATATACATATATATGTTGGTGATTGTGGTAACACTCACTTGACTGCTATTTTTTAAACGGGGACAAAAAGTTTACATCTAGCTAGAACTCACTTTGGCCGCTTCATAGACACCTAAGCACTTCAAACATGCCTTGAATCCTTTGCAAAGGCAATAAACTGGCTGCCTAAAACTGTTAATAACCATGAAATTTAAGATCATGAAACTATGCATTTTTCATAACTTGGGTACAATAGCTATATCCATTCTGTAACCAGAAGACTAAACAGTGTAAATAACTTGTGTACAATAGCTATCCATTCTGTAACCAGAAGATTAAACTGTGTAATACATTGCAATGACTAGTCCATTTCTCTATTGAGCACTTATATTCAGCAAAACACCCATAAATTGGTAAATAGTCGTCACCATAAACATGTACTTTAAAACATCATGGACTTTCAACAAAATACTTTAAAACATGCCAGGCTTTCAACAATACCAAGTAATAGTCACGTACCTACATTATTGATTGGTAACTTACGCCCTGTATCATTACTATAATTAGTGCATGCACTTGCCAATTAAGTCAGAATTGAGTTATTGTCAGTCGCTGAGAACCAGCAGCAGCAGTAGTAGTTAACAAACTGTCCACATGTTGTCACAAATGGGATATGGTCACCCTTCACCTGCAATCACTCAAGCCATTTGATTTCAAGTCTCCAGATGGATAGCTAAAATGGAATAGGCAATATTGTGATGCCTCTGGACTAACTGGAGAAATCCAATCCCGGACAGGTCAGCACACTGCTGTGCTATCTTGGGAAAGAAGTCTAATATAACAGTGGAGGATCGGGCTAGCTACACAGCAGTTGTAGCCAAATTCAATCAAAGGAACCATCTCAGGAGTGAGACAGCAGAGAAACGCATAACAAAATTCTACAGTATTGTGAGAATTGCAACTACAGTGATCATAAGGACGAAATTCTCAGGGACAGACTAGTCGTGGGCATTACAGAGACCAAAATTAATTAAACAGATGTTGATCTAACTTGCCAGGCATAAAGAGGCAAGCAGGATCAAGCAAGGACCAAAGAGAAAGCCCCCTCCAGAAGAGTTAGTGCAGAGGCACAGAGCCAGAGGTGCTTGCAAAGACCCACAGCCCAAAAGGAGAGTAAGAGCTAGTGGTAGATCCAGAAACTGCACATGGTGGGTAATGCTTAACATCAAAGGGGAGTTTCACCATAGCAACAAAAGTGGTCACAACAGTGCCAAATGCTTCTCCAAGAACAGTGCACGGCAAGTGAACAGCATGTAGTCAGCTTTTCTGGATTCTGTGACAGGAACACTGCATGAACTGCCTCTGTATGGATAGGAAAAACAAACGGAGTTCAAGATGGATACTGGCACTGTTCTAATAGATATAATGGAAGTGACATACCAAACTCTTAAAACACTCCTCCATCTCAAGAAGTGAAAATCACTCCTTGGACTAGTGAGACAGGAGTTCGAAGCACTAGATCAGTTTACAGGACAGCTCATGCATCAGCATAACTCTTCAAAGGAAGACATCTTATCAAGAGGTGTGTGCAACTGAGACTGAACAAATTTACATAAAGAAATGCTTCCCAAAGGTATTAATGGGCTAGGTAGTTTAAGAGAGTACACAATAAAGTTAAAGGACAATGCAAGTCTTTACGCTCTAGTCCTCTCCTAATTACCTAAGCCCAATAAATAACTTTGAATGTGCCTATACCACTCTGTCCCAAAGTTAAGGAGGAGCTTAGTTGTATAGAAGTGATGGCTGTGATAAAGAAAGTTTCACATCTTATCTCCTGGTGTGCAGGGATGGCTGTAGTCCTTAACAGAGCTGTAATGATCTGCGTATATCTGAAACCCCTTAATGAAAGTGTTTTAAGAGAAGTTCATCCCCCAAAGGTTGATGGTATTATTGTAGTTAGAAGGGGCAAAAATGTTTAGTAAACTTGATGCTAATAGCGGGTCCTGATGGACAAAACTGCTCACTGCATTCGTGAGCCCTTTCAACAATCCTTTTTGGGTTTCCAGCACTCCAGAATTATACTAGAAAAGGATGAACCAGATCCTTCAGGAGTCCTGTATTTGATAGATGATGTTCTAATTGTGGGAGCTGATCAAGCTGAACATGATTCTCAGCTCCTTGCAACTCTGAAGCACTTAGAGTAAACAGGTGTGATGTTTAACTCAGATGAATGTGTCTTCAGTCAGAAATCTGTGAAATTCCTAGGACACCTGATTAGATGAGCATGGCATCAGAGTCTACCCTGACAAGATAGCAGCGATCAGCAGGATGGAACACTCCAAAGTCCATCTTAGACTTGCATAGGTTCATGGGTATAGTGAACCAGCTAGGAAAATTTTCCCTAAAGTTCTCAGATCTAAGCGTTACTGAGTACCAAGAATGCTGCTTTGGTATGGTGACCCGAGCAAGAATGTGCATTCTCTCTCTTGAAGGAGGAACTTGTGTTACTTACAATCTTAGCTCTCTCCCAGGAGCCAGCACCAAGATATCTGCTGATGCAATCATTTGGTTTGGGGGAAGTTCTCTTGGAACAACATGCAAGTGTTGTGGAAACCAGTGGTATATATATCAAGAATCATCACTGACAAGGAGAAGCATTATGTTAAAATTTAAAAAGAAGCATTTGCAGCCACATGGACCTAAGAGAAGTTTGCTAATTACACTCTCAGATGCTCCTTTTCACCACGAATTGAATTGACCCATAAACCACTGATTCTGTTGATGAACATCAAAATTTATGTCTGTGGTTTAGAGAGATTAACCAGATTAACCACACAAACCACCAAGATCCAGGCAAGATACTACTGTACACAGCTGACGATCTCTCTAGAGTTGTCATCAAGAGAAGGAACGAAGTATTCAACAACACTGTTGTCCCACCAGCTTCACCTGCAAGTGTTCAAATTGATTGGAGGCATATCGTATGGCCTAGTGTGCAGACAAGTTACAGAGTTCTGCAAAGCTGGTTGGCCTGGGAGAGAGCTTACAGAGACAAGCCTAAGAACTTACTGGAAGGTCAGAGGATTCCTCGTGGTCTGTGATAACTTGTTATTGCTCAACAGCAGGAGAGTAGCTACTGCAATAGCCAAACATCTACAGAGGGAGGCCATGAACAAGATCTATAATGAGGGACACCAAGGGGTCAAACAATGTCGGATGAAGGCCAAATAATCTGTTTGGTGGCCTGGTATAATGGGACAGCTGTGTCAGGTACATAACAAGACTGTCAGTCCAAAGAAAAGAGCAACTCCTAGCCACACCATTACTAGACTAGGTGGTGCAGGCTTATTTAATGAATTCACTACCTTTTGATTGTGGACTACTTTTTGTGGTACCCCATGACATTCCGGAGATTGTCATAAGCAACAATGGGCTCAATACTTAAGACATGAGTTTGCTATGTTTGCTGAGTCATATATGTTCAAGCACTTGAAAAGCAGTTCTCTATTCCCTCAAGGCAACAGGCAAGCAGACAGGATGGTGAAGTTGGTCAAGTGGCTGTTGATCCAGTGATCTGTTTCCTAGCTACAGATCAATGCTATGGTGCAACCGCAACCCAGCAGAGCTATTGATGAGCCAGAAGATACGTACTTCTACATCAACCAATATCTTGTGCCATATGGTCATACCTTGCTGGATAAGGCAAGATGATTTCTTCTGACTTCAAGAAAAACAAGAAAATTTCGATAGCCGATACCAGATGATGCTGAAGTCTGGGTGAATTCAGGAACTGATCTGGTCCGAGGTAGAATTTATGTCAATATCACAATTACCACGGTCTTACATTGTAGTATATATATACCACATTTAGTGATACCAGATGAAATCAAAGTCATCTGAAAATGAGTTGAAGGGAGAGATTTGGGTTACATAGGCATGAATTCAGGTGTCTGCAGATTGCTCCCAAGGTGGATATCATGTAATTAGTTGGGTTATTAAGTGCTGAGGGTTTATCAAAAGTGACTGAAATGGTTGCTTCAGAAACATTATTCAACACAATTGCTTTGGATTATTGAAGTGTATAAATTAGACTTTATATTTTGCAGCATAATTTTAAGCAGATACTTCTATACCAATGGCAGCCCTTTAGTTAGCAATGCATATTATAGTTGACAAATAACATGTTTCTCGTTATTCTTGCTTGTAGGGAATTATCAGTCAGGATAGAAGTATAACTATCCTGGTGGTTTTCAAACTATCAGCACCTTGAAGGCACTTGATGATAGCCAAGTAAGGAGTGGCTACTTAAAGCAGTGCTAATCGTAACCCAGTTGGAATAAGGCTTATTAACAACAAACTTTGTCTCCTCGTCTATTATTCGGAAGGAGAATCGAGTATGGTCCATAAAGTACTAAAGACAGGAATATTTGGAGGTATTAAATTTATGGTTACCACCAAAAACAAGATTGGTTCACAAGACAAATAGTTGCACTAGATTAAAGTATATTTTCTAACTATCATCTGGCCACCAGAAGTCGTGGTCATCGTCAAAACAGATGCGAGTTCTGGAGTTCATGTGGCATATCATTTTGTATTTCTGAGCAATAGTTCACTTCATGTTGGTGTCAATTGAAGTGTATGTATATAATTTCTTGTGGTCGTTACCATGACGCTGTGCCACATTAAAATAACACAGCACATAGGTGACAACTACAAAAATATTTTAGCAAATGTGCTGATTATGCAACAACGTTCTGTGTTCTATGAATATCAATAGGATGGTGTACACCCATGGAGCAGGTGGTTGTCTTTTAGCAATAAAATGGCTATGAAATATACAGGTTTGGTAGATCGTAGAAATCTTCACAGTACATTATTTGTCATGGTCATGGTTCATTCTACAACTGCTAGATTTCTCTGCTAACTGGGTAGCTACAGTAAGAAGGCAAGGTGAAGTCAGTGTGAAATAACAACAACAACAACAACAACAATAATAAAGTGTATAGCCCGAGGCCCTCACCCACTTTCAAGATAAACACACATGGAACTAAAATTTACTTTCAGTATACTGCCAATAGAAACAGGGATATTGGTTGTCTCCAATGCCTTCATTATACCAGTAGTATCTGGTATCTGTACTATTACTACAAACAAGGGATATGTAGTTTAATTGAATATGCTTTAATGAACACATAACTTTGTTCAAATGGAGTTACAACAGTTCTAAGTTAAATGCACATACATTGTACCTTCATTTTCCTTAGTTGGCCAACAGATGATATGATAGCACTTTTGTGGCGCTGTATTATTAGCACTTGAAATTCACTTGTCGGCGTTAGTTACCAGGACGTTTTCACATACGCATGCGCAGGCTCTGTTGGTAGTCGACCCCTTTACCTTCCTTATCTACGGGCGGATGATGACATACTTGTCACATTACCATGGTGTTGCAGGACAGTATCAGTCGTGAAGTATGGAGTGTGGAAGTCCGCAAATGTTGTTAAATCCTACCTGTGAGCCTGCTGCTAGTTCTTATCAGAATTCATTGTCAGGAGGTAGTTGAAGAAAAACAATCGAAAATGGATCAAACATGTCCAGTTTTGCAGCAACTAGGATTGTTATCATCAAGCCAGAACAACTACAGGAATTATGCAGCTTGATATCTTTGTTGCTCTGCCAACAGGCTTCAGGAAGGCTATCTGTACTGTGCACTATGATGGCCCTAGTGGGGTTCAGCGATTACAGCTACAGTATTTCTTGATAGGTGATGTAACTCTTAGGCTGATTCAAATATAGTAGCACTTCCTACATAATGATATAAATCTGCTCCTGGAGAGAAGTGGCTATAGTTGGCTGAAGTATAGTAGCACTGCCTACATATAAATCTGGTCCTGGAGAGAAGTGGCTGAAGTATAGTAGCACTTCCTACATATAAATCTGCTCCTGGAGAGAAGTGGCTATAGAAGGCTGAAGTATAGTAGCACTTCCTACATATAAATCTGGTTCCTGGAGAGAAGTGGCTATAGAAGGCTGAAGTATAGTAGCACTTCCTACATATAAATCTGGTTCCTGGAGAGAAGTGGCTATAGAAGGCTGAAGTATAGTAGCACTTCCTACATATAAATCTGGTCTTGGAGAGAAGTGGCGTAGAAGTCAATTTACTCTTTTCTTATTAGAATTACTTCATGTGTTGTCTTTCCAAAGATCAGTACTTTCTCACAGTTGCTGCCAAGAATTCCCATCTCCCATGCATCTCAATTGAATCTCCACTGCTACCATCATGTAAAACTATTCATGCCAAAAAAAAATTCCACATTTTAGTGACCTTGAAAGTGAAGTCTTAAATTCCTGTTACACAAGTCTTGTATGCTGAGACACACAATCCTTTTGTTCCCCCGTCCCAAAGATGGGAAGGCAAAAGCTCGGCCTAGGCTATGTTTATAGTATAGTCAATATAGGATTTGGGAGCCTAACCCACCACAAACTACAACAGAATTTTCCCCTTCAGAATGTATTCTAGAGAGGTCTTAACCAACATAATTATAGAAAATGCATTTTGGGGGGGGAATATCTAATTAGCATAAATCCAATATGGCTGCTAGAATTCCTGAAGATAAGCTTTTGGGGATATAATAGGTACTAATTAAACAGAAGTTTATGCGGACCAATACAGCTACCTAAATTCCTAGAAATGAAGGTTTTAAGGTCAGGATTAGGCTATGGAGGCAAGCCCTCCCCCCCCAAAAAAAAACACTTAATACTGTGTTCATTAATTTGTTACAAAATTGTGATCAATTTATTGCTAATGAGGATCATTAACCACAAGACGTAGACATAGTTTATTATCTCTTCTATCACTTGGGCTTCTAGGTGTGAAATCACCTTTGGATCTATACACACTTCACTTTGCATTCACACCTCTTATACAGCGCCTTCTAGATACGTTTCATCTAGATACGTTTCATCATGGAGGGGCTCATCATCGAATGAAGACTGAAAACAAGAAAGCTCCACAACCATTATGTATATTAGGTCTCCATAACATCAGTGAGTGTATAGCAACTGGACTGTAGCCTCGAATTTGTAATTATTACACGTCATAATTGAATATGGCGAGTTATTTCATGAGCACAGGGTCGCATTCACGAGTTGAAGTTGAGTGAAAACACAGCATACAATTTGCCAAGTTCCACTCTTATGAGTGTAATAAACTATATAACTACTCATTGAATATTACTACTTTATCATCCAGTTATAATACTTCTACCATAGCCGCAATCAATAGTAGTCGATCATTATGTGCAAGTGCAGTAGATCAAGGTTTATTGTCATTAGTGGAACAACTGTCCTGAAATATGGGCAAATATTACATTGCACATCTATGGTGAGTTTATCAGGTATAGATATAATTGAAGTGCATGTGCTAGACATGGTCTTTCATAATTAGAATTAAATCCTAGAACGAAATGTGGGGAAGAGAGAGGGTGTGTGTCTGTGTGTGCATGTGCAACGACACATCATAACAAGATTTTACAAGTAGCTAACCGGTGAGCGAAGGTGTGATGCGAAGGTGTGATGGAAGGAGAGATTAGTTTTAGCTAGTAATGAATGCTAGAAATAATAATAATAATAATAATAATAATAATAATAATAATAATAATAATAATAATAATAATAATAATAATAATAATAATAATAATAATAATAATAATCATCATCATCAAAATGAGTCAGGGCAGGCACTCTCGACACGCTGCCATCAATGATGTAATACATAATCACTGGTGTCTGCTAAGATCCCTTCCCGCCTTGAACCCTCGGGCCTAATGAGATCAGACGGGAAGAGACCTGATGGCATGTCCATTGTTCCATGGTCAAGAGGGAAGCTCCTGGTCTGGGATGCTACATGTGCAGACACTTTTGCGGCTTCAAATATCAGGCTGGCGGTAAACAAACTCGGTGCAGTAGCAGCAAAAGCAGAGAATATGAAGATGTCAAAGTACTGCAACTTAGACTCATCCTACCTGTTCATGCCAGTGGCAGTGGAGACCTGTGGTGTTTTTGGCCCCAAAACAAAGGTCTTTTTACGAGAACTTAGACGTCGCCTCAAGACAGCCACTGAAGATAGAGACTCATTTCAGTACCTGCTACAGAGGATCTCAGTCGCAATTCAGAGGGGAAATGCAAGTTCTGTTTTGGGGACAATGGGACAGCAGATGGGATTGATGGACATCATTTCGATTGTACCTATACATGTATATACCTATATAATAATAAATAATATATAATAAAAAAAATATATATATATAAAATAAAATAAAATAAAATAAATTAAAAAAATTAATAATAATAATAATAATAATAATATATAATAATAATAATAATAATAATAATATAAGAGGATCTTTGTCGCAATTCAGAGGGGAAACGCAAGTTCTGTTTTGGGGACAATGGGACAACAGATGGGATTGATGGACATTATTTAGATTGTACATATATATATATACCTATATAATAATAATAATAATAATATGATAATAATTAAAAAAAATATAAAAAAATAAAAAATAAAAAATAAAAAAATAAAAATAATAATAATAATAATAATAATAATAATAATAATAATAATAATAATAATAATAATAATAATAATAATAATAATAATAATAATAATAATAATAATAATAATAATAATAATAATAATAATAATAATAATAATAATAATAATAAGGAAATAATACAATATTAAATACAATGTCCAATAAACAGAATAACTAACAAACAAACATTAAAACAATATATCTTAATAGACTACTTATAAAAAATAATCGTCATTACTACTAAAGGTGCCCAGCACAGCTGCAGTATTTCTCACCATATAATTATATATGTATATTTATCATGTAGCTATCTACTCCACTCATAGAGAATAGTACAAATAGAACTACTGTGATATTTTACCATATCGCGTACTTGTTATTACCTACTTGTTATTACCTACTTGTTATTACCTACCCGATATGCGCATGCTCAGTAAAGGTTTGCGCATCCTCAGTCCCATGATAAATACATTATTAAATTGATACGGTGAAATATCACTCGTCTGATTGGCCGGTATTTTCACTCGTGCCTGCGGCACTCGTGGAAATACTAGCCACAGACTCGTGATATTTCCCCGTATCAATGTAATAACGTATATATATATATGAATAATAATAAAAAAATAAGCCTAATAATAATAATAATAATAATAATAACAACAGCATTGATCGTGGAAAATTGTTTGAAGAGGTTCGGGCTAAGATTCCCTCTCTGTTAGCTTGGCTTGAATGCTGCTACGGGACCCAACCCATTCTGCGACTTGGTGACCACTCCATTCATAGCTGCTGTGGAGTCCAGCAGGGTGGACCCCCTAGGTCCTCTTGGCTTTGCTCTCGCCCTCCAACCGCTTCTGTTGAAGATCCAAAGCGAAGTTCCTGGTCTCCACATGAATGTTTGGTATCTGGATGACGGTATTCTGTGTGGCTCGGCCAGTGATGTGTGCTGCCCTTGAGATCATTGAAGAGGAAGGTCCTGGCAGGGGGCTCCATCTGAACAGAGCCAAGTCTCTCCTGTTTGTCCCAAGTAACTCGCATTTCAGTCACAATCCGCTCCCATTAGATATCCCTATAGCCAGAGAGGGTTTCAATCTGCTCGGCTCTCCAATAGGCTCTGTTTCCTTTTGCAATTCCTCCGTTCTCAAAAGAGTGCAGAAGTTGCAGGACATTTTGGACCATCTTCCAGATCTGCAGGATTCTCTGCCCTCCTCAAGTCATGTTTGGCCTTCCCCAAAATGTCCTTTGCCTTACGTTCTCAGCCTCCCAGCTACATCAGTGGGGCTACCTCCGCCTTTGATCGTTCCATGATTGACGCAGTCTCTGATTTGGCTGGCGGTCCTCTGTCAGACTGGGACTGTCAGACTGGGAATGGCTGAAAGCCTCCCTCCCCTCTTCAATGGGTGGTTTAGGCATTCTTCGTGCTTCATTACATGCTCCCGCTGCCTTCATTACATCCTCCGTCCAGTCAAGGAAGCTTGTGGCTAGGATTTTGGGTCAGGCACCAGTCTTGGTCCAGCCCTTA
Source organism: Cladorhizidae sp. MBARI D1340-BT2 (assembly GCA_028752905.1). Classification (NCBI taxonomy): domain Eukaryota; kingdom Metazoa; phylum Porifera; class Demospongiae; order Poecilosclerida; family Cladorhizidae; species Cladorhizidae sp. MBARI D1340-BT2. The sequence goes on along the minus strand of JAQNBH010000016.1, from coordinate 43,467,072 downwards.
ATGATTTGGGTGTGGCAGCAGGAAGAGCGGATTGGACTCGTCTTGAAGAAGTCGATGTCCCCTTACGTCAGCGAGATCTCTCCAGGGCTATTAATCTAGCCTCCTTTAATACTCTCGTCTCCGAGGCTCCTGACACCCACTCCAGAGCCCTGGCCCACTCTTCTGCCATCTGCCATGCAGGGGATTGGCTAAATGTAATTCCTTCGAAGGCCCTTGGCCTGCACTTGCAGGACAGGGATTTTCGTCTCTGTCTACAATATACTGGCTTGGGCTTCAGATGACAGAGGAGGGGTCATCCTGCGCGATTTGCCAGAGAGTCTCTGATCCCTTAGGAGACCATCAAGTCGGCTGTAGGGGGAATTGCGATATGATTCAGAGACATGATTCCCTGAGAGATGTTCTTTTTATTGCCGCCCAGTCTGCAGCCCTCGCCCCAAGGAGAGAAGTTCCGTCCCTAATTCCTGGCTCGAAGAGTCACCCGGCCGACCTCTACCTCCCGCGATGGAAGCAGGGCAAGCCGGCAGCCCTAGACGTCACAGTTATTTCAACTCAACAGCTTACGGTCGAGGGTGCTGCGGCAGTCCAGGGCTACGCTCTGTCCATAGGAGAAGATCGCAAACGTGCTGATCACAGCCAAGCCTGTCATGCTGCTGGTATCTCCTTCATTCCCCTAGTCGTGGAGTCCCTCGGAGGATGAGTGATGAGGCCGTGTCAGCCATCAAATCAATTGGCCGACTGCAAGGCCAGAGATTGGGCACCCTCCCAGAAGACTGCATCACACACCTCTTTCAAAGGCTGTCCACCTACCTCTGGAGGGGGAATGCAACCGTTTGGGTTAGTCGGTTGTTAACCAGACCCCCCATGGTTGATGGACTTTTGTAGACTGGACCATAATAATAATAATAATGATGTGAATAATAATAATAATAATAATAATAATAATAATAATAATAATAATAATAATAATAATAATAATAATAATGTATCGGGAGCTTCCACCAGGCCACGTGTTCTCGCCCATAGCCATTGAGACCTTGGGGGCAATTGGCCCGAAGTCACTGGCCTTTTTGAAGGATCTCGGATACCGCATTAGAACAGAGTCGGGCGAGCCCAAATCGACAGAGTACCTGCTCCAGAGACTATCCGTGGCGGTCCAGCGGGGGAACTGCACATCTGTACTGGGCAGCACGGGCATCTGACACTTTCCCATTCATAATTTTTCATTAAATTTGTATTGTTTGTCCCTGAATATTGTATTGTTTCTATAATAATAATAATAATAATAATAATAATAATAATAATAATAATAATAATAATAATAATAATAATAATAATAATAATAATAATAATAATAATAATAATAATAATAATAATAATAATAATAATAATAATAATAACAATAACAACAAAATAATAATAATAATAATTAGTAATAATAATAACTAGTAATAATAGTAATAATAGTATTTACAATAATAACAATAATAATAACAATATAATAACAACACAATTAAAATCACCTTCTCAATAATCAATTTCAATTTTTATTCACTCGACGTTTCGACTAGATGCTCTAGTCTTCATCAGGAATAATTGGTGAGTCTTTACAGGGGAGTTGGACAGAAAACTTGGCATTGCTACACATGACGTATCTACTATGTTTCTATCAATAACTATGTATTCACCATAAGTTCACTATGTAAAAATATAAACAGGCTTGAGTTTCTCCTATTTCCACACAATGATCTGGAGCATGTTGTCACGTATATAACTGTCAATGCCAAGGAAACTTGAGCTCACCATTTTGACATGCGCATATAGATATAAATTATGGTTGACATCATTTTTATTATATATTTTTTAATTCTTCAAAGCAGGAGCAGAAACTTGCCTATACATGTATAACTGTTTTTGTTATATAGGCAAAGTTGCATTATTCAAAATAAAACTTTGAATAATGCAACTCACTTGTCCATAAGCAGTTAACTGGATGGTTTCATGCATTGGTAATCCATCCATGATGTACGACTTCTGTGAGCACAATGTCTGAGAAGCACCCTCAGGTAAGCTACTTAAGTTTCTACACAGCTTATACTACCTACAGCTACTAACTTACTTTATATAAAAGAGTCACTGATAAACTCAAGAGCAATCTATATAGAACAGGAGAAAGCTATATATAAATTATAGCTGTAGTTATAGCTCCTGCACAGGTCTAAGTTCAGTCCAAAGAAGAAGTCCACAAATGAAAATTTACTTGTTTGACCAAGTTCTCAAGGCACACAGTTATATAGGCAAGCTATAGGCAAGCTGTGCAATTTTCAATGTTGTGGTTTTAAATAGAGAGCTGTGTGAAAGCTACAAACCACATCTGTATCAATATCAGCTGCACTGGTCTAGGCTAGGCCATATTCATACCTGTGGCTTCCAGTGTAAACCCAATGGCTAACTTTTCAAACTCCCCTCAATAATAATGTAGACCAACATGTCTATAATTATAACCTTGTTAAATTCTTGTAAAAAATATTTAAAAACACACACCTATGTTTCACTGTGTATTGAACCAAGTTAGCTTCTTTATAGCATAGTTCACTTACGTAGGCAGCGCCATTCCAATTCCCCATGCAGCTAGTTTTCTTATTCTTGGCTACTTTTGATACTAAAAACTGTTGCATAGGTATGTACAACCATACCCAAGTTACATGCAGTCAAAATTGGGGGCCTCAAAACTAGCCTGCCCAAGCTTTCTGCATGTCTAGCTCTTAATTGGAAAGTGCAAGACAGTTTAAATTAGCACCAGTGGCTAGAGGAAGCTCTACACAATGAGTGTTATCATCAGGCGCTAAAACGTAAGTACGTGAGCAAGCGCACGGGTGGAAAATTATGATTTCCACCTTAACGTTTTAGCTTCCTCTATCTCTATATAGCCACTGGTACAATTTCAAAATTAACCTCTAAATGGTTGTGATAATGGATGCACATATATGTGTTTGGCAGTTAAATGGCTCATTTTCTCCTTTGCAAACTCAAACAGCAATCCTTTTATAAACCATGCACTTATATACTAGCTAATATCTGAGATACCTGCAATGCTACAGGAGTGCATTCAAGCCGGTGTGACGTCCAGCAGCCTCTAAACTAATACAAACCCACAAGTTCCCCCTTAACATTAATAGTGGACCATACCTATTTAAGTTCTACCATAATATATTTTTCCTGCTCTACATTATTATCGAGTACTATATTATATATATCCATGTTGACAGATTTATACAACAGAAAATGTATTATACATGATAAATTATGCACTACTTTGCTACAAGCTTCCTAAAGGTAGCTAGAGCCATCATCAACAAGAAGCATACAATACAGCATCAATATAATAACTTAATGTCTGTGTGCTGTCGATGACTTCAGTTGATATTGTAATTGCCAGCACTTGGTATCGTGAAGTGTTCCACAGGCAGAGGAGCACAATGAGTGGCTGGCACGTTGGTCATGTACTGCTCGGCCTATAGGTGCACGAAAAATGCAAGAGAAGAAATGAATTAGCACGTGACTGTGCCGACTAGTTTCAGCTAGGGCTTGGGAAAATTCATTTCCATACAAGGTATTGAAAGGTGGCTGTCACAGGGCCACCCGAGACAAGACTGCTTTTCAACCATACAAGCAGCCTGTAGAATGTAATTAACTAAGGTTGATTGAGTATGAATTTGATTAGCAAACCCATCATGTTAGAGGCCTGGCAGTTGTGCAGTGTTCAGTCATTGGAGTTCATTGGAGTTGTTGGCCTTGTTAACCCTTACACTGGTGACTTTATTTAAATACAATGCTATGCCTTGCTATCTCAGCAATATGTCGTAAAACTCCCTAGCAACCATACTACATGTAAGCATTTGTATTGACCAACATTGTGGTTAGCATTTGTTGCCATAGAAACATACCACAAAACCTAATTGAGGTGAACCTCATTTGAACTTGTTAATTCTTGTTTTGATGTGTGTTTAGCCAGTAAGCTACCTTCATGTATAAATGATATTTTTATCATATTGGTGTTTTTTATTTATCATTATAGAAAAGAAAAATACAATATGTACCGTGAATACTCTAATACCGTAGGCAACAATGTTGAAACAGCATTCAGGAGACTAAAACAAAGTGCCCTATCACAGGAAAGTGTTTTGAACGTGTCTTCATAATAATGAAAACATATTACTTTACATGTACAGTGTACCACAATTTGATATTTTGATCTGAATTATAACATTCCAGAAGTGTGAATACACATAATAATGTATGCTAGCACAATACATGACTATCACAATGAATCACATGAACAAGGACACGTCAGCACATATTATAAGAGAGAAAATATCTGCAGAAACCAATAAATGCAACAAACAACAACAGATTGAAGCAAAACACAAGCAACTACAGGGTGAGGTCTACGATTTAAAAAAGTCCCTCTTTGTGACAGACAGTGGCACTGATTAAAAACTTCAGGTTTGGCCAAGGTAAGACAAGATGCCATCACCTTCTTCATCACTACTTTCCTTCTCAGACAATCCAAAATCATCGTCCAGAACCCAAGAAAGCACATCCTCCAAGGTTAGTCGACCGGACATCTTGATCATGGTAAGAATGCTGCTGAATGGTCAGTGTTTTTCAATATTTTCCCCTTAGTTCCGAACGCCTATAGCCTTTATATTCGGTAGGCAAGTAGAGAAAGAATGCAGCAATTTTTTTTACCTCAATTGGTTATTGGTTATTTTTGAACTACCGTATTTGCCGGAGTATGCCGGAGTATAAGTCGCACCGGAATATAAGTCGCACCCCCCAAAGTTGGCCATCATTTTGAAAATCTATAATAGTTGGAGTATAGGTCGCATGCGCAATGACAATTCGAATACCACTCCTTCCTTCCTTTAGCGCAGCGTTGTCAAAACACTCTTCTTCTTTCTCCAGTCCCTGACCGATTTTTCACCGACTCTATACTCTCTTTCCGCTGCTCTGTTTCCAAACTTCTCTGCATACCCAATACCCAACTACTTTGAGCTTAAAGCCGCTTCCCAGACATTTTATCGACACACGTGCCACTAGAGACCCCGCCCAGTTGTTTAAGGAAAAGCGGCATGTTCGGATTATAAGTCGCACCCCTCAATTGGAGAAGAAGATTTGGAGCTACTACTGCGACTTATACTCCGGCAAATACGGTACGATCAATTTTAAAAAATTTTGCTTTTGCGTATATATATATACGCTTACACTGGTCAGTGAAAAGTTACCTTACATTACAACAAGTTATCAGTGCAGGGATAGCTAGGTAGCTACCTGCGGCAGCATTACTAATCGAGACAGCATAAGTTACAGGCAGTGGCACTGGCATACCCTTCCGTGTTCTCCTCAGGAGTTTTGTACTGACTAGAGGTAACGTGCCATCAGTGGAGGAGCGGACTGATAAATCATGATTTCCTGTGCTTCTCCCCTCTTTCTTTGTATTTATTCCTACAGGTTGCAGAAGGTACACTGGACTAGATATAATATTCTTAATTAAGTGTAAAAGAGCACGAGTCAGTATAGCACATGCAATGAGCATAATCAACATACATGTTTTACAGAAGTCTGAAGAGTCCTAATATATTATAGTTGACATACCGTATAAGCTGGTTGGCCAGTATCCATATTAAGCACTTGTTTTTTTCCTTCTTTAGCTCCTACTTTACTGTTTGTTTCAAAGTATAGTCACTCGCCCAAAACAGAGGCGAGGCAAGGGCACACATGATAAACGTCTTCGGGTATAGCATCGAGTACCAGGTCTATAATTTAGCCATATCTACCAATGGTAGTGAGAAGATACCCGGAACCCGCAGAGACAGTCCAGCAAAAGGTTTTGACAGATGATGATCGGAAAAGAAGGTGCCACACCCAAGGGGAGAAGCTCAAGATTGTCAGATTTCATGAAAATGGGTGCACTAAGTACCAGACTCATCGGGTTTCTTGATTTCCACATGCACAGCAGCAGAAAAAGTGTGTGAACAAACGATGAACAAACGATGAACAAACGACTATCAAGGTGGTTAGCCCACTATTATGAGCATACTCACCATGTCCACTGTAAATACCTGCTCAGTATAAGTTCTTGTTGACTGATCCTATAAGCACCCACAGTATTCCATGGATTGTGTAATGCTTACAGCGAAGATTCTGGCAGAAATGGTTACATCAACAAAGAGACAGACTCAAGTTGGTGAAAAGTGATGGGTTCAGCCTAGGCACCACATCTCCTGCATGAGATTCTCATAATCTAGTGTGCATTTGCACATAAGTTCAGGTCTGTCAGGTCATGCATGCATCAGTCTTATATCATAGAAAGTCTCCAAGTCACTCATCTCGTGTTCATGACTGGCTCAGTAGAGCAGGCAGGTGAGTCTTGCCGTACTTCTAGGAGCTCACTCACGCTATGTACGTGTACTCTGCAATGCAGAGCCAAGGTAAGACTTGGACAGAAAATTTCTACAGAATCTTCAAAAGAAAGTTGGTTGTTCTTAGACTAACCTGTTTCTTCACCACGGCTTTGGCAGTGATGTCATTTGTCATTTGTTATACACATCAAACTGTGGCAGAACAAAAGAAAATCGTGCAATCCAAATGGTGAGTCAGTCTTTACTTGAGGCTGTTGATTATATTTGCGACACACTCTCCATACCTTGGCCATCTTCCGTGGAAAGTCTCCCTTTCACTTTTGGGTCAATGCCAGTCCATCTGTGCTTGCTAGGGCTGCTACAACCCCATCTGTTCAATATCCACGCTTAGTCATCTTATGCTACTAACTAGCTGCCAATTATTTACCAACCACACCCACCAACCACACCCACAACACATATTTTATGCATCATAAAAAAACATTCAATTTGATAGAACTAAACGTTGACCTATACTAAAGCAAAGTGCTGGCTATCCTTACAACATGGAAGATCTATCACACAACTACGCCCAAAAAGCCGGGGAGAACTATGATAAGGTAGGGGTACACTTTCATATAAGGATCACAGAGCGATCATAAATTTTCATTGTCAGCACTGAGGCTATCTCTAACCCCAGCACTAGTCTACTCCTAGCTCTATGTTAATAATATACATTATGTCCTTCTTACATGAAAGTGAAGTGAACATGTTTGTGCAGGGTGTGGGTGAGATGGAAAGGGAATTGCTCATAGGAGTATACTCATAGGAGTATATATAGCAGATGTAATTCCTATAACAGATGCTATGGTACTGACTGTTGCTCATGCTATGAGCTACGTGTAAATGCTTACTCCACCCCTGAATGTAATGTAATATCGTACATTTCCTGGCTGTTACCTATGGAAGACTAACAAGAACTAACTAGTCTGGCAGGTCAGACGTTCCTTAGAAACTAACTTTAGGATGCGTCTAGTATTTGTACACAAGCTTGTCAAGTTATTCTACTTTTCCTGCTTTTATTTCAGTCATTAAACGCAAGCAGTTCATGAGAGTTTGCCAATGGTGCTTGACATGGGATGGTATCCTGCAATTCATAATGCAATCACTGAGCTAAAGTGAGCAACTGATGAGGTTGGGGGAAGATAAAACACGATCACAAGTGATGAGGGAGAGTTCAATCGCCATTGGTACTTCCCACACCTTCAACTCTCACTGACCATATCCACACTACATCCTTTATCTTACTGTAATTTGCTTTCTTCCATCAGCAAATCAGCAAATCCTAATTAAGTATTTATTTTGCATCGTGTGGCACAGCTGGATAAACAGCCACTAGGGATGGGTGTGTCAAGGCTTCAGTGTGAGAGGCTACCAAGTATACAGGTATAGAGGCAACAGTAGTTGGAGGAGAATTGGCTAAGCCCAACAGTGATAGAAACAGGTAAGCCCAACCGTGATAGAAGCAGGTAAGCCTAACAGTGATAGAAGCAGGTAAGCCCAACAGTGATAGAAGCCAACAGTGATAGAAGCAGGTAAGCCCAACAGTGATAGAAGCAGGTAAGCCCAACAGTGATAGAAGCAGGTAAGCCCAACAGTGATAGAAGCAGGTAAGGTCAACAGTGATAGAAGCAGGTAAGCCCAACAGTGATAGACAGGTAAGCCCAACAGCGATAGAAGCAGGTAAGCCCAACAGTGATAGAAGCAGGTAAGCCCAACAGTGATAGAAGCAGGTAAGCCCAACAGTGATAGAAGCAGGTAAGCCCAACAGTGATAGAAGCCAACAGTGATAGAAGCAGGTAAGCCCAACAGTGATAGAAGCAGGTAAGCCCAACAGTGATAGAAGCCAACAGTGATAGAAGCAGGTAAGCCCAACAGTGATAGAAGCAGGTAAGCCCAACAGTGATAGAAGCAGGTAAGCCCAACAGTGATAGAAGCAGGTAAGGTCAACAGTGATAGAAGCAGGTAAGCCCAACAGTGATAGAAGCAGGTAAGCCCAACAGCGATAGAAGCAGGTAAGCCCAACAGTGATAGAAGCAGGTAAGCCCAACAGTGATAGAAGCAGGTAAGCCCAACAGTGATAGAAGCAGGTAAGCCCAACAGTGATAGAAGCCAACAGTGATAGAAGCAGGTAAGCCCAACAGTGATAGAAGCAGGTAAGCCCAACAGTGATAGAAGCAGGTAAGCCCAACAGTGATAGAAGCAGGTAAGCCCAACAGTGATAGAAGCAGGTATGTTTCAACAATGTTAATGAATCACCTACTTCTTATATGGGCCTCAGTTCAGAGCTGTTTTGGACTCAAACTGTTCTCTTCACCTCCAGGTTTTTCGAAGCAATATCCTGACATTATCTCACTTTACAATGACCTCCTGAGATTAGGAAGTCCATCTATAAGTTTAAAGTACTCGAGTGATCTTGAAGCTCATATAATAAAGTATTCAAGGCTAATATTGAAGGCTAAAAATAATAATCTGTTATGAAATAATTATTTCAATTTGAAAAGTAATTAATACTTGACAACAAACAAAATTCAGTTAACAATGAAAAAGGATATATTATGATCCCTCCTATCTTATATTATTTTCACTATTACATCAAAGGTTATATTGTCCTTATTAAATACTCACAGGTATTTGAGTGGTGGCATTATGCAATTTTCAGTTATATTTTAGTGTGGGGTTACTTTTGACTGGCAGTGCATTATTATATCACTTACCAAGAACAATATCATTGCTTTATTCTGACTCAAACTCATACTGTGACCTAGAGTGAAGACATCACAGATACTAACACATTCATTGCCACACAGATATTGCTTTACAATGTATTATAGTGTGTGTGTGTGCACACAAATTCAAGTGCCTGTGTGTGTGTGTTAGTGTGAATGTGTTGAGTGCGAGTGTAACTGTGTGTGAGTAGTATGTGTGTGTGTGAATTAAATATGCACTACAACTGTACAAACAGCACGTGAGACATTATTAAAAATGTATTGCTACTGTACTAAACATATATCGCAGTTTGGGAGAATATAACTCTAAATTGTTAAGTCACAACAAAGGAATTTCGTAGTGCCAAACTTTCAGTCAGCCATAAACAATTGTCACTCTCGAAGAAAAGAAATTCATGTCACATTTTCTGTAATTTGGTTGGAATGAGTTGTTGTATTTGTGGCTAACATGTCAACAAGCTAAGCTACATCCCTAGTCGAGTAAGGTGCCCCGCCTGTCGTGGCAAACATGCCTTGGCTTTTATTCTGTTCATTGTTCAACCTTGTGACTAGCTACATGTACTGGTAGATATAGCTAGGGAATAGATGATGATAGCAGGCCATGGGAGGCACCTCACACTGATAGCTCTGGGAGAATCTAGGAATTAGTAGCCACAGCTTGCCTCTGCACACAGACAGGTCATGTGCATTTGCCTTCTTTTCATTCAATGTCGAAAACTTTGATGTTCTAATTATTCCTTTTCTGAAATATTTAGTTTCATAGTTAACACCAACCACAAAAGAATTTTATGGAGCCTCATGTTAAAATATGGAGTAAGTCATGCCTGTTCTAGTTGACTTGGCTCATAACAAGTAGATCTTTCTCCCTAAACATTAAGCCACCCTGGAATATCTGAGAGTACCACATACACTGTAATACAGACCACTCCTCCAGTTCTAACTCTCCAATTGCACCTATAGCTCGGTCTCAATTAACCATCCCTACAATTGTAGCAACTCTCCAGCTGTAATCCATCATCTAATTGCTTGCTATACCTCCTTTTAGCTTCAGAATAGAAGCACAGTTTGGTCTAGGTCAGCAATAGCAAAGAAATCCATCCAAGAACACCTCTTTTCTTAAAGGAAAAGAGATTCAAAATGACCCTGGTAGGCACACCTACTTGTACGCAGGCTTCCTCAGCACAAGAGCATCCAGAAACAGCAGGGTTGGCCAGACGAAGACCGGCAAAGATGGTGATTGTAATAGTCGGCAATTAAAATGTCATACGCCTCAAAACTTACATAATGTAGCATCTCTTCCGATAGTAATCGCGAGTAGATTGCACCGTGTGTTCATGGTTAGTATGACAGAAAAATACATAGTATTCTCTTTCGTTTGGGATTTCTTGCTATATATGTATGTAAGCATATCTAAATAGTAAAAGTTACCGAGAGCAGATGTTAGCGTAATCTACTCTGCCCTTACCTAAAGTGCAGGGATACCCATATCCATGCTCAGTGCTATACAGGTGCAAGGTCTTGGACATATCCTGTGGCCTCATGTTGGTTGCCGACATGATTAAACCTACATCAAATAGACAACATTAACACTTACGTATGTATTTGGTATGACCATATATATGCCTGCGGCAATGGAACTAGGCTCGGACTCCTTTACCTACACAACTCAAAACTCAATCACTGAAAAATGACCAGAACAGGCCTAAAAATAATACACGCTATTAAAATATATAATGTTTCCATCTCGGCTTGGATTGATAGCTCCACATGCCTGAAGGCCGTCCCCTAATAGCTGAGTGTTGTGTACCAGCACTAAGTACCAATTCAGCTCTTGTCATAGTCCTTTCTGTGGTGGCTAACCTTGGTAACATCCCAATACAGCTCCTGGCAGGGTCCCTGCTATGGTGGCTAGCCTTGGTAACATACCAATACAGCTCCTGGCAGGGTCCCTGCTATGGTGGCTAGCCTTGGTAACATCCCAATATAGCTCCTGGCAGGGTCCCTGCTATGGTGGCTAGCCTTGGTAACATACCAATACAGCTCCTGGCATAGTTCCTGCTATCATATACCCTCCAAACTAAAGACGATTTTAAAGACACTTTTCAGAAGTTGGAAATGGTAAGAAACTACCACAAGAAGCTTCTCACATAAACTTGGCAATAATATGTTGGACGTTATAACAGCCAATCTCAATGGTACGACACTCGTATGAGCAAATTCCAGCATGGTGTTGCACTATGGTGTTGCACTGGGAGTTGAAAATTAATTTCAATGCTTCGTGACGCCCACACAAAACTTTTCTCCTTCAGACTTTGCCCATTCCCACACACTCTTTGAAATACATGCACACAGTGTTTGAAAAATATGGTTATTATCAATACACATGCACAGGTATGAGCACGTCTCTCACTTCTCCAGGGAAACATGATTTCAAGGAGCACTGCCTTGGTTTTAGCAGGTGAGACAACCTATGGGCTTGGCAATGCATCTGCAGTATCAAATTTACTATCTACATATGTCCTATAGGACTTCATCATGCTGGCTTTTCTAGGCCTTGAGGCTCCTCCTGACTTGACCTTGTAACACCATTTGAGTTGTCTGATTAATGAGATGTCAAAAGTCCCAAGAGAAATAACTCCCTTGACTCTGAATGCATCAACAATCTGGATTATGGGTCAACCAGTGGGTGGAGTTCATAGGCAGAGTGAATATCTCCAATGGAATAAGCTCTAGTATGAGTCCTGAAAGAGCAAAGAGATGTCCTAGTAGAGTCCTGAATGAAGAACCAAGATGTCTAAGCAGTCCTTAATGAAACCAAGAGATGTCTCAGCAGAGTCCTGAATGAACAGCCCAGAGATGTACTGAATGAACAGCCTAGAGATGTCTCAGCAGAATCCTGAATGAAGAACCAAGATGTCTCAGCAGAGTCCTGAATGAACAGCCTAGAGATGTCTCAGCAGAGTCCTGAATGAACAGCCCAGAGATGTCTCAGCAGAGTACTGAATGAACAGCCTAGAGATGTCTCAGCAGAATCCTGAATGAAGAACCAAGACGTCTCAACAGAGTCCTGAATGAACAGCCTAGAGATGTCTCAGCAGAGTCCTGAATGAAGAACCAAGATGTCTCAGCAGAGTCCTGAATGAAGAGCCAAGATACGTCGCAGCAGAATGAAGATGTCTCAGCAGAGTCCTAAATGAAGAACCAAGACGTCTCAGCAGAGTCCTGAATGAACATCCCAGAGATGTCTCAGCAGAGTACTGAATGAACAGCCAAGAGACGTCTCAGCAGAATGAAGAACCAAGATGTCTAAGCAGTCCTGAATGAAGAACCAAGAGATGTCTCAGAAGAGTCCTGAATGAAGAGTCAAGAGATGTTTCAGCAGTCCTGAATGAAGAGCCCAGAGACATCTCAGCAGTCCTGAATGAAGAGTCAAAGAGATATTTCAGCAGAGTCCTGAAGAAGAGTCAAGAGATGTTTCAGCAGAGTCCTGAATAAAGAGTCAAGAGATGTTTCGGCAGAGTCCTGAATGAAGAACCCAGAGACGTCTCATCAGAGTCCGGAATGAAGAGCCCAGAGACGTCTCAACAGAGTCCTGAAGAAGAACCAAGGGACGTCTCAGCTCTACTGCATCTTTCACTGCGTAAATGGTGGAGTTTGCAATTGATGCACAGAGAAGCTCATCATCAGCGAGAAGCTGGTGCATCCTTGGCCAAATCAGAATACTGAAATGGAATCAGAACGTATACTCCAAAATTTTGAAAACCAATGCACATTTAGGTCAACTGTAACTCTACATCGACCTGTATTCCAGCATTTCACCATAGAGTAAGGATGACACTTCAAGTCAGTTATATTCTGCAGGTATTGATGGGTTAACTAACATTGCTCTTCAATGCTTGGTGCCTTCAGCCATTCCCAGAGTAGTGGCAGAGTTTGATCTGTGACAATGTTAGGATACCTGCAACAACAACAATAATAGCAACTCTAATAATTAGCAATCTCAAAAACAAAGAAACGAAGATTATTTACTGGCAGCAACCAATAGACGCCACAGCCAACGGTAAAGTACATAGGCAATTAACAAACAGTAAATGATTGAATATAGCGTGTGGTGTTTGGGTTGGGGAGTGGGGTGGGGTAGGGGGAACAGGGGGAAGTACGTAGGAGAATGTTGACAACAAATTGGATATTTTTACAGCTCTGCTGGTTTACTACCTATCAAATGATACATTGAAAATGTGTTTATGCTAAGAATAGCCAAAACCAAGGTTGAAGCTGCCAAAATGGTTGCAGTTGGATTATGATCCTATTTGTTGTTGTTGTTGTTGGCAACTTGGGGTCTACCATTTTGAAATGTGTGCCAAACTAATAGAGATAAGTATATTTAATAGACAATTACCACATTTCATGCATGGCTGACATGGAGCAACAATAATGCTAAGTTATAGCCAATATAATTATAGTGATAAGAAATTTTTTAAAACCCCACTATGTTTGTAAGCAACAAGCAATGGTGGTGACTAGTTCCTGCAACTCCTATGGATGGATGTGCACACACATTACCTGTTCTGGAGAAGAGTCACAAGCAAGTAGTTGCCTCGATTGGTCGCCACATCCTTATCCCTGCAACAACCACGACAACATCCCAACAGTGACAGCATCACAAACATGCTTGTTTACCTCGTACAATTAAATATATGCACACTAACTAGGTCCATCAATCTATTAAAGAGAATATGACAGGTTCTGAGAAAAAGGAGTCATTTGCACAGAATTGCCAAATATGAGTTATTGGTATCAGGTCAGAGTACAAAAAATTATGTGCAGACTGGAGTCTGAATCAGGAACCTACTCCAAACAACACATATGCTGAAGGCAGACACTAAGCATTAATAGGTACTCACAAGTACTAATTGAATGTTCATTTTTTTAACCAAATTGTATTCTGAACAAGGACCATTCCCTCAAAACAAGGTTAGCCATGCAGATATTTGATATTTTGTCTGTGATAATTTTTAATCTATAAGTTCTTCAAACCACAAAACAATTTTGTGAAGGTACTGTGCCTGTTTGATGACTTACACAGACATCATTTCATCTCTCATTCGTCGGATCAGTCTAATTGGTCCTTGGTACCTACAGCACAGAAACACAGATCACCTGCACGCAATAATAGCTGAGGCCACTTCACATGTGAATCATGAGAGGTGTGTCGTTGACATGACTACCCTATACATCTTGCACGTATCAAGCATATAAAACACACCACAGATAAGACTCTTATCTGCGAAACATCCCTGTTAGTGACTTACTCAAGCACTTCTCTCTGGATAACCTGCCATTGCACTCCAAGTTATAAACAAGTGGCTTGAGAATCACCTAGTTGTATCCTTATCCCAGGAAACTCTATGCCGGCAAGGAAAAGTAGATGGGATTTAAGCTCCCCACATCTTGGGTTGATTTGCAATCTCTATCAGCCTCATGCAAGCACTCTTTACTGCAATGCCAGCCAAGATCACTTCACATCTCTTAGACAGACATGTAATGTGCTACATACATGTGAAATTGATGCTGTATCACCAAAGCAGCACTAACAGAATAAAAATTCTAGCAGCTTAAACATCCATACAACTGTCCTCTCTCACAGCTAGCTACATATGTATGTAACATCCCTTACCTGCAGAGCTGCTCAGCAATGTTGAGGTTGTAACACTCGTCCACCATACCACGACAAAATCCATCTAGGAAAAAAATAAGATCATTGCAGATTAGCTGCTATTAGCTACAGAAAGATGGGGTTTTCAAGTTAGTATCTATTAGCACCCCAACTAGCTACCTGGGGGGGAAGTAGGTAGGGTTAAAAAAAGGGGGGGAAGGAGGGAGGGGGAAGGGAGAGAGAGGAACGAATTGACAACTGAGATCTTATCCGAGCATTACAAAACTATATGACATGACATGAACACTCCAGAAAAAGGAATGACTTTCAGGAAGGGGGGGAAAGGGAAAAAAGGGAGGGGTAGGTAATAAGTACCCCCTGCAGTGAAGTGCCAACATTGAATGGTGGCTGGCAATACTACTGCAACGCAATGGTATGTGTCAATTCCATTTCTGCTGCTGTTCATGTATTTCTCCAATGTAGATTTGTGTCGTGGTGTGTTTGTAAAATGAACTTACGAAGACAGGGGTGGATTCTACTGGTAATCAGAGGAAACAGCTCATCAAAGGAAGCATCGATGACCTAGTGTATAGGGGAGAAATTGTAGGTACCTGATGATAGTGCTAGCACCTTGTGTTGCACGAGTACACACACTTTATGTACTGACTACTACTAGTACATTGTGTTGAATGAGTACACATACTATTATGTACTGACTACTACTAGTACATTGTGTTGAATGAGTACACATACTATTATGTACTGACTATACTAGCACATTGTGTTGAATGAGTACACATACTATTATGTACTGACTATACTAGCACATTGTGTTGAATGAGTACACACACTATTATGTACTGACTATACTAGTACATTGTGTTGAATGAGTACACACACTATTATGTACTGACTATACTAGCACATTGTGTTGAATGAGTACACATACTATTATGTACTGACTATACTAGCACATTGTGTTGAATGAGTACACACACTATTATGTACTGACTACTACTAGCACATTGTGTTGAATGAGTACACATACTATTATGTACTGACTATACTAGTACATTGTGTTGAATGAGTACACATACTATTATGTACTGACTATACTAGCACATTGTGTTGAATGAGTACACATACTATTATGTACTGACTACTAATAGTACATTGTGTTAAATGAGTACACATACTATTATGTACTGACTATACTAGCACATTGTGTTGAATGAGTACACATACTATTATGTACTGACTACTAATAGTACATTGTGTTAAATGAGTACACATACTATTATGTACTGACTATACTACCACCTTGAATGAGTACACATACTATTATGTACTGACTACTACCACCACATTGTGTTGAATGAGTACACACACTATTATGTACTGACTACTAATAGCACATTGTGTTAAATGAGTACACACACTATTATATGTACTGACGATATTGCTAGCACCTTGTGTTGTGTTGTGTACACGCATCAATATGAATATCACTACAATAGATATTCTCGAGTGGACCACACCTTCGACAACTCGCATGCCCTTAAATAACTCACAAACCTCTTACTACCTTGAGTGGAAGCAGCACACATCTTTGATTGAACCAAGCATGCCCACCTACGTACTATTGTAATGCGTATGCTCTTAATGAAGCACAGTGCTGCGTTACGAAACATAAAAATCTTCCATGCATAATGACTTGAAGTTTGAATCTGTGAGCAGAATGGCCGACAGACATCCTATCTGAGAAGCAGCTCATGAAGTTGTCAAATCCTACAGAAGTTGTGGTAAATCCTTGAAGACAGAAGGCTCAGAAGATCTGCAACTCTGGTCACATAGCAGTAGCCATTGTAGCAACTGTTGCTGGTGAGATGGCCAAACTACACAATGAAGACATGGAGAGACTAGCAACCATCCCTTTGCAATGGACAAAGTAGACCAGGAAGATGAAGGTCTAGCAGATGACGAATAGCCACACAAGAAACAGGTATTGTTTCTATTACGCGCACGTCCCTATTGCATGCCAAGCACGTCCTCAATAACTCGGTGCCCTTGAATAGGGCACATAGTTTGGCAGCTCACAATAGTTAATACTGTGCACATACAGTACAGGCCCACTGAAGGATACGTGGGATAAAGCTGCTGAGGTTGTAGCTACTGGCACTTACTACAGCTCCAATGTCAGGGTAGCTCATGACAGCACAGGAAGCAGCATATCCACCTACATATAAAGTATATTCATGATCTGACACAGCAACACACAGCTCAATGCTAATATGGGACTATGGTCAGGCAGCATCAGTGTACTATATGTGCAGGATCTGAGGAAAAACATGGCCAAATTGTACAACTCTATCAATTGCTAGCTATCAGAAATACAGAATAAACTTGATATATAGCTATTAAGATAGGTCTCTCTCTGTGCTCGCTGTTGATACCAAACATCCATATATTCAGAACACTTTTCGGTAATGGACTTGATAAACTCACAAGATAGAACTATAAGAACTATCATTTTAGTTCTCATATGATACACCCCATGGATATAATCAAAAGATGGAGTTTTTTTAAATTTTTTTAATGTGCTTTATAAATAATATGAGGGGAGAGGGACATTATTGGACAAGTGGCAGGCAAAATTGTTGAGGTCATTCAAATTGATACTCTGCGAAGCTCTCTCCAAGAGCGGGACATCAACAGGGTTCAAACTTGTTTTGAGGGTAGTTCAAGTGCCATATTATACTACACCTGAAATGGTACCTAAGTACTTTTAACAGAGGTCACCCACTTGAAAACAGCCGAAATCAAATATTCCCCCCCCCCCATGGTAACTCTGTCATATTTCACAAACTTTTCAAAAAGCCTTTCTTTGCCTAAAGTTTTGATTTCAGCAAAACACCTCTTCAAAGTAGTCATACATAGTCATATTTAAGACCACTTAATGCGCCATTAAAAATGTATTATAATGCATGGGGCGAAGTCATTTTCGAGTGACTACCTCGTTCAGCTAGACAGGAAAAAAAACACCCTGAAGCTTGAACTAGCATTTCAAGAGCTTCACTATCATCTGCCCTAAAGCATAGTGGTGTCTTGGCTACCAGATTATGAAAACCATCTAGTCACCCACGCCTTAGTGACCATTAAGAGTTCGTGCTTCTCTATCTCAAAGGCTATCTTCGATGTTGAGGCAATGTTTAGCTAACGATCGACTTTTGTGATGCTCTTTCTTCTATAAAAACATGTACAGATGGAATGTAGAAGCTTTGCCTGAGCTTAAGGAAGCTACTAGACGGTGGATGACCCAAGACCTAGCAGTGAAGGTAGGAAAAAAGACAACTATAATTTTGTGCTCAAATATTTTTCTGTGTAGCTAGCTAGCTAATCTCGTTAGATAGAGTGATAGGCCTTATGCTTGCTGGTAATGTATTCTTATAAGCAACATCCTTTTTTTCTAGAAGTGCAATACTGCCATATAAACGAGTTTAATTAAAACCAACTTTTTAGTGGACTAATAATGTGCACTAAATTTCTTATAATTGGCGTCAACCAACATTCAAAGCTTGTGCATGCATGGTGCCAATTGGTGTCTATCACGGTTAATCGGTTAAGTACCACTTCAATTGGAGTTTTATCTTGTCACTCAGGGTCCTTCTTGAGCTACCAACAAAAGAAGTTACGATGTTCTGCTCTTGGAGAGGTACCATATAGAGGGACAATTTTGAATGGTGCCATTTTTCAAATTATCCGAAGAAAAAACTCTTATACGAAAATTAAAACTTCGAAGGGTCGCTAGCAAGCTAAAATTGAGTGGAAATTATGGCTAATAAAATAAGTCCTTGTTTAATCACTTTCAGCCTGTGAAAGATCTTCCTAGCCCCATTGGGTCAATGTCAGAACCAATTAGCTCATCAGCTATCACTGATGCCAACAAGGCAGTTGAAAACTTGAAGTCTGTAGCTAAATTTAAAGGTAGGGATTCATACGCTCATTTCACTCAAGAACAACATCAGAAATCACTCAGTGTGCCTTGTTGAATAGCTACACAAAGGAAATGGAGGTCACTATCAAGGAGAGGACACGAGGGACGTGGAAGACAAAGTACAGGAATGAGATGAAGCAGAAGAAGAGTGTGGGAGACACAACTAGCATAACAGCCTTAGCAAGAAAACTAAGAGGAAGACATTTGCTGCTTGGTGAGAAGTTTAACAATGAAGTGAAGCTCTACGTAAGGCAGGAGGGGTGGTCACCACATCTATCACCATTGCAAGAGGGGTGGTCACCACATCTATCACCATTGCAAGAGGAGTGGTCACTACATCTATCACCATTGCAAGAGGGGTGGTCACTACATCTATCACAATTGCAAAAGGGGTGGTCACCACATCTATCACCATTGCAAGAGGAGTGGTCACCACATCTATCACCATTGCAAGAGGGGTGGTCACCACATCTATCACCATTGCAAGAGGGGTGGTCACTACATCTATCACCATTGCAAGAGGGGTGGTCACTACATCTATCACAATTGCAAAAGGGGTGGTCACCACATCTATCACCATTGCAAGAGGAGTGGTCACCACATCTATCACCATTGCAAGAGGGGTGGTCACCACATCTATCACCATTGCAAGAGGGGTGGTAACCACATCTATCACCATTGCAAGAGGAGTGGTCACCACATCTATCACCATTGCAAGAGGGGTGGTCACCACATCTATCACCATTGCAAGAGGGGCGGTCACCACATCTATCACCATTGCAAGAGGGGTGGTCACCACATCTATCACCATTGCAAGAGGAGTGGTCACCACATCTATCACCATTGCAAGAGGGGTGGTCACCACATCTATCACCATTGCAAGAGGGGTGGTCACCACATCTATCACCATTGCAGGAGGGATGGTCACTACATCTATCACCATTGCAGGAGGGATGGTCACTACATCTATCACCATTGCAAGAGGAGTGGTCACTACATCTATCACCATTGCAAGAGGGGTGGTCACCACATCTATCACCATTGCAAGAGGAGTGGTCACTACATCTATCACCATTGCAGCTGCTACTGCAATCCTCAAGAGAGCAGAGAGGAATATTTTATCGGAGAATGACGTCCCAATAACCATTGCAAATAATTGGGCAAAGTCTCACTTTGTGAAGAGAAGAGGTAGCTCGCAGCTAAAGCAGCAGTTTCTTCTCGACATTAAAGTGGTAATGGAACAGAAAGATGTCCGCCCAAGCCTAGTTCATATCTGGGAACAGATGTGGATAAATCTTGTACCGGGATCATCATGCACAATGGAACTGAGAGGTTCAAAGAAAGTAAACATCGTGTGAATCAGCACTAAGCATCAAATCACTGCTGTCCCTTGTGGGTCACTTTCAGGTGATTTTCTGTCTCCTCAGTGAACCCAGCAAGGCAAGACCTCAGCTTGTCTCCCACATTACCAATTTCCAGCTGATTGGCATGTGGGTTTTACCCATAATCACTGGTCTAACGAGAAGGTGAAAAAAGCATGTTCACAGAATATTTTGCCTTATATTAATAGAGAGTGTACATGGCTACAACTAATGCCATCAATATTAGTAGAAAGCATGCAGGGTTACAGCTAATGCCATCAATATTAGTAAAAAGCGTGCAGGGCTACAGCTAATGCCATCAATATTAGTAGTAGAAAGCGTGCAGGCTACAGCTAATGCCATCAATATTAGTAAAAAGCATGCAGGGCTACAGCTAATGCTATCAATATTAGTAGAAAGCGTGCAGGGCTACAGCTAATGCCATCAATATTAGTAGAAAGCATGCAGGGCTACAGCTAATGCCATCAATATTAGTAGAAAGCGTGCAGGATTACAGCTAATGCCATCAATATTAGTAAAAAGCATGCAGGGCTACAGCTAATGCCATCAATATTAGTAGAAAGCGTGCAGGCTACAGCTAATGCCATCAATGTTAGTAGAAAGCGTGCAGGGCTACAGCTAATGAATGCCATCAATATAAGTAGAAAGCGTGCAGGGTTACAGCTAATGCCATCAATATTAGTAGAAAGCGTGCAGGGCTACAGCTAATGCCATCAACCAGCTTTATTAACTTCTGATGTTTTCAGAGACCAGTTGACAAAAGATATTCTCTCAATAACAGTATCTATTCCATCTATTCCCAGGTAACTGCACTGATTACTTTCTACCAATGGATCTCAGTGTGAACAAGTCCCAGGTAATTGCACTGATCTCCTTCAACCACTTTCAACCAATGGATCTCAGTGTGAACAAGTCCCAGGTAATTGCACTGATCTCCTTCAACCACTTTCAACCAATGGATCTCAGTGTGAACAAGTCCCAGGTAATTGCACTGATCTCCTTCAACCAGAGGGAACAAGTCGGCCAAGAAGTTCATGTGCAGGAAGTTCAGATATTGGTATTCAACAGAGGTCCTGAACCAATTAGAACAAGGAGCTCAAGAAATATCCCCTTTCCATCTAGGCATGTCAGCGATGAAACCTATCGAGTCTCGTTGGCTTGTTTAGTTTGTAGGACTAGCATAGTTCCATAATTCAAAATGCCTTTCAAGCTTTTATCCCTGAGGTGAAGGTGGGACACCAGACCTAAGACCAGACCTAGGCTCTGTATAAGGAATAGGACCTCAAAAGTTCTGGTTTCATAACAGACTCCATATGGAACAATGTAAGTATAATACACTATGTAGTTAGGGTAATATTGACATGTTCAAACATAGAATGTATAGTCCGATTGACATGTTCAAACAGAATGTATAGTCCGATTGACATGTTCAAACAGAATGTATAGTCCGATTGACATGTTCAAACAGAATGTATAGTCCGATTGACATGTTCAAACAGACTGTATAGTCCGATTGACATGTTCAAACAGAATGTATAGTCCAATTGACATGTTCAAACAGAATGTATAGTCCGATTGACATGTTCAAACAGAATGTATAGTCCGATTGACATGTTCAAACAGAATGTATAGTCCGATTGACATGTTCAAACAGAATGTTGTCACAGGGTGACCTAACTTCAAAGGCTCTAGCAAGTTAGAACCTGGAGAATGTCATACGTGTATGCTAATATTAGTGGTTGTTAGGTGCTGACTAACTGTAGACTGCATAACATGCAAAACACTATGTTCCATTGGACAACTAGGGATGTACTTATGTTGTAGTTTTACCATTTATGGTCATACTGACTAAAGAGGCAGCCAGCCTATTTATGGGCAGCTGTTTCACTCTGCAGCAGTGGAGACCCTTACCTATTTGTTGGACGGCGTGATTGACTATTATCTTTGAGTAACGACATAAGTTTGTTGGTAGAGTGAATCTACCTGGCGTACTGTGTAGCTACTTGCAGCGAGTTAGTGTCTTAGGGAATCCTGCGAAGGGACGCCCTGCGACAATTGGTGGCAGCGGTGGGATAAGTGTATCCAGTACTATCTTGAGTTAGCTAGAGCGCTATTTAGAAATATTGTTTCGCTCGCTACAAAAACAAAACAAAAAAACACAGACGCTACAAAAGTACCAGTGATTGTGTGACTGAGAAAGTATCTTATGATGTCTAAGTCTAAATCTAGAGGCGCACAGGAGGAGACGAAGTCAGACGAAGGAAAGGCTCCAAGCTCGGGTAGCCTTATGGCCGCTAACGAAGTAATGACAATACTCCAATTCATGGAGGAAGGCAGGAGAGAAGACCAGAGAAAAATGGAAGAACTGAGGTTGGAAGCCGAGCAGCAGAGGAGGGAAGCTGAGGATAGGAGGAAAGGAGATGGGAAGAGTTGTTCTCACAGGCGAGGGGAGACAGCCCCCATTTGGATGATTCAAGGGAGTCAACAGTGAGTGCAGGTACAGTAAGGAGAGAGAAGGTCGACAAGTTTCGAAGGATGGTGCAAGATGAAGACGTAGAGATGTACTTCGCTGCATTTGAAGCACATATGGACACTTACAGAGTAAAAAGGGCCGAATGGACTAAGTACCTGGCCCCGTTGCTGGACCCTGAGCCTAATCGTATATATATCAATCTTGGCACCAGATCCAGAACTGACTACGACATCCTGAAGAAGGCACTCTATGCTCATTACCGGGTGACGAAAGCCACCTGTAGGACCAAACTTGACCGAATGAAAAGGCAGGCAGGAGAGACATGGGACACGGTGGGCCATCGCAGTAAGAGCCTGGCAAGACGATGGTTGGCTGATTGCAGCAACTTGGAGGATGCAGCTGATTTGATTGCCTCAGATTTGCTGTTGAAAATGATGCCACGCCAGCTGGCAAACCATGTCCAAGATCGGAAGCTGAATACCATGCAGGAGATGGCCAGCGTAGCAGACGATTTCATGGTGACGAGGGATTGGAGCTACGACACCACTCAGGATGTGGAAAAGGCACCAAGTAGACACTACCGGCGGGAAGACCGAAGCCAAACACAAACTGAAAGGCAGGCACACCGGAGAAGTCGAGATGAGAGGAACAGCAACTGCACCCCAACGAAGGGAGATTCCACGAATGAACGAGGAAGCAAGGTTACCGAGAAGGGAACCCCAGGGCAGACAGTGATCAACCCACTCGGAACAGTCGAGCCAAACGTAGGAAGACCAGAGCTGCTTATGCCAGCAGCAAACCAGGCCATCCACTGGATGTTGACCCGGACGAGTTGAAACGAGAACAGAAGAAAGATAAGACATTGGGGAAATTATGGGAGAAAGCTGAAAGAGGAGATGGAGAGTATATAGTGGAAGATGACCTACTGTGGAGGAGAACAGTGGACAGATTGGGAGAAGCGGCAAAGCAATTGTGCCTCCCAAAACAATTCCGAACCTTGGTGCTATCGCTAGCACACAGGCCAGGACACTTGGGACGGGACAGAACTACCCAGCGCATTACAGACGCATTTTTCTGGCCAGGTGTTCATGCTGATGTACGAATGCTGTGCAAGTCCTGCCAGGAATGCCAACAGACAGCCCACACGCACCAACCACCCGCACCACTCAGACCCCTTCCCATCATCGATGTCCCTTTCGAGAGAATTGCAATGGACATGATTGGACCAATGCCTGTCACAAACGCGGGAAACAAGTATGCATTGGTCGTGGTCGACTATGCCACTAGATGGCCCGAAGCTTTTGCACTGCCCAGAACAGACAGCGAGACGGTTGCAGATCAACTTATGGTGCTGTTCACTCGTACAGGAGTACCTCGCGAGATATTAACCGACTGTGGAACAAATTTCACTGGTCGCCTGATGAAGGAGCTTTATCGGCTCCTAGGAGTGAAGAGTTTGACCACCACTCCGTACCATCCTGCTTGTGACGGGATGGTTGAAAGGTTTAACTCGACGTTGAAACTCATGATTAGGAAAACACTCAAGTCATGGCATGGCCAATGGGACCTGGCCCTACCATTCCTACTAGGAGAATATCGGAGAGTGCCTAATGAGACAACTGGCTTTACACCATCTGAGTTATTATTTGGTCGCCAACTTACGGGACCACTCCAAACACTCAGAAGCAGATGGACAGGAGAGAAAAGTACCCAAACGGACGTAGTGACCTACCTGACGACAATCCAGGAGAGACTGGACCTGATTAAAGAGATATCAAGAGAGAAGGAGAAGAACAAGAAAGAAGAGTATAAAACATGGTATGATCGGAAGGCAAAGATTCGAGAATTCAGAGTTGGAGACATGGTGTTGCTGAGAACGCCAGTTTTGGGTCCCAAGATGAACCCTGTTGGGAAGGACCGTACGTCGTAACGGAGAAGCTGGATGAGACGACATACCAATTGGCTATGCCAGACCATCCCCGCAGGAAGCTTAAACGACATGTCAACCTACTAAAAGAGTTTGTCTCGCCTACAGCGGCATGCCTGTTAGTTCGAACAGAAGAGGATGACGACTTTGGCCCTGGAGAAGGAAAAGGGGAAGGCTTGCCTGACATTAGTGATCAGCTGTCTGAAGAGGAGAAGTTGAAAGTGAAACAGCTGATGGAGAAGTACAAAGAGCTGGTGGGTGAACCGCCAGGCCTGACCATGAAGACAGACATCCGAATCGAGACTGGTTCTGCATACCCCATTAGCCGACCACCGTACAGGCTAGACATTCGAAAGGCAGCTCTCATGAGGGAAGCAGTGAGAGAACTGTTGGACTTGGGTATCATTCGTCCATCACAAAGTCCATGGGCGTCTCCTGCGTTGCTCGTAAAGAAGAAGGATGGGAGCAAGAGACTATGCATAGACTACAGGAGGCTAAATAACATCACTGTATCTGATCCTTTCCCGCTACCCAGGATCAACGAACTCTTAGACAAGTTAGGCAAGGCATCTTTTATCACCACACTTGATCTCGCAAAGGGATACCACCAGGTACCAGTGCACGTCGATTCAATCGCGAAAACTGCCTTCATAACTTCGATGGGAAAATGGGAATACACCCGTATGCCATTTGGGCTGAAGAATGCGCCCTCGACATTTCAGCGTCTGATGAATGCTATCATGGCAGACATGAATGAGTATGCAGCTTGCTACATTGATGATATTGTGGTATATAGTCATACCTTTGAAGACCATCTCAGACACCTCGAGACCGTGTTTGAACGTTTGAAGGAGACTGGTTTGAAGCTCAGGGCTACCAAGTGCGTTATAGCCGAAGATCATTGCCAATATTTGGGACATCAAGTGGGCAAAGGCGAAGTCCGCCCATTGCTGGCAAAGGTGGACGCTCTTGCACAATATCCGAAACCAACCAAGAAGAAGGACATGCGCGCCTTCCTGGGGCTAGCAAACTACTACAGGCGATTTGTGCCTGGTTACGGAACAATAGCCATTCCGTTAACGGAAGCTACAAGAAAGACCGCACCCGACAAGGTCGTTTGGACTGAAAAAATGCAAGCAGCCTTCAGCCAGCTCAAGGAAGAGTTGACACATGACCCTGTACTGATCAGCCCAAATGAAGAACGAGAATTCATCTTACAGACGGATGCATCTGGCATTGGTATCGGGGCTGTGCTCAGCCAAGAGGGCGACAATGGAACTGACCGCCCAATAGCCTATTTTTCCCGAAGACTTAAACCGGCAGAGACAAGATATGCAGTCACTGAACAAGAGTGTTTGGCTGTCGTGGAGGCTATTCGCCATTTCAGAGTATACTTGAGTGGTGCATCTTTCACAGTCGTAACTGACCACAGCAGCCTGGCCTACCTTGATAGGATGAAAGATGAAACCGGGAGACTGACTCGCTGGTCGTTGGCATTGCATACCTATTCAAAGTCGTGCATAGACCAGGACATAAGCATCAGAATGCAGATGGACTGTCAAGGCAGTCGTGGAAGGAATTCGAACAGAAGCCACGGGACTTGTCCTCAGGACGGGAAGAGGGGGATGTCACAGGGTGACCTAACTTCAAAGGCTCTAGCAAGTTAGAACCTGGAGAATGTCATACGTGTATGCTAATATTAGTGGTTGTTAGGTGCTGACTAACTGTAGACTGCATAACATGCAAAACACTGTGTTCCATTGGACAACTAGGGATGTACTTATGTTGTAGTTTTACCATTTATGGTCATACTGACTAAAGAGGCAGCCAGCCTATTTATGGGCAGCTGTTTCACTCTGCAGCAGTGGAGACCCTTACCTATTTGTTGGACGGCGTGATTGACTATTATCTTTGAGTAACGACATAAGTTTGTTGGTAGAGTGAATCTACCTGGCGTACTGTGTAGCTACTTGCAGCGAGTTAGTGTCTTAGGGAATCCTGCGAAGGGACGCCCTGCGACAATATAGTCCGATTGACATGTTCAAACATAGAATGTATAGTCCGATTGACATGTTCAAACAGAATGTATAGTCCGATTGACATGTTCAAACAGAATGTATAGTCCGATTGACATGTTCAAACAGAATGTATAGTCCGATTGACATGTTCAAACAGAATGTATAGTCCGATTGACATGTTCAAACAGAATGTATAGTCCGATTGACATGTTCAAACAGAATGTATAGTCCGATTGACATGTTCAAACAGAATGTATAGTCCGATTGACATGTTCAAACAGACTGTATAGTCCGATTGACATGTTCAAACAGAATGTATAGTCCGACCAGACCCAGTGGTAACTTCAGCAGAACCCTGGTGGCTGTCGACCACAACACAACCAAGTGACCAGCGCAGGTGATTCACACCCGAGTCCCTTATATGTCTAGACATCTCCACACTTCCAAACTTGAAGAACATCACAGAAGTCAATTCAACTTCACTTTGTAAACGGAAGCAACAAAAGGAAGAGGACCCAGGGACTGCCTGGGAGAGCATCTCTCCTCAGGCTTAGGTTTGATGCCTTGCGTCCCCTCAGATCAGAGACAGTGTTAAAGTGGAGAGCCAGTTCAGTGAAGTTCTTCATAAGCATGGAGTCAGCAGCAAGCTCTCATTTATATAGCCCAGCTCATACATAAGCCACCTTCCCAATGCAGCTAGGGCATAAGGATATAATCAGGGTTGAGGGCCCATAATCATGGATGCTTTTATCAAGTATAATACCACAACTTTGTCATAACTATTGCTGGCTAAATCAAGTGGATACTTTGCAAACACTATGAAATGGAATCATACGCTTGAGGTTCAATCCTCAAACCTTCCACTGATACTGTCCAGCTCTTTTTTCTTCCTTTTCTTTCCTCCTTTTTTTCCCCCCCTCGCCCAGCATGGAAGACTGCCTCTGAGAGTGTAAAGGTCGTTCGCAACATCCCACAAGGACTCGGTTCACATGCTAACTCCACCCATTGGGTTAAATGACACATTAAAAAAAAAGTTCCTGCTTCTTTTAACCTTTCCTCTTCCATGGAGAAACTCCTCTCTCCCCAGACACAAATAACCCCACCAACACCTGGAAATCAAGTCTATTCAAGCGACTTTAACCCTTTCACCGTCGACTTCATTTTGAGATTTTGACCTATTTCCTGGCAACTGCATATCACATGATAGACAAAGAGTTACTGATCAACTTGGTGTGATAAATATGTTGCCTAGCAACCAAACCACAAACAATTTTTTGATTAGAATACTTTTTATCACTGCGTTTATCGACTATTACCAAGTATATTTTATGGTTTTTCAGATCAAATACTAAAATATGGTCGTTTATCGACTGCAAACAGCATATAATCTGAAAAATGTACATTTTTTGGCATAATTTATGAATATTGAATGCCCTAATTTTTCTGTTTTGCAGGATATAGCCATGTTTGTCAGTCTATAAGGGTATTGACTGTTGTCAAGTACCACGAGGAAGGTCTGAAAGTTGAAGATGTTGCAGAAAGGCACAATAAAGCAAACACTCTTCAAGAAAACATACGTGTACTACACATGTCTGCATGCATAAATGATAAAGAAAAGAAGTATACATGTACATGCCTAACACATGTACATACTACAGAAGCAATACAAAGAAAATCTCGAAGAGAAAAGGAAGCTAGTGCGAGTAGTCAGAGTGTGTGGAATTCCCTGAAGCATGTCCTTCCACGCACAGCACAAAGGCTAACACCACAAAGAGAGCATTGACAAAATGTCTCGTGCCTCTTATCTCTGGCCTCGACTTCTTCCATGGCCTTTTCTCTTCCTTGGCCTTTTCCTCTTCCTTGGCTTTTTCCTCTTCCTTGGTCGGCCTCGGCATCCAACACGCACCCTGTCTCAGCGATCAGAAGGTAACAGTGATACTTCTGACGAGTCAGAAGATGGAACTACATCAAATGAAGGAGACGATGGTAGGAGAGATTGTAGGAGCACTTGGGGGCGAGTTTGCAGGACCACTCGGAGGAGAGTTTGCAGGATCACTCAGAGGTTCAGCAGATTCAAGATCAGTGGCTAAACCTATATAAAAGATTATTATTATGAACTTTATAACCTAGTGAACTTTATAACTAGGAACTTTGTAACCTAGTGATACTTATAATGTCTCACTCTTTGATAGCTCAAATATTATATTCCATTCTATAGATATCTACTCATAGTTACCAATCAACTCATACTCTTCATCAGGAGTCATAAAAGCTCTATCAGAAGCACTGGCACTTGAAGTGTTTGGTCCAACATCCTGAGGAGTTGAAGTTAAAGCTCTGGACAAAAAGCTGCCACCTCCTTAGGGTCTAATACCTCATCACCAAGAAAGGAAGACACTTGACCTTCATCATCTTCATCTCTATCATAGTCAGAGAGGTCGAAACCGCCATCAAACAAGA
Organism: Cladorhizidae sp. MBARI D1340-BT2; assembly: GCA_028752905.1. Taxonomy (NCBI): domain Eukaryota; kingdom Metazoa; phylum Porifera; class Demospongiae; order Poecilosclerida; family Cladorhizidae; species Cladorhizidae sp. MBARI D1340-BT2. The sequence continues at coordinate 43,437,972 of JAQNBH010000016.1, read as the reverse complement.
GCTCTAACACGCGAGCACGATCAAATCTTTCAGCCATTATTTTGCTTGAATTCAAAATTGTTTGACGTCATAGTTACCTACGTGCTATGGTTCTTAAATTTTTTGGTGAAATAGAACAGTCTGTTGTGCACATTTACGGTAAGTTTTGAATATGTAGAGTCAACGGTTGATTTTTAATAATTATTAACGCGACGGTCAGTCAATCTCGCGCTTCTATGCACTTATGACGGTGAAGCGGTTAAGTTCATAATATCACTAAATTGACCCTTCGCTAGTACGAGCAGCATGTTGTGAACCTGCCTCAACTCAAATACACATGTCCCCTGACTACCTCCAAATCCATACCTGGATACGCATGTCTCCTTTACCACCGCCAAATCTATACTCGATACACAATGTCCTCTAACTCCAAATCTATACTCAGATACACAATGTCCTCTAACTCCAAATCTATACTCAGATACACAATGTCCTCTAACTCCAAATCTATACTCAGATACACAATGTCCTCTAACTCCAAATCTATACTCAGATACACAATGTCCTCTAACTCCAAATCTATACTCAGATACACAATGTCCTCTAACTCCAAATCTATACTCAGATACACAATGTCCTCTAACTCCAAATCTATACTCAGATACACAATGTCCCCTAACTCCAAATCTATACTCAGATACACAATGTCCTCTAACTCTAAATCTATACTCAGATACACAATGTCCTCTAACTCCAAATCTATACTCAGATACACAATGTCCTCTAACTCTAAATCTATACTCAGATACACAATGCCCTCTAACTCCAAATCTATACTCAGATACACAATGTCCTCTAACTCTAAATCTATACTCAGATACACAATGTCCTCTAACTCCAAATCTATACTCAGATACACAATGTCCTCTAACTCCAAATCTATACTCAGATACACAATGTCCTCTAACTCCAAATCTATACTCAGATACACAATGTCCTCTAATTCCAAATCTATACTCAGATACACAATGTCCTCTAACTCTAAATCTATACTCAGATACACAATGTCCTCTAACTCTAAATCTATACTCAGATACACAATGTCCTCTAATTCCAAATCTATACTCAGATACACAATGTCCTCTAACTCTAAATCTATACTCAGATACACAATGCCCTCTAACTCCAAATCTATACTCAGATACACAATGTCCTCTAACTCCAAATCTATACTCAGATACACAATGTCCTCTAACTCTAAATCTATACTCAGATTCACAATGTCCTCTAACTCCAAATCTATACTCAGATTCACAATGTCCTCTAACTCCAAATCTATACTCAGATACACAATGTCCTCTAACTCTAAATCTATACTCAGATACACAATGTCCTCTAACTCCAAATCTATACTCAGATACACAATGTCCTCTAACTCTAAATCTATACTCAGATTCACAATGCCATCTAACTCCAAATCTATACTCAGATACACAATGTCCTCTAACTCTAAATCTATACTCAGATACACAATGTCCTCTAACTCCAAATCTATACTCAGATACACAATGTCCTCTAACTCCAAATCTATACTCAGATACACAATGTCCTCTAACTCTAAATCTATACTCAGATTCACAATGCCATCTAACTCCAAATCTATACTCAGATACACAATGTCCTCTAACTCTAAATCTATACTCAGATACACAATGTCCTCTAACTCTAAATCTATACTCAGATACACAATGTCCTCTAACTCCAAATCTATACTCAGATACACAATGTCCTCTAACTCCAAATCTATACTCAGATACACAATGTCCTCTAACTCTAAATCTATACTCAGATACACAATGTCCTCTAACTCTAAATCTATACTCAGATACACAATGTCCTCTAACTCTAAATCTATACTCAGATACACAATGTCCTCTAACTCTAAATCTATACTCAGATTCACAATGTCCTCTAACTCTAAATCTATACTCAGATTCACAATGTCCTCTAACTCCAAATCTATACTCAGATACACAATGTCCTCTAACTCTAAATCTATACTCAGATTCACAATGTCCTCTAACTCTAAATCTATACTCAGATACACAATGTCCTCTAACTCTAAATCTATACTCAGATTCACAATGTCCTCTAACTCTAAATCTATACTCAGATACACAATGTCCTCTAACTCTAAATCTATACTCAGATTCACAATGCCTCTAACTCCAAATCTATACTCAGATTCACAATGTCCTCTAACTCTAAATCTATACTCAGATACACAATGTCCTCTAACTCCAAATCTATACTCGATACACAATGTCCTCTAACTCCAAATCTATACTAAGATACACAATGTCCTCTAACTCTAAATCTATACTCAGATTCACAATGTCCTCTAACTCTAAATCTATACTCAGATTCACAATGTCCTCTAACTCCAAATCTATACTCAGATACACAATGTCCTCTAACTCCAAATCTATGCTCAGATTCACAATGTCCTCTAACTCCAAATCTATACTCAGATTCACAATGTCTTCTAACTCCAAATCTATGCTCAGATTCACAATGTCCTCTAACTCCAAATCTATACTCAGATACACAATGTCCCCTAACCACCTCCAAATCCAAACTCAGATACACGTGTCCCCTGACCACCTCCAAATCTATCCATACTCAGAAACACAATGTCCCCTGACAACCCCCAAATCCAATACTAAAACAATCTCTCAAAGGAGGTGGCCTGTCACTAGAGGTAAGCTGGTAGAGTAATGGACAACACATAACACACATTTCTGTACAATATACATGCACATGTTGAGTACAAGGACTGACTATCCACACTGCACACCAAAATCTGGTCAGGATTTAAAAAAATTATGTCTACACTGACACAATAACAGTGGATTCACACTTGTTCGTTGATGTGTTAATCATGTGTCAGTCACATGATAACCATAACTTTAATTAATTAACATGGCTTATTACTTCCTTCTTTCGTGGATTATCCACTTCACAGGACTAGGCTCTTGAGGGTGATGCAGAAGACATGAATAATATTCAAGCATGTGTGCATTCTTGAATAATTACACAAAAACTCTTGTTCGGTCTTCATCAAGACTGTTCCTGCTCTGAATGAAATAGTTGGGGAAAGGAACGTTTAGGACGTTGGTGTGGAATGTTTGGGACGTTGGAGTGGAATGTCTGGGACGTTGGTGTGGAATGTCTGGGACGTTGGTGTGGAATGTTTGGGACGTTGGTGTGGAATGTTTGGGACGTTGGTGTGGAATGTTTAGGACGTTGGCGTGGAATGCTTGGGACGTTGGCGTGGAATGTTTGGGACGTTGGTGTGGAATGTTTGGGACGTTGGTGTGGAATGTTTGGGACGTTGGTGTGGAATGTTTAGGACGTTGGCGTGGAATGCTTGGGACGTTGGTGTGGAATGTTTGGGACGTTGGTGTGGAATGTTTAGGACGTTGGCGTGGAATGCTTGGGACGTTGGTGTGGAATGTTTGGGACGTTGGTGTGGAATGTTTGGGACGTTGGTGTGGAATGTTTGGGATGTTGCTCTCAAATCTAGTGGCATGTGAAGAGAGGATGAATGAAGAGAGGACGATGGCTGGACGAACCCATCGCTTGTCGCAGGAACCTGAACATTTTGGTTCTTTCTTTCTTCATGTTTCCGTTCTTCAGCCCATCTATTTGGTTCATTCTTTCTTCATGTTTCCGTTCTTCAGCCCATCTATTTGGTTCATTCTTTCTTCATGTTTCCATTCTTCAGCCATCTATTCTCTTCTAGCTCTGTCTCGGGCTTCTCTTTCCTTCACTCTCCACCATCAAACTTAAACAGTGCTCGTTCATTGAAGCCATGATGGCGGCTATATCTGCTGAGGCATAGTGTTCCCTCTACTTCCTATATAATGTTGGAAGTATATTACTGAAATGAATATTTTCTGTACATGCTGTCTATACATGCACACTTCGTCTTTTCCTGTCCTCTATATCCATGAGGTTATCCATACAACAGTGCTACCATTCTTCTAAGGTTAGTTCCCACAGAGCTACATAATCACTAGCTAGCATCTTTGCATACGTGACAGAAATACGCAAACTTGTCCAGCACTGGCTAAGTTGATATATTAAACCTATTTCTATCTGTGCAACAAGTTCTTGATTTTAGTTTATGGACACATACATAGACTGACCTCTTCCAGACAGCAGAACCCTGCATTGTCAGGGTGCTATCTCTCACCACACACTAGTTAGAACTTCAGAACTTGCACATGCACACAACTATCACATGACAGCTGGATTTTAATTACTGGAACATGTTCTGTCAGTCCCAAATCACGGTTCAAGACTGATCGCATTCAGAGTGGATCGCGTTTCGCTTGAGTGCAGTGTGGTGAGGGCGGAACACATTGTGAATGTGATTGTGGACACCTTAAAACACCAACCCACTCTTCCACAATTAGAAATGTTCATTTCCTGATAAGACATGATGCAAGCACAATAGATAGAGCAATGGCTATCCGTAACTACTGTCTAAACATGTAGGCACTGGCTGACAGCTGGAACAATGTGTCTGTACAGCTGTTGTATATAAAGCTGAGGGGAGTAGTATAAGTGATCTTGAGGAAGCTGAGAGAGTGCTGGGACATATCAACCAACTTACACTCATTGGAATTAGTCAAAACCACAACTTATTATATCTTTTTACAAACTTGGGGGGGAGGCTGGAGGAAATTTGCCACATTTTGCTGGCTGGCCGCTAGAGCTAGGGACTGGAGCCATGCCTAAGACCAGATCCACAGAAAGAAAAGGGACTTCTTTCTCACTGAGCTCCAAACAGAACAAGGAAGTATAAGGAAGTATAATCTGGAGTGTAACAATTACTACCTAATGCATGGCTGAGTATTTATACATGCATACAAATAAAACACTAGCTCAATCATATAACTTAGTATCGACAACAAGTTATAAACTTTCAGGCTAGACCACACCCTGTTAGAGAATAGGGTGTGGCCCTGTCCTATCATGGTATCTACTACCACATCAGGAGTCTATGTCGTCATTAGCGTGTTGTCAGTGTCAATGGGAAATCTTAAACTTGTGACTATTTGACCAAATGGCTCGAGGCAGCACCACTTTACCTAATAAGATTATTACACTTGTGACCAAGTGGCTGGAGGGAGTACCACTGCACCTACATACATGTAATAAGATTATTACCCTTGTGGACTACTTGACCAAGTGGCTGGAGGCAGTACCACTGCACCTAAAAAAAGGCTGAGGGAGTAGTTTTGTTTTTGTAAAAGCATCGTGATAATCATGACACTTGCTCCAACATCTTACCTGATTGTTGCTGCACTGGCCAACACCAGTGGGCACAACACACCACAGTGTATTGTCTGCTTTAACAAAACTGAAGGGGGTTAAATCAGAGATATGGGCGTTCTAAGTAATGGTCGACATTTTCAGGGGGTTTAATATTCATAGTTTTCATGGTCTGCACAGATAAGTACATGATGAAGAGTTAAGTTGTTCTGATGACTGTGAGGAAGATGCAAATGGTTTGTGAATGCACGAGCAGAATCTGATCACAAATGCCTACTTTTTTAAAATGTTGTCTACACTTAAAGAGACTTAAAGCTCTGTATTAGTGATGATGTCATGGTGCCAAGTTGTGTTTGATACATATGTAGGAGTGCTAGCTGCTAAGAAAATCCCCAACTGATGCAAGTTGTGCAATCTGATCCCCTGCACCAAATAGGCTGGCAGGTTCTATATGGAAATAATAGCCAATAGAAGAGACATGCTCTAGTGACAGAAAGCTTACTCCAACATACCGTACAGAATCACTAGTGCAAACTATCTTGAACTATAGAAACAAATGCATTGCATTGTCTATGGGACAAAACTACTCCCCTGTGGGCCACACTGATGGCCACAGAAGAGGAGGGTTGCTTCAACCTTGAGGCATGAGTGCTGACTAAACTGGATGGACTGGGTTTTCCCAGGATTAAAACTGACACCACGGGAGCTGGCAACTCCTCACATTTCTCAAGCACGAGCCTCAGAGCAGTTAGGGAGAGGACTAACAGAACAACAACATCATCAGCCTAGGTGTAACTGCCTGTACATTCTCCCCAAGTGCAGCCAACAGCAGAGTTCTTGTGATCTGGAAGGAGGGCGTCTAGATAGTTTTGCTTCCCATGCTCCTTAGTTGGTCTGGTCTAGTTTATAAATATAATACTATAATTGCCAATTAGTTTCAAATATCAAGAAATGCACTTTATCAAGTATAAATACCACCGCTTTTGCCCAACTGTGCATCGCACTCAACTATGAAATCCACTCATAATGCTGGCTGAGGTTCAATCCTCACCTGTCCACTGACGCCATCCAGCCTAATTCTTTCTCCCTTTTTTCCCCCTCTTGTTTTTCCCCCCTTCCCCATGCCCCACTCTTATTCAGACTCGCCTCCACATATTTCAAATTACACAGGTAGTCCAGTCATGCTTGGGAGAGATGCTGGTGCCTTTCCAATACCTCAAATAGCAGTTGTGTTAGGTGACTTCAGACATAACACTAGGAGTCTGTTGTATCAACACCAGCTATCACTGCATGTGGAGAGTCTGAAGTAACTGCATGTGGAGAGTCTGAAGTAAGGTCAACACCAGCTATCACTGCATGTGGAGAGTCTGAAGTAAGGTCAACACCAGCTATCACTGCATGTGGAGTGTCTGAAGTAAGGTCAACACCAGCTATCACTGCATGTGGAGAGTCTGAAGTAAGGTCAACACCAGCTATCACTGCATGTGGAGAGTCTGAAGTTTAGTTCACCAATCAAAAGCAGACAGGGTCTACATTTCTTTCCTCTCTTCATACATAGGTCACACAGTACCTCCCCCTCCCTCCTTTACTGTCAAAATTGAACCAACCGGCCCTCGTATTGTCAAGTCCACTCTTTGCAAGACATGTCCAATGCAATGGCTTTAGAGGATTGTACTCACAGGTGCCAAATGTACTCATAATCAGGGACACTCGACACTGCAACTAGAGGTCTCTGTAAAATCAAACTTACAGTCTGTTCCATTGGTGCCGTATGCAAGCAGAAAATCTATGGATGAACAAGCTGTTGCTCATCTAATCCTAGTCCAGGCCCTCCATCGCTAGCCATGGCCTAGCCCAAGCCAGTGGGTAAGTTTGAATTTTGGACACCTTGTACATGTATAGATGATCCCTCCGGCTGCTCCTAGGTGTGGCGAACCATACACCATGGATCCTAGATTGGAACTAGATATAGATGATCCTCTCTGGCTGCTCCTAGGGGTGGCTAACTATACACCATGGATCCTACATTGGAACTGATCCCAGGGTCAGGGTAACTTTGAATTCCCAGGGTTGTCTACTGCATGTTATAATCATAATCATGTTATAATCTGAGGGGTATCAAATAATTGATACATGTCCAGTCCCACTACAGCCTTTTGTAGGATTCCAGAGAGTGCTTAGGATTATCCCGTGATGTCCGCAGTGAGGGTGACTGGGCTATACACTAAGGATCCTGTAACTAGTGCTAGGCTGTAGGAATAGAGTATAGGGTTAGGGATAGTGGATAGTAGATATTCTAGGGCTAGGGCCTAGTAGGGTTATGGATAGTAGATATTCTAGGGCTAGGGCCTAGTAGGGTTAGGGATAGTAGATATTCTAGGGCTAGGGCCTATTAGGGTTAGGGATAGTAGATATTCTAGGGCTAGGGCCTAGTAGGGTTAGGGATAGTGGATAGTAGATATTCTAGGGCTAGGATAGTAGATATTCTAGGGCTAGGGTTAGGGCTAGTGGATATTCTAGGGCTAGGGCCTAGTAGGGTTATGGATAGTAGATATTCTAGGGCTAGGGCCTATTAGGGTTAGGGATAGTAGATATTCTAGGGCTAGGGCCTAGTAGGGTTAGGGATAGTGGATATTCTAGGGCTAGGGCCTAGTAGGGTTTGGGATAGTAGATATTCTATGGCTAGGGCCTAGTAGGGTTAGGGATGGTAGATATTCTAGGGCTAGGGCCTAGTAGAGTTAGGGATAGTTATTCTAGGGTTAGTGCCTAGTAGGGTTATGGATAGTAGATATTCTAGGGCTAGGGCCTAGTAGGGTTAGGATTAGTGGATATTCTAGGGCTAGGGCCTAGTAGGGTTATGGATAGTAGATATTCTAGGGCTAGGGCCTAGTAGGGTAAGGGATAGTGGATATTCTAGGGCTAGGGCCTAGTAGGGTTATGGATAGTAGATATTCTAGGGTTAGGGCCTAGTAGGGTTAGGGATAGTGGATATTCTAGGGCTAGGGTTAGGGCCTAGTAGGGTTTGGGATAGTGGATATTCTAGGGGGGCTAGGGCCTAGTAGGGTTAGGGATAGTGGATATTCTAGGGCTAGGGCCTAGTAGGGTTAGGGATAGTGGATATTGCTATGCGTAGGCTAGGGGTACTTTAGGGGTAGTGATATCCCAGAGTTGTTCGAAGGATCTCTGAAATCCGAGGATGTCCTAGGAAAGGTGTGGCAATACTGAACATCAAATCATTGAAGAGAGAGGACACGATAGGCAGTCACACCCGTCAAGAACACACAAACGTCATTCACTATGGAAATCAGACTCTTGTGCAGTGTGAGAGGTGGCATTCTGCTAGTGGTGGACTCCATGACCTTCACTCACATTGTCACATGTCCTTGGAAGTGTAAGCATATTTGTGTCTCCTATATGGCTCTCTAAGAACAGCGGGTACACTTATGGAATATGTATATCTAGTGAATATACAGACACACCACAATTACTTTAGTTATTATTTAAGGTGCTTAACACATCAGCTAGCAGTATGAACTACATGTACCTCCTAACAACCAGTGAGAATGCTCATGAAGCTATAGTGTCACAAGGTTAATAATGGCCACATGAAACTTTACTTTCTCGAGCACTAACCAACTGAGCCGAGAGCTCGTTGAGAGCTTATTAATCGAGTTTTTTTTGTCTAGTTTATGATGGGCCTTGGTGGTAAGAACTCTAGATTTGCGAAGATGCCTGATCACATAATTTTCTCTCCTGGCTGTCTGATCACATGTGCTCTCCTGGCTGTCTGAGCCCATGGCATGGTTGAATTCCACAACTATTGCACACCGGACTACCCATGTAGGGTTCTGCTGCTGTCATGCCAACACTTATCGACTAAAGACATCAGCCTGGTCTGTTGCCTCCATCTTCAGCTCTACACTCCTTGGTAGACCATTGCACTTGTTCCTAAACAGCATTGAAGGGGTATCCTAAACCTCCAGTAGGTACATCGATGCTTGTACCATTATAAAGCAAGGTATGTCAGGTATGTAACATGAACTAGATGACATCAAGGCTGTTGTTCATCAAGTATAAATACCGCACAAATCAAACACTAGTGGCTGGCTAAGTCAAGTGGATACTTCGCTACACTATGAACTGTCAAATCATAACAACTGAGACTCAACCCCTCATGCAACCTCTTCCACTGATGCAATCCAGCCTTTTTTTCTTCCCCTAACCCTTGGAGCCCTCATTCCAACTAGTGTCATCCAACTTTCTTTTATTAATAATAAATCCCTTGGGGGTATTTCTACATGAAGCCCTGTAGTTGTATCTTGAAATGTACATGTAGCGGCATCTGTCTGACCTTGCCAGTGGCACAGGATTATTGCTTTATGAATCTCCTTGCAGAACTTTCTGTAGTATACTTGACGCCCGTGCAATGGCTTATTTACCCATCCACCACAAACTTTACCTGTGTGACCTAATCTCTATAGATTTAGAATACAGCAAATACAATAAGGAGGTGAGCAAATAAAAGCCACTCATCGTCATGTCGTTCTGTGTCTACAACAGAACTTCAGCAAAGAAATTCATCCAGGAGCGCCTCCTTTCTTAGAGTGAACGAGATTAAGAGCATTTCCTCTGAAGACAGACTTCAAGAAATAGCAATGAAGGCCAGGAAGAGACCATTCATGACGACAGTTGCAATCTTCAGAGATTAGTTTTCACTTTTCTCACTTTCCCATCAAACCACAAGTCAAGTTGTATGATCATTATCAATGCAGCAGTCCACAGGGCATGTATGTCAAAATATCCAGTGTTTAGAGGTGAAGTTCATGTTTATTAGGAACAATTTTCTAGTTACACTGTATCCCAGTGATGCTCAATCAGTTACATGTCTGAATGACAGATGTGTATCTGTGTATGGACATCCAGCAACCTGTATACCAGTCTAAAAATTCAGCTAAAAATCTGCAATGCTCTATTATTATTATTATTATTATTATTGTTGTTGTTGTTGTTGTTGTTGTTGTTGTTATTATTACTACTACTACTACTACTACTACTACTACTATTATATTATTATTATTATTATTATTATTATTATTATTATTATTATTATTATTATTATTATTATTATTATTATTATTATTACTATTACAGTGTTTAGAGGTGAAGTTCATGTTTATTAGGAACAATTTTCTCCCAGTGGTGCTCAATCAGTTAACATGTCTGAATGACTGTGTATGGACATCCAGCATTATTATTATTATTATTATTATTATTATTATTATTATTATTATTATTATTATTATTATTATTATTATTATTATTATTATTATTATTATTATTATTATTATTATTATTATTATTATTATTATTATTATTATTATTATTATTATTATTATTATTATTATTATTATTATTATTATTATTATTATTATTATTATTATTATTATTATTATTATTATTATTATTATTATTATTATTATTATTATTATTATTATTATTATTATTATTATTATTATTATTATTATTATTATTATTATTATTATTATTATTATTATTATTATTATTATTATTATTATTATTATTATTATTATTATTATTATTATTATTATTATTATTATTATTATTATTATTATTATTATTAATTATTATTATTAATTATTATTATTATTATTATTATTATTATTACTGTATTATTATTATTATTATTATTATTGTTATTATTATTATTATTATTATTATTATTATTATTATTATTATTATTATTATTTTTACTACTACTACTACTACTACTACTACTACTACTACTACTACTACTACTATTATTATTATTATTATTATTATTATTTATTATTATTACTATTACTACTACTACTATTACTATTAGACCACCTAGTTCCTGGCTAATACCCGGTTTTATGATATGATATGAGAAAACAGATATGAGAAAACAGACCCACATCATGACAGGTTCAAATAGACATCAAAATTGTTTTGATGCATCGCATCACGTTAAAGACACATATGCATTTTCTTATACTGTATTGTGAACCGGGATAAGGTCGAGTAGGTCCTTGCCCTAATCTGTAAGCAATACGCCGAGGGCTATGCTTAAATAGGTATGCCCTCATCAACCACACCCCTCTTGCACACACATATGCACACACTCTCTGATATGTTCAGTACTGCCATGATCTTTCCTATGACATCCCAGGGTTACTTGGACTGTATCCCTGAATGTCCCTAGTGAGGGTGACTAGCTATAATCAGCATAGATCCTTATCCCATCAATGTCTTATCTACATGTAAGAGAATTCATTTTTCCTGTAAATTAAGCTGCAAAAAAGTTTAGGACTTCTATCTATCCTCTCCTGACTAAGCTTCATCTTCCATCCCTTTCCACTTGCAACTGAAATGACAAAGTTATCTTTTTCTTTGACCTTCCTTTGATTTTCCCTCGAGCCTTCCGTCACGTCAACCCATTCTCTCTACAAACTGCGGCTCTTCCACCCCCATAATCACCCTCTAGTCTAGAGAGAACTGTCAGATCATAAAGAATCCCATGTGTTAGGCCATCACCACTTTAACTATTAATAACCTGTCTCCTCTCACTAGTGCATTATTATCTCTTCGTTTATTTCCTTCCTCTTCACATTAGCCTTGAGGCTATTGAGTATGGATTAAAATTTTTTAAAAAATGTAAAAAAATAAATAAATAAAAATAAAAATAAAAACACGACAAAAACAACAAAACAACAACAATAAACAAACAAACAAAAAACACTTGTATCCCAAGTAAGTTCCAAGCTCTACCGTAGACTCCTATTCTATACCTATTCTATAATCACAGTCATCCTAATCAGCCAGACGGCTCGAGCAAAAATGAAACTAATAATAAAAACAATATCCGATACTTTGTTGTTGTTGTTGTTGCTGTTTCTTACTATGTACAGCAATGGTAAACTACTAGGTATACTATTTTCATGGCGGTCCAGAGGTGTCTTCTCTTCTCAGAATGTCCAAAGTTCAAGGTCGTTGCCACCAAATTCTTGGCCTAGCCCATATATAGCCTTACCTAGTCTCTTGTATCTGAGTAACAACTAGAACTTTGAACATCCACCCAGAGACGACCCCAGTATTGCCCATGGCAACACCAGGTATGCATGTGTACATACAATACGCTGACCATCCATCTAGGCAGGATGTTTAGGATGACACAGAGGGTAACTTACCTATTGACCAGGCGTAGATGATGATATCTCCGAAGGCAAAGCCTAGTTCCGTCACCACATACCGTATCACCACATCCACTGCGTTGAACTCCTGAGACGGAAATGGTAGGCCCTGTGGGATGTTCGTCAGGAAGATTGACTGGTCAGCTCATTCATACACGTCTTAACCATGTGTGCGAGTGTGTGTGTGGTGTGTGCCTAATGCGTGGTGTACAGTACGTGTGTGTGTTGAATGTTTGTTCACATACCGTGGAGTCCCCAAAGCCAGGATGGTTCCAGCCAATGACAGAGTAGCCTTCTAAAGACAACAACACATGCCATAAACAACAACAACACCAAGATTACATTATGATGTGCATAATTAACCCTCTCACTGTCAGCATTGTGGAGAATTATTTAAAATTTAACACAGCCACATTAAAAAATTAATATCAAATCAGATATTTATTTACCATTTGGTCATGTGATAGCATGATTATTGTTTTAGGTGTGGTCAAAAGGTGTGACCACAAACTGACCACATAATATGAATATAATTATGCAAACAATGGTCATGATTAGGAGTGCCATAACTTCTCCATAGTTTATGTTATGGACTCGATATATACATGTAGCTCATACTGTAAGATAGCTCTACCCATATCCTTTCTTTTGCTTCTAAGAACCTAGGAATATACATTACTATACAAAAGTTATGCCAACCCATAATAATGTCTTCATAAATCGACCACAAAAATGTCCTTATTTATCAACAATAACTTTGTCAATACAACATTCAGTAAACATTTGATATAATTGTTTGACATAATGTAATCGAAAGAAATTTTGGCTGGAGTTTGAGGTGAAATCAGTGTCTGTGGCAAAAGTCAACCAAGTTGTGGAAAGCATGGAAACAATTCCGATCCTCCATAATGCAAAGGTGAACATTGCAGTATTTGCATTGCACACGACTATCTCCGAGGTAGGAATGGATGCCTTCACATTCTTCGTCACTTGATTCATCACCAGAAATGTCCCAAGCTGCCCTAGTCACTTGGGAAATAATTTCAGTCTCTTCTCCATCGTTGAAGTGACGTCCCACTGAAAATCGTTCGTGTTTTAAATATAATTTCATTAACTTTCCTCCGTCCAACCGCCGTAATTTTTTTGGTGTAAATAGAGTTTGAATTCAGCTATCTTTTGATATAAAAATTATTGCCTATTGACAAATGCTTATATTTTATTTTATTTTTCAAAGCCGTGGCGCCGTATGGCGGCTGTGACAGTGAGAGGGTTAATAAGGCATCTCATCTACCTACATGTATATACTGGACATATTGGATTCGAGCACACATGCACACATGCACACACATGCATGCACGCACACATACATACACATGCATGCAAACACATACATACACATGCACACATGTCTCACACACGCACACAAACAAGGATCATGCATGGGCGTACTGTACATGTACTTAAGTTCCTGCCCACTTACAGTATTGCTGGCTAGGGCTAGGCTGCATAAGGCCTAGATGTAGGCTATACCATATATGGCTAGAGCTAGGTTTAGTGTACATGTACTGTATGGCCAGACCTAGAGATGTAGGGCTAGGGCTAGGTATATATACAGCATAGGGCTAGGACTGTAGGTCTAGAAATACAGTATAAGGCTAGGTTAGGCTTAGAGGTGTAGGGCTAGGGCTAGGCTTAGAGGTGTATGGCTAGGCTTAGAGATGTAAGGCTAGGCTTATGTAGGGCTAGGCTTAGATGTAGGGCTAGGCTTAGAGATGTAGGGCTAGGCTTAGAGATGTAGGGCTAGGCTTAGAGGTGTAGGGCTAGGCTTAGAGGTGTAGGGCTAGGCTTAGAGATGTAGGGCTAGGCTTAGAGGTGTAGGGCTAGGGCTAGGCTTAGAGATGTAGGGCTAGGGCTAGGCTTAGAGATGTAGGGCTAGGGCTAGGCTTAGAGATGTGGGGCTAGGGCTAGGCTTAGAGATGTGGGGCTTGGGCTAGGCTTAGAAATGTAGGGCTAGGGTAGGCTTAGAAATGTAGGGCTAGGGCTAGGCTTAGAGGTGTAGGGCTAGAGCTAGGCTTAGAGGTGTAGGGCTAGGGCTAGGCTTAGAGATGTAGGGCTAGGACTAGGCTTAGAGGTGTAGGGCTAGGACTAGGCTTAGAGGTGTAGGGCTAGGACTAGGCTTAGAGGTGTAGGGCTAGGGCTAGGCTTAGAGATGTAGGGCTAGGACTAGGCTTAGAGATGTAGGGCTAGAGCTAGGCTTAGAGATGTAGGGCTAGGCTTAGAGGTGCAGGGCTAGAGCTAGGCTTAGAGGTGTAGGGCTAGAGCTAGGCTTAGAGGTGTAGGGCTAGGGCTAGGCTTAGAGATGTAGGGCTAGGACTAGGCTTAGAGGTGTAGGGCTAGGGCTAGGCTTAGAGGTGTAGGACTAGGGCTAGGCTTAGAGGTGTAGGGCTAGGGCTAGGCTTAGAGGTGTAGGGCTAGAGCTAGGCTTAGAGGTGTAGGGCTAGGGCTAGGCTTAGAGATGTAGGGCTAGGACTAGGCTTAGAGATGTAGGGCTAGGCTTAGAGGTGTAGGGCTAGGGCTAGGCTTAGAGATGTAGGGCTAGGACTAGGCTTAGAGGTGTAGGGCTAGAGCTAGGCTTAGAGGTGTAGGGCTAGAGCTAGGCTTAGAGGTGTAGGGCTAGGACTAGGCTTAGAGGTGTAGGACTAGGGCTAGGCTTAGAGGTGTAGGGCTAGGGCTAGGGCTAGGCTTAGAGGTGTAGGGCAAGAAGTGTAGAGGTGCACATGTAAAGGTGAATGTGTAGGGGTACATGTACATGTGTAGAGTGCACATGTACAGGTGCATGTGTAGAGGTACATGCATAGAGGTGCACATGTAGAGGTGTATATGTAGAGGTACTGTACATGTGTAGAGGTGCATGTGTAGAGGTGCATGTATAGGTGCGCATGTACATGTAGAGGTACATGTGTAGAGGATGTAGAGATGCACATGTGTGTGTGTAGAGGTGCACATGTAGAGGTGCATGTGTGGAGGTGCAAGTGTGGAGGTGCACATGTAGAAGTGCATGTGTGGAGGTACCTGTACATGTGTAGAGGTGCACATGTAGAGGTGCAGGTGCAGATTGGGCTAGACCAATAGATAAAGGCTACATGTACAGGACTGCAACTACAGATAGAGATATACTGTACATGTACATGCATGTATGGGGCTAGGGCTAGGCCGAGAGATACATGTAGGACCTAGAGAAAAGGTATTGGGATTGGCCTAGAGGTGAGGGTGAGATCTAGAGATGCAGGGCTAGGATTAGTTAGGCTACGACCTTGAACTTTAGACATCCTCAGATACCTCCCGCCAGGATGACCCATGGCAACATTGGAACACCGTGGTGGACTAGTGGTCCCGACTCAATTTACTGGCAGTAGTGCTCAGCAGCTGTACTCACGGTAAAGAGGCACCTCCAACATCCCTAGCTCGTAAAAAGCCGCATTCCCTTCGCAGCAGATCACAATTTTGTTTCCAGCTGCTCTGCTGTCAGGAGAACCTCTCTTGTCCACAAACATGCAGTCAATGGTGTTCCCATCACTTGCCTGCAGTCTAGCCCTGTGAGCGTTGTGCTGTAGATGGCACAGATGAAAGGGTTAATGTGCATACATGAGGAGGGGTTAATAAGCTCACCAGAACTGTAACTAATAATATACGTAAGGCATTGAGTGGCGAGAGGGAGAAAGGCAAAGGAAGGGGGGAGGGGGGGGGGAAGGATTTAGCCCGATGCCTTGTTGGATAAAATTTGAAATCCTATCCTTTTGTATTGCCCTGACCTTGCCCTGACCCTGGCATACATTGCCCTGACCCTGACATAGCAAGACACTGCACTGATCTGTACATTATTCATGCCATAATATTGCAATGCTTGGAATGTCTGAACTTGTGCAAGGTTGAGAAGAGAGCCCATTCAGATATTCATCAAGACAGCCATTCCCAGTTGAGCAAACCCGTTTCATTATTAATGTCGTATCACACCTCCACAGCTAGAGCATGTTGATGAATGGAGTAGCTATGTCAGAATGAAACTCCATCATCCTCTCCTGTCAGATACTAACCATGGAGGATGTTCTCACTCCCCTGTGCAGTGTCCTTTCCTCTCGAACTGCTCCCATTTTCTTGATCGTTCCCTTCCACCACCCACGACCATTCCCAGTTTACATACGCCATGCGCAGCACCATGCAACTAGCCCTGAGGACTCACTTTGCTTGCCAGTTAGTGTATATTATCATTTACACACACACCTGTACTGTAGTATGTACTGAACATATGTACATACAGGTCCAAGCTGTAGTTGGGATATGAATGTATGCATGTAGTACATAAGTGGATTCATCCTTAGGATATCCTAGGATATCCCTGGATACTTGGGACTACCTTAGTGTCACTAGCCGGAGTCTCAAACACGCATGCACACGTTAGAAGAGAGCCTGGCCAAGTGCCCCAGGGCGTTTTGTTTTAGGTTGCCAAGATCTCCGTGGCGCATTGTCGCACAAACAAAAAATGCATGGAGCATCATGCGTTGGAGTTTCATAGAGAGCACAGTGCGTTGGAGTTTCATAGAGAGCACCGTGCGTTGGAGTTTCATAGAGAGCACAGTGCGTTGGAGTTTCATAGAGAGCACAGTGCGTTGGAGTTTCATAGAGAGCACAGTGCGTTGGAGTTTCATAGAGAGCACAGTGCATTGGAGTTTCATAGAGAGCACAGTGCGTTGGAGTTTCATAGAGAGCACAGTGCATTGGAGTTTCATAGAGAGCACAGTGCGTTGGAGTTTCATAGAGAGCACAGTGCGTTGGAGTTTCATAGAGAGCACAGTGCACTGGAGTTTCATAGAGAGCACAGTGCGTTGGAGTTTCACAGAGAGCATAGTGCACTGGAGTTTCATAGAGAGCACAGTGCGTTGGAGTTTCATAGAGAGCACCGTGCGTTGGAGTTTCATAGAGAGCACCGTGCACTGGAGTTTCATGGAGAGCACAGTGCGTTGCAGTTTCATAGAGAGCACTGTGTGTTGGAGTTCCACAGAGAGCACCGTGCGCTGGAGTTTCATAGAGAGCACAGTGCGTTGGAGTTTCATAGAGAGCACCGGGCGTTGGAGTTTCATAGAGAGCACAGTGCACTGGAGTTTCATAGAGAGAGTTTTATAGAGTGTTGCTGATGGAGTTGGAATCTATTACTGAAAGTGCAGGACACCGAGGTACTGTATCCTTAGCTAAAACTTAAGCAGATTGAAGCGATATCTACTTTTGCTTCAGGCAAAGATACGTCCTTCATCACCCCGCCAACTGGGTATGGGAAGTCCATCATCCACATATGCTGCGAGGTCTGTAATATTAGAACTTAACCTTATAAAAATGGCCTTCTTCTAGTGGTCTTTATGCATCTTTGTTGTGTTGCACATATATATATACATACTGTAGGAACTTGGGGAAGTCTAGTGGTATGTTAGTCCCCTACCTCCATCATGGTGGACCTACATATGTATGAAGTTCTCTCTAAAGGGATTACAGTTGGTATTTGCTGGTGAGGCCCCGCCACACAGAAAGAGGAAATTACTTCAGGGAGAGTTTCAGCTTGTTCTCATGCACTCCTGGAAAGCACATGATATCTAATTCTCCATATAAAGATGTATTGCTTTCACCTTGTGATCAAAGTAGCTTTGGTTGCAGCTCAAGCACAGTGTGTGAAGACATGGGGGGCCAACTAGGACAAGTTTTAGAGAGATTGGTAGTGTCCGTACTCTGATCCCCACATCATAAAGACATGGCTCTACAGGGGTGGATCCAGGGGGGGGGTTTCTGGGGTTGCAACCCCCCCATAACATTCTAAACACTAGCTCCACCTCCAGTTTCTTTGTTAAATATAGGCACTTGTTAGATATAGACACTTTGGTTAAACTACAAACTACTGTTAGTAAACCCACACTCCTGCAATGTGGCTGTGCATGATAATAGTAGCTATATAGTCATTCTGGATTCATTTTGCATCTGCCATCAATATTGCCATGTCTGGAAGTAGAAAGAGGCCAGCATCCAGGGATTGCACCCAGCTGACCACTTTTTTTATAAGGTAAGATACAATATACAGCACAATAAGGGTTAAGAGTTGAATGCTCAATTTATAATAGCCTTCTAATTAATGTAGAATCGAGTCTGGGTCCCATATCCCTGTGTCAATGACTGCTGATGATGGTAACTCTAGTGCATCAACTGATATAGATTTATTTGTTCAATCACCATCAATGACAGTCACAGTCACAACCACTACATCGAGCTCTTCCTTGTCAATGCCAACTACTGTTTCTCAGTTATGCTCAGCAACAATTGATACGATGACTACATCACTCAGTGTAGTTCCATCAACTAGTGGACAGGTGGACTTGGGACAATAGTTGAAGCCGCTCAAGGTAACTGGGATAAGCTTAGGTCATTAGCAAATAATATCGTAAGAAGCAATATCTTTCTCATCATTCCAAACCTTCTTCTTCTGATCATCTTCATTCACATCAGGTTACCAAACTAGGAAAAACCTGGAGTGTATCCTTCCAGCTTGGATGGTTGGTACAATTTCCTTGGCTTTCATACAGCACTGTTCTTGCAGGTAGTCTTTGCAGATATTGTATAGTTTTTCCAGAGCAGCCGCAGTGTTTCTGGAGTTGGGAATCGTTTTGGTTTGTTAGTTTTGTCCCCATACCAGAAACCTTACTCAAAAGCACTTGGCAAGGATGGTGTACTTGTATGCCATGATCAGACTCAAATGCATTGCCATGCAGCTGAGAGGGTAGACCTTTTTGTCAGAAATTTTAACCAACCAGATGAAGGGATAGATACAAGGCTATTGAAACAGAGCAACCAACAAGCCGAAGAGAACAGGCATGTTCTCCAGCAGATAGTTTTGGCTGTAGAGTTTTTGGCAAAGCAAGCACTACCATTCAGAGGCCACTCTGACTACAGAGTGGATTTCTCAGATGAAGATGTCAACAGGGGCAATTTGGTAGCCACACTTCAGCTTTTGGCTAAGACAGATAAGCTCCTACACAAATACCTTCTCTCAGCTAACAGGAACGCGAAGTATAATAACCATTCAAAATGAGGTTATTCACATACATGTATATGCATCTAAAATTAGAGAGCATATAACTGAACAGCTCTGAGGGGAAAAAATGCCTTTCACCATCATTGCTGATGAAGCCACAGATCCTCATTCTAATCAAGAGATTCTTTCTGTGTGCTTCAGGTATGTTGATCTGTCCTCTCCCACTGATCATCATATCAAGGAGTGCCTGATTATAGCTTTGTCTACTTGGACCGAGCCAAAGCTTCATCCATTTCAAGAAAGATTCTTGAAACAGTTTCTAGTCCTTCAGTTTCTTTAGATCCCTGTAGAATTAGAGGGCAAGCTTATGATAGAGCATCTGTGATGTCATCCGGCATTGCAGGAGTCCAATCTAAAGTCAAGGAGGTCAGCCCACTAGCTCTGTACACACACTGCTACTCACACTGCCTTAATCTTTCAATTGCCAGAGCATGTCTTGTTCAGGAAGTACGAAACTTGATTTTAGTTATAAATGAAGCACACCTCTTTTTAGCTCACAGCCCTAAGAGGCAAAACCTTTTTGAACTTACAGTCAATGAATTCTTGTCTTCTTCAAAAGCAAGAAAGCTTCCAGGAATGTGTAAGACAAGATGGGTGGAGAGACATACATGCTTTAGTGTTTTTGAAATGTATGAGCCACTTATCACTTTCTTAGATGCCATTTTGTGTCCTACTGATTTCCCAAATTTAGGCTCATCAGATGGGAGCTGGAATTGGGAAACTGAGACAAGAGTGAAAGCACAAGGTCTGAAAGCTGCTCTCTCTTCTTTTCAAACTATTGCTGTTTTTATAATCACCAAGAATGTTCTTGATGAAGTGAAAATACTTGCTTCAAAACTTCAGAAGCAGGATCAAGATATATATGAGGCCTATAACAAAGTTACTGAAGCGATTGAATGCTTGAAAACCCCCAGAAAGACTATTGACACCATTTTTAGCTTGTGGTATTGTGAGGTACTTGAACTGGCTGAGTCAATTTGTGTGAGTGAGAGTGTTCCAAGAAAGACAAGCATTCAACGCAATCGAAGCAACACTCCAAGTCAATCAGCAAAAGAGCATTACAAGAGAGTCATTGCTATACCAGTGCTGGATTCATTCATTAACCAGTTGGAGGAAAGATTTCAAGGTGAGGGAAAACAAAGTCATATGCCTTGTGCCTTCAGTGCTCAACTGCAATCCGAGTGTTCAACTATCGATGACCTTCTGTACTGGGAACAAGATCTTCCATGTTCCTTGTCTCTCAAAATCTCAAAAGTGAACTAAGAAGATGGCAATCATTGTGGGAGCATAATTGAGACAAAGATGAGGCTACCATCCCCAACAATCTTCTCCTAGCTCTTAGCTCTTGTGACTCTGACTCTTTCCCAAACATTCATTGCCTACTAGTCATTGCTTGCACTCTGCCTATCACCAGTGCTGAAGCAGAACGATCATTTAGTTTGCTCAGGAGGATAAAGACATATACAAGGTCAACTTTGACTAAACAACACTTTTCTGATCTTGCTGTAATAGCCATAAACTATGGAATGAGAGTGTCAGTTGATGATATCTGCCATGCTTTTGTGCAGTGTCACCCGAGAAGGCTCTTTCAAGCTTCACTATTTATTAACTGAAAATAGTTTCCTGTTTATCTTTAGTTGCTGTTCTTTTAAGCTGATAAATATTCTTATTCATTACACAGTACAGTGTGCATGGGCTAGTTCCCCTGCACCCCCCACCCCCTGTACCTTTCTAAAATTCCTCGATCCACCCCAGCATCTTCCTTAGGTTGTTAGTAGGTAGGCAGCCAGAACCATAGCCAGGAATAATTAAGGGGGTTTCCTGAGCACTTTCACTATCACTCACAATTTTTTTTAAATGATCAATTTTACATTTCTTGTTATAATAATGTTGGTGATGATATGTCTTGTTATATAATTGCCAAGAGAAATGCAGGACGGTGCTTTCTTGCAAAATGATTAATGATCTGATCATGATTCAGGAAAAGGGGGAAGGATTTCTGGGCAGCATGGAAACACCCCTGGCTATGGCCGTGAGTAGTTCATCAACCCCCCCAATCTAAAATTCCTGGATCCACCCCTGCTCTAACAGCCACCTCAACTGTTGAAACTCAGTCTGTTGTAATTATAACAAATTCTTAATGTATATATTGGAAGTCCCAGCACTGCCTCCACATACGTAGAAACATGAAGTATTTGAAAGACAAGTTTACGTGAATGAGCTGACATCACAACTGTGCCAAGAACTTGCTCTTCTACACTCTGCATCAGGACATATGAAGACTGTGCTAGGCTATACCAGTTCATGATGACAATGACGGGACTTATGATTGCAGCCACCACCACTCTCACTTCTCACTCGGTTTCAGTGGGACAATATACTGTATTTACCAGAGTGTTGCCATCAAACAGAGAGGAACTAGTTATGAAATGTTTTACTGAGGCTGACGGGAAGTTACGTCTGGTGATTGCCACAACTGCATTTGTAGTGGGCACTGCCTGCCCCGACATCCGGAGAGTCTTGCACCTGGAGGAGTATATCCAGGGAAGTGGTCGAGCAGGACAGGATGGACAGCCCTCTGTGGGAGAGCTCTATGGTGGCAGAGGAGGAAGACATGTTGGTTTTAGAGTTAAGAAACTTTTTTTTTTAACACCACAACATGTGTCGATGCAGATGCAGATTTTTTCCCAAGAGTCTTCTGAAAGTGACACCACCGCGTGTCATTGCTCGCATCCTGTTAGATGTGAAGCTTCCTGTTGTTGTATAACTTGTGTCTAATCAAGACTCTATCTTATTCTTGGAGATAATTAAAGGATGGAAAAGTAGGTTGTGTGGAAAATGTGTGAGTCACCAGTGATGTATAATTAAGCCTCCATTCTATGAAGGCTCGTCAATAGCTCCATCACAGGACAACCATTGGGTCCTTGGTCTCCCTAAAGCTAGACTAGAAAGCTTTCTCAGCATCGTGAGTGCTAAAGGACAACCAGAACTATGCCATATTGTCCTCCTGCTGTGCCGTGGTTGGTAGGCGCTACATGTCGGAATAAACAACAGTTCACTGTGGCATATGCCACATTAGATGTCATCGACACTCGACCTCATTGGTTTAATTTCACATTTATTATCTGGGCAACAAATTGCCATGAAAATTGCGGCAACCCCAAACAAAACGCTCTATAACATTTGAACAGATTCTCTTCCACCGTGCGCTGTAAGGTTAGAGAGATTACGACTACCCTTGGCTGTTCCTAGCAGGGGTGGCTAACTATACACCATGGATCCTAGATTTTGCCCTATGGCTTCGAGTATACATGTAGATCATAGCTAAGGCTGTGGGTATTCTAAGGTTAGGGATAGTGGTAGACGAACATCCAGGCATGATCATAATCATATGGGGATACTAGCACTCCATTTTCATTGCTTTACATTCCCGGGAAATTCCCGGGATAATCCCAAGCATCCGAATAATCTCGGGATATCCCAGGAAAGTGGCAGTTCTGGACATCCCTCGTCCTGTGGCATAGGAATGTGTTACTGCATGTTACTCACCAGCTTCTTCAGCTTGGTCCGTCCCACAGAGAGGTTAGTGGCTAATGAGAGAAATCACATGCAAACATGTAAACATGCAAACATGTAAACATGTAAACAAGTAAACAAGTATACAAGTTGACATTTCTACAATAAGTTGGTTGACAACAGGAAACACATTGGATCAACACCACACTGGGTTGAGGCAGGTCGAAGAAGGATGACAATAGCTCTGTGGGGACACACAGTGGACCAACATCACACGGAGTTCAAGAGCAAAGCATGGTGTGTCTTCCAACCCAGGAATATTTATCACATGAATTCTTCCGTTAATCACCATCGGCAAATGTTTAACCCCAGATAATCTATATGCACAATGGTGAGTGCAGTCATGTGACTGGTGAAGAAACACTCACAGAGCATAGCATTGAAGAAGGTGAGAGAACCTGGATAGATGAGGCGTCGGCCAACCAAGTGAGCTGCCAGGTACCTACACCACACATACACACACCAAGACAGAGCACACACACACACACACACCAAGACAGAGCACACACACACACAGCACACATGCACACACACACACACACAATCAAAACAGATCACACATCAGAGTAGAACAGTCACAAAACTTCCATATCCAACCTCAACAGATATTGAAAAATTGAAAGACACTACCAGGTCAGCATCATAATAATCTCTGGTTGGGTAAAACCAATCAGAGACCGCAAACCTCCGCCACTCCCTAGTTTGTGAGCTCTCATGGCCAACGTGGAAGACGCAGGTGCAGTGTACATTGCTAAGAAAGTGACCAACAACACAGAGTACAACGCCATTTCTGGTACAACGATGACTTCTAGCAATGTATAAATCTTGGACCACCACCAAGATCTAATGAATTGTCCTTGACCCGAGCCTAAACTGTCCATAAAATTTCGTGAAAATCATCTGTAAGGGTTTATGTAATCTTTAACAGAGAGACGAACAAACAAACAAACAAACAAACTGGTGAAAACATCACCTCCTTGGCAGAAGTAACAACAACAACAGTATACTCTATCCTCTGAGAAGATGTGACCCCTTGAGTTTTAATCAGTATACAGTTAGTGGCCATTAACTAATTAACACAGTGTGTGCAGTCAATTTTTCCTTCGCTCATATCACAGTTAAGTGCTTTGAGAAACCACAGGAGTCCTTGTTTACACAACACTGCGGCTGCACAAAACAGTGCAACGTTTGAGTGCCCTTGATGTTGCTGGATACTTTGCTTCTAAGAAAATGCGTCTAGAGAGACATTCAACATATCATTTGCAAGCACACAGAAAAATGTGGTATCAAAATGTTTGAGAGTCGTAAAACTCTGGTATAGCTCGAGTGAGATCATATGAAGCAAAGTCAATAACTTGTACAAGTTTGGGGGGGCTGACCAGTAGTCCATCCCGGCAGACTGATGTCTAACAAATAGAGGCTAGAACCAACAGTCAAGTAGAAGCTTCAGAAACTTAGGTGTTAAATACAGCAGGGCTTGAAGCCATGCTTTTTGGTCAACAGTTGACCCAATTTTTCTTGGATTGCTAAGTCCATCAAGTCTAATAATTAGCACTCCTTCTCGGAGTCATTTTTCATAAAAGGAGCTATCGCACACTCCCAACATACTTAACCTGAAAAGTAGTTGCTGTCTGATTGAATGATAGCAAGGTTTCCTACTCGTCTCCTCCCGAGACTTGCAACAAAATTGGTGATTAGCAGCTTCTTGATCACCGTAAGCTTCCGTCCCTATAACAGAAGGCTGCAGTCCACTCTCACAAGCACGCTCAGTGTGGCGACCCATCTCTTGACAAAACCTTACGCGCATAATAATTGTTTGTGGGATAATTACCTCATTACAGCACTTCCTCTAGTACACCAGACACTTCCTGTAGTACCTTTATAGGAGGAAACTGACTTTAACTCTTTATGGTTAAAAATACTTTAACCCTTTATGGGGTGAAACAGACTTTAACCCTCTACCCTTTATGGGGTGAAACCAACTTTAACCCTTTATGAGGGTAAAACAGACTTTAACCCGGTGTGCCATAGTTCCTTTAACAAAATGCAACAAAGTCGATGCTTATAGTTCAACACTGCATATACATGTAGAGCAATGGTGTGTGTCTTCAACACACCATTAATGATGAGCATACGACTGTGCTCTAAACCAGTATATATATTATATATATATACCTCAAAGATGACATGGGCAAGCTCAAGATGTACTCCGCCAGACCTTTCCTCCTGCTACTGGTCATCCTTCTAGGTCTGTAGGCACATACACAACAACACATTAAAAACAACTTGTATAAAGTGTGAGCCGAGTAGAATTATATTCTACAAGCGATATTTTCGAGGATAAATATTTGCAGATGGCAATAACGAGAAGGATTCGCGGAACAAATATTCATAGATTGTGTAGCAGGTAGTGAAGCCACTGTGTTTGGTGTTTGTGTTGGGTAAGTGCTGGTGGACTCTGTGATCAGAACACCAGTCTGACAGAAGGTGGCTGCATCTGCTGCTGTTGTTGCTGCATCTGCTGCTGGGGAAGCCTTCTCTTATCGAATCTCACTGTGGCAGACTCTGCTTGAGGATAAGGCTCGGTAACACATCATGGGTCCCAGTAAGTCTTGTAGGTCACACCTGTGACCAGCCACCCAGTCACACCTGTGAGACCAGCCACCCAGGTCACACCTGTGAGACCAGCCTTCCAGGTCACACCTGTGAGACCAGCCACCCAGTCACACCTGTGAGACCAGCCACCCAGGTCACACCTGTGAGACCAGCCTTCCAGGTCACACCTGTGAGACCAGCCACCCAGGTCACACCTGTGAGACCAGCCACCCAGGTCACACCTGTGAGACCAGCCACCCAGGTCACACCTGTGAGACCAGCCTTCCAGGTCACACCTGTGAGACCAGCCACCCAGGTCACACCTGTGAGACCAGCCACCCAGGTCACACCTGTGAGACCAGCCTTCCAGGTCACACCTGTGAGACCAGCCACCCAGGTCACACCTGTGAGACCAGCCACCCAGGTCACACCTGTGAGACCAGCCACCCAGGTCACACCTGTGAGACCAGCCTTCCAGGTCACACCTGTGAGACCAGCCACCCAGGTCACACCTGTGAGACCAGCCACCCAGGTCACACCTGTGAGACCAGCCACCCAGGTCACACCTGTGAGACCAGCCATCCAGGTCACACCTGTGAGACCAGCCACCCAGGTCACACCTGTGAGACCAGCCTTCCAGGTCACACCTGGGAGACCAGCGTTCCAGATCCACTTTTTACTTTTTGGTAGCTTGTACTAAGTATTATTCAGCAAATAAGAGCTCCAGCTATGTAACACTATTAGTTCAAGAACACACATGCTATGACCTAAAGAACTCGACCTTTGTGAGATGGGGATTCCATTAATTATATAGGCCAAAGGTGATTCACAATTACTTTTCCATAACACTAAAACAGATTGAATACAGTGTAGCTACTAATAGAGCACTAACTGTTTGGGGTGGCATACCTAATAGCACGTGCTTACCGGACAGATGACTCAGTGTGGTGGAACGACACTGGCAAGGCAGAGACGTCAAAGTCGTATTGACCAATACCAGTGAGTCTCACCTGTGTTAATAAGTGCCACATGTTCATGTATGTCATGAGACTAAGAACATAGTGAAACCTTAGGTTAAGAAGGAGAGAGAGAGAGGGAAGGAGGGATGGAAGGGGGAGGGAGGGAGGGAGGGAAGGAAGGGAGGGAGGGAGGAAGGAAGGAAGGAAGGAAGGAAGGAAGGAAGGAAGGAAGGAAGGAAGGAAGGAAGGAAGGAAGGAAGGAAGGAAGGAAGGAAGGAAGGAAGGAAGGAAGGAAGGAAGGAAGGAAGGAAGGGAGGTAGGAAATATATATAGTGTAGTGCATCCATTTATTTGTCGAGTGCATGTAAAGTATTGAATGACTTCAGCAACTAACTTCTTCCGGCCTTAACCGGGTGGTAAGGCTCCGAGCAGCATTCAGAGTGCGCAGAAACTCGTTGTACTTGACATTCTTGTACCTTCCCATTCCTAAAGATGAAACAATAACTCGGGTTTCTGACAGTGCTGGAGGGTGTGGCAGGTATTAACCCATTGACCAACAACTTAATCTGTGTTTGTTCGTTTGTCTGTTTGTTATAAAGGATATATATATTTATAGTACACTGTAAACTCTCCTTTATGCATTACGGGGGAAATAATTCTCATCCGTCTTCAGCCCATATAAATCTATGTAGCCAGGTAAATCTAGATGAGCTTCACTCAGTGCTAGTTCACATGCTGTTTTACAATCTGAATCGGGTAAAGATTGTCCTCTACATGACTCAAGCTACAGTATCAGCATCAATACTGTTGCTCAATGCTCGCTCCTGGGCTATATTCTGCCACCAAGTCTATAGAAGGCTGTGACTGATCCTCTACCAAAATATCTGCTGTTTGGTTGGTGGAGTTCTCCTGTGGAACTGTTACCAAGTCCATAGGAGGCTTTAGCTGGCCCTACAGTACAAGATATGGTGTGTGCTGATATCTGTGTAGTGGACAACTTAGTGCATATGGGTACAGTCAATACTAGCAACGAGACATCGCATGGGTTGATGATATGTGCAAGAATAAATCTCTGAGTCGGACTCTGTGCAGCCTCACACCACCAGTCAGCTATGTATGACGCACAGAAACAACAAAACAAACAAACAACTTGTTGTTTTAAACAAGCACCAGTGTTGGACAGACCTTAAACGGAAGGAAACAAGACTACTCGTGTTGACTACAGACACTTAGATGACCCTTTACCATTTCAAATCATGTATATCAATATTTTTTTAGAGTAAGTGGTAAAGGGTCATCAACTTGTGGTCTGCACCCATGCAGACATGTCTCCATCCAAATTTGCTCTTGTTGTATTAGCAGTGACTACAAAAATGGTTTGCAATATAATATATGGCATGAAAGTGTTTATTAGTAATGCAATATAGCATGTCCGAGTACAAAATATCATGTGATGCCATCATGTGATCATGTGACCCCACTACCTCTCACCTCTAATGATGTAGGCCAGGGAGAAAGACAGGGGAACAAAACTGAGGTTACGAGCGAGGCTAAGTAGCAAACCACTCAGAGCAGTCTGACCTGGAGATATGAAACAGCATGATTTTATATACAGCGTATACACATACAATATATATTACACAAGAGTCACAATGGAATATGGGGAGTTATTTCACGAGCACGCACCCGTAATTTCACGATCCAGAAGCGAGACAAAAATGCAACCTGCGAGTAAAATGACTCGCCATATTCCATGACGAGTGTGATAAGTTGTTTTCTATTTCTCAATACACAACTTGAAATTGTATTTCCTCGACGTTTCGACAAGATGCTCTAGCCTTCATCAGGAATTTTTTTCCTATACTAATATACATAACAATTACTACATTCATGTAGTAGGGGGGCCAATATATTATATTTGATTCCCGTGGACATTTCATGTCAATTTATGGCAGCCATTCTAAATGCATTCTTTTGAAATATAAAGTTGCTGTTGTCATTATTCTCTTGCCTTGAGCAGAGGGTAAAAAGCTGGAGTTGGTGAGTGTCCATTGGTCGTCTTTTATAAATATGTTAATTGAGCTTATGAACAATAAGGAAGTGCACACTACAGCATCTTTCTGTTTGGAATGCATTGTTTACATGGAAATATGACTCAGCCTGTTAGTTTTTATTGCTGAGCAAATGTGCATGGCAACTACAGCGCTTGTTTGAGTGTCATGTTTATGAGTCTACTTGTGTGCTTAAAGGTGCGTGAGTGTCATGTTTATGAGTCTACTTGTGTGCTTAAAGGTGCGTGCACGGATCGAGACGGCATATAACGGAATCCTAAAAAAATGGAGGGAGAACCACACTCTCCTCTGTTGTCTCTTAACCGATTAAACGCCGTAAGCGCCATATGGTCCTTCGCCACACAAAAATATATAAAATGAACCGTTACGAGCCGGTTGGGTTCTGCACATGCCTAGTAGACTAGAGAACGTCACAAAAATGATTATTTCCGGTTGATGCATCGTGCAACAAAAATCCTGCGGTTGAACGCCATTTTTGTTGGTCGAGCTTTTTTTTTAAACTGCTCAAAGATGCTCTCCTGTGAGGACGTTATTTCTCAACTTTTAGCCGACGATTCTGGCGATTCTGGGTCAGATTCATTTGGGGAAGAAGGTGAAGACATCTATGCATACCGAGGAAACACTCTGGATCCAGTTGCTCTTAGAGAAGAGGCGCGCTTGGATGGACTTCTCGATTGTAAGTTTCTTCTAACCTTAGCGCTTCATAGCCTTTGTTTACCATAGTCAACTGAGAGTGTACTATTGCCAAATACTAGCTTATTCTGTTGGTATTCCAAATTCAGACAGGATAGTTATAGAAAAAAAGTTATAGCTAAGAGTGTAGGTTGGAGTTGTTGAGATGTCGATTTTCATTTGAATTTGAATTTTCAAATGTTGACCACAAACTTGATATATATATATATCTTGTTTTTCCCACCCTCCCCACTACTTTTCCTACAGCATCAGATGATGAGAGTGGAGATGAGGCATCTATGACTCCTTTTGTTACATGTTACATTGGAGGATGAGGAAGCCTTGCCTGAAGTCTCTACAGGGCGTGGGAACACGACTGGTGCTGGAGTTGTGCGAGGGAGAGGCGGGCGAGGGAGTACTGGCCGAGGGAGAGGCGGGCGAGGGAGTACTGGCCAAGGGGGAAGCAGCTCAAGTGGTAGTGGAGTCGTAAGTGTTGCTAGTGGTCCTCCAAAAGGTACTGGTAGTAGGCGGGCCAGACGTGTGCGAGCATCTGGCACTGGTTCTGTCCGAGCATCTGGCACTGGTTCTGCCCAAGCATCTGGAACTGGTTCTAGGTTAACTGAGGTCACAGGTAAGTGGGAAATAAAGGAGCCAACTCCTTTGAAATTGGACTATACAGCAACAGCTGGTCCAACTTCTTCATTGCTTGGTGCATCAAGTACATTTTTAGATGCATTTTACCTTTTTTTTACTCTTGAAGTGTGGGAACTCCTAGTAGCAGAGACGAACAGTTACGTTTCTAGGATGGCTAGTCTCTCCAGGCCATGGGTAGATACTAATATAGAGGAAATGAAAGCTTTTGTAGGAATGTTGATAATAATGGGAGTTTCCACACTTCCATACTTAGAATTGTACTGGTCCACTAATCACTCGGATTTGTCTGGATCTTTGGTTCGTAAAGTAATGCCTAGACTCGGTTTTTGGAGCTAATGCGTTATGTGCATGTAAATTCTATTGATGGTTTGTTGGTTACAAATTTGATAGAAGCTTGTTTATTGAATTCATTTATTTTGTTTTCTTCTGTCCGAGCTCCAATATCAGTAAGGAAGGGTAATTATCTAGAAGCTAGGATTGTTCTAGCTAAATCTTTGATTGGTTCTTTCTCTTCTCGGCAGCGTGCAGGTCAACGTTGTAGTCAGGCAAATAGTCAGCTAGATCGCCTCAATTTAAAACTAGGTCATTTCCCACAGTGCTGTGCAAAGAAGCGCTGTGTAGTTTGCATTAGTAAAGGTTACAGGCATGAGGCAAGGTCCCAGTGTTGTTTTTGTATAAGGTTCCTTTGTGTGGTGGATCAACAGGCCGTGACTGTTTTCGTAAATACCATACCTTGGTGGACTATCAGTAATGTTTATGCACCCCCTGCTCCTTTCTGTGCTTCTCTCTTGTTCCCTGCTCCTTCGTCTACTTCTCTCTTGTTCCCTGCCCCTTCGTCTACTTCTCTCGTTCCCTGTCCCTTCGTCTACTTCTCTCGTCTCTCCAGTATTCAAGTGTTATTCTTATCCTGGTATCTCATGTTTGTGTAGAATAAAAACATGGTGAAATATCATGCCGGAGACCAAGCAAGCTATACCCAAGACTGAGCAAGTTCTACTCTACCCGTGACAGCAAGACCGGAGCTCTACCCAAGACACTCCCTTACATAATTGTGTTTTATATTACGGTTTTATTCTAGTATGTGTTAGCATTTTCACTCTCTTATAATTTGTTTTTTGTATTATTATGTGTTAGCATTTTGATGGGGAAAACAACCCACTGGCTTTGCAGCTGGTAGAGGGTTTGTAAATAGATGCTCCATCTTGTGTTGGCATTATAATGTGTGTATAATAGTGTGAAAATATGAAAATATTCACCCCCAAGAAGATGACAAGGTTTTATAATGCTGGTTAGTTCTGCCCAGTTGGTAAGGAAGGCTCGATTTTTTATACAGGAAGTAGAGCTATCATGTGGCTGAATATGACCCAAGTTTCATGGGTGGAGTCCCTGCAGAACGGAAGATATAAAAATAATAAGTAAAATACCTCGTTAATTCATGAATAATTTGCCCGCGGCTACTAGGAATACGGCGTGTAATCGGTTAAGATATCAAGTCAAGAGACTTATTCCAAGTTCAGCACAAAATGTCACAGTCAGTCAGCAGAAGATTTGTAACAGAACCATAGATGTATATTCAAAATTCCTGTTCTTCATACAAACTAAGGCAGTATTGGGATGGAGACTTCCCAGAGATCAGCCACAGACTGGGTCAAGTGAGAGATATCGAACTGAGAGTCAATCATGACACCATACTTACTGCAGTGAGACATGCCATAGTGGTCACCTGGAACACGCCAGGGTGTGCTATGTGAAGGCGTGTCAGCAGAGCTCAAGAGCTGATAAATTCAGAAATGAGATGGTCAGCATTCCTCCATGGACAGTACCCAAAGTGTCCAAGCACCCCCTAGACTTGTCGAAGGTGCATACACTCACTTCACTTATTCACTGGCAGCCCATTCAAGAAGGAAATGTGCTTCTTCTGCCAAGAGGACACACCTTAAGATATCCATGAATTGTCCTCCTTTAATGCAGGCGAGCAGCTTCGAAATGCAGAGCAACAGTGAAGCTTGGAAAGTTCACCTCTGCACAGTCATGCTTGTGCCACTGATGTCAAGCATATGTACACTGGGCATGCTGGCTGAAACATGCACAGCAAGCACCTAAGACAAAAACATGAGCTGGCTGACCAGCTAGTGGAACTGGAGAATGACCAGACACTGTTTGCAGGCATGCTTATTGTTGCCCACTCCCAATCAGAAATCAATGTGAAGGCATCCATTGGCAAATATGATGAGTTCACCTAACCACCAATGACCCTGTAGGAATGAAGAGGTTGATAATCTTGCATAACTGGATGCTGTTCGAAGGGGAGCCACAGAACAGTCACCAAACACCGATGTGTCTGTCCGTACAATCCGGCGATCACCAGCTCAAGGATGCCCACCTTCTTTGTCACTGGCACTAAGAAACGGGAAACCTCATTGGCACCAATATCCCGTGTCCTCGGTACCGCCAAAGCTGCCGATTTATACTCGGATTCCATGCTTTCGTCGATCAGATGGGCAGGTTTGCAGGGAAGGACAGACAAGCTCAAATGTTGGCAGGCACTAGACAAGTGTTATGGCGAGGGGGTACATCTGCACTTGCTACTCTAGAAGCCTCCAGCAAGTCGAGTGCTACAACAGGAGGCATCCAGGCTGTTCATTTTATGAACCCAGTACCACCACAACAAATGCTGCAGATCTAAAGATGGAGGCTTTTCTCAAAGAAGCAGTCAGTATCCCAGAGATTACCATCCACACAAGGAACTTTAATGAAAGTTGCACGAGCCCATTACCAGGCTGGTGTGGTGCCAAGATGATGTCCCTGAGCCACATCTACTGCCAGCCATGGAGTATGGATGGTGTGGTGCCAAGATGATGTCCCTAAGCCACATCTACCGCCCTAAGCCACATCTACCGCCAGCCACAGAGTACGGATGGTGTGGTACCAAGATGATGTCTCTGAGCCACATCTACCGCCAGCCATGGAGTACGGATGGTGTGGTACCAAGATGATGTCTCTGAGCCACATCTACCGCCAGCCATGGAGTATGGATGGTGTGTTACCAAGATGATGTCTCTGAGCCACATCTACCGCCAGCCATGGAGTATGGATGGTGTGGTACCAAGATGATGTCTCTGAGCCACATCTACCGCCAGCCACAGAGTACGGATGGAACATGGAGGGAGATAGACGGTTGCCAATCCCAACAATTGAACCTCCTGCTCCAATTGCTGTAACACATCTGATAAAACGTGGACGCAAGAAGAACAAATGCCAGAACAGCTCATGCACATCACAGAACCTCAACCGCTCTGAAATATGCACATGCAGGGAAGTCGAGGTCTGCCGTAATATCAGTCATGGACATGTCCTGGGGCTCGACAACGATGATCTATTAAATTCTACGTACAGTATATACCACTGCAACAGTTGGGGTAGGGCATGGACACAATCATAAACACTGTAAATGTGTGCTATAAGATCCTATAGTTGGTAAGGTAAAGAACAATCATAAACACTACATAGAGTTGAACATGTGTGCTATAAGATCCTCTAGTTGGTAAGGCAAGACAAAATCATAAACACTACATAGAGTTGAAGTGTGCTATAAGATCCTATAGGGCATGGGCACAATCATAAACACTATGTGGAGATGAACATATGTGCTATAAGATCCTATAGTTGGTAGGGCATGGTCACAATCATAAACACTATATACATCTAGATGAACATGTGTACCTATAGTTGGTAAGGCATGAGCACAATCATAAACACTATGTATGCTATTATACAGCCATCTACTGGGTGTGTTTTTAAGTAGCAAACTTCGAATACTGTACTTCCTATTAAAAATGTATATACATGTACCATGTGATGTGCTATATAGCACAAATATATCATTGGAAGAAATCAGGGGGGGGGGAACCTCACTTCATTAATTACCAACCCAGCCAGTAGTGGTAAACAGACATTGAATTTGAATCTATACTTCATCCCCCACTTCTAACACCATCTTGTGGTATACACATTATAGAAAATAAGCTAAGTTTTGACATGAGTACATATATCCCTCCACCCTCCCCCTTCGCTTCTCACAGTCACCAGTTGGTCAGTCCGTCCATCAGTGTGGATTGACACCATCAATAACACACATTTAAGTCACTCTATGTTTTCTTGACAGTACAATAAATTTGCTTAACTGCTTCATCTAAAAGAATTGCTTCTGCTGTCTCGGAAAGTCTTGCCAAAATGCTTGGAAAACACTAGCTAATGACTAACTAAGTGTGTGCACAATAAAGCATTAAATAACCAGAGCGGAATGTGGGAGAATATCTAGAGGCACACACCTGCCAGGAAAATACTACAGTGAGTAGCTATATATATCAAGTCTAGAATAAATATTATCTTCTTCTCTGTATATATATAAATAGAGTGTCCATCTGTCTGTCTGTCTGTTTGTGTAAGTGTGCGTGGCTTATAGACTCGGCCACATTTGGGCCTACCCACGCATGTCACGTATAATTGGAAACCTCTTGATCCTGGGAAAGTTTTGGACCTGTAGGCCATGCTCCTGGCCACGCCTTGCCATCAAAGCTTCAAAACGGCCACTACGGCCAAACTAGATATAGGGTAGGTACTGAAGTGCAATGTTGTAGACCAGGATCGGTTTAGAGGGGCGGGGCCAAGTCTTTGGACCCAGTTTTGAGCCCTTAGCCCATGCCAAGCGCCTCAAAGGATTAAACAGCATAACGGCCAAAATAGGGCAGATACAGGGTGGGCACTGATGCAATGGGATCATCTAGTAAATATACAGTATACTATACTAACATAGAGGGATATTTTTTAAAACATTCGCACATGACTAGAAGACTTCACGGGGAAATAATCATGGATTGTGTTACAGTGAAAGTCACACCCTGCTCTGCTGATCCTTACCTATTCAAGCATGGGGTTCTAATGTTATAGAGTGAACTCAAAAAAAGGCTGTGGATGGCTATATGTGAGATCTCTCCTGGCATCTCACTTTGTCTCACTCAGTCCATAGATATTAATGCTCGGCTTTCCTGTCTCTCTCCTGACATGTCAACAGATTTGGTGACTACATACTACACAATCAAGGAGCACTTGGAGCCACTAAAGAGGAACATGCCAGGCACCGAGCCTTAGGAAGAACATGAACATCACGCCCAGAGACAAGTCCCTTCACCACATCCAGTTACAAAGTCTTCAGCATCTCTCTCAAAACCTAGCGCACCTTCAGAAGCTATATGTATCTCCCACTCAAGTATGACTCATCTTAACTGATTTAATACTGAGCATTGAAGTGTGCGTAATTGCTGCTGTTAGATTGCTGCTGTTAGATGTGCAGCAGAACAGATTTAGTATGTTAGACTCCACATCCATCCCTGTGTAGCGATTGGTAAAGGGTCTGACTATGCAAGACTAGTTTGATGTTCATGCACACTGCTGGACAATTCACAATGTAGGTTAGGAACCAATTTGGCTATCTATATTGTAATATAAAATGGGTTGAGTTAGTACATAGTTAGCATACCATAGTTACCATATCGTGCAAAGTAATAGACCAAGTAAAGAGGAGTAGCATAGATGGCAACAGACCACACCACACGAACCTACATACAAATGTGAAACAGAGTTCAATTAGCACACATTGATTTTTTAAAGTTCCTTACCGCTGATATAACACTGTCTGCATACTTCTCCGTCTTATTGGGCTCATATGCATCCCCCTGGAAGATGCAAAACTCCAAAATAATGCACACCAAAACATGCCAACTGCACATACAACTTACCTCAGAGCCACTTCCAGGAAAGTTTGTCCTCCTGAGACTAGGACCCCTTATGCATTGCAAAAGCCTGGCCATCACCCAAGTGCCCCTGTTGCTTTCTTCGACGAAAGCCATCTTGTTTCATACCAGTAACGTCCCGCGATTAACTGTTAGAAAAAATGATGATTCAGCTCCCACATGACTCCCACGTAAATACTCGAGCAGAAGCTGTTACTTGCTATGGTGTTGGAATGGTCAGTTTGCTATGCCACCTTCACTTCTGGACGCTCAAAGCTCTTTCTCCGGGCACTGCGTCTGGTAGGGTCTATCTTAACGTACCGCTATGGCTACATTTCATACGTTTTCACACTAGGTAGTGATATTGGTACTCATTTGTATCATGAAAAGACCGCAGCTGCTCTTGAAGGGGTGCTCAATATCTCCAGAAAAGAATGGGCACTAGGTACATAAAAAGTATACCAAGGTTTTCTCAGCATATGAACCGCTGGTAGGATGAGTAGAGGTATTGATTCACTAGGATTTGCAGTTACTGGCTATTAAGTTACCAATAGTAAATTGTTTACTGTGGTCATGTGCTTGTAGGGAGAGATATTATGTGGGTTCCTAGCAACAAGAAGCCAGAGAAATTGAGGGACACTTTGAGAGAATGTGAAGTGAGTGAACAATCTGTTTTTTATGTGATACCAACAGGAATTCTAAGAGCCACACTGAAATGTTTCGGAGAATTTGTTGTAGTTTTTCAAACCAATTTGTTCGTCATTCATTTTAGTCTTAGCCTGGCGCAGTTATGGCGCTTTCCCCCCTGGGAACAAGGAAAAGGTCCGTTCTTCCCACCGATACATCGGTTGGGGTTAATCATTGACCCTTGACCCCTTGCCTTAATCTGTTTAGTTTTTTGTAACAACAATTGTATTTATAATTTTCCCCAGAAGATGGCTCCACCATTTGGGTAGGCTAATAAAAGCTATGCATTGCTCTGTCACGCTATGTGTCCACAAAAGCATTACAGCAAGGAAATCCATCCAGGAGGAACTTACTTCTAGTTCTAGTTTTCAAGTGTGAAGGGATTCAGAGTGGTTCTCTGCAAGCAAAGGTGTGCAGCTTTTCTCAGTAGATGTGTTCCAGAACAGCAGCGAAGGGATGGTCAATGATGACAGTTGTTGTAATCACCAGCCATTCCCCCCCCCCCCCCCCCTTTTTTCTTTGCTGACTTTCCCCATAAAACTAGAAGTAAGTTTTCGGATAATTTTATTATAGTACAGTTGATAGTACAGTTGACTACTGGGAATGTTAATTTTAAATATATATATATATATATATATATATATCTGGTGCTTAGCTCGTTCAGAACTTTTCCTCCCATAATTTATTGTGTGTGTGTGTGGGAAGGAATGGTCTGAATTTGCACCTGTGGGCACTTATAACGAGTTTGCACCTGTGGGCACTTATAATGAGTTTGCACCTGCAGGCACTTATAATGGTTAACCTGAGTTTTCACCTGGGGGGGGCACTTATGGTTAACCTGAGTTTTCACCTGGGGGCACTTATAATGCTAGTACATGGCTGTGGCCTGTGCTGGCATGTCCTGCCTTTATGATGTTCTCTAACATTCTACGTGAATCAGCAATCTTGCTGTCTTCCATTTAGGATGCCAGCCACACACACACACATACACACACACACTCACACTGCTTCTGTTACGTCATGGTTGCACATTGTCATCAGTTTCTGCTGGCATGGGGCATGGGCCACGGCAATCGTTGCTCTTTCGCACAGCAAATAATTACACTCCGGCAGAAAAAATGGTTGACCACTAGTGCTTCTAAACAGTTGTCTTGCCAGGCAATGTGGTAGTCGATGACAACCAAGAGTGTTTCTGGAACATGGTTTTGACTGATAAAAGGTTTAAAGGTCACCACTTTAAAGTGTGATTGCTTGACATCAATATGGCAATGATTCCTAGACTGTTAAACAACTATATGTATGGCACGTGTACCTAGTATACTACAAGCAGTGTCTAGTATTCTACAGGAAATAATGTGGTGAGATTCATAATCCCACAAATTCTAGGACCAATGTGCTTGGTGATAGAGTGGAGTGAAAAATGGAAGCTTCTGGTGACCAAACAGCAGCTGCAAGTAAGCAATTTTGCTGCTAAGCAGGAATCCTTCCAATTGCCAACGTATCTCTTGATTTTTAACAACCACTTAAATTCAAGTTTGGGGACAATATTTGACACCATGCCCCCCCCCCCCCCCCATAGCTCCTTTAATTAAGTCAATACTAAGCAACAAACCAATAGTCTCCATTTGAGGTGGGTGAGGTCATGAATGTGAAGTAAAGGAGAAGAGTGTTATTTCAAAAGTGAAAGGACTTTTATTACAGTGTACATCAGTATGACCATCTCGGGAGGGGAAAAACCCAGCAATACATCCACCTCAGGAGGAGGAGAAGGCCACCAGTATATCCACCTCAGGTAGAGGAGAAGGCCACCAGAATGTCCCCTTCAGGAGGGGAGAAGGCATACCAGGAGAAGGCCACCAGTATGTCCACCTCAGGTAGAGAAGAAGGCCACTAGTATGTCCACCTCAGGTAGAGGAGAAGGCCACTAGTATGTCCACCTCAGGTAGAGGAGAAGGCCACTAGTATGTCCACCTCAGGTAGAGGAGAAGGCCACCAGTATGTCCACCTCAGGTAGAGGAGAAGGCCACTAGTATGTCCACCTCAGGAGAGAAGAAGGCCACTAGTATGTCCACCTCAGGTAGAGGAGAAGGCTACCAGTATGTCTCCTTCAGGTGAAGGAGAAGGCTACTTGTATGTTCACCTCAGGAGGGGAGAAGGCATATCAGTATGTCCACCCAGGTGGAGGAGAAGGCACACCAATATGTCCACCTCAAAAGAAGTCATCATAATTTCAAGCAGACAAGGCATGGCCAGATGTGGAGAAAGTTTGCCCCTATCAGAAGGCATGCTTATTTCAAGCAGAGAAAAATCATGTCAATTTCAGAGGAAAAGGCACATAAACCTCAGAGTCTAGCCATCAGGTGAAGGGTCATTATGTCACCATAATGACATCATCAATACAGTGCATATCAATACTGGATTAGGGCTTCTGTTAGGGTTGGGCCTTGGGTCTATTGCTAGGGCTAGGGACAGGGCTGAGGCTAGGGTCAGAGGCAAGGCAAGTGGCTTGGGTCTATTGCTAGGGCTAGGGACAGGGCTGAGGCTAGGGTCAGAGGTAGGGCAAGTGGCTTGGGTCTATTGCTAGGGCTAGGGACAGGGCTGAGGCTAGGGTCAGAGGTAGGGCAAGTGGCTTGGGTCTATTGCTAGGGCTAGGGACAGGGCTGAGGCTAGGGTCAGAGGTAGGGCAAGTGGCTTGGGTCTATTGCTAGGGCTAGGACAGGGCTGAGGCTAGGGTCAGAGGCAAGGCAAGTGGCTTGGGTCTATTGCTAGGGCTAGGGACAGAGGCAGGGCAAGTGGCTTGGATCTATTGCTAGGGCTAGGGACAGGGCTGAGGCTAGGGTTGGAGGCAGGGCAAGTGGCTTGGGTCTATTGCTAGGGCTAGTGACAGAGGCAGGGCAAGTGGCTTGGATCTATTTCTAGGGCTAGGGGGCTAGGGTTGGAGGCAGGGCAAGTGACTTGGGTCTATTGCTAGGGCTAGGACATGGCTGAGGCTAGGATCAGAGGCAGGGCAAGTGGCTTGGATCTATTGCTAGGGCTAGGACAGGGCTGAGGCTAGGGTTGGAGGCAGGGCAAGTGGCTTGGGTCTATTGCTAGGGCTAGGGACAGGGCTGAGGCTTCAGAGGCAGGGCAAGTGGCTTGGGTCTATTGCTGGGATAGGGACAGGGCTGAGGCTAGGGTCAGAGGTAGGGCAAGTGGCTTGGGTCTATAGCTAGGGCTAGGGACAGGGCTGAGGTTAGGGTAGAGGCAGGGCAAGTGACTTGGGTCTATTGCTAGGGCTAGGGACAGGGCTGAGGCTACGGTTGGAGGCAGGGCAAGTGGCTTGGGTCTATAGCTAGGGCTAGGGACAGGGCTGAGGTTAGGGTCAGAGGTAGGGCAAGTGGCTTGGGTCTATTGCTAGGGCTAGGGACAGGGCTGAGGCTTCAGAGGCAGGGCAAGTGGCTTGGGTCTATTGCTGGGATAGGGACAGGGCTGAGGCTAGGGTCAGAGGTAGGGCAAGTGGCTTGGGTCTATTG
Source organism: Cladorhizidae sp. MBARI D1340-BT2 (assembly GCA_028752905.1). Taxonomy (NCBI): domain Eukaryota; kingdom Metazoa; phylum Porifera; class Demospongiae; order Poecilosclerida; family Cladorhizidae; species Cladorhizidae sp. MBARI D1340-BT2. The sequence continues at coordinate 43,397,770 of JAQNBH010000016.1, read as the reverse complement.
CTAGGGCTAGGGACAGGGCTGAGGCTAGGGTCAGAGGTAGGGCAAGTGGCTTGGGTCTATTGCTAGGGCTAGGGACAGGGCTGAGGCTAGGGTCAGAGGCAAGGCAAGTGGCTATTGCTAGGGCTAGGGACACGGCTGAGGCTAGGTAGAGTCAGGGCAAGTGGCTTGGGTCTATTGCTAGGGCTAGGGACAGGGCTGAGGCTAGGGTCAGAGGTAGGGCAAGTGGCTTGGGTCTATTGCTAGGGCTAGGGACAGGGCTGAGGCTAGGGTCAGAGGCAAGGCAAGTGGCTATTGCTAGGGCTAGGGACACGGCTGAGGCTAGGTAGAGTCAGGGCAAGTGGCTTGGGTCTATTGCTAGGGCTAGGACAGGGCTGAGGCTAGGGTCAGAGGCAAGGCAAGTGGCTTGGGTCTATTGCTAGGGCTAGTGACAGGGCTGAGGCTAGGGTCAGAGGTAGGGCAAGTGGCTTGGGTCTATTGCTAGGGCTAGGGACAGGGCTGAGGCTAGGGTCGGAGGCAAGGCAAGTGGCTTGGGTCTATTGCTAGGGCTAGGGACAGGGCCGAGGCTAGGGTCAGAGGTAGGGCAAGTGGCTTGGGTCTATTGCTAGGGCTAGTGACAGAGGCATCAAGTGGCTTGGATCTATTGCTAGGGCTAGAGGCTAGGGTTGGAGGCAGGGCAAGTGGCTTGGGTCTATTGCTAGGGCTAGGGACAGGGCTGAGGCTAGGATCGGAGGCAAGGCAAGTGGCTTGGGTCTATAGCTAGGGCTAGGGACAGGGCTGAGGCTAGGGTCAGAGGCAAGGCAAGTGGCTTGGGTCTATTGCTAGGGCTAGGGACAGGGCTGAGGCTAGGGTCAGAGGTAGGGCAAGTGGCTTGGGTCTATAGCTAGGGCTGCTGAAGCTAGGGTCAGAGGTAGGGCAAGTGGCTTGGGTCTATTGCTAGGGCTAGGACAGGGCCGAGGCTAGGGACAGAGGCAAGGCAAGTGGCTTGGGTCTATTGCTAGGGCTAGGGACAGGGCTGAGGCTTCAGAGGCAGGGCAAGTGGCTTGGGTCTATTGCTAGGGCTAGGACAGGGCTGTCAGAGGCAAGGCAAGTGGCTTGGGTTAGGACCAAAGGCAATCCTATATATGTGTACAAGACAAAAAATGTTTATTCTCAAATCAAAGTATATGTATATACATTGTTGGCTCGACTTCATATAAATACATACAGGCAGGCACAGATGCAGGATCATATTATCACAAGAGAAGCTTCTCAGTAAACCAGCGGATACTCTTGGCAGCGAAAAGATGCAGCTGCTGTTTGAATTGGCTCTTCTAGGTTCAAGGTTGCACACACGAGTGTGTTTATTGTGTTGACAGAGTTTTACCAGTTCTCAGGTGTTTTGTTAAATGGAGAAAATAGTCTCTGCAACAATTTGGAGTCTCCTGGTAGCAAGATTATAACGAGTGGGCCTGTTGTGTGCAAGTTACATGTGTGAGAAAACTAGATACATGTAGATAAGTACGTACGTACAGATGAACCTTGAGACGAAGCTCGGGGGGTTAAAGGTTGTTGTCCTGCATTTGTTTTTCTTTTGGGGGGGGGGGGGAGGGGGTTGACTATGTATACCTTAGTAGTGTTTTTGGAGCTAAGATTGGCCGAACGTTTTGAATGCTAAGAAGCTGCCAAAGAGTTTTAGCTGAGGCATGAGCTTTGAGGGTTTAATATGTGTTGTTGTTGTTGTTGTTTTTTGGGGGGAGGCATCTGCCCTTTTTGAAAATCAAACCAAAATAGGGGGTAACTGTACTCCCTGATTTTGTAATGAGGATGTCCAGAGTTTAAGGGGGTCCATAACCATAAACTAGTAAGTGTGTTTTTTTACTTGTGGTTACCACTTTATAGCTCCATAGATTCTGCGAGCTTCATGTTATGGACTTGATATATAGCTCAAAAGATAGGGCTCTCTGTGTGCTCTCTTTTGAATATTTTTCATGGCTAAAACTATATCCAAGTTACTGGAGCTAAAGCGGGAGTACCTCAAAACCTGAGGGCCTGATTTTGAAACATATTTTTCTCCAGATTGCCAAGTGCTAGAGAGCTGAAATTAGTACCAATGGCTGGAGGAAGCATATACAAACATTAGGCACTAAAACTATGTATGTGGTCAAGCACCCGGTTGGAAAATGAATTTCTGAATTGGATGTCCAGAGTTTAAAGTTCTTTCCCACCTACATGTGTGCTGTGTATGATTAACAAGAAGTTTGGACATGCGCAGATGATTCCGGGATTGTGTACGGCACTAGTGGACCTCCCTGACGTAGTCTCCTGGGACATCCCTAATGAAGGATTGTGTACGGCACCACTGGACCACCCTGACATACGTGTAGTCTCCTGGGACATCCTTAATGAAGGATTGTGTACGGCACTAGCGAACCTCTCTGACGTAGTCTCCTGGGACACCCTTAATGAAGGATTGTGTACGGCACTAGCGAACCTCTCTGACGTAGTCTCCTGGGACACCCTTAATGAAGGATTGTGTACGGCACCACTGGACCTCCCTGACATAGCTTCCTGGGACGCCTTTAATGAAGGATTGTGTACTAGTGGACCACCCTGACATAGCTTCCTAGGACATCCTTAATGAAGGATTGTTTACGGCACCACTGGACCACCCTGACATAGTCTCCTGGGACATCCTTAATGAAGGATTGTGTACGGCACCACTGGACCACCCTGACATAGCTTCCTGGGACATCCTTAATGAAGGATTGTTTACGGCACCACTGGACCACCCTGACATAGTCTCCTGGGACATCCTTAATGAAGGATTGTGTACGGCACCACTGGACCACCCTGACATAGTCTCCTGGGACACCCTAAATGAAGGATTGTGTACGGCACTAGTGGACCTCCCTGACATAGCTTCCTGGGACATCCTTAATGAAGGATTGTTTACGGCACCACTGGACCTCCCTGACATAGCTTCCTGGGACATCCCTAATGAAGGATTGTGTACGGCACCACTGGACCACCCTGACATAGCTTCCTGGGACGCCTTTAATGAAGGATTGTGTATGGCACCACTGGACCTCCCTGACATAGTCTCCTGGGACATCCTTAATGAAGGATTGTATACGGCACCACTGGACCTCCCTGACATAGTCTCCTGGGACACCCTTAATGAAGGATTGTGTACGGCACCACTGGACCACCCTGACATAGTCTCCTGGGACACCCTTAATGAAGGATTGTATACGGCACCACTGGACCTCCCTGACATAGTCTCCTGGGACACCCTTAATGAAGGATTGTGTATGGCACCACTGGACCTCCCTGACATAGCTTCCTGGGACATCCTTAATGAAGGATTGTTTACGGCACCACTGGACCTCCCTGACATAGCTTCCTGGGACATCCCTAATGAAGGATTGTGTACGGCACCACTGGACCACCCTGACATAGCTTCCTGGGACGCCTTTAATGAAGGATTGTGTATGGCACCACTGGACCTCCCTGACATAGTCTCCTGGGACATCCTTAATGAAGGATTGTATACGGCACCACTGGACCTCCCTGACATAGTCTCCTGGGACACCCTTAATGAAGGATTGTGTACGGCACCACTGGACCACCCTGACATAGTCTCCTGGGACACCCTTAATGAAGGATTGTATACGGCACCACTGGACCTCCCTGACATAGTCTCCTGGGACACCCTTAATGAAGGATTGTGTATGGCACCACTGGACCACCCTGACATAGTCTCCTGGGACATCCTTAATGAAGGATTGTGTACAGCACCACTGGACCTCCCTGACATAGTCTCCTGGGACGCCTTTAATGAAGGATTGTGTACGGCACCACTGGACCACCCTGACATAGCTTCCTGGGACGCCTTTAATGAAGGATTGTGTATGGCACCACTGGACCTCCCTGACATAGTCTCCTGGGACATCCTTAATGAAGGATTGTATACGGCACCACTGGACCTCCCTGACATAGTCTCCTGGGACACCCTTAATGAAGGATTGTGTACGGCACCACTGGACCACCCTGACATAGTCTCCTGGGACACCCTTAATGAAGGATTGTATACGGCACCACTGGACCTCCCTGACATAGTCTCCTGGGACACCCTTAATGAAGGATTGTGTATGGCACCACTGGACCACCCTGACATAGTCTCCTGGGACATCCTTAATGAAGGATTGTGTACAGCACCACTGGACCTCCCTGACATAGTCTCCTGGGACGCCTTTAATGAAGGATTGTGTACGGCACCACTGGACCACCCTGACATAGCTTCCTGGGACATGATTGTGTACGGCACCACTGGACCACCCTCGTTTCCTGACGCATCCTTAATTGAAGTTGTGATACCTCAGACAGCACTGCTAAATGAGGTGAAGCAAGCTATCTATTGACAAGTTTTAATTAACAACAACCTAGAAACTCCATCCAATTCAATAGACCCGGTTATCCTAGAGTATGAGTTGTGAGGTGTGTCCAAGTGGACTTCATGTGACCTGGGTCAGCAAGATCTCTAGTCAGCAATGACAAGGAGGTCAATGCTGTCGTGAATAAATGGGTTTGCCATCTCATCGATCACATAACTGAAAACATTACTTGATTGAAAGAATGCCATCTGCATCTACTCATGATGTTGAACATCTGATTCCTTCTCTTGTTTAAACTCTTCAGTTGGATGGACTGTGTCTGGCCCAGATAACATCCATTGTCATATGACTGCCGCGTTCTGTGTGAGGCCTACAGCACCTCCATCATCCTTCACACAAGCATTGATCTGCTCGTGGGCTTGGTCTGTGTCGATATCGGTGAATGCATGCCCCATTTTCTTCCCCGTTAAGTTCCCATGCAGAAACTCCTGGTACTCAGCGGGATGCTCCTTTAGAGTGACCATGTCCCACAGGTGCACTGGTATCCATCTGGCGTAGTGGGTGTGGTAAAGTGAGAAGGTCCAAGGCACGAGCTATGTCAGTAAATATGTGTAGAGCTTAAAGTCAGCCTCCCTCAGTGATCTCACAAAGATAATCACCTGAGGTTCCAATTGTAGAATGCTGAACCAGAAGTGCAAGTGTGGACTGGCTTTGGTTCTCACACCACACCAGGCTTCTAGGGAGTCAGGACTCTCCTCGTCTTCTTGGTTGTTGTTGGACACAACAGTGTATGCTTTGTGGAGGAGGATGCACAGGCATGAGGCTGTAACCTGGCGAGCATGTTAGGTGTGTGTTACATGAGACACCTTCAGGTATGAGGCTGTAACCTGGCAAGCATGTTGGGTGCATGTTTATTAGGTGTGTGGAGTTATACTGGTAGCATTGTCTGATCTAGCACCTAGCATGAACTTCCTCAGCTAGAGCTCAACATTGAAGCTAGGAAATTGGTTGAATACACAGCATACACTATGCTGACAGAGCTCAGGACTAAAAAAACAACTCTCCACACCCAGAGGTGAGCTGCCCTTAAATACATGTAGGTTGGCTTACCTCCCTTAGGCCATGACACATACAAGGTAATGTAGAGACAATCACACCATTGCAACTACCAATCATATCATACCTAACACATTCCATAATTCCTTGTTTATTGTTAAAGTGCGTGCAAAGTTCAGGAGAGCCCATGTCAGGATGTATTAGCCCTGATAGTTAGACAATACTTACCTATAGTAGACACCTATGTATGCACATCACTACGCACGGACCTTTACCCTGTTGATGACCCCTTACCTCGCGCATGCTTATTGACATACATTCAGTTGATGCACACATCTCATGCCTGCAATGTCAATATTCAATCCTCTTGAATCGGCAACGAGACAGCGTACTACGCTTAACTATGTGTGCATCAACTGACCAAGTGTAGTCTCTGTTAGCTACTACACCCCACCAGCAAGAGTGCTGTCTAGGGGATCGATCGTTTTCGGCGCCATTCTAATTATCGCCCGCCCACCTCATGGCAGTGAACTGCCCCTACCCGGGATGCGACTTCGCCACACCAGAGGGGATGACCCCAGAGGTGGTAGCCGCCCTCCTCAACGGCCACATGCTGATCCACAGTCAGGCAGCCAGAACAAAGCCAACCCCGGTCCGCCGACCAGAGATCGCGGCCGGGGGAACCACCGAGGTGTGGCACTACTTTCTCACCAGATGGAGCGCTTATTCACGAGCCGTCCACCTGGTCGGCGCTGACGTAGCAATCCAGTTGCTCGAGTGCCTGGATCCTAAACTTCGCCGTGACGTCACTCGCAACATAGTTGACCCTTTACCAATCGAGGAGCACACCGAGGCAGACCTCCTGGCAGCCATCAAGGCCCTCGCGGTGCGGGAAGAGAACCCTAAGGTGGCTCGGGTCGCACCCTCCCGGATGGTCCAGGATCGGGGTGAACCAGTACGATCATTTGCAGCTCGACTCCGCGGTCAGGCGGAGGTTTGCAGATTCGTGATGAAGTGCACAGGCTGTGATGTCATTAACAACCAAGGAGAACAGAGGGTCGCTGACCAACTCTGCATCGGCCTGGCCGATGCAGATATACAAGAAGATCTCCTGAAGGACCCAAATCAACAAATGACTGTGGAGGAAACGATAAGATTTGTCGAGGTGAGGGCCGCAGGCAAGCGGTCTGCGGTCACCATCACAACACCCACCTCAACAAGCGTCCTCGATGAGGAGACAGACCAGGAAGATACCCTCCTCAGTGGCTACAGGCAACAGCAACGCCCGCCCACGCCACGCTCGTCAGCAAGAGCCACCCCCATCAAACCAAACCGCCCACAGATCTCCACACCACGGGCGTCACCATGGACCCAGCCCACCCCAAACAGAGGGCAAGCCAACATTGCCAGGCCAGCCAACAACCCAAAGGCCACATGTTGCTTCTGTGGCCACCAAGGCCACGGAGAGAGGGCACGCACCGCTATCAGACGAACACAGTGCCCCGCATTCGGCTCCACCTGCTCTTCATGCAGCCGCCCCAATCATTACGCCCACCTGTGTTGGCTTAAACTGGCAGAGAGGGAGAGTGCTGTCTCGGAACATGTCAACACCATGTCCGAGGGCATCCTCCCTCATCAATCCTGGGACTCCGGAGCCCAGCAGTGGACCCAACGCCGCTCCCCGCCCCAACCAATCTTCGAGGTAACAGTATCAACCCACAAAGAGGACTACCGAACCCATGGCCACACACTGAGGGAGGAGAGACACCGACTAGCCACCACTGCCATGGCCGGCACAGGCTGCCAGAGTTGTCTAGCAGGCCCACTACTCCTGACGGGCCTCAACCTCCGGGAAGCCGACCTCATCCCTGCCACGCTCATGATGAGCTCCGCCAGCGGGGACAATCTACCCATCCTCGGGGCTGCGCTCCTCCGGATCAGATCCTGCCACTCAGACCGCGAGACCAGGCAGATGGTCTATTTCAGCCCATTGGCGACTAAGCTTTACCTGAGCCTGGCCACTTGCACCGACCTTGGGCTGATCGCTGAGGGGTTCCCCCTCTGCGCGTCGACGCCACCTTCGGGAAACGGCATGAGTACATGGGCGAACCCTGATCAGCCGCTGTCGCAAGTCCAGGACCTGCTGGCCAGACCCTCGGGACCCCACACTCCATCGATGGTGAGCAAACCAGTACTCACCCCACCCAGACCATGCACATGCCCGACCAGGGCACCCCCCCCAGACAGACCAGCCTCCCTGCCCTTCCCAGGCACTGAGGAAAACCGCCACAGACTTGAGCGCCACTTGCTGGACTTATACTCAGCAAGTGCGTTCAAGTGCGTTCAACGTCTGTGACATCACGGAAGCTTTCCACCAGGCGACTGAGTGGCTCCACATCTGTGCCGTGAATGGCATAACCCTGAACCCGCGCAAATTCCACTTTGCAGAAGACACAGTGGAGTTTGCCGGGTTCACTGTGACCCCGTCAGAGGTACGCCCAGCCAACAAGTACCTAGAGTCCATCACGGATTTCCCCACCCCCACCAGCATCACTGACATACGTGCCTGGTTTGGCCTGGTCAATCAGGTGTCATACACCTTCGCAATGACAGCGGCCATGCTCCCATTCCGAGCCCTTCTCAAGCCCTCAACCCCGTTCACATGGACTGACGAGCTGGCCGAAGCATTTGCCACCTCCAAGCTACACATCTGCGAGCGCATCAGGGTCGGTGTCCGAATATTCGACAAGGATCGCCCAACCTGCCTGGCGACCGACTGGAGCAAGGACGGGATCGGGTTCTGGCTGTTCCAAAAACACTGCCGGTGCCCATCCCGTGACTTGTTCTGCTGCCAGGACGGTTGGCGCGTCACCCTGGTGGGCTCGCGCTTTACCCACCCAGCGGAGTCTCGCTATGCCCCGGTGGAAGGAGAGGCCCTAGCGGTAGCTGATGCTCTCGACAAGGCCCGCCACTTTGTCCTCGGGTGCAGGGATCTCGTTGTAGCGGTGGACCACAAACCACTGCTAAAGCTCTTCGGTTATCACTGCCTCGAGGACATCCCAAACCCACGCCTCCGAAACATCAAGGAGAAGACCCTCCGCTACCGGTTCCGGATGGTGTACATCCCTGGCGTGAGAAACCACACCAGCGATGCCCTCTCACGCCACCCATCCGGGACTCAGACACCTCCAAGGCTCCACCTCCCCGATGATATCGCATTACCCAGCCCAGCCTGCCCAGGGAGCCCCAGCTCATCCATCGAGGCAATCCACTGCGCCACCCCCCCTCTCCATGAGGACGACGGCCTCCCGTCCGCAGTCTGTTCGGCGATATCCACAATCCCCATCAGTTGGGAACAACTCCAGGTTGCCACCACCTCAGACACCACCATGCAGGACCGGATGTTCTACATCGAGGACGGGCCACCCAATACCAGGCACATGCTACCGACAGCCTACTTCCCCATCATCCACATCCTCACCATCATTGACGGCGTCATATGCTATGGGGAACGCGTCGTCATTCCTGCTTCCCTCCGACCCACCTGCCTCGCAGCCCTCCATGCCGCACACCAAGGAACCAGTGGCATGACGGCCCGAGCAACATCCTCCCTATACTGGCCAGGCCTGACAACTGATATCGCGGCCACCAGAAACAACTGCACCACATGTCACAGCAACGCCCCATCCCAGCCCGCAATGCCCTCAACGACACCCGAGGAGCCAGAGTACCCCTTCCAGCACATTTGTGCGGATTTCTTCCACCACGAGGGATCCGCATATCTTGTGCTGGTCGACCGGTACTCTGGCTGGCCAATCGTTGCCCCCGCCACCAATGGAGCCACAGGCCTCGCCATCATCCTCCGTGACACCTTTGCCACATTTGGCATCCCTGCCTCCCTCACCTCCGACGGCGGGCCCGAATTCGCCTCCCACTCCACCAGAGAGCTGCTGACCAACTGGGGCGTCCACCACCGTGTCTCATCCACGTACAACCCGCACGCCAACAATCGGGCTGAGACCGGGGTGAAGACGATTAAATGCCTCATTGCTGGCAACACCGGCCCAGGCGGGTCCCTCCAATCACCATTTTTCAAGGCCCTCCTCCATGTGCCTCTTCGGCCATCCCATCAGAGACTTGCTCCCCGGCATACCTGCCAGACTCAGGCAGCCAGCGGAAAATGACACACGCCTGCAACACCGGGACCAGGCACTCTCCCGCCGCCAATCACTGGGCCGAGCACGATGGGACGAGCACTCCCGCGGCCTCTCCCCCCTTCGTTGCGTTGACAAGGTCTTCATCCAGAACCAAACAGGCCGTCACCCAACGAAGTGGGACAAAACTGGGGTGGTCGTGGAAGTGCTCCAGTACCACCAATATCAGGTACGAATGGACGGCAACGGCTGACTGACGATGCGGAATCGTCGTTTCCTCCGCCGACAGAACAGCCCCCCATCGCCACCGGACGACCCGCTCAAGCGACGTCTGCCGGACCACCTAGCTCCAACGCAGCCAATACCGCCTGCACTTCCACCCATCCCCAATCCCCCCACTCCACCAATCCCATTCCACTTACCACCTACCCCCCAACCCCCTGCCCCACCCCAGATCCATCCTCCAACCCCGATGCGCCCTCCAGCCCAGACGCCGAGCCAGCAACCACCACTCCTCACCACACCCGCCAACCAGTGCTCTTACGCCTCGGTAGCCGGTACCCCGACGCCCCCACATCGCCCCATCCAAACCGACCCAAAAAACCTTGCCAAGATACCCACCCTCTCCCTCCCCAAGACTCCCACCCCTGCCCCCGGGCCCAGAAGGAGCAAGAGAGGACCAAAGCCCATAGCACGATACGGACAGACATCTACTAACTAACTAACTCAGTCCCCCTGACGTCGGACTTGGGGGGAGATAGACAATACTTACCTATAGTAGACACCTATGTATGCACATCACTACGCACGGACCTTTACCCTGTTGATGACTCCTTACCTCGCGCATGCTTATTGACATACATTCAGTTGATGCACACATCTCATGCCTGCAATATCAATATTCAATCCTCTTGAATCGGCAACGAGACAGCGTACTACGCTTAACTGTACATGAGACACCATCAGGTACGAGGCTGTAACCTGATGAGCATGTAGGGTGCATGTTACATGAGTCAGGCATGAAGCTGTAACCTGGCGAGCATGTAGGGTGCATGTTACATGAGTCAGGCATGAGACTGTAACCTGGCGAGCATGTAGGGTGCATGTTACATGAGTCAGGCATGAAGCTGTAACCTGGCGAGCATGTAGGGTGCATGTTACACGAGTCAGGCATGAGCTGTAACCTGGCGAGCATGTAGGGTGCATGTTACATGAGTCAGGCATGAGGCTGTAACCTGGCGAGCATGTAGGGTGCATGTTACATGAGTCAGGCATGAGGCTGTAACCTGGCGAGCATGTAGGGTGCATGTTACATGAGTCAGGCATGAGGCTGTAACCTGGCAAGCATGTAGGCGTGTTACATGAGACACCTTCAGGCGTGAGGCTGTAACCTGGCGAGCATGTAGGGTGCGTGTTACATGAGTCAGGCATGAGGCTGTAACCTGGCGAGCATGTAGGGTGCATGTTACATTAGTCAGGCATGAGGCTGTAACCTGGCGAGCATGTAGGGTGCATGTTACATTAGTCAGGCATGAGGCTGTAACCTGGCGAGCATGTAGGGTGCATGTTACATGAGTCAGGCATGAAGCTGTAACCTGGCGAGCATGTAGGGTGCATGTTACACGAGTCAGGCATGAGCTGTAACCTGGCGAGCATGTAGGGTGCATGTTACATGAGTCAGGCATGAGGCTGTAACCTGGCGAGCATGTAGGGTGCATGTTACATGAGTCAGGCATGAGGCTGTAACCTGGCGAGCATGTAGGGTGCATGTTACATGAGTCAGGCATGAGGCTGTAACCTGGCGAGCATGTAGGCGTGTTACATGAGACACCTTCAGGCGTGAGGCTGTAACCTGGCGAGCATGTGGGGTGCGTGTTACATGAGACACCTTCAGGCGTGAGGCTGTAACCTGGCGAGCATGTAGGGTGCGTGTTACATGAGTCAGGCATGAGGCTGTAACCTGGCGAGCATGTAGGGTGCATGTTACACAAGTCAGGCATGAGCTGTAACCTGGCGAGCATGTAGGGTGCATGTTACATGAGTCAGGCATGAGGCTGTAACCTGGCGAGCATGTAGGGTGCATGTTACATGAGTCAGGCATGAGGCTGTAACCTGGCGAGCATGTAGGGTGCATGTTACATGAGTCAGGCATGAGGCTGTAACCTGGCGAGCATGTAGGGTGCATGTTACATGAGTTAGGCATGAGGCTGTAACCTGGCGAGCATGTCGGGTGCGTGTTACATGAGACACCATCTGGCATGAGGCTGTAACCTGATGAGCAAGTCGGGTGCGTGTTACGTGAGACACCATCAGGCATGAGGCTGTAACCTGTTGAGTATGTCGGGTGTGTGTTATGTGAGACACCATCAGGCTTGAGTCTGCCATGCCTGAAGAGGTCACGTCGGCATGTGTTAGTACTCGTGTAGCACCTGCTGCTGTCGAGCACTTCGAGAGCATTCATTTCTGCTGAACGTGCCAGCCTCCAGGTATCATTGTGAAGTGTTCTCCATTGCAGTGGCCTGGCCAGTCCACTAAATTTGCTTGCAAAATGTGTACAGAGGTTGATCAGCAGTGATGATTGGAACTTGTCCAGGGTTAAGAATGTCCGGTGTGTTCTTCGTAATGTCCATCCCATGGCAGATCATGGATACTGACCCTATCATCTTTGTAGCCGACAACTTGGTGACACTGCAGTCTCTTGCTTCTTCTTCCTGGCATGGTACACTGCCCACATCACCCAGCCACCCACATGATCCATCCAGGCTATAAATGGAGTCAACAATAATCTACCAGATTCATTGACAGATATGGATTTCTGTTAATTTGGCTTTGACAAACTGGTATCTGACTAACAATGATCTTCCCAATAATCAACTTGAATTTTACTCTCTCGACGTTTCGTCTAAATGCTCCAGGAGGCTAGAGCATCTAGTCGAAACGAGAAGGTCATTGTAATTTTGTTATGTTAACTGAGAGTTCGTTGAGTGATACCTCACTGTCTAGACATCATACATAACATTTGATATTGTGATGTGTTCTGTCTGCATGGTGTGTGGGATGAGCAGGAAGCCCGATTTGTTGGGTCCTTCAAGTGCTCAGAATAACTGGTGGCACATTCAGTGCATGACTGCGGCAGTTTGTCCAAGCCTCTCTTGGAAGTGGTATGGCTGTTGTCTATATAATGCTGTCGTGGTGGTGCGCTCCACTTTTCTTGCTTCTCACAGGAGAAGGAATATGCCTGTCCCATGGAAGGAGTCCTGAGCAGTTGTAGAACTCGGAATTATGTTCGATATTATTGATGGCTGCAGTGGTGAAGAGTTCTCCATTGAGCTTTAGAGGGTACAGAGCTTCCTCCATCTCAAAGTGTTGACAGAGAAGGTTACCCAAACTTGTGAGGGATGCTCATCACACAACCATAGGAGATGCATAGTCCCAGTTCAAACAAGGTGTCCACCAATTCCTTCTTCGAGTTTTTTTTTACTGCGGGTCAGCACTCCTAGATGCAGTCGAAAGGCTGTCTCTCTTTCTTCCCTGTACCTCAGAGTTTAGGAGCTACCATTTTGGAAGCGTGTAAAGCCGTTGCACGTCGGTAACTGTCAGTGCTTCCCGAGGTGTTGACGAGTGTGACTGGATGTTGGGACCATACAGGGTCACAGAAACCAATGCTACCAATGAACTTGGCACTGACGTTTCTTGGCACTGGTGTCAAAAGTAATTGTGAAACATGTTTTCTTGTTGAAGATCTCTCTGCGAACAATATTTGCAGCATGTGCAAGGTGAATGGTGATGACGTCATACTTGCATGCCTTCCTCATTGCCGGGCCAATGTCATCATTGAAGATGAGAAGGACATCTCGACCATCCCCGTGAGCCTGCACGTGGGAAGTGTACAAGTTTTTCAGGTGAGTAGAGTTCATATGTCCGTTCAAACATGATCCCGGTCGGTCCACTCTGGTGGAGTCACTCTAACGAGGTCTGCCAGCTTGAATATTGGCACTATTTCACTGTCGGCTCGGGCATCTTCGATATATGCGACCAGCTCAGCAAGTGCTAGCCCTGATTAATGGCAGCGATTAATGGCGGCTTCTTGCTTGTCAGTTCCTTTTGTGTGCCTGGCCCTGCTGTACAAGGAAACAGGATGCTCTGGTGTTTGGCCTCTAGTGCAGTGAGGTTGCAGTGTTCAGATGATTTTGGTCTTGTAATTGCAGGGTACATTCCCTGACACAGGCGCCAAGACCAAGTGTTGGAAGCATGCTGCAACAACTTAGCAGCTTATGCAGGTTCCCCACAAAAGGAAGTATTGTTCTGCCTTATAAGTACTTTGGAAACTCTGATGAGTGTACTTCTTGGGAGAATCGGTACTTTCTGCCGATGGTGCCTTTCACTTTGCCGGTCGTGGAAATTTGGTGTTATTATTATTCTGCAGACGACAGCAGACATGCCGTCTGGCCTTATGGCTTCTGAGGGTTTCTTCCATGTAATGGCCTTCCTTCATCTTCTTGAAGGCTAACAAGTTATCTGCAGGAGTTTTGCATCCCATGAAGTACTTGCTTGATGACAGGCAGTCTATCTTCTTGAAGGCTAGCAAGTTATCTGCAGGAGTCTTGCATCCCAGAGCTTCCACTAGCCAGCACCCTTGCAGAATTCCAGCTAGTTTTATATTATTTCTTATTTTATATTTATTATTTATTATTTATATTTATTTTATGTATTTTTAGATACATGCATGCATTAGATTGTTAAAAAGTAATTATGTAAATTAAACAGTTAATTGGAGTCCTATATTTCTAGTCTTGACTCCGACATGACTAGGTCCATAGGAGGAGGTGGCTGCATTTTCGCTCCTCAGATGCATTGTATTGCCGAGCAGAGCAATGTGAACATTTTGCGAATGCTCAACAGAGAATTTTGCACCACAAGTACAGTTGGAAGGTGTACGAGAGGGGGTGGGGCCAGTCACACCTCAGATCCAGAGCATCCCGAAAGGCTGTCGAGTGAGAAGCCAAACTCATCAGGTTGTTAGCCAGCTTGAGGCATATCCCTATCCCTGGTCCTAGTCTAAGAATATCCCTATCCCTGGTCCTAGTCCACACCCTTTTCGGCAACTAAGTCCATTGCTCTCCTTAAAAGTTGTCCGGAAGGGTCTGTTTTACATTTCATGCAGCTAAGGTAGACTGCTGCCTTCTCCTTGAGCGGGTCTCTGCTTTGGCTTGTAGTTGTTCTGCAATAATGTCACTGGTAGTCTCCAAATTATTCCTGAGAGGCTCTGTTATCTTATTGGAAGCGGCAAAGTCTGCGTTAGAGTGCTTCACATGATTAGTGAAAGCAAATCCACCAAGTCTGGCAGGTAGAGCAAATGAATCTCGCTCAATGTTGTTAGGCGTGGGTCTGTCTGGGTGGATTGGCAGTAATTTGGTCCTCAGGATATCTTCCAATGAATGTAGGAGATGTCTTATGCCAGAGATAGTTCGAGAGAGGAACTGCCACTTACTTGATTGACCATGGGTCAAGGCAGCATAAGCTGCATGGGGATGGGTTTAGGCAATTATGGTCAAGATTTCTGCTTACTTGCCCACTCGACCACTTTGTTCTCGACATAATCCTGCATAAATAGAATTCTGGGGGTGGGGGAAATCCTGCAAATGAAAGCATGTTGCAGTTCAGGCTTGTTCACAGTTGGAGTTCAGGCTCGTTCACAGTTGGAGTTCAGGCTTGTTCACAGTTGCAGTTCAGGCTCGTTCACAGTTGCAGTTCAAGCTTGTTCACAGTTGGAGTTCAGGCTTGTTCACAGTTGCAGTTCAGGCTCGTTCACAGTTGCAGTTCAAGCTTGTTCACAGTTGGAGTTCAGGCTTGTTCACAGTTGCAGTTCAAGCTTGTTCACAGTTGCAGTTCAGGCTTGTTCACAGTTGGAGTTCAGGCTTGTTCACAGTTGCAGTTCAGGCTTGTTCACAGTTGGAGTTCAGGCTTGTTCACAGTTGCAGTTCAGGCTTGTTCACAGTTGGAGTTCAGGCTTGTTCACAGTTGGAGTTCAGGCTCGTTTCTCCTGCTCATTGTCAAAGCATCTTTTAGTGTTCAAAACAAGAGAAGCTGCCTCAAAGCTAGCACACTTAAATAACAATGGGTGAAGCTAGAAGGCTTTCTTCCTTCATGCTTTTGATTTCCACTGTGCTGTATCTACAGTGGAGAATGAAGGATAAAAGAATCAGACCAAAAGAGGTTGAGAAAGCTCCTCACCGCTTCAATAATTCTAGAGACATCATGGAAAGAGTGTAAAGTTCAACACCTGATATGTTCTTGGATTCTGATAGGTCTGACGCATCGGATTGGATGCAAGGGTTGAATCAAATTCTACTCTTGCATTTCATATTCATCGGAAACTGTCTATCACTTCAGACATTTTGTTTTAGATATCTTCCCCTCGGCTGTGTTCTCCATCATTAGCACATCTCTCCTATGAGGTCAGCTATCTTCCCCATCAGCTATCTTCCCCCTGCATGAGGCCAACTATCTTCCCCCTGCATGAGGCCAGCTATCTTCCCCCTGCATGAGGCCAGCTATCTTCCCCCTGCAAGAGGTCAGCTATCTTCCCCCTGCATGAGGTCAGCTATCTTCCCCCTGCATGAGGTCAGCTATCTTCCCCCTGCATGAGGTCAGCTATCTTCCCCCTGCATGAGGTCAGCTATCTTCCCCCTGCATGAGGTCATCTATCTTCCCCCTGCATGAGGCCAGCTATCTTCCCCCTGCATGAGGCCAGCTATCTTCCCCCTGCATGAGGTCAGCTATCTTCCCCCTGCATGAGGTCAGCTATCTTCCCCCTGCATGAGGTCAGCTATCTTCCCCCTGCATGAGGTCAGCTATCTTCCCCCTGCATGAGGTCAGCTATCTTCCCCCTGCATGAGGTCAGCTATCTTCCCCCTGCATGAGGTCAGCTATCTTCCCCCTGCATGAGGTCAGCTATCTTCCCCCTGCATGAGGTCAGCTATCTTCCCCCTGCATGAGGCCAGCTATCTTCCCCCTGCATGAGGTCAGCAATCTTCCCCCTGCATGAGGCCAGCTATCTTCCCCCTGCATGAGGTCGGCTATCTTCCCCCTGCATGAGGTCAGCTATCTTCCCCCTGCATGATTTAGCTATCTTCCCCCTGCATGAGGCCAGCTATCTTCCCTCTGCATGAGGTCAGCTATCTTCCCCCTGCATGAGGTCGGCTATCTTCCCCCTGCATGAGGTCAGCTATCTTCCCCCTGCATGATTTAGCTATCTTCCCCCTGCATGAGGCCAGCTATCTTCCCTCTGCATGAGGTCAGCTATCTTCCCTCTGCATACCAACTATGTAGCGTGTTCTCTCTTGCACTCGCTGTCAGAGAGAGCAGCACCCACGAGTGGTGGGCACAAGCAAGAAATTGTGCTCACACCTGATTCTGATCGAGTTCCTACATCATCGTGACAACTTTCGTATCCACCGCCATAGCTATGCTGAGGAGTTGAGTAGCTACATATGCCATAGTGGAACTCCAGCATCTCTGTCCTGACAAGTACTAACTATACAGCCACATCTACACAGCTGTGCAGCCAGTTCAATCTTCGACTTTGTGATCCAGTTGTTCTCTCGATTGTTTTTAATGTAGATCAGTTCCAGTTTATGTAACTGCATTTTATTAAAGGAATAGAACCCATTCACATTTTTAATGGAGTCAGGTGAACGTGACTACCTGCACAGTCACATGTTCTATACGCAGCAATACTATCCCACTCCCTCCTCAGTGGGGGGGGGGGGGGGGGGGGGGGGGGGCTTTCCTCTCCAATTATCCTATTAGACCTGCACAACCTCCTTGGGTTTTAATATTGCATATGCATGTGACTATCATGTAATTGCATTGAAATTTTATATAATTGTATCTAATCTTTTTGTTTTGTTTTCGTTTATTTTTGCAGGAGCTGCTTTCTAATCATCGGCCGGTGGCAATGGAGTGGAAGGGCACAAGACATTGCTCGGTCAGCAGTTGTTGTGTTGTCATGACAACTATGACTACTACATTATTTTTTTATACTGCCTCCGTAAATCTGGAGTGTTTCATGTTTGCTGCAGTGTAGCTTTTAGAAAGGCACACTCTCTCTGCATAACAGTAGGACCAGAAATGAGATCATGTTAGATCATGGAGATTTTCAAAATTAAGAAATTACTTCTGACAGTAATTAATTATTTCTGGGAAAGGGAGGGGTTTCCTTTAGGGAAGCTATTCCCCTCTGACTACTCCTCATGTTTGAGACCCCGCAAGGTTTAATTGATTTCCAAAGAGAAACCAGCTGGAAAATCATGGATGAGGGTACTAGGCCATGTGTGAGGGGCTATCATGTGAGAAGCAGCAGTTGGAGAATTGCTGGAAAGCGAAGGAGAGACTACTAGCCCAACAAATCACTACTCAGTAGCTGTAAATAATGATGCATCATTATAGGACAGGTACTACTCTGCTTACCTTGATGGGAAATGAATGTCAAAGCTGTGCTCACTTCTCTGAACTGAGAGTGTGTATCTTGGAAAAGACATTTTTCCAGCACTCTTTGAAGCTAGCTCTCTCTGCACCACCTGGTGCACAGCTAATAATACCACTTTCTCTCTCTGCACTGCCTGGTGTGTGTGCACGAGCATGCAGCTAATAACTCTACCTTACCTTTTTATATTTAGATATATTTTTTTAGTTGGTCAATAACAAAGCATTCCAGATTTACGGATTTACGGTATAATTAGGGCATAATTATGTAATTATGCAACAACAACAGAAGCTTTTTAACAACAATATATATTACACACTGGGAGTACCGTGCTCAATATAACGCAATATCAATGTGATCCATTCTGACTGATGTGGTAAAGGGTATGCAAGGAAACATTCAAGTGTACATAGTTACTGACTGATGTGGTAAAGGGTATGCAAGGAAACATTCAAGTGTATATAGTTACTGACTGATGTGGTAAAGGGTTGCAAGGGAACATTCAAGTGTACATAGTTACTGACTGATGTGGTAAAGGGTTTGCAAGGAAACATTCAAGTGTACATAGTTACTGGCTGATGTGGTAAAGGGTTGCAAGGGAACATTCAAGTGTACATAGTTACTGACTGATGTGGTAAAGGGTTGCAAGGGAACATTCAAGTGTACATAGTTACTGACTGATGTGGTAAAGGGTTTGCAAGGAAACATTCAAGTGTACATAGTTACTGACTGATGTGGTAAAGGGTTTGCAAGGAAACATTCAAGTGTACATAGTTACTGACTGATGTGGTAAAGGGTATGCAAGGAAACATTCAAGTGTACATAGTTACTGGCTGATGTGGTAAAGGGTTGCAAGGGAACATTCAAGTGTACATAGTTACTGACTGATGTGGTAAAGGGTTTGCAAGGAAACATTCAAGTGTACATAGTTACTGACTGATGTGGTAAAGGGTTTGCAAGGAAACATTCAAGTGTACATAGTTACTGACTGATGTGGTAAAGGGTTTGCAAGGAAACATTCAAGTGTATATAGTTACTGACTGATGTGGTAAAGGGTTGCAAGGAAACATTCAAGTGTACATAGTTACTGACTGATGTGGTAAAGGGGTCGAAGGAAACATTCAAGTGTACATAGTTACTGACTGATGTGGTAAAGGGGTCGAAGGAAACATTCAAGTGTACATAGTTACTGACTGATGTGGTAAAGGGTTTGCAAGGAAACATTCAAGTGTACATAGTTACTGACTGATGTGGTAAAGGGTATGCAAGGAAACATTCAAGTGTACATAGTTACTGACTGATGTGGTAAAGGGTTGCAAGGAAACATTCAAGTGTACATAGTTACTGACTGATGTGGTAAAGGGTATGCAAGGAAACATTCAAGTGTACATATATAGTTGATGTGGTAAAGGGTTTGCAAGGAAACATTCAAGTGTACATAGTTACTGACTGATGTGGTAAAGGGGTATGCAAGGAAACATTCAAGTGTAGTTCATAATTATGTGGATTAGAGAAATGAAAATCATTTTGTCACACTTTTGCATAAATCATAATAACTTGCATCGTAATGCTAAAACCATAATTATGACTGCATATTCTTGTCTGTGTTTGTTTGCAGTTCTTGATTTTAAACACTTGAAACATCCACTTCAGCTCGTATGGGTTGAATTTGAGTATTATTTTTGTTGCTGTTGTTGTGGTTGTTGTTGTGGTTGTTGTTGTTGTTATTATTTGGCTGCTTGGATGTCCATGACTACACAGCATTACATATCTTGATGACATCAGCAATACTGTTCTTGATTAGATCTTCTGTTAGTGATTGTTAGGGTTAGGGCCAGGGAGTAGCTACTGTTAGGGCCAGGGAGTAGCTAGGGCTAGGGCCAGGGAGTAGCTAGGGCTAGGGTCAGGGAGTAGCTATTGTTAGGGTCAGAGGTGTAGCTAGGGTTAGGGCTAGGGCAGTAGTTAGGGTTATAAGAGTAATCCTGCTGATGATATCCTCATGGTGTACCAGTAGGATTTTCCTTGGTGCACGAGGAGCCTGTCCATTATTCCTTGATTTATTCAAGCCCTCTTTGCTTGCAGGTGCTGCTGGATAACGGAGTGTTCATCACATACACCGTGTCCAGACACTCTAGCGACGTCGAACGGATATTCCTGGACAAATCATTGACGGCAAGGATTGGGGCCAAAGTGGACAGCGGTGAGTATTAGAATAAGACACACCTCCAAGCCTCGTCCAGGTGGTGCTTCTAAACAATGCCGACGAAACACTTCTGTCGTGGGTTGTGTACATTTATCTGTTTATTTGCCCCGAGGTGAAGTGCCTTGTTTGCGATGGAGGGAGAATCAACGATTTTTGCAAGCCATTGACCTACAGGGCATGGGCATTGCTAGAGTGTGACCATTACCAGGGCTAAACAGTTTGACTGCGCCTGTGCAAACGCCAGTCAACTAGGAGAGGGAGTGAGGGGCAGTGGAATAGCATTCAATGCTCCATTGAGTACATGTACCGATACCTACTTGTTCTAATATATATATATAGGCCTACGTATAATATTGACATGTATGGCTTGAGCGTAAACTTCCCAGGCACGTCAGGGGGGAAAAAAGTTGTTGTTTTATCTGGCTTGACCATCAAAATGTAATCACATGATAATATATCATCGTGTGAATTTTTTCTCGTGTTACACTTTTTGATCCCCAAAGAGAAAAACACTTTTCTCGTTGGGGTTTTCTCGGCCATTTCTCTCGAGTGCTTGGAGAGCACAGTTTTGGGAGACCAATAGGTGCATAACAATTGGGAACCAGGGTATAGCTCATTTTCACTCATCAATCAATGACGCGTAAGGGGGATTTCTCACGGCGACTTCTTGCTCGTGGAAACATCCACTCATATGCACATCACTCACATGTGCAGCAACAAGCTTTCCCATCCAACTCCCCAGTGGGGGGAAGGCTAGCTAAAAAAAGGGGGAATTTTTTCTCAAATATTGTGATAGCTAAGTGTTCTTGTAATGTGATTGTCCCCAACCCCCAGAGCAACCTTAACTATCGCTGACCATCGACCCTTTACCTACCTAACCTATACAATATTTAAAGTTATAAAGCACTCAGAGAAATTAATTTTTTTACACTAAAATTACTTGCATCCATGAGGGGAGGGGAGGGGAGGGAAGGGGGGGGGGATGAAGAAGTTGTGTGGCTTAGAACATGCCCGTTTGTTTGACCTTTGTTACCATGTTCATCAATCGGACTTTGACGAGGCCTTCCACCCACCCCACCCCCCTTGTTGTTTTTTGTTTTTATATGAACTGAGCTGAACTGAGATGTAGATTTGTGTTATGGTAAAGGTGTCTAGTATACTACAGGAAGTATCTAGTATACTACAGGAAGTGCTTGAAGTGTCATTCAAACACTAGACCCAATGTAAATGATTGTAGTTCTTGTGCAAAGTTCATTGCTGGTGTTATAATGGAGTGCAGCTTTCTGCTGTTGTAGAGATGGGAGCGTGATCAAGCAGCAGTCGCAGATGACCAATTTTGGTGCAAGTGGGAGGAGCCAAGTAGGAAACCCTGCGGTTGCCAATATACATACAGTGGCAGAAAGATGTCACTTGATTAATAAGCCATTTACATTTCGAGATTAGACCAAGTACATGTATGCATGCAGTGTGTGATAGCTCCACTAGAATGTGTTGCTATGTGATGTCTGTACGTATGTAGCTATTGTGGTGGGGGACTCCATGGTGCTGACCACCAGCTCTGATGGTGGCAGGCTGTACCTCGTCTCATCGATGTGCAAACACGTCTCTTCCTCCTCCTCCTCCCCCCACAACCCACTCACACTCACATGTACGGACTCGGCCAAAAGGCTGGAGAAGCTCTCTGCTCAAGACCTCAAGGTATGTGAGTGATGTACATATGTAGCCATTTGTGCACAGTGTGTGTGCAAGGCCTTCCAGTTCTCTCCTTGTCTCCATGTCCAGTATACTGCCACAACCTTACATTGTAGGACATCCCGGGACACTTCAGACTCTCCCGAGATTTAGAGGGACTGGCTTTGTATCGCATGCATCCTGGAATCAGTGCTGGACTATTGCAAGGGGTAGGAGGCTTCTAGGCTTGGACTAGGGGCATTCTAGACTTGGACTAGGGGCATTCTAGACTTGGACTAGGGGCATTCTAGACTTGGACTAGGGGCTCTAAGCTTGGACTAGGGGCATTCTAGGCTTGGACTAGAGGCTTGGACTAGGGGCATTCTAGGCTTGGACTAGGGGCATTCTATAGGGTCATTCTAGGCTTGAACTAGGGGCATTCTAGCATTCTAGACTAGGTCTACGGGCATTCTACTATGCCAGGGCTGATTTAGGGATATTCTAGGGCTATGGGTGGTATTCTAGGACTAGTGGGACTCTAGGGCTAAGGATATTCTGTAGCTGGGGGGATTCTATAGAACTTGGGGTGGGGGCTGGGGGGGGGGGGGGGGGGGGGGGGGGGAGTTCTAAGTGCCAAAGGTATTTGGTGGGTAAGGTTAGCTCCTAGATCTATGGGTTAGGGCTAGGAAGATTCCCAGGATAGTCCCAAGTATAACCTGGGATCCATGGTGTGTACTCAGTCATGCTGGGATAGTCCCAAGTATCTCTGGCATCCTGAGGGAAAGGTTGTGGCAGTATGGAGAGCCTCTTTTCTTGTGTTCAGGTCACACATTATAGCAGTGCATGGAGCACTACTGGTATTATAGCAGTGCAGAGCATTACTGATATTATAGCAGTGCATGGAGCACTACTGATATTCTAGCAGTGCATGGAGTACTACTGATATTCTAGTAGTGCATGGAGCACTACTGATATTATAGCAGTGCATGGAGCACTACTGATATTCTAGCAGTGCATGGAGCACTACTGATATTATAGCAGTGCATGGAGCACTACTGATATTATAGCAGTGCATGGAGGACTACTGATATTATAGCAGTGCATGGAGCACTACTGATATTATAGCAGTGCATGGAGTACTACTGATATTCTAGCAGTGCATGGAGCACTACTGATATTATAGCAGTGCATGGAGCACTACTGGTATTCTAGCAGTTCATGGAGTACTACTGATATTCTAGCAGTTCATGGAGCACTACTGATATTATAGCAGTGCATGGAGCACTACTGGTATTCTAGCAGTTCATGGAGTACTACTGATATTCTAGCAGTTCATGGAGCACTACTGATATTCTAGCAGTGCATGGAACGCTACTGATATTCTAGCAGTGCATGGAGCACTACTGATATTCTAGCAGTGCATGGAGCACTACTGATATTATAGCATGCACTACTGATATTCTAGCAGTGCATGGAGCACTACTGATATCCTAGCAGTGCATGGAGCACTACTGATATTCTAGCAGTGCATGGAGCACTACTGATATTCTAGCAGTGCATGGAGCACTACTGATATTCTAGCAGTGCATGGAGCACTACTGATATTCTAGTAGTGTATGGAGCACTACTGATATTCTAGCAGTGCATGGAGCACTACTGATATTCTATATTCTAGCAGTGCATGGAGCACTACTGATATTATAGCAGTGCATGGAGGACTACTGATATTATAGCAGTGCATGGAGGACTACTGATATTCTAGTAGTGTATGGAGCACTACTGATATTCTAGCAGTGCTTGGACCACTACTGATATTATAGCAGTGCATGGAATACTACTGATATTCTAGCAGTGCATGGAGCACTACAGATATTCTAGCAGTGCCTGGAGCACTACTGATATTCTAGTAGTGTATGGAGCACTACTGATATTCTAGCAGTGCTTGGACCACTACTGATATTATAGCAGTGCATGGAATACTACTGATATTCTAGCAGTGCATGGAGTACTACTGATATTCTAGCAGTGCATGGAGCACTACTGATATTATAGCAGTGCATGGAGTACTACTGATATTCTAGCAGTGCATGGAGGACTACTGATATTATAGCAGTGCATGGAGCACTACTGATATTCTAGCAGTGCTTGGACCACTACTGATATTATAGCAGTGCATGGAATACTACTGATATTCTAGCAGTGCATGGAGCACTACAGATATTCTAGCAGTGCATGGAGCACTACAGATATTCTAGTAGTGTATGGAGCACTACTGATATTCTAGCAGTGCTTGGACCACTACTGATATTATAGCAGTGCATGGAATACTACTGATATTCTAGCAGTGCATGGAGTACTACTGATATTCTAGCAGTGCATGGAGCACTACTGATATTATAGCAGTGCATGGAGCACTACTGATATTCTAGCAGTGCATGGAGGACTACTGATATTATAGCAGTGCATGGAGCACTACTGATATTCTAGCAGTGCATGGAGCACTACTGATATTATAGCAGTGCATGGAGCACTACTGATATTATAGCAGTGCATGGAGCACTACTGATACTCTAGCAGGCCATTCAGGAGTCATCAGAGAGAAGTGGACTCCAGAAAACATGACATCACTGTTGTTTTGGAATAATAAAAGCTGCTTTAAAGATAAATCTTCAAGTTATTGGTTGAAGTAGGGCTATAGGATGGACCTCATTAGACTCCTCACATAGGGGCTTGGAAGCGATGGCATAATACAGTACTTTTGGCTAGGCTAGGGCAATCTAACCAGGTTCATATAATGCTAGAATTCAAGATTCACACTGACAGCAGAAGTGTTTTGCACGTAGGACTTCTGTGATACAACAGCTCAAGTAGACATATTTTTCCAATTTTGCAGTTTTGAGTCTCGGGAGTTGATTTGGCAGCAGGTGACTAATTAAAATACAAGGACATAAAAGGGTAGGACAAGTAAATCAGATTCAACAAGCAATAAGTAGCTGCACCCCTAGATTGGTAATGTGAGGAATGGCTCTCCTCATGTGCTTCTGATATACTTCCTACACTTTGCCACATCCACGGCTTCCCAAAACCTCATCCCTGCCACTGACTCTTCTTATTCCAGAGGACATTTTCAAACCCGTCAGAGGCCTCACCCACGAACTGTCGTGTCCATTCCAACTTCTTGATCTTTTTATCTAAAGATGGAATAGGATTATGCTTTTAATCATATGAAGTCAACACAAGAAAAGGAATTCTTGTAAGGAAGGGGAATGCTCACCAACAGCCGATAATCAACATGGCATTCAGCATAAACTTGTAACAACTATTAACAAACAAGCTTAGCACCCCTGGCCATAACAAGGAGCTCCTTGAAGTTGTCTTCGCATTATGTCCCTGTCTCATGCCCAGCTAAAGTCTCGTGTCCAGCTAAAGTCTCGTGTCCAGCTAAAGTCTCATGCTCAGCTAAAGTCTCCTGGCCCAGCTAAAGTCTCATGGCCAGCTAAAGTCTCGTGTCCAGCTAAAGTCTCGTGTCCGGCTAAAGTATCGTGTCCAGCTAAAGTCTCGTGCCAAGCTAAAGTCTCCTGGCCCAGCTAAAGTATCGTGCCCAGCTAAAGTCTCGTGCTCAGCTAAAGTCTCGTGTCCAGCTAAAGTCTCATGTCCAGCTAAAGTCTCCTGGCCCAGCTAAAGTCTCCTGGCCCAGCTAAAGTATCATGCCCAGCTAAAGTCTCATGCCCAGCTAAAGTATCATGCCCAGCTAAAGTCTCATGCCCAGCTAAAGTCTCATGCCCAGCTAGAGTCTCATGCCCAGCTAAAGTCTCGTGCCCAGCTGAAGTCTCGTGTCCAGCTAAAGTCTCATGCCCAGCTAAAGTCTCCTGGCCCAGCTAAAGTCTCGTGCCCAGCTAAAGTCTCGTTCGCAAGCCAGTGTTAAGGCTGATTAACAGTTTGATGCTCAGACATCGTTACGTATCGTATTGTCCTATCGTAACGTATCGTCGTATTGTGTACCAGCAATGTCATGACAATAGGATACGATAGGACGTTACAATACGTAACGAGAGGATCTGGTTCTATTCTAGCGTCGAGCATCCGACCAATCAGAATGCTGGCAAGTGGGAGGGTCACGTGAAGGACTTTGTACCTTCACTAGAATTTACCAGTATGAACAACTACTATCACGTGAGCACCTTGTCAAAACCAGCAAAACTCGCCAATCGAGAGCTATATTGTGAATCAGAAACAATACGATACGATAGAACGATACGATACGTTATGATAGGACGATACGTAACGATGGGCGAGCGTCATATTGTGAACCCGCTGTTAGAGTCTGCAACCACAGGGACCTAACAGGGGGGGGGGGGGGGGGGGGGGAAATAACCTGCCTATAACCACTAAGCAACCTACTTCTCTGGTAATGCTGCCGCCAGAGTCCTCCACTAAGCTAGACTATAAGGTTATTAGGCCTTAAGTTAACTTGTAATCGAGTGGAAGTAGAGTGAATCGAGAACTAACACACTCAGCTGGAGCTTTTATAGTCCAGAGAGTAGTTACAATAATGACCAAATATGGAAATGTCTGAAGTTGCATAGAGTTCAAGGTAGGTGATTTACAAATAGTAGTTAACCAGTGAGATAAGGATTAACCCTTTGATGTGTAAAAGCCACTATAGTGGCTTGTCTACTGGATGTGGACGAACATTATATTTTTGTTGTGATTTTCCTCCTCCACACTATTTATCCTTACCATAAGAATACATCAATGACCAAGTTTCATAAAGATTCAAACAGTTTAACACCAGATGCACACACGTTCTACGTATAACGAAATTAACGTATAACTGTATATGAGCTTTTCTTCTTTGAATCAGTTCCAAACCTTTGTTCGTCTTCTAGCCTATAACTTGGAATAGCAAGATCCACAAGCATTGAACCAAAGTCCACTAAGGTCAGCTTGAGCTACTCAACAAAATGGTTGACAATTATTACAAAAATTGCTTAGCTTGCAATAATTACTCAGTTAAAGCCACTATAGTGGTTTTTCATTAAGGGGGTACTCGCGATCGAGCCCTCTCCACATCAAAGGGTTTTAAGGGTGAAAGGTGATACAATAGTTAAGCGAGAATTATCCTGCACTCAGCACACACACACACACATGACTATGGTTCAAGGTGTTCTAGCTAATTAGTGTTCAGCAGGGCTGTGTCAGCCAGTCAGGGTGGTTGGAGCCTGACATCCCCCCCCCCTCTTTTTTAAGGTGATGGTCGGTCTGTGTCTTCTTCTTGGCTGTCCCAAGCCTGTCTGGAGAGGCCATCCGCATTGGCATTCTTTGAGCCTGGCCTGTAACGGGTGGTGAAGGTATAGGGTTGAAGGAGCAGAGCCCATCTGGTCAATCGTCCATTGAGGTGACGAGAAGAATTGAGATAGGTGAGGGCTCGATGATCAGTCTCCACTGTGAATGGTTTCCCCACCAAGTAGACTCCAAAGTGTTGGATGCTGCGGACAATGGCCAAGCACTCGAGTTCAGTGGCGGAGTATCTTGTCTCCGCTGGCTTCAGCTTCCTCGAGTAGAACCCAACAGATAACTCTTCATCCTCCCGGATCACGCTCAGTATACCAGCTATACCTTTGGCTGAGGCGTCCATCTGTAAGACAAATATATCTGAGGGGTTGGGGATGGTAAGGGAGGACAACTGACATAGAGACGAACACAGATAAGTAAATTCATCATTCAGCACATCATTCCACATAACAATATTAGGTGCGCTCTTTCGCGTTGCCTCTGTCAGTTCGATGGAATTGTGGGAATACCTGGGTATAAAGCGGCGGTAGTATCCTGTTGTACCTAGGAAGGATTGTACATCTTTTTTAGTTACTGGACGTACATAGTTTTTGATGGTGTCCACCTTGCAAGCTGGGTTGGATACTTGTCCTCTGCCAACTGTGTGGCCTAGGAATGTTAGTGAAGCTGAGCCCCATTGGCACTTATATGGTTTGGCTGTCAGGTCAGCTTCTCGCAGTCGTTGCAGGACCTGCTCTACATGAGTGACGTGATCTTCCCAGGACCGGCTAAATATAATAATGTCATCCATGTAGGCTCCACTGAAGTCTAGCATGCCATCTAGAATTGTGTCCATCATTCGTTGGAATGAGGCCGGGGCATTCCTGAGCCCGAAAGGCATAACTGTGAAATGAAATTTTCCCCAGGGAGTACAAAATGCCGTTTTTTCCTGGTCTTGATCGTGCAGTGGTATCTGATAGAAACCCTTGTTGAGGTCTAGTTTGGACAGGTAACGGGCTTCACCTAACTGGGTTATCATATCGTCCCCACCCTGGGCATGAGGTATGGATCAGGTTTGGTTATGTTGCTGATTTTCCTGAAATCTATGCACATGCGCACTGTGCCATCGGTTTTCCGAACAGGTACCATGGGAGAGGACCATGGACTAAGGGAGGGTATCAAGGTTCCTGACTCTTGTAATATGCGTATCTCCTCTCTCAACTGGTCTCTCCAGGCTGGAGCTATCCTGTATGGACATGATCTAAGTGGCTTTTCGTCACCAGTGTCAATAAGGTGAGATGTTTCAGTGGCCCTGCCAACTCCTGCCTTACTACATCAGAGTATCTGTCTAGTATGGTTGCAAACTCAGCTGTCTGTTCCACATTTAGGGCTGGGTGTTCTACCACTACCTTACTAGGGTCTTGATCCTCATCTTCATCTTCCTCAGCCACAACTACCAACCCAAGGACTGAGGCATCCGGTGGGTTCCACTTCTTTAGCATATTGAGGTGGACCATCCTCTTTCTGGTTCGCCTATTGGGTATGGTGAGCTCGTATGTAACTGAACTGATTTTCCTAGCAACCTCAAACGGGCCTTCCCACAGGTCATCTAATTTGCCGCTGATGTCAGGTGTGCGAACCAGAACTAACATGCCCTCTTCCATTTCTCTGGATTTGGCTTTTTTGTCATACTGATACTTCATAGAAGCTTTTGCTGCCTTCTCTCTTTCCACAACCACCTGCCTCATTGCCTCCATGCTTTTACCTAGCTCGTCAACCCACTGTACGACACTCTTCTGTTCTATCTCCCCACTCATCCATCCCTCCTTTAATACATTCAATGGGCCTCTAATTGGTCTACCCGGTACCACTTCGAAGGGAGAAAAGCCTGTGTTAGTGTGGGGAGAGCTACGGTAGGCAAAAAGAAAATACTTCAGAATTTTGTCCCATTCAGACTTACGGTCTTGGCATTTCCGCAGCATACTCTTGAGAGAGCCATGCCAACGTTCCAAGCAGCCATCAGTCTGCGAGTGGTAGGGCGATGTTTTGAGATGCTGGATTCCTAGGAGTTTGCACAGCTGTCTGGTCAACCGTCCCATAAACACAGAGCCCTGATCTGTCAGGATCTCTGCTGGTACTCCTGTTCTGGAGAAGATCTCCGTCATAGCCTCTGCCACTGTCTCTGCATCGACCCTACGCAGGGCTACTGCCTCTGGATATTTGGAAGCTAAGCACATACACGTTAGCAGGTATTTGTTGCCTTATTTGGCTCTGGGTAAGGGAACGACCAGGTCAAATGCCATTCTTGAGAAGGGTGTCGCAATGACGGGTAAGGGAATGAGGGGAGCTCGGTGAGCTGGGTTTCTGCCAGCTTTCTGACATTCTGGACATGTTTTACACCAGTCCCTGATGTCCCTGGACATTCCGGGCCACATGAACAGCCTAGCTATAGCTGCTGTAGTCTTCCTATTGGAGAAATGACCACCCAATTTGTTAGAGGAGCCATCTTCAATATGGCTTTTCGTCTTTCCACGGGGACTACAACTCTATCCTGTACCCGCCCATCCTCCTTCTCTAACCTGTGCATTAATACCTTCTCCTTCCACTGGTACCCCTCTGACCTATTCTTAGCCATCTGCCTGATTTTTTCTAGGGTGGGGTCTTCTTCCTGCTGGCTACTGAGTTTGAGTTTATCAAGTATTTGTTCTTGAATTTCAGGGATAGGAATGTCATCAGGCTCACCGTCCTGTGTGGCCTGTACCTCACCCTCCCAGCATGCATCCTCCTCAAACAAATCATCTGAGAGATCGAATGGGCAAGCTCCTGATTCCTTACTAAGGGCCACATCTTTACTTTCTTCTGCTGCCTCTTGGGCTGCCTGATTTCTAGTAGCAAGGACACCCTCTGCTGTTGGGTTGGCTATAACCTTTTTGTTTAATCTGCCTTTCATTTGCTCTTCTTCCAGCTGAATTAGATAGTGAAACTTCCCTATGTCTAACCCTAATAAAACTTCTTTGGGGTTCTCCTCCAGCACTGCTACTAGCTGATGGATTTGGTAGATCAAAGGTAATCCATACTCGGGCCATAGGGATTTCTCTGTTACGACCATCTGCCATAATCAGTGTCTTAGTGGTACCTAGATATTCACTAGGTTTTTACTAACTTTGGTTCAACCACTGTCTGGTTTGCCCCCGTGTCTATTCTCATTTGGCATTCTGTTTCCCCGACCTTGCCTGACACATACATAATGGGTTGTCTGGTGGACACTACAACCAGTCCTATAGCGTTTTGGTCCGCTACAACTGTGTCTTGTGCTAAGGGCTCATACTGTTGGGTATGCTTTACCAGCCCCACTTTCTGCCGGGATGGGCAGTCAGGCCTCTTGTGGCCCTTTTCCCCGCATGCAAAACACGTAGGGACAAATGTACTGAGCTCACCTTGCCTTTGGCCTTGGCTTCCTGTACTTGCGGGCTCCTGGTGTTGCTTGTTCCAGGTGTTCTGGCTGTCCGGTTGGAAGGGGTATTTCGGCTGAGCTTCTCCTCCATTGTCTCTGTAGTGTTCTCTCTGTCCTTCGCCGTAGCGATACCATGGTTTCGGCTGGTAGAGTCGTCTATCTCTTGCTTGCTGCTTACTTGTTTAGACGTTCTTGGATTAGATTGGCTATGTCAAGGAGATGATCGGGCTTCTGAAGCTGTATGTAGTCTGCATCTTCCATCGAGTATAGAGAAAGGAATTTTCCTCTAGCCAATGTTTGAGACGCCTCCTTGACAGAGTTGCAGTGGTCTAGTATTCTTTCTGCCATGCTGAGCAGTTCTCGCAGAACATCTGCACACACTTCACTATCTGTCCTTCTAAAGGACCAGAACTGTCTTTCACAAGCTTGTTTTGATCGTCCTAAGGCTGTTAGCAGTGCTTCCTTTAGTAGCTCGTAGTCTTTCTTTGCCTCCTCTGGTACATGGGTGATGTATGCAGTGGATGCCTTTCCCGTTAGTAGTGGCACTAATCTGCTGGGCCAGTCTTCCATGGGGATTCCTGCAGTTCTCAAGGTCTCCTCAAATTTCATTAAGAAGGATGCTGGCTGTTCCTTGTCTGTCCAAGGGGCAATTTTATCCGCCAGTTTGAACTTCCTTTCTCTATCCTTTATTTCTTTTGCATATTCCGCTTGTTTCTCAAGCATTCGTAGCTCATGTCTTTGCCGGAGTTCTTCCATCTCTCTCCTCTTATCCTCATTTTCTTTTGTCAGCCTGGCGTGTTTCTCTTCCATCTCTAACCTCAGACAGGCTTCCTTTTCTTGTTGCTTGGCTTCCCTTTCGTCCTTCTCTAGTCTCCGGCAGTTTTTTCGTTGTTGGTTTGCATATGCTTCTCCACAATCTCTGCTATGGCTATTGTTACTTGGAAGGTCTCTTGCTACTGGGAGGCTCTAGTGTGGGTTCAGTAGTAGGGGAGGAACCCTGCTTCGTTGCCAGTCTTCTCTAATAGTTAGCGCCTTACATCCTTAGAAATTTAGGTATAAATCTTTTGTCTCTTATAAGATGAGTAGACAATCTTCTTGCTTCAAGTCTCAAATTCCAAATGATTGCCATGCGCAACTCACTAATGGTCCGCAGCGCCCAATAATTAATGATGTTTTGTATGTTTAAATAAACGTTTCATGCACCTGGTTAGAAAATACACAAGGTTGGGATGTTGCACGTATGTTGGACTTCAATGCAAAGCTTTTTTTCTTTCTTTCTTTTCACTTGTAATGTAGCTACTCGATACCATCACCACTAGTAGTGTTACTTTACAGAGGCTGGGTTGGTTACATCCAAGCAAGTATGGTGTGAGCAATCCTCGATAGCATTTGCGGATGACTGGCTCATTGACTGCTGAGTGACCAGGGCAGTCTTTTTGGTACATGCACAAATGAACTCTGCAGCAATCCTGCCATCAGGTAACAGCGATGAACACTGCATGTTAAAGTGGCCAGCAATAGCAAACGGTAAGTAGTGCTCAGCCATAAATCTAGCAAAGTAGTGCTCAGTGAAGTTGACTTAGATCATGCCGGTGTTGAGTCATCTGGTGGTTCATCAATGGTGGCTGGAGTGTTGGCCATATTCTCAGCTCCTTCATACTGTTAGTGAGGTTCTTGCTCTAGTGGTGCTGTTCAACTACTGTAGGTGAACATTGCACCAGTGACTGGAAGATCCATGTTGCAAACTTTATAGAATGCATCGGTTTCTCCCTTGCTGCTAGACTTCCTGCGGTACTGGTAAGACCACTCAGGCTAGTACTTCTATCTATGTGGCAATGCTTTTTGTGTCTTGGACTGCCAGGAGGACTGCTTTCACTGTTGGAAGCTACACTACACACTCACTGAAAGGTGCCATTTTAGTGCATAATTAGAACTTGGTACGTGCTCTAAAGGGTTTAGCTCTGCTTCCAAAAAGGCAGGAATTACATGGTTTTTCAGGGGGATGATGGGTTTAGGAATATTTCCTGCATGAACATGATGGTTGGGAGCAGTGCAATGCAGTGTGTATCATACACATAATATTATTTATTATTGTTGGCCATGTCGAGGTGAAATAGGGAGTTCCCCCTCCCCCCACTCCCCTGTTCGGGACGCTGGTATATATGTGACTATATGTTCCATGTTTACTGGTTACTTCTGCCATGCAGGTGTCACATCTGAGCATGGAAGGAGTCCCTAGTGACCGGGTGAGGCGCCACCTCACCTGCAATGCCAAAGAAGATCTAGTGGCTCTGTGGTGGAGGGATGAACAAGAGGAAGGATGGAGCTGGTCCTCCATGGCACATGGCTCTAAGGAAAACCTTCTAATCTTCACCCTCACTGGGTATATCACTACTACTGTAGACAATAGTAGTTGTGGAACACAGACAGTACTCCAGAATACACGTGGAGGGAGCATGAATGAAGTGGGAGGTGGGGCCACAATCCTTAGATGAGCTAGTAAATTGTATAGAGCAAATCTGGATACTTTTAAAATGAGAACATCTGAATATTTGTAAAACACAGGGGATAGAATGTGTGAAGTGTTTTACCTAAGATGAGGATAGAATGTGTGAAGTGTTTTACCTAAGATGAGGTTAGAATGTGTGAAGTGATTTACCTAAGATAAGGATGGAATGTGTGAAGTGATTTACCTAAGATAAGGTTAGAATGTGTGAAGTGATTTACCTAAGATGAGGTTAGAATGTGTGAAGTGATTTACCTAAGATGAGGTTAGAATGTGTGAAGTGATTTACCTAAGATGAGGTTAGAATGTGTGAAGTGATTTACCTAAGATGAGGTAGCATGTGTGATGTGTTTTACGTAAGATGAGGATAGAATGTGTGAAGTGATTTACCTAAGATGAGGATAGAATGTGTGAAGTGATTTACGTAAGATGAGGATAGAATGTGTGAAGTGATTTACCTAAGATGAGATAGAATGTGTGAAGTGATTTACCTAAGATGAGATAGAATGTGTGAAGTGATTTACCCAGCACCTGGAGTAGATTCATGTGCAGATTTAGGGAAGACAAATGTATTATGAAGACAAATGTATTATGCAACATTAATAATGATAATAATAATAATAATAATAATAATAATAATAATAATAATAATAATAATAATAATAATAATAATAATAATAATAATAATAATAATAATAATAATAATAATAATAATAATAATAATAATAATAATAATAATAATAATAATAATAATAATAATAATAATAATAATAATAATAATAATAATAATAATAAATAATAATAATAATAAATAATAATAATAATAATAATAATAATAATAATAATAATAATAATCTCTCAATGAACTCTCAGTTGACATATAACATTACAATAATATTCTCAATAAACGACTTGAAATGGTACTCTTATTAAATGCTCTGGCCTTCATCATATTCCTGAAGAAGACTAGAGCATCTAGTCGAAACGTCAAGAGAATACAATTTCTAGTTGATTATTGAGAAAGTTATTGTAGTAGTAATAAACTTGGACTCTGAAACACCTGCTGACATGGTTTATTTAATGTGAAGGAGACTGTCACAGATCTATAGTTAAGGTTGTGGATAATCATGAATAGATAAATTGAAGAATTGTAATTGAATAAAGAAGTGTTGAAGTAATCATATCTGAACACCAAAAAGCTTCCTCCAGAGACAGCCACCCCTTGTGGGGGTGACAATAAGCTGGTAAGACCTCCAGAGACAGCCACCCCTTGTGGGGGTGACAATAAGCTGGTGAGACCTCTAGAGACAGCCGCCCCTTGTGGGGGTGACAATAAGCTGGTGAGACCTCCAGAGACAGCCACCCCTTGTGGGGGTGACAATAAGCTGGTGAGACCTCCAGAGACAGCCACCCCTTGTGGGGGTGACAATAAGCTGGTGAGACCTCCAGAGACAGCCACCCCTTGTGGGGGTGACAATAAGCTGGTAAGACCTCCAGAGACAGCCACCCCTTGTGGGGGTGACAATAAGCTGGTGAGACCTCCAGAGACAGCCACCCCTTGTGGGGGTGACAATAAGCTGGTAAGACCTCCAGAGACAGCCGCCCCTTGTGGGGGTGACAATAAGCTGGTGAGACCTCCAGAGACAGCCGCCCCTTGTGGGAGTGACAATAAGCTGGTAAGACATGCCTCCATACAACAAAATATTTATTTTCAGTGCCATAGAGATAATGGCAGTCTAGGCATTGAGGGTACTCTAGACACCAGTGAGTTGGGAGGTTGCAGTCTATTAGAATGCAGAAGGGTTCTCTAAATACATTTGGTGGGTGTAGTTTATTAATAAATGAATGTTAGATGAAGGGAATGGAGATCTTTTCTGGTGCTGGTCGCACAGATAGATCTTCATTTTGCTCCATTGTTAATTTGCTCCATTGTTAAGGGACAATGGAGAGCACGGACTCTATATAGTTCTGATGACTTCTTTTGTTAATTTATTATATTACTGCTAGTATTGTTTTACATCATCATCATCATCATCATCATCATCATAATAATAATAATAATAATAATAATAATAATAATAATAATAATAATAATAATAATAATAATAATAATAATAATAATAATAATAATAATAATAATAATAATAATAATAATAATAATAATAATAATAATAATAATTAATAATAATAATAATAATAATAATAATAATAATAATAATAATAATAATAATAATAATAATAATAATAATAATAATAATAATAATAATAATAATAATAATAATAATAATAATAATAATAATAATAATAATAATAATAATAATAATAATAATAATAATAATAATAATAATAATAATAATAATAATAATAATAATAATAATAATAATAATAATAATAATAATAATAATAATAATAATAATAATAATAATAATAATATAATAATAATAATAATAATAATCAGGGTTGCCGTGGGTCTCCGCTTGGGCTCCACTTTGTGTCTCCCCCATAATTGCCAGCACTGTGGAACAGAAGTGGATCGCCTTGCTACACACGGTCTTAGCTGCAAGAGAAGTTAAGGACGTTTCTACCGTCATACCGCCATGAACGACATCATCTTCCGGGCATTGTCATCTGCCGGGGCCCCTTCCAGGTTGGAACCGTCGGGTCTCTTTCGT
Organism: Cladorhizidae sp. MBARI D1340-BT2; assembly: GCA_028752905.1. NCBI lineage: Eukaryota > Metazoa > Porifera > Demospongiae > Poecilosclerida > Cladorhizidae > Cladorhizidae sp. MBARI D1340-BT2. Next base: position 43,361,919 of record JAQNBH010000016.1, on the reverse strand, counting down.
TCCGACGGGAAAAGACCTGATGGGGTAACCATGGTGCCATGGAAGAATGGCAAGCAACTGGTATGGGATGCAACCTGTCCAGATACATTTTCCCAGTCGTATCGGGGTGCAGCAGTGAGTGGTCCTGGAGCTGTGGCTGCTATGGCTGAGGGAAAAAAGGTGGCCAAGTATGCCAGCCTAGATCCTTGCCACTTTTTTGTGCCTGTGGCCATCGAGTCATTGGGGGTCATCGGGAACAGGTCAATGGCTTTCCTGAAGGAGCTCAGCCTCAGGATAAGGCAAAGAACTGGGGAGGTGAATGCCCGTACTTACCTCCTTCAGCGTCTCTCAGTGGCAGTCCAGCGGGGAAATGCCTTGTCTGTTTTGGGGTCAGTCGGGAGTTGAACGTGTTAGCTTTTTAGTTGTTTATTTATTTATTGTTAATTAGTTATTATTTCAGTATTATTTAGGTATTTTTGTAATTGATTATTATATAAGTATATGTGTTAATTAGGTGTTAATGAACTTGGTATGTTGTGTTTTCAATTATATAATAATAATAATAAAAAAATTAAAAATATTAAAAAATAATAATAATAATAATAATAATAATAATAATAATAATAATAATAATAATAATAATAATAATAATAATAATAATAATAATAATAATAATAATAATAATAATAATAATAATAATAATAATAATAATAATAATAATAATAATAATAATAATAATAATAATAATAATAATAATAATAATAATAATAATAATAATAATAATAATAATAATAATAATAATAATAATAATAATAATAATAATAATAATAATAATAATAATAATAATAATAATAATATAATATAATAAAACATGGCAAGTGCTTCTCTATAACATTTGCATAAGTTCAAGTCCCTCGAGATGCTTCTCTAGTGACATATCGAGCTTCTCCCAGGCAACCATACCTCTAGTTGTGTGTTGCTGTGTCTTCAGTATTTTAACGAAGTAAAAAAAACACCACCATGCAAAACAAAAAAGTTTTCAATTAACTCTTAGTTGACATAGTAGATACAGCGACTTTCTCAATGATCAACTTAAATTTATTCACTCGACATTTTGGCTAGATGCTCTTTATTCCTGATGAAGGCTAGAGCATCTAGTCAAAGAGTTGATTGTCGAGAAAGTTATTGCTATTTAAATCGTACATATATATATATATATATAGGATTGACTTGTCAAATGAGAAAGGAAGATGAATTTACTAATGTTGGTCTGCATTGATGGAACCATTCACCAGTATAATATATACTACTTTTTAATATTTGGCATTCATTATAGAAGGTCCAACCAATGTATTCTAAATTGGTGAATTCTTGTTTCCTTTCCTTTGGCAAGTCAATCTTACAAGTACAAATATATTTATAGAAAAGAAATTGTCTTGTAATACTTAAACAAAGATGTGCTTCTGTAGAGTAGGTGTTTTTTTAATGTAGTATCTCAGCAGATATGTCCTGATATAATATTGATTGTGTTCTGTAGAGATCAGCTACAGTATAGCACTGGCATGCAGACAGACAGTGTCCCCATCTCTATGGCATTCAGGTTAGGACACATTACTGGACAGCAATTGTAACCCATCTATATTGCAACAAAGTTCTATGAATACTGTTTACATGTGCACAGTCTGCTGGCTTATACAGCTACTGTCACATGTTTGCAGGCCTATATATATACATATGCACTAGGTGTTCATCATAGTGTACAAACCAGTGCTGAGTATCAGCAGACAACATGGTTAGAAAATCCAGAACTGTTATCAAAAAGCAATGTTTCGACCACTTGCTTAATACTGTATCATGCTTCTAAGCACGTGCTTGAACTAATTGAACTGATTGAGCACCGAATTTGTTTGTGGTTCGTTGTAATATTAATATTTTTGGCTATAACTTTTTTTAAACTTTTCAAGCTGTTTATACCGTTAGAATGGAAATACAATAAGCTCTCAATGAACTCTCAGTTGACCTAATATCCTTACAGTTTGCTATAAGAATCAGCTTCACTGGAGTAAGCAAACAAAAGCTACACAGCACTATATATGTCACTATATGTCTACAACAAAACCTTCACTAGCGAAATCCATCCATGAGTGTGTCACTTGCTCAACAGTGAAGGACTTCAACAGGTGCTTGTGCTGCTTACCATCGAAGAAGAACTTCCAGAAACAGTAGCAAAAGCCAGAAAGTCACAACAGCAGCTGTGATTGTCGGCCCAAAATAATTAATTTTGCTGCCACGCCCTGTCTAACTGGAAGTAAAGTTTTATTACATCAATCGAGTTGTCTATTGGGCATATGCCTATATATAGATAATGGGTGACTGATACAAATTCTTTGGTTCAATTTTTTTCTTTCTTCTTTTTCCCCACCAATGATGTACAGTTTGCGCCACATGGCACTTATGGTATTTAATCGGTTAATTAGACTGTCACTTTACAAGAGCTGTGTCCTTGTGTATTACTTCCTCCCAGCAACACTAGAGGGAATATTCTCTATAGCCTTGAGAAGACTGGTCCCTCAGAGTATACCCCGATCACTTATGACTATGCAGATGAAAGAGTGAGAGGCTATAATATAGTATTTCTCTGTTTCAGTGAAATCCCCTCTTGCCAAGTATAACGGGTTTCTCTGCCACGTAAAACATGAAAGCATACCAGACCAAGTTATTTGTGATATTTAGAAACCAGAAAGCTCTGGCTCTAGTGATAAGAGGAGGACATGCAAGATGGCGGAGGTTTAACACAGATCCCTTACTTTAAGCTTTTAATCAGCTTTTTGGTTTTTTTGAAGCCAACTGGGTCGAAACGTTGGCTTCAATAACCAAAAAGCCGATTTAAAGTTAAAGTATTTGATGTCAGCTGAAAGTAAAATAGATCTTGTTGGGTGGGGGGCATCTAACTGAACTCTAGCATACATGCCTAGTCATAGCAACAGTGTACAGTTTTTTTGTTTTTTTAAGAACCTGAAACAAATCCCACGTCTAATAGAAACCACATGTTTGTAATTGCTCCAAGTTATAACCCCAGGTGTCTGGTTAATAATGAACCTCTAACTGATTTTTAAAAATGTCCAGTTTTGTCTAATCTTGAAGATACTATCCAAAGCAGTGTAGCTGGTGCCATTTTCTTTATACCGTAAGTATTACACAAGTGTTCTTGTAAGTATGGCTGTCAGAGAAGGTTGTTTTAATCTATCATATAGCACACTGGATGAGTGATGAATAAGTACATACATTTTTTTTAATTTAAATTTAAACTCCAGCAAATATGGTATACTTGAAAAACACATTATGCTCAGCATAGTTTGTTCACATGCATGCACTCTCACTGCAGATTTGGAGAGCGTCTGCAAGCCCCCCAGTGACATCCAAGGGTAAGAATGCTGTAGCATGGCTACTGGTTATTCATTTGTGTACAGTATAGGTAGCTAAAATCCATGCTAGTGTTGAGCAGGGCACTAGGCAGAAAATAAAAGTGAGATAAGCACTGACCAGCCTCTTAATTGTGTTTTAACTTTGAGTCACTAAGTGTATGCACTGGGCTGGCAAGGAGAGATGGTAAACAGTTGGAACTGTTTCTGAGCAGAGTCTGGAGAGTGTCGTATGTCCATCTTCAAATATGTCGAGTGCCAGCAATGGAAGAAATGCTGACTGTCAATCAGGATGGGACATAGGTTCGGTCTAAGCTTAATAATGAGGCTAATCGTGGTGAAATAATAGTTTCTCAATAGCTAGAAATACCTGCTTAACTCACTCACCACTGCACCTATAGGCACAAAATGGACGACGATTACAAAAAAAATCATTACAAATTGTCCGTATCCGTATACGTAATCATTTTGCCCCAAAACATGGAAAGGGATATTCCATCAATAAATCAGAGTTTGTAGGTAACTAAAGCAATCATGAGGTCAAAGTTGAAGTTGCGAGTCTGAACCGTTTGACCAAGACAGGGCTTTCGAGCTGTTGTTTGATGACGACTTCACCCTCTCGGACAGCGAGAGCAGTGATGAAGAAGATGCAGGGATGACTTGGAGGTGATGCTGTGCATCTTGAGAACATGGCAGATATTATATTGTTTCTGATGAGGTATATAGCAATAGTGATTCAGTAGTTCAGTTTCAAGGTAAGAATAGATGTAGTCATACATAGCTAGAACAATGGAAGGATTCTCATAGATAGTCATGGCTAAGTATGGATATACAAATAGAGCAGGTTTATATTAGAGCCAGCTATTATGAATCTGTGTAGTAGCTCAATAATATTATCTAATAGATTCTGCAATAAAATAGGATATCTCTCTGTGACAGGTTCTGCCTCAGACTTGGAATCTGCATGCCCAACTGGTCCAGTTTACTCCCCACCAGCTTCTTCTCCTCTACTCCCTTCCTCTCCTCCTCCTCTACTGCCTTCCTCTCCTCCTCCTCTACTGCCTTCCTCTCCTCCTCCTCTACTCCCTTCCTCTCCTCCTCCTCTACTCCCTTCCTCTCCTCCTCCTCCTCTACTCCCTTCCTCTCCTCCTCCTCTACTCCCTTCCTCTCCTCCTCCTCTACTGCCTTCCTCTCCTCCTCCTCTACTACCTTCCTCTCCTCCTCCTCTGCTCCCTTCCTCTCCTCCTCCTCTCTTCCTCCTCTACTACCTTCCTCTCCTCCTCCTCTACTACCTTCCTCTCCTCCTCCTCTACTACCTTCCTCTTCCTCTCCTCCTCCTCTACTACCTTCCTCTCCTCCTCCTCTACTGCCTTCCTCTCCTCCTCCTCTACTACCTTCCTCTCCTCCTCCTCTACTGCCTTCCTCTCCTCCTCCTCTACTACCTTCCTCTCCTCCTCCTCTACTGCCTTCCTCTCCTCCTCCTCTACTGCCTTCCTCTCCTCCTCCTCTACTCCCTTCCTCTCCTCCTCCTCTACTATCTTCCTCTCTTCCTCTACTACCTTCCTCTCCTCCACCTCTACTACCCTCCTCTCCTCCTCCTCTACTGCCTTCCTCTCCTCCTCCTCTACTACCTTCCTCTCCTCCACCTCTACTACCTTCCTCTCCTCCTCTACTCCCTTCCTCTCCTCCTCCTCTACTCCCTTCTTCTCCTCCTCCTCCTCTACTCCCTTCCTCTCCTCCTCCTTTACTGCCTTCCTCTCCTCCTCCTCTACTCCCTTCCTCTCCTCCTCCTTTACTGCCTTCCTCTCCTCCTCCTCTACTACCTTCCTCTCCTCCAATCTATTGGTCATTGAATAACAAGTAAAAGAACGTATTATAAACATATTCACATTTGTGATTTAGTTCCTAAGCAACTAACTTTCAGCACAATGTTGGTCAATTCATGGGCAGTATAGTGGTATTTGGTTGCTATGTACATTTCCCCGACTACTGATTTTATATTCAAAATTATGTTGTACATGTAATCTTCAATTTCCTTTATAAAGTTGGTGAGGAGAGGGTTAACCAACTTTTATGCTCTGTGTGTGTATATCTTCAAAAAAAATCTGTCTGTCTGTCCATTTTTCTCGGGCCTGCTGCAACATCAAGGACTGAGACTTTGGGACTTGGAGTAACTTGGAGTAACTCACCCCCTGGATCCAATGACGGCCTCGGATTTGGTTTCAGAGGTCATTTAAAGTTGCTATTGTAATGACTTGACCTTTCTATTTTTTTCCTGCCCATTTCTATTTTCCCGCTTTTTTGTTTACATTCAATTAACGATGTGACCTCAGTGAGTGAGGTGTTTTCATCTCCTTATCTTTGTTAATCTTACCTCCAAAAAGGATGTCCAATTTTGGTCAAACTGCTAAGGCCAAGAGAGCTAAAACACAGAGCTGAAGAGAGAAGATGAGAGAAGGGAAAGGCTTGAGAGAGAGAGGCAGCGAGCTACACAAAATCACCAGATAGGAGGAGAGACAACAAAGGCATAAGATGGCAGACAGAGAACTGATAGCAGATGGCAGAAAAAGTGACAGTGAGAGACAGGTAAGACTTCAAGTGACAGTGTTAAATCTCAGGAATGTCACAGGATGGAGATACCATACCAGAGGGATCACAGACACTTCAGCAGGTAGAGCTAAGCACCAGATCTATTGAATAGGGGGGATCATTTTCAGATCACAAAAAAGGAAGGAATTCCCTGGAATTAGTTGTAGGAAATGAAGAGCTTTAAAATCACCTTCTCAATAATCAACTTCAAATTTTATTCACTCGACATTTCGACTAGATGCTCTAGTCTTCATCAGTCTTCATCAGGAATAAGACTAGATTATCTAGTCAAAACGTCCAGTGAATACAATTTGAAGTTGATTAGTGAGAAGGTGATTTTAATGTTATAATGTCAACTGAGAGTTCATTGAGAGTTTTAATGAGAAGCTTGTTTTATATTCTCATACTACTATAATATTGCAAGCATAGCAGCTGTCATAGCTATACCTGTGGCCTGTAGCTATACAATTATAATATTTTATAGCTAGCTTCAGATTTTCCTCTTAGCAGTTGTAGATCTAGGGGATAACTAATTGGGAACCACTGTAGAGTTATGTACATGCATTTAGGCTTGAAATTGCATTGTACAAGTTTTGATTATTTATTATTGAAAATCTTCCCTGCTAATGGGCAATAAAATCAAATGGTCCAGCATTCAGATTGTTAAAGCATCTGTCTCCTGGAAGAAAGAGAAGGCATATTTAGGCCCTCCAAGAGCCAAGAAGGCCACGAGAAGTCGTGCATAGCAGTGTATTAGCAAAGGAACATGGCAAGCAGTTCAAGGAAGACCATATTCTGTACTCATTTGTGGGCTGTTTGGAATCAGAAATTTTTCTAAAGGTGAAACAGAATTAGGTAAAACCTGAAATGGAAAATGGCATTTTGAAACGGAAAATAATTCCCTCTACAAGTAGTCACAGAACTGCTGCTGACCAAATGGTGTCTAATTTTGTTGAAAATTTGGTGCCTAATGGGTCACTGACCCTAGTGTAATCACCTTTTATTCATTGCAAGGCTTTTTTGTTAGCCTGCTAAAGGTTCGACATTTTGTTGTGGTGCTGGAAAGATCAAGTTTCAACCTCTTCCCAAACCTCTCAAACAAAATGGGCCCATGTACTGCATCACCAACAAGATATTCATGCGGAAGCTCAATCATTACAACAACAATCTGCAGGAGGATGGTCTCCTTGGATGGAACCCTATATACAGAATTCAAGGAAAGATTCATCATGAGTGGCTTCCCTTACTCCGAGTGGCGATGAAGTTGCACGATATACACAACTTAATTTCATGACCCAGCTTCAAGACTGCATGGCTGTCGCTTGTGGATCTGAAATTGATGAGGAGCTACTTCATACATAAATAGTCAAGACTGCAGTTGAAATGATTCCAGCTTGAGGACAAGGCTGATATTGTGTTCACTCCTGACAAGCCAGTTATCAGAAGGCATGGACATAGCCATTCTCTGAGAATATTTTAACTCCGAGCGCAGAAACGTCGATGTTGTTGTCCAATCACTGGGCCCAAATTTTACTATCAAGACTACAATGGGCAAGATACAACGAAAAGAAGATGAAAAGTACTAATGAATGTTGTTGGAAATTGAAATTTTCATCCTTTTTCCTGCAGTCGATGGAGGGCCCCGATTCTACAAGCAACTATTTGTTGCTTGCAATGGCTATTGTTTGAGCCTATGGAAAGCCTTTGTACTTTTTGAGACACTACTATTCCTAACTGGCCAGAAATTACAGAGGCCACTTTTCCCTGGAGAAACCCCATCTGACCAACCAGACATAGGAGTATTCAAGATGAAGTACGTTGCCCTCATGAAAGACATCCGTAAAGGCCAAGTTCTTGGAAAAATTGTTGCTCATTTTCTGCTATTGAGTGGCTAAAGTAAAGGTGTTAGCACATGCCCACATTCTTCTCTTCATGGAGACCAATGATCAGACAAGGACACCTGTTGGGGTTTTCAATAGGGCAGCATCTGCTTAGATTCGTGATCTCCGATCCTCAACTGGTTAGCAAGCATGAGCCTTGTGGTGACATAAACAACACTCACCCTTTTGAGAAACCTTGATCTTGGCAATGGCCACTGTAATTGAACAGATTACAAGATTGTTGAATTCCAAAGAAATGCATTTCATGCTGTTATATTTGAGGGGCTTTTGATACCACCCCATGAGCTGGGCATTGTATTTTGATACCAAGAATTGCCCATTAGCTGGGCACTGTATTTTGATACCAAGGATTCCCCATGAGCTGGGCACTGTATTTTGATACCAAGGATTGCCCATTAGCTGGGTACTGTATTTTGATAAGGATTGCCCATGAGCTGGGCACTATATTTTGATACCAAGGATTCCCCATGAGCTGGGCACTGTATTTTGATACCAAGGATTCCCCATGAGCTGGGCACTGTATTTTGATACCAAGGATTGCCCATGAGCTGGGCACTGTATTTTGATACCAAGGATTCCCCATGAACTGGGCAGTGTATTTTGATACCAAGGATTCCCCATGAGCTGGGCACTGTATTTTGTTACCAAGGATTCCCCAAGAGCTGGGCACTGTATTTAGATACCAAGGATTGCCCATTAGCTGGGCACTGTATTTTTATACCAAGGATTGCCCATGAGCTGGGCACTATATTTTGATACCAAGGATTCCCCATGAGCTGAGCACTGTATTTTGATACCAAGGATTCCCCATGAGCTGGGCACTGCATTTTGATACCAAGGATTCCCCATGAGCTGGGCACTGTATTTTGATACCAAGGATTCCCCATGAGCTGGGCACTGTATTTTGATACCAAGGATTCCCCATGAGCTGGGCACTGTATTTTGATACCAAGGATTGCCCATGAGCTGGGCACTGTATTTTGATACCAAGGATTCCCCATGAACTGGGCAGTGTATTTTGATACCAAGGATTCCCCATGAGCTGGGCACTGTATTTTGTTACCAAGGATTCCCCAAGAGCTGGGCACTGTATTTAGATACCAAGGATTCCCCATGAGCTGGGCACTGTATTTTTATACCAAGGATTGCCCATGAGCGGGGCACTATATTTTGATACCAAGGATTCCCCATGAGCTGAGCACTGTATTTTGATACCAAGGAGTCCCCATGAGCTGGGCACTGCATTTTGATACCAAGGATTCCCCATGAGCTGGGCACTGTCTTTTGATACCAAGGATTCCCCATGAGCTGGGCACTGTATTTTGATACCAAGGATTCCCCATGAGCTGGGCACTGAATTTTGATACCAAGGATTCCCGGTACTGTAATGTTTATAACTATCATTTTTTTCAGGGGAGATTTGCCCTTCGCCCGTGCCTATGTAGGCTGGAAAAAATGAATTTATATAAGAAATTTTCCTGTCACATGCACCTGTGCAGGCTAACTTACCTGTCACATGCATCTGTGCCGGCTAACTTATCTGTCACATGCACCTGTGCAGGCTAACTTACCTGTCACATGCACCTGTGCAGGCTAACTTACCTGTCACATGCACCTGTGCAGGCTAACTTACCTGTCACATGCGCCTTTGCAGACTAACCAAGTCTGGCAATCTCTTGCCCCGTTGCCTGCCTGGGCTGGGTACTAAATTTAATAATGCACTTAACTGAAATGTTTGTGCTTCCTGAAGAAGTACCTAGGTTCACACTGTTGGAAGGGTTACAACATGTTCAGCTTTACTGCATAGTAACCAAGAGTGCATCACTTAACTATAGATCAACGTTCTTCTCCTAGGTTTCTACTGAGAGCATAGCGAGAAAAATTTGAGCTAAGAGTGAAGAGGGAAAAGATTCCCAAAGTGCCTCCTTATTTTATATATAATAACGTCTGTCCGTATATATGTCCACTATGCATGGCCCAATGAAAGCAGACAAAACTCCACCTATGGAACCAGATGCAGAGCGCCCTTCTTGGAAGCCACCACCTTTAAAAATGGCTCAGCATAGGCCATTTTTTGTTGTTTAGGGATATACTTGCACATGTGTTTTTCATATTCCCAACGATAGCACACAAATCTGTGCATCAAGATGCCATCACCAACAAAGCATACTAGCGCTCACTTAACACCAGCAGTTTGCCCCTTGGTTGCCCTTGTATGGCCCAGCTTATAGGAGATGGTGGCTTCGATCAAGTTCTCAGTAGGGCAGGTGATCCCCTCCCAGATGCAATGCTGGGTACCTCTGCTAGTTTATATATTATAATATAGATAAAACATTAATAAGTAGTTTTGTCATTTTTCCAGTTTTCCTTTGATGTGAAGGATGCCACCGTGAATGAGAGCTGGCTAACATTGCAGCATTAAATATTTTATTTGCTGTAGCAAATATCTTGGTTTGCGAGAGGAACAGGAATGAATCGGTCCTTTTGTTTGGCTGTGAGGATGGGACACTGGTAAGATCATAGGACTGTCATTAGCTGTACCTGCTTACACTGCACAGCCTTCACACTTGTAGCAATACCATACACTGAACACTGATACATCACTGCACACGTGCTAGTATAACATTAGTATACAAATTCATACTGTCCTGGATACTAGAGTATGCTAAGCCCTGCAAGTAGATGACTACACATTCAGAATAAGATAAAATAAAATTTTAAAAGGTTTATCAGACCTGACACTTGACTAAGTACATTTAACATAACTGTTCATATTGTACATATATTCCATACAGATCTTGTATAATTCCACTTATGGGAAAGGCAAAATAAAGACAATAAAGACGCTTATTGTGAGTAATGCTTTCAGATTTATCTTGTTTGGAATAAAAAATTATCCTCTCTATGTATATGTTCCATCTGACCTCCCAGTCCCCCATCTCCCTGATCAGGTGGCACCCCACTGGAGCTCTGGCCTTCGTATGCAGTGCTGCTGCGACAATACAATGCTTCGACATCGGACTCAACTGCCTCTACTTTCAAGTCCTATCAGAGGAGCCAGAACCTCTGATCTTGCTTCCAATAGGAAGTCATTTCATGTATGCTCCATTTATTTGCTCATGCACATTCATACATATTATCTTACTTGTAGTTGCTGTCGGGAGTGTGGGCCATTTCACAATATGCCGAGGGTCAACGCAATGTTGGTTCCGTGATAATGCTGGAATAAATCTTGAATCTATTCCAGTGTCAACACACCATTCATTGCGACATTGTGGACCAGACTTGACTTTACTACTGTCATGACTGTTGCATTTATGTAGGGTGGAACTTTTAGGACTGACTATTTTAACTTGGGCATAGCAGTCTATGCTTCTGAATATATAGTAGACCAGTATACACTACAGAATCAGTGTCAGAAATTATCAAGAAGTGGCAAGAAAAAAAGGTTTCTTAGTGAGGGATTCCATTTTTATAAAAGTGGAAAAGAAACCTAATGAACAGCAGTTGAGTGGCTTAACAGTATCAGTGTTTCATTATACTCCAGGTTGCATTATTGTGCGTGCTGTTGGTTTCTGACAGAGCTCCAGCTCACCTTGAAGTGGCTGGGTGGGGATCCAGTGAGAAAGAAGAGAAGAAAGAAGGATACTACGATAACTTCATGATGGTCTTTAGCAAGTATGTACTACTATGATGGTCTTTAGCAAGTATGACTACTATGATGGTCTTTACCAAGTATGACTACTATGGTGGTCTTTAGCAAGTATGTACTACTGTTGTATTCTTGTTTAGAAATTATTATTGTTGTGGTGTTGTTTTTTTGTTTTTAAAGTGGATTTCTGTTGTGTTTTGTTGTTGTTGTTATTGTGTTCTGTTTGCAGTGGTCCCATGGTCCTGCTACGCGTGGAGCTAGGAGTGCTCAGCAGAGGTAATCTTCGTCCTCTGGAGATCGTGTCAGAATATCTTCAGCACAATGACGCAGCAAAAGTGAGTAAAAAATAAACATAAATACAGCTACTGTAGATGCTGGTTGTTAGGCAGGGGGCTTATAGCATCAGTCAGGGCGCTTAGCAACAAGCAGCCACTTAACAGACTACAAAGACCTTGAAGGTTTCTAAAATAATATATGCACCAGGCAATAGCTAGAAAAGATGAAAGCTGAACTGTTGCAGAACAAGGCTAGGCGACTGTAGTATAAAAAGCAACACTTCTACAAATTTGGCTAAGTTATCAGAAATGAAAGAAATGCCAACTTTCGAGCAGGAGCAGACATCATGATTGGCACTTAAAACCAACAATGAAGTAGGTGCTTAACAAAAAGTAGAGTGGATGAGTATTTCCTGCAGTGCTTATATTTCCACTCATTGGATTGTTCATGAACTGACAGTTTCCTTGCCTCTCCATCTTTCCCTCACTCTCTCTCTCTCTCAGTATATGTATGGCTAGGGCCTTCAATAGTATTCATCCTCGAATAGTATTTGCTCATATACGGCATCTGAAAGGTTGATGTGGACTATTCTCCTTCTAATTGTGTTTGCAGTGCATTTGCATCACGCATGTCCAGATACAGTAGTCTAGCAGATGTGATGGAATCATTCAAGGTCTGCTCGACATCAGTGGCAATAGATGGCAATGAAGATGATGACTTTTACTGCCTAAACCAGAGGGAGGTAGTAGTGAAGATGGTGACTTTCGCTGCCTAAAACAGGGGCAGATAGCAGCTGAAGCAGCACAAGAAATTGCATGGCCCTAAGCTAGGCAGTAGTAGGACCTTCTCTCTGACCTTGATGACAACAATGAACTAGAACCCAGCGAACTACTAGTACAAGAGAATTTGCAAACTTTGTTAACAAATTCGTTGGACCTTAGCCCGTATTTTCATTTCATACGATATTTTTTTGTGCAAGAGTTTGTTCAGCTGAAACTATCTATAATCAGTGACGGGTGGAGGTGGAGTGCCGACGCATGGTGGCTGGTCAAATGTTCAAGTAAGCACATGCCTAGTCCAAGCCAACCACCAGGTCATTGAGAAGTAAGAACATGCCTAGTCCAAGCCAACCACCAGGACATTGAGAAGTAAGAACATGCCTGATCCAAGCCAGCCACCAGGACATTGAGAAGTAAGACCATGCCTAGTCCAAGCCAACCACCAGGACATTGAGAAGTAAGACCATGCCTAGTCCAAGCCAGCCACCAGGACATTGAACACGCCTACTCCAAGCCAGCCACCAGGACATCGAGATTAATTACATGCTTAGTCCAAGCCAGCCACCAGGACATTGAACATGCCTACTCCAAGCCAGCCGCCAGGACATTGAGAAGTAAGCACATGCCTAGTCCAAGCCAGCCACCAGGACATTGAGAAGTAAAAACATGCCTAGTCCAAGCCAACCACCAGGACATTGAGAAGTAAGAACTTGCCTAGTCCAAGTCAACCACCAGGACATTGAGAAGTAAGAACATGCCTAGTCCAAGCCAGCCACCAGGACATTGAGAAGTAAAAACATGCCTAGTCCAAGCCAACCACCAGGTCATTGAGAAGTAAGAACATGCCTAGTCCAAGCCAACCACCAGGACATTGAGAAGTAAGAACATGCCTGATCCAAGCCAGCCACCAGGACATTGAGAAGTAAGACCATGCCTAGTCCAAGCCAACCACCAGGACATTGAGAAGTAAGACCATGCCTAGTCCAAGCCAGCCACCAGGACATTGAACACGCCTACTCCAAGCCAGCCACCAGGACATCGAGATTAATTACATGCTTAGTCCAAGCCAGCCACCAGGACATTGAACATGCCTACTCCAAGCCAGCCGCCAGGACATTGAGAAGTAAGCACATGCCTAGTCCAAGCCAGCCACCAGGACATTGAGAAGTAAAAACATGCCTAGTCCAAGCCAACCACCAGGACATTGAGAAGTAAGAACTTGCCTAGTCCAAGTCAACCACCAGGACATTGAGAAGTAAGAACATGCCTAGTCCAAGCCAGCCACCAGGACATTGAGAAGTAAAAACATGCCTAGTCCAAGCCAACCACCAGGACATTGAGAAGTAAGAACTTGCCTAGTCCAAGTCAACCACCAGGACATTGAGAAGTAAGAACATGCTTACTCCAAGCCAGCCACCAGGACATTGAAAAGTAAGAACATGCCTAGTCCAAGTCAACCACCAGGACATTGAGAAGTAAGAACATGCTTACTCCAAGCTAGCCACCAGGACATTGAGAAGTAATAACATGCCTAGTCCAAGCCAGCCACCAGGACATTGAGAAGTAGGAACATGCCTAGTCCAAGCCAACCACCAGGACATTGAGAAGTAAGAACATGCCTAGTCCAAGTCAACCACCAGGACATTGAGAAGTAAGAACATGCCTAGTCCAAGCCAACCACCAGGACATTGAGAAGTAAGAACATGCCTAGTCCAAGCCAGCCACCAGGACATTGAGAAGTAAGAACATGCCTAGTCCAAGCCAACCACCAGGACATTGAGAAGTAAGAACATGCCTAGTCCAAGCCAGACACCAGGACATTGAGAAGTAAGAACATGCCTAGTCCAAGCCAGCCACCAGGACATTGAGAAGTAAGAACTTGCCTAGTCCAAGCCAGCCACCAGGACATTGAGAAGTAAGAACATGCCTAGTCCAAGCCAGCCACCAGGACATTGAGAAGTAAGCACATGCCTAGTCCAAGCTAGCCACCAGGACATTGAGAAGTAAGAACATGCCTAGTCCAAGCCAGCCACCAGGACATTGAGAAGTAAGAACTTGCCTAGTCCAAGCCAGCCACCAGGACATTGAGAAGTAAGAACATGCCTAGTCCAAGCCAACCACCAGGACATTGAGAAGTAAGAACATGCCTAGTCCAAGCCAGCCACCAGGACATTGAGAAGTAAGCACATGCCTAGTCCAAGCCAGCCACCAGGACATTGAGAAGTAAGAACATGCCTAGTCCAAGCCAACCACCAGGACATTGAGAAGTAAGAACATGCCTAGTCCAAGCCAGCCACCATGACATTGAGAAGTAAGAACATGCCTAGTCCAAGCCAGACACCAGGACATTGAGAAGTAAGAACATGCCTAGTCCAAGCCAGACACCAGGACATTGAGAAGTAAGCACATGCCTAGTCCAAGCCAGCCACCAGGACATTGAGAAGTAAGAACATGACTAGTCCAAGCCAGCCACCAGGACATTGAGAAGTAAGCACATGCCTAGTCCAAGCCAGACACCAGGACATTGAGAAGTAAGCACATGCCTAGTCCAAGCCAGCCACCAGGATATTGAGAAGTAAGAACATGCCTGATCCAAGCCAGCCACCAGGACATTGAGAAGTAAGACCATGCCTAGTCCAAGCCAACCACCAGGACATTGAGAAGTAAGACCATGCCTAGTCCAAGCCAACCACCAGGACATTGAACATGCCTACTCCAAGCCAGCCACCAGGACATCGAGATTAATTACATGCTTAGTCCAAGCCAGCCACCAGGACATTGAACACGCCTACTCCAAGCCAGCCACCAGGACATTGAGAAGTAAGCATATGCCTAGTCCAAGCCAGCCACCAGGACATTGAGAAGTAAAAACATGCCTAGTCCAAGCCAGCCACCAGGACATTGAGAAGTAAGAACTTGCCTAGTCCAAGTCAACCACCAGGACATTGAGAAGTAAGAACATGCTTACTCCAAGCCAGCCACCAGGACATTGAAAAGTAAGAACATGCCTAGTCCAAGTCAACCACCAGGACATTGAGAAGTAAGAACATGCTTACTCCAAGCTAGCCACCAGGACATTGAGAAGTAAGAACATGCCTAGTCCAAGCCAGCCACCAGGACATTGAGAAGTAAGAACATTCCTAGTCCAAGCCAGCCACCAGGACATTGAGAAGTAAGCACATGCCTAGTCCAAGCCAACCACCAGGACATTGAGAAGTAAGAACATGCCTAGTCCAAGCCAGCCACCAGGACATTGTGAAGTAAGCACATGCCTAGTCCAAGCCAGCCACCAGGAAATTGAGAATTAAGAACATGCCTAGTCCAAGCCAACCACCAGGACATTGAGAAGTAAGCACATGCCTAGTCCAAGCCAGCCACCAGGACATTGAGAAGTAAGAACATGCCTAGTCCAAGCCAACCACCAGGACATTGAACACGCTACTCTAAGCCAGCCACCAGGACATCGAGATTAATTACATGCTTAGTCCAAGCCAGCCACCAGGACATTGAGAAGTAAGAACATGCCTAGTCCAAGCCAGCCACCAGGACATTGAGAAGTAAGAACATGCCTAGTCCAAGCCAACCACCAGGACATTGAGAAGTAAGAACATGCCTAGTCCAAGCCAACCACCAGGACATTGAGAAGTAAGCACATGCCTAGTCCAAGCCAGCCACCAGGACATTGAGAAGTAAGAACATGCCTAGTCCAAGCCAGCCACCAGGACATTGAGAAGTAAGAACATGCCTAGTCCAAGCCAGCCACCAGGACATTGAGAAGTAAGCACATGCCTAGTCCAAGCCAACCACCAGGACATTGAGAAGTATGAACATGCCTAGTCCAAGCCAACCACCAGGACATTGAGAAGTAAGAACATGCCTAGTCCAAGCCAGCCACCAGGACATTGAGAAGTAAGCACATGCCTACTCCAAGCCAACCTCCAGGACATTGAGAAGTAAGCACATGCCTAGTCCAAACCAGCCACCAGGACATTGAGAAGTAAGAACATGCCTAGTCCAAGCCAACCACCAGGACATTGAGAAGTAAGCACATGCCTAGTCCAAGCCAGCCACCAGGACATTGAGAAGTAAGAACATGCCTAGTCCAAGCCAACCACCAGGACATTGAGAAGTAAGAACATGCCTAGTCCAAGCCAGCCACCAGGACATTGAGAAGTAAGAACATGCCTAGTCCAAGCCAGCCACCAGGACATTGAGAAGTAAGAACTTGCCTAGTCCAAGCCAACCACCAGGACATTGAGAAGTAAGCACATGCCTAGTCCAAGCCAGCCACCAGGACATTGAGAAGTAAGAACATGCCTAGTCCAAGCCAACCACCAGGACATTGAGAAGTAAGAACATGCCTACTCCAAGCCAGCCACCAGGACATTGAGAAGTAAGCACATGCCTAGTCCAAGCCAGCCACCAGGTCATTGAGAAGTAAGAACATGCCTACTCCAAGCCAGCCACCAGGACATTGAGAAGTAAGCACATGCCTACTCCAAGCCAACCACCAGGATATTGAGAAGTAAGAACTTTCCTAGTCCAAGCCAGCCACCAGGACATTGAGAAGTAAGCACATGCCTAGTCCAAGCCAGCCACCAGGACATTGAGAAGTAAGAACATGCCTAGTCCAAGCCAGCCACCAGGACATTGAGAAGTAAGAACATGCCTAGTCCAAGCCAGCCACCAGGACATTGAGAAGTAAGAACATGCCTAGTCCAAGCCAGCCACCAGGACATTGAGAAGTAAGCACATGCCTAGTCCAAGCCAGCCACCAGGACATTGAGAAGTAAGCACATGCCTAGTCCAAGCCAGCCACCAGGACATTAAGAAGTAAGAACATGCCTAGTCCAAGCCAGCCACCAGGACATTGAGAAGTAAGAACATGCCTAGTCCAAGCCAGCCACCAGGACATTGAGAAGTAAGAACATGCCTAGTCCAAGCCAACCACCAGGACATTGAGAAGTAAGCACATGCCTAGTCCAAGCCAGCCACCAGGACATTGAGAAGTAAGCACATGCCTAGTCCAAGCCAGCCACCAGGACATTGAGAAGTAAGAACATGCCTAGTCCAAGCCAACCACCAGGACATTGAGAAGTAAGAACTTGCCTAGTCCAAGCCAGCCACCAGGACATTGAGAAGTAAGCACATGCCTAGTCCAAGCCAGCCACCAGGACATTGAGAAGTAAGCACATGCCTAGTCCAAGTCAGCCACCAGGACATTGAGAAGTAAGAACATGCCTAGTCCAAGCCAGCCACCAGGACATTGAGAAGTAAGCACATGCCTAGTCCAAGCCAGCCACCAGGACATTGAGAAGTAAGCACATGCCTAGTCCAAGTCAGCCACCAGGACATTGAGAAGTAAGAACATGCCTAGTCCAAGCCAGCCACCAGGACATTGAGAAGTAAGAACATGTCTAGTCCAAGCCAGCCACCAGGACATTGAGAGGTATGAACATGCCTAGTCCAAGCCAGCCACCAGGACATTGAGAAGTAAGAACTTGCCTAGTCCAAGCCAACCACCAGGACATTGAGAGATCCTCCAATTGAGTCTCCCTCGTTCAGTGCTCGTTTGTGTTGGACAACTGGATTTTTTTTAATATCTGTGGCAACCAGTTAATGAAATACATTACAGTGTGTATATATTGCATGTGTATGTATAATGGTAATTCTTTCTCTATCATTCAACTTACCTCTTTCTCCTTCAATCTGTCCTCCTTTGTTCATCTTCTCTCTTTTTCCACTTACTGATGCATCTTCATTGTTATGTTCATTTCTTCCACCAGTGTCACTTCCATCAGTGTCAAGCCCTTATCTCTTTGACTTTCTCCTACTTTCTGGTCCTCTTAGGCCATCTCCATCTTGGAAAGGCTGGACTGGAACTACCAGCAGAATGATGCCTTCTCCTGTCTCACTGTCCTCCTCAACCATCTGCTCGTGCAGACACTCACTCCACAGACAGAATGTGAGACAGGAGAGTGGGAGGTGTTCTAGACATGACAATATCATGTAGTAGGCCTGCAGTTAAGAGAAGAGAGTGAAACACTTTTGTTGTTCTCTCCGTCTCTCTGTCTCTCTCTCTATATATATATTTGATAACACAGAAAAATGAGAATAAGATTAGCAGTATATTACATACACCCCTGTAAGTTAAAACTCACCTTGAGCAGGAATTATAATGTAATGGTGCATGTGTGTTGCGGAACGGGTATTAAATTGGTACTCATTCACCTAGTGAAAGGATGATCTGCTCAACTTAAGCGTACTCCTAATCAGTGCATCTGCCATGAAGTTCCGTGAGAGTTTCTTGTAAATCAGGTTGAATCAGTTTCCATCCCTAATCTCAAATGTTAATGAGGCTCCTACATGGGTTGACAACCCTTCCCCCTCCCACCATCACCACCATCACCACCACATTGTGGACCAAGTTGACCCCCTGCAGGTGGGATGGAAAGCCAAACAGGCTGACTAACAGTGAAGATACAGACTTGCGAGTATTCATCATACCCATGGCTTCTGTTCTGTGCAGCCTGTGGCAGATTTAATTCAACAGAATCCCTCATTTCAACAGTTTGATCTGGAGGTGATAAAGATCAAAAGCAATGGATGGAGCAATTATTGGTTTTGTCTCCCAAACACACATGAGAGGAAGAGGGAGACATCGGTGGAAGTGTGCTCGCAATCCTGCAGGCATTCATCACGAGTGGTAGGTAACATTCCCAGACATCCTTTTTGTCAATGTAGGATTGAAGCAGCTACAACAAGGAGTGATTGAATGTCATCACACTGGAGGTGGTTAGCTGTTGAGTGATATTTCAATTGCATTGACAGTTTGACTGAATGTGGAACTTTCAAAATCAGGCTTTGCTTGGAAGTCCAAACATTGAGAACAGCTTCACCAAATCCCCAGCAATGCATATCACTGTCTGATGAGGAAGTGGAAAGGCCATCAGCCCACTTTGTAAAATAATGCTATACAGTCAATAGATACCACTTGTTGGAAGAAGGCAGAGACACTTCCAGCATGTCAACTGCAACCATCTGTCAGGGACGGGCAATAGCCATTGGTGCATTAATTGGAGCAAGCAGGGGATTTAGACTGCTGCCATTTTGAATCACGCCAATGGTGGCACTCCACATCTCTGGCCATTTTTGCCCAGTAGGCTTGAAGCCACAGTTGTTCCAATATCTTTCCAATGGCCTCATGACAATCTGATGGTGCATCATGGTTTCTCCTTCAGTGATCAATCCAGTAGGATTAGGGTGGCTGGCACCATCTTACAGGTTGGATTAGTTGGGTGTGGTCTGCAGACAATGTCATCGGTGATTCTTATTGTGACCGTATTTGTTTGAAACGTCACTGTGGGGATTGATTGAACTTCAAGGAGAACTGTATCTCATTGCTGTGCTATACATAGTTCAGATATTGGGTGTGGTCAGCGCAGTGCACATGTGGGGTATGCCACATAAGAAAGAGCGTCTCCATCTGCATTTATATTCTGAGATTCGTGACAATCTATAATCCGATAATCATCCAACAACAAAACAAACCATCCATCTTCTGAGCAGACAACATTGCAATGGCTTATGGTCTGTTATCAGTTGTAGTGAAGATAATCATGGAATTGCTTGATAGCTGGGCATTCCTTCTGTAGTACACTGTAGTTAAGTATGCGGCTCATGACCATCTGATTGAAGTAGTGCATCCCATCTACATGATATAGCCATCATAGATACCAAACTGAAGGGGGGGGGGGGGGGGGGGGGCAGCAATCAGCAATCTTTGGGGGGAAAACAATAAATAGTAAGAGGCTGATCTATGTTGAGGAGAATCTGTACATATTTTTTCCCGTGAACACGGTTGTGGCCATCCAGGGACTGCTGTCCTCTTCAATGATCAAGCATAGGTGTATTTTTGTTGTAGTTTGCATGGTAGTGAGCAGTAATACGCCTACGTGGTACTCCACTGTGTCTGGGGATATAGTGATATGCCACATAGTCAGCGAGCGTGTCCTCTGCCAATAGGTGCAGTGAATATTGTGAAACCCTGTCATGCTGGGAATTGATTTTTTAAATTTTTGATCATCAATGAAGAATTCCCACAGTAAGTGCAAGTCAGCAGCTTGCGTTGATTATGTCCTTGCCCTTTGTACACACCACCTTAACTTAACTGGAGTCATCAAAAAAATGTCCCAGAACTTGTTGTACTCCTGAGTGATGGCTTCACGGCTTGCTAGAGTGCACTCTTGAAATTCAGACTTTATTTGTCTCCTGAACTCTATAGTGTACTCTTCCACTATGTCCAGTGTGGGATCGTCCACGATTGCATCATCATAGGATTTTGTCTTGTGTTCTGCTTCAAACATCAGCTGTTTTGTTTATAAGTCAAAGCCCAAGTTATCTACTTGCATGCTCGGTGGAGCCTTGTTTACCCCAACTTAGACAGGCATTCTAATCTAGAAATATGCAGCATCGGCTCATGCCAGTTAAAAACTCTGTTTCCAAAGTCACTGGGTCATCAAATGCTTTACCATGACAAAATCCTGAGACATATTTGAGCTTTCCCCGCTCGGACATAGTCCAAATTGGGAAATGATTATCCCGAAACTCTAACGAGTCCTGTTGTTGGTTGAATCTTAATGCAATCCCGAACTTGAGCACTTAGTTCTTGTCGCCTGCTAGTACTGAAGACCCTGAATCCAACATTATCCCACCACATGCTGCCTTTGTTGTAACAGCAGCACTCATTGCTGCCCCGACTGATTCTGGGCTTAATCCCGTACGGAGGGAGAGAGGGACCGGTTGCCCTTCATCAGCATCCTGCTGTCATTCCTGAGCTGACAATCTTTCATGGCATGCCCTTGCATGCCACTATAGAAACATCAACAATCATCTCTCCTTCAATGATGATTCATGCACTCTGGTCTAGTGTGTCCGAGTCGACCACACGTGAAGCAATGGATACTACTAGGTTGCGGCGGCCTCAGGTATGTTGGGAGTGCAGCAACTTACTCGGCAAGTGCCGTGATTTTCTCTTTCAGCTGCCAATTGTAAGCTTGTATCATATCAGTCTGTTCGTGGTCGCCACTACCCATGAAGAGTCAGGCTTGATGAGTGCTGAGTCCACAGGTTCACCTGTTGATCTTAATTACCTGCTCATCTGCTCAGGAACTGGTCTAATATCAACTACTCCTTAGCATCTCTATCAACATCAGGCAGAGATGCAGGACATGTCCCAGCAACTATTGCACAAAAAAACACAGTGTTCGCCGGGTCCCGTTTTGCATTGATGGAATTCACGGATGGAGACAAATCCTGGAGTTTCCATTTTCTCTTTGTGACTTCATACTTTGCTTGGTCCTCTTTCCACACCTCCACCCACACAATGCCAGGACCTCGCCCTCCGAAGGTGTAGGGAGCTTTAGCTCTTTCAGTGCCGCATCCCCTCCATTAGATTTTGAACCACTTGCTCCCCCACGTCTTTAGTCCCAATGACATATAGGTACACTAACACGAAATTTGGCCTATGGTTTATTTCCATGAAGAACCAGTTCTCTGCTATATACCAATGTTGTCAATTCGGCTCTTTGAAAAATGGTAGACTTTTATCGTCTCTGGTGCCAGTTTCAAAATCAACACCACTCCATGACAAGCTACAACCGCAGAGTCCATGTATGGAAATACAGCTCAGTCACTAAATGAATATCTGATCAAGACTAGACATCTAGAAAGTCATTGTATAAGAATTAAGATTAACGGTATGCATGTGTACTATATATATAGCATGTATATGTGAATGTGAGTGTGTGTACATAGTGGCGGCCTAATATCATGCCTGTCAATAGAATATCCCTACTATCATAAATTTTGAAGTCGATCCCTCTTTTCTGGGATCAAGCACCCAGTATATATGTATATAGGGGCTGAGAGTGAGGTAGAGATGATCAAGCACCCAGTATATATGTATATAGGAGCTGAGAGTGAGGTGGAGATGATCAAGCACCCAGTATATATGTATATAGGGGCTGAGAGTGAGGTGGAGATGATCAAGCACCCAGTATATATGTATATAGGGGCTGAGAGTGAGGTGGAGATGATCAAGCACCCAGTATATATGTATATAGGAGCTGAGAGTGAGGTGGAGATGATCAAGCACCCAGTATATATGTATATAGGGGCTGAGAGTGAGGTGGAGATGATCAAGCACCCAGTATATATGTATATAGGAGCTGAGAGTGAGGTGGAGATGATCAAGCACCCAGTATATATGTATATAGGAGCTGAGAGTGAGGTGGAGATGATCAAGCACCCAGTATATATGTATATAGGAGCTGAGAGTGAGGTGGAGATGATCAAGCACCCAGTATATATGTATATAGGAGCTGAGAGTGAGGTGGAGATGATCAAGCACCCAGTATATATGTATATAGGGGCTGAGAGTGAGGTGGAGATGATCAAGCACCCAGTATATATGTATATAGGAGCTGAGAGTGAGGTGGAGATGATCAAGCACCCAGTATATATGTATATAGGAGCTGAGAGTGAGGTGGAGATGATCAAGCACCCAGTATATATGTATATAGGGGCTGAGAGTGAGGTGGAGATGATCAAGCACCCAGTATATATGTATATAGGAGCTGAGAGTGAGGTGGAGAGGATCAAGCACCCAGTATATATGTATATAGGAGCTGAGAGTGAGGTGGAGATGATCAAGCACCCAGTATATATGTATATAGGGGCTGAGAGTGAGGTGGAGATGATCAAGCACCCAGTATATATGTATATAGGGGCTGAGAGTGAGGTGGAGATGATCAAGCACCCAGTATATATGTATATAGGGGCTGAGAGTGAGGTGGAGATGATCAAGCACCCAGTATATATGTATATAGGAGCTGAGAGTGAGGTGGAGAGGATCAAGCACCCAGTATATATGTATATAGGTGCTGAGAGTGAGGTGGAGATGATCAAGCACCCAGTATATATGTATATAGGGGCTGAGAGTGAGGTGGAGATGATCAAGCACCCAGTATACAGTATATGTATATAGGGGCTGAGAGTGAGGTGGAGATGATCAAGCACCCAGTATATATGTATATAGGAGCTGAGAGTGAGGTGGAGATGATCAAGCACCCAGTATATATGTATATAGGGGCTGAGAGTGAGGTGGAGATGATCAAGCACCCAGTATATATGTATATAGGAGCTGAGAGTGAGGTGGAAATGATCAAGCACCCAGTATATATGTATATAGGGGCTGAGAGTGAGGTGGAGATGATCAAGCACCCAGTATATATGTATATAGGGGCTGAGAGTGAGGTGGAGATGATCAAGCACCCAGTATATATGTATATAGGAGCTGAGAGTGAGGTGGAGATGATCAAGCACCCAGTATATATGTATATAGGAGCTGAGAGTGAGGTGGAGATGATCAAGCACCCAGTATATATGTATATAGGGGCTGAGAGTGAGGTGGAGATGATCAAGCACCCAGTATATATGTATATAGGGGCTGAGAGTGAGGTGGAGATGATCAAGCACCCAGTATATATGTATATAGGAGCTGAGAGTGAGGTGGAGTAGATCAAGCACCCAGTATATATGTATATAGGGGCTGAGAGTGAGGTGGAGATGATCAAGCACCCAGTATATATGTATATAGGAGCTGGGAGTGAGGTGGAGATGATCAAGCACCCAGTATATATGTATATAGGAGCTGAGAGTGAGGTGGAGATGATCAAGCACCCAGTATATATGTATATAGGGGCTGAGAGTGAGGTGGAGATGATCAAGCACCCAGTATATATGTATATAGGAGCTGGGAGTGAGGTGGAGATGATCAAGCACCCAGTATATATGTATATAGGGGCTGAGAGTGAGGTGGAGATGATCAAGCACCCAGTATATATGTATATAGGGGCTGGGAGTGAGGTGGAGATGATCAAGCACCCAGTATATATGTATATAGGAGCTGAGAGTGAGGTGGAGAGGATCCCTCCAAAGCCCTCGGTGGTGACAAATGAAGTCATGAACTTTGGGTGTTGAGAGCTGGGGAATAGTAGCTCTGCAGACAATCGACTGTACCCATATAGTAAACATCTGTTTGCAGCATGCCTGCCTAGAAGTATATTATTGACATTGCATAAGTTGGAGGACTAACTGATTTCTTATTCATCAAGCATCCAGTCATTGGTTAAGCGCCCAGTCGTGGGTCAAGCACACACCATACTCAGTTTTGGCAGTTTTGGGGGAGGCGAATGTTTAGCTCCCATGAGTGTTTAGCATAGTGACTACAAACAGCTTCATCTGACTTTTTTTATAATCTCCTCTCTCCTCCCTCCCCTGGTAATTATATTTCCCCTGCATATCCTTATCAATCCACTCATATTCACCCATGTCTTCTGTGTCCCTGGCACCCCTTGCAGACCACATGGAGACCGCACTTGCTACCTTTGGAGCTTCCCCCCTCTCTGCTCAGATAGCTAACAGATACAAGCCTCACATTGTGAACTTGCAAAGAAGATACTTCCATTTGCTAGTGAGGTATGTGCAATGTTGCATTATGTACATGCATGTGAAACTAAGCTCCCATATTCCCTCGGTTTGACTGCCCACCATTTATTACCTCAAATGAAATAGGATTTGTCCTCAATTATACTGCACACCAGAGCAGGAAATACGAAAACTCCAGAGAAGATCTTCTGTCTGGAGTTGGTGGAGAAAGATCGGCCACCTGATGCCACTAAAGTCACTATCAAATCCTTCAAAAATTGCGTCATTTCAGTCCAGACAGATGGGTCACATGACGACAGCATTCATTGTTTAAAGCCCGGGCAAGTAGCAGAAAGTGCTGCAGGAGATATCACCAGTGGGATGGCCAAACTCTCAGAAAGGAGATGGGAGAGAGCCATGATGACGATTCCTATGCTAGCGATGAAACGGACTATGAAGAGGACAATAGCTAGAGCATGAGCACTGCTGTTACAAATAATTGTCACTAGAGGACACACCTGTTAGTCATGTTCAAATAATATAGCACGCCATCGAATAGTGCATGCAAGGCAGCTCATGAAATTAGTAGGACATGTGCATTCTAATCGAGGAAATCCAGGACATATAATGCCCTTCCATAAGTTACATGTATAATTATGTGAAGGGTTTCCAGTTCATTTTGGATTTTTAACCCCAAACTGTATGCACAAGAAGCGGGGTAAAATAATCACAGTGTTTGTCAGTATACATGACCAGATTTACAATAACTGACCATATATCGAGATTTTATAATTCCTATATACTTGGATTCCAATTTGCAAGCTAATTTAGTTTTGCTTGCTCAGAAGAACACCCAAACAACGAGACTAGTCATCTAAACATACTGGATTTACTAACTGTTGCCAAGAGATGTTTCGATGTGTGAAGTGCCAGGAATTTTTTTACCAGCTATTCTTCTGTAGATCTTGCAGCTACTGCTGTGCTAGCCTGCCTTGTCTTTGCCTACAAATAGAGAATACCAAATAGTAGTGCTTACTTACGTACGGCATGGAGTTGAATAATTATTCCATAGTAACACATGTTTTCTCAGTATAACGCAATGAAGCCATGAAGCCATGAAGCAGGTATGTGAAAACAAACACTGATACCTTGAAGGCTGTAAGTCAGGTTAGTCAGGTTAGTCTAGAACAGGGTTACAACATGATTACCTAATCTGAGGTGGGGGAGGTTTGTTGCAAATTCGGTCACGTGCAAATATATGTTGACCCAGACAAAAGGATCAAACTTACAAGTTTTTACTTCCATCACGGTCATCTATCGGGGATCTATATGGCATTTATAGAGGCTGAGAAATCATTTACCCATCTCAATCCAGCAGGCCAGATCTATAAAACTATTTTCTCCAACTATAGGCAATTATGGCCCCACCTACTTCAGGTACCTAGAGTTCGTGGTAATATCTTACTGAGCCTGCACAAACCAAACAGCACTAGGTGACTTCAGGTTCCTAGGGTTTGTGGTAATATCTTACTGAGCCGGCACAAACCAAACCGCACTAGGTGACTTCTTTGTCTGACTAGTTCTAGGCATGGGTGCGTGCCATTTAACCTCGCATGGCACAGGATGCATGTCTTCTATGAACACATCCAATATATATCACACAATGTACACCTACAAAAATGTCAGACAATCTAAACCTTCAGTGTGTTCATGTTTCATGTATAGAGAGGCAGATACAGTGTAGTTGATCAAACTGCATGTGCGTGATGTTGTTTTAAAGAAAGGGAGTCTAAGCCTTAAAATGACTGCTTCAACTCTGGAGCTTCATAGATCCTGTACCCTTACATGGTAAAATGATAGGTATCTTTGTGTGCTCTCTTTTGATACTCAACATGTTGCATAGGTGTAAGCATGCCAAAGTTATCTGCAGCTAAAGTTGGGGTACCTCAAAATGTGAGTCCCTAAATTTGCTGCAGATGGGGCTCCTTGGAAAGTGGTACGCAGCTGAAATTACTCGCCTGGCAAGAGGAAGCCCTACTCTTTGCAACGAGTATTTTCATTAGGTTGTAATGAGTGACTAGGTAGCAAGCGTGGTCATTGAAAATGTTGATGGGAATCGATATGGGAGAAAATTGATATTCATAAGGTCACTGCAGGCTAAATACTGCTCCTATGTGCTAATGAATGTAAACACCGAATGCAGCCCATACTTGCTGCCTAGCATTTTCTAATATCCAATAAGGAGCCATACCTGCAACAAATTCAGGCACTCAGATTTTGAGGTAACCAACTTTAGCTGTACATAACTTTGGTAGGTATAACTATGCAACATTTTTCTATCAATAAGGAGCTTACATAGGGGTCTTTCCTCTGAGGCAGTATAACATTCATACAAGTGAAGTGCGCGGAATCTGTGGAGCAGTTGCAGCCTTTTAGTGGTTATAAATAAATAGGTGTGCTCTAAATGGGTTATTTCCTCACTTTTTGACAAGGCAACTCAATATTGCTAGCAATTTTTAAACAAAACTATATAACAGTGTGTGTCTGTGTTTTATATAATAAATATGTATATATATATTTTTAGATACAAGAGGTTGGAGAAGGCATATGAAATAGCAATGGATCTTCAAGCCAGGGACTTGTTCATGGTAACTCTGTTCTTCTTGTTGGATGCAGGATGAATCATATTGCTTTCATAATTGTAGGATATACATTTTCTGGCTGTTGGCCTAAATGATTTTGAATTGGCAGCAAAGGCAAGACAGAACGCCAAAGACCTTACAGCTGACTCAGGTACGTATCATATATCCATAGGCATAAAATCACCTTTTACGTCACATGTGGGAAGATGGTAAAATAATGTTGTTGTCTGTTTTAGTTATGTGTTTATATTAAAATATATGTATGTTTTTCCGAGCAATAGGTCATGAAAGTTCACTTTTACCTCTATTACTGCCTACTATTATCTTCGACTATGTCCAGGGAAAATCCTGTGGGGTAGTTTGTCCCTTTCACTTTGGTGCTCGAGGTTGCTGGTACAATCCTTGGCAGAGTCCTTCTTGTTAATTCTTTTTACCACATTTTTCCCTTTCACTTTGTACTCTGGTTGAGTTTCAGGTGGATCATTCACATTTTTTTCTTTTTTCAATTCTCCTTATTTCAATCCCAGTAGGTGGAATCACTCACTTTTTTCCTCTCTCTATATATATTTTCCCCCCTAGCACAAAAGGAAATTATGTGGGAGTGCCAACAAAAAAAGAGGGAGGGAGCGGAGGAAGGGATGTATACCAGCTATGCCAATCTATATATTCTGTGTACCTATGCTATAGATAAATGTTTAGAGGCCACTGGATGCCACACCAGCTTGAAAGCACTCACGCAATGGAGTGGCTTCTCTATAAAGGGAAGTTTATCGTTTGCTTTGGTACCCAAGGTCCTCAGGCCTCAGTGAAATCATTCACTTCCCCTTCCACCATCCACCCTATTGCTCCTGTTTGCTTGGTACTCAAGATCAGCAGTTCGATCCTGGTCATTATTTTCCTACCAACATCGGGATATTCTGGCATCAACAACAACAAAACAATAATTAATTAGTGGCCCTAATGGATAGCTATGTCTGTCTGTATATGTTAAGTGTGTGTTGTAGATGCCACTAAATGCCGCGCCATTTTGAAAGTACTCCTGCAACAGAGTGTGTGTATCTCAGCTTAAATTTGTGACATATATCAGTATTTGGAATTTCACCTAACAGAACAGCTGGAAAATTATTTAACCCTCACAATCCACCAGGCTAGATACGTAGAACTGGTTTTCTATCTATGATATCCACCTACTTCAGGTAGGTGCAGCTTATGGTCATGCTGAGCCTGCACAAAATCAAACTGCTGCAGGCGACATTAGTTATTCTTTGTCAGGAAAGTTATCAAAGCTCTTGTGCCCACTGAGGCCCAGAGAGCCAGGTGTCAGGTAAGTGGAGCCTGAGTATGTGTGCATGTGTTCATGAATGCATTTTTGTTATACATGCTCACTGACTGGGGATTGAATGACCATTTCTCTCTTCTCAATATAAGTTGACATTGGGATGCCATGGATGGGGTCCAGACGACAAGACTGGGCCCTCTCTTCCTCTCCTTCTTCCCTCCATCCTCTATCTGGGGACGGTTCACAGGGACCGCTTGACTCCTCCTATGAGCCCCACTCAGATGATGACATCAGAAATGCTCTTGAAGGCATCAGTATCCTCTCGTTCTCCTTCGACTCTCTAGCCAGCAGTTTCAGCGACAGTCCTTTGACAGAACAGACCACCAACTATATCTCTGGTCAGTTTTCTTGTTGTTGTTGTTGTTATTATTGTTGTGATTTTAGGCACTGTCAGCGGGAAGCATTTGTTGTTGTTATTGTTGTTGTTTTGTTGTCTTTCAAAATCAAGCTAACACTTGTTGCCACTCTTAGACCACTCAGCCACACCTCACTCGGAGCTAGAAGCATGCAGCGACAACGGAACCACAGAAACATTCTAAGCCAACAATCACTAGTAGAATTTATAAAGCAGTAATATAAAGAATGT
This sequence comes from Cladorhizidae sp. MBARI D1340-BT2, assembly GCA_028752905.1. Classification (NCBI taxonomy): domain Eukaryota; kingdom Metazoa; phylum Porifera; class Demospongiae; order Poecilosclerida; family Cladorhizidae; species Cladorhizidae sp. MBARI D1340-BT2. The sequence goes on along the minus strand of JAQNBH010000016.1, from coordinate 43,332,265 downwards.
CCATGTTGTCACTTAACTGCAGCTATTAATGACTTATTTATAAATATATATATATATTTTATAGCAAGAACATGTACCAAAAAATCCAGCTTGTTCAAATCTCTTGTAATAACTACCCTGCATAATGTAGGAATGATGACTCTCTCATGTTACAGTGCTTCATTCACGTGTCTTGTTCGTCACCTTAATGTAAATATTGCTAGAGCTACATAACACCAACTCCCTCATACATTATTCACATCAAGCAACATGTCGAGCTTGCCTCCCTTGACTAACACTACTCACATCAAGCAACGTGTTCAGCTTGCCTCCCTTGACTAACACTACTCACATCAAGCAACATGTTGAGCTTGCCTCCCTTGACTAACACTACACACATCAAGCAACACGTCGAGCTTGTCTCCCTTGACTAACACTAATCACATCAAGCAACATGTTGAGCTTGCACCCTTGACTAACACTACTCACATCAAGCAACATGTTGAGCTTGCACCCTTGACTAACACTACTTACATCAAGCAACATGTTGAGCTTGCCTCCCTTGACTAACACTACTCACATCAAGCAACATGTTAAGCTTGCCTCCCTTGACTAACACTACTCACATCAAGCAACATGTTTAGCTTGCCTCCCTTGACTAACACTACTCACATCAAGCAACATGTTGAGCTTGCACCCTTGACTAACACTACTCACATCAAGCAACATGTTGAGCTTGCACCCTTGACTAACACTACTCACATCAAGCAACATGTTGAGCTTGCCTCCCTTGACTAACACTACTCACATCAAGCAACATGTTGAGCTTGCCTCCCGTGACTAAAATCCCACCATTATTGCTGGCATCAAAATCCTGAACTTTCACTGATGATGTGGCATGAGCATATGATATTACGACTGAGTAGTGCTAGTGTTTTGCCTGTGCCTTTGCATTTCTCTGTATATATATATTTTGTATGATAGTGTATGTTTGGTTGTATGTTACATACCCTGCTCCTAGTGCGATTGATTTTATCAACTTTGCTGACTTCCCACACAAAGACGTGACGTGGGAGAAGATGGCAATGTGATGGTAATATCCATTGCATGAAATAAGAAGTATTATTTGAAATGGCGGCAGAGATTGCTTGGTTTGTTGCCTACCTCATCATGGCTGTTGTATGCATGAGCAATTTCAGGCTCTCGTCATGTCACAAAAATAAATAGCAACTACCAACTATTGCCCTGACCCCAAATCTAGCCACTTCATTGGTTCTAATGCCAGCTACTGCCCTAGTCCCAAACCTATTCACTGACTTAGTTCTAATACCAGCTACTACTCTGACTTTAACCCTAGCTATATACTGCCCTGACCCTAACCCTAGCTGCCCTGGCCCTAACCCTAGCTGCCCTGGCCCTAATCTCAGCTACTGCCCTGGCCCTAATCTCAGCTACTGCCCTGACCCTCCGGCCTAATCCAGTAAACCATTGATGATTGATGATGTCATCGTAATTATGTGATGCTAGGTTGTGACATGAAGTAAGTATATATTGTGCTGAAATTAATATGGAACAATAACCAGAATGTTTCTCGGCATTTCTAGAAAACGGAATCTAAAAAAAATTCCTTTTTTTTACTTTTTTACTTTTTTTTTTAATAAGAAAGAAATTGAGCACGACTTAAAAACAAGGAAGCCGCACTTCACAAGCCACAACGTTGCAGCCAATCACCAGACATGTTGTAGAGTAAATTATCAACCTTCGGTTACCCCTCCTGAATTTTGTAGACTGTGTGACAGGAACTCGCACTCAAAAATATAGGATCAGTTTATGACTGGTTAAAATCGAGTTGAAGTTGAGGAAGTGCCAAGTTTTTGATGAACTGTGAGTGATTTTGTGTGGCTGAAACATGAAACAGCATTAATCTTTATTTTATTTCTGTGGTTTGGTTAGAGGGGCTACATTAGTATGTTAACCATTAAACTGTGGCAACACAAAGCTAGGTCAAGTATATAGTCATACATATAATTATAATGTTATTAGAGAAGGTGATTTTAATGTTATTATGTCAACTGAGAGAGTTTATTTTTATATTGGCACAATTCCAGTGTATATATATACCTTGAAACCCACTGGAGCACCCCAAATTTTTTTAATCTCTTCTCTAATCCAAAAGTGCTACTTGAAACTTGGTAGAGGGAAGCAATGATGATAATGGCAGAGAGAAAAGCAGTGGTCTTAGAAATGCTATCAATATCTTGTTAACAACACAATGGGCATAGGTTTCCCAAGCCGTTTGATTATTATTGGTACTTGAATAACCAGTGACGTCGTGCCGACGATCAAATGTGTTGTTGAATATAAATAACAAGAACCCAACCGCATTAATGCTGGCTACGCTTGTTGGATACTTCGTTAGTACAATGGTAGTTACCTCTGACTTTGAATCAGACAACCCGGGTTCGATTCTCGGACGAAGACTACTAATCCACATCCGCTGTCCAGCATATTTTTGCCCGCATTTTCCCCCCCTATTTTTTTTTCTTTTCATTTTTTGTCGCTATTTTTTGGGGTCCTTATTTTTTTACCCTATTGTTTTTTGTCCATATATTTTTGAGGTCCATATTTTTTGGTGGTGTGTGTGTGTTTGTGTTCGTGTACGTGTGTGTATTACGGGTATGACTGTAGGTGATCTGTAGATAAGCAAGTGGGCCTTTACACCATTGTTGTCTAGTAGCAATATTTTGGCAGCCTTCATCCTCTCGTTCCCGGGATCCAGTAAATAAATGCAAAGCACACATTAACATTGGTCAGTAAATGAATAGCACACAACTTTTGTTTACACATTTTTTTAACTGACACTCTTATATGCCTTTCACCAGCCAGTATATGCATTACCCGTACGCATTAGCCACCTTTATTTTGCCACCCATTAAATTGTTATACCGCTGCTACTTTTCAGAACTGCAAACTAAGCTACTTGTGAGATGATCAGTTCTGTAGGTCTGTGCCTTGAAGTTAAGAGTTAGTGGTTGGGTTATAATGAGTCAATGTTAAATGCAGAGTTCCATAGTTAAGCAATACAGGCAAAAGGACGAGTCCCTGCACAGACTAGTAAGAGCATATTTGTGCTCTACATTGAGGTGACCATTGGATCTAGTGGAACTACAGCTGAATTCAATATGCTCACTAATTTTGAAATTGGATTCATTGGACTTGAGAGTTTTCACTGGGAACATACGATATCTGTATTCCATCATCAGTGACAGTAGCTAATAAGCATGATTTGTCGTCTCTGGATTTTTCCCTGATCCAATTTTTTATTTTTTGTCCCAATTTTTTAATCCCTATTGTTGAATTTCCTCTAGAAAGGCAATGTTCATATGACGCAGATCTGAGTGCAATAGGTTACCCTTGAATGGACCTCTCCGGTTAAGGTCAGATGAAACAATAATTCCCAAGTCCTTGTCAGATGATCTCCTTGAAATAACCTGATCCATAATTGAGAAGGACATATCAACAGGGGACCAACCCTTAGAGAAGGGGGGGTGTACGTGTGTGTGTGTGGTGTGGGGGGGGGGAGTGGTCATCACCCCTGCGATGTAATTGTTAATTGTATAGTGAAAACTGTTGGGATTCATGCATGCCATAATACAGCTGCCATTTTATTGTAAAATGTCACTATACAAGTATTTCCAAGCACAGGCAGCACCACAAGCTGAAAGCAAGTCATAGGATGATTTAGCTAGTGGTGATATTCCTGATATTGACAATTATGAGTTGCTGACAATCATTACAGATCTGGCATAAATAATTACAGATTTTCAAAGATGGTCGCTCATTTCAACCACAGTGGGGAAGGCTGTACCCTTCGCTAGTGTAGAGCCAGCAGGTCAATGGTGGGTTTTGTCTCCTTTGTGCTTTGTTTGCTGCTCGGTGTGGGCATCAGAGCTCAGAGCTTGGCCTTTAGTTCAGCACCCTTTGACATGATTTGGCAAGCTGTTAGAATTACTGTGTAAAGCATTCAGAAAAGGAGCATCACAAGTTGGCAGTTGTTAGATCAGATGGATTTGTTAGTGTCTTTAGTGGTCGTCAGCTAGCCTTCAATGTCAACTTGATAAGGTTAGGGCTGATAGGGTTAGAAATGTTAAAATCAATTGTCAATGCAATTGTTTTGTGTGGGCAACAAAACATTCCCTTGAGAGGCCACTATGGATTCTAGCACTGATGTGGAGAAGCATACATCAACAATTTCTGGGCTTTACTAAAACTCAGAGTTGAAGCTGGCGATAAAGTCCTAGAAGAACATCTTGCCACTGCTGCAAGAAATACCACCTATATATATCAGCTGATATTAAGAATCAAATTATTGGCATGCTTGGAGAGTATGTTAGGGATCAGATCATTAGAATGCAAAAAAAAAGCTTCACTGTTTATACAATAATAGCAGATGAGGTCACTGACTTAACTAATAGAGAGCAGTACAACTCAATAATCAACTTGAAATTTTATTCTCTCGATGTTTCGACTAGATGCTCTAGCCTTCATCAGCTGAGTTTTGTCATTACAGGGGGGTAATTTCTGGGGGGGCTGGGGGGGCCATGGCCCCCCCAACTTTTGGCCAAAACAAGAGTTTTCGCAAGCTGTTGAAGGTGTTGACTAACAAGTTATAGCACATTCATAATTGTAATTGGTCTGAAATATGCTAGATAGAACAACACCATAGAACAACACCATAATATTGGTAAAACAACAACTTTGTTCCCTAATCGGTTCAATATATGTGACCAGTTAGTGTATGTCAGGAATAACAGCCTGACAACTCAACCAACAAACAAGCCTCAGACCATACCATGGAACGGATCATTTTAGGATCATTTTGACATTTATATAGTTCATGTATTTCATTGGTTCATTTTTATTTTGCCATGACAGCAGTGGAGTGCCTATATAAGTAAGCTCTCCACTGCCTTATGCTGAGTTCTGCTATAAACCTAATGTAATGTTAATCATTATTCGGAATACTAAGCAATATAAGAGTGAACCCTAACAGTGTAGCAGGCCATATATTGAGAAATTAGCTAGTGCTGCTGCAGAGTGAATCATGCCTAAAAGACAAGCCTCCTTGTTAAGTTTTTGTCAAAGTCCAACTAAGAGACAAAGGGAGTCTGAGGAGAAGGCTGATGATCAAGCCAAAGGATCTGATAGCCAAGATGTACAGGTCAAAGAAAACCCAGAAGAATCTGAACAGGTACGTCTGTCATAATCACATGATAACAACATTAAGCCTCTCAATTTTTATGTGGCATCTCAGCCTCTGATGTCTTATTAAACAATCATATATTGACATACCCTGTTGTTGTAGTTGTTTTTGCAAAATTAGACTTTGACTCAAGCTACAAGTACTTTTGATATCTCTCAGGAGCAGCAACAAGAAGCCAGTAGAATGTATCTGACTCTGGATACCCTTCCTCAAGTTCCCTACCAGCCAATCAACATCAAATACCCTAAAAGCAAGAAGCGAGCATTCCAACCAGCCTGGTACTCGCAATTTTCATGGCTGCATTATCTTCCAATTTCAGACACTATTATTTGCCACACTTGTGGCACAGCCAATTTGAAGGGACTGCTTAAGCTAGATACAAGGTCTGAAACCTCCTTCTTGTCTGATGGGTTCAGAAATTGGAAAAATGCTCTGTGTAAAAACAAGGGTTTCCATAAGCACGAAAGCTCGCTATGTCACAAGCATGCAGTTGCTATGTTAACTCAACCTTGTCATATTGATGAGCAGGTGAAGGAGCAGCTCAAGAGTCAGAAAGAAGAAAATAGGAACTGCCTCCTGAAAATCATTCAAAGTGTATCCTATCTTGCCCACCAGGGCATTGCCCTTCGTAAGGGCAAGCAAGAGGAGGAGTCAAATTTCAAGCAACTATAAAGTGCTTTGTAAATGGATTGAAAAGTCTTACGACAAGCATATCAGTCCAGATGCTCAGAATGAAACCACTGATATATAATTGGTTTTGTTTCGATGAAAGGAACTCAATTTATCCTCGGAGCCTGCCTGACCTTCCCACTAATGATTTTACTTAAAAATCATGTTTTTTCACAAAACCAACCATAACTTTACCATGCTTGCTTGCCCTTATAAAAAAAATTCAATGGATATGATAGAGAATGAAAAGAGTTTCATCTAAGTTTTTTATCTAAAAAAAGTGAGTTATATACTTTTGGGGAACACAATTTCAGCATTTAAGAAAACAAGCTACAAAGTTAGGATAATGCATTTCTTGTGTTTTTGCATATACTACTGAGCATAGTAAACAAAGGAAGTTAGCATAAAATACAAATCTAAAACTGTCTGCTGTATAGAAAATACACTCTTCCACAATTTTTACAGTGCATTTTCTGGATCTTACTTGAAATAGCATGCACTAAATTGGCTATAACTCTTTTTGAATTTGAAATACATGACCAAAGTTTGCAGAATCGCCACTCACTTTTTTTTTTAAAGATGCTTGCTATACAACAGACAGTGAAGCTAAGTAGATCTAAGCTTGACCTTCAAAATCACCGGCATATCTAAGAAACCCCAACAACCTATATTTTTCCATGAGCAAGGCCTACCGATGTGAGATATGGAAGATATTTGCAAAAAATTAGCAAAGACTTATTGTGTAGCATGCATGGGGAGAAAAAGCATAACGTCTACTTCATCAGAAAAAAAGTTCTCCTGAGATCTAGTCCTCTGGGGTGCACTTCTTTCGGTTAAAAAGGGGAGATTTCTCACCGAAAAATATTTTCTCCAAAGGGACGTTATGGAGCATTTTGAGGAAAAAATGTCTCATTTTTGTTGCTTTTTTGTTGCCTTTGCAGACTGATTTTTGCAATTGGGGCTATTACTACACCTAACATGCATTTTCATACCATTTCTGTTTTGGATTATGTTCCACTTCACGGTTTCTTGAAATATCCTTTTGAGCTGATTCACTGATAGTTAACTGGACAACAACCAAGTGTAGTTGATGAGTTGTTTATATAGAATTATCTTAGGTATACTGACTACTTTTCTCCCCAGGCTGGTATAATTTTATTTAAAACAGAGCTTGATTCTTTCAAACTTCCAGCAAACTCTCAGTTGACATAGTGTAGATACAGTGACTTTCTCATACTCGTACTCACTCGATGTTTTGGCTATATAGATGCTCTAACCTTCATCATGGTAAGCTATCTGTTTTAGTGAGTAAATTTGAGTTGATTATCAAGAAAGTCAGTTATGGTTGTTGGAGTCAGGTTACATGCATGATGTCATTCAAGTTTCTAAAGTCATTTTTATGGGAAGTATTTAGTTTTTAAAAGAGAATGGGCTTGCAAAAATACTTTACTATATTATATTATGTCACCATAGTTCCATGTTCTTTATATAGTCAGCCTCGTCGCTTCTGATTGCGGGCATGTTTTATTTGAGTGCGCATTCTGATTGAGAAAATACTTGTCTGTGTGATCCTTGTGAACATGAAGTTGTTCAATCTTTCTTGAGGGGCAAATACGATTTCACAAGACAGTTCACTATTGCCAGTGTAAAATGTGCATGCGCCTCCTAATGATCACACCCATAAATTACTGGAAGTGGCAGCTAAGGACTGGTGGGCGGGCACGCTGTTTGTTTTAAGAGCCACAATAGTGACATTCTTGAAAACTGATGGTTCGGAATGGTTGCTCACCAGGATTTTTTTAAATCCCGAGCACCAAATTAGGCATTCTGAAAGTGTATAGCTATAATGTTTACCAGTATGCCATTTTTGAGATACAAGGATCTGGGAAATTCTAGACTAGGCGGCTGTCTCCTTTTGCTATAGCTATATACAGGCCTGGGATGTGGTTAATTTTCATTTCACATAGAATCTGAAGAATGGCACTGTTGGAATCAGACCACACAGGCTCATGAAGTATGCTGTGTCAGAACTAGTGAGTATACTAAGGTTAGCAGATCTCAATACATCTACCCTAATGCACATTTCCTGGTCCTTATATGAAAGTGTAAGCAGAATAAATATAGCCATGACTCTTACCTAAATTGTTGTTGTGAAACTCAACAAAACCAATTGTTCAAGCATATGAACCTAATGCTACAGAAAGCATCAGACATCACGAGACACAAAATAAACCACATCCTTTTTGCACTGTTAAGTAGAGTAAAGGGGGTTGTGTTAGCAAGCTTTCTTCTAACTTGCAATTTGGAGCTATATACTTTATAGCCCAAAATTATTGGCGAGGAATTTTATTTGATTCAGCCAATCTTTTCTCATTGTTATCTGGTGGGTGTGGTCTGCTAATTTTCTCATGTTGCAAGAATATTGTTATATTCAAGTATTTTTCTAGGGAGGAGCTTCCAACAAGAGATTTGTCATTGTCACACAAAGAACAAGCAGTCTTCTAAGGACTATGCCTCTCCTCAATTATAGGGAAACACTGACCTATGCTTACATTCCAAACATTTGATGTCCCCAACCAATGCTCTCAGATTCAGGAATTCAGACTCCATGAGGTATAGATCGATACAAATCTGTACCTACCATATATTTTCTAGAAACCATTGATTGTACACAGCAATCAACCCATACACCAAATTTTAATCAGCTAACTTTGGTTCCCACACTTGTTGAGACTAAGTTACGTAAACCAGATGTAGTTTGTGTGCACAAAAAAATGTCTAGCTCACAAGAGTTTGTCTAGCTTGCGAGAGTAGTTGAGATTCATCTGCCAAGCATAATTCTTTTTTCTGGCTATAATGATAGTGAATACATATATATACAATTAACTGTAAACTTACAAAGACAGAGTCAGCTGTTCTATATAATAGTTCTCAAAAGTAGCTAATCAAAAATATTAGTGTACTTGGTCAACAAGTTAGTTGCAGGCCTGACTTGCGACAGAACTGTGCGGATCATCCCGTGGTACTTCTGGTGATTTCTTCTTGCAACATATTACAAGCTCAAATAGCTGGTCAAAAAGAGGTCCTTCAAAAGGTATCGAACCCCCAGGATGTGTAACGCAACCCATGACTTCTTTCCCCGAGAACAGCAAAGAAGGACTAGTAGTGACAAAGATCTCTTTAGCCAAGCAATTTAAAGCCATTGCATCAAGATACACACACTGCCACTGGGCATATGCATGGAGGAGCGACAGATCTAGCTGTTCAAAATGAGGAGCAGGAAATGAACCCCTGATAGCAGTTGAGCAGTGATAAAAGCTTAGCAGTAGAGACTTCAGTATATGCTCAGAGGTAACACTGGAATGATGATACCAATAAATTGTTGCTGCTATTGGTAGCTTCCACTTATCTTCCAGCCGATCGAAACTTTCTATGAACTTCTCAGGAAATTCGCATTGATTTAATAGTACATCCAGGACTAAGCATTTCCTCTCAACTTCAGTCATCTTTGATATATCTCTGATGTTCACAGAATGCTTTAAATTTGTTGGTGTCACAATTTTTTCAATGACATCTGTTGATCCATCTTTACGAACAATTTCTGTAACATCAGATGAAAGCCCCATAAAACCATAGAGGCAGCATCGAATGAAGCCACTACAGACCCAAGCACTCTCTCTCTTGATATCTTCAACAACATTTGCTTTTAAGCTCATATTGTGCTTCTTCATGCCGAGTAAAAAAGGATGGAAGCAATTCTTCTTGTAAGCCTCAAACACCCATTCTGGGAGATCCTGACATGAAATAATAGCTTTGAAGTCATGACCAGAAGGCAACTTTGGATTACAATATAGCTTCTCTGCAGCCGTGAAATTTCTACGTGCCAATTCTGTGCCTTCTCTGGCTAAATACGCTTCACAGCTCCTGTATGCACGAGCGGTTTGAAGTGTGTGGCTAAAGTTATATGCTTTTCTCTCTGGACGACCCGTTGCATTTTCTAAAACACCATTTCCATGTATTGCAGGAATCAAGAGACGAAACTTGGGATCCAGCTTAAACTCTCTCTGGAACAAACCGACGTGAAAAAGAAAGCAATTCCCAGTGACACTAAACTTGTTTAATGGAATAAAGCCACACTTCAACTCAAACATGAAGTAATCAGAATCAGAGGCCAGGACTGGACAGCCATAAGAATTTGCAATAGCTGCTGCCTCCACATCAGCATTGCTAGCAGAAACGTGAAATTGAATCTTCAGATCTAGAAGCACATCAATAAATGTTTGTATCCTCAGCACTGGTGCAACTGTTCCGTTTTCATGTGAAATTCTGTTTTCTTGAATGTTGAGCATTTTGGCGTTTTTTTCTTTTCTAAGCTGGATAAGCGTTTTCATTTTGCTAACATCAAGTAGGCCATCAAATACTACTAAGGGCTCCACACCAGCATCACAAATTTTCTCAAAGAAAACTTTTACTTTGGAGTAGAACTCTGGATACTCTCCTCCCAGTTGCGAGTCATGATTTTGATGGTAAAGAAGATTACAAAGGTTGTTTCCATCGACTACTATAGCTCTGAATTCGTTCAGCCTCACTTTCTCAAATCTGATATTTTTCATTATAAACCTAGTGAACCACTTGATACCCATAGCTGTATCTGGAATGATACCAAAGGCTGGTGGCGCGGGCAATTTTATAGTGGTCAGGCCAGGAAGTAGGTGTGGTATGTGTGGCCTAAAGAACGTCAATTGCGTCCCCGCACAAGCCTATTTACACTCCCGGGGGCATACATACAGTAGGGGCGGATCCAGGTTGGGGGGTGGAGGCGGTGCTCAAGCTCCCCCCTTAATTTCCCCCTACCCCCCCCCTACCCCCCTTTTTTTTTTAAATGCTGCACACCATTCATATGGGAACGTGCCGTGATGGTGTTTCTGGCTGTGCCACAAAGCGACTTAAACAGACAGTGTGGAATAATAGAGTACTTTTCGAGGACAAGGTAAGTAGTCAGCTATAGCTAGGTGGATAGATTAGCTACGCTAAGCCTAAAGCCATCTTGAAATAGTTAGCCTAATTTTCCAGTTTCTGTACTATGTAGCTAGCTAGCTATTGGCCCGCTGCAACAGCTAGTACTGTACCAGTAAAGCTGTCTAGCTATAATTTTTAGCCTGCTTAATGTTATTAGTTAGCTAAGGTAGCTTAGCTACTAGCTTACCAAAGTATGTGGAGAAAGTATACAGTATATATACCGGCATTCACAACTGAAAGAGTGATCATGAGAAAGTGTGGGTGGTCATGCAAACTCGAGCATGCAAATACTTATTTTTTAACCAGAAGTGAAGCACCCCCCCCCCCCCCCTTCATAAAATCCTGGATCCGCCCCTGATGCATACGGTAGTAGTATGAGATCACTAGATATCAAACACTATTGATAGTTGCCGTGTTCGTTCTCCTGCTACATCCACTATTCTAGTTCTGTCATACATATTAGTCCGCTTCGTTGCTTCTAATCTAGGACACTTCCAATCCGGTAAGTTTGTCGGTGGGATTCTTGAGACGGTGGGTCCCAAATACTATTTTGAAACGATCGTTGCTTTAAGAAATGCTTACGCGCTTCGTAATGACTACACCCATAAATTACTGGGTAGTCCGCCAAAGTTTCTGGGTTAAAAGACTCCTAGCTAGCTGCTGTTTGTTCCACATATTTTTTCCTGGCTGAAATTCAAACAAGTTCCTGCAAGAGCAAGGAACTAGCGAAGCAATGGAGACTGGCTGGACTTATTTATACACCCAGTCCATGGCTATGTGGCCCTTCATCCCACCTTCAGATACTTGGTAGATTTTAGCATCTCTCTAAGCATAACATCTCTGAATTTTAATCCTTGTAGATTTTTTGTGTATCACTAAACCCTAGCACTTGAGGTTCTGGTAACGAACTAACAACAACACACTTTCTAAGCTCTTTAGCATGTGTGGCCACAACAACTTCGAGGAACAAGGGTGAGACCCAGGGAATGACCCAGGGAATGGAACCACCCAGGGAATGACCCAGGGAATGAACCACCCAGGGAATGACCCCAAGAAATGACCCAGGAAATGACACCTAAGTGACACAGGAAATGATCCTGGGAATGCCCAGGAAGAGACCTGGGTAACCCCTAACAGCAGGTTCATTATCACTCCTAGCTTCATGATCACAATGCTTACTGTGAGGGTGTGTTGCAGCTCTGCTTAGTTGCTGTTTGGATAACACCAGTACAGGAATCAATTAGGTCCATGGCATGCATGGATGACCATGCTAATAGTCGACAACATGGGTCTATAATTAGAGCCTCTCAGCTATATCCACGAGACTGAACATTTCAACAACAGCACATTCTCCTGGTTCTACCCTCCTATTTCCGCCATTTAAATGCTGACAGACAAACAGAAAATGGATAACCACATCCTGAAGCATGAGGGTGATCATGTCCATAAGCTTGAGGGTGGCCATGCCTGAAGCTTGAGGGTGACCATGTCCATAAGCTTGAGGGTGACCATGCCTGAAGCTTGAGGGTGACCATGTCCATAAGCTTGAGGGTGACCATGCCTGAAGCTTGAGGGTGACCATGTCCATTAAGCTTGAGGGTGACCATGCCTGAAGCTTGAGGGTGACCATGTCCATAAGCTTGAGGGTGACCATGCCTGAAACTTGAGGGTAACCATGCCTGAAGCTTGAGGGTGACCATGCCTGAAACTTGAGGGTGACCATGCCTGAAGCATGAGGGTGACCATGCCTGAAGCATGAGGGTGACCATGCCTGAAGCTTGAGGGTGACCATGTCCATAAGCTTGAGGGTGACCATGCCTGAAGCTTGAGGGTATAACCATGCCTGAAGCTTGAGGGTGACCATGCCTGAAGCTTGAGGGTGACCATGCCTGAAGCTTGAGGGTGACCATGTCCATAAGCTTGAGGGTGACCATGCCTGAAGCTTGAGGTAACCATGCCTGAAGCTTGAGGGTGACCATGCCTGAAGCTTGAGGGTGACCATGCCTGAAGCATGAGGGTGACCATGCCTGAAGCTTGAGGGTGACCATGCTCTGAAGCTTGAGGGTGACCATGTCCATAAGCTTGAGGGTGACCATGCCTGAAGCTTGAGGGTGACCATAGCTTGAGGGTGACCATATCCTAAAGGTTGAACGTTACCATACCCTAAAGCTTGAGGGTGACCGTGCTCTGAAGCTTGAGGGTAACCATGCCTGAAGCTTGAGGGTGACCATGTCCATAAGCTTGAGGGTGACCGTGCCTGAAGCTTTAGGGAGACCATACCCTAAAGGTTGAGCGTTACCATTCCCTAAAGCTTGAGGGTGACCATTCCCTGAAGGTCACCAGGAAGCTTCAAGATGACCATATCCTATATTGAGTTTAAACCTGACAAGTGCCCCAATTATAGTCGATATCTTTCTGACTCTACCTCTAGTGTATTATAAAAATTATTGGTTGGGCGGAGCAACAGTGTTAGAATAACCTTTTCAATAATCAACTTGAAATTTACTCTCTTGACGCGACTAGATGCTCTAGTCTTCATCAGAATAATAATGACTTGGACTTTGCAGGGGAAGGTGGTGGCATATGATGCGTAGTTAACATTAGGAATCTACTAGCTACTTGATAAAACAGAAAAATATTATGAGCTTGTGAATTATAAGTAGCAACAATGGCCACTAAATATAACCCTATCACTGCATTTGGGAAGGTGAAGGACTTGGCTGTGTACTTTGTACTGGCTACATTCTGTAGGTGAGAGGTAATAGGAGGATGGCAAAAAACTACAATATCAAAATCAGAAGAAATGTAACACACTCATAGAACTCGTACCTGCACTTGGTGACTGTATGTAGCTACATCATGAAGTAGGCCAGGTTATGATTGGCTGTACATATCTAATTGGGGATTTAGAAGGCAAAATGGTTTTCCAGGCATAGTGACAGCTGCTAAGTTCCATAAAGATGAGGTATCTAGGCTATGATAGAAGTAAAAAATGGACACATTCAAAATATAGTTGCATTTGCCATCAACAGCGTGCATAGCAAACAGTTAGAGGCAGTGTTGTGTGTGTCAGGCTGAATATAATACCATGGGATGCATGTATATAAAACACTCCTGTTTAACAGCTGTTTAATCAGCCATTGTGTGTGATTAGCTAAGAAGTGAAGGGGAAGGTGAAGGAGAATGTGGATACCTAGAGAAAGTGAGGACCGGGAGAAAGTTAGAAGACTCCTGCCTGGTACAATGTGAGCTTCAGCACTGTTTTGAGTAGCTAACTAAACAAAGACAAGCAGCAAAAAAATTAGTGGAAGATGCACGATACTAAGAGAAAAAGCAATTAATACTGATTAGACACAGATCAACCCTGTTTTGCCAGCATTGGCAATCACCTTTGAATGTCATGAACATTTGGAACACAATTTGCTGAAAATACTTCTAGATAATACCCAGCCTCTTCAACACATGCCTCCACCGTTAGAACTCGGTCTTCCACAGCATTTTCAACCATCAGCTTTAGTGGACTAACCTTGCAGCCTCCCTTATATATGTGCACATCCACACACATGGGATAAGGCAGATGCCATAGAGGTTTTGGTACTCAATTGGATATTATTTTGCAGCTTGCTTTATTTATGTGCAGAATGTCATGTCAATGTATAAGGAAATGTGACCTCACAGATTGAATATCACAATTTGTACCATGATAATTGGGGGACAAACCAGAGCAAAATAGTCTGTGGCATTTGACCAGACTGACTTAAACTTTTGCAGCCAGTGGCTAGAAAGTATGGAGTAGGACGCTCCTAGATAGCTCCTGTTTGTTCCACATCTTTTCCTGGCTGAAATTCAAACGAGTTTCTAAGGGCAAGCAGCTAGCACAGCAATGCGTGCCTAGTTTATATACCCAGTCCATGGCAATCTGTCCATCCACCCCACCTTCAGATATTAGGCAGATTTTAGCATCTTCCTAAGTATAACATCCTCTGAATTTTAATCCTTGGAGATTTTTGTGAAAACACTAAATCCTACACTTGTGGTTCTGGTAACATGAACTAATACAACACAAGCTACCTGTCCAAGCTATTTGTGGCGCCATCTTTAGCATGTGTGGTGACAACAACTTCTAACAAGGTGTGAAAGACCCAGGGAAAGACCCAGAGAAAATCCAGGGGATGACCTAACCTAGCGTATTCATATCAGTTATGGGGTTATTTTACAACTACAGCTGTCCTAGAACACTTGACTTGGGGCTTCCCAAGCAATGTGTCTACTTATCATACTCACACCCTCCCCTGGCTTTGTTTCCCCTTTTTAATTACATTACATCATCATGATTCCTTAGTCATGCTCTAAACTTAGCCACTCCTCTGGCACTAATCCTAACACTAGCAAAACCTGGCCTTAACCCTAACCATTGCTTTGGACCAAAACATAGCCACTGCTTTGGCCTTAGCACTTAGGTACTACCCTGGCCCTAACCCTAGCAATTGACTTGGACTTAACCCTAGTCACTGACCTGGCCCTAACTCTAGACACTGGTCCTAATGCTAGCCACCCCTTGACCTAACCCTAGTCACACCTTTGGTCCTTGCCCTAGCCAATGCAGCACTGCTCTATACAGTATAGATGACATCATCATGAATGCAAAGATTATGCCATGATTCTGTTTCTACTTGTGCATCACTGGCTAGTTGTAGTATTTACAATTATGAATGACTACACCCACCCCCTTCAAACCTGTGTTCTAGCTATGCCCCTGTTCAAGAACTTGAGTTTAAATGCATCGATTAAACTCATATCATCTTAGCTAGATGTGTTTAAGTTAAAGAACTGGTGCAGTGATGGAGGAAAGGAGTTCTTGTGTTTGGGCTGGCATTCAAGTATATACAAGTAGAGTAGAAAAAGGAGCAAACTTTACAAAACTGTATATTTTTACACTTAACTTAGTAGGTAATGATATTAACAAATTATATGTTTCAACCAAAAAGACAGCAAGCCACATGCCCTCAAGTGTAGCAGGAGGAGGAAAGGATTTAAAGACCTTATGAAGGAAAGTTGGAGCTAGGCATTGGCATGTGGCAGTGGATAAAGTGTCACAGCTGGCATTCAAGAATTCCAACTTCTTGGCCTTTGAGTGATGGACTGGTTGGGCTCAAAAAGATGTGGCTGATTTGGAGTGGTGAACAAAGGGAGAAGCTCCTGTCTACAATGAGCTTGATCGACAAGACCAAACAATTTCAACAGTGGCACATTTGCCTCATGATCTATTTCACCAACTCTCTTTTACCATGTGTACCTGTGTCTATGAGGGTCTGGCGAGGTTCACTTGTACACTCCTAACTAGCTCCTGTTGCTTCCACACATTTTCGTGATTGAAACTTTAACTGATTTCTATAAGTGTGTCATAAGCTCTGCTAGCTGCTGCTTGGATAACACCAATACAGTAATCAGTTAGGTCCGTTGAACTGACAGACATGCAGAAAAGGGATAATCATGTTCTGAAGCATCAGAGTGAACCATGACTCAAAGCTTGAGGGTGACCATGACTCAAAGCTTAAGGGTAACCAGAAGCTAGAGTATGCCCATACCCTTAAGATTAAAGTCGACCATACCCAAAGTTTGAGGGTGACAAGGCCCTATTAAGCTTCAAAGTGCCCGACAGGTGCCCTGATTGTCTACCTCTGGTGTATTAATAATGTGTAATGATATTGTGTGGCAGAATAACAGTGTTACAATGAGCTTCTCAATAATCAACATGAAATTTACTCTCTCGACGTTTCGGCTAGATGCTCTAGCCTTCATCAGAATAAGAATGACTTGGAGTTTGCAGGGGAAGGTGGTGGCATATGATGCGTATATAGTTAACATTAGGAAACTACATAACAAACTCACCCACCTCCTCCATCACTTACTCCCTCCACACCTTTCCCCTACAGCAATGCCACCTTTCCATCCTTGCCCACTCTTCTATATTCATCCAGCCACTGTTAAGCCCTACAATTTTGTGCATCTCATCCACCAGGACCACCTAATCACTCTCGAATTCCTCGCACATCACCAAGAAATGTCCCACATCTTCCATTGCTCCACTATCACACATGATACACCTCTCATCCCTTATTATCCCACATCTCCTTATCTTCTCAGCCCAGCTGATGCAGTCCTCAGTATAAATTGCAGCCTCACACCTTCCTGATCATGCATGGACCTTACATATCTGTCCACCTCTGCATCATTCGCCAATTTATACAACTTCAGCATACTCTTGCTGTTTACTTCCTCCTCCCAATCCTTTTCATTTCTCACCTTCATTTTTCCCTTCCACTTACATACTGACCCAACCTTGTTGTTAGCTAAATCACTATTATTATTATTATTATTATTATAATAATTACAATTATAATTACAATTATAATAATAATAATTATTATTATTATTATTATTATTATTATTATTATTATTATTATTATTATTATTATTATTATTATTATTATTATTATTATTATTATTATTATTATTATTATTATTATTATTATTATTATTATTATTATTATTATTATTATTATTATTATTATTATTATTATTATTATTATTATTATTATTATTATTATTATTATTATTATTATTATTATTATTATTACTACTACTACTACTACTACTACTACTATTATTATTATTATTATTATTATTATTATTATTACTATTACCATTGTTGTTATTATTATTATTATTATATTATTATATTATTATTATGATGATGATAATGATGATGATGATGATGGCATGTTATACCTGAACACAAAAAATAAAATAAACAAGATAAATCATGTCTTTCTCTAATAATAAGTAAATAAGTAAATGTAAATAAGTAAATAAATAATTGATAATACTATAAAATTAATAATATTAAGTAAATGAGTACATAATAATTTTTGTCTTAATATTGTTTTGCAATTAACATTCTTTTTAAAAATTGCTGGATGGCATCTGTGGAAAGAGTCCGTGGAATCTAGATGGTGCCTGTTGAAAGGGTTTCTCTTGTCCCGGAAGGGGGGCTCCATGAATATATTTAATGTGCTCGACGGCATCTGTGGAAAGAGTCTCTCCTCAGGGAATTAAAAAAATAAAAAATTAAAGTGCTGGAGAGTGTTTGTAAAAAGAGTGTCTCTCTCTTCTGAGTTTATGCATGATGGAAGGCATCTGTAGAAAGAGTCTCTCTCTGGGAATCAGTGCTGGATGAGGTCTGTAGAAAGAGTCGCACTCCTATATATAGGAATTACAATTTAAGTGCTGGAGGGCATCTGTGGAAAAAGTCTCTCTTGTCCGAGAATTATAAAAAGGGGGGGATTGTTGGATGGTCTCTGTGGAAAGAGTCTCATCCTGGAATTGAACCAGGGTGTGCTGATTAATTGGCCAGCATTAACATTTCAAACAAATGACTATAATTATAGTTAACCCTTGGCCCCAACTCTACCCCCCCCCCCCCTCCTCAGTTATATTTGGTGTAGCATAGGAAGTTAGTGACATCTGAAATTGTACCTTTCTACTTCACTAACAACCAAGCTATAGCAGAAGGTGAGCCTGTAGCGCAGAAGCTGCTTTTAGTCAGGGAACATTCTATCAATTGACTTTCAACATTGAGTGTATCAAGTTATTGTCCTGTAAAAATACTGCCAGCACAAAATTAGGTGTCCTGCACAGAGGTGTAGATGTGGTCTGCCATACAAACCTGCAACATCGCCCACATTCACTTTGCAGGAGTGCACTCTGAACTGTGCATGATTATCCATAGTATTTAGCTATGCTAGCTACTTGCAGAATATAGTGCCATTTGTAGCAATTTATTACTGCACTTTCAAAAAGAAATTGTGTTCAAGGTTCCGATGGAGTAGATTTGGGTAATCACTTCTGTCTGCTTTTAAGGGGTAGAGGGTCTGAAAATGTGGTTTTAATCTTTGCACACATTCATGTTATGGCCCTGCCTTGTATACCAAAATGTAGCCAGTGTTGTATATATGCTTTCTAATGGTATTTTTGATTTGCTGTATATGCTTATCTTTTGGAACTGCAGGTTGGAATGTGAAGTGAAATCACCCCCTCAAACCTGTCTTCAAAAAGCATAGAGTCTTGAGTGACTATAACAACTGTAATTATATGTACACTAAAGATTGATTAAATGATTTTTAATATATTTTTTATAAGTCTACTTATGTTCATATGAAGGGGCAGCACTCCCTGGTATACTTGAATCTTTCATTACCGAATATAAAATATCAACTAAACTTGTTATTTCTTAATCACTTCATTTCAAACTTTGATCCAAATAATTCATGCTCTTCTATATATGTCCATGTAACAAATGCACTAATATACCATCCCCCCCTAACTTCCACCACTTAAATCTGGCTACTTGATTTTGACTTGTAGGCCATCAGTATACTCTTTCCTAATCATGGTCACCACTCATGTTTCTATATATTATATGTACTGTAAAGTGACTAATAATAATAATAATAATAACAACAACAACAACAACAACAAACCTTGTGGTTATGACTTTGGAGCTTCATAGATTCTGTATACTTATAGCGCATGTGCTCTGTTTTGATAATAATTGCCAAGGTTACACATGCAGCCAAAGTTATTATATGTGGCTAGAGGAAGCCCTACTCTACAAAATGAGTGCATTCATTAGCGCTAAAACGTGACTAAGTAGGCAAGCGAGGGTCGTGAAAATCAATATTCCACCCCCCCCCCCCCCCAGTCCCAAGGTAATTGATTTTCAGCACCCACCCTTGTCATGTTCTAGCATCCCACTTCAAAGTCACTGTGTGTTTCTGAATCAAAAGGTTTGAGTTTTATTTTATAGAACAAAGAAAGGGCTTTTTAAGACATATATAAGAGTTATCGTTGCAGGGAAGGGAGAAGTATTTTTTAAACTGAGGAATGTCCATGACATTGAAGTGGGTGACAGTTGGAGCCTTATCTTTGTATATAAGAGAGCTACCCACATTGGCTTATTGATGTTCTCTTGGACAGAACTTCGCAGGGATGAATTTCTTTGCTTGTCCTTCACCCAATAATGTACACACACCCTCATATTATATCTAATTTTAAAGCCCTTAAAGAACTATCTTTTGCTATAATAGGGTGTATAAGTAACAGGTCTTAGAAAATGAACATTTCTTAAGACATTTGAACTTTAGTCCTTCTTCATCTATGCCTGAGGGATACTGCCTGCTGCATGGCCCGTGCATAGTTACAATGTCCTCCAGTCTTGCCAAGTAAAGTGCATGTATACAAAGCTTCCAAACATTGTGGGGAAAAATCCAGGAGAACTGCACCAATAATTAATTGACCAGACCTTCCCATGAATGAATTCTATAAGGTGTTAATAAGAAAGTCTGTATTGGCCACATTTACTGCTCATAGCAGAGAAAGTATGCTCTGTTCATTCAAGGCTAGTGTGTCAGCAGACATCTTACATAACAATGATAGTCGAGAGAAGCTCGGCTATGTAGTACCTTCTGGCTTCCAGCACAAGCAAAAGGCTTGTCATGAATCCGTTGGGAGATTTAGGAAGAAAATGGAGAGGGGGGGCAGTTATATAGCAGCTATGAGTACAGCACAGACCATGACCTGTCATATCTGAGAACTGGTTGGGGGTGGAAAGGTGCTCAATGTTTATGTGTGTGTAAAGTACAGATGGAGCCCTTCTGTCAGCGGAGCCCTTCTGTCAGCGGAGCCCCTCCGTCAGTGGAGCCCTTCTGTCAGTGGAGCCCTTCTGTCAGTGGAGCCCTTGAAGCTTCTGTCAGCGGAGCCCTTCTGTCAGGCGGAGCTCTTCTGTCGGGCGGAGCCCTTCTGTCGGGCGGAGCCGAGCCCTTCTGTCGGGCGGAGCCGAGCCCTTCTGTCGGGCGGAGCCGAGCCCTTCTGTCGGGCGGAGCCGAGCCCTTCTGTCGGGCGGAGCCGAGCCCTTCTGTCGGGCGGAGCCGAGCCCTTCTGTCGGGCGGAGCCGAGCCCTTCTGTCGGGCGGAGCCGAGCCCTTCTGTCGGGCGGAGCCGAGCCCTTCTGTCGGGCGGAGCCGAGCCCTTCTGTCGGGCGGAGCCGAGCCCTTCTGTCGGGCGGAGCCGAGCCCTTCTGTCGGGCGGAGCCGAGCCCTTCTGTCGGGCGGAGCCGAGCCCTTCTGTCGGGCGGAGCCGAGCCCTTCTGTCGGGCGGAGCCGAGCCCTTCTGTCGGGCGGAGCCGAGCCCTTCTGTCGGCTTCTGTCAAGCGGAGCCCTTCTGTAGGCGTAGCCCTTCTGTCAGCGGAGCCCTTCTGCAAGTGTAGCTCTGGATAGAAAGTGAAAATTGTTCAAATATTATGGCATGAAAGAAAAGGCTTGATGGCACCAGTGGAGTGTGGGCTTCTGATGACTTCAGTATGTGGGAGGAAAAAAGGGGCAGGGTAGAAAGGAGGAGAGGGGCGGGGAAAAAAAGCAAAATGAAGAGGGGTGGGAAAAAAGGGGGGGGGGAAAGAAAGGGGGAAAAAAAGCTGGACGGCATCAGTGGAAGTGAGTTCCGTGAATCGAACCAGTGCATACCGGCTCAACTCTCGGTGATTTTGAAAATAGTCAAAGCGAAGTATCCACTTGAGCACCAAGACTAGCAATTTTGTGGTATTTATACTCAATGATATACAAGGTTGTGGTTGATCAACATGTATATTCACCACACAAAAAAAAATCTGATTATGATCTAGCTGAATTGTAACAACATTACAAATGATGGATATGATTAAAAAGAAGGAGGAAGGAGGAATGGCATCAGTAAGTGGAATTGTGGGGGGGGGGAAGGGGGAGCTGGGAAAAATGATTGGATGGCATCACTGGAATACAGGCTCCTGGGGTTGAACCACAGTGACCCAACTCTCGGTGTGTATGATTACTGACTCATAGTTTAGTCCACTTGCCAGAATTAGCTATATAGCAGCCATGCTCAAATTTGTGGCTTATAATATGCTTGAGCCTTGATTACTTGGGCCATCTGGTTGAACACTTCTATAGCTCTGAAGTTTCTAATTGGCAAGGGACTAATCTGCAGAGGTGCTGCTAATAGCTGGAGGTCAGGTGGCAGCTCTGAGGCACCTCTAACTCTAATATGTGTATTGTGTTGCTCAGTACCTGGAGGTCAGGTGACACAACTTAGCTTAGTACTATACATAGTACTAGTGTGTATTACAGTAGCTAGGTGCACTCTTATAATGCATACATAGTACCAGTGTGCATTAGTACTACTAGTGTGCATTGCTATAGATTGGTGCACTGTTATAATGCATACATAGTACTAGTGTGCATTACTATAGATTATTGCTCTCTTATATGCATACAAATATAATATATTTGGCAGATTCACATATGGTGGAGTGAACAGCATGCAATAGACTTGTGTATTTATGTGCCTACAATTAATACTACCATAATATTTCCTAAGTCATGGAGTACTTGGAGATATCCCAGGATATATCTAGTTAGGGTGACAGTGATTGAAGAACAGGGATGCTGTATATAAAACACTCCTGTTTAACAGCTGTTTAATCAGCCATTGTGTGTGATTAGCTAAGAAGTGAAGGGGAAGGTGAAGGAGAATGTGATACCTAGAGAAAGTGAGGACAGGGAGAAAGTTAGAAGACTCCTACCTGGTACAATGTGAGCTTCAGCACTGTTTTGAGCATCAATAAACTGCTACTATACAAAGACAAGCAGCCCAAAAAATTAGTGGAAGATGCATGATACTAAGAGAAAAAGCAATAGACCCTGTTTTGCCGTTGTTAGCAATCACCTTTGAATGTCATGAACATTTAGAACACAATTTGCTGAAAATACTTCTAGATAATACCCAGCTTCTTCAACACATGCCTCCACCATTAGAACTCGGTCTTACAGCATTTTGAACCATCAGTTTTAGTTGGAATAACCTTTCAGCCTCCCTTGCATATGTGCACATCCACACACATGGGATAAGGCAGATGCCATAGAGGGTTTGGTTCTCAATTGGACATTATTTTGCAGCTTGCTTTATTTATGTGCAGAATGTCATGTCAATGTATATGGAAATGTGACCTCACAGATTGAATATCACTTCTTTTTTAATTTGTACCATGATAATTGGGACAAACCAGAGCAAAATAGTCAGTCTGTGGCATTTGACCAGACTGTATTAAACCAGTGTGTATGAAAGTATGGCTAGAAAATATGGAGTAGGATGCTCCTAGCTAGCTCCTGTTTGTTCTACATATTTTCCTGGCTGAAATTCAAATGGGCAAGCAGCTAGCACAGCAATGGGTGCCTAGTTTATATACCCAGTCCATGGCAATCTGTCCATCCACCCCACCTTCAGATATTAGGCAGATTTTAGCATCTTCCTAAGTATGACATCCTCTGAATTTTAATCCTTGGAGATTTTTGTGAAAACACTAAATCCTACACTTACGGTTCTGGTAATACAACACAAACTACCTGTCCAAGCTCTGTCTGGCGCCATCTTTAGCATGTGTGTTGACAACAATTTCTAACAAGTTCTAACAAGGTGTGAAAGACCCAGTGAATGACCCAGAGAAAATCCAGGGGGTGACCAATCAACCCTAACCTAGCGTATTCATATCAGTTATGGGGTTATTTTACAATTTACAAGGGAGCAGTCTATTCAAGGGAGTGAAGAGTTTAAGGAAATACGATACTTGGACCACACACCCCCCCTTTGTATTTGGCTAGATGAGCACTTGGTGTGTGTGTGTGTGCATGCATGTGTGTTGTTATATTGCTGATATTAATAGTTAAGTATATAGTGTACACCTGTATGTACCATCCTTGATGGCTAGTGCTTGCACTCAACCCTGGCTTATAGCATGGTGGTCAGATTCCTGGTTGCATAAAAACACATTGTCATGTGACTGGACTGTATTTATCTTGTAACTAAACTGCATTGTCATGTGATCCCACTATCCTCTCTTGCATCTAACCACACCACACTAGTTAATGCTTCTACAAGTGGAACTTTGCAGTGCCACACCCGGTTGTCCACGTGTCTCCTTCCATGTCCATGGAGAAACTTCTAACGTATGTCTGCGAGAAACGTAACATGGACCTCGCTCAACATCAGTTCTACCTTCCTAACTCTCCGGATAGCCTAGATGGGCTGAGTTTGCAGTATTTTAAGATCGACAAAATCACCACCGTTACCAAAGGTCAGCAACGAGAAGAGCACTACGTACACACACAACAAGACCACAATGTGATATGTCAGAAAAAAGACCAATCTTGCAATTTAGACACAGATATTTGCATGTCCCTTTACCAAATATAATTTATTATTACACTTCATAATTGGTAAAGGGTCGTGTGTATGGCAGGAATTAATGAATTTTTTTTTCTTTCCTTATTTATTTTTCTTGTTTGGCTCACCGCCCCCCCCCCCCCCTCCGAATGTGTAGATTTAAAAGAGTTATATATTTCCAGGCTTTCAATGTTCGCGGGTATCCTGGCTAATATCCAATCCACAAATACTAAGTCAAAGAGCGGCAGAGGAGGGTGTGTCTTCCACTATATGCATGAACATTTTACACAGCAGATTTTTCTGTTGGTCATCACTGAATATTTAATCCTCTAAATTGTCCACTTTTAATGTAATATTCAAGAGGACCACATGAACGCTTTCAGCTTGTTTCATTTCTACAAGTTACCATGACGATAACCGTATTAGATGAGAAGAAGGAGTGATGAAGTATTGTTTTTGTCTGTGTTATTATTCTGCATGCCCTTAATAAACATGGCAAACACAAGACTCACATAAAACCAGTTCCATAGTTCTTGTGGTGGGTGGGGCTCCTTAGACCTCGTTTACGCCTTAAAAATGAATTCGAGTGTAATTGATAATTTAAAAAAATTTGTCTGCTCTCCCACCCCATGTTTTTGAAAATCCTAATCCTCTCCCCTAACCAGTGAACCTAAGAACAACAACGAACAACACCCTCTTTCCTGTTCTGCTCTTGACAATGGAGGGAGAGTGAAGGTGCCTTAGCAGTGATCTATGGTGTGTTGGAGGGTGAAGGTGCATTAGCAGTGATGGTGTGTTGGAAGTGAAGGTGCCTTAGCAGTGATCTATGGTATAATGGAGGGTTAAGGTGCCTTAGCAGTGATCTAAGGTACATTGGAGGGTGAAGATGCCTTAGTAGTGATCTATGGTGTGTTGGAAGGTGAAGGTGCCTTGGCAGTGATCTATGGTGTGGGTGAAGGTGCCTTAGCAGTGATGGTGTGTTGGAGAGTGAAGTTGTGTGTCTTAGCATTGATCTATGGTGCGTTAGAGGGTGAAGGTGCATTAGCAGTGATATATGGTGCATTGGAGGGTGAAGGTGCCTTAGCAGTGATCTATGGTGTTGTGGCGGCTTGGCTTTTCCCGTCAACTTTATTGAATAATTCTAATTAATCATGCAAGTTATTCTTTGACCCTTTACCAGTATATGATTTTGTTCTTAGAACATCAAATGAAAACGTTCCTGTCAAATTAGGAGTCCCATGAACGGTCATTTCTGGACTCCTATAGTGGTGACCCGACAAGTGAACAGACTACGAGCATTATCTCCATCAAGATTGTCTATTTTACTCGTTTGAAATCTTCAGGTGAAGAGTTCGTCTCTTTCTTCCATTTAAAGCACACCATGGCCACACCCTTCTAGAAGTGAGCTTCTATATGGCCAATCCTGCTGCTGCTGCTGCAACTGCCATCCATGCAGTATCGTTTAAGCTGCCCACATTCCTGGCAGCGAGGCCAGATGTGTGGTTTCAGCAAAAACGGAAGCCCAATTTGCTTTACGCCACATAACACACTCTATCACTCAGTATTTCTACCTCCTTACCGCACTAGACCCAATGGTTTCTGAGCGTATGGCTGGCAATGTGGCTTCAACACCTTCAGACAATAAGTAAACATACCTGAAAGAAAAATGATAGAGAAGTATATGGCCTCACAGACGACCAAAAGGCAGACCGGCTTCTTAACCTTACCGGCCTTGGTGATTGGACACCTTCCCAGCTCTGTGCACATATTCAGTGTCTCTCAGTTGATTGTGACACTCTACTTTGACGTATTTCTCGACAGCAGTCACTGGAGGATGTCCGAGTTCAGCTTGCTGCACTGGATGAAGGCAACTTATCTGCCTTAGCACATAAAACCGACATCATCGTGGCTGCAAATCATACCCAGTCAATTAATGCACCCATCCGGCCACCAAGGAAATAATCTCCTCCAAGCAGAACCCCGAAGAACGACGGTACCACGCTAAGTTTGGCAACATGGCCAAAACCAGCAGGCCACCATGTGCCTTCTCACACTTGGCAAATGAGTACCCCCTGACTTCGGGAAAAGGTCAGGCCAGCACCTAGTGGCGCAGGTTGCTGGCCAAAATCTGAGCCGCTTATTGTTTGTATGGGATCGAAGAGGTGGTCACAAGTTCCTTGTTGCACCGGAGCTCAAGTCAGCATCTTCCTTGCTTCTGCCGATGATCGTTGTCGGAAGAAAAACGAACCTCTAGTCGCCACCAATGGCAGCAGGATCAACACCTATGGCATGAAATCCATATGGATAGACCTGGGATTCCGCAGGTTCAACTGGTGTTTTGTCCTTGCCAATGTACATCGCCCTATGCTAGGCACAGATTTCTTTTGCAGCAATCATCTCCCCACAATAATTATATCTACACTAGACACATACTCGAAGCTGAAACTTATGAGAGCATACCTGTTCAGTATGATGCAACACATGCCACCGGACTCAACACCTGCTCTACAAATGTATTGGACGGTGAAGGTGCCTTAGCAGTGATCTATGGTGTGTTGGTGGGTGAAGGTGCCTTAGCAGGTTAGCAGTGATGTATGGTGTGTTGGAGGGTGAAGGTGCCTTAGCAGTGGTCTATGGTGTGTTGGAGGGTGAAGGTGTCTTAGCAGCCAGTGATGGTTTGTTGGAGGGTTAAGGTGCCTTAGCAGTGATCTATGGTGTGTTTGGAGCATGAAGGTGCGTTTGCAGTGATGGTGTGTTGGAGAGTGAAGTTGCCTTAGCAGTGATCTATGGTGCATTGGAGGGTGAAGGTGCCTTAGCAGTCATCTATGGTGTTTTGGAGAGTGAAGGTGCCTCAGCAGTGATCTATGGTGTGTAGGAGAGTTTAGCAGTGATCTATGGTGTGTTGGAGAGTGAAGATGCCTTAATAGTGATCTATGGGGTGTTGGAGGGTGAAGGTGCCTTAGCAGTGATCTATGGTGTGGGTGAAGGTGCCTTAGCCCAGTGATGGGGTGTTGGAGAGTGAAGTTGGGTGTCTTAGCAGTGATCTATGGTGTGTTGGAGGGTGAATGTGCCTTAGCAGTGATCTATGGTGCATTGGAGGTTGAAGGTGCCTTAACAGTGATCTATGACTGACAAACAGGAATCTCATAAACACATTCCTCTAACGAACCTAGTGTCATACCGAGGAAGCACGCATTTCCTAAATGCAAACTTGAATCGCACTTCTGTATATTATTCTAGGCCCCACCCTTGTGTGCTTCATCCAATGAATAATTACGATGAATAATTACGATGAATAATTACGATGAACAATTACGATGAATAATTACAATGAATAATTACAATGAATAACTACAGATGAATAATTACGATGAATAATTACGATGAATAATGGCGGTGAATAATTACGATGAATAATTACGATGAATAATTACGGATGAATAATTACAATGAATAATTACGGATGAATAATTACAGTTGAACCTCTCATCTAAGACTGGTAAGGATTCATGCATATATTGTGGGGTGTGGTTGAACTTATAGCCATGACGTAAGAATCGACTGTAGAATGGAATTGCGTAATGCATGTAAGCTGTACAGTATATGTGTTCCAGCTCTCCTTTGAGTATTCTGGACAGTCGACCACTCCTCTCAAATTACATGTACACACATGCACACACAACACACATACACCACACCACACAACACACACATACATATACACATAACACACCTTACATTCACTCCCACTAAAAAAATATATCAGCCACCCTTTCTGTGACTCGAGCTTGAAAGGCTAATTTTTTTATTTTCATAAACATTTTTGTTATAAAAATCTACCAGATATTTCCAATGTTTTAGAGGCATTGCATGCTCACATTTCAAAGCTATGGTGACCAAAGATATAATGGCTACCCCGTATACCAGGAAACTCATATCCTGCTGAGAAAAAGTAAACTTCACACTGGGTCTATTCATGACTGTTGTGCAGTGGTCCAGAATATGTTGCTCCACTGACTGGGCCACTTCCTTTTCTAGTTGGAAACTGTCTTGGTGGGCCTGATGTATTATCAAGTTGCCAATATCATGCAATCTCATCACTCCAACTTTGATAGCTCATTTCCATGATTCATGGAAATCTATATTTAGACTTCAATGACATCATATCTTTTGTATTAGTTGATTCAATTTATTGTTTCTCATATCGTTTGAGGGTTCCTTACTGTAATGTGGGTATGTCAGATTGTTGTTTTTTTACTGCCAAGCTATGTTCAGTAAAAGAGGTGACCTTTAGGTCTTAATTGGTATTGCACGTGCAATTACCATGATTTAATTAACTGGGCGTGTAGAGCAACAAAGTGTTTCAGGAAAAGGCTGAAATTATAAGAAAATATGCCTGCAGAGAGATATTCAACATGTAAGTGGAAAACACAGATCAGGAATGTGCTGCAAACATTACCGGCACTGAGGACTTGTCTATGATTGCGAACAATTTTGCTTCTATTAACTCGAGGCAAATTAAATATTTTGGAAAATGTTGAATGTTTTTGTTTGCTTAAAAACTTCTTCATGTGTACTAACTTTTACACTCAACCTAAAGTAGACCCCCACTTTATCAAAGCATCTTCCTACACCACTGTTATTGGTATGTTAGAATCTGAACCAGCGATGTCAGCTCTTCGTTTTCCATGTACAGATCTGGGCGACATTATTCCCAGGTTGTCCACGAGTATTAATTGTCGACTTCAAACGAGCTGCGTGGCCATTCTGGGAGAAAGTGACACTGATACAAAATATTCAGGGCCTCTATTAATTAAGTTAATTACTTTGAACTGAGTGAATAAGAAAATACTTCAAGTGAGAGATTATTCAGTTTCCACCTATCTTAACTGCATCATTAAATTCCTTCTCAAACACTATTGTGAATATTAGCTTCCTTTTGTGAATGTCTACTTCCACACTTGACCCTACGCTAGCTGATTTAGCTCAGTGTAGTAAGGACAGCCGCGTCGCCCCAGCCCAACTGTTATCTTCCTATCACAGTTGACCCTGGAGCCAAAATCAGACACACTCTTATGTCTGTGTTCCCTGGTATATTGGACCTAGTCGAATACTGTCTAGCCCTTAGCTAGCAACTTATAAGAATAGGTGTAAATAATGCACAAACGAGGTGTGCCGTCCTTTCACAATAATACAACCCAGTAATACTCAAAAGTACAGTTCTCAATACAGTTCTCAAAACATACTTACAACTTCAGTTCTAGACTAACTATCTATACTTTTCACAGTCCACCTCATTTAGTAGACATTCACAAAAGGAAGCTGATATTCACAATAGTGTTTGAGAAGGAATTTAATGATGCAGTTAAGATAGGTGGAAACTGAATAATCTCTCACTTGAAGTATTTTCTTATTCACTCAGTTCAAAGTAACTAACTTAATTAATAGAGGCCCTGAATATTTTGTATCAGTGTCACTTTCTCCCAGAATGGCCACGCAGCTCATTTGAAGTCGACAATTAATACTCATGGACAACCTGGGAATAATGTCTCCCAAATCTGTACATGGAAAACGAATAGCTGACATCGCTGGTTCAGATTCTAACATACCAATAACAGTGGTGTAGGAAGATGCTTTGATAAAGGGGGGGTCTACTTTAGGTTGAGTGTAAAAGTTAGTACACATGAAGAACTTTTTAAGCAAACAAAAACATTCAACATTTTCCAAAATATTTAATTTGGCTCGAGTTAATAGAAACAAAATTGTTCGCAATCATAGACGAGTCCTCAGTGCCGGTAATGTTTGCAGCACATTGCTGATCTGTGTTTTCCACTTACATGTTGAATATCTCTCTGCAGGCATATTTTCTTATAATTTCAGCCTTTTCCTGAAACACTTTGTTGCTCTACACGCCCAGTTAATTAAATCATGGTACAAATTAAGACCTAAAGGTCACCTCTTTTACTGAACATAGCTTGGCAACGCTTGCAGTAAAAAACAACAATCTGACATACCCACATTACAGTAAGGAACCCTCAAACGATATGAGAAACAATAAATTGAATCAACTAATACAAAAGTTATGATGTCATTGTCTAAATATAGATTTCCATGAATCATGGAAATGAGCTATCAAAGTTGGGGTAATGAGATTGCATGATATTGGCAACTTGATAATACATCAGGCCCACCAAGACAGCTTCCAACTAGAAAAGGAAGTGGCCCAGTCAGTGGAGCAACATATTCTGGACCACTGCACAACAGTCATGAATAGACACAGTGTGAAGTTTACTTTTTCTCAGCAGGATATGAGTTTCCTGGTATACGGGGTAGCCATTATATCTTTGGTCACCATAGCTTTGAAATGTGAGCATGCAATGCCTCTAAAACATTGGAATGTCTCAGCAAGCTCTTGGAAAGATAGCTCCAGTTTTTTACCTCTACATTATATCTCATGTGTTCAAGTGTCTAATGAAATGAAAGACTAATGAAAATGAAGATCCACAGTTGACTAAGCATTGGCGTATGTGTCTGGTTATATGCAGTGTGGGAAATTACAGTCAGATATCAGGCATTTTCCAAACATTTGTCAGGAAAAAAATCAATATGGTCTGTCAAAATTTCTGAGAACTCTAGTGAATGCTCTCAAATATGTGCATGGAACATATCGAAGCATCAGATGCCCCAACCTCTGACAGAGACAGTACTGAGGAGGAGGAAGAGGAGAAGCTGTTACTTGATGACTGGATACATGACCGACTCAATCTGTTAATTGCATTGTTCCATTATAATTGTGTTTGCACTCATTTCTTGATGATTTGAGTTACATGTAAATTATAATTTTTTTAATTTGACGGGGCAGACCAAAGTCTGAGAATGGCAGAATAAAATTGATTACTTGGAACTGGTTGTGGTCTGCAAAGATGAGTACACTCTTGTCTCCTTCATTCTTAACTGGACCACTTATTTTACTTTTGTTCTTGCTTTATTTCTCATTTCACTTGAGCAGTGGAGAACCACACCAAGTGTGAACTTAGTCTTCAGAGCCTTTAAAAAAAATCCAGGTTGTTAGCACCACACATTTCTCCATGTGCCATGTACTGTTTGTCAATGCGTAAAATCATTGGTGTTCTTCACCATTATAATGATATCATAAGTATGTTTTAAAGGGTCATCTGGTTTTGGTCTGCATGGGAACAGTCTCGACCTTTTTTTAGATAATGTTGTTGTAGCTATATATATATATATATATATATAATATGTATAAGCTTGGATCACTAAACTTTGACCAAAGAACTTATTACTAACACTAGCACATTGCCCTTCTAGTGAAAAAAAATCAGTTTTAAGTGACATGTGCATCATATCAAACTCTGTGGCTGTCCTGGTAGCCAGTTCAATACTTTCATCATTGGTCTTATTGTTGCCCTTCTGGGACTCATTATAATGGAACTACTGTTTCAAGCCACTGCTGGTGAAGATGTTTAATTCAATGTTATCTTGGAATGTTCCATCTCCTCAAGCCACTTCATGGTCGATTTCCAGAATATGACTAAGGTATATAGATCTTTGTAACACTTACTCACTGTACTATTGGATATGGCTCCATTTAAATTGTGATATTTCTGAAACAGGGACCAGAGAATCCCCCTTCAAACCTTGTCGTGGAGAATGAGCTTATTGATGCTCATGTTGATTTTATTTAAGTTTGGCAGTCCCTGAATAAATAGAACTTGTCCTAAACTGATTACTGATATTTCCCTTTTCTCTAGCCTTTTTACTTTATATTTTATTACTTGTAGTAAACTTGTTTGTGGTCAAGATTATCTCCTGTTTTAACACTGTTCTAACACTGTTCTTTCTGTTCTTGGTTACCTTGGTTTCTTACAGCGGAATAAAATTTAAAGTTGATTTGAGAAGGTGATTTTAATGTTATGTCAACTGAGAGTTCATTGAGAATAATAATACACTTTTAGTGTATTTGAAGTATAACCTAGTGTACAGTGCAGCACAAGTCATCTTCCCTTATATATATTTTTTGCACATAAAAAACCCCCAAAAAACTGAATTATTATTATTATTTAATAGATAGTAATAAATTTAAAAAATAAGACCAACAACAGCAAACACAAACAAACCAACAAATAGAACGATGCAAAATAATCTAAGGGAAAGTTCCCAATATAACCGCTACATTATCCGCTTAACTTTGATGGCCACATGCTGATTAGTTGGGTGTTTACCACCCAGTTGTTTGTCACCAGTGAGGATTCTCAAACGGTTACCTCGTGCATTTCGAGAGTGTGCCACGTCAAAAAACTGGTCACCATTTTGTAGCATAAATGCGATGTTCTGCAAAACGGTCACCAAAAGGAGGTGGTGGTAAGCACACAAACTTGGCCAGTCAGGTTAAGCAGAGAATTAATGCTGCACTGTAGGAACTAGCAGCCCAATATTTTGCAAATCAGAGAAACAACCATTGAATCTTCTTGTTGACGGGGTTTCACCCAAATTGGAGGATGGTGACTATATATAGCATCTAAGAAACCCCAACAACCTATATTTTTCCATGAGCAAGGCTTACCGATTAACTAATGTGAGATATGGAAATTTATGAAAAAATTAGCAAAGACTTATTGTAGCACGCATGGGAGAATTATACTGTAACTGCAATTATGCTGGACAATTATGTAACAATATCTCAGTTAGTTAATTTTTGTTGCTTTTTTGTATATAGACTGATTGTTGCAAATTGGGGCATTATTACACCTAACATGCATTTTCATATATACCCACATTTCTGTTTTGGATTATGTTCCACTTCATGGTTTCTTGAAATATCCTTTTGAGCTGATTCACTGATAGTTAACTGGACAAAAACCAATATAGTTGATGAGTTGAATTATCTTAGGTATATATACTGACTAGTTTTCTCCTCGTGCTGGTATAATTTTATTTAAAACAGAGCTTGATGCTAGTTCGAACTCTCAGCAAACTCTCAGTTGACATAGTGTATATACAATGACTTTCTCATAATCTTACTAACTCAATGTTTTGGCTAGATGCTCTAACCTTCATCATGGTAAGCTATCTGTTTTAGTGAGTACATTTTAGTTGATTATCAGTTATGGTTGTTGGAGTCTGGTTACATGCATGATGTCATTCAAGTTTCTAAAGTCATTTTCACGGGAAATATTTAGTTTTTTTTAAAGAGAATGGGCTTGCAAAAAACATTAACCATAGTTCCATGTTTTTTATAGTCAGCCTCGTCGCTTCTGATTGCGGGCATGTTTTATTTGAGTGCACATTCTGATTGAGAAAAATGTCTGTGAGATCCTTGTGAACATGAAGTTGTTCAATCTTTCTTTAGATATAGTGGGGGGCAAATATGATTTCACAAGATGTTCACTATTGCCATTCGTAGCCAGTGTAAAATGTGCATGCGCCTCCTAATGATCACACCCATAAATTACTGGAAGTGGCAGCTAAGCATGCTGTTTGTTTTAAGAGCTTTGCACAATAGTGACATTCTTGAAAACTGATGGTTCTGAATGGTTGCTCACCAGGATTTTTTTAAATCCTGAGCACCAAATTAGGCATTCTGAAAGTATCTAGCTATAATGTTTACCAGTATGCCATTTTTGAGATACAAGGATCTGGGAAATTCTAGGCTAGGCGGCTGTCTCCTTCCTGGGATGTGGTTAATTTTCATTTCACATAGAATCTGAAGAATGGCACTGTTGGAATCAGATCACACAGGCTCATGAAGTATGCTGTGTCAGAACTAGTGAGGATACTAAGGTTAGCAGACCTATCTCAATACATCTACCCTAATGCTGATAATGCACATTTCCTGGTCCTTATATGAAAGTGTAAGCAGAATCAATATAGCCATGACTCTTTCTCCTTATAATATATATATTTATACCTAAATTACTGTTGTGAAACTCAACAAAACCACTTGTTCAAGCATATGAACCTAATGCTACAGAAAGCATCAGACATCACGAGACACAAAATAAACCATATACATGTACATCCTTTTTGCACTGTTAAGTACAGTAAAGGGGGCTGTGTTAACAAGCTTTCTTCTAACTTGTAATTTGGAGCTATAATATACTTTATAGCCCAAAATTATTGGCGAGGAATTTAATTTGATGATTTAGCAGATTGATAGAGGCACTGTCAAATTCAATTTAGCCAATCTTTTCTCATTGTTATCTGGTGGGTGTGGTCTGCTAATTTTCTCATGTTGCAAGAATATTGTGACTATATTCAAGTATTTTTCTAGGGAGGGGCTTCCAACAAGGGATTCGTCACCGTCACACAAAGAACAAACATTCTTCTAAGGAATATGTACATATTGCCTCTCCTCAATTACAGGGAAACACTGACCTATGCTTACATTCCAAACATTTGACCAATGCTCTAACATTCAGGAATTCAGACTCCATGAGGTATTTATTGATACAAATCTGTACCCGCCATATATTTTCTAGACACCATTCATTGTACACAGCAATCAACCCATACACCAAATTTTAATCAGCTAACTTTGGTTTCCACACTTGTTGAGACTAAGTCACGTAAACCAAATGTAGTTTGTGTGCAAAAAAAAAATGTCTAGCTCACAAGAGTTTGTCTAGCTTGCGAGAGTAGTTGAGATACATCTGCCAAGCATAATTCTTGCCAAATTTTCTGGCTATAATGATAGTGAATACATATATATATATACAATTAACTGTAAACTTACAAAGACAGAGTCAGTTGTTCTATATAATAGTTCTCAAAAGTAGTTAATCAAAAATATTAGTTTACTTGGTCAACAAGTTAGTTGCAGGCCTGACTTGCGACAGAACTGTGCTGAATGGGGTCATCCTGTGGTACTTCTGGTGATTTCTTCTTGCAACATATTACAAGCTCAAATAGCTGGTCAAAAAGAGGTCCTTCAAAAGGTACAGAACCCCCAGGATGTGTAACGCAACCCATGACTTCTTTCCCCGAGAACAGCAAAGAAGGACTAGTAGTGACAAAGATCTCTTTAGCCAAGCAATTTAAAGCCATTGCATCAAGATACACACACTGCCACTGGGCATATGCATGGAGGAGCGACAGATCTAGCTGTTCAAAATGAGGAACAGGAAATGAGCCCCTGATAGCAGTTGAGCAGTGATAAAAGCTTAGCAGTAGAGACTTCAGTATATGCTCAGAGGTAACACTGGAATGATGATACCAATAAATTGTTGCTGCTATTGGTAGCTTCCACTTATCTTCCAGCCGATCGAAACTTTCTATGAACTTCTCAGGAAATTCGCATTGATTTAATAGTACATTCAGGACTAAGTATTTCCTCTCAACTTCAGTCATCTTTGATATATCTCTGACGTTCACAGAATGCTTTAAATTTGTTGGTGTCACAATTTTTTCAATGACATCTGTTGATCCATCTTTACGAACAATTTCTGTAACATCAGATGAAAGCCCCATAAAACCATAGAGGCAGCATCGAATGAAGCCACTACAGACCCAAGCACTCTCTCTCTTGACATCTTCAACAACATTTGCTTTTAAGCTCATATTGTGCTTCTTCATGCCGAGTAAAAAAGGATGGAAGCAATTCTTCTTGTAAGCCTCAAACACCCATTCTGGGAGATCCTGACATGAAATAATAGCTTTGAAGTCATGACCAGAAGGCAACTTTGGATTACAATATAGCTTCTCTGCAGCCGTGAAATTTCTACGTGCCAATTCTGTGCACTTCTCTGGCTAAATACGCTTCACAGCTCCGGTATGCATGAGCGGTTTGAAGTGTGTGGCTAAAGTTATATGCTTTTCTCTCTGGACGACTCGTTGCATTTTCTAAACCACCATTTCCATGTATTGCAGGAATCAAGAGACGAAACTTGGGATCCAGCTTAAACACTCTCTGGAACAAACCGACTTGAAAAAGAAAGCAATTCCCAGTGACACTGAACTTGTTTAATGGAATAAAGCCACACTTCAACTCAAACATGAAGTAATCAGAATCAGAGGCCAGGAGCCATAAGAATTTGCAATAGCTGCTGCCTCCACATCAGCATTGCTAGCAGAAACGTGAAATTGAATCTTCAGATCTAGAAGCACATCAATAAATGTTTGTATCCTCAGCACTGGTGCAACTGTTCCGTTTTCATGTGAAATTCTGTTTTCTTGAATGTTGAGCATTTTGGCGTTCTTTTCTCTTCTAAGCTGGATAAGCGTTTTCATTTTGCTAACATCAAGTAGGCCATCAAATACTACTATGGGCTCGACACCAGCATCACAAACTTTCTCAAAGAAAACTTTTACTTTGGAGTAGAACTCTGGATACTCTCCTCCCAGTTGCGAGTCATGATTTTGATGGTAAAGAAGATTACAAAGGTTGTTTCCATCACTACTATAGCTCTGAATTCGTTCAGCCTCACTTTCTCAAATCCGATATATTTCGACTAGTGAACCACTTGATACCCATAGCTGTATCTGACCAAAGGTTGGTGGCGCGGGCAATTTTATAGTGGTCAGGCCAGGAAGTGGGTGTGGTCTGTGTGGACCGTGTTGCGTCCCCGGGGATCACTTGAGCTCCATTGAGGGGGCATGCTACTCATACTCGGCAGGGCGGATCCAGGAAGGGGGAGGCTTAGAGGGCACAAGCTCCCCCCTTAATTTCCCCCCCCCCCCCTTTTTTTTAAAAATGCCATTCAGTAAGAGAACGTGCCGTGATGGTGTTTCTGGCTGTGCCACAAAGCGACTTAAACAGTGTGGAATAAAATAGAGGACAAGGTAAGTAGTCAGCTATAGCTAGGTGGATAGATTAGCTACGCTAAGCCTAAAGCCATCTTGAAATAGTTAGCCTAATTTTCCCGTTTCTATGTAGCTAGCTAGCTATTAGCCCGCTGCAACAGCTAGCTTAGCTAGTACTGTATCAGTAAAGCTGTCTAGCTATAATTTTTAGCCTGCTTAATGTTATTAGCTAGCTAAGGTATCTTAGCTACTAGCTTACCAGTAAGCTGTATAATATAAATTATAGCCATCTTAGAGGGCTTTTGAGGGCACAGGACTGAGGTTAGCCATACCTGTGGAGAAAGTATGTGGAGAAAGTATACAGTATATATACCGGTATATATCATTCACAACTGAAAGAGTGATCATGAGAAAGTGTGGGTGGTCATGCAAACTCTTCCTGCATGCTATAGCATGTATATACTTATTTTTCAATTGAATAACCAGAAGTGAAGCACCCCCCCCCCCCTTAAAATAAAATCCAGGATCGCCCCTGATGCGTACGGTAGACGAGATCACTAGATCTCAATAGTTGCCGTGTTTGTTCTCCTGCTACATCCCCTATTCTAGTTCTGTCATACATATTAGTCGGCTTCGTTGCTTCTAATCTAGGACACTTCCAATCGAGAAAATCTGGTAAGTTTGTCTGGGACGGTGGGTCACAAAACTATTTCGAAATGATCGTTAGAAATGCTTACGCGCTTCGTAATGACTACACCCATAAATTACTGGGTAGTCCGCCAAAGTTTCTGGGCTAGACTCCTAGCTAGCTGCTGTTTGTTCCACATATTTTTTCCTGGCTGAAATTCAAACAAGTTCCTGCAAGAGCAAGGAACTAGCGAAGCAATGGAGACTGGCTGGACTTATTTATACACCCAGTCCATGGCTATGTGGCCCTTCATCCCACCTTCAGATACTTGGTAGATTTTAGCATCTCTCTAAGCATAACATCTCTGAATTTTAATCCTTGTAGATTTTTTGTGTATTACTAAACCCTAAAAATTCCAGCACTTGAGACTGTGTGGCTACAACAACTTCTGGAGGAACAAGGGTGAGACCCAGGGAATGACCCCGGAAAAGACACCGAAGTGACACAGGAAATGATCCTGGGAATGCTCAGGAAGAGACCTGGGTAACCCCTAACAGCAGGTTCATATCACTCCTAGCTAACATATTTTCATGATCACAATGATTACTGTGAGGGTGTGTTGCAGCTCTGCTTAGTTGCTGTTTGGATAACACCAGTACAGGAATCAATTAGGTCCATGGCATGCATGCATGACCATGCTAATAGTCGACAACATGGGTCTATAATTAGAGCCTCTCAACGAGACTGAACATTTCAACAACAGCTGGTTCTACCCTCCTATTTCCGCCATTTAAATGCTGACAGACAAACAGAAAATGGATAACCACATCCTGAAGCTTGAGGGTGACCATGTCTATAAGCTTGAGGGTGACCATGCCTGAAGCTTGAGGGTGACCATGTCCATAAGCTTGAGGGTGACCATGCCTGAAGCTTGAGGGTAACCATGTCTGAAGCTTGAGGGTGACCATGCCTGAAGCATGAGGGTGACCATGTCCATTAAGCTTGAGGGTGACCATGCCTGAAGCTTGAGGGTGACCATGTCCATAAGCTTGAGGGTGACCATGCCTGAAGCTTGAGGGTGACCATGCCTGAAGCTTGAGGGTGACCATGCCTGAAGCTTGAGGCTGACCATGTCCATAAGCTCGAGGGTGACCATGCCTGAAGCTTGAGGGTAACCATGCCTGAAGCTTGAGGTAACCATGCCTGAAGCTTGAGGATGACCATGCCTGAAGCTTGAGGGTGACCATGTCCATAAGCTTGAGGGTGACCATGCCTGAAGCTTGAGGGTGACCATGTCCATAAGCTTGAGGGTGACCATATCCTAAAGGTTGAACTTTACCATACCCTAAAGCTTGAGGGTGACCGTGCTCTGAAGCTTGAGGGTAACCATGCCTGAAGCTTGAGGGTGACCATGTCCATAAGCTTGAGGGTGACCGTGCCTGAAGCCTTAGGGAGACCATACCCTAAAGGTTGAGCGTTACCATTCCCTAAAGCTTGAGGGTGACCGTTCCCTGAAGGTCACCAGGAAGCTTCAAGATGACCATATCCTATATTGAGTTTAAACCTGACAAGTGCCCCAATTATAGTCGATATCTTTCTGACTCTACCTCTAGTGTATTATATAAATTATTGTTGGGCGGAGCAACAGTGTTAGAATAACCTTTTCGAT
The DNA here is from genome assembly GCA_028752905.1 of Cladorhizidae sp. MBARI D1340-BT2. Classification (NCBI taxonomy): domain Eukaryota; kingdom Metazoa; phylum Porifera; class Demospongiae; order Poecilosclerida; family Cladorhizidae; species Cladorhizidae sp. MBARI D1340-BT2. The sequence goes on along the minus strand of JAQNBH010000016.1, from coordinate 43,292,969 downwards.
AATCAACTTGAAATTTACTCTCTTGACGCGACTAGATGCTCTAGCCTTCATCAGAATAATAATGACTTGGACTTTGCAGGGGAAGGTGGTGGCATATGATGCGTAGTTAACATTAGGAATCTACTAGCTACTTGATAAAACAGAAAAATATTATGAGCTTGTGAATTATAAGTAGCACAATGAATGGGCCACTAAATATAACCCTATCACTGCCTTTGGGAAGGTGAAGGACTTGGCTGTGTACTTTGTACTGGCTACATTCTGTAGGTGAGAGGTAATAGGAGGATGGCAAAAAACTACAATATCAAAATCAGAAGAAATGTAACACACTCATAGAACTCGTACCTGCACTTGGTGACTGTATGTAGCTACATCATGAAGTAGGCCAGGTTATGATTGGCTGTACATATCTAATTGGGGATTTAGAAGGCAAAATGGTTTTCCAGGCATAGTGACAGCTGCTAAGTTCCATAAAGATGAGGTATCTAGGCTATGATAGAAGTAAAAAATGGCCACATTCAAAATATAGTTGCATTTGCCATCAACAGCGTGCATAGCAAACAGTTAGAGGCAGTGTTGTGTGTGTCAGGCTGAATATAATACCATGGGATGCATGTATATAAAACACTCCTGTTTAACAGCTGTTTAATCAGCCATTGTGTGTGATTAGCTAAGAAGTGAAGGGGAAGGTGAAGGAGAATGTGGATACCTAGAGAAAGTGAGGACCGGGAGAAAGTTAGAAGACTCCTGCCTGGTACAATGTGAGCTTCAGCACTGTTTTGAGCAGCTAACTAAACAAAGACAAGCAGCAAAAAAATTAGTGGAAGATGCACGAGACTAAGAGAAAAAGCAATTAATACTGAAACCCTGTTTTGCCGGCATTGGCAATCACCTTTGAATGTCATGAACATTTGGAACACAATTTGCTGAAAATACTTCTAGATAATACCCAGCCTCTTCAACACATGCCTCCACCGTTAGAACTAGGTTTTCCACAGCATTTTCAACCATCAGCTTTAGTGGACTAACCTTGCAGCCTCCCTTACATACGTGCACATCCACACACATGGGATAAGGCAGATGCCATAGAGGGTTTGGTTCTCAATTGGACATTATTGCAGCTTGCTTTATTTATGTGCAGAATGTCATGTCAATGTATAAGGAAATGTGACCTCACAGATTGAATATCACAATTTGTACCATGATAATTGGGACAAACCAGAGCAAAATAGTCTGTGGCATTTGACCAGACTGACTTAAACTTTTGTTGCAGCCAGTGGCTAGAAAGTATGGAGTATATAGGACGCTCCTAGCTAGCTCCTGTTTGTTCCACATCTTTTCCTGGCTGAAATTCAAACGAGTTTCTAAGGGCAAGAAGCTAGCACAGCAATGGGTGCCTAGTTTATATACCCAGTCCATGGCAATCTGTCCATCCACCCCACCTTCAGATATTAGGCAGATTTTAGCATCTTCCTAAGTATAACATCCTCTGAATTTTAATCCTTGGAGATTTTTGTGAAAACACTAAATCCTACACTTGTGGTTCTGGTAACATGAACTAATACAACACAAGCTACCTGTCCAAGCTATTTGTGGCGCCATCTTTAGCATGTGTGGTGACAACAACTTCTAACAAGGTGTGAAAGACCCAGGGAAAGACCCAGAGAAAATCCAGGGGATGACCAATCAACCCTAACCTAGCGTATTCATATCAGTTATGGGGTTATTTTACAACTACAGCTGTCCTAGAACACTTGACTTGGGGCTTCCCAAGCAATGTGTCTACTTATCATACTCGCACCCTCCCCTGGCTGTTTCCCCTTTTTAATTACATTACATCATCATGATTCCTTAAGTCATGCTCTAAACTTAGCCACTCCTCTGGCACTAATCCTAACCCTAGCAAAACCTGGCCTTAACCCTAACCATTGCTTTGGACCAAAACATAGCCACTGCTTTGGCCTTAGCACTAGGCACTACCTTGGCCCTAACCCTAGCTATTGACTTGGACTTAACCCTAGTCACTGACCTAGCCCTAACTCTAGACACTGGTCCTAATGCTAGCCACTACCCTTGCTAACCCTAGTCACGCCTTTGGTCCTTGCCCTACCCAACGCAGTACTGCTCTATACAGTATAGATGACATCATCATGAATGCCAAGATTATGCCATGATTCTGTTTCTACTTGTGCATCACTAGCTAGTTATATTTACAATTATGAATGACTACACCCTTCCCTTTCAAACCTGTGTTCTAGCTATGCCCCTGTTCAAGAACTTGAGTTTAAATGCATCGATTAAACTCATATCATTTAGCTAGATGTGTTTAAGTTAAAGAACTGGTGCAGTGATGGAGGAAGGGAGTTCTTGTGTTTGGGCTGGCATTCAAGTATATACAAGTAGAGTAGAAAAAGGAGCAAACTTTACAAAACTGTATATTTTTACACATAACTTAGTAGGTAATGATATTACGTGGATCGAGTTAATCACCAAAAAGACAAATTATATGTTTCAACAAAAAAACAGCAAGCCACATGCCGTCAAGTGTAGCAGGAGGAAGAAGAGGATTTAAAGACCTTATGAAGGAAAGTTGGAGCTCGTGACCTCTAGGCATTGGCATGTGGCAGTGGATAAAGTGCTATCCATTGTCATGGTAAGACTGTAGTGTCACAGCTGGCATTCAAGAATTCCAACTTCTTGGCCTTTGAGTGATGGACTGGTTGGGCTCAAAAGATGTGGCTGATTTGGAGTGGTGAACAAAGGGAGCAGCTCCCAGTAGAAAATGACCTGGGTCTACAATGAGAGCATCTAGCTTGATCGACAAGACCAAACAATTTCAACAGTGGCACATTTGCCTCATGATCTATTTCACCAGCTCTCTTTTACCATGTGTACCTGTGTGTATGAGGGTCTGGCGAGGTTTACATGTGCACTCCTAACTAGCTCCTGTTGCTTCCACACATTTTCGTGGTTGAAACTTTAACTGATTTCTATAAGTGTGTCATGCAAGCTCTGCTAGCTGCTGCTTGGATAACACCAATACAGTAATCAGTTAGGTCCGTTGAACTGACAGACATGCAGAAAAGGGATAATCACGTTCTGAAGCATGAGAGTGACCATGACTCAAAGCTTGAGGGTGACCATGACTCAAAGCTTAAGGGTAACCAGAAGCTAGAGTATGCCCATACCCTTAAGATTAAAGTCGACCATACCCAAAGTTTGAGGGTGACCAGGTCCTATTAAGCTTCAAGGTGCTATTGAGTTTATGCCTGACGGGTGCCCTGATTGTAGTTCAGTACCATCCAGACTCTACCTCTGGTGTATTAATAATGTGTAATGAAGTGTTAAAATATTGTGTGGCAGAATAACAGTGTTACAACGAGCTTCTCAATAATCAACATGAAATTTACTCTCTCGATGTTTCGGCTAGATGCTCTAGCCTTCATCAGAATAAGAATGACTTGGAGTTTGCAGGGGAAGGTGGTGGCATATGATGCGTATATAGTTAACATTAGTAAGCTACATAACAAACTCACCCACCTCCTCCATCAGTGCATTACTTACTCACCCCACACCTTTCCCCTGCAGCAATGCTACCTTTCCATCCTTGCCCATTCTCACCCAGCCACTGTCAAGCTCTACAATTTTGTGCACCTCATCTACCAGGACCATCCAATCACTCTCGAATTCCTCGCACATCACCAAGATATGTCCCACATCTTACCTTGCTCCACTATCACACATGATACACCTCTCATCCCTTATTATCCCATTCCACTTATGTACTGACCCAACCTTGTTGTTAGCTAAATCACTATTGTTATTATTATATGATGATTATTATAATTATGATTGATGATGAAGATGATGATGATGATGTGATGATGATGATGATGATGATGATGATGATGATGATGACGACGACGACGACGACGATGATAATAATTATGTTTTACCTGAATACAAAAAATAGATTAATCATGTCTTTCTAAATAATAAATAAATTTATAATGATGACGATGATGAAAAGAAGGAAAAAAATTATTAAAGTGCTGGAGGGTGTTTGTAAAAAGAGTGTCTCTCTTCTGAGAATAATTTTTTATGCATGATGGAAGGCATCTGTAGAAAGAGTCTCTCTCTGGGAATAAAAAAAATAGTGCTGGATGAGGTCTGAAGAAAGAGTCGCACTCCTATAGGAATTACAATTTAAGTGCTGGAGGGCATCTGTGGAAAAAGTCTCTTTTGACTGAAAGTTTAAAAAAGGGGGGGGGGGGATTGTTGGATGGTGTCTGTGGAAAGAGTCTCATCCTGGAATTGAACCAGGTTGTGCTGATTAATCGTCTGATGCAGTACCATTGTGCTAATGAAACATCCAACAGACTTGGCCAGCATTAACATTTCAAACTACTAACTGTATAGTTACCCTTGCCCTCTCTCAGTCCTCAGTTATATTTAGTGTAGCATATATAGGAAGTTTGTGACATCTGAAATTGTACCTTTCTACTTCACTAACAACCAAGCTATATATAGCAGAAGGTGAGCATGTAGCACAGAAGCCGCTCTTAGTGAGGGAGAGACTGGTTAACATTCTATCAATTGATGTACAAGCTTTCAACATTGAGTGTATCAAGTATACTTTTTTTATTGAGTTGTATAGTCCTGTAAAAATACTGCCAGCACAAAACTAGGTGTCCTGCACAGAGGTGTAGATGTGGTCTACCATACAAATGCAACATTGCCCACATTCACTTTGCAGGAGAGCACTCTGACCTGTGCGTGATTATCCACAATATTTAGCTATGCAAGCTACTTGCAGAATATAGTGCCATTTGTAGGAATTTATGACTGCACTATATATCAATGTGTTCAAGGTTCCGATGGAGTAGGTTTGGGTAATCACTTCTGTCTGCTTTTAAAGGGTAGAGGGTCTGAAAATGTGGTTTTAGTACATCTTTGCACACATTCATGTTAAAGCCCTGCTTTGTATACCTATGCTTTCTAATGTTATTTTTGATTTGCTAATCTGCAGGTTGGAATGTGAAGTGAAATCACTCCCTCAAACTTCTCTTCAAAAGCTACTTTCCAGCATAAAGTCTTGAGTGACTATAACAACTGTAATTATATGTACACTAAAGATTGATGGAAATGATTTTTAATATATTTTTTATAAGTCTACTTATGTTCATATGAAGGGGCGGCACTCCCTGGTGGTATACTTGAATCTTTCATTACCTAATATAAAATATCAACTAAACTTGTTATTTCTTAATCACTTCATTTCAAACTTTGATCCATTCCATGTAACAAATGCACTAATATACCATCCCCCCCTAACTTCCACCACCTAAATCTGGCTATTTGATTTTGACTTGTAGGCCATCAGTACTCTTTCTCCCTAATCATGGTCACCACTCATGTTTCTATGTACTGTAAAGTGATTAATAATAATAATAATAATAATAATAATAATAATAATAATAATAATAATAATAATAATAATAATAATAATAATAATAATAATAACAACAACAACAACAACAACAACAACAATAACAATAATAATAATAATAATAATAATAATAATAATAATAATAATAATAATAATAATAATAATAATAATAATAATAATAATAATAATAATAATAATAATAATAATAATAATAATAATAATAAACCTTGTGGTTATGACTTTAGAGCTCCATAGATTCTGTATACTTAATTAACTGGATATTTAGCTCTTTTGCCAAAGTTACACATGCAGCCAAAGTGGGGGTACCTCAAAATCTGGGTGCCTGGACCAGCTTCGTTGTGGTCCCTGACAGGAAAGTGCTATCCATTATTATCTGTGGCTAGAGGAAGCCCTACTCTACAAAATGAGTGCATCTTCCTGGTCTACTTTGTCCATTGCCATCTCACCAGCAACAGCTGCTACTGGTAGTTGCAGATCTTGTGAGCCTTCTGTCTTCACAGAGTTGCCACAACTTCTGTAGGATTTGATGACAACATCATGGGCTGCTTCTCTATTCGTTACTAGAGCTTCATCTTCCTGGTCTACTTTGTCCATTGCAATGGGATGGTTGCTAGTCTCTCCATGTCTTCATTGTGTAGTTTGGCTCACCAGCAACCGCTGCTACAGGTAGTTGCAGATCGTGTGAGCCTTCTGTCTTCACAGAGATGCCACAACTTCTGTAGGATTTGATGACAACATCATGAGCTGCTTCTCAGATGTAATGTCCGTCGGCCATTTTGATCATGGATTCAAACTTCAAGTCATTGGATGTTTCATAACACAGCACTGTGCTTCATTAAGAGCATGCGCATTACAATAGAATTGTAGGCGGCATGCTTGGTCCAATCAAAGATGTCTGCTGCTTCCATTCAAGGTAGTAAAACGTTTGTGAGTTATTCGAGGGCATGAAAGTTATTGAAGGCGTGGTACACTCGAAAATATATATTATTCATATTCATAACAATGCGTGTACACACACAACACAATGTGCTAGCAATATCGTCAGTACATAATAGTGTGTGTACACATCATCAGTACATAATAGTGTGTGTACACATCAGTACATAATAGTGTGTGTACACATCATCAGTACATAATAGTGTATGTACACATCATCAGTACATAATAGTGTATGTACACATCATCAGTACATAATAGTGTGTGTACACATCATCAGTACATAATAGTGTGTGTACACATCAGTACATAATAGTGTGTGTACACATCATCAGTACATAATAGTGTGTGTACACATCATCAGTACATAATAGTGTATGTACACATCATCAGTACATAATAGTGTGTGTACACATCATCAGTACATAATAGTGTGTGTACACATCATCAGTACATAATAGTGTGTGTACACATCATCAATACATAATAGTGTGTACACATCATCAGTACATAATAGTGTGTGTACACATCACCACTACATAATAGTGTGTGTACACAACACAACACAACACAATGTGATAGCAATATCATCAGGTTCCTACAATTTCTCCCAAGCACAACAAGACACAAATCTACATATATTAATATTTAATATATTGATGGACCTAGTTAATATGCATATACTTAATTGTATGAGGTGATGCTGTCGTGGTTGTTGCAGGAATAAAGATGTGGCGGCAAATCGAGGCAACCACTTGCTTGTGAGTCTTCTCCAGAACAGGTAATGTGTGTGCACATAATAGAGTTGCAGGGACTAGTCACCACCATTGCTTGTTGCTTGCTAAGGTAGGTTTTCATTTTTTATTTTTTTATTTCAGTATAATTGGTATTGGGCATTATTGTTACTGGATGCACCCATGCATGAAATATGTGGTAATTTTCTCTTTAAATTTATCTATCTCTATTAGTTTGACCTACTTTGATGTGTCAACAAATAACATCACTGCTAAAGTCATGGTAAAGAAACAGATTAGTCTACGAATGCCTGTCTCATTAAATGATTTCATCAGCAATATTAAGTGTGTCTTTCAGCAGGGGGTTTATTCTCTCCCCAACAGCAAGGTTAAGTGAGTGGCAGTAGCAGAGTGTCAGCAGATATTTTTCATTCAGGTCACATGACATTGGAGCCATACTAAGTACCAGTAGCTACAATGCAATGCAATTTTTGGTTCCAGTCTTGGTCAAACATCCGTCATAGCACTGCCAACGAGCATCTTGAATTCTGAGATTCATATGCAGCAGCTCAGCAAGCAACAATTGTATCTGCACTTGTCAGAGTGACTAGAATCAGACCAATATCATACTGTCGTCTCCTTGTCCACCCAACGAATGCAAATTATAAGTTGTTCACCTTCAGCTCGGAGAAGGAGGAGCTGCTTGAAAATTGACTCCTCCTCTTTTTACAGCTGGAGGCGGCAGTTCCTCTTTTCCTCCTTTTGACTCTTGAGCTCTCCTTCAGCTGCTCATCATGTGACCTGGTTGAGTTAACATAGTAACTGCATGTTTGTGACATAGCGAGCTCTCATGTTTACGGAAACCCTTGGTTTTCCACAGAGCATTTTTCCAATTTCTGAACTGACCTTTCAGATCTTGTGTCAAGATGAAGCTGGCTGCTACAAATGTAGCAAATTACAGAATCTAAAATTGCAAGGTAATGCAGCCATGAAAATTGCGAGTATCAGGCTGGTTGGAAAGCTTGTTGATGATCCTATTTTGCCTTTAGGGTATTTGATGTTAACTGGCTGGTAGGGACCTTGAGGAAGGGTATTCAGAGTTGAGGATATTTTACTGGCTCCAGGTTTCTGCGACTGAGAACAAAGAGTTTACATTTTTTTCCTTTCTACACACTCCTAATACACACACTCCTAATACATACTTCAGTTTGAGTGAAAGTCAAATTTTGCAAAATAAACAACAGATTCTGACAATACATGATTGTTTTATTTCAGCTGAGAGATCAAAAAATTGGGGGCTCAATATTGACATCATATGTATGAATCATATGCATGTTCAGGTTCTTCTGGGTTATCTTCAATCTGTGCAACAGCTTGACAATCAGAGCCATCTGATTCTTGATATCTGCATCATCTCCTCAGACTCCCTTTGTCTCCTGTGTGTACTTTGGCACAAACTAAACAAGGAAGCTTGTCTTCATGATTCACTCTGCACTAGTTGGCTTCTAGAATACATGTGGCCTGGAATACTGCTTACGTTTATGTATTGATGTAAGATTAGGCATAGCCCCTATTAATGGTACAGTCTGCTATGTCTGCGTGTGACAGTCTGGTTCCACAGTATGAGAAAAATGTATCGATATTTTAATGAAGTTTCCACAGGACTACACATCATCCCCGTCATGAACACTCATAAATTGGAGTTTCACTAGATAGGAAGGGGATCATACTGCATGTAGTTACTGTTTAGCATTCATTGAGCCTATGAAGAGGCTACTTTATAGGGTTTTTAAAATGGTTACTTTCACTTGATCACCAGACACACCAGTCAAGAAGCTATAACCTCGCAGTGGAACTGAATGTAGTATAACTACCTCGAGCATTTCCAACCAGCATCTGCTGATGGGGATCATAAAGTAGTATTAGCGAGTACGAGTAGGTAAGATGATATTAAAGATCCATGTCGTAAGAAGAAGACCCTGGACTAGTATTAGGCAAGATGATATTAAAGATCCATGTATGTGAAGAGGATCCCTTGACTAATTGATGCTGGCTTCTTGGTTGGCTATAGCTTTGTTGGTTGACATAATTGTCAGAGCATGAAGGGAAGAGTCAGACTGTGCAGCTGTTAGACATCTTGTCTGCGATAAAAATGAGCCCTCACTGGGGGTTGATGAAAAGTTTTGCCTGCTTGGCGTAGGTATCTGTGTCTGTATGATTGTGCATAGCATTGGAGGAAAAGGAAAAACCATGCAGAAGCTGACAAGAACTCAAACACTGTATAGCTAGGGATATTTTGCACTCGTGATTCTTGTCTGTACGTATGTTGGAGTGAGCTCTCTGTCATTATCACATGTCTCCTCTATTGGGTATTATTTCCATATAGAAGCTGCCAGCTTATTGTGTTGCAGAGCCTCAGGTTGCACGACCTTGCATAAGTTGGGGATCCGAAGAAACATATCAGTTCTTAACTAGCACTCTTATCATACACAATTTACACCATGACATTATCATTAATGCAGATTAATACTAGGTTAGGGATTCAGGAAAAGTGTGGTTAGGGCTAGGGCAGTGGCCAGGGAAGTGACTGGGGTTAAGGTCAGGGACAAGGCTAGAGTTAGGGCCAAGGCCAGGACAATGGGTATTTTAGGGCTAGGATTTTAAGGCTAGGACAATGGGACCATGGGTATATGGCCCAGGCAGTAACTAGAGAAAATTATGGTTAGGATTATGTACACATGAAGACATGAAACACTTACTTAGCTTGGCAGGTGCTTCAGCTTATCAAATTAATTTCTAGTCAGCTTCCAGGGAACTTCCAGGGAATATAATGATTGTCCATGATCGTGGCTGGGCTTTTTTGGTGTGGCTCTTCTTCCTGTCGAACTAGAAGTCAAGTTTTCCTGACTGTTTTGTAATGAGACAGCAGTCTATTGGGCATGTGAAAATAGTATGGTGTTCAGCATTGATTAATTTATGAGTGGTCTGAGTTTATAGGCAGGTATGATGTCAGTTGGTTAGCGATGCCCTACAACAATTCGATTTTGCCTCCAACCTCCTTTCTGTCAGTGTAGCTCTTCTGTAAGTGTAGCTCTTCTGTAAGTGTAGCTCTTCTGTAAGTGTAGCTTTCCCTACAACAATTCAATTTTGCCTCCAACCTCCTTTCTGTCAGTGGAGCCCTTGAAGTTTCTGTCAGCGGAGCCTTTCTGTCAGCGGAGCCCTTCTGTCTGTCAGCGGAGCCCCTCTGTCTGTCAGCGGAGCCCCTCTGTCTGTCAGCGGAGCCCCTCTGTCTGTCAGCGGAGCCCCTCTGTCTGTCAGCGGAGCCCCTCTGTCTGTCAGCGGAGCCCCTCTGTCTGTCAGCGGAGCCCCTCTGTCTGTCAGCGGAGCCCCTCTGTCTGTCAGCGGAGCCCCTCTGTCTGTCAGCGGAGCCCCTCTGTCTGTCAGCGGAGCCCCTCTGTCTGTCAGCGGAGCCCCTCTGTCTGTCAGCGGAGCCCCTCTGTCTGTCAGCGGAGCCCCTCTGTCTGTCAGCGGAGCCCCTCTGTCTGTCAGCGGAGCCCCTCTGTCTGTCAGCGGAGCCCCTCTGTCTGTCAGCGGAGCCCCTCTGTCTGTCAGCGGAGCCCCTCTGTCTGTCAGCGGAGCCCCTCTGTCTGTCAGCGGAGCCCTTCTGTCAGGGTAGCTCTGGATAGAAAGTGAAAATTGTTCAAATAATTTATTATGGCATGAAAGAAAAGGCTTGATGGCACCAGTTGAGTGTGGGCTTCTGAGGGCAAGAAAGGCTCAGTATGTGGGAGGGAAAAAGGGGCAGGGTAGAAAGAGGGGAGGGGGGAGGGGGAGGAAAGGAGGGGTTGGGGAAAAAAGGGGGAGGAAAGAAAGGGGGAAAAAAAGCTGGACGGCATCAGTGGAAATGAGTTCCGTGAATCGAACCAGTGCATACCGGCTCAACTCTCAGAGTAGTGATTTGTATAAGTCAAAGCGAAGTAACCACTTGATTTAGCCAGCAGCAAGATGAGCAATTTTGTGGTATTTATACTCAAAGGTTGTGGTTGATCAACATGTATATTCACCAATTAGATTGCATCACTGGAATACAGGCTCCTGGGGTTGAACCACAGTGACCCAACTCTCGGTGTGTATGATTACTGACTCATAGTTTTGTGGAGTAACTACTTGCCAGAATTAGCTAGCAGCCATGCTTAAATTTGTGGCTTATAATATGCTTGAGCCTTGATTACTTGAGCCATCTGGTTGAACACTTCTATAGCTCTGAAGTTTCTAATTGGCAAGGGACTAATCTGCAGAGGTGCTGCTAATAGCTGGAGGTCAGGTGGCAGCTCTCAGGCTGTTGGAGCACCTCTAGCTCTAATTAATATGTGCATTGTGTTGCTCAGTACCTGGAGGTCAGGTGACACAACTTAGCTTAGTACTATACATAGTATACTAGTGTGTATTACAGTAGCTTGGTGCACTCTTATAATGCATACATAGTATTAGTGTGCATTACAGTAGCTTGGTACACTCTTCTAATGCATACATAGTACTAGTGTGTATTGCTGTAGCTTGGTACACTCTTCTAATAATAATAATAATAATAATAATAATAGTGATTTAGCTAACAACAAGGTTGGGTCAGTACGTAAGTGGAAGGGAAAAATGAAGGTGAGAAATGAAAAGGATTGGGAGGAGGAAGTAAACAGCAAGAGTACGCTGAAGTTGTATAAATTGGCAAAGAATGATGCAGAGGTGGAGAGGTATGTGAGGGTCCATGCATGATCAGGAAGGTGTGAGGCTGCAATTTATACTGAGGACTGCATCAGCTGGGCTGTTAGAAGATAAGAAGAGATGTGGGATAATAAGGGATGAGAGGTGTATCATGTGTGATAGTGGAGCAAGGGAAGATGTGGGACATTTCTTGGTGATGTGCGAGGAATTCGAGAGTGATTAGGTGGTCCTGGTGGATGAGGTGCACAAAATTGTAGGGCTTGACAGTGGCTGGATGAATATAAAAGAGTGGGCAGGGATGTAAAGGTGGCATTGCTGTAGGGGAAAGGTGTGGAGGGAGTAAGTGATGCACTGATGGAGGAGGTGGGTGAGTTTGTTGTGTAGCTTCCTAATGTTAACTATATATGCATCATATGCCACCACCTTCACCCGCAAAGTCCAAGTCATTCCTATTCTGATGAAGGCTAGAGCATCTAGCCGAAACGTCGAGAGAGTAAATTTCATGTTGATAATTGAGAAGCTCATTGTAACACTGTTATTTCTGCCACACAATATTTTAACACTTCATTACACATTATTAATACACCAGAGGTAGAGTCTGGATGATACTGAACTACAATCAGGGCACCCGTCGGGCATAAACACATAGCACCTTGAAGCTTAATAGGGCCTGGTCACCCTCAAACTTTGGGTATGGTCGACTTGTATGGGCATACTCTAGCTTCAGTATGGTCACCCTTAAGCTTTGAGTCATGGTCACCCTCATGCTTCAGGACGTGATTATCCCTTTTCTGCATGTCTGTCAGTGTTTCAACGGACCTAACTGATTACTGTACTGGTGTTATCCAAGCAGCAGCTTATGACACACTTATAGAAATCAGTTAAAGTTTCAATCACGAAAATGTGTGGAAGCAACAGGAGCTAGTTAGGAGTGTACAAGTGAACCTCGCCAGACCCTCATACACACAGGTACACATGGTAAAAGAGAGCTGGTGAAATAGATCATGAGGCAAATGTGCCACTGTTGAAATTGTTTGGTCTTGTCGATCAAGCTAGATGCTCTCATTGTAGACCCAGGTCATTTTCTACTAGGAGCTGCTCCCTTTGTTCCACTCCAAACCAGCCACATCTTTTGAGCCCAACCAGTCCATCACTCAAAGGCCAAGAAGTCGGAATTCTTGAATGCCAGCTGTGACAACTACAGTCTTAACATGACAATGGATAGCACTGCCACATGCCAATGCCTAGAGGTCATGAGCTCCAACTTTCCTTCATAAGGTCTTTAAATCCTCTTCCTCCTCCTGCTACACTTGAGGGCATGTGGCTTGCTGTTTTTTTTGTTGAAACATATAATTTGTCTTTTTGGTGATTCACTCGATCCTTGTAATATCATTACCTACTAAGTTACGTGTAAAAATATACAGTTTTTCTAATCATTGTAAAGTTTGCTCCTTTTTCTACTCTACTTGTATATACTTGAATGCCAGCCCAAACACAAGAACTCCTTTCCTCCATCACTACACCAGTTCTTTAACTTAAACACATCTAGCTAAGATGATATGAGTTTAATCGATGCATTTAAACTCATGTTCTTGAACAGAGGCATAGCTAGAACACAGGTTTGAAGGGGGTGCGTGTAGTCATTCATAATTGTAAATATAACTAGCTTGTGATGAAACGAAAAATAGTTGCTTACTCATGGCATAATCTTGGCATTCATGATGTCCTCTATACTGTATAGAGCAGTACTGCGTTGGGTAGGGCAGGGACCAAAGGCGTGACTAGGGTTAGGTCAAGGGTAGTGGCTAGCATTAGGACCAGTGTCTAGAGTTAGGGCTAGGTCAGTGACTAGGGTTAAGTCCAAGTCAATTGCTAGGGTTAGGGCCAAGGTAGTGCCTAGTGCTAAGGCCATAGCAGTGGCTATATTTTGGTCCAAGCAATGGTTAGGGTTAAGGCCAGGTTTTGCTAGGGTTGGGATTAGTGCCAGAGGAGTGGCTAAGTTTAGAGCATGACTTAAGGAATCATGATGATGTAATGTAATTAAAAAGGGGAAACAAAGCCAGGGGAGGGTGCGAGTATGATAAGTAGACACATTGCTTGGGAAGCCCCGAGTCAAGTGTCCTCGAAAAGTACTCTATTATTCCACACTGTCTGTTTAAGTCGCTTTGTGGCACAGCCAGAAACACCATCACGGCACGTTCCCATATGAATGGTGTGCAGCATTAAAATAATAATAATAATAATAATAATAATAATAATAATAATAATAATAATAATAATAATAATAATAATAATAATAATAATAATAATAATAATAATAATAATAATAATAATAATAATAATAATAATAATAATAATAATAATAATAATAATAATAATAATAATAATAATAATAATAATAATAATAATAATAATAATAATAATAATAATAATAATAATAATAATAATAATAATAATAATAATAATAATAATAATAATAATAATAATAATAATAATAATAATAATAATAATAATAATAATAATAATAATAATAATAATAATAATAATAATAATAATAATAATAATAATAATAATAATAATAAACCTTGTGGTTATGACTTTAGAGCTCCATAGATTCTGTAAACTTAACTGGATATATAGCAGATTTTTTGCATGTTGAAAAGTTACACATGCAGCCAAAGTGGGGGTGGGGTACCTCAAAATCTGGGTGCCTGGACCAGCTTCGTTGTGGTTCCTGACAGGAAAGTGCTACCATTATTATCTGTGGCTAGAGGAAGCCCTATTCTACAAAATGAGTGCATTCATTAGCACTAAAACGTGACTAAGTAGGCAAGCGAGGGTCGTGAAAATCAATATTTTTTCCCCAGTCCCAATTTTCAGCACCCACCCTTGCTCACTTTGTCACATTCTAGCATCCCACTTCAAGGTCACTATGTGTTTCTGAATCAAAAGGTTTGAGTTTTATTTTATAGAACGGGCTTTTTAAGACATATGTAAGAGTTATCATTGCAGGGAAGGGAGAAGTATTTTTAAACTGAGGAATGTCCATGACATTGAAGTGGGTGACCTCTTCAAAGTAGTCAGCACCTTAGAAAATAACACCACTTAGTAACCACTTCAGTTGGAGCCTTATCTTTGTATATAAGAAAGTACTTGATCTACCCACATTGGCCTATTGATGTTCTCTTCGACAGAACTTCGCAGGGATTAATTTCGTTGCTTGTCCTTCACCCAATAATGTACCCACCCCCTCATAGTATATCTAATTTTAAAGCCCATAAAGAACTATATAGGGTGTATAAGTGACAAGTCTTAGAAAATGCAACATTTCTTAAGACATTTGAACTTTAGTCCTTCTTCATCTATGCCTGAGGGATACTGCCTGCTACATGGCCCGTGCATAGTTACAATGTCCTCCAGTCTTGCCAAGTAAAGTGCAAAAGCTTCCAAACCTTGTGGGGAAAAATCCAGGAGAACTGCACCAATAATTAATTGACCAGACCTTCCCATGAATGAATCCTATAAGGTGTTAATAAGAAAGTCAGTTCTTTGTATTGGCCACATTTACTGCTCATAGCAGAGAAAGTACGCTCTGTTCATTCAAGGCTAGTATGTCAGCAGACATCTTACATAGCAATGATAGTCCAGCTATGATAACAGTAGTACCTTCTGGCTTCCAGCACAAGCAAAAGGCTTGTCATGAACCCATTGGGAGATTTAGGAAGAAAATGGAGAGAGGGTTGGGGGGGGGGGGCAGTTATATAGCAGCTATGAGTACAGCACAGACCATGACCTGTCATATCTGAGGACTGGTTGGGGTTGGAAAGGTGCTCAATGTTTATGTGTGTGTAAAGTACAGAGAGGGTTAAAAAAAAATTATACTGAAAATTAATTTTTCAATAATAAACTTCCAAGTCCTACTAATGCTTAGACTGCCTTGAGACTGTTATTATGAGGGGCTGATTCAATTTCCATTTTGTAGGTCATTTTGTGTTTTGTTTCTTATAGCTGATAAAGCTGTACAACCCATTTTTCCTCAGATCCTGCATGTATAATACACTGATGCTCCCTGATCATAACCCACATTGTACTATGTGGGCTTGCAGTCTCAGATTGTGAATATAGTTATTGTAGGGTATCATGGTTGGAGTGAAAAAACCCACGGTTCATATACTCTGCATAATTATTATTATGTAGGTGGTTATAATGCTTTCTGTGCTGTCATGAGATACCCTGACATTGGAGCCATAGTAAGTACCAGTAGCTACAACCTCAGCAGCTTTATCCCACATATCCTTGAGTGGGCCTATATGCATATACTATTGTAAGCTGCCAAACTACGTGTCATATTCAAAGACACTGAGTTTCGAGGGCACACTCTATTAATTTGGCATGCAATAGGGACCCTGCGTGTAATAGGAACAATACCTATTGCTTGTGTGGCTATTCGTCATCTGCTAGAGCTTCATCTTCCTGGTCTACTTTGTCCATTGCAAAGTTTGGCCATCTCACCAGCAACAGCTGCTACAGGTAGTTGCAGATCTTGTGAGCCTTCTGTCTTGACAGAGTTGCCACAACTTCTGTAGGATTTGATGACAACATCATGGGCTGCTTCTCTATTCGTCATCTGCTAGAGCTTCATCTTCCTGGTCTACTTTGTCCATTGCAATGGGATGGTTGCTAGTCTCTCCCTGTCTTCATTGTGTAGTTTGGCCATCTCACCAGCAACAGCTGCTACAGGTAGTTGCAGATCGTGTGAGCCTTCTGTCTTCACAGAGATGCCACAACTTCTGTAGGATTTGATGACAACATCATGAGCTGATGGGATGTCCATCGGCCATTCTGCTCATGGATTCAAACTTCAAGTCATTGGATGTTTCATAACACAGCACTGTGCTTCATTAAGAGCATACGCATTACAATAGAATTGTAGGCAGGCATGCTTGGTCTAATCAAGGACGTGTGCTGCTTCCAATCAAGGTAGTAAAAAAAGTTTGTGAGTTATTCGATGGCATGAAAGTTATTGAAGGCGTGGTACACTCGAAAATATATATGATGATGATATTCATATTCATAACAATGCGTGTACACACACAACACAATGTGCTGCTAGCAATATCATCAGGTTCCTACAATTTCTCCCAAACACACCAAGACACAAATCTACATATTGATGGACCTATAGTTAATAATGCATATATTTAATTGTATGAGGTGATGCTGTCATGGTTGTTGCAGAAATAAAGATGTGGCGGCCAATCGAGGCAACCACTTGCTTGTGAGTCTTCTCCAGAACAGGTGATGTGTGTGCACTATAAATATATCTATCTCTATTAGTTTGACCTACTTTGATGTGTCAACAAATAACATCACTGCTAAAGTCATGGTAAAGAAACAGATTAGTCTACGAATGCCTGTCTCATTAAATGATTTCATCAGCAATATTAAGTGTGTCTTTCAGCAGGGGGTTTATTCTCTCCCCAACAGCAAGGTTAAGTGAGTGGCAGTAGCAGAGTGTCAGCAGATATTTTTCATTCAGGTCACATGACATTGGAGCCATACTAAGTACCAGTAGCTACAATGCAATGCAATTTTTGGTTCCAGTCTTGGTCAAACATCCGTCATAGCACTGCCAACGAGCATCTTGAATTCTGAGATTCATATGCAGCAGCTCAGCAAGCAACAATTGTATCTGCACTTGTCAGAGTGACTAGAATCAGACCAATATCATACTGTCGTCTCCTTGTCCACCCAACGAATGCAAATTATAAGTTGTTCACCTTCAGCTCGGAGAAGGAGGAGCTGCTTGAAAATTGACTCCTCCTCTTTTTACAGCTGGAGGCGGCAGTTCCTCTTTTCCTCCTTTTGACTCTTGAGCTCTCCTTCAGCTGCTCATCATGTGACCTGGTTGAGTTAACATAGTAACTGCATGTTTGTGACATAGCGAGCTCTCATGTTTACGGAAACCCTTGGTTTTCCACAGAGCATTTTTCCAATTTCTGAACTGACCTTTCAGATCTTGTGTCAAGATGAAGCAGTCCCTTCAAATTGGCTGCCACAAATGTAGCAAATTACAGAATCTAAAATTGCAAGGTAATGCAGCCATGAAAATTGCGAGTATCAGGCTGGTTGGAAAGCTTGTTGATGATCCTATTTTGCCTTTAGGGTATTTGATGTTAACTGGCTGGTAGGGACCTTGAGGAAGGGTATTCAGAGTTGAGGATATTTTACTGGCTCCAGATTTCTGCACCTGAGAAACACAAAGAGTTTACATTTATTTTTTTGCTACACACTCCTAATACACACACTCCTAATACATACTTCAGTTTGAGTGAAAGTCAAATTTTGCAAAATAAACAACAGAGTCTGACAATACATGATTGTTTTATTTCATCTGAGAGATCAAAAAATTGGGGGCTCAATATTGACATCATATGTATGAATCATATGCATGTTCAGGTTCTTCTGGGTTATCTTCAATCTGTGCAACAGCTTGACAATCAGAGCCATCTGATTCTTGATATCTGCATCATCTCCTCAGACTCCCTTTGTCTCCTGTGTGTACTTTGGCACAAACTAAACAAGGAAGCTTGTCTTCATGATTCACTCCGCACTAGTTGGCTTCTAGAATACATGTGGCCTGGAATACTGCTAACGTTTATGTATTGATGTAAGATTAGGCATAGCCCCTATTAATGGTACAGTCTGCTATGTCTGCGTGTGACAGTCTGGTTCACAGTATGAGAAAAATGTATCGATATTTTAATGAAGTTTCCACAGGACTACACATCATCCCCGTCATGAACACTCATAAATTGGAGTTTCACTAGATAGGAAGGGGATCATACTGCATGTAGTTACTGTTTAGCATTCGTTGAGCCTAAGAAGAGGCTACTTTATGTTTTAAAATGGTTACTTTCACTTGATCACCAGACACATCAGTCAAGAAGCTATAACCTCGCAGTGGAACTGAATGTAGTATAACTACCTCGAGCATTTCCCACCAGCATCTGATGGGGATCATAAAGTAGTATTAGCGAGTACGAGTAGGTAAGATGATATTAAAGATCCATGTCGTAAGAAGAAGACCCTGGACTAGTATTAGGCAAGATGATATTAAAGATCCATGCATGTGAAGAGGATCCCTTGACTAATTGATGCTGGCTTCTTGGTTGGCCATAGCTTTGTTGGTTGACATAATTGTCAGAGCATGAAGGGAAGAGTCAGACTGTGCAGCTGTTAGACATCTTGTCCGCGAGCAAAATGAGCCCTCACTGGGGGTCGATGAAAAGTTTTGCCTGCTTGGCGTAGGTATCTGTGTCTGTATGATTGTGCATAGCATTGGAGGAAAAGGAAAAACCATGCAGAAGCTGACAAGAACTCAAACACTGTATAGCTAGGGATATTTTGCACTCGTGATTCTTGATTCTGTACGTATGTTGGAGTGAGCTCTCTGTCATTATCACATGTCTCCTCTATTGTCCATATATATAGAACCTGCCAGCCTATTGTGTTGCAGAGCCTCAGGTTGCACGACATTGCATAAGTTGGGGATCTGAAGAAACATATCAGTTCTTAACTATATAGCACTCTTATCATACACAATTTACACCATGACATCATCACTAATGCAGACTGGGTTAGGGCTTCAGGAAAAGTGTGGTTAGGGCTAGGGCAGTGGCCATGGAAGTGACTGGGGTTAAGGTCAGGGACAATGGCTAGAGTTAGGGAAGGGAACAGCGTTAGGGCCAGGGAAATGGTTAAGGCCAGGACAATGGGTATTTTAGGGCTAGGATTAAGGCTAGGACAATGGTTGTCTTTAGGACCATGGGTATGGTCCAGGCAGTAACTAGAGAAAATTATGAAGACTGAAACACTTACTTAGCTTGGCAGGTGCTTCAGCTTATCAAATTTATTTCTAGTCAGCTTCCAGGGAATATAATGATTGCCCATGATCTTGGCTGTGATTACGTAGCCTTTTTTGGTGTGGCTCTTCTTCCTGTCGAACTAGAAGTCAAGTTTCCTGACTGTTTTATTGAGACAGCAGTCTATTGGGCATGTGAAAATAATATCGTGTTCAGCATTGATTAATTCATGAGTGGTGTCTAGGCAGGTATGATGTCAGTTGGTTAGCGATGCCCTACAACAATTCGATTTTGCCTCCAACCTCCTTTCTGTCAGCGGAGCCCTTGAAGCTTCTGTCAGCGGAGCCCTTCTGTCAGGCAGAGCCCTTCTGTCAGGCGGAGCCGAGCCC
Organism: Cladorhizidae sp. MBARI D1340-BT2; assembly: GCA_028752905.1. Classification (NCBI taxonomy): domain Eukaryota; kingdom Metazoa; phylum Porifera; class Demospongiae; order Poecilosclerida; family Cladorhizidae; species Cladorhizidae sp. MBARI D1340-BT2. The sequence goes on along the minus strand of JAQNBH010000016.1, from coordinate 43,272,856 downwards.
TTCTGTCAGGGGAGCCGAGCCCTTCTGTCAGGCGGAGCCGAGCCCTTCTGTCAGGCGGAGCCGAGCCCTTCTGTCAGGCCGAGCCGAGCCCTTCTGTCAAGCGGAGCCCTTCTGTAGGCGGAGCCCTTCTGCAAGTGTAGCTCTGGATAGAAAGTGAAAATTGTTCAATTATGGCATGAAAGAAAAGGCTTGATGGCACCAGTGGAGTGTGGGCTTCTGAGGGCAAGAAAGCTTCAGTATGTCGGAGGAAAAAAGGGGCAGGGTAGAAAGGAGGGGAGCAAAATGAAGAGTGGTGGGAAAAAAGGGGGGAGGAAAGAAAGGGGAAAAAAAGCTGGACGGCATCAGTGGAAGTGAGTTCCATGAATCGAACCAGTGCATACCGGCTCAACTCTCGGTGATTTTGAAAAATTGTCAAAGCGAAGTATCCACTTGATTTAGCCAGCACAAGATAAGCAATTTTGTGGTATTTATACTCGATGATATACAAGGTTGTGGTTGATCAACATGTATATTCACCACAAAAAAATTAATCTGATTATGATCTAGCTAAAATTGTAACAACATTACAAAGACCAAAGTGAATTCCCACCTTATGATGGATATGATTAAAAAGAAGGAGGAAGGAGGAATGGCATCAGTAAGTGAAAAAGGGGAGCTGGGAAAAATGATTGGATGGCATCACTGGATGTATGATTACTGACTCATAGTTTTGTGGAATAACCACTTGCCAGAATTAGCTATATAGCAGCCATGCTCAAATTTGTGGCTTATAATATGCTTGAGCCTTGATTACTTGGGCCATCTGGTTGAACACTTCTATAGCTCTGAAGTTTCTAATTGGCAAGGGACTAATCTGCAAAGGTGCTGGAGGTCAGGTGGCAGCTCTCAGGCTGGGAGCAGCACTAGCTCTAATATGTGTATTGTGTTGCTCAGTACCTTGAGGTCAACTTAGCTTAGTACTATACATAGTACTAGTGTGTATTACAGTAGCTTGGTGCACTCTTATAATGCATACATAGTATTAGTGTGTATTAATACAGTAGCTTGGTACACTCTTCTAATGTGTACATAGTACTAGTGCCGTGTGTATTACAGTAGCTTGGTGCACTCTTATAATGCATACATAGTACTAGTCTGCATTACTATAGATTAGTGCTCTCTTATTTGCATACAAACATAATATATTTGGCAGATTCACATATGGTGTTCTATATGGAGGCATTTTACTTTATAGCTCTAGTTACCCATCAATAGGTGGCCAAATGCTCCCCCCCCCACACACACACACACTCCTGTCCTCTTCATTTTGACTAATATTGTGTTATTGACATTTCATTACAGCAAAAGTTGGTCGCTATGTCCCAGTACCTTTAACATGATGCTATTTTCTCCTAGGCTGTAATACAACAACTATTGTACTGAACTATTATTCCAGCTGCTATATCAGTGCATACATGTTGTACACAGTAGTCATGGGCAGTCAGCCATTAATTGTGCTTTACCATTCTTATCAGGAAATGAACATTTCAATTTTTGGAAGAGTTGGTGCTTTAGAGAGGATAAGAGCGACATGTCGTGATTATTATGCACTCAAATCTTACATCAGCAACAAACATTGTTCATGTATATTGTACAGAAATGCAATGGGTATATAAAGTTGGCTTGTCCCATTAATACTGCACCCATCTCAAGTGACAGACTACCTCCTATGAATATGGATTCGGAGGTGGTCTCTCAAAAGAGGGAACACTGTGTACCTGGAGTCACCTACTACAACTATTCTTAGCTATTGGAAGGGAAGCTGGCTCCTTTGCCATGCCTATGGCTACCTCATTTAACTTGAAATATGTGTAGGGGAGAAGAAGTGGGGAAAGAAATGAATGGGGGGGGAAATGGAGCCAAAAGCTGCAATGGAAAGGACCACATATCAGTTTTGTTTACCCGACTTAGCACGCTTTGTGCACAAGACGTGGTTTTTATACTTGATGAAGTGTATTCCATGAAATTTGAACAAGATTCAGGTTGCCTGCACACAGCTTATTGTGTGACTTGACTGCTACAAAAAATATCAGTGGCTTTGCATTCGATCCCGTGATCCAACTCTTATGAAGTAACCACTTGACTTAGCCAGCATTTTATCATCCAAATATGTGGTATTTATACTTGATAAAGTGCATCACAAGTTTTTAGATGTATTCAGGTTGCCTGCACACAGCATACTCGTAACCTGTACAGCATGTAGGTTTTTGGAGACTTGAGCCATGGTGAGAGCTAACTGGCCAGGCTGGCATTGGGTATGGGTCGGGAGAGAGTTCATCTGCAGAACCACACGTCAGTAAAACTGTGTATGTTCGAATGTATGCTAGGCATTGGTCAGATCCTGGGAATTTTTTTTAGATATACTGGATTGATTTTTTATGTTTATAGACTTGATGATGGTGCTGGAGAACTAGTCTCTCTTATTCCTCCTCGCTCATCTCGTCTTACAATTCAGTTATAACAAATATGCATGTAAAAAAAAAGATTCGGTATTATAAACTATGTCATATGTGGATATATAAGAATAATCATGTTCATATGTATTGTGCATAGTGAAAATGAGTATGGCCTGGACAGAATGCACGTAAATACAAATATTCAATGACATAAATAGCAAAGTTGTGTTGTGGATACACAAAACCCTATATGTGGCTCAATATCGAGTGGTAATATGCTTGTTATAGTGACAGTAATATGCCATCTGTCTCCAATACTTTAGATACTTATAGCCATGTGTTTGTAATACCTTAGCTACTTATAGCCATGTGTTTGTAATACCTTAGCTACTTATAGCCATGTGTTTGCAATACCTTGGCTACTTATAGCCATGTGTTTGCAATACCTTAGCTACTTATAGCCATGTGTTTGTAATACCATAGCTACTTATAGCCATGTGTTTGTAATACCTTAGCGCTACTTATAGCCATGTGTTTGTAATACCTTAGCTACTTATAGCCATGTGTTTGCAATACCTTAGCTACTACTTATAGCCATGTGTTTGTAATACCTTAGCTACTTATAGCCATGTGTTTGTAATACCTTAGCCATGTGTTTGTAACACCTTAGCTACTTATAGCCATGTGCTTGCAATACCTTAGCTACTTATAGCCATGTGTTTGTAATACTTTAGCTACTTATAGCCATGTGTTTGTAATACCTTAGCCATGTGTTTGTAATACCTTAGCTTCTTATAGCCATGTGTTTGTAATACCATAGCTACTTATAGCCATTTGTTTGTAATACCTTAGCGCTACTTATAGCCATGTGTTTGTAATAGCCATGTGTTTGTAATACCTTAGCTACTTATAGCCGTGTATTTGTAATACCATAGCTACTTATAGCCATGTGTTTGTAATACCTTAGCTACTTATAGTCATGTGTTTGTAATACCTTAGCCATGTGTTTGTAATACCTTAGCTTCTTATAGCCATGTGTTTGTAATACCATAGCTACTTATAGCCATGTGTTTGTAATACCTTAGCGCTACTTATAGCCATGTGTTTGTAATACCTTAGCTACTTATAGCCATGTGTTTGTAATACCTTAGCTACTTATAGCCATGTGTTTGTAATACCATAGCTACTTATAGCCATGTGTTTGTAATACCTTAGCTACTTATAGCCATGTGTTTGTAATACCTTAGCTTGGAATCTCGGCGACCATGGATATGGGTGCTTTGCACGTAGCCATTGAGGATGCAATACTCAACAATATATTAAAAATCACCCTCTTCCGCCACTTCTTCTTCCTCCTCCGAATATTGTAGTATCCTGACAACTGGTCTCCTTGATCTCCACCTCACAAATACTTCCGGTACTCAACAAGAAGAGGAGGGCACGAAACATTAACCTGACATCCATCAAGCATGCGTCTCTTCACTGTAGAGATGGGTGCAGCCATGTGAAAGGTAGACAAAAAGGATATGCTTTTTTGTCCACCCAAACAGCAGCTAATAGAGGACCATTTGATCTGTAATCATAATGGTTTCGATTAGTAGTTGTGGCCTTGTAATCAGCTCTTTGAGAAATGAGCATCTCTTACTACGGACAGTGCCACATGCATTTATCTCACAGTTGTACAATGTGCGGTAGAGTATGTTCAATACTACTCTGGTAGAGAGGCCCACATCGCCAGCACCACCACTGTCAAGTCCTTGACCAGTTTATATCTCCAAGTTAGACATGTAACCATTGTTGGCGTCCACTAGCACAAAAACTTTTATTTCCCACTTGATAGGTTTCTCTTTCATGTATTGCTTGAAGCCATGCCTCCCCTCGAATTTTATCATGGCCTCATCAACAGAAACCCATTGATGAAGTTGGTATTTCAGGGACAACCATGTCCAAAAGGGAGTGGACCATGATGAGGCGATCATAACCAGGCTGACCACACGCTGTAAGAATAGCTCTCTATTGATGAGGTATTAATTTTAAAAAATTACAAAATTGTTGGAATCTCATGCAAGGCATAGCATCTGAAATTCCTGAAGTGGTTATGTGTACATCCTGTTGAGACCAGTCCAGTCCATCGCCAAATGAGCATAATAATAATACAATGTATATGCATACGTGAGAATTGCATTACATGAAAGGATAATTTGAGACAACGACAATAAGTGATTGCTGAAGGTATACTATAGGCAACCACAAATTATTTAGAGTATTTAGAGGTGTGAGGGATATTCATACATTTGGAGCATGGACAGGAAAAATGAAATGTGCATGGCGAGTCTGATCGAAAGTGAGTAGTCAAGTGAGCCCAAAACAGTTTGGACACTTGTTGGTGAATCACCTGTGTTGTCTGTTCTTGGTGGAAGTAAAATCTTGTGTCTTGAAAAGTTGGTTTTGGATCGGGTATGCTTTAACTTGATGTGCGTAGATGATCTTGTTTTGCAAGATGAAAACTCCACATGTTCATGGATGTTGAAGGTTTTTGAAGGATGCTGTAGTTCTTTTACAAGAAACATAAGGTTAGCGAGTTCAAAGTACATCATCAAAGGTATATAGAATCCTCAGGCTAATCAGATGCTCCCTATAGTCCAATGAACAATTTTGGGCAGGATAAATCTAGTTCCCTCCTCTGCACTCTTTCCATCATTATAATATATTTTGAGAGGTGAGGCCTCCACAGCTGGGCAATAGGTCATTTGGGATCTTACAAGAGATAAGTATAATGTCTTCCTAGTAGGCTTTCGATATAATACTTTTATGATGGTGGTTCCAGGATAAATCAGAGCATAGTGTGATACCTAAATCTTTTGGATGATGGGAGTTGATGATGAGCTGAAGCATTGTGTTACACTTGAGTTCATTAAATGATAGTTTCCAATCAGCACTCCAATCCGTGAGTGAGTCTAATTCATTTTGAAAGATTTGACACAGCACTACCTGAGCAAACATGTATATATGCTTTGAGGTTCTGACACACTGGGGAAGATCATTTATATAGACAATAAAGAAGAGGGGACCTAAAATGCTACCTTGTGGCACTCCCGAGGTGACAGGCAAAAAAATGGATAGTTCATCACCTACCCTCACACACTGGATGCGGTCTGTTAGATAATCTTCCATATTTTATCTACAAATCCTATATTAAACAATTTCACTAGAAGCTCTTTATGTGGAACAGAGTCAAAAGCTTTCTATGTGCACAACATCCATTTGTGACTTGTTCTCCAAAATGTCCATAGCATTACTAACAAACTGAAGCAGTTGCTGTAAACAAGAATGGCGTGGCAAAAATCCAAATTGGTCCTGTGTGGTGGATTTCAAGGCAAAATCTCTAATCTTATCATAGAGTAATCTTTGAAAACAGTGCTGAGCAGAGATATAGGTCGATAGTTCTTGACTGATGCCTGTTCACAAGACTTATAGATAGGGATTATTTTATGAATCTTCCACTCTAGAGGTATATGATGCTGAGAAAGACATTGGCCAAACAGGTGGTGCAAAACTATATGTAGAGAAAGAGCACAATGTTTAAGCACTTTAGGACTAATTTCATCAATACCCATGGCCTTTGAAGGGTTTAGATTAACAAGAGCATTGTACACTTCCTCTTTCGATAATTCGATCTCGCTAACCACATCACCAGACATCGGATATTCGGGTATACATGGAGATACAGAGAAACTTTCAGTGAAAACTGAATTGATTGAAAAGTGTTGTTTTTTCCCTGTCTGTGGCCACTTCCATTTGGTTGTAGCACATGACAGTAGGGAATCGATCCTGTTTATTGAGACTTTTAATAATCTCCTTTTATCATGGGCAAACCTTGACATGAGGTCAGCTTCGTAATTTTTATTAGCTTCCTCCATATGGATAGTCAGTAAATCTTCTTCTGTATTGAGTTTACTTGTGATAAGAATAGATGGACGTGCTTTTATTTTTTCCTCATACTATGTATCTGATGTAATTTATGTCGTGTCACAGATGTGAACCACTTAGTTGAAGCAGTGGATCTTAGCTTGACTTTCAGAGCAAACTGTCTAAGTCCTTCATTAATGATTTGTTTAATTTTCCACCCAGATGAGATTGATGTCTTTCGAGCTCAAACATGGATTGAAGTCGAGATTAAGGAGATATTCATTTAAACCTTGTACATTGATTTTCAAGAAGTCCCATGTTTCTGTGGCTGTTATTTTGGGTGTAGGGTGGATGAAACCATTTAAAGTGAAATATATTGGATAGTGATCTGTTTGGATGGGAAAACTTAATTCTCACATTGTCGATTGCGTCTGGTAACTTTGTTAAAACCACATCAAGTATGTTGCCCAGATTGTGCGTCTGATCATAAATAAGTTGGACCAGACCATGATCATACACAAAGTCACAAAATATGTTGGAGTGCTATCTGTTAGCATTAAGTCAATATCTGGAAAGTTTAAATCTCCTAATATTATCACACGATCTTACTCTAGCAGTTTATTTTGGTAGGTAAGGACTTCAGTAAGATACAAGTAGTCGGCATTGGGAGGTAGGTACAAAACTACTATGTAATAATTATGTCTGTGGGCATTTTATTTCAACGCAGACTTAAAAGTTTTGAAGAGATGGAGTCATTTATTGCCAGAAAAACCCCTCCACCACGATTAAGTCTGTCTTTGCGACGCCCATGTAACTAAGTAGACCAAGAGAGGCCTTCATCTCTGCCACTGCAACGTCACTCCAAGGGCGGGCATGTGGTGTGTGGATACGAGTGCTTTCAAAATAGCAGTTAGTTTCTGTCACAAGTAGCTCCCATACTTCTTCTGTGAAGTACCTTGAAAATAGACCATATGCTGAAGAAGAGGAGCTAACCGCTGGAGATGTAGGACCTGGTATCTTTAAGTGCATGTAATGTGTCGCACATGACTCCTCCTCTTTTGTCCAACCACCATCTACTACTGGGTCTAAAGGCCTTTCCACACTGCACCTAAACCAATACGCATTAATGCGCAATGGATCAGAGGGCAATGCTGATGAGCATCGGTGCACATTCGCATCCACACTAGTATCAAAATAAACCGTAAGAAGCAAAAATAATCAGCCTACCTAAGTCAGTCAAAATCATATATATACTGTAGGTGTAGTTGAGTTTTTGCGTCTTTTTCTTGCTAATCAGCTAACTACAGAACATTTTCTGCAGAGAAGAAAGAGGAGATAGCTGAGGGAAAGGTAGAACCAATGAAGGTTGTGACTGCACAAACTTCAGAAGTCCAGATGCAGGGCGTACAAACTTAGCAAAAGTTCTCTAGCTATGTAATTGGTCTAGCTAGTTTGGACGAAGGCCACAGATAGTATACAGCTAGATCTAAAGTTCCCAAAGAAGACGCAGACGTAGTTCCTTTAATTTCTTGCTCTGATTCGCATCAAACCACTTATCGAAGTCGACTAGAATAATGCGCATTATTTCAATTCGAATTCAGTGTGGACGTGACCAATGTGCATCAATGCGCATTGGCTTGTGTAGTGGGGACAGATCTTAATTAAGTGGTGTGTATGACATGGGTGCACCAAAGAAGTAGGAGAAGGACATGTAATGGAACCATGAGGATGGAACCTTGGAATAGCAGTAGAACCAGAGGAACAGGAGCAGAAGCAGAAATACTGGCAGAAGTCCAAGCAGCAGAAATCCCAGCTGAAGTCCCAGCAGAAATCCAAGCAGAAGTCCCAGCTGCCCAGCAGAAATCCCAGCAAAAATCCTAGCAGAAGCCCCAGCAGAAGTCCCAGCACAGCATAAGGGGGAACGAAACCATTTTAGTAGTCAAAGTGTTATAAAATTTGTGGTTACCACTTTATAGCTCAATAGATTCTGCAAACTTCATGGTATGGAGTTGATATATTGCTCAAAAGATAGGTCTCTGAGTGCCTGATTTTGCCACATAAATATCTCCAGGTTGCCAAGTGCCAGAGAGATGAAATTAGCACCAGTGGCTGGCCCTACTCATGCAATGACTTGTTTCATTAGGCGCAAAAAGGTAAGTACGTGGTCAAGCGCCTGGTTGGAAAATGAATTTGGTTAAAATTCCATAAAATTCATTTCCCAACCCCACGCTTGACCACATACTTAAGTCCCAGCAGCGATCCTACCCCAGAAGTCCCAGCAGAAGTCCCAGCAGATGTACCAGTAGAAACATCCAAATGAATTATAGAGGACACAGAAGAAACTCTCTGCCTAGCATCACCAGATGCTATATGACTCTTAACTGGTCATGAAGGAATTCTGTCACAAGGCAATGTAAGTGAGGGTGCTATATAGGGATGGAGGGTTCGGTGAGAGCATGGGCAATGTACGCGAGATATCTGAAGTCAAAGAAGTTGCTGGACTCAGGACAGGTACAATAGTCAACTTGATAATGAAAGAGGCTGGAGCTACTGAAGTTCTTTCACACAACAAATGGAGTTCATCTAAACACAAGCAAACCAATAACCCCTAAAAGTCATACTATACCGGCTATCAAATATATTTCTACTATAATATCCAGCAAAAACAATCCAGATTACACTCTGTATAAAAAAGCAACTATAACTAAACTCTCCTAGAACACTCTGCCACACATTTCACATGTACCTGAAGTACTTTCGCCTGAGAAGATCTGGCGCTACCTGTCTAGCTACCCATCAAAAGTACAGCTTCAGGATCAAGCTTACTCTTCTTTGGGTAAGAACAAATACCTTCGTCATCTTTACCGCTACTTTCATCCTCTGACAAGCCAAAGTTGTCGTCAAAAATTCGCCAAAACACTTCGTCCAAACTTAGCTTGGTAGACATTTTCGATTCACACGATCAGCTTTCATTTTTTCCTTAGTTCCAAATATTTTAAACTTGCATATATATATAGAGAGAATGACATCAATAATGTATTATGAAACACTATGAAAACATTTTATCATTCTTGACAGATATCCGCTTACACCAGCGAGCGAGTTAACTGAAGATGAAAAAAAATCCTGACTCATCAAAATTCAATGTAATGGATAACCATGACAGATTCACACACTTTTATAGACAAGCCAGTCTCTCTTTGATTTCAAGATGAAGTAATTAAGTGTCCTCCGAGTGTCATGTATTGCCTGCTGACATGGGGCCACTGCATACTTTATAGATACAGTGCTCACCGGGCTCTTCATGGTATCTGTCATAAAAATGTTCGGCCTGTGCCTGGAACTCCCCTCCCCCTACCAAAATTAGACAATTCCCGCTGGATGCCACAGTCCTTTGGAAATTGGCGATGTAAGCAGGGTTGAGGCTGGAAGCAGAACTGTTAAAACTATTCTCCCAGTCCTCAAAACTCCACTTGGTCGTGTAAATATATTGAAAGAAATTTTCGCCAAACTTCTGGAAGTTGTGAATGATAGAGCCACGACTTCCAAACCGACCCACATCCATGGCTAGGAAGTATTCTTTGAGCTTGTATTTGTACCTAAGTGTTTGAAGTATCACGACTACTTCTTCTGCACATTGAATCACATTTCGATGGTTGTGCAGCATCAGTCTCTCTATCCTCACGAGAATAGAGGTATATGGAAGACCCTTGAAGTTCTTGATAATATAGTTATGTACCTCCTTGACCAACCTAGGGCTGGGTGCAACCGATATGTTCACACTAGAGTGTTTCATGCCACAGGGCGATAAAACCTGCATGTGATATAGACCACTGAATTCATTAAACAGCACGGTCACTTGGTCATGGTTGTAGCTCCCCAAGATATTCTTCTTGAAGTTCTCATCTATCACGCTTCCTGCAGCAAAATTTACGCACACCTTCCTGACCAATCTAAACCCATGTCTTTCCAGGAAAACCAGGCTTGAATTGAACTTGTTATAGCAAGTTTCCTTGCAGCCCTGACGATAGCTTTGTCCTGGGATGGGCACATGAATGCGAGGTGGATCACGATACTTCACACAAACAATCACCACATTGCGAGGAGCATCATCCAGAAATTCTTCCCACCTGGCCACACTTGCATACCCATACTTTCCTAAGGTTTGGTTGTTCCAAGACTCCATGTTTATTAGATCACCATATTGCAGAGGAATCTTCCCGTCAGTGATCATCTCAGAGAAAGGGAAAGAGATGGAGGACAGGTGAATGAAAGGTTCAACCACTCTCATTCCATACGAGTCTGCAAGACACTGCAACTGCAAGAAGTTTTTGGTTGCCTGCGTCTTCAGAGCTAGCAGGTAGCCAAATTTCGGATTCTTGATATTTTTAGATCCAGAACCATTGGTCATGGCCCCTTGGTGACGAGAGGGTAACGCACGTTTGTTAAGGAGCTGTTGGATGCCGTTTTGTACCAGAGTTGGCGGTACATACACAACTCGGTTGGCCATTATTAGTACATAGTAGATTCCGACTGACGCCGCAGCTGCTAAACATAAGAGAGCAAATAACTTCTCTATCTGTCTGGTGTCCTCGTTCCCCATAGTGCACTGGCTTGCATTGTATTTAGTTTCTTTCAATCGCTACCGGCCGAGTGTGGAAGTGGTATTGGTGGATGCAACAATAACAATGAGCGCACACGGCCGCGCGCATGACCACGTACCGCTGTCGAGCACTGGACTAACTGGAGTTGAGAAATCAAGCACTCAGGTTCCCCCCCCCCCCCACACTTTAGCTCCAGTAACTTGGGTAGAGTTATACCTATAAATAATGTTTTAGTATCAAAAGAGAGCACACAGAGAGACCTATCTTTTGACCTATATATCTGTCATGGATGCCTCGCTGGAAAGGCAACCAGACAAATGATCATCTCCTCAACAGTTGACAACCTTGACACCAACTGAACCATTAATTACACGTAGAATAATTAGTGTGTATTAATAGGTAGAATAATTATGTTGTTAGGTCATAAACCACACTGGTCAACCTGTTGGCCAGTGGAAGAACATACTCTGACTCACACCTGAAAACTATTTAAAAGATCCACGTCTGGGGGTCAGAGTTGAGTTGAGCCAGGTTGTTATAAATGTGTGGCTACGTTACCAGATTAAACTTAGTTGAACAGTGTAGCAACATAATGCAAGGGAAACCTCACCAATAACTAGTGAAGCGTGCAGAATCTATGGAGCTATAAAATAATAATGGTAACTACAAGAACCTAATATTTTATGATATCCACCCATAAAGGTGGCCCATCCCATTCTCTACCTCCAGTGCCATAAACACCTTTGAGACCTTTTTATATAGCATGGATTTGATCCTCTCCCACCACAGTGCAGTGTTGGGTATCTACTATGCTAGGAATGCTGCAAATACACATCACGTGACCACAATTGCCTCTCCCACTTTACATCATTGCCCAACAAACACATTACAGTTTCCCCCCCTTCAGTCCTTGGTGTAGGCTTGAAATATGGCAATCTCCTCTGCAGGCCTGCAGGGTAAACAGAAAGAGCAGACAATCTATAATGTGGGGACAATGCCTGAGACGATGCCTGAGACTGGCATATGCACCTATCACTGGAGTCTGTTTCCACCATCCCCATCATCTTGACCACAGTCATGCCCTCACACACACGTCCAAATATAGTGTGCTTGCCTGCCACAAAAACAAACAAACAAAAGTGATACGTTAACCCCTACATCTGTCTGACATTGATGGTATACCTTAACCCTCTCACCATCGAATATACAAGTGTGACCAGCTGCAGTTAAATATAATATTGAATTTAGGAATGCACTCATGCCCCTAGCAACCAGTTATGGATAGCAGAACTGTTGAAAATCATTGTCAAATCTTGCTGACCGCATCTAACCTGAACACATATATGAATATGATTAACAATATCCGCACTTGTTTATCCTTTGTTAACACGCTGAACTGACAAGCCATCGGTTGTAATTCGACATAATGTCAACACACACACACACACACACACATATAGACATATATATATATATATGTCGCTCGTGTTCTTGACAAAATGATGAAGTAAGTCTTCCGTGTAGCTGACCAATAGCTGACCAATAAAAATGTCTAGATCTCCAAAGTCGAGGTTTTTTTGCATGTCCGCACAATTGTTTGCATCGTTAAGCCCCTATTGTTTTGGGGCACTCTGTTGACAATAGAAATCTGTATATACTACTTTAAAAGGAGGCAGTGGATTTTTATAGAGCATACTTGATGAATAATTACTATTTCAAAATATCACTAGTTTCTATTTTGCTGTGATCATCTTCCTGGAGGAATTAACAATCGGATGAAAGTCATTGAGTGGGAGCGATGGAGAGAGAGAGAGGATCTAATGAACAAACAAACAATTAGGCTGAGGCCCCATGGGACGAGACTTGAAATGCTAGCATTGTTGGACTGCATTGCTCTAGCCATTGTCCTAGCCCTAGCTCGAAGGCCTAATATAGCACTGTGATCTGTAAATTACCAAAATTCGACGGTGCCAAGCTTGGATATTGACATGGGGAAGTAGCCAAGAATTATATGCATTTATATATTCCTTACAGATTCCCGACTGGTAGGCTGAACAACATGATGTCCTATGACATAATGGGGTGACAAATTCTGAAACTGAAATGTGCATGTGGAAGTCCGGTTATGGATGGACAACCACTTCCTATTTAATTAACACTCCTATTTAATTAACACTTTCACCATCAGATTTACACGGCATTAAATAAATAACATGACCATGGCATATAAAATAATGAATACCAGGTCAGGGGTGCACTATAGTCCCTAGCAACCATGGTTGATGGGATAGCATTGGTGTTGATAAACATCGTGGTCGACAATTGGTTGCTAAGCAACAGACCACACGCCAATCTCTTGAGGCATGCCAGCTTCTTCCACTGAAGGAGATAGAGCATCTGTTGTAGACACTGGTGGAAGCAGCACAGGCTGTCCAGTATCCATCATGTTGTCTGTATGTACATACAATAAAAACATATTGCATGGGTGCATACACAAGCTATCCCGCCTCTACCCAAGTTAAAAAAAAAAAGCTTAGCTACTAGAAAGCTAAATCTTTATTTATAGCTAGTTAGAATCCATGACAAACCTTGTTCATCACTTCCTTCTGATCATTGGAGAGAAAAACATCGTGATCAGCTGTAGCGCTACAATCAGCTGGCCGGCAAGCAGATGCAACCTCAGTAGCAAATAATTTAACTGCTCCACAACTAGATTTTCTCTCTCCGAGGTATGCATGGATGCCATCCCCTTCTTTATCGCTGGAAGAATCCTCATTGATGTCAAAATCGTCGTCTTATACCAGAGCAAGGACCTTTTCGAGAGACAGCCGTTCAGCCCATCGTGCGATTGAAATAATAAATAATTTTTTACCCTAGTTACCGTGTACATACAGTCACGTTATTTGGTGCATAAATAGAGTAGGCAATTTTATGATATAAAAGATACAGTTTGATCTTTTACTATTGCGACGCTAGTGCACTCTGCGCCAAAAGTCGCTTGTGACGGTTGGAGGGTTAAAGTCACTGTATAAATCTGTATGGGTGAACATCCAGTGGATACATACATCAATACATACATGCATACACATAATAATAGATACAAATACCATGCATGGCAATACGACTCATCTCCCCAATTAGCGGTCACTTCACTCCCTTATTATTGCCACCTTTCACTCTTAAAAAAAAGCTGAATGCAATAGCCAGATTCCATCTTACACCTGAGAAGCCTTCCTCACCAACAGCTAGCAGAACAGCAGACTATCACTAATTGCTCTCCTGGAATATGGAATATATAGCAACAAACACAAATAGGGCCCACAAATTCTGCAGCTCCTGGTCTCACCAAGGTAAGTAATGGCCCCTTGCACACCAAGATGACCTTCTTGGAGATCAAATACCAACCAGTTGCAAAAGGAATTATTTTCCAAGGTTAGTTGTTAATCAGTTTTCATAATCGTCAAATCTGGTATATAAACAGCCAGTGAATTCGATATTTCTTTTCTGTAGTCCTAGAGCTAGACAACCAGTCTCCAAACTTGGTGGGTAAATAGAGCAGAACTCAGGATAACACTAACAAATTTTCCTGAGCCAAAAAGTGCCTGTGCCGTATGGAGAGCTATGGCTGGCAGTATTGACAGCTACTATTTTATATTCTCTTTCTCTCACAAAGACATATATAGCAGAGCCATTCCCACCTTATCCAATTATCCAAACAGGGAGGCTCCAGAGGGAATTAGCACCTCCTCTAAAGTTCTTTTAGGCAGTTTACGATGTGCACTCATTTTCTGAGGTTTTGAGATGAAAACCTCCCAATTGCGTCAGTGATGTTACAAGGAGCAGCTCGGCATTTTAATTCACTCCATCATGAATAATTCATTGCTAATTATTATTGTGATAAAGAACACACTCCAAAAGAAGTTGTTTTCAGATTTTAAATTACGAGTGGCTAGAGCCACAGGTTAGTTATCCCACAGCCAAATGCACACAAACTCTAAGTGACGACGAGAGATCCATCTCCCGATAATCGTTACAAATCTGATGAGATAATGAATTCAGAACAGCAGGTCTCAATGAAGGTACACACTACATACCATCCAGCCAATCATTATAATTATAGTGGCCTAATTCACCATTAGCTAGCGCTTGGCATCATCCACGATCTAGAAGCTTCCTTAGGCTCAGTTAAAGCTTCTACACTCACCATCCGGAAGAGTATAACTAGTAAGAATGGACGGTAATGTTTTTCATTCCATCTGTCGTTTGCTAAACTGGAAATGATCGCCATTGGTATACTGACCGGAAATGATCGTCACGGGGCCAGTTTTGAAACTGTACTGCTCTAGCTACTTCTCCATTTTAAAGATGACATCCAGATCAGTGTAGGTCTACAGCTAGGGATTTCAAATTGATGTTTTTTTTATTGCACCTTCGCTCGCCAGAATGCCTTTCATTCATTTCTAGTGCAAATTTGGTGGTCAATGGATGGTCACACATACACACACCTGGCCACAATGTCCATCAACAATAATGTTATCCTATATTATATGGTTGCTAAGAGTTATAGTGAATTTCTGGACTGGTTCGATTGTTTTCTAACTCTCGCAGTAATCCGACAGTAAGAGGGTTAAGATGGGCGAGCTGTTCTATTTAGGACATGTGACTCTTTCTTATTTGAAACAGTTCATTGACTTCCTGGCCAGTCGTCAGGCCTTTGCTTATATTGCATAGAGTCTTCACAGAACTAACTGATCTGTTAATCAACAGAGCATTACTAATGTTCGTACCCATAACATTTATGAATCATGATACCTTACACACCAGTGACTGTCTCTGCTCACTTGTTGAGAGCTCACTTGTAGAAATCAAGAATCAATAATTGTGTAACACTCCCTAGTTCTTGCATGGGCCCTGTCAGACTCCAAGTGTGCTCCCTATAAGCTGGCACAACCTGAGCCTGACATTACCATATATGGTAGAACTTAGCCAGCAGATTCACACACATGTATAACCAATGAGATACTTATATTGTCTGAGGTTCTCGCATGTTATCACTGCCTATTTAGGTCTTGTTTTCTGGTCACTGCTAGCCTCTGGTATTTGCCTGTCAGGGACAGTCCCACCTGTTGGTTGTGAGACCCTGACACCTCTCTTTCCTGTTAGCAGCGAAATTGTCATTTCCGTATTAAGCCTGTCGGGATAGGCCATTGACATTGGCATTTGTGGTTACTGGGTGATGCTGCAGGAAGGTGGAGGACGAGAGACCATCTGGACAGGCGACCACCCTCGTCCTTCACTCTATCCAGGTAGATGAGGCAGCCACAGTCCATCTGAACCATAAAGGTCAGGTAGATCCAAAAATGCTGGATCTCTCGAACAATGGCCAAACACTCCTTTTCTACTGTGGAGGAGTATCATTCCTCCCAAGGTAGAAGCTGCTTGGAGTAGAATGCTAGTGGTCTCTCGATCCCGTCATCTCTGAGCTGACTGAGGATGGCTCCAATTCTGCGGTCCGGAGCGTCAGTTTGGAGGAGGAAGGGCCGGTTGAAGTGGTCATGAGAGAGAGCCTGTTTGACAGGATCAAAAGCTACATGTAGCTTGTTCACCAGACAGTCTCAGGTCTGTCCGTCGTTATGGCTTCGGTGAGGGGTTTGGCTATGTGAGCAAGCAAAGAGTGGGATGAACCTGCTAGGCTAAGGAAGGATCGCACATCCTTCTTCTTACTTGGCTGACAGAAATCCTGGATCGCCTGAATCTGGCGTCATGTGGACGCACCTTGCCTCTCTCATCACGTGTCCAAGGTAGAGACATTCTCTCATCGTAATGTTACATTTGGAAGGCTTGGTTGTCTTTGTGTAGGTGGGCAATGTGGTCTTCCCAAAGTGGGCTGAAAACAACGAGGTCATCCATATAACAACAAACGAAGAGCTGTCAGCCATTGGAGGCAGCCGGGGCACCAACATGACCAAAAGGCATGACTGAGAACTTGTACTTACCAAACTGTGTCACAAAGGCGATCTTCTCAATCGATGATGGCTCCACAGAGACTTGCCAATACCCCTTGGCCAAGTCCAACGTAAAAAAATCATGTTTCTTGGGCCTGAACACTATCAGGGACGCCCATGCACTGCTGGAGGGATATATGAGACCCGCCCGTAAGAGCAGCTCCACCTCTGTCTTGACTATGTCTTGCCTCGCCTTGGGTACTCGGTAAGGGTGGTTGCGGTATCGGCTTCGCGTCTCCCGTATCAATGGAAATGGTGGCTCTGGCCGGCCAATCTGTGAACAGGTGGCTGTGGGTCTGGAGCAGTGTGTCAATGTCTCTGCTCTATGGTGAAATTGGCCCGTCGTCCAGACATCCGGGCATGTGCGACCATTCCTGATCTCCTCTGGGTCTGGTTCTTCCGAGAAAACATTGGACATTCACAGGTGAGAAAGTGAGAGTCATAGAGCCAGCAGGTTGATGACCTGGTACACCCTGTCAGGCTTCCTTCTTCCATCCAGATGCACTCTGTACGTTTTGCTGGATACCTTTTCCAGGACAGGGTAGGGGTCACCTGGCAAGTATATAGGCTGGAGGGTGAGGAAGGTAATAAGATTAGCACAAGATTACCCACCTGAAAACATGTGTCCCTTGCATTCCTTCATACCACCTGAAAACATCTGTCCCTTGCATTCCTTCATACCACCTGAAAACATCTGTCCCTTGCATTCCTGTCGTACAACCTGGCCATCTCTGTTTTTGACTTGTGTTCATGCTCTCTGGCCAACAATCTCGAGGTGGAGAAATGGTTATACATGCCCTGCAGGTATGTTAGCACGCTCTCCAAGTGTGTGGGGCGGTCCCCTACAATCATCACGGATGACATCTACTGGGCCTCTGGGATTTCTGCCAAACATCAGCTCGAAGGGTGAAAAGTGAGAAGCCCATTGCCCCTTGGGGAGCTTCACTGTACGCAAGCAAATAAAACATATGGAATGTCTTTCTTCCATTCATCTCCAAATTGTTCTGGCATCTTGTGGAGCATCTGCTTGAGGGTCCCATTGAAACACTCCACCACACCATCCGTCTGGGGATGTTGGTGTGGGGAGGTTCGGATAGACTTGACACCGAGCATCTTGTAGAAGTGATGCATCAGTTTGCTAATAAAGTTTGATCCACAATCCGTAAGGATCTCTTCTGGAATGCCGAAATTGCTGAACACTGTCACAAGGGCTTCGGCCACCTGGCAGCTGTCCATCGATTTGAGAGCTATCGCATCGGATCGTGTGGAGTAGTCAGGATGTAGTGATGGCCTTCTTTCATTTTTGGTAGCGATCTAACCATCTCCATTGCCGCACACTGGTAAGGCCGTTTCATGATGGGCATAGGAACTAAAGGCACTTTTGACTTCTTCCGTGTCTGATGCCTGGCCAGAAGAATCGGTCCTGGAGGCGGTGTGTCGTCTTCTTCTGCCCTAGCTGTCCGGCCATGGGAGCCTGATGAGTCAGGCGTATCACAGTCTCTCAGTAGGTTTGTAGAAGTACTAGCTGGTATATCACACTGCATTGTCCAGCAAGCTTCCACTTCCGGTAAAGGATGCCCTGTTTGTAGAAAAACAGAGTTAACCTCAGTGCTTTGCTTATGACACCGAGCGAGAGTGGGGGCCTTCCCTTGTGCTGCTCTGAGTGCTTCTGGTCAGCCTTCTACTGGGGTGGAGTTGGCCCCAATTAGGATGGGGGGTTCAGTTCCCACTTCTGTTATCCAGACATCTTCACTCTGTTGCTGTAGTGCACAAACATGTCATCGTAAGTCTGGTGACTCCGCATAGGGGTCAAGAAGGGGTTTGTCCAGGAGGGAGCCTTTCCAGCTGCTGGGGTCACCCTCTTCGACCTCTGCTTCAGCCAGATCAGAGGCATCTTGCACACTCTTCACCTCGTTGTCATAGCTGGAGCGGGGACATCGCTGTCTTTATCATTGACGTGTGGGGATAGCTCAGATTCTTTATTGGAGTCTGTGTAAGGGGCAATGCAGTACTTTAGGGGACTACCATATTGTCTTACTGGTTGTCTCTGAGTGGTGGATGCCATTGCGAAAGTCCACTCCTCGCCGTGCAGCATCCTGCCTAGTCCGTGCTGGGCCTTACCCAGGGCCAAATCAAACTGTAGGGTGGTTGACTGCCACCAGTCATGTGGAGGTCACATCCTCTATGGTCAGGTCCACTAAGGCCAAGGGATAGGACTCCTCGATGAGTAAGAAGCTGGCTATCTCACAAGGGTCACCTGTATGAGCAGAGTCTGGACGAAACGGTCCAGGACAGTGGTCATGGACAGGCCAGAATCGAGCATGATCCTATTTGATGGATGTCCTTTGATCTTTCCCAGAGAGTAGGTAGCCATCCTCGACCTGATGGTAAGCGGTCATGGGCCAGGACTGTCTTCTTTGGGAAATTGCAAATTGGCCATAGTCTTGGCAGTGGTAGCATCAGGGGGCTCTGGTGGGGTCGAACCGGTTTCACTTTAACTTACATCCTGCTTCTGGCATGGTTTGAGTGGAGCTAATTCCACTGATGGTTGTTCAAGGGCCTGTGTAAATTTCTTCCATGGGATCTGTCTTGTCTGGTCCAGGGTCTCCACTGATCGTCTCTCCTGGAACTCCCACCTCCAAACCTAGGCTTTCTATCTCCTCCACATACTTGGTCAGATTCTGGATGTGGTCATCTGCCGGTTCATCCATGGTAAGTGGATCTGTGGGCTGCTGATCTCTCCTCCAGGTCTGTGTGTGCTCAGGGATGGCCTGGACAAGATGCTCTGTCGTCACCAGATTCTGTAGCTTCTCTTTGGTGTCGGCCTCCTTGCACCAGCCGTCGAAGAGCATCAGTCCTCGCTGTGGCTATCTCCCTGCAGGATTCGTCCGTCTTCATCCTCAGCGAGTGCCAGCAGACCTGTAACTTTTTATCCATACAACCACCTATAACAAAAATGGAGCTTTTTTATGGGTTAAAAAATATGAGGGGGTAGGGGCATTATTGGGAGAATGACAGGGAAAATAGTTGAGGGCATTCAACTGCTGAGCTCTCTCCCAGAGCAGATAATCAATAGGTTTATTGGTGGGTGGCTCAAGTGCCCTATTAGAAGTGCCAACTGAAGTGGCACTAAGTGGTGTTAATAAGGGAGGAATCTACTATTTAGGTAGTGAGGGTAGACCTTTTTTATCCCTCAATTTTCTTCCTTTTCCTACGCCATTCTATAGTTTCACTATTACACTAACTGCATTTTGAGTTTCAAGTCATTATTGTCAACCATTCTTGAGTTATGATACTTTTTAGCCACCCATTTCATTGTATACCTCTCGAGAAATGAATTAGTGTTAAAAAGAATATGTGGTTACGAGTTTGGAACTCCATAAATTCTGCACACTTCACTCTATGACCTTGATATGTAGCTAAAAAGATAGATCTTTCTGTGTGCGCTTTTTTGATACTAAAACCGGTTGCATAGGTACAACCATACTCAAGTTACATGCAGTCAGCCTGCTCAAGTTTTCTGCATATTTCTAACTCCTTGCATGACAATTGAAATTAGAACCAGTGGGGCTAGAGGAAGCACTCCTCTATACAATCATTAGGTGCTAAATGTAAGTAAGTGGTCAAGCACCTGGTCAAGCTCTCTGGGTAGAATTCAACTGTCTTGCACTTTCCAATTAGGAGTTAGAAATGCAGAAAACTTGGGCAGGCTTTTGAGGCCCCCAATTTTGACTGCGTGTAACTTGGGTATGGTTGTACCTATGCAACAGTTTTTAGTATTAAAAGGGAGCACACAGAGAGATCTATCTTTTGATGTATATATCAAGGTCACAGAATAAAGTCTGCAAAATTTATGGAGCTCCAAAGTGCTAACCACAGTTATAAAACTAAGAGAGAAACCCCATGTGATTTTAGTGTACTTTACAAACTGATTTACCATGAAAGTGCAGTAATTTCATGCATTGATATCACATAAAGCAGTCTAACTCAGTCAAATTTTGTCTTTAGTAAATATATAATCTGAAGGCTCTAGCATTGCTCTGTATTTCAAACTGATAGTTTTCTAATCCAATCATTTTCTGATGAGATATAGTTGGTCACCTGACAGCAAAAATGAAATTGAAATAGTTTTATAAAGCACTTCAATTTAAATTATTTATAGGTACTCTGATATCACCATAAATAGATATCACCATAAATGACAGGTGTTGAAGACCGATGGCAAGAGCGCATATAATTTTTTAATGACCTTTGTGGCCTCCCCCATATTTCAGCCATAGTTTATTGCCACATCACTATTGTAACATCATTGGAAAGTGCACAGAATGGCTACTACCTCTTCAGACCAAAATCTTTGAAAGAAGTATTAAAAAGTTTAACCACGAGAAATGGTCTACTCTATCCTTACTTAAATTTTCTAATATGCTAACTACAACTACTTTGAATAGGTCACCCATTTAAAAAAAAGTCATATGTTCCTGTGTTTTGCTGAAATCAAAGGTTAGAGTTTAATTTTAAGGAGCAATGAAATTATGAGTTTGAAAAATTTGACAGTGTCACCATTTGCAGGTTGGTGGGTTGGGAGGGGGGGGAGGGGGGGGGAGTACTTTTGATTTGTGGAATGTTATGATTTTGAAGTGGGTGACCTCTTCAAAAAAGCTATAGTTAGCACGTTTGAAAATTGATATTGATGAAAAACAGAGGTATTAGGTAATGATAGAAAAGGGATGGGTGATGATGAAGAAGGGATTAATGGCAGTGCAGGAGGGAGGTGATGCTGTGATTGAGGTAGCAGTCCCCTATTCAATGGAGTCCTATCTGACATCACTATAATTCTCGATTGCAACAAACATCTACTCAAGATCACTGGACCAAATGAACGAAAACCGATAATAATATAAGTGGTGAAAACATGATGATTACTTCTCTGCATTGCATTCAATACTGATACCATACACATTGGTGGCAAGCATCAGTCAGGAAGAAAATTTAACAAGCACACCCTTGTGTAAACTAAATTTTTCTTATATGTCATGTGACTGAGTTTAGAAAGGATGATTAACAGTCAACTATTGCAGAGTGGGAGTGCTGTAAGTGGACATCACGTCTCTGGTCACCAGTTAACATAATCAACACAGGACTTTCAAGCTTGAGGAGATATAGCAATAACCAACGCAAATACGAGGCTAGAAACAACAGAGAAGAAAAATAGATGCTCTAACAATAATTAGGTGATTAATACACATTTGTTGTTTCTAGACTAACTTGGTCAAGGATAAGAGAGGGATGAGTACTCCGACAAGTTGAATGGGTTACTATATAAGGCAGGTGACCACCGACATAGGTCTTATTACAAGGCAAGACATTTTAGTGAGGTCTTTTTGTTGTAAAAGTGTAGCTCCGGCTCCATATGCATGTTCAAGAATAAGCCCGGAAATATTGTCTTCTGGAAGCAACATGCTTCTCAAGGATAGGATCCAGGTCCTGTGACCACCCCTCTCAGCCCATTCCACTGAACCAGCACCTTCCAAGGGCCAACCTTTGTGACATACTTCAGTCACCCCAAGGTGTTCGCAGCTAGTGCTGGTCAGGGAGATCCACAGGAAGTGAACCAATCATCTTTCATTTTTGATTTCTGGCCTGGAATTCACAAATACAGAAAAAGCTCAGGGCTTTATAGAAGCCGTGAGCAACCTTGAAAGCGTTCCTTTACCCACGAAACAGCTCATCTGGCACTAGTCAAATAATGTGGTTTATGTCATGCCAATTCTGATTAGCTCAGAGCCTGGACACACAAGGTTTCTCCATTAGGGATGTGTAAGCTTTTGATCTTGCAACCCCTTTGGCCGTTCCAAAAAAAATACGTCATCACAATGACGGCATCAGCACTGTCAGATTGCATTGCTCCAGACCTAGCGATACCCCTAGCTACATGCCTAGCATTGCAAGCCCATCAACTTTAACATCTAAAGATCAGCATAAAAGGGACCCTCAAAAACTGGCATTTCAGATTGTCATCATTGCTGAAGTACATGCATACGAGGTTTGTGTGTTCCTATTTTTCCTAGACAGATTGCTGAGGTGGAGGGGGGGGGGGGGGGGGGAGGGGGGAGAGGTGGAGGGGGTGGGAGAGGTGGAGGGGTGGGAGAGAAATGAGGAACTTCCAGCAGCTGTTGTTTTTATTGTTGGCATTTGGCTCGAGAATCTAACCATAATAAGTCTAACCACACACAACCAATTGTCCAGGATACAACCAGAAGGATCGTGGCCACTCACCAAGGCTCCAGCTCTTCCTTCACAAGGGATTGTAGCCACTACTTGAATTGAAGATGAAAATTTTCCCTGTCTTGTCAAATTTCATTGTAATGGATACCCGATGACAGATTCACTGCACCCTTTTATACACAATTCACACTCTCTTTGATAGGTGAAGTAATTAAGTGTTTAAAAATCATGTATTGCCTGCTGACACGGGGCCACTGCATACTTTATAGACACAGCGCTCACTGGGCTCTTCATGATGTCTGTCATACAAGTTTTCGGCCTGTGCCTGGAACCCCCCTCCCCCTACCAAAATTAGGCAATTCCCCCTGGATGCCACAGTCCTTTGGAAATTGGCGATGTAAGCAGGGTTGAGGCTGGAAGCAGAACTGTTGAAACTATTCTCCCAGTCCTCAAAACTCCACTTGGTCGTGTAAATATATCGAAAGAAATTTTCGCCAAACTTCTGGAAGTTGTGAATGCTAGAGCCACGACTTCCAAACCGACCCACATCCATGGCTAGGAAGTATTCTTTGAGCTTGTATTTGTAATCAAGTGTTTGAAGTATCATGACTACTTCTTCTGCACATTGAATCACATCTCGATGGTTGTGCAGCATCAGTCTCTCTATCCTCACGAGAATAGAGGTATATGGAAGACCCTTGAAGTTCTTGATAATATAGTTATGTACCTCCTTGACCAACCTAGGGCTGGGTGCAACCGATATGTTCACACTAGAGTGTTTCATGCCACAGGGCGATAAAACCTGCATGCGATATAGACCAAAGAAACCTCTGAATTCATTAAACAGCACGGTTACTTGGTCATGGTTGTAGCTCCCCAAGATATTCTTCTTGAAGTTCTCATCTATCACGCTTCCTGCATAACCAGCAAAATTTACGCACACCTTCCTGACCAATCTAAACCCATGTCTTTCCAGGAAAACCAGGCTTGAATTGAACTTGTTATAGCAAGTTTCCTTGCAGCCCTGACGATAGCTTTGTCCTGGGATGGGCACACGAATGCGAGGTGGATCACGATATTTCACACAAACAATCACCACATTGCGAGGAGCATCATCCAGAAACTCTTCCCACCTGGCCACACTTGCATACCCATACTTTCCTAAGGTTTGGTTGTTCCAAGACTCCATGTTTATTAGATCTCCATATTGCAGAGGAATCTTCCCGTCAGTGATCATCTCAGAGAAAGGGAAAGAGATGGAGGACAGGTGAACGAAAGGTTCAACCACTCTCATTCCATAGGAGTCTGCAAGACACTGCAGCTGCAAGAAGTTTTTGGTTGCCTGCGTCTGTTGTTCATAATATTTCAGAGCTAGCAGGTAGCCAAATTTATTTTTTCTCGGATTCTTGGATCCAGAACCATTGGTCATGGCCCCTTGGTGACGAGAGGGAAACGCACGTGAAGAAATTATCTTCTTTGCAAGGAGCAGTTGGATGACGTTTTGTTCTTGAGTTGGCGGTTGATACTCCACACGGTTGGCCATTACTAGTATATAGTAGATTCCGATTGACGCCGTAGATGCTAAACATATGACAGCGAATAACTTCTGTACCTGTTTTGTGTCCTTCTTCCCCGTTGTGTACTCGGCTTTCATTTTATTTAGTTTTTAACTCGTCCTTTTCCAATCGCTACCAAGTTGGCCTCGCTGTTTGTTGCCTGGAAGTGGGTGTAACGTATTGGCGGAAGTTATGGCAGAGAAGTGCATTATGATCCCTCACCTCACTTGAATAGCTGGACACATGACGTGAATGTGTTTTCGTTAGTATATCGTTTAGCGTCAACTTTAATTAAGCTAACCGTAATCAGACCTCCCAACCGTCCTGGACTGTCCAGGCTTTTCAAGATTCTGTCCAGGGGTCCAGGGATTTGCTACATTTGTCCAGGGATTCTCACCCCATAATGATCAAGGTCCAATATACACATTTCCTTTGTGTGGTAAAAATTAGCCCCATATTAATGATCAAGGTCTTCTTTCTGCTGGACTGCAACTTGCAGAAGTTTAAGAAAAACTACCACGCAGTCTCAGTCAGAATATGAGTCTGGCAGTGACTAACCTTGCATTTTTCATTAGCTAGTAAGTATATAGTAGCTAGCTAGTATTGTTGGTTTCAAATTTTATGTACATCTTTTGCTCAGTAGCTATAATATAATACTGTACACTGTTTGTGGGAGGGGGGTGTCCAGGGAAATGACTCGTTGTCCAGGGAAAATTGGTCATATGTCCAGGGATTTAATTTTCCAAGGTTGGGAGGTCTGCGTAATGTCGTGGCCTTGCCACCGTAATGTCGTGGCCGTAATGTCGTGGCCTTGCCAGGCATGCGATATAAGATTAGGAAGGACTCTCTCGGACATCTCCACTTATCAATACTTAGAAGAGCTCCTTACTCCATCTCCCAGAGGGATATCCATCCATCAAAACAGCTTTACTATTGGGTTCTAGTAGGTGCTAGGAATGACTGCTTCTTAATTTAGTTATGCAAAAAAAGTTGATAAAAAGTGCACAGAGAACACATCCAGGGGCAAATCAAACCAACACGTGTGGCAATATGTATGCTGAAGACTGCACAACATTCAACCAACTACTTGTGCACTGGGACCACACAGTCAACCATTCCCATGACCTGTGCACCTGCAAACAGCCAACAACCAAGCTAAGCTGCAGTTGCTTGCTGAACCTGTCTCCACCCTCAACCAATGGACCAATACTACCGGGCACGCCTACAGCTGTCATGGTGATAGTCTGAAAACAGCTCGGTAATCAATGACCCAAACTATTTCTTTTGGGAGAGACCTCCCACCAAAGACCACCTCTAGGGAAGACCAGAATAAGATGCAACAATGCACTTGCCATGCCATACAAACTTACCTCTAGCCATGGACTACCTCGAGCACCAAACATCCAAACATACACCCAAAAGCATTTAACAACTTCCAAAAACACCTCACGAGATAATCTTTTGTTATTGTACTTGGACTACTCTACAACAGCAGAGTACAGAACCACTGCTTGCAAGGTGCCAGTGGACAGAACTGCATACTAGTCAGTAGTGTCGAGTAGTTGTGGGCAGTGAGCCATTCATAAGCTTAGACTGTGGACTATATACCAGGAAAAGAAAATGGCAGATAGAGTATATTTAGAAAGAGAGAATGTATTTTTTTTTAAGTGACAGGTTATGATTATTACCTCAAGACCTTCATTATTCAAGTTGGCCCATCCCATTCCCCATCCACCTCTATTTTTAGCATGGATTTGATTGATGGTGCTCTCTTAAGAGCAACCACAGCAGTGTTGCATATCTATGCATAGTGCAAGCGGCCATAAGCTTCCATTTTAACTCGCGCGAATAACTTGCTTACACTTTCTTCAAATAACTTTTTTCGTGTGCAATCTTGTTTTACTAGTACAGGGGCCAAGTTACTTGTCCAATATATAGGCGCGTCCTGTTTCTATGGTGCCATACGCGTGCTAGAGCTTCTGCGCTAACACGAGTGCAAAAAAGCCCAGATGGGCGAGAAGAAAACGTCAGCTTGCTAGAGCTGAGAGTATGAGAGCTGCTAAAGCGCTATGTATGACCAATCTTCAAGGACAGCTGTGTCACAGTTGCCTGAATTGGAGTCTGAATCAGAAACACCACTTCTTCAAGAAGTGAGTCAACCTATACCTAGCTCACCAGCTGAATCAATGGATCATCCAAGTTGTGCTGCCCCCAGTTCATTCATCCAGATGAAGAGAGTGACAATGATAGCTCCTCTGACAATCATACATTTACAGAAGAAGCAACAGCTTGCTATAAGGAATGGGTCTCTAGTCAGCCAAAATCTGCCCAGTGCTATAATTCTTATGGACACTTTCAGGACTGACAAATGTAGCAGCTGCTAATGAGACAGGATCTGTGGTAGGGTTCAGTAACCGATCATGGAGGAATTATTTTTACAATAACAAGGGAGAGCTTGCTGATTCTCTAAGAGGAGAGCACAAGCAGCCCATGTATTGGATGATGAGGAGTGGCGCTCGAAAGCACTGACGCTCGAAAGCACTGACGCTCGAAAGCACTGACATGGCTGTGGCAAAATGCCCATGATAAAGGTCAGCCAACCATGACAGCTGCTAGATTTGTGCACTGGTCTCACCTCCCTCCTGGCTTTCCTCGTAGCATAATTCCTCGCACTGCTTGTAAATGGCTACATTATCATGGAATATCTTGGCTTCCATACTAGAAGATGTAATTGAGTACAGAAAGATGTACTTACAAAAAATTGAGGTATTGGAATGCACACATTTGCCACCACCAGAGTGTAGGGAGGGAAAATTGGAAGAAAATGTAGGTTCCAGTACTGCCTTAAGAAAGCTTGTGCTTTAGAGTCCACTTTTCATGCTAATGAAGGACCATCATGGCAGTGAGCTGAAGCAAGGAAACTTACTATGGACGTGAGATTATGGTGACTGAATATTACTGAGCATCATGGTTATCGACAGGAAGAACATGAGCAAGCAAAGCAAATTTATCCAGCCATTCCAAGAGCTTTCAGGGTTTTGTTAAAGTATGTATTATAGAAGAGTGAGGGAATATCATCGTGCGTAGCTACCATGCATATAGGAAAAACAGGAGGTTTTGAAGTACAAGATGCTGTGAAATTATATAAATTGCATCGTCGTGTTCCTGAAGCAGAGATGTAGTACAGATGTTTAGTGAATTGATAGAACATATATTAAGAATTTTGTAACTCCAACATAACTCTAACTCATTGCCTTAAAATTACTAATTTCAATATAACACCTTTTCTCAAACTCTGCCCCTTTTAGAACGAAAAGGGATTAATATAAAATTAGCTTTTCAAAAAAATATTAAAAATGGAAAGTAACAACACACCAAATTACACCAAATTACCAAATTATTTCAATTCTTGTACACCAACAGAATTAGAGAAATCATTCCAAGAAACAAAAATGAAAGCGTTCAAATTAATAACATTAATATTCATGAGATGTTACCGTAGCAACCCAAATTTAAGCCCACACCATTTAAGAAACATTGTTCTGGTGAAAAATGAAAGGCTAATTTTGTTGTAACTAATTTATGTAAGTAATACCAAAATGAAAGTTTATGGCTTCTTGCACTAGAGGAATTCTTGCACTAGAGGAATGCTACAAATACTACAAATACACATCACGTGACCACAATTGCCTCTCCCACTTTACATCATTGACCGACAAACAATTACAGTTTTCCCCCCTTCAGTCCTTGGTGTAGGCTTGAAATATGGCAATCTCCTCTGCAGGCCTGCAGGGTAAACAGAAAGAGCAGACAATCTATAATGAGGGGACAATGCTTGAGACTGGCATATGTACCTATCATTGGAGTCTGTTTCCACCATCCCCATCATCTTGACCACAGTCATGCCCTCACACACACGTCCAAATATAGTGTGCTTGCCTGCCACAAAAACAAACAAACAAACAAACAAGAGTGATAAGTTAACCCCTACATGTCTGACATTGATGTATACCTTAACCCTCTAATTTACATGAAGTGTGACCAGCTGCAGTTAAATATAATATTGAATTTAGGAATGCACTTATGCCCTAGCAACCAGTTATGGAAGAGCAGAACTGTTTTGCATACTAACCTAACCACATATATGAATATGATTATCAGCACTTGTTTATGATACGCTGAACTGACAAGCCATCAGTTGTAATTCGACACAATGTCAACACACACACACACATATATAGACATATATATATGTTGCTCGTGTTCTTTGACAAAATGATGAAGTAAGTCTTCCATGTATATAGCTAACCAATAAAAAATGTCTAGATCGCTACAGTCGAGTTTTTGCAAGTCCGCACAATTGTTTCCATCGTTAAGCCCCGCACTCTGTTGACAATAGAAATCTGTACCACTTTAAGGAGGCGGTGGATTTTGATAGAGTATACTTGATGAACAAATAAAATATAACTGTTGCTATTTGAAGTTTCAGTTTTGCTGTTGTTGTTGTTAATAGTTTTCCTGGAGGAATTAACAAGAGTATTAGTAACAGATGAACGGTAACAGATGAACGGCATTGAGTGGCAAGCAAAGGTCGCGAAGGAGAGAGAGAGAGAGAAAACGATCAAAACGTCAATTAGGCTGATCTCCCATCAGACAAAACTTGAAATGCTAGCATTGTTGACTGCATTGCTCTGGCCATTGTCCTAGCCCTAGCACAGCTGAAGGCATAATGCAGCAATGATCCGAATTTAATGGTGTCAAGCTTGGATATTGGCATGGGGAAGTAGCATGCATTTACAGATTCCTTACAGATTCCCGACTGGTGCAAGGCTGAACAACATGATGTCCTATAACATAATGGGGTGGCAAATTCTGAACTGAAACATGCATGTGGAAGTCCGGCTATGGGAGGAGTTTCATTAGGAGTACTTGGAAGCAGCCTCCCTCGAAGATGGGAAGCACACTACACTAAGATTCCTGTCAGCTATTTTAAGGGATGATGAAACCATTTTAGTAGTAAGGTGAAGCAGCCTCCCTTGAAGATGGGAAGCACACTACACTAAGATTCCTGTCAGCTATTTTAAGGGATGATGAAACCATTTTAGTAGTAAGGTGAAGCAGCCTCCCTTGAAGATGGGAAGCACACTACACTAAGATTCCTGTCAGCTATTTTAAGGGATGATGAAACCATTTTAGTAGTAAGGTGAAGCAGCCTCCCTTGAAGATGGGAAGCACACTACACTAAGATTCCTGTCAGCTATTTTAAGGGATGATGAAACCATTTTAGTAGTAAAGTACATGTACCTCAAAACTCGAGTGCCTGATTTTACCACATAAAGATGGCCACCTGCTAGAGAGCTGAAATTAGCACCAGTGGCTATGTAGATTCAGTGGCTATGTAGATTCAGTGGCTATGTAGATTTAAAAAATTCCATGCACGGCAATACGAACTCATCTCGCCAATTAGCGGTCACTTCACTCACAAATTATTGCCACCTTTCAATCACAAAAAAAGATGAATGCTATAGCTGTAGTCCATCTTACACCTGACAAGTCTTCCTCACCACAGCTAGCAGAACAGCAGACTATCACTATTTGCTCTCCTGATCACTCCAACCTTTGATAGCCAGGAATATATAACATACAAATAGTGCCTACAAATTCTACAGCTCCTGGTCTCGCCAAGGTAAGTAATGTCCCCTTGCACACCAAGGTGACCTTCACAGAGATCTCACCAAGGTAAGTAATGTCCCCTTGCACACCAATGTGACCTTCACAGAGATCTCACCAAGGTAAGTAATGTCCCCTTGCACACCAAGGTGACCTTCACAGAGATCTCACCAAGGTAAGTAATGTCCCCTTGCACACCAAGGTGACCTTCACAGAGATCTCACCAAGGTAAGTAATGTCCTTGCACACCAAGGTGACCTTCATAGAGATCTCACCAAGGTAAGCAACAGCTCCAAGGTGACCTTCACAGAGATCTCGCCTTGAAGGTAATTAATGGCCCCTACACCAAGGTGACCTTCACAGAGATCTCGCCTTGAAGGTAATTAATGGCCCCTACACCAAGGTGACCTTCACAGAGATCTCACCAAGGTAAGTAATGTCCCCTTGCACACCAAGGTGACCTTCACAGAGATCTCTCCAAGCTAAGTAACAGCTCCTTGCACACCAAGGTGACCTTCATGGAGATCAAGCCAGTTGCTAAAAGAAGCAAGGTTAGTTCTTGATCAGTTTTCATGATTGTCAAATCTGGTAAACAGTCAGCAAATTCGATATTTCATTTCTGTACTCCCAAACATATTCAGTCTCCAAACTTGGTGGATAAATAGAGCAGAACTCAGACTACTGTTTGTGATAAAATTATAACTCGGACAGATTGCCCTGTGCCAAAAAGTGCCTGTGCTGTATAGAGGGCTATGGCTGGCAGTATTGGCAGTTACGAATTAGCAATGAAATTAGTATTCTCTATCTCACATAAGGTCAACAGGGATTGAAAGCCATTCCTCCACCTTATCTAATTATCCCAAAAGGGGAGGATCCAGGGGCAATTAGCACCTCCTCTAAAGTTGCAGCTGCTTTTAAGCGGTTTACGATGTGCGCTCATTTTCTGAGGTTTTGAGATGAAAACCTCACAATCCCAGCGTCAGTGATGTTACAAGGGGAAACTCCATTTTAATTCACTCCATCATGAATAATTCATTGCTACGTGATAGAGAGCACACACCAAAATAAGTTTTCGGATTTTGAATTATGAACAGCTAGAGCTACAGGTTAGTTATCCCACAGCCAAATGCACACAAACTCTAACTGAAGACGAGAGATCCATCTCCCGATAATCCTCGTTACAAATCTGATGAGATAGTGAATTCAGAACAGCAGGTCTTAATGAAGGTACACACGACATACCATCCAGCCATTGTGCGGGTGCCAAGGTGATGAAGAACTGGCTGCCATTGGTGTTGGGCCCACTGTAAAGAAAAGAACAGGGAAAATGTTGACCGATGGCATATTTTATGAAGATTACATCATGAGGGTGGCATTATTACACTTAGTGGGTCTTCAACATACACCACCATAACCGTTGTCTTACATGTGTGTAGATAATCCACGAACACAGGACAGGGCAGGATATACATAGGTACCAACATATGGAATGTTAAAGGAACTGCCGCAAACCTTTGTTCACCGTCTGTTCACTTAGCCGAATTTTGAAAAACAACAGATCTGCTAAAAATCAAGTGACCTCTATCTGACCTTGCCACTTGTACCACCCCTCGTTTTTGTTGGTGATCACCACATCTTAGGCAAGTAATACTACACACACTATTACTTGGGCAGCTCCCACACACAGTTGATGTATCTAGAAGCTCATGAGAAGTTTCGGGCTGTCCACTGGGTGTTCTATGGATGGGCCTGCAGTGGCCTCTAGGTGGTACAGGGAGGTCTCTGTGCAGTCTCTGTGTGGCTCAGTGCTCCAGAACCAGCACTCTGTACACTAAGTACTGGGATAACAAGAAAGTGATCAAAGCGTCCTGATATGAAGACCCATCAGACACACACTATCTTGGTATGAGTGCCCTCCTCAGAGCCACGCTGCTTTGCTATGGTCCTCCCCTCAGAGACACACTGCCCTGCTCTGAGTGCCCCCCTCAGAGACACACTACTTTGGTATGAGTGCCCCCCTCAGAGCCACGCTGCCTTGCTGTGGTGCTCCCCTCAGAGACACTGCCTTGCTGTGAGTGCTCATCTCAGAGACACACTGCCATGCTGTGAGTGACTCCAAGTGCATCTCAGAGACACACTGCTCTAGACACTAGACCAGTAGCACTTTGTAGCAGAGAAAAGTGGTTTGGTAAGGCAAGTTCTCAACAACCAATGCATGCAGCCATGTTAGCTATGCTAGAGATAGGTCTTTGGATTGGGGAGAGGGGGGGGGGGAGGGGGTAGGGAGGGGATGGAAGAGAGAGAGAGGGGGGGGAAGAGGAGTAAATAAAACCACAGCAATGTAGGGGAATCAATTGGCTTCCCATGAGCATGTTTTTTCAAGGTACCTCCACTTTTCTCTAAGCACATTAACTTCCTGCAGGTTGTGGCCCTCCTTGTAGTGCAAGCATGGCTTATGATGGTGCATCCATCCTGCACACTGCATGCCTGAAGCAGGTCAGTGATGGTGCATCCACCCTGCATGCCTGAAGCAGGTCAGTGATGGTGCATCCACCCTGCATGTCTGAAGCAGGTCAGTGATGGTGCATCCACCCTGCATGTCTGAAGCAGGTCAGTGATGGTGCATCCACCCTGCATGTCTGAAGCAGGTCAGTGATGGTGCATCCACCCGGCACCCTGCATGTCTGAAGCAGGTCAGTGATGGTGCATCCACCCTGCATGTCTGAAGCAGGTCAGTGATGGTGCATCCACCCTGCATGTCTGAAGCAGGTCAGTGATGGTGCATCCACCCTGCACCTTGCATGTCTGAAGCAGGTCAAATAATCGTGAAATTCACTTCTGCAACAACCTTGTTTCAACAACAATTTTTTCTTCTTCCTAGAATGTCTTTTATAGCATTAGTAATAATACATGTATAGCGGACTAGACATTTATCTCTCTCCGATCCAGCCAGCAGGCTACACATGAACCCACAAAAACTGGGCAATTATGAATGGACCTCCTTCAGACATAATACATGGTCCATGGCTCAATACAGGCAATTATGAATGGACTTCAGATGCCCTGAGGTTGTCCAGGCAACCACTGTTCATGGAACACATGGTCCTGAGGTTGTCCAGGCAACCACTGTGCATGGAACACCTGTAGATGGTCCTGAGGTTGTCCAGGCAACCACTGTGCATGGAACACCTGTAGATGGTCCTGAGGTTGTCCAGGCAACCACTGTGCAGGGAACATCTGTAGATGGTCCTGGGGTTGTCCAGGCAACCACTGTGCATGGAACACCTGTAGATGGTCCTGAGGTTGTCCAGGCAACCACTGTGCATGGAACATCTGTAGATGGCCCTGAGGTTGTCCAGGCAACCACTGTGCATGGAACATCTGTAGATGGTCCTGAGGTTGTCCAGGCAACCACTGTGCATGGAACACCTGTGTAGATGGTCCTGAGGTTGTCCAGGCAACCACTGTGCATGGAACATCTGTAGATGGTCCTGAGGTTGTCCAGGCAACCACTGTGCATGGAACATCTGTAGATGGTCCTGAGGTTGTCCAGGCAACCACTGTGCATGGAACACCTGTAGATGGTCCTGAGGTTGTCCAGGCAACCACTGTGCATGGAACATCTGTAGATGGTCCTGAGGTTGTCCAGGCAACCACTGTGCATGGAACATCTGTAGATGGTCCTGAGGTTGTCCAGGCAACCACTGTGCATGGAACATCTGCAGATGGTCCTGAGGTTGTCCAGACAACCACTGTGCATGGAACATCTGCAGATGGTCCTGAGGTTGTCCAGGCAACCACTGTGCATGGAACATCTGTAGATGGTCCTGAGGCAACCACTGTGCATGGAACACCTGTAGATGGTCCTGAGGTTGTCCAGGCAACCACTGTGCATGGAACATCTGCAGATGGTCCTGAGGTTGTCCAGGCAACCACTGTGCATGGAACATCTGTAGATGGTCCTGAGGTTGTCCAGGCAACCACTGTGCATGGAACATCTGTAGATGGTCCTGAGTTTATCCAGGCAACCACTGTGCATGGAATTGGATTATGATCTCAGCGCAGTTACAACGATGTATTTTACACTACGCAATCCTGAGAATGCCCACATTCCTAGCTCCCTTCATCTTCTGTGCATTGTTCTAGCCACATTGCAATATGCATACCTACAGATCCTCTGACTAGCTTGTCCTAATTAATATGCATACCTACAGATCCTCTGGCAGTGTTCTAGCTTGTCCTAATTGCAATAATATGCATACCGTATTTGCCAGAGTATAAGTCGCACCCCCCAAAGTTTGCCATCATTTTGAAAATCTATAATAGTTGGAGTATCGCATGCTAAATAAAGCGCAATGACAATAGGTAAAGTTTTGACTACACGAGACGAATGAGCATGGCTGGAGCAGGAGTTGAAGAGGAAGAAAGCTACCAACTGGAAAGTTCAGTACGAGGACACCTTGTCTATTACACCATGTCTATTAAACACTTGGACACCTCATATAGGACAGTTCCTGCTGGTCCAATCTGAAGCACAAAATACCCACGATTCCTACGCGGTTGCTACTACTCTTGGTACTATTGACGTCGGACATTTGCACGGGAATTCTCGAGAGTAGCCTTCTATTTTCTACAGCATGGAGGTCGTATTACCTGTGAAATTACAGGAAGAAGAAAGTTTTGCGATATACTCAACACAGGTGTGGTGGTTCCTTGTGTGTACACCTTCAGAGCAAAGCCAACCATGATCAAAAGGCTGGTGAAAGTGAAGGCAAACAAGAAAAAGACTATTACTACTCCTAGTTAGCTACATGTAGAAACTGAAATAATTATATCATGTAGAAATGGTGCATACAGTAGTGTGCATGTGTATCTTGTCAATTCTATGATTATGTGTCAATATCATTCTGTTCACAGTCCTCTGAATCTTGATCGATATCAGCAAAAGGATCACCACTATCATCGCTGTCATCTTGCCTTGATGATGACAGCTGGATCAATTTCCTCCCACGCCTTCAGGACCCACTGGCACCACAATGT
Organism: Cladorhizidae sp. MBARI D1340-BT2; assembly: GCA_028752905.1. Lineage (NCBI taxonomy): Eukaryota > Metazoa > Porifera > Demospongiae > Poecilosclerida > Cladorhizidae > Cladorhizidae sp. MBARI D1340-BT2. Next base: position 43,237,412 of record JAQNBH010000016.1, on the reverse strand, counting down.
TATAGAGGGTTTCCTTAGCCTGCCTCCTTTGGTAAGCGCATGATCAGCCATCCAATCAGACCACAGTGTTCTCACCTTCCCTTTGAAGGGTTTGTTGATGGAAACATCAAGTGGTTGCAACTGACCTTTTAATCCACCAGGAATGAAGGCAACATCTGTGTTTCCTTGCTGTAGCTTCTTCTTGATGGAATCCATAAGGTGCGTTTTGAACATATCAAGGACAAGACAGGCTTTCTTTTTGGAATAACCTCCTGGACGTTGATTCCACACTTTCTCAATGCACATCTTCATCCCATTTTCTTCCATCCAGCCTTTCTCCTGAACATGAACTAGCACACCATGGGCAACGTCTTACATTTGAAGATAATCATGGGCTTTAGCTTAGTGCCATCAGCTAGACATGATAACGTCACTGTAAAGTGATTTTTTTCATTTCCTGTACTTTTTATCAGGATAGATTTCTCACCAACTGCACTAACCGTACGAGATGGTGGCATATCAAAGTTAAGGGGTGTTGCATCCATGTTCCCAATCTGCTGCATTTCATAACCGTTCTCCTTCCTCATTGTTATCATCATCCGTTGGAAGCTTATGATTTTATCTTCAAATTCTTGAGGTAGACGCTGTGCGAAGAACAAGTCCTTTTCTCTTCATGAATCTGTATAGGCAAGAGGTAGAGCCAGTAAAATGTTCAACATCTTCTGGAGACATATCTTTGGCCATCAACTTCGCCTTTAATCTAATCATGGTCCAAGAAATGCCTATTCCATTCAAGCGCTTGTCCAGCACCCACTCCTGCAGTTTACTTTCAAGTTCTGGCCAGTAAGCTGAGACTCCAACTCTAGCAGATCTAGTGCATCTCGGCAGCGTTGTCAACACACTCTTCTTCTTTCTCCAGTCCCTGACCGATTTTTCACTAACTCTATACTCTCTTTCCGCTGCTCTGTTTCCGAACTTCTCTGCATACCTAACTACTTTGAGCTTAAAGCCAGCAGTGTAACTCATTCGCTTTTCAGACATTTTATCGACACACGTGCCACTAGAGACCCTGCCCAGTTGTTCAAGCAAAAGCGACATGTTTGGATTATAAATCACAACCTTCAATTGGAGAAGAAGATTTGGAGCTGCTACTGCGACTTATACTCCGGCAAATACGGTACCTACAGATCCTCTGACATTGTAAGCTGCCAGAGAAGGATTGGATTCCACAAACAATTTGCAATTCTTACTTCTTCACCAATTCCAAACCAGTCAGTGTTACAGGCAGTGTGTAGTCAGAAGAATATAGAATTATCAGCAGCACTCGAAGAAGAACAGAGATCATGCGTTGCCATCACATGCATGATGGCAATGCTCACTATCCGAGGTAGGCAGCATTCACGGACAAGAGCCGATCGCATCCTCTGAATATTAAGTATGACTGATAAAGGTCTTTGAGACAACATCTGAATTAGGCCTGTAACATGGTAGTCAGTCTACCTGGTGGCAGCAATTACCAGTTAACCGTTACATCGTTGGATTAACATCGTTGGATTACATCGTTGGGTGATATCCGAGTCACCCTGCGGCAACTGGTGGCACAGTTGCCAGCGGTGGGATACTGCCAGCCGTCATGTAGCCAATCCTTTGCACAGGAACTGCACAAACAGATACCGTCGTGTAGCAAATCCTCCATACAGGAACTGCACAAACAGACCATCGTGTAGCCAGTCGTGTAGCCAATCCTCCGTACAGGATCTGCACAAACAGATACCGTCGTGTAGCCAATCCTCCATACAGGAACTGCACAAACAGATACCGTCGTGTAGCCAATTCTCCGTACAAACTGCACAAACAGATACCTTCGTGTAGCCAATACTCCATAAGGAACTGCACAAACTGATTCAACCCTACCGTTAATCACTATTACCGGAACCAGAGTAGAGCCACTAGTCAAGAGCAATGACAGACAGCACTACTAACAGTACCTACAATCTGAGGACCCGTCCAGTCAATGAAGATGAGTCTACACCCCCCCTCAATGTCGAGGACAGAGAGTACAGGCCAGTGCCCATCCAAATGAATTTGCAACCCACTGAAGGGCAGAGGACTTTGCCAGATGCTGGATCAACAGGATTCTCAGGAGGAAGTACGTACCAGCCCGCTTGGTATGGACAGGACCCAATGGCCCCAAACCCAACTACTATGATGTACCACCAAATGCAGATGATGCAAACCATGATGGAAGGACAGAGATTAGCAGCAGAACGACGTCAGACAGAAGAACGGGAATGTTCAGAGGAGAGAAGAGATAAAAAGACAAGAACAGAAAGACGAGCAGCAAGAGCGGCGCTGGATACAATTACTGGCCCAAACCACTGAGCGTAGTGCCATAGAGTCCCCACGTCCGTCTACCATCGCTCCCGACCGAGTAAACAGATTCCGAAAGCTAGAACCTCAAGAAGACATTGAATCATATTTCATGGCCTTTGAAGCACACATGGAGTGCTACGAGACACAATGGAACCGAAACCTGGTACCTATCCTTACCCCGGAAGCAACACGGGTCTATGTCTCGTTGGATCCAGACGATCGACAAGACTATGACACCTTGAAGGTTGCCCTGTTTTCCCACTACCGAATTACCAGGAAAACTTACCGATTGAAGATGGATCAGCTCAGACGCAAGCCTGAGGAAACCTGGAGTACCTGTGGCCGGAGGCATTTACACTTATCTACCAAATGGGCCAAGGGGTGTACATCAGCCAAAGAAGTCCTAGAACTGGGTTCAATTGATGCTATACAGAAATTAATGCCCAGACCAATGGCCACGTATGTCCGAGACCAAAAGCCAACCTCCTTAGAGGAAGCAACCAGTTTGGCTGATGACTTTGTCATTACCAGAGGATGGATCTATGATGCAACCTCCGAAAATAACAGAGACCCCATGCAAGGAAAACATAGGCATCGCCGTAATGTGGAGCAAATCACCCTATCCAAGCATGGAGAAGGACGATCAAAGACTCCACCACCTGCCGAAAAGACTACAGGAAAAACCGAGATGAATCGCCGGTTCCTCTCTCCATTTGATGAGAAGAATCGCCCTCGCTGCTTTAACTGTAATAAATACGGACACTTCTCGGCGGAATGTCACGATCCAAGAAAGAAAACAACCAAACCGAGGCTGGAGAGTGTCAACCTAGCTCAACCACTGACCAACCGGCAAGAAGTCGACCTGGTCTCAACCGAAGTGAACCGACAGACACTAGTGACCGGCAGAATTAACGACCAACCCGTGAGCAGGGTCTTGTTAGACACTGGTGCTGAGAGAACACTCGTAGACAGCACCCTAATATCTGAACATGACAAGACTGGAATCACCATTCGAGTAAGGGCTTTCAATGGCACCATTACTGAGTTGCCTCTTGCCAGAGCCAGATTCAAGATCGGCGACTGTACCGAAGACCTGCTCAACCCAATCTGGGTTACGATGCACTCCTGGGCACCGACTTCCCAGATCTCTGGGGAATGGGAAAGAGATTGCTATACACTGAACTAGTAAATATGGCACAGACCCGATCCCAAAGCATCAAAGACAAATTAGAATCCCTATCGGATGACTTCCATGAGCACCCAGCTGAAGAGCTTGACACTTTGAAACAGAGAGCATGGAAGATGGTGAGCAATCATGGGGGGAACAGATGTCCAACCCCTCTCTGCAAGAAACGGAGCAGTCGGAAACAGAAGAAGATGATCCACCCAAGAGCAGAGCCAGCAAACGTGAGAAACGGGCCCTGTTCATGACAAACCAAGAGGACCATCCACTGGATCATAACCGCCCAGAGTTCCAGAAGGAGCAACAGCATGATGAATCATTGCACCCATGTTGGGAGAAGGCACAACAACCAGACTCGGACTTCACGATCCAATAACCTCTTATGGAGGAAGACAGAGGATCGAATGGGAGAGCCACTACTACAATTACTCATACCCAAGAAACACCGAACCCTTGTCCTATCCCTAGCCCACCGACCAGGACATCTGGGAAGAGACAGGACCACACAACGGATATTGGATGACTATTTTTGGCCAGGAGTATACACGGACGTCAAGAAGCTATGTGAAGCATGCCCAGATTGCCAAAAGACAGCACCACAGCATAAACAAAGAGCTCCATTACAACCAATGCCAGTGATTGACACTCCATACTACCGAATCGGAATGGACCTGGTAGGACCTCTACCCCGAACCAATGCAGGGAACCGATTCATCCTAGTGGTGGTAATGGACTATGCCACCCGTTGGCCCGAGGCGATTCCCCTACAGCAGACTGACAGTCGGACAATAGCCGAAGCACTGATGGTACTATTCACTCGGTTGGGAGTACCTGAGGAAATAGTAACTGACTGCGGTGCAAACCTGATCAGCCGACTCATGAAGGAACTACACAGACTCTCATGGGAATCCGAGGACTAAGGACAACTCCCTACCACCCCGAAACGGATGGCATGGTGGAGAGGTTCAACTCCACCATGAAAACAATGATGAAGAAAACTCTGTGGAAAGGACAATAGGATCTGGCTCTACCACACATACTGGGAGAGTACAGGCGGGCCCCACATGAAACAACTGGGTTTACACCCTCCGAGTTACTATATGGTTGTCAAATTAGAGGACCACTGCAAGCACTAAGGGCAAGATGGACATCGACCACTTCTGTACCGAAAGATGTAGTAACTTATATAACCACAATCCAAGATCGACTAGAACACTTGCAGGACCTCTCCAGAAAGCAAGAAGAGATTAAGAAGGCAAGACATAAGGAATATCACGATCGGAAGGCCAAACTGAGGACGTTCAGGCCTGGAGAACTGCTTCTACTAAGAATACCGCAGTCTGGACCAAAACTCTTAACCGAGTGGGACGGCCCGTATGCCATACACAACAGGGTTGATGAAACAACCTATGAACTGAGCATGCCTGATCACCCCCGCAGAAAGGTGAAGCGACACATAAATTTGCTGAAGGAGTTTCACTCTCCCACGGCAGCATGCTTTGTCTTCACAGAAGTAACAGAAGAGGACGGCTTCACCCATCCAGATGAAGAAAACAGGGTAACCATCAACCCAGAACTGACAGAAACCGAAGAAGAAACGCCGAGAAAATTTCTGAAGGATCACAACCAGATTTTCGGACACGGGTGTGCCAGAGATGCAGAGATCACAGGAGAGGCCTACCCGATTAGCAGGCCACCGTATCGACTGGATACAAAACGACTGAAAACTATGGATGGATAAGTTAGAAGGTTGCTGGAGCTGGGAATTATACAACCATCAAGAAGCCCCAGCTCTCCTAGTCGGGAAAAGCGGAGGAGGTGTACGCCTCTGTATTGACTATCGAAAACTCAACGCAGTAACGAAGTGTGATCCATTTCCACTGCCACGAATCAACGAGCTGCTGGACAAACTAGGACGGGCAACACACATCTCCACATTAGACTTGGCTAGAGGTACCACTAAGTGAAAGTTCACCCAACATCCATACTGAAGACAGCATTTATTACACCTCATGGGAAGTGGGAATATCTCCGGATGCCCTTTGGACTTAAGAATGCTTCTTCCGTCTTCCAAAGACTGATGAATGGACTCCTGCAGACTTTGCGCAGTGTATATCGACGACATTGTGGTGTTCAGTGAAGGATTCAACACACACCTGGAGGACCTAAAGGCGGTCCTACACCGATTGGAGACTGCAGGCTTGACTCTGAAGGCATCAAAGTGCACATTTGCCAGCCCAGACTGCCAATATCTAGGCCACCGAGTAGGAGGAGGAAGAGTCAAACCATTACAAGCTAAGATCGAAGCAATGTCGAGATACATTCGACCAGTTAAGAAGAAGGATATCCGAGCCTTCCTAGGCCTGGCCAACTACTATAGGAGGTTTATCCCCAGTTTTGGAACCATAGCCGTGCCCCTAACAGATTCCACAAGAAAAGCGGCTCCTGATAAAATAAACTGGACACCGGAGAAGATAGCAGCATATCAAAACCAGCCTTACAGGAGATGCTGTACTACTAAGCCCAAATGAGGAGAAGACTTTTCTATTGCATACCGACGCTTCGGGAGTAGGTATCCGGGCAGTCCTCAGCCAGGAGGGACATGATGGAACAGACCAACCAGTAGCATACTATTCGAGGAAACTGAAGGATGCTGAAACCTGATATACTATGACAGAACAAGAGTGCTTGGCCGTAGTACAAGCTGTACGACACTTCCGAGTATACCTCAGCGGAGCAGCCTTTACGATCATCACTGACCACAGCAGCCTGAAATATCTAGAGTCAATGAAGGATGAAAATGGACGGCTAGCCAGATGGGCCCTCACCCTACAACCGTACCTCTATGAAGAACACCGACCCGGAGCACAGAACACTAACGCCGACGGGATGTCCAGGCAGTCATGGAACTCATGCGAACCACCCCCAGAAGATCAACCTCAAGAGAAGAAGGAGGGAATGTCACAGGGTGTCCCTGGACAAGACTCTATAACTGAACCCTTACACAGTAATCATATTGCACACACTGATTACTGTCATGCAGTCCATTGTTAATTAAGTGTGAATAGATATTTAATGTGTGTAACCCATTGCATGTTTAGTCTGACTGGTCCCTATAAAAGGAGCCTAAGTTAGAGTTACCAAGAGAGTTGATTGCGAGCATACAGCTGTCTATCTTATAACTTTGGCCATAAAGGTCTTTGAGACAACATCTGAATTAGACCTGTAACATGGTAGTCAGTCTACCTGGTGGCAGTAATTACCAGTTAACCGTTACATTACATCATTGGGTGATATCCAGTCACCATGGACAATTTTTTAATTTTTTACCTGTGGTTACAACTTTAGAGCTCGCAAACTTCATGGTATGGACTTGATATATAGCTCAAAGGATAGGTCTCTCTGTGTGCTCTATTTTGATACTAAAATATGTTTCATAGGTATAACTATAGGCAAGTTACTAGACCCTAAAGCGGAGTAATCACTTTATTTTTAATCAACTTAAAATCTACTTAGTGTAGCATCCATTATTCCTGATGAAGGCTAGAGCATCTAGTCGAAACATCAAGAGAATACAATTTCAAGTTGATTATTGAGAAGGTTATTGAGAAGGTTATTGTGATATCTTCTCCTCTATTTTATATTGCTAAACTGACTGTTCTCTCACTTCCTCTCCTGTTGGATCGACCTGCTCAAAGAAAAGAAAAGGAAACAGCCGATGAAGACCACAACCAGTTAGACGTCCTTACCATATAAAGTTATATTCGCCAATTTATAAAAGGTACGGGTATATGATATTAAATGGTAAAGGGTCATCTAACTGTCTTGTTCTCTTTAAAAAAATAATAATAATAATATACTAGTGGTGGTGACAGGGGACTGCACTATGTATGAGCTTCAGGGTTGCCTAGGTTTTTATACACTTTTTCTAACTGCTTATTGTTGTTGTAGACTGCACATATCAACAATGCATGCAAATCTATGGCTATTGTTGACTGTACTCATGTAGTGTCAGCTACAGCCTCTTTCAAGGACTTGGTAAGAATTCCACCAACCAAACAGCAGATGTTTTGGTAGAGGGCTACCTACAGTCTCCTTTGGAGTTTGGTAAGAGTTTATCAGGAGCAAGAACTCCACAAACCAGTCAGCAGACCTGACGGGTCATTCGTTGTGCTTATAATACATCACATGCAGTCTTTACTCGACTCCAATTATAAAACAGACTTGCGTGATGCATCATCGCGAGGTCTTACCCGTCTCCTTCCCACACGGGGGAAAATATTAGTCGCTGCAAAGGCACTCAAACATTTGCAGTCTTCTGCTACTACAACTCTGAGTGAACTTATCTAAAACTATGAGTGAACTTATCTAAAACTATGAGTGAACTTATCTAAAACTACAAGTGAACTTATCTAAAACTATGAGTGAACTTATCTAAAACTATGAGTGAACTTATCTAAAACTATGAGTGAACTTATCTAAAACTATGAGTGAACTTATCTAAAACTATGAGTGAACTTATCTAAAACTATGAGTGAACTTATCTAAAACTATGAGTGAACTTATCTAAAACTATGAGTGAACTTATCTAAAACTATGAGTGAACTTATCTAAAACTATGAGTGAACTTATCTAAAACTATGAGTGAACTTATCTAAAACTATGAGTGAACTTATCTAAAACTATGAGTGAACTTATCTAAAACTATGAGTGAACTTATCTAAAACTATGAGTGAACTTATCTAAAACTATGAGTGAACTTATCTAAAACTATGAGTGAACTTATCTAAAACTACGAGTGAACTTATCTAAAACTACGAGTGAACTTATCTAAAACTATGAGTGAACTTATCTAAAACTATGAGTGAACTTATTGAGTGAACTTATCTAAAACTATGAGTGAACTTATCTAAAACTATGAGTGAACTTATCTAAAACTACAAGTGAACTTATCTAAAACTATGAGTGAACTTATCTAAAACTATGAGTGAACTTATCTAAAACTATGAGTGAACTTATCTAAAACTATGAGTGAGCTTATCTAAAACTATGAGTGAACTTACCTAAAACTATGAGTGAGCTTATCTAAAACTATGAGTGAACTTATCTAAAACTATGAGTGAACTTATCTAAAACTATGAGTGAACTTATCTAAAACTATGAGTGAACTTATCTAAAACTATGAGTGAACTTATCTAAAACTATGAGTGAACTTATCTAAAACTATGAGTGAACTTATCTAAAACTATGAGTGAACTTATCTAAAACTATGAGTGAACTTATCTAAAACTATGAGTGAACTTATCTAAAACTATGAGTGAACTTATCTAAAACTATGAGCGAATTTACTATGAGTAACTTATTTAAAACTATGAGTGAACTTATCTAAAACTATGAGTGAACTTCTCTAAAACCATGAGTGAACTTATTCTTGTGCAGGGAAAGGAAAGAGAGAGAGAGATCTTGAAGATGAAGTCAAGATGTTTTTCTGTTTCTTTGCACAGCTGGTTTGCTACCACGTCAGTGAAGGATTCAAGGCATGCTGGGAGTCTCTATGGAGCCAATAGCAACTGAGGTTACCATTTAGACAACTGAAGCTACCATTTAGGCAACTGAAATTATCATTGAGGCAGCTGAAGTTATCATTTAGTCAACTAAGAAGCTACCATTTAAGCAACTAAGAAGCTACCATTTAGGTATCTAAGAAGCTACCATTTAGGCATTTAGGCAACTAAGAAGCTACCATTTAGGCAACTAAGAAGCTACCATTTAGGCAACTAAGAAGCTACCATTTAGGCAACTAAGAAGCTACCATTTAGGCAACTAAGAAGCTATCATTTAGGCAACTAAGAAGCTACCATTTAGGCTACCATTTAAGCAACTAAGAAGCTACCATTTAGGTAGCTAAGAAGCTACCATTTAGGCAGCTAAGAAGCTACCATTTAGGCAACTAAGAAGCTACCATTTAGGCAACTAAGAAGCTACCATTTAGGCAACTAAGACGCTACCATTTAGGCAACTAAGAAGCTACCATTTAGGTAGCTAAAAAGCTACCATTTAGGCAACTAAGAAGCTGCAACTGAAAGAAGCTACCATTTAGGCAGCTAAGAAGCTACCATTTAGGCAACTAAGAAGCTACCATTTAGGCAACTAAGAAGCTACCATTTAGGCAGCTAAGAAGCTAAGAAGCTACCATTTAGGCAACTAAGAAGCTACAATTTAGGCAACTAAGAAGCTACCATTTAGGCAACTAAGAAGCTACCATTTAGGCAACTAAGAAGCTACCATTTAGGCAGCTAAGAAACTACCATTTAGGCAACTAAGAAGCTACCATTTAGGCAGCTAAGAAGCTACCATTTAGGCAACTGAAGCTACCATTTAGGCAACTGAAGCTACCATTTAGGCAACTGAAGTTACCATTTAGGCAGTTTTAGCTGAGCTGAGAAATAAATTTGGTTTTGGGGTGAGGGGAGGTTGCCACCCTTACCAAATCATGCAGGAAGTGATCATATTCCCTAGTAGAGAGAGCTACATCAGTCATTGTTAATCATTTGATGGCAAGAAAAGAAAAATACTCTTCTTCTTCATGTTTTAGTTGGCCTAGAGATGCTTATCTAACTACAGCTGCATTGCTAGGCCATGCCACTCATATATATACACACATACCATCAAGAGACAGCAGTTATGAGGAAAGTGGCTGGCTTGCTAACCTAGCAACCACAGCTAGCTGAAATACTTTGTGCAGTCATGCTGAATAACGATCCACTAAGCCAAGTGCCTCTAGTTAGCTAGACACAAGCTTCCAGTCAATACTAACCTTCTGTTCCAAATACAACCATGGATAATGGCACCTTCGTCAATTGCGTTAACTCGTGAAAGAGCTCGTAGATGGATGGGTGCACACCTTTTTTTATCCCATTGAAGAAGCTCGAGACCAAACATGTTCAAATCAGTGTCCTATAAACTTCAGTGCGTACAGGCAGAAGGTATTCGGAACACGTTCAGGCTTCCCCCCCCTTTTGTGCAGTGTGTGTATGTGTTTGAATAGACCCAACACACCGCAAGTTTCCTCTGTCTGGCCAGTGATGTGGCTCAGGTTAATAAGGATGGCACTTGGTGAGAACAATATGGAGAGGAGAACCTGCTGCAGTCTGTGGAAGCTGGTTGTTGCTTGGCTTACACACCTATAACATAGCTGGCAACGATGAACTCTGCACTAATGCAGAGTGGGCATAGAGCAGTTTTCCTCTGTAGTATAATAATGCTGGGGAGGTTGATAATGCTGGGGAAGGGGGGGTTAATAATGCAGGGGAAGGGGGGGTTGATAATGCTGGGGAGGGGGGGGGTTAATAATGCAGGGGAAGGGGGGGTTGATAATGCTGGGGAGGGGGGGGGTTAATAATGCAGGGGAAGGGGGGGTTAATAATGCTGGGGAAGGGGGGGTTAATAATGCTGGGGAAGGGGGGGTTAATAATGCTGGGGAAGGGGGGTTAATAATGCTGGGGAAGGGGGGGTTAATAATGCTGGGGAAGGGGGTGTTAATAATGCTGGGAAAGGGGGTGTTAATAATGCTGGGGAGGGTATTAGTAATGCTGGGGATGTGTTAATGCTGGAGAGATGTTAATATGCTGGGGATGTGTTAATGCTGGGGAGATGTTAATATGCTGGATGTGTTAATACTGCGGATATGTTAATATGCTGGATGTGTTAATATGCTGGATGTGTTAATACTGCGGAGATGTTAATATGCTGGATGTGTTAATACTGCGGAGATGTTAATATGCTGGATGTGTTAATGCTGGGGAGGTGTTAATATGCTGGATGTGTTAATACTGCGGAGATGTTAATATGCTGGATGTGTTAATGCTGGGGAGATGTTAATATGCTGGATGTGTTAATACTGCGGAGATGTTAATATGCTGGATGTGTTAATACTGCGGAGATGTTAATATGCTGGATGTGTTAATGCTGGGGAGGTGTTAATATGCTGGATGTGTTAATACTGCGGAGATGTTAATATGCTGGATGTGTTAATGCTGGGGAGATGTTAATATGCTGGATGTGTTAATGCTGGGGAGATGTTAATATGCTGGATGTGTTAATACTGCGGAGATGTTAATATGCTGGATGTGTTAATACTGCGGAGATGTTAATATGCTGGATGTGTTAATGCTGGGGAGATGTTAATATGCTGGATGTGTTAATACTGCGGAGATGTTAATATGCTGGAGGTGTTAATACTGGGAGGTGTTAATGCTGGGGAAGTGTTACTGCTGGAGAGATGTTACTAGGGAGGTGTTAATGCTGCCCAGGGTTGTCTTGCTATACAGGTGTTAATAATGTGGGGCACTGCTGGGGAAGGTGCTAATAAGCTAGGGGGAGGGCCCACAGTGTAAACACTATGGTACTAATTAGCCTGAGTTGTTGTTTTAACTCGGGCTAATTAGTACTGAATATAATAGCAGCTACAAGTATTTAAAGGAGAAGTGACTTACCCACTTGCATTAGCAGCTACAAGTTAGTAAGGTGAAGTGACTTATAATTAGCACAGCCTCACTAAACGTAGCAGAGTTACTATGAAGCTGCACAATTGATCAACATCAAAGAGTACAAGCCACTCCCCCTAGCTTAGTACAAGCCACTCTCCCTAGTTTCATGCTGCTGGGTATTGCATCATTCAGAGGTTGATTTTACAGTATATTAGCTTAGCATGAAGTCAACAATTCCAGCCTCGTGGAATAGGAAAGCCACGATCAAAGTGCAGAGAGTCGTTCTGGTGCTCAGCTAAACCACAGCTCGTCGAGTCCAGCAGCGATCTACAGCTTAGCTCCTCTGTGACGAAATACCTTTTGGATATTTACTAGCATAAGGGACATGACTTATATGCAGCAGGAAAAACCAAGAATGCACTCGAGTATTTGTGATTATCTTCAGTCATCAAATACACTGTAGGTTTTTTAAATCTGTCAATGTTCCAACCAAATACTCTGGTCTTAATTAATCAGGATGAATTAAATAACGAGCACTACGCATCCATACTTTCTGGCAATGCGTTTCACGTTAAAAAGCATGTGATTCACGACCCTCCTGAATGCTGGATGTATATAAGCATGCAACACATCAGAGAGATAAAGATGGGCGTGGTTTCACATGCACAGTCTTGAGAGTTGAGACCCGGCAATCGGTTAGCTCCAGCCTTCCCCCTCATTGATCCTTAGGTGTGAGATGGCTGGACTTAAGTGCCCCCTGGGTAAAAATTACAGCTGCAGAGGTCCGCTTAGCGATGTGGTATACAACACTGCAGATCTCCTTTTTACGCACCTCGGTTTTGTTTATTTTTGCCAGCGTTTCAAATGAATATCTTGGTCTTCTTCAGGGAGATAAAAAATAGTAACGCATCCATATTCACGAGCAATTTCCATTGCTGGTAACAGAGGTCTCTCGGGTCTCGACTCCCAAGACTAGGCACGAGAAACCAGTCTATCATAACCTCTCCGATATGTGGCTGTGCTTATACACTTCCGACGGATCATGAATCACCTGTGTTTCATGTGAAACATGTCTCCAGTGAGTATGAATATAATTATTGTAAGAAGGCTGGAGTATCTTTGGGGGAAAAAAGAAAGAAAGGAGAAAAAAAGAAAAGTTGATTAAAAGATAAATAATCTGCAGTGTTGCATACTCCACAGCTAAGCAGACTTACGGCTGTGAGGTGGCAATCACATCCTAGCCATATAAGGTGCAGTCACTCTGCAGTCCAGCTAAACCTTCACTATACTCCCACCTCACAACATATTGATTATAGAGCACACCCTTACCCAATAGGGTCACCACACAACTATCCTGTCTAGAACCCACTTGAAAGCCGGTTCACAAGATGTCACTCTCACCAGCGACGCATCAATTTTGTGATATTGTGAATGTGAAATCACATCACATCGCGTCACTTGAATAGACTTGATTTCTATTCTGGTTGCGATGCATAGGTCGGCACATGTTGGTGTGCTTTATTTGTGCTTCTGGGGGGGGGGGGGGGGGGGGGCTTCTCCTTGAGGCAGAGAAAATGAGGAAAGGTTGATAGAGGCAGTGAGAACTTTCTTATGATAATGGGGAAAGGTTGATAGAGGCAGTGAGAACTTTCCTATGATGATGGGAAAAGGTTGATAGAGGCAGTGAGAACTTTCTTATGATAATGGGGAAAGGTTGATAAGAGGCAGTGAGAACTTTTCTATGATGATGGGGAAGGGTTGATAGAAGCAGTGAGAACTTTCCTATGATGATGGGGAAGGGTTGATAGAGGCAGTGAAAACTTTCCTATTATGACAGGGAAGGGTTGATAGAGGCAGTGAGAACTTTCCTATGATGATGGGGAAGGGTTGATAGAGGCAGCGAGAACTTTCCTATTATGATGGGGAAGGGTTGATAGAGGCAGTGAGAACTTTCCTATTATGACAGGGAAGGGTTGATAGAGGCAGTGAGAACTTTCCTATTATGATGGGGAAGGGTTGATAGAGGCAGTGAGAACTTTCCTATGATGATGGGGAAGGGTTGATAGAGGCAGTGAGAACTTTCCTATTATGACGGGGAAGGGTTGATAGAGGCAGTGAGAACTTTCCTATGATGATGGGGAAGGGTTGATAGAGGCAGTGAGAACTTTCCTATGATGATGGGGAAGGGTTGATAGAGGCAGTGAGAACCTTCCTATGATGATGGGGAAGGGTTGATAGAGGCAGTGAGAACTTTCCTATGATGACAGGGAAGGGTTGATAGAGGCAGTGAGAACTTTCCTATGATGACGGGGAAGGGTTGATAGAGGCAGTGAGAACTTTCCTCGGATGACAGGGAAGGGTTCATAGAGGCAGTGAGAACTTTCCTATGATGATGGGGAAGGGTTGATAGAGGCAGTGAGAACTTTCCTATGACTGTATTCCAAACAATCATTTAGAGATGGAAGGTTCAGTGTGGTTTCTTAATCGGGGGTGAAAGTTCAATTTCAATAGTTCGAAGCATGTGACCAGGCGATCATTGTGAACTGCTCGAATGCCGGCCTTTACAGTGTATGCAACCAGAGTTCGCAGGTTTAACCAGGGTTGGGTTAAATACCTTTTACCCGGGTTTTACTCAAACATGGATACAACCCAGGATAAAAGAATAGACACAATAGATTTATTATAGATATTATAAGAAATTAACTCTGTAATCAGGAAGCAAGACATTCAATAAATGGCAACTGTAAAGAACTAGACAAAAACAGGAGCTGTGTTTCACTCAGCATTTATTTACCAAGTGACAAGGTTGTCTACTAGAGTATATATTTTTTATTTAATGATTTATTTAAATATTTAAACAAGATTTATGGGATTAAAGTCCAATTGATATGCAAGTTAAACAGATTTAATAGTCAATCTCCTGAGGTCCTTGCAGGAGCCTGTGGCAGAAGACGAGTTTCTGGGCTTTCTCATTTTTGTAATTGCAGTACACTTACTAAACTGTAAGCAGTGAATGATGACCTGTGGTATTTGCTTGCCTTTTAAATAGCCCTGGTGTCCACCACCACCCAGACACTTGTGGCTCTGGGACAGGGCTGTGACAGGGCTACAAATAAGTGTTCTATATCACTGGGTAATACCTAGGTAAAACCCGGGTAAAAAACCCGGGTAAAATAGGGGTAAAATGCAAACACTGATGTACACCAACTGTAATACCATATGGGACGCTACACTATCAAATTAAGAGAGTATTCGTTACCAAATAGGAAGATGCCACTCAAGACTTGCCCAGCAACAAGCCTTAAGGGTACACAAGCACGCACAGCAACTGTGTAATGTAATAGCTACCGGCTCTGGAGAATCTTGTAAGGCTACCAACCAGCTTGAAATAAATAACTTTATGTCTCTTCCTGGCAACTGGTGCCATACAATCCACGGATTGCCTTACGGGTGTCCAAGGTTCAAGGTTCTAGTCCACCTAATACTGGCTAGGATTAGGCGGGCAACACCTGTCGGCCATGGCTAGGAAACACTCTCACCTATTAACTTAGGTAGGAAACACTCCTGCCAATTAGGCATGGACAATTAGCCATGGATAAGAACCACTCTCACCTATTAGCCTAGATAGGAAACACACTCGCCTATTAACTTAGGTAGGAAACACTCCTGCCAATTAGGCATGGACAATTAGCCATGGATAAGAACTACTCTCACCTATTAGCCTAGATAGGAAACACTCACCTATTAACTTAGGTCCTGCCAATTAGGCATGGACAATTAGCAATGGATAAGAACCACTCTCACCTATTAGCCTAGATAGGAAACACTCACCTATTAACTTAGGTCCTGCCAATTAGGCATGGACAATTAGCCATGGATAAGAAACTCTCACCTATTAGTCATGGCTAAGAAACACTCTTACCTGAACAAAAACCCTCACCCGTTTGCCATGGATAAGATGCCAGCCCCTGTATGCTTCAATTCATCACTAATTTCATCCTCAAAGGTTACCCTGGAAAAAGGTTATCAAGTTATTTAATGTGTGTACCTTCAAAATGATCATTGGGGGAGGAGTTGGAGGCAACGTGGGAGGAAGGTGAATATCGTATGGGTATTAAAATTGCAATTTCACCTCAACCCACACAAGCACCTAATCACATGCCAGACACTGTGAGCTACACCTCAGCCAAACACTGTGAGCTACACCTCAGCCAAACACTGTGAGCTACACCTCAGCCAAACACTGTGAGCTAGACCTCAGCCAGACACTGTGAGCTACACCTCAGCCAGACACTGTGAGCTACACCTCAGCCAAACACTGTGAGCTACACCTCAGCCAGACACTGTGAGCTACACCTCAGCCAGACACTGTGAGCTAGACCTCAGCCAGACACTGTGAGCTACACCTCAGCCAGACACTGTGAGCTACACCTCAGCCAGACACTGTGAGCTACACCTCAGCCAGACACTGTGAGCTACACCTCAGCCAGACACTGTGAGCTACACCTCAGCCAGACACTGTGAACTAGACCTCAGCCAAACACTGTGAGCTACACCTCAGCCAAACACTGTGAGCTACACCTCAGCCAGACACTGTGAGCTAGACCTCAGCCAGACACTGTGAGCTAGACCTCAGCCAGACACTGTGAGCTACACCTCAGCCAGACACTGTGAGCTAGACCTCAGCCAGACACTGTGAGCTACACCTCAGCCAGACACTGTGAACTAGACCTCAGCCAGACACTGTGAGCTAGACCTCAGCCAGACACTGTGAGCTACACCTCAGCCAAACACTGTGAGCTACACCTCAGCCAGACACTGTGAGCTACACCTCAGCCAGACACTGTGAGCTAGACCTCAGCCAGACACTGTGAGCTACACCTCAGCCAGACACTGTGAGCTACACCTCAGCCAGACACTGTGAGCTAGACCTCAGCCAGACACTGTGAGCTAGACCTCAGCCAAACACTGTGAGCTAGACCTCAGCCAGACACTGTGAGCTAGACCTCAGCCAAACACTGTGAGCCAGGCCTCAGCCAGACACTGTGAGCTACACCTCAGCCAGACACTGTGAGCTAGACCTCAGCCAAACACTGTGAACTACACCTCAGCCAGACACTGTGAGCTACACCTCAGCCAGACACTGTGAGCTAGACCTCAGCCAAACACTGTGAGCTACACCTCAGCCAGACACTGTGAGCTAGACCTCAGCCAGACACTGTGAACTACACCTCAGCCAGACACTGTGAACTACACCTCAGCCAGACACTGTGAGCTAGACCTCAGCCAGACACTGTGAGCTAGACCTCAGCCAAACACTGTGAGCTACACCTCAGCCAGACACTGTGAGCTACACCTCAGCCAGACACTGTGAGCTAGACCTCAGCCAGACACTGTGAGCTAGACCTCAGCCAGACACTGTGAGCTACACCTCAGCCAGACACTGTGAGCTACACCTCAGCCAGACACTGTGAGCTACACCTCAGCCAGACACTGTGAGCTAGACCTCAGCCAGACACTGTGAGCTAGACCTCAGCCAGACACTGTGAGCTACACCTCAGCCAGACACTGTGAGCTAGACCTCAGCCAGACACTGTGAGCTAGACCTCAGCCAAACACTGTGAGCTAGACCTCAGCCAGACACTGTGAGCTACACCTCAGCCAAACACTGTGAGCTACACCTCAGCCAGACACTGTGAGCTAGACCTCAGCCAGACACTGTGAGCTACACCTCAGCCAGACACTGTGAGCTACACCTCAGCCAGACACTGTGAGCTAGACCTCAGCCAAACACTGTGAGCTAGACCTCAGCCAGACACTGTGAGCTAGACCTCAGCCAAACACTGTGAGCTACACCTCAGCCAGACACTGTGAGCTAGACCTCAGCCAGACACTGTGAGCTACACCTCAGCCAGACACTGTGAGCTAGACCTCAGCCAGACACTGTGAGCTACACCTCAGCCAGACACTGTGAGCTAGACCTCAGCCAGACACTGTGAGCTAGACCTCAGCCAGACACTGTGAGCTACACCTCAGCCAGACACTGTGAGCTAGACCTCAGCCAGACACTGTGAGCTACACCTCAGCCAGACACTGTGAGCTACACCTCAGCCAGACACTGTGAGCTAGACCTCAGCCAAACACTGTGAGCTACACCTCAGCCAGACACTGTGAGCTAGACCTCAGCCAGACACTGTGAGCTACACCTCAGCCAGACACTGTGAGCTAGCCAGACACTGTGAGCTACACCTCAGCCAGACACTGTGAGCTACACCTCAGCCAGACACTGTGAGCTACACCTCAGCCAGACACTGTGAGCTACACCTCAGCCAGACACTGTGAGCTACACCTCAGCCAAACACTGTGAGCTACACCTCAGCCAGACACTGTGAGCTAGACCTCAGCCAAACACTGTGAGCTAGACCTCAGCCAGACACTGTGAGCTACACCTCAGCCAGACACTGTGAGCTACACCTCAGCCAGACACTGTGAGCTAGACCTCAGCCAAACACTGTGAGCTAGACCTCAGCCAGACACTGTGAGCTACACCTCAGCCAAACACTGTGAGCTACACCTCAGCCAAACACTGTGAGCTAGACCTCAGCCAGACACTGTGAGCTAGACCTCAGCCAGACACTGTGAGCTACACCTCAGCCAGACACTGTGAGCTAGACCTCAGCCAGACACTGTGAGCTAGACCTCAGCCAGACACTGTGAGCTAGACCTCAGCCAGACACTGTGAACTACACCTCAGCCAAACACTGTGAGCTACACCTCAGCCAGACACTGTGAGCTAGACCTCAGCCAGACACTGTGAGCTACACCTCAGCCAGACACTGTGAGCTAGACCTCAGCCAGACACTGTGAGCTAGACCTCAGCCAGACACTGTGAGCTAGACCTCAGCCAGACACTGTGAGCTACACCTCAGCCAGACACTGTGAGCTAGACCTCAGCCAGACACTGTGAGCTACACCTCAGCCAGACACTGTGAGCTAGACCTCAGCCAGACACTGTGAGCTAGACCTCAGCCAAACACTGTGAGCTAGACCTCAGCCAGACACTGTGAGCTAGACCTCAGCCAGACACTGTGAGCTAGACCTCAGCCAGACACTGTGAGCTAGACCTCAGCCAGACACTGTGAGCTAGCCCTCAGCCAGACACTGTGAGCTAGACCTCAGCCAGACACTGTGAGCTAGACCTCAGCCAGACACTGTGAGCTAGCCCTCAGCCAGACACTGTGAGCTAGACCTCAGCCAGACACTGTGAGCTACACCTCAGCCAGACACTGTGAGCTAGCCCTCAGCCAGACACTGTGAGCTACACCTCAGCCAGACACTGTGAGCTAGACCTCAGCCAGACACTGTGAGCTACACCTCAGCCAGACACTGTGAGCTAGACCTCAGCCAGACACTGTGAGCTAGACCTCAGCCAAACACTGT
Organism: Cladorhizidae sp. MBARI D1340-BT2; assembly: GCA_028752905.1. NCBI lineage: Eukaryota > Metazoa > Porifera > Demospongiae > Poecilosclerida > Cladorhizidae > Cladorhizidae sp. MBARI D1340-BT2. The sequence goes on along the minus strand of JAQNBH010000016.1, from coordinate 43,217,948 downwards.
GAGCTTGACAATCTGACACAGTGGACTAATTCATTTCCAGCTGCACATTCCACAGTCGAGCTCCCCCCTAGAGTGGCATGTGGAGAAACCACGGCTAGCCCCTCCCCCACAAAAGTGCACCTCCCAAGAATTAAGCTGTTTTTGTTTGATATTTTGTATGTGCGTGCCATCTATTCCTCCATTACTAACATGGTGTGTTTCTTCTGCCTCTCCAGTATTTCTCGGCTGTTGTGGGCGACGCATGCTTCGTCACATGCTGTACTTGGCATGCCCACCAAATACACATTCTCAATTTTAGCTCCCCCCCTTCTGAGGGGTCCTGTACTGTCACAACCTTTTCTAAGTCATGATGGGATTCCCGGATTAACCGAAAATTCCCAGGATACCCTTAGTAATACTACAGACGATCTTAGGAATTCCCTGGTCTGGCCATAGACTACCCTTACCCCCAGAATACCACTAGCTCTAGAATACCCCTAGCCCTAGTCTTACATTAACCCTATCCATAGATACCACTAGCCTTCCCCTAGCTCTAGAATGTCTCCAGCCATTGCCTTAGAATACACTAGCCTCCCTCTAGCTCCAGAAACCCCTAGCTCTGGTCTTAGATTACCCTCCCCTGGAACACATTAACCTACTCCTAGCTATAGAACCCTGGCATCCCCCTATCTCTAGAATACCACTAGCCTAGCTATAGAACACCCCTAGACCTAGTCTTAGATCACCCTTACCCCTAGAATACCACTAGCCTGGCTATACAATACCCCTAGACCTAGCCTTAGATCACCTTACCTCTAGAATACCACTAGCCTAGCTATAGAATACCCCTAGACATAGCCTTACCCCTAGAATACCACTAGCCTAGCTATAGAATACCCCTAGACCTAGCCTTAGATCACCTTACCTCTAGAATACCACTAGCCTGGCTATACAATACCCCTAGACATAGCCTCAGATCACCTTACCTCTAGAATACCACTAGCCTAGCTATAGAATACCCCTAGACCTAGCCTTAGATCACCCTTACCCCTAGAATACCACTATCCTCCCCCTAGCTATAGAATATCCCTAGCCCTAACCTTAGATTGCCCCTATCCCCAGAATACCACTAGCCTTCCCCTAGCTGTAGAATACCCCTAGCCATCCCTTAACCTCAAGGAAGAAAACTACATAACTCTTCTACGCTTGGAATCTCTTCACAAAAAGTCTCTAAAAGCATCAAAATGGGTGTGGTATTCTACATGTGCATGCACGATGGGAGGGAAGGGGAGAAATCATGTCAGCAACTTCAGTGTTCAGGAATTCTTGTCTCCATAACATTGCCAGCTGATGTTTGGAGGCTAACTATTCATGTCTCCATAACACTGCTAGCTGCTGCTTGGAAGGGTAGCTACACTTGACTCCATAACACTGTTAACTGATGCTTGGATGGCTAGCAGCTCCTTTCCATAACACTGCCTGTTGCTGCTTGGATGGCTAACTACTCTCATCTCCATAACACTGCTAGCTTCAGCTTGGATGGCTTAGATTCCACTGCGAGAACCAGAGGCTAACACAATACAAAAAACATCAATAATCTTCAATATCCACTAGACATGCTCAGAGTAAAGTTTGGCACAGGGTGAACTCATTAGAAACATCCAGAACACCCTCCCTAAAAATCGTTCACAACGGATATACGATGTACTTACAAGGTTGCATGCAAACCACATGCATGCATATTCTACTGGATTTCTTTCGTTCCTGCTTACCCGTAAATTGAGGAGCCCCCTCTGCCAGTCCCTGTGGGGTCACCGCCTTGGATCATGAAATCCTTGAAGTCATAAATGTAATGAGATAAATGACTAATCTAGCCGGAACCGCTCTTACACAGAAAAGTGAAATGATGTTGAACAAGATGTACAGACCTTGATCATTCTGTGGAATACGCATCCTTGATAGTATCCTGTTTGTGCCTATGTATGTATGTATGTACTGGTATAATATAATTATTGTATGTGTGTATAGAGGCAATGAATAATGTATGCAAATACATTTAATGCCCACATCAACACTGAGAATACCAGACTCTGTACTAATAATGAGTGTATATAGCTAGCTACCTTTAGCAAAATTACAACCACCAAAGAATTTACCAACTCCACAAAGTTTCTACAAGTTCTGGGTGCATGGTTCCAATAGAGCTGAAATGATATCTTTCCCTAAGCATTGAAGCATTGAAGAGATATAAAAAAGTATATTAGTACTATTGCTAGTGCGTGTCTTGTCACATACCATGGATGTTTCTAGGACAACCTGTTTTGGTTGACTCATTCTTGATTAGTATCTTGCTTTTGCCGTAAAGGATCGTCACAAACGTCTCTAATAAAAGCACAGCAAATTTTTGTTTATCGAAGGAGAAGACCGCTGCAGTGGTTCCAGAAGCTATTGTGGTGACTAACGTTGTAATAAAGGCATTTCTGGACTTCGGGCATCTACAGTTATCACTTGCACCTAAGCAATGCGCTCCTGTTATACAACTAAGTTTACTGAGGTAAGTTATTCAAGTCAGAGTGTTATTAACGAAATTCATCAACCAAGCACCCTCACGCTTGCGGGACTTAACATACCTGCCATTTGGCTACTTTCTGCTCAGTGGTGCATGAGAATTTTGTTAACCTTTTTTGACAATGAAGTCATGAGGTGCACTTTCAGGTATAGCCGTAACTGTAGCTGTTGGTCCCAGTTAGGGTTGGGGGGAATATGCCCTTGTTAGCCTCCTTTAGCTGTATGCCTTCCTCAGAGCTATTAGAGAAAGCCTATTTTTCTTTGGATAAACTTATATATCTATATTTATATTTATATGTGCATGTGTGTGTGTGTATTTCAATCACTAAACAACCAGTGTTTTTTTTAGCCAGCCTCTTGCATGCATGGTGTGGGCTAACAGATTGAGCTATATTTGGAAGACTAATTCTGCCATATTGTAGTATTGTACATCGTATGGATATAGTTGTATAGTTACCATAAAAGCTGGTTGTTAGACAAGTGTCTATACTGAGCACCTACTCATTGCTAAGCACCTGGTTTTTGTGTTCTAGATTCTACTTGTTGAGAGTTGACCGTAACTAAGTCTCCTCCCACTCGAAAGTCAGCTATTGCTGGTCTCCAGACATATATATTTGTAATTGGGATATCTATGTACAATACCCTCCAGGCTCTGCTCTGCAACCCACCAATCACTCGCCATCCCTCCTAGCCAGCCTCATACATACACTGGGCGATCCGCATCTGTTAGAAATTTCGTACATACACTGGGCGATCCACATCTGTTAGAAATTTTGTACATACACTGGTACACTGGGCGATCCACACCTGTTAGAAATTGACTACGTCTCTCACGCGGACATCATTTGTTAAACGAGCTCGATATTAATTAAGGGCATTTTCGCTTAACCGGCTTTTGCGATATGTTAATGCAGTTATTGTTGTGATGTAGATGAGTGTGTGATCGATGTTGACCTGAGTGCCGTGCAATTTTACCTCTGGTTGAGGAGTCCAAAGTGCGTATTGACCGAGGGTCAGTATCTGAGAGTGCCTTGTCCTGGATCCTCCGTGTAGGTGTGCAGGAGTACACAAACCGTAATAACTTTAATTGCAAACACACCCTTACGTGAACAATGGTCTATTCTCGCGGGACATAGGAGTGTGGGGTTCTTGAACCACCAGCCTCTGCAGGCAGACAATGAGGGAACTGGTGGATGGGTGTGGCCAGGCTTTTGTGAACCTGGTTGCGAGTCCCCGAGTCCTCGCTTGTGTATTATCTGAACTAAAGAAATTGCACACACAAAAGACTTAACAACCATGCTCTCCCCCCCCCCCCCCCTCCCCACACACACACAGACACAACACACAGGTACATGTCTTAGAAACATTTGCGGTATAATATAGTCCATCCAGACTTGACTGTATTCATGCCATGAGTATTCCTATTCCGTCCTGGGCATGCTCAAAGCAGACTAAAATCATTGCATGCCCATTTGGTGTTTATTTTTGTCCAATCAAAAGAAGCGCGATGTTTCAACTTGCCACCTCTACTTTTGATGTTGCCACAAAGATAAACACCTAAGACATCTTGTTGGAAGTTAGCAGCTGTCGTCATCATGGCTATGAAGTCATCTAGCCCTCTGTATAATTTTTTTAAGAGGTGTATCTAATTATAGGAAATTGTATTTTGGTTTACGAGGCACAGGGGTGCATGCACCCCATGAATGTGTTTCTTGTTGCGCCATTTGTTGGTTACCCAGCACTCACATGTCATATTAATTAGTGTCCATTACCACACTGCTGTGTTCCTGGTGTTAATTTGTCGTACTCTTGTAAGCTCTACACATGTGACGTAGTCCATCCATCACTGGTCTTGTGTTTGGGCCTTGAAAGGAATGCATTCATCTGCACAAGACTAGAGCAATCAGTCCAGTTATATTTTCCTTATTTTCTGTCCTCCTGTACTGTTAAGTAGACTGTCCGGCTGATTGTTTTAATGCAGTGAAATGTGTGAGGCATTGTATTGTGAGCTGATTTATGTTCCTTTCCTGGCCCGCCATGAACTTGCCAATCGGTGCATGTGTCCATACATGCTGAGTGAGGGCATCCAGTTCTCTGTTCACCTGCCACAGCGAATGTGGTGGCATTTTTCTTTACGCGAGCTTGAGACGGGTTATTTGGATCGCCTGTGATGCATGCATGCACATAAGAGAGAAAGAATCTTTTATGTGGGGGTATGTGGCTCCGTTCACCTCTCCTGTACATACCTCATTTGTGTCACTGACAAAAATGAGGGAGGATAGGGGTGAGGGGGAGGAAGGAAAAGACTAGAGAGAAGGGAGGGGTGGAAGGAATGAGACGAGAGTGGGTGATGGGATGAGAGGAGAGTGGGTGATGGGATGAGAGGAGAGTGGGTGATGGGATGAGGCGGAGAGTGGGTGATGGGATAAGGGACTAGTGGGTGATGTGATGAGAGGAGAGTGGGTGATGGGATGAGGGGAGAGTGGGTGATGGGATGAGGGGAGAGTGGGTGATGGGATGAGAGGAGAGTGGGTGATGGAGAGTGGGTGATGGGATGAGAGGAGAGTGGGTGATGGGATGAGGGGAGAGTGGGTGATGTGATGAGGGGAGAGTGGGTGATGGGATGAGAGTAGAGTGGGTGATGTGATGAGGAGAGTGGGTGATGTGATGAGGGGAGAGTGGGTGATGGGATGAGAGGAGAGTGGGTGATGGATGAGGGGAGAGTGGGTGATGGATGAGTGGGTGATGTGATGAGAGGAGAGTGGGTGATGGGATGAGAGGAGAGTGGGTGATGGGATGAGGGGAGAGTGGGTGATGGGATGAGAGGAGAGTGGGTGATGGGATGAGAGGAGAGTGGGTGATGGGATGAGAGAAGAGTGTGATGAGAGGAGAGTGGGTGATGTGATGAGGGGAGAGTGGGTCTGGATCAGAAGAGGGACAAGAGAAAAGTTGGACGGAGGCCGATACAATACTTGGTTTCCCATTCTGAGGTCACTCCTCTATCCATCCAAAGTGGTTTGATTAAGGGGTGACAGTTGCATTTTTAATGTGTTTTTTTCTTGTGGTTACAACTTTAGATTCTGCAAACTTCATGGTATGGACTTGATATATATACATGTAGCTCAAAAGATAGGTCTCTCTCTTTTGATACTAAAATATATTTCATATGTATAACTATAGGCAAGTTACTAGACCTAAAGTGGAGGGCCCTCAGGGGGAATGGTGCACAATTTTTTTTAAATTTTTTTTACCTGTGGTTACAACTTTAGAGCTCTGTAGATTCTGCAAACTTCATGGACTTGATATATAGCTCAAAAGATAGGTCTCTCTGTGTGCTCTCTTTTGATACTAAAATATGTTTCATAGGTATAACTATAGGCAAGTTACTAGACCCTAAATCAACGCCTTCAATTTTCCACCCGCGCGCTTGACCAGGTGATAAATTTTTAACGCCTATTCAAAACGCTCATTGTATGCGCTAGAGCTTCCTCTAGCCACTCGTACCATTTTCAATTTTTTTGCACTTCGCAACTCGGAGTGGTTTTGGCCGGCGATTTTGGGGTGCAGGTTTTTGAGGTCCCTCCGCTTTAGGGTCTAGTAACTTGCCTATAGTTATACCTATGAAACATATTTTAGTATCAAAAGAGAGCACACAGAGAGACCTATCTTTTGAGCTATATATCAAGTCCATACCATGAAGTTTGCAGAATCTACTGAGCTCTAAAGTTGTAACCACAGGTTAAATTTTATTTTTATTTTTAATGCAACTGTCACCTGGGAGCCACACTCTTGAATGACGAAGTGATGCTGCCACACTTCGAGCCTGTTACTGTGTAGGCGCACCAGGTGGAGGGTGTGTGTGTGGGCGGAGTTACACTGTGGAGAGGGGAGGTTGTGATGTGGTGAAGATGTGGTCATGTTGTTTGTTTGTTTTTCTGTCATGTCTAGACGTGTTTTGTTTTCGTTGTGTCTTGTCACACAGATGGTGGTTGTGTTTGATGCCCAGTTCTCAATGCACCCAATGAGGAAGCCAGCCAATGTGATGGCCTTTGTTTCTTTGTGCCCAAATTAATCTTCCTATGGACAGTCGTTCGTGTTTAGGAACAAGTGTGTGGCATGTGAGTGTGTGTGAACACAGAAACCTTAGGTGCAGGGAAATGGTTGTCTGATGTACACACCCACTCCAAGAAGTGGACACAGTGTTAACAAGACCTGTACACACCACACAAAACAGAGATCCTTGAAGATGCTCTGAATGTATTTCGCCCTATCCACACTCAGACATGATCCAGAATTGCACTCAGCTTGAACCACTTGAAGATGTGGTTCGGGATAAGCCTGAGTGCGTTGAGATGAGGTGCACTTGTGTCTAAGTGCTGTTTCACACGTCAGCAATCAGACATTTCCTCCGATTGCGCCGAAGGTTAGTGGCACTACAAGATTGTGTCGCACTACTTTCGTGTATAATGGTCTAGTGAACAAGTATTATTAGCCATTGCTCAGTGTGGCCATTGCTCAGTGTGGCCATTGCTCAGTGTGGCCATTGCTCAGTGTGGCCATTGCTCAGTGTGGCCATTGCTCAGTGTGGCCATTGCTCAGTGTGGCCATTGCTCAGTGTGGCCATTGCTCAGTGTGGCCATTGCTCAGTGTGGCCATTGCTCAGTGTGGCCATTGCTCAGTGGGCACAAGAATCTCTTAGCCTGCTTTGATGGCACTTGCTATTCTCGCAAGCCGGCCAGTTTCCTGGAAATAGCTGACTCAAGAGAGTGTCTATGAGCACATAGTAGCGTGGACAAACATTTCCAGCATATGCAACTACAGGTAGTTGTTGCAGCATGTGGAGCCTACTAAACCATGAATAGTAATTGAATTTCTCCATTCTTGCAAGAAAATGACCAACAATGCTTATTAGTTGTACACAGAGGGGAATATTGTGATGGTTGCCACCAGCCCTCTGCAGTGAGACTATCGGAGTGGCGTTCTGTGTCTGTGTAGTTCCACGGGGAGCCTCTCACGCCTGCCCTCTCCTCCCGGCCACCTCACTCCTACGATGGCAAGTGCGCTTCTTTTATAGGAAAGCCGGCAACTGAAATACAGCACGGCTTGCCAAGCAGTAATTGTTCATCATGGCCACCCATGCATGGTTGCTTCATACCATTATAGCAAGGCCCTTCTGTGCGAAGTATAGAAGTGTGAATCCACTTTGGAGACTCTTCTTTCTGGCAACCTGGCCACAATTAAAAGGGATGTAGCAATATTTTTGTGCGCAGTGTGTAAAGTCCTTAGGGGTAGTATCATTCAGTGTCACCCCATACATAATTTGTGCTGGCTTGGTAATGCACAGCTACAGTAAAGACAGGCATGGGTGTGGCTTCAGCACTGCTGCATTTACTCCTACCAAGCTGCCTTTGCACTAGAATCACAAAACTGAAAGCCGATTGTCCAGATAATGGCAAGGCCCTTCTGTGTGAAGCTCAGTTATTCAGAGGGGAAGTTGTAACACTCCAGGACCTACAATACATTTGTATGCAAGTTTACTCAGCTAAGCTATAATAGTCAGGATCCATTATCTTTGAGATGGATGGCCATGTTAGTGTGCTTTAGTTGCTGTGTGCCCATGTAAAGTTTTGTTGTAAAGGCACACATCAGAAAGGAAGTCTAATCCCACTGAATGACCTAGCCTTGGTGTAACTGTAGCTTGAAACTGACCTAGCCCTAATGCCAGCTTGAAACTGACCTAGCCCTAATGCCAGCTTGAAGCTGACCTAGCCCTAATGCCAGCTTGAAGCTGACCTAGCCCTAATGCCAGCTTGAAGCTGACCTAGCCCTAATGCCAGCTTGAAACTGACCTAGCCCTAATGCCAGCTTGAAACTGACCTAGCCCTAATGCCAGCTTGAAACTGACCTAGCCCTAATGCCAGCTTGAAGCTGACCTAGCCCTAATGCCAGCTTGAAACTGACCTAGCCCTAATCCAGCTTGAAACTGACCTAGCCCTAATGCCAGCTTGAAGCTGACCTAGCCCTAATGCCTGGGTATAACCCTGGCCTGAAACTGACCTAGCCCTAATGCCAGCCTGAAGCTGACCTTGCCCTAATGCCAGCTTGAAGCTGACCTAGCCCTAATGCCTGGGTTTAACCCTAGCCTGAAACTGACCTAGCCCTAATGCCAGCCTGAAGCTGACCTTGCCCTAATGCCAGCTTGAAGCTGACCTAGCCCTAGTGCCAGCTTGAAGCTGACCTAGCCCTAATGCCAGCTTGAAACTGACCTAGCCCTAATGCCAGCTTGACTAGCCTAATGCCAGCTTGAAACTGACCTAGCCCTAATGCCAGCTTGAAGCTGACCTACTGTAGCCCTAATGCCAGCTTGAAACTGACCTAGCCCTAATGCCAGCTTGAAACTGACCTAGCCCTAATGCCAGCTTGAAGCTGACCTAGCCCTAATGCCAGCTTGAAGCTGACCTTGCCCTAATACCTGGGTATAACCCTAGCCTGAAGTTGACCTTGCCCTATGCCTGGGTATAACCCTAGCCTGAAGCTGACCTAGCCCTAATGCCTAGTAACCCCTAGCCTGAAGCTGACCTAGCCCTAATGCCTAGCTTGAAGTTGACCTTGCCCTAATGCCTGGGTATAACCCTAACCTGAAGCTGACCTTGCCCTAGTGCTTAGTAACACTAGCCAGGAACACAGTTCCCATACAGGTCTCAGTCTTGATGTGGCTCAGTAAGTGAGGTGCTCAAGTTGTACGTATGACCACCTACAGAAGACCCTCAGACTCACACTCTCTCTGGCACTTGGCCTGCCATCCAGCCATAGTCCCAACCACAATTGGTTAGAAGCCCAGCTAACTGGTGGGTGCTAGACTCCACTTGGCACAGACCTCAGCTGTGTGTGTATACAAATCCTAAATGTGTCCATCGTGGGATGGAAGGTAGCGATGACTAGCTCGGAGTACGTATTATGACTATACTAAAATGCTGGAACATTTACATATGCATACAGTATATATGTTCTGCAGACACTTTCACATGCAACTAAACACTGCATTGCAATACTGATGTTTTTGCTATGTCCATAGAATGGAGCCTGTTGACTCTGACTTGTCAGGGACAAAGTCACAAGCACTTCAGTCATCTTCCAGTGGGCCCGTCTCCCTTGCCCATTCCTCCCCCCCCTCCTCTTCCTCCTCATCTCCCTCGAATCACCCTCTGTCCGCTGCCTCCTCCACCTCCGGAACTTCCCCCATTGTAAACGGTGGAAGTAAGCCGCGCTCTCAGCCCAGTGAGGATCAGCCTTCCCCTCTATCTGCTGTTAGGAAAGACGGTTCTTATTACCAGCTGGTCTTCGGGATGGACGATACCAGTAGTGAGACCAGTTTTACCGAAGACTCGTCAAACAAGTGTGTACTCCACAGCTCTCCGGAAGAGAGCAGAGCAGATGTGGCCCAAAAACCTCACTTGGCTCAGTCTGATCACATCCCAATGTCCTGTGAGTCGAGCCAGAACTCTGTTCCTTCCACCTCCTCTTTGTCATCTTTCTCTTCTCCCCCACTCATGAGTGCTGATTCCAAGCCAGCTCCACCCGGAGACAAGCTTGTCCAATCTAGTGACACTCTCATATCTCATAACCCTGTTCCAATACCAGTACCAGGAGACGAGCAAGGAGATGATGGGACATCGAAGGACCTGAAATCCAATTCATGCACACTTGATAATTCTGCATCGTCTGAAGATACCCCAATTGATATTGGAGATAGCTCTTCCGCTAGATCAAACCCACTGGAATGTCATGCCTCACCCAACACTCCTCCCATGTCATACCCGGGACGGGGAGCGTCATCCTCTCTCCAGCAGTCACCCTCTTCCCAAGATGTGGATCATCAGGGAACAGCACCAGGCAATGCGTCACTTCACTCTCATTCTGTCTCCCCCCGTATAGACACTACAAAGGTAGATCCCTTAGTGCTGCCCAGCAACTACGACGGAGAGGAGGAAGCTTCTAACCACACCCACTCACCAAGCCCACGTCCGTACTCCCCCATCCTCAACACTTCAGGTTAGTGTATTCATAGTGGCTGTACTGGACATACATACACTATCAAGCACGCCGAGGAAAGCTGATTATAATGTACATCGTATGTGATAACTGTGTGTATACAATAGGGACTCAGTTATCTGAACTTCAAATATGTAGGTCAGCCGATTGTCCCTCCCGTTGTAACAGTAGCCACACCCATGGCAAGTATACGTATTTCTCTTCATTTCTCGGGAAATATTGCTTTGCACATGCACACCATGAACATACACCATTCACAACTTCTGCCATCAGTTGGTCTTCTTGCTCCCTGTCAAAGCAGAGAGCATGGCTACTGTAGACCCACTAAAGAGATCAAGGTTGTCCTTAATATCCTGGTAAGCTCAAGCTCTGTGATGTTGTGAAGAGTGGGAGGAAGTTTGAGCAGTCACCGAGTACAATGTTGGAAAGCCGACTGCCCCATGATTTTGTGAGGAGCAAGGACAAGCTGAAAACGTTCCACACTGAAGTTCAGTTATCTGAACATTTCAGTTATCCATACACCCTCCGGTTCCCTGGACCCAATCCGTGGGCAGTACATCCAATTTTCGAATATTTGAACGTTGCTATAGGATGAGGCCAGTATTTTTCCATTACGTTTCCTGTATCCAAGCTGGATACTCTTGGCCTACCCACACATGTCGCACATAATTAGAACTTCTCGAACTCATTTTCCACCCGTGCGCTACACCACGTACTTGCATTTTAACGCCTAACGAAAACAGTCGTTGCATAGTCTAGCCACTGGTGCTAATTTCAAATCTTTAGCACTTTGCAATCTGGAGATATTTATGTGGAGGTTTCAGGCATTCAGGTTTTGAGGTCCCTCCACTTTAAGTCTAGTAACTTGCCTATAGTTATACCTATGAAAAATATTTTAGTATCAAAAGAGAGCACACAGAGAGACCTATCTTTTGAGCTGTATATCAAGTGCATACCATGAAGCTTACAGAATCTACGGAGCTCTAAAGTGGTAACCATAAGTAAAAATATAAAAAAATAAAAAATGCCATTGTCTCCCCTTCAGTCAACCCTATGGAGTTGCTTGTTGATACTGTGCACATGCTAATAAGTGCAGGTATGTGTGTGTGTGTGCATGCATGTGTGTGTGCATGCGTACGTACGTGCACTGGCAGGCACACACCTGCACAGTGACTGTGTTGAACCGGACCTCCCTTCTCATGCTGTCAGTTGCTCCATTCCTTTGGTAAACCTGTTCCTCTCCTGACGCACATGTATACATGCACAGGTGATGAGGAACAGTCCCCAAATGACCAGGCCTCTCCTCCTATCTCCCCCACCCCCTCTCTGCCGTTGAGAGCAGAAGAGCTCTCCATGAAGACCATGCTCTTTTCTGAGATCATGTATCTCGGCTCCTCTGCCATCAGTCCCCCCATCAGAGAAATAGAAGTGAACAGGAAGATGCACATCCTCAAGGAACAAGCCGCCAGCTCGGAGCCGATTCCTGTCGTGCTCTCCTTTCCCGTCACCAACCAAGGAACTGTGGTTCTGAAGGATCCGAAGAGCAGCCAGCTCATGGCTACATTCCCAATGAAGCAGATTCAGTTCTGTGCGCGTGGGAACGCTGAGAAGTTGCTGGACTGTTTCTGTCTGAACGTGAAGAACAAGAGGGGCGGCATGTTCCAGTGTCACGTGTTCAGATGCGAGGGCGGCAAATGTGTAAGAGTTCTTGTTGGTGATCACATGGATTAGTTCGCAGTAGCATCTCTCATTTCCCCTCTCCCTAGGATGATTATATAATATATATTTTTCCATTTTTTTCACTCCACCCCCGTCCTCCCCAACAGTAAGTTTGGTATCAAGTTTGTCAGGGATGTTCAGCACTAACACGCCTTTCCTAGGATTAAGATGTGGGGTTCCTAGGACTATCCTGAGATGTCCATAGTGAGGGTGATTGGTTCTACAGCCTGGACAACACTTAGACCTGGCACTGTGCTGGGAGATCCCTAGTGAGGCTAACTGACTTTACAGCCTGGTCACCAGAAAACTTAGACATGGCACTATCTATGCTGGGAGGTTTTGATTGAGGGTGACTGGTTCTACAGCCTGGACAACACTTAGACCTGGCACTGTGCTGGGAGATCCCTAGTGAGGCTAACTGACTCTACAGCCTGGTCACTAGACTTGGCACTATCTATGCTGGGAGGTCCCTAGTGAGGGTAACTGACTGACTCTACAGCCTGGATATTAGAACACTTGAGCTGACACTATGCTGGGAGGTTCCTAGCCCTAGAATGACCCTGTTTTTAAAGTATCTCTAGACTTAGCGATGGCTCTGAACTTAGCCCTAGAATATCTACAGGCCCTGCTCTATAACCCTAGCCATAATTCTGTTCCAGGCTCAATCTAATTGGTTATGCTTGTGTGAGTTGGCAGTGATTGGCACCTTAGGCACTGAACATCTGAGGACCCCATAGATGCTGCCCTAGCCCTGCCCTAGCCCTGCCCTAGCTTAGCCCTGCCCTAGCTTAGCCCTAGCCCTTACTGTGAATGATGAGACTGACTTGTGGGCAGACGTACTCCAGGCACACTGCTCAACACTGGAGTCCACGCTGTATTGTGGCAGTGCACGTACTCCAGGCACACTGCTCAACACTGGAGTCCATGCTGTATTGTGGCAGTGCACGTACTCCAGGCACACTGCTCAACACTGGAGTCCACGCTGTATAGTAACTCACCCTCACCCGAGACATCCCAGAGGAGTGATAAGCATCCTGGAATGTCCTAGGAAAGATTATGATGTTGGGCATGTATGACATTGTCTGCTCATTGCCTGTTTCGAAGCAGGCTCATAATGCCGTGCCACCACGACTGGAGCTATCATCATGAATGTTGCATTATGTAGTATGTATGAGGTGTTCACAACCAGCCCTTGCTTGGCATTGCAGTATGTAGTATGTATGAGGTGTTCACAACCAGCCCTTGCTTGGCATTGCTGCAGTGTGATCAGGTGTTCCAGTCTTTTCTAAAGGCCTTCACCACGGTGGTATGTTGCTACTGTTATGTACACACACAACACACTCACACTCACTTACACACAAAACACTCGTACACCACACAATACACTCACACCACACTCACAATACACTCACACACCACACCACACAAGCACAACATATGATACACATGACGCCCTTCACTCTCACACCTGCAGCAGATGTCGAACGAGGGGCTGTTGCCTCCTCTGACGGCAGAGCACATCTCGCAGGAGTTCCAGGTCAGTCTTGACATACAAGAGGAGGATGGTAAAGGTGTCTTCTCTCCGGTCAGCATGGAGAAGGAATGCTTCAAGCTGCGACACCACACTCGTAGGAGACTCATCCTCTCCGTCAGACAGCCCAACACCGAGAGAGCCCTGATTATTATGAAGTAGGCCATAGGAAGTGTCCATTTAGGACTCATTAAGACGGTAGATGACATTTATGTCGCAACATGTAAGAATCTCCTTGCAATGTGCATTGCTCCGCGAGCTTCTATTAATTAAGCACAAAAAAAATAGCAGAATGTTCTGCCTAATGTATCTAAATAAAGATCATCGCAGATCAGAATGTTCTGCCTAATGTATCTAAATAAAGATCATCGCAATCAGACTGTTCTTGTTGTATTTGAGTTCTCTAAATTTGCTCTTTGATGTTTTGGCTAGACACTCTAGCTGAAGCATCCAGTGCAGATTTAAGTTAATGATCAAGAAAATCGACATTTCTTACTGCATTAATTGAGAGTTCATTGTGAGATTGTTATTGTCATTATTATTGGTGGAGGAGAAGAGCCCGTTGGTTGGTCAGCATGTCCGCTGGGGGATGATACAGTTTAGGAACTGTGATAACACACACACACACACACACACACACACACACACACACACACACACACACTCAACAGGTGCTATGGACTGCTTGTCTCGGCTGGGAAGGATGTGAGGAAGACAGACATGAACCTGCTGGACAACATGGCAAGTGTACTGAGCTATTTTGTGGTAATCTGTAAAAAAAATATCTGCGTGAGTAGGTGTGAGGAGGAGGGCGGGGCCTCTGCATGGAACAAGGCAGTGATGATCGCTCTGTGCTGAAACGAATACCAAGCGTTCTTATGTGTCTTGGGGATGGTAATATTACTACACCAGTGTTGCTAGGATACGACCGTGCGCCCTGGCGGATCTCCTTTTAACCAGACCCAATCAAATGCACGAGATGTTGCGTCTGTTTCTGTGCGGCACATTTTAAACGCAACGTCTTGCAACCGACAAAACTAATTCGACCTTTTGGGAGGAACCTCTTTGCATGCACTGTTTTGTGTTCTGGATGATTAGCGCATAGCCGTTAGATGATGCTGCTTTCATTGTCGTTCTAAATTGTCTTTGTTAAGTGTCCCGTGCCCTCTCTCTCTGTGTGTGTGAAGCACTTTTCTGGAAGCATATGGCTCTGCACTTGCATATTGAGAGGCAACCTTTGAAGGGTACATGCGAGACTAACTGCTGCTCATTCTTGCAATCTACCTGGGGGGGAGGGGGGGGGGGGGGGGGGGGGGGGGGATCCAGGAGATAGTTTGTTACAACTCATCAACTCATGGCTGAAGCAGTGCAGTAGCTCGAGACAGCCTCCCGGCTCCCTCTCTGGTTCGTGTAACAGCTCCTCCTTTTTCTGCCTCGCCTAGAAAATGTTACACAGTATTCTTCTCAGGCATGTAATTGTAGAAGAATGAATGGATGTGCGTTATTTACAAAATATTTGGCAAGTCACTATTTTCTGCTTGGTGCTGTGTTTCTTGCGGGTCTGGAGATGTGTGTGGATGTGTGTGTGGTGCTATGTGTGTGCGGTGCTAAACAACCAAGATTTGTTAGCTTAGCATGAAGTCACAATTCCTGCCTTGTAGAAGATGAAAGCCGTGATAACGATGGAGAGGGAGTGTTTGATTAGCCTGCCAGTAAAGATCTTATAGCCAGAGAGGAGATAGTTGTAGTTGTGGTCAGGGTGGAAGATGGTTTATTAGATTTGATAATGACTAGGCTTGTTATGCAGAAGTACTAAAGTAGAGAACACCACCACCACCCAATCTTGTGGGAGAAGACCTCGGTGACAAATAAGAGCAGTAGGTGAAGGGAACTGCTTGTGAAGGAGACGCTACACGTCCATCTTGCACCTGAGGATCAGTGCTTCCACACAAACACAGGGCGGTAGGGCTGGGGCTACCTGGCTGCTAGTCCATCTTGCACCTGAGGATCAGTGCTTCCACACAAACACAGGGAGGTAGGCCTGGGGCTACCTGGCTGCTAGTCCATCTTGCACCTGAGGATCAGTGCTTCCACACAAACACAGGGCGGTAGGGCTGGGGCTACCTGGCTGCTAGTCCATCTTGCACCTGAGGAGATCAGTGCTTCCACACAAACACAGGGCGGTAGGGCTGGGTCTACCTGGCTGCTGGTCCATCTTGCACCTGAGGATCAGTGCTTCCACACAAACACAGGGAGGTAGGGCTGGGGCTACCTGGCTGCTGGGTGTTCTCAAGACTATGAAAGTGAAGCCACTCAAGACTATGAAAGTGAAGCCATGTCTATCGTCATCTGTCTGACATGGTGGAGGTCTTTCTACAGTGCAGCAATCAGACACGTCGTGGATCATGTGAACATCGTGTCCTTTTTTAAAGCCAGTTTCAAGCACCTCACGTGTTGTATTGCCTCTCCCTGAAGAAGACCAAGGTTGTGGTTTCTGAGGAGTGGTATGAAGAGCAAGGTTACATGTACATATGTGTAATGGTACAACTGATGATTATCATTGTAGCGTCTTTTTCTGCATGAAATGTTTTTCTGAGCTACTTCATGGGTCCTATGTAGCTAGCAGTGCACCAGTTAGCTAGTAGTAACCTGCCAGGCCTACTTCAGGGGTGCTAGCTAACAGTGATGCAGCTAGTAACCAGCCAAGTAATTGTATGTTATGTTTTCAGAATGACAACAACAACAGCAAAAAAGTACAAACAAGACAAAAGCTACAATTAGCTACACCTCTCTTTCATAAATACTCTTCAGTCCACAGTGAGGTGAGTGACAGGCAATGAGGGTGGAGTGCTCCACTGTCTCATGGCCTCCCACTGTGAGGTGAGTGACAGGCTATCTCACATATATGCACACACAATAATTCGGACAAGTTTGCTGAATGGGTTTTGTCTATGACTTTTAACCTTGCAAAAATTCTATCTTGACCCAAGTTTAGCCTTCATCACAGCTTAGAGGACATGGGAATCTCATCTCCACCCTTGCTGCCTGTGAGCTACACACTTCTTGTGGCACTTCTATATAGCCCAACCTTCCTCCAATCTCCCCCCCCCCCCCCAATTCCAATAAAGCACACCAACACTGAATTGCACGTCATAACACTAGTACATCAAAATGGCAGTGGCAGATGTCTGTCTGTCTGCTTCCCTTTTTCTTGGGCTTGCTGCAACATCAAGGTCAGATGAGAAAAACACCGCATTTGCAGAAATATGAAATTTACAGAGAGCAGCGCTGTCATCAATGGCCTCGGAATTTTGGTTTCACAGTTCGTTGAAAGGTTGCTACTGTAGTGACCTTTGCCAGGTTTTTCTCGCCTTCTTTCCCCCCCTTTTTTCCCTTTCCTCCTCCGCGGAGAGTGTCTTATAGTACATAATTATAACAATCCTCGGTTACAGATATACTGTAGGACAGGACACAAAAGGCTTGGCAATTCAGCTTGCCACACAATACCTTGCACTTATTTCTGCTTGAGGCTAAACTGGACAAGAGTGAGGATGGAACAAACTCAAATGCACTTTCTAGGCTCCGTGGTTATGGCCTGTATTGCCATAGTTACCAGTTTTATTATTGCACATGTGCAATGATACAATATGTGATAGAATTTATAAGCAAAATTTTAGTCTACACTAGTCTAGTTTTCAGTAGCCCTTTCTGTACTCCTTAGAATCCATCTGCTAATCCTGGCCACTCCTTCTCTGTGATGGGTATCTGGGACCCCAACCTCTCCTTCCTCGCCTCCCTCGATGAGGAGACCCCTAGATGTAAGCACACTAATTAATAAATATGTCAGTCTGTATATGTCCAGTACTGCTCCTAGGACATCTTTACTCCTGGGGTTACTTGGGATTGTCTAGGGCTAGGCCTAGTCTACGGTGTTCTAGGGCTGGGGGCAGTGATGGTGCTATGTAGGGCTAGGAGCATCTGGGATATTTGGAAGTTCACATTCCAAGATTCAGGCCAAGTACCCAGCACACAAGTATTCCGGTTATGCTGACAGTCAGTCACCCTCACTAGGGACATGTCGGGATAGTCCCACCCCAGTACACAAGTATTCTAGTACCATGCTGTACAGTCAGTCACCCTCACTAGGGACATGTCAGGATAGTCCAAAGTACCCCAGTGCACAAGTATTCTGGTACCATCCTGTACAGTCAGTCACCCTCACTAGGGACATGCCGGGATAGGACAACGACCCCAGGGATCCCAGGATGTCCTAGGAGAAGTGATAGCAGGACTGCATGGTCATTCCTCAGATATATGCATGATTAATGTTTTAAGAATGCTAATTGGTCTCATTGTTGTGCTGTCATTCATTAGTGGATGGAGGACAGGGTCACAATGAACGTTTATTTGTTTGTGCATGTATATATTATTACCTCTTTGGGAGTGGACACTTTTACTATTGCTAGTCCATTTGACTTGAGTTGAGGTATCATTTGGAACTTCCATTAAATGTCTACATTACGTATGTATGTATGTAAATATGTGCAAAAATATGGGCGGAGTGTCCAGTGTTTGATCTTTTGCATCTAATAATGTGACAACTCCTCTCAAGTGTTTGGGTTGCATGCTAATTGTATTCATCACTTGCATGGCACATTTGGCAACTGCAGCAGTTCGGTTCCAGTACCTGACTGTGGCTGTTGATTTGGTTCTGGAATCAGTCATTGGACAGGTTCGCTTCAAGAGGTAAGTACATGGCTCAAACTATGTAGTTATGTGTTTGCACATAATTGTGTACAGTATTGTATTGCGAGCTTGATCAGAGGCCTGCAGGGAAGGTGGCTCAGCGAGCGCCTGTGTACAATGTGTGACCTTCATGTGTATATACACAGATGTACTTTAGCAGGGTCGTGTATTCTAGGGCTAGGGAATGCTAAGGCTCTGCGCAGGGACCAAGGGATATCCCAAGAAAGGTTGTATCAGTGTTGGACATCTCTCATACCTCCCAGGTCTACCCATGTCACACCTCAGGTCTGAATCTCACACTTACAGATCATTCAATGTACTCACACGCCAGATTCAAGTATTTTCAGCTGGCTATACTGACGAAGATCCTTTACCAGGTTCCATAAAATACCAGCAACTGGTGAAGCGTCTTTCCTACAAGACTCTCTTCTGTGTGCAAGTGTTTATGCATGAAACAACTAAGCAATCACAGATGTCTGCAGTAGCTACGTACTGTACATGGAGAGTTCTTCTGCAAGATAATTATTGTTTACTATGCTATGATGGTTCTTTCTCAGAACAGTCTTGACCTGTTGCTTAGTGACTATCTAGGAGAGACACGTTGAGAGCAATTTGGGAGAGAAACCAGCAGGTTCCTTTTTGTTTTTGAAGGTTAAGCATTTGTAGTGTTACATGCTTTTGGCGGTTGCTGGAGAGTGATTCTCCTTCTTGCTGGAAGTCCAGGCTTGGCAGCTCTGCTACCATCAAATACAGAGTAAGCAAGAGGCAAAGAGACACTCACTCTTCTGAAACAGGGTCAAGGAGAACACCTCACAGGGTCAAGGTTCACATGTGCACAGCATAATTGTAAAGTCAAGGTTCATGCATAGGATGAAGGCTTACACAAGGTCAAGGTTGACATGCACACACAAATAATTATCATGTAAAGGGTTAGCACTTAAAGTAACAACTACAACATATGGTACAATACGTGGCTTTAAAGGCCAGTTTATGGATCAGTAAAGGACTGGTATAGGCTAAATGCTATTACCGTATATCCTCTATCAGGAACTGGTCCATCCTGTTTTAACCGCCCGTCTAATTCCATTCATGTTCCCCAGTGCCAATAGTAACCCCATCTCCAGTTCTGACCGAGTCAGGTTTACAGCTAGAATAGCCTCTCAAAGGCAAACACATTCAGAGTGCTTCCTGGTAGGCATAGGCGTCTGCCTTACCTTCCTCAGCTACAGAAACAATGGGAGGGCCAGGAACAGCCTTGAAGATAGCAGTTGTGACCAGCGGTTGTGATTGTTGCTCTTTATCTTTTTCAGAGCAGTTGCTCTCATGCAAATTCTGCTACGACAAACACAAGTTTGGGTACGACAATTACTCTTCAAAATTATTGTCCAACCAGAACTTGCGTGATGGTAACTATCTTCCAATAGTAGTCCTTCCAATGGTAACCACCCTTCCAATAGTAGCCTTCCAATGGTGACCACCCTTCCAATAGTAGTCCTTCCAATGGTGACCACCCCTCCAATAATAGCCCTTCCAATGGTGACCACCCTTCCAATAGTATCCCTTCCAATGGTGACCACCCTCCCAATAGTAGTCCTTCCAATGGTGACCACCCTTCCAATAGTAGCCCTTCCAATGGTGACCACCCTCCCAATAGTAGTCCTTCTAATGGTGACCACCCTACCAATAGTAGCCCTTCCAATGGTGACCACCCTTCCAATAGTAGCCCTTCCAATGGTGACCACCCCTCCAATAGTAGCCCTTCCAATGGTGACCACCCTTCCAATAGTAGAAAGGTAGATTGCACTTAGTAGCCATAGTTCTTATTATATAACTTATGGTATATTCTTGCTAACTTTATTTGGTGGCAAGTCACTGCAAAATAGTTTTATTGTTGTTGTTATTTTGTTATTTTGTTAATATAATATTTATTGGTATATTGTGTACATATGTATATATATATATGTATACATACATGTATATATGTATATGTATATGTATATATATATATATATACATACAAGTATATGTGTATGTGTATATATATATGTATATATGTGTACATACACATACATATACACATATATACATATACATATATACATAGGTATATATATATACATGTATATATACTTATAATAATATATATATATATATTGGTTTGACCTCTATTTTGAAATGGCAGATGCCAACAACACAAAAGAAATCAAAGTTCATATCTTGCCTTTGGCAGCTTGTAAGCATTCTAAGGATTCATTTCACCTATTTTACCAAAACACTTCCAGCATGCCTTGAGTCCTTCGCTAAGGTAGTAAACAAGCATCCCAAGATACTCTTAAAAGGCGTGATGTTCCTCTTCAAGGATCTGTCTATCCACCCTCATACAACTTGAGTACCTGAAGTCCATTCACCAGCCAACTCCACTTCCCAATGCCTAGCAACGATTATCTCTTTCTCAATGGTAAAACAAGGTAATGATTGTTAACACAACAAACACGCTTATGTGTACAATATTGGGCCTAGCTGAGCTGATTCAGCGCAGCAGCTGTAGACATGTTTTGCTGCTAAGAAGTGTCCAGTTGGTTTGCCGAGAAGCTTACTCTTGCAACAAGAGCTAGGTTCAACAATACCACTTATGGTCCATGTATCTAATGAGGATGTAATTGTTTTTTTGCATCCTTCAGTAATGAAGATGGTAAAGATTGTCTGTGAAGATGAGTTCTGGAGTAACCCTGAGGAACTTCTAGATGAGAGGCTGTTGATAATTTTTTTTAAATGATTGGAAACGAGACAAAAAATGTTTCATTTAATTTTAAAAATGTATCGATTTACTTGTCAAATTTTTTTATGTTAATTCAGACCTCAAACATTTATAAGGAAGGTCCTTTATCCTTTATAAGAATGAACACCCATGAATTGGTAGGTAAAGGGTCCTGTTAATGTATGGTAATGTCTACATTTCTTTTTGACAGCAAGTTAATCCAATATATATACATATGTTTTTTTTTATATACAGTAATAATAATGTGTATATCATCTGTACACATGTGTTTTAGTGGGTGTGTTTTTAATGACTATGTGTGCGTGGAAGCCAACATATATGCATATTTGGTGGTAGTTGAGCATATAACATATATATAATTGCATGTGCTCTGCTTGGAGTATGCCCCTGTCTTATCTGCACTAGCACTAATATCCAGCACCGTTGTATGTTGTGTTGCAGAGAGGTGAAAGTTCACGTAAGCAGAGGCATTCTGCCCTTCACGTTGCTGAACCAGCTTACCAAGAGGAAGCAGGGTTCGGTGGACCAAGTTCTCTACACACTCAAACTCACCAAGGTACGTACATGGGCACGTAAGCAAGTCCAAACACTTGTAGGCACATGCTCTACATGTGAGTCTAAACTAAGCATGTGCTCTACATGTGAGTCTAAACTAAGCATGTGTTCTACATGCGAGTCTAAACTAAGCATGTGCTCTACATGTGAGTCTAAACTAAGCATGTGCTCTACATGTGAGTCTAAACTAAGCATGTGCTCTACATGTGAGTCTAAACTAAGCATGTGTTCTACATGTGAGTCTAAGCTAAGCATGTGCTCTACATGTGAGTCTAAACTAAGCATGTGCTCTACATGTGAGTCTAAGCTAAGCA
This sequence comes from Cladorhizidae sp. MBARI D1340-BT2, assembly GCA_028752905.1. Lineage (NCBI taxonomy): Eukaryota > Metazoa > Porifera > Demospongiae > Poecilosclerida > Cladorhizidae > Cladorhizidae sp. MBARI D1340-BT2. The sequence goes on along the minus strand of JAQNBH010000016.1, from coordinate 43,195,705 downwards.
TGTGTTCTACATGTGAGTCTAAACTAAGCATGTGCTCTACATGTGAGTCTAAACTAAGCATGTGTTCTACATGTGAGTCTAAGCTAAGCATGTGCTCTGCATGTGAGTCTAAACTAAGCATGTGCTCTGCATGTGAGTCTAAACTAAGCATGTGCTCTGCATGTGAGTCTAAACTAAGCATGTGCTCTGCATGTGAGTCTAAACTAAGCATGTGCTCTGCATGTGAGTCTAAACTAAGCATGTGCTCTACATGTGAGTCTAAACTAAGCATGTGTTCTACATGTGAGTCTAAGCTAAGCATGTGCTCTGCATGTGAGTCTAAACTAAGCATGTGCTCTGCATGTGAGTCTAAACTAAGCATGTGCTCTGCATGTGAGTCTAAACTAAGCATGTGCTCTGCATGTGAGTCTAAACTAAGCATGTGCTCTGCATGTGAGTCTAAACTAAGCATGTGCTCTGCATGTGAGTCTAAACTAAGCATGTGCCCTGCATGTGAGTCTAAACTAAGCATGTGCTCTGCATGTGAGTCTAAACTAAGCATGTGCTCTACATGTGAGTCTAAACTAAGCATGTGTTCTACATGTGAGTCTAAACTAAGCATGTGTTCTACATGTGAGTCTAAACTAAGCATGTGCTCTGCATGTGAGTCTAAACTAAGCATGTGCTCTGCATGTGAGTCTAAACTAAGCATGTGCTCTGCATGTGAGTCTAAACTAAGCATGTGCTCTGCATGTGAGTCTAAACTAAGCATGTGCTCTACATGTGAGTCTAAACTAAGCATGTGTTCTGCATGTGAGTCTAAGCTAAGCATGTGCTCTGCATGTGAGGTTAAACTAAGCATGTTCTCTACATGTGAGTCTAAACTACATGTAAGCATGTGAGTCTAAACTAAGCATGTGCTCTGCATGTGAGTCTAAACTAAGCATGTGCTCTACATGTGAGTCTAAACTAAGCATGTGCTCTGCATGTGAGTCTAAACTAAGCATGTGCTCTGCATGTGAGTCTAAACTAAGCATGTGCTCTGCATGTGAGTCTAAACTAAGCATGTGCTCTACATGTGAGTCTAAACTAAGCATGTGCTCTACATGTGAGTCTAAACTAAGCATGTGCTCTACATGTGAGTCTAAACTAAGCATGTGCTCTACATGTGAGTCTAAACTACATGTAAGCATGTGCTCTGCATGTGAGTCTAAACTAAGCATGTGCTCTACATGCGAGTCTAAACTAAGCATGTGCTCTACATGTGAGTCTAAACTAAACATCTGTTCTACATGTGAGTCTAAGCTAAGCATGTGCTCTGCATGTGAGTCTAAACTAAGCATGTGCTCTGCATGTGAGTCTAAACTAAGCATGTGCTCTGCATGTGAGTCTAAACTAAGCATGTGCTCTACATGTGAGTCTAAACTAAGCATCAAGCATGTGCTCTGCATGTGAGTCTAAACTAAGCCCATGCTCTACACTTTGTGAAGAAACTTTGAATCCACCCATCTACTTTGTATAACGTGTACATAGTCTTCATTTGAAGTAAACCAGTGAGCAGATTCGAGCTGTCCATGTTGAACTCGGGTCCTCTTGGGTGTCGTGTGACCTCATGAACCTGTGAAACTTTGTTGCCCAACCTTCTTGGGTGTGTGTGTTATGGTTAGCACTGTACTGTATAGCCAACCCACAACATCTAACCTTCTTGGGTGTGTGTGTTATGGTTAGCACTGTACTGTATAGCCAACCCACAACATCTGCCTGTCTGTCTGTCTGATATCTGGTCTGAGCTCAGTCCCTGTGCTAATTCTATAACTGCTGATAAATTATCGTCACAATAGGGGACTCCCCTAGCTGAGCTATCATACATACAGAGGGGACTCCCCTAGCTGATATATCATAAGGGACTCTCCTCGCTGAGCAGACTGTTCCTCTTATGGTGAATAACATTACAGCCAATCAAATGACTACACCTCTTAGATAACTGTTTGATATACTGTCTGTGCATTGCATGACTATATAAGTTAATAATAGTTTAACTATTAGTTAGGGAGCTTGGACGGGCTGACAGTCTCTAACAGTGTGTACATGTGTATATACTTGGTTAAGGCGTTAGCTTACGATCATATCTTCCTTTTTTCTTCTTCTTTTCCCTCCTATTTCTTCTTATTATTATTTTTAATATTCAACCCAATATAATTATATGCTTTTGCAGGGTTTCATTTAGGGGTCGCCCCCTTGGAACCTTTTTGCCCCCCCCCCCCCCTCCTGGAAATTGTTTCTTATTGATGTTGATAAGTGCTTGACATCATGCCCCCCCTTAATATCCAGATTCCTCCAGTTGCCCCCCCCCCCCCCCCCCCCCCCCCCCTGGACAATTTTCTAAATGAAACCCTGTTTTGTGTTTTTATAAACCTTCTGTCCTGTACAAACATACGTAATATATACACATACACTGCCTATTGTACGTGTCATACCATAATACACATGACTTGTATTGCTACTGCCATCAGTGTGCTACTGGTGGGGAGTATGTGGCAGAGGAGCTGCTCCCTACTGTGGAACCCGGCTCAGAGGTACGTGTATGTACGGCATCAGGCAGGAGGTCAGGGAGCAGAGGACTAGGGCTAAGGGAGGAGGACAGTGAAGGTGTTTGGGAGGAGGACTAGGCCTAGTAGAAGAGGAAGCAGCAAGTTTATTGGGGGATGTGGGCTAAGGGAGGAGTGAGGATGTTGTAGGAGGAGGGGGTAGTGAGGGTGAGGGCTAGAGGAGAGGGGGTAGTGAGGGTGTTGCAGGAGGAGGGCTAGAGGAGAGGGGGTAGTGAGGGTGTTGCAAGGCTAAGGGAGAGGGGGTAGTGAGGGTGTTGCAGGAGGAGGGCTAGAGGAGAGGGGGTAGTGAGGGTGTTGCAGGGCTAGAGGAGAGGTGGTAGTGAGGGTGTTGCAGGGCTAGAGGAGAGGGGGTAGTGAGGGTGTTGCAAGGCTAAGGGAGAGGGGGTAGTGAGGGTGTTGCAGGAGGAGGGCTAGAGGAGAGGGGGTAGTGAGGGTGTTGCAGGGCTAGAGGAGAGGTGGTAGTGAGGGTGTTGCAGGGCTAGAGGAGAGGGGGTAGTGAGGGTGTTGCAGGGCTAGAGGAGAGGTGGTAGTGAGGGTGTTGCAGGGCTAGAGGAGAGGGGGTAGTGAGGGTGTTGCAGGGCTAGAGGAGAGGTGGTAGTGAGGGTGTTGCAGGGCAAGAGGAGAGGGGGTAGTGAGGGTGTTGCAGGGCTAGAGGAGAGGTGGTAGTGAGGGTGTTGCAGGGCTAGAGGAGAGGTGGTAGTGAGGGTGTTGCAGGGCTAGAGGAGAGGGGGTAGTGAGGGTGTTGCAGGGCTAGAGGGGAGGGGGTAGTGAGGGTGTTGCAGGATGAGGGGGAGTAGCGAGGGGTAGTGGGAGGAGCCTAAGTAGATCTAGGGTTAGGAGAAGAATGAATAGTGAAGATCATTGGAAGAGAGAAGGAAGGAGGAGTGATAGTTAGGAATGATGGAGGGGAGGCAGAAGGGGAGAGAGAGACACAGAGAGAGGGAACAGAACAGAATAGGGAAAAGAAGACGGGCAAGGGGAATGTGGTCATGACTGGACTGTGGATGCATTGGCAGGGTGCAGGGGGCAGGTCCACTGACGAGGGGCACATATCAACGCAGAAAGGAGAAGGAGGGAGAGGATTGTTAAGAGCGGAGAGTACTCTCAGTGCCAAAAATGCATCTGAGAATGGTAAGCATGTCCTAATTTTCTATTTGTTCATCCATGCACTCAAACATTTCTCCTGCCGTCTCTGTCCATCCATGCACCACTTTCTCTCCTCCTTTGTCCATCTTTACTACTTCCCTTGCAGAGGAGGATGACGATGAGGACGAGATGTTGGTCTCTGGATGGGGTGATGTGGAGGGTATGAGGGAGGAGTTGCTCAAGGACTGGGGGGAAATACTGGAACGCTGGGATGGTAAAGACAGGGCGCGGCCCAGTAAAGTCGTCAAGCTGTGCCGAAAGGTAAGCAACTCGCAATGCGTTGCGTGCCTAAGAGGAAATACATGCACTACACAGTTGACCGTGGACTTACCTTTGATTGCAGGGAATTCCTCGTCACATGCGGTGTCAGGTGTGGCAGATGTTGACCGGAGCAGCCCACGACCCCCAGCTAGCGGAGGCCTACCGACTGCTCATCTCCAAGGTGCATACATACATACATACATGCTGTGCAGGGTTTACAGTGTGTATGCATTGAGTGAGTGGGTGGGTGGGTGAGAGAGTGGGTAAGGATCGTCGTCACTCGCTTTCTCCCAGTTTTTCTCTGGTGGAGTTCTGGCCCTACTAGAAGCTGTACTCTGCATCTGCAGCCAGAATAGATGTGGAAGGCAGTGCCTGCTGTGCTGTCGGAGTCCTCCGGGACTGCCACTTCTAGTTAAGGTCACTCTCGGTGTAGGCTCCTGTGAGGAGTGTTCCTCAGCTCTTTTGCTCACCACACTTTGTTTGTATATTTTGCTGTGAGCAAATCAAGGCTCCTCATTGCTGCCCACTACAGTAATAGATAGTGTACTGCAACTAGGGAGGCGATTTACTCGGCTTTTTGATGATATGCAGAGGACAATTGCAATCCAATCAGCACTATTGATGCATGTGTGTGCATGCATATACATGTAGTTGAGAATATGTGCTCATTACTACATCTATGTACTTGCTGCACCTGTTTATCTGTCGCTCTGCCTGTCTCTGTATACATGCATGCACTCTACCTGTCTGGCTGTTGTTTGTGTACCCCTGTCAGTCTCTCTCTCTCTGTGTGTGCATACATGCTCCTCTCTCACCCTCTCTCTGTGTGTGTGCATGTGTGGACCTGTTTGTATCTACTGGTGTGTGTGAGTGTATGTGCATGACCTGTTTGTCTGTTGTGTACATGTATGTTTGTGTGTATGCATCAATTTATCACTGTATGTGGTGTGTGTGTGGTGTGTGTGTGTGTTTGCTCTGTTCAAAACTTTTGTCCTCGATCATTAAAAAAAAAATTATTTTAATTCTAGCCTTTGACTTGACACACTTTATTTGAGTGTTGTATTGTCTATGCTTGTGCTGTGCATGCATGTACAGACAGAATGTATATGTGTAGGTCGGTACATGTACATGTTATGTCATTTGCCACATGTATTATGTGCTTCATGTCCAAGGACTCTCCAGCTGAGAATGTCATCAACTGGGACATCAAGAGAACTTACATGGGGCACGACTACTTCCAGGAGGACTGCAACAAGGAAGCTCTCTACAAGATCAGCAAGGCCTATTCCATCTACGACGAGCTGGTCGGCTACTGCCAGGGATTCTCCTTCATGGCCGCCGTGCTGCTATTACAGGTGAGCCAAACACGACAGATACATAGACTGACTGACACAGACAAGCAGACAGACAGGCAGACTGACTGACACACAGACAGGTAGAATGCAAGAGTGTTGAGTTTCTATAGTAGTTTATGTACTTGTCATGTCCCCTACTGGTTTTTTCTTCGCCTCCTGACTTTTGGCAGATGTTTTGGCTTCAACAAGATCATTTTTCAGTGTTGCATGCAAACAGGTAAATGGATGTACTACAGTACCTACCCAACATAAAATCAGAATGTTAGTACACTGTGTTGTGTGGTATAATTCACTGTTGTCATCTTGTTTCAACTCCCCTATAGAAAATGCCTGAGGAGACAGCCTTCAGCGTGCTGGTGAAGATCATGTACGACTATGGCCATCGCAACCTCTTCAAGGCCAACTTCCAAAACCTTCACCTCATGTTCTTCCAATTGGATAAACTCTTGGAGGTGGGTGGGCATTAATAAGAGGTCTATGCGCTGATCTCACTCTAGGTTCATTAAGCTCTGCATGTATACATTCATTTCCTACGCGATTTTCGTTGAGGAGGAGGCTGCCTGAAATTATTCTAATTTTTCATATGTTCACGCTTGGCCTAAAGTTACACTGATGTACTGTAGGGTGGAGTGATGGAGGTTACTTGGCAAATCATGATGTGTGCTGTGCATTTCTAATTCCTTATCTAAGCACTGCAGTGGTAGGAAAGGTAGTGTATGGACTGTATAACAGGTGGTGTAAAGGTCTATCAGCATAGAGCATAGAGAGGCCAGCCACACACACATGCACGCACACACACACACACAACAATTGTTGTTTATCCCAAAATAAGTGTGTTAATGTAATTGGTGGGTGAAGCGAGCCCTCTGTTGGAAGTTGGATGGAAAATTTGGTATGCATGTATATATGTATGTATTTATCTGTCAATCTATGCACCGTATATTCACCCATAAAAAATGAGAATGGGTCACCCGGCTTAAATAATGTGGGCTTACGTAATTTGGAATGGTTGTCGTGGTGAAGAGATTGATCGAGAGAACATCCGGAGATTCGAAGCTAAACTGGCCTGACTGCACTGCACAAGTGAGAATGATTTAGTGGCTGATGGGATCCCTTACCAGATACCAGAATAGGCCAGCCAGGTACAGTAGGACAAACAACAAACCAAGATCCTAATAAACTCCCACAATATCCCTCTAAAACCACTTCCCCCATAGGCCCTCATATCCCCCCCTCCCCCCCCCCCCCCCCCCCCCCCAAAAAAATTAGCTGCACAAGCTGGACGGAACAGACTGCATGGCTGACAGGTGACGATGATGGTGGGCATGCATAGTTACTCGGTTCATCAATAGGTTTTAGCTTTTTTTCTTTATCTTTGATGGCCACTCAATGCCGAGCATTCATTGCTAATCTAGATTGTACTCAAAGTTGGTGCCCAGGTCATGCTGAACTTCAAGGCTCTATATAGACCTACATGTAGGTACATCTGGAATAATGCGATGGCTTTGTAAGGAATGTGATAGGCAGGAGAGAAGGGGTATAGTTACGCACTCATTTGACTTCTTCTTTTGTACCCACTGTTTTCCACTGGTGCAGGAGAATTTGCCGGACTTGTACGAGCACTTTCTGGACAACAGAATAGAGACACACATGTATGCCTCCCAGTGGTTCCTCACCCTGTACACCGCCAAGTTCCCCCTGTCCATCGTCTTCAGAATACTCGACATCTACCTGTGTGAGGTATGTCTGCGAATGTGTCTGCTATGAAACATGTGTGGCTATGTGGAGCAAGAAATATGTACATGACATGTTTGAGGGCGAAGAAAAATAAATTCATTGAGTATTCGTCGAAGGTGAATCTCAATAATTTCTTTCCATGATCCATGCTAAAATGGTGCTGCATTGTATACATACATGTGCAGTCTAATAGCTTGAATATAACATGTACATGTACAAGCTGTTTGTTGGTGCATTTTTATGTTAGGCACACTTTTTTTGTTGGGCGCATATCCTAATGTTGATTCTAACGCTCGTAGGCGCGTATGCTCGCTCTTAATCAAACCTATGACCCCACAAGCACGGATCTTTTTTGCTGACTTGCTGAGGAACACGAGCGAGAGGAACCAAGCCGTTGATAGGCCTGGCGACGGAACGGTTCTGAAATGACAAGTATGTCTGTCTCGAGCAAGATACCAACGACATGTCTATCAAAAACATTTCCTTTGGCTTTCGCTACACGTAGCTTTTCTCCGTTGAAGGGCCTCCAGACCGTCTTATAAATGTGATGACCTCGAGCGACACTTTCCAGATTATGTAACATACATGTAGTCTGCTAAAATTGCTGTGGGTTTGGGAGGTCATCGCTGGCAATGCGGACCTCTCAAGCTTTGCTAAACAAGTGACGGTAAGTTTTTGCACGCACAGCTCACTTGTCCACGAGTGTGAGCTGTTTGTTAAGCACATGCCTTAGTTAGGCGCGTGCTTCTTGTTAGGCGCGTGCTTCTTGGTAGGCGTTGGTTTTCTTACTGATTTGTGTTATAAGCGCATCTGCCTAACACCTGCTTTTATGGGATATACTGTAGCTGAATATACAGGTTTCATTTGGGGATGGGGCAGGGGGGCTGCCTCCCCTTGGAACTTTTCTTCCCCTACCCCTTGGAAATCGTATATGTCACATCTTATCCAAAACGCCTGGTTCACAATATGATGCTCGCCCATTGTATCGCATCGTCCTATCATATCGTCTCGTCATATTGTGCATGGTTCACAATGCAACATTATAACTATGTGGAAGCAACCTTGAACTTCGACCTCCACTTCACCGTCAACGCATGGCAGTGACTACGGATCCAGCTGGAGTACGCATTATGGCAGTTGTGGACGATAAGTTGTTGCTATAGCTACATGTAACATTGCTAATATTATACAGCTGCACTAGCTAGCAAGTTTAGCACTACTAAACCAGTCACACTGCTAATGACTACATTGCTAGCTGCAGCACTGCAAGCTAACAACAACTCCAGCTACTACTGCAGCTACCAAGTGCTGGCATCAGATCTGGTTGCAAAGCCACTAGCTTGCTCTAACAGCTAGAAAACTACCATCTAGATATTATCTCTTTCAACTTGACTCACACCTGTTTCCAGGCATTGTCTTCACTTTTAAGCAGATACCTGCCACATGCACGAGGTCTTCATGGCAGCTTGTTCCGTCCACAGACGCCATGATGTTTACTTATCTAAACAGCTGTCTCTGCATTCATCCATCGCATAGTGTTCTGTTTGGATCGATGCTGGATTAGAACCAGATCTTATTCCATCGTACCATATCCTCCCATCGCAACCCATCGTCATATCATTGCTGGTTCACAATAGGCCAATATGATACGGTGGGTCGAGCGTCATTATGAACCGGCCTTTAGACATTAGACATTATGCCCCACTTTAGACCCACCTTAGAATCCAGATTCCTCCATTTGTCCCTCCTTGGAATTTTTCTAAATGAAACCCTGACATACTAATTATGCATGTGTAGACACTGTTGTGTGCTACCTGTGCAGGAGCTAGGAAGCCAGGCCCCCACTAGGGACACTCTACATGTGTATAAACATGTACTATGACATCATGCACATTGCAGTCTTGGATGTTATTGCTGTGTGTACACTTAATTTTTGTTTTTGCACAGAGAATTGGAGTTATATTTCTGGTGGCTCTATCTTTACTGAAGGTATGTATGCAAGAATAGTAATAGAATAATGAGTTAATAATTATGTGTGGGTGTGGCATGTGTGTGGGTGTGGCATGCTGATGAGCGTGTGTGCATTGCAACATGTAACAGATATCATTAACATGTGGGATGCCGCAAGTGTGTGATAGAGCTACAGCAGCAGAGAGACAGAGGTGGAGGAGGGGCTGGTCTAGACGACAAAAGAGGCAGAAGGGGGCTAGTCTAGACGGCAATGTAAGAGGTGGAGGAGGGCTGTCTAGACGACCATGTAAGAGGTGGAGGAGGGCTGTCTAGACGACCATGTAAGAGGTGGAGGAGGGCTGTCTAGACGACAATGTAAGAGGTGGAGGAGGGCTGTCTAGACGACAATGTGAGTGTGTGATAGAGCTACAGCAGCAGAGCGGCAGAGGTGGAGGAGGGCTGTCTAGACGACCTTGTAAGAGGCAGAGGTGGGCTATCTAGACGACAATGAAGTATGCGATTATCTAACTGGGAGTGGGAAAGAGAGAGAAGAACAGTGCTCAGCATCACACAAGGAAAGATATGTTTAGAGATTATCTAAACAGAGGAAGGTAGAGACCAGCGAGAGCAATGTTAGCAGACAAGAAGAGAAATGTCCAGAGAGAGCTGAACAGAGAAAGGCAGAGATCAGCAAGATGAAGTACAGGTGAAAGTCCTAGCAATGCTCAGGTTTAATATGGAGGCCCTGAACTGCTGACACAATGGCGAGATCAGTCTACCAGCACTTTCTGAGTACCCACAAACACTGTGAACATGTCGTCTGGGGGGGGGGGGGGGGGGGGGGGGGGGGGGATAATGACAGGGTCTCTATGGAAATCAGCTAGTTATTATTTATTATTATTCATCTAATCATCAGCCAGGGATCAACTATTGATGTCCAACTCCAAAGTTCTTGCCCACCTAATACTGGCTAGGGCTAGGATTGCGTGCTACAATATTGAACTTTGGATGTCTAGAGATATCCTGGGATTGTACTGCAGCACTCCAACATTACACATATGCATAGGCCATACTCTGTGGCGTATATGTGTCACTGTGTGTATCTCTGGCCCTAGAATATCCCTAGACCTAGCCATGCCTCTGGCCCTAGAATACCCCTAGACCTAGCCGTGCCTCTGGCCCTAGAATAACCCTAGAATTAGCCATGCCTCTGGCCCTAGAATAACCCTAGAATTAGCCGTACCTCTGGCCCTAGAATATCCCTAGACCTAGCCATGCCCTCTGGCCCTAGAATACCCCTAGACCTAACCGTACCTCTGGCCCTAGAATACCCCTAGACCTAGCCATACCTCTGACCCTAGAATACCCCTAGACCTAGCCATGCCTCTGGCCCTAGAATACCCCTAGACCTAGCTGTACCTCTGGCCCTAGAATACCCCTAGACCTAGCTGTACCTCTGGCCCTAGAATACCCCTAGACCTAGCCATGCCTCTGGCCCTAGAATATCCCTAGACCTAGCCGTGCCTCTGACCCTAAAATACCCCTAGACCTAGCCTCTGACCCTAGAATACCCCTAGACCTAGCCGTGCCTCTGGCCCTAGAATGCCCCTAGACCTCTGGCCCTAGAATACCCCTAGACCTAGCCGTGCTTCTGGCCCTAGAATACCCCTAGACCTAGCCGTACCTCTGACCCTAGAATACCCCTAGCCCCACCCACCCTGAGCCAGCCATAACCATAGCCGCAGGTTCCAGGATCTCACCATAGCCAATAGGGCAGTATTCAGATTGTCACACCACTAGTGCAGTAACATGTGAGTGGCATTGCCATGGTTACACTGTACAAGTAATCGGCTAATGACAGGGACAGTAGTATTTGGGCTCTGTGCACAGTGGAATGACCCGTAATGTAACTACATGTAGTCAGTTAGTTGAGCATCGATACAGAATATATATATATATACCAGGGAAAAGGGGAGGGGTGTACAAAATTATAAGTGCGAAATTAGTTTTTGTAATCTTTACCATTTCTACAGATAGCCAAAAAGGACTTGCTCTCCCTAGACTTTGAAGGGATTCTCAAATATTTTCGTGTTTCCCTTCCAAAGAAGTTCCAGACAGAGGACGACTGCCAACTTCTCTTCCACAACATGTTTACCTTCAAGGTCAGCGAGAAGAAGCTGTCCAAGCTGGAGCGAGATTACCAGTCTTTTCTGGACCACCAAGTGCAGTTGGAGGATCCCGTGCTACGGCTGGAGAAGGAAAACAAGCAGCTCGCGGAGAGCATTCACCGCCTGGAGCAGGAGAATGACAGCTTGGCGCAGGACCTTGTGTCCAGCAAGATCAAGCTGAGGAGCGAGATGGATCAAGTGAGTAGAAATGCACTCTTCTTGATAGAATAATTGCGTGTATACATCAATACGTGATACAGCTGTTTGACTTTTTATTATAGCTTGAAGAGAGGATAGACACTCTGAGCAAAGAAAGAAGAGTACATAAAAGATCTAGTGATGCAGCTCAAAACATTATCCATGATCTTAGAGAAGAACTCAAGCAGGTAAGTAATAACGACCCGTTATTTTATCATGTATATAATACAAATTTGTGAGGTAGTTATTCAGTTGTCAGGGTGGCCGAGTGGTCTAAGGCGCCAGACTCAAGTATTATAACTTGCTCATGTATTGAGCTGAGGCTTCTGGTCCACGTATGTGGGCGTGGGTTCGAATCCCACCTCTGACATATTTTTTCTTTTTTTTCCTTCCCCTTTCCTTCCTCTTTTTTCTTTTAAAACCCACATTGTTGAGTCCTACTTCCAACCTGTCAGGGTGGCCGAGTGGTCTAAGGCGCCAGACTCAAGTGTTACAAAAACTTGCTCAAATGATGTTGAGTTGAGGCTTCTGGTCCACGTATGTGGGCGTGGGTTCGAATCCCACCTCTGACAATTTTTTTTCCTTCCCTACTCTTTTTCTTCTCGTGCATATTTTCTCCCTTTCTCACCTCAATTTTTTTACCCATCCAATTTCCCCCTCCCTATTCATCCTGGCCGAGTGGTCTAACACACCACGGGTGAATGCAAGGTGCATAGAGGCATACATAGTTACCATCACAGTTGTGGCCATGGAGGAACACTAACTTCCGAACATGAGATGCAGTTACAATCAAACGCACAATCAGAGGCCAGAACAACATAAAGAAGAAACTAAAACAAAAAAAGGACAGACTCAAGTGTTGACTTGAGGCTTCTGGTCCACGTATGTGGGCATGGGTTCGAATCCCACCTCTGACATTTTTTTCATTTTTTTCCTTCTCCTTTCCTTTCTCTTTTTTTCTCTCTCACATTGTTGAGTCCTACTTCCAACCTGTCAGGGTGACCGAGTGGTCTAAGGCGCCAGACTCAAGTGTTACAAAAACTTGCTGAGTTAAGGCTCGTATGTGGGCGTTGGTTCGAATCCCACCTCTGACAATTTTTTCCCTTTTCTACTCTTTTTCTTCTCTGTTTTCTCCCTTTTCCTCAATTTTTTACCCACCCCTCCCTATTCATCCTGGCCAAGTGGTCTAACGCAAGTGTTGACTTGAGGCTTCTGGTCCACGTATGTGGGCATGGGTTCGAATCCCACCTCTGACATATTTTTTTCCTTTTTCCCCTTCTCCTTTCATCTTTTCTTTTCTCTTTTAAAACCACATTGTTGAGTCCTACTTCCAACCTGTCAGGTGTGGCCGAGTGGTCTAAGGTGCCAGACTCAAGTGTTCAAAAACTTGCTCAAATGTTGAGTTGAGGCTTCTGGTCCATGTATGTATGTGGGCGTGGGTTCGAATCCCACCTCTGACATTTTTTTCTTCCTTCCCTACTCTTTTTCTTCTCATGCATGTTTTCTCCCTTTCTCACCTCAATTTTTTTACCCATCCAATTTCCCCCTCCCTATTCATCCTTATTTTGATTCCCCCCCCCCCCCCCTCCCCCCCCTTCTTTTCCCTGCTTGTCATTTATTTCTCCTTTTTTCCTTGTCTTTCTTTTGTTCTGCTTGTAACCATTACTGCTCCTCTTCCCCACTTTTAATTTATAGTAGTAATAATAATTAGTTGTCACCTTTACACATCTATGCAACATGGAACTATTTTTCATGCAGGTTAAAGAAGAATTCCGAGGTCTGATGATGCGACATACGGAAGAAAAAGGGCATTTTGATGGAACTATTCAAGAATATAAACGGGTACGACTGAAGAGACATATATATACCAATAGAGTTATGTAAGCTTTTGAAGAAGAGGTGTATTTACGGAGGAGGGGGTCCCCCTTTAAATACCTTATGATACTGGATCATACCTCTCCTCTTTTCCCCATACCCCAAGTTCAAAGTTCATCCCCCCCCCCGCTTGGCAAGATTTCAGTATACAGCCATATTTGGAGGGGTTATTTTTTTTCACTAAAAATTTAATGGATTATATTCTTGGATAATCTTGGATGCTTATCTGCCATAGCTTTTTCAGATAAAATATACACAAGTTGGATGGGCAAGAACCCATCTTCATGACTCTGCTAATTGCTAAAAGCATCCGCCTCAGAGGGTGACCATAACCGCTACCCTAACCACCCCAGCAAGTGAACTCTCCGATATACTCCCATCTTCCAGCACCTACTGCAGAGGAACCTGTTGTACCCTAGCAAATTGGTCGTAATGGCCAACTGCTCTTTGACTCCATTTGTAAATTATTGAATTTTTTGGTGTTTTGCTTCTCTTCTAATAAAAAGCTGACGTCAATAATAATAATGTCCAAATATATCCAAATATAATGACTTGCTCAATAATCTTTATTCACTCGGTGTTTTAGCTAGATGCTCTCTATTAGCCTTGATGTCCAAATTTCAATTTTCATTTTCACATGGGACAGGGGGTAAATTTAGTGCATTGGAAGTGATTACGAAAAGCAATGAAGCTATAAATAGTTCCGGTGCGTATTCCATAGCTTCCCTCATCCTGATATCCTAGTTGTGCTGATATGCTGATATCCTAGTTGTGTCGGAGGTTCCGCACTGTCTCTATTGTTGCGGTTTCCTTAATGTTCTCGACACTCTGCAGGCCTCTGCCACCCACTGATCTTGGCAGGTATGATCTTGGCAGGTATAATCGATCCACCGCCGCTGGATATTGGTTGCCTTGGTATTGTCACTTGGTATATGTATATGAGCCTTTTCTTAATAAAGCATACAGAGCTTCATGTAGACCCTTCACCAGGCTTGAGTGACCCTGTGATGATTATAAATATATAGCATGGTGACAACAACCTTTTTACATAGATTGACCCCACCCATATGGTATCTTTATTATCTTCATGAAGCCAATGAGTTGCAGGGAGGCTGTTGCGTTGTCATAAGTGCTGTGGCAAAGATCACTCTCGTCAACACAGTCCATGGCCAGTGACTTACCTTTAGACACATGTAGGTTAGTGTAACAAGCCGAGCTGGGAGCACATCAGCACAGTAGCCAGTGACTTACATGTATATACCTTTAGACACATGTAGGTTAGCCGAGCTGAGAGCACGTCAGCACAGTAACCAGTGACTTACATGTACCTTTAGACACATGTAGGTTAGTGTAACAAGCCGAGCTGAGAGCACGTCAGCACAGTCCATGGCCAGTTTCTTAAAAGAGAAACGAGCCTTTTTAATTTAATGTTGTTTTGTTGTTTTTGGGAGTATAAAAACGAATATTGGATTGGCAGAAAGGAAACAAGAGTGTGTGTGTGTCCATGTAGATAAAAACCCTTTACCATTTAAAATTATGATTTAAAAAATGGTAAGGCGTCATCGTGCATTGGACACACTCGTTTCCTTTGTTTTTGACCTGTTATTGTTGATGTTTGGATCTCAACAAATACCCTTAGTACTGATGTTTACCCTATACCAACCACTAAAGCATGTACCTTGAATTGATGGGACTGAGCTATAAATTTTGATCTGGTCTGGTTCAGCTATATATTATGCGTATCAATTTGTAGCTTGTGTGGATGGCAGTGATGACTCTGTTTCTGGGAGTTGTCTTCTTTCCTTGCTGACACTTTACTATATAAAATGAAATTTATGATCTGGTTAAAATTATGTCCTTGCCAAGCGCATTCATACCTGATTTCCTTGTTGATTTCCTTGTTGGCCTGGGGCATCTTCATTTCTGTCACTTTAAAATATTGCCATTAAAGTTGGTTTATTTGGTGTTGCTTATTTTGACCCTTTACCAACTATGTTTATTTGTTAGTTATTTCGACAGTTGGACGACGGTCATCAGAAACAGAAGGAAGAACTTAGCCAAGAACTTTTGGAAGTCAAGGTATATTCAGTTTTTCTTCGTATATATATATATGCCAGTATTGAAGAATGGGTATATTTTGTGTACACATATATACAGGCTCGGCTGGGGTCCACTGGAGAAACTGACAGCAAGCCCTCGTCTCTTAGCTCAGAACTAAGACTCCGAAACCTTGAAGTAGAGCTAGCTCAGACCAAACTGGCACTAGTGGAGTCCCAGTGTAAGAATCAGGAACTCGATCACAACATAATTGAACTCGATCACAAAGTAATTGAACTCTCATCTTCAAAAACATGGCGGTGGGGCAGCGTGAGGAAAAAATGAAGAAGAAGCACCGTGGCAAAACCCTTACCTTATGACTTGTGGTCACTATCCATATGCAATACTGGTTGGTCTATTGTTTTTATTAGGCATGATTTGCACCACACATCTTATGCTCACCGTAGCCCCTCCCCTACACTCATGTGTTTGAAATACAGAATAGAAATGGCTATTACTTAATGAACTCGCAGTCAAGGGTCTCCATAAATAACTTCCTGCATTTAGAAACCAGAAGGCCATGGCTGTTATAATCCTAGGGTTCTGTGAATACCATTGGAAGGGGATATTTAGACTGTAGTCATAGCAACTATACAGGTGTCTGATGATTAGAGAACCACCAAATCCTAGATAGCTCTCAAAATTCAGGTTTTCTATATGTTGTTTAAGTCAATTAATGAACCTGTAATTGCCACTCTGACCAGTTAATGCATGTGTAGCTACATAAGTCAGAATGGAGCAGTTTGTTTGGTGTTCATGGAGCACATTCAATTTCACTTTTTCATGACCAGAGCAGAGGCATCATGGCCTATGGGTAACTCCTGCCATGTTTTCCTGGTCAGAGTTATCCCCTAGTCCTCCGTGGCCATATATATGCCCTATGTAATAAGGCCTACATAATTATATATATATATAGTTAGGCTGTTATGATCGCTTTGGGGTCATGGCATGTCTTCCCCTTCTCGGGTCTCCTATCCCTACCACCATCTCGCCCTCCTTGGGGCCTCTGTGCGAGTGCCCATTGAGGACAGAGAAATACCGACGGATAGAAAGGGCCGGATTAAATTTTATACCTTTTCCTATATATATATAATAAAATGCATCATGGAATCATCAATGACATCATCATGTGCTCTGACCACAGTATGCATTCTTAAGGCTAGAACCACAATCGGGTCTGAACCACACCGATGGCAAGCGACCAGATGGGGCAGCAATGCTCCCATGGAAAAATGGCAAGCCACTAGTGTAGATTTACCAGTCTACCAATACCACCATCAGTGTTGGAGCTGTGGCTGACCTAGCTGAAGAAAGGATGAGTACACCAGTTTAGAACCTGGCTATCATACCTGTGGCTATACCTATCATACCTGTGGCTATGCCAGAGCCTGGCTATCATACCTGTGGCTATTGGCAAGGGTTTGGGTGCATTGGAAAGAGATTACTGGCCTTTTTGAAGGAGCTGAGGATGAGGCAATATACTGGAGAAGTGGAAGGCCGTTGTATTTTTGTTACGTCAACTGAGAGTTTGTTGATGCTATATATTGGTTACTGTTTTAAGCATAGATGATGTTAGTTCAGTAGTTATGTATTTTTGTCTTGTTTGTTGTTAAAAAGATTATTTTCAGCTGACATCAAATGTTCTGAAGATTTTTTTCCAAATCAGCTTTCTAATTGCTTTTTCAGTTTTTCGGTTGAAATGGCAAAAAAGCGAGATCTATATATAAATTCAACACAGGGGGTGGGTGGGTGGGTCCTTTGTAACTGGCTCTATTCAGGATAGCCTTCTAGTTTCTAACTAGTCTGATCAGATACATTGGTCTGTGTTCTACTAACTGCTTCACTGCCAAACAACAACAGCATTGCAAGTGCTTAATAAATAACATGGCAATCACTTTAACACCTTACCAGGTCAGCTTGGTCAAAATTCATTTAGCTGTCACACTAGAGAAATGGCATAATCAAAACACAAAGATGGTTTTTAGATAGAATAACTGGTGGGGGGGTGGGGGTGGAGAATACATTCATTGTGTGGTAAATCGCCCTTTATATATATAGTAAAGTGCCTTTTGTTTTCGTAGCAAAGTAAAATTACACTAGTTAAAAGTATACTAATCTCTAATCTGTGAGATTAAATTTAAACGATATTACAATGATCTTCTCAATAATCGACTTGAAATTTAATCTCACAAGTTCAAGTTGGTTGGTTATTGAGGTCATTGTAATATCGTTTGGTGAGTCCGTAGGGATAGAAATTGTGTGGTAAATCGCCCTGCTGAAAGAAGATGAAGTCGACGACTTTGGAATTTTTTAGGAACTAGAGTAGCAATAGCTAAAGCAGAAGCACCCGCTGGATATTCAAAAAAAACCAAGCAAGTCCTGAAAAAAGGACTAAATTGTATTGCAAATGATCACGTGAACGCGGTTGCGGCGTCACCATTCCGAGTAACCGAAAAAGGGAAAGAGAAAACTATAATTTGTAGGGAAAATGATATAGTTAAAGGTGGGCATGAGCTTTTTTTTTTAGAAACAGATATTTAAATTATGCGCTTCATAAAAAAAAACAATCATATTATGCATTAACAAATTATTGGTAATAATAATAACAATAATAATAACAATAAAAACTTACTTTAAAATGTGGGGAATTTACTTCCTGTAATAAAACTCATTATTCTCTTAAGTCGTTCCTGGAGCATTATGGATCTCAAATATATAGGTTGTCTTCATGGCAAAAAACGAATGCTGGGGCAACAACTTTAATTATCAGTGAGTATAAATTTTTCTCTGACTGACATGACATACTTTTAGCAATATTCAGTATTTGATATTCATGCTCCTATCAATTTAGAAAATTGCATGGATTGGAACGATTGTAGCTGTGTGTAGCTTACTAGAGCTTCCGAATAGAGTGAAAATACCTAATTATTATCACCATCTTCCTGCTCTTGGCCACCACTCAAAGGCAGACTGTTCTAACTTGCTATAATTAGATTTGATAGCCTTCCTGGTCAAATTTGTGTGAAATGCAGCTGATAACAGTATCAAGACATTCAAAGTAAATTGCACGGTTGTGGTACCACTGGTGCCGGGGAGTCGAGGCATTCTCCTTTTTACACAGTAGTACTACTACTGGCTCTTCAATAGCTTCTGTTATTGCAGTAGCTGTTCAGCGAGGTAATACTGCTGGGCACCAGCTTTAGTTGTAATGACGATTATTTTTTATAAGTAGTCTATTAATTTAATGTTTGTTTGTTTTTCTGTTTATTGGACATTGTATAAATTATTATTTGTATTTGTATTTAATTGCACAATTAATAAAGCCAGAATAGAAGGTAGCTTTTGTCTGACCTCATTGATTGCATAGGGTCACATAGAAAAATAGAATTGTGAAAGATTCATCATGCACAAACATCTCTATTCACAAATATCTTCGCTAATTATATACACAAAACATCTTGCCTATATCACTGCCAATCAACTGCCAATCAACAATACATTCATATATATATATAGCACATACCACAAACTATCACAACCAATAAACAAGTCTATCACTACTATAATAATCACTTGCCTTAATTAAGGTACTCATTTTTGTGTGCTGTTGAGTCTTGCTCAAGTTCTCAGAGTGCCTGAGAATGGATTGTGTAATAGAGAAGCACCATAAATAGAAAGAGTCTCATCTGACTTGCAACATCATTATGCATGCTCTGACTTCAGAGTCAAGACGACCATCCAAAATACTGTCCCACAATTCTAAAAGCACTCCACAAACAATTATACTTTTTAAAAGTCGGTATATGGAGATTGCTCAGCATTAAACAGAGCTTGACATTTTGGCAAAATCATATATACGGTTGAATTCTTGTTGGATTGTAGAATTTTCACTCTTTTTATACAACCAGCCAGACTTAAGCATGGCCATAACAATGGGAAAATAATGCATGAGGCTCTTCTTTTAAGTCTTTACCCCATTTATATATACTTCCTGCTAAATTGCTCCCACTCATAGCAGCATCGTTGGTTGAGATCTAAGCCTTGTGTGTGTGTGTGTGTGTCTTTATTAAATGACTTGCACAAGTGTATTGTTTAGTGACATCTGTACAATGATACAAACGAATAGTCTACAGATCTACTCCGATCTACTACTCCAATGCACCAGCTATTCCTTACCAGATAAATCCACACATTCATATACCATAAAATGGTAAAGTAATCGGGACCTTGAATTTGTACTATCCCACGAAGAATGGTGCGAGACATTTCATTCTGGATAACTGGACTTGTGCACTTGTCACTCTTTCTTTCTAGCCATTGAGTTACATCCTAAATATCGATACATAATTTATGTTATATATATATAGCTATGTAAAATGATGACAGATTTGTAGGTTGATCATGACTTCTCAGCAGCATAGCTGAATAAAATTGCTCTCATTACTATCATGTCCTCTTAGTGCCTATCCTTGTCTTCCAAGAAACTGCACATTTAGAAGAACGTTCATAAGCATCCTTCCATTGAACTTCATTTCTTCTTTGTGTGCTTCATCCAACATCTCTCCACATTTCGGCCATGTGAGCTGGTTATCATCACTCTAACAGCATTCTTGGGCTTCTTCATAGTCGACCCCACGAAGTTGTCTTTTTTCCCCTTCATTTTTTCTTCCCTTCGCGCGGCCGCACCTGGGAGGTATGGCGAAAATAGCCTGTAGTGCTTTCCTAGACCATAATAGGATGTGTTCAAATTTAAATTCAGACTGCCACTTTCATTTCAACATAATATCTTCACACGTAGGGCGAGCTCGTCTTGCGCGCGAGCCACAGTTATCGCGCGAGCTAAACCTCAATGGCGTCCCTACATTCTGGTTTCCATCACGATGTGATGCGGATTTGGCAGTCTTCCACTGGCTCAGCTTTGTCTGCTAACAGCCTAATCTACCCCGTCTTTGTCAGGTATCCCACTAACTAGCATTTAAGGTATTATAAGGGTTATGTGTGGCATTAGAGCTTGGGTATTGCAGAGGAAGAGTCCATATTGTGGGTGCAAAGAGAAGTGGTATTACACTGTCACATGGATCTGTCGAGGCTGCATTTTTTCACATTACTAACATTAAGTTACATCGTAAATGTAATTTCATATTCAGCCACTATTTGGCCCAAAAACACGAAGAATTTTCAGCCATTTCCTGTCTCCCAGAATTGAACGAGCTGGGGGGTTGGCAGGACAATAATAGTAAACTAGTAATGAGTGCGAGGGATTGAGCGGCGAGCAAAGATAAAGAAGAAAAGCTAGACTATATTGATGAGCCGAGTACGTCCATCATCCTTCCATCAGCCATGCAGCCTACTCTGACCTGCCTGTGCAGCAAATTTTAATTATTATTTTTTTAAGGCCCTTTGGTGGAGGTGGTTGGTTGGGGGGGAGGGGGGGGGGCTTATTAGGGCCTGTTGTTTGTCCTATCTCAAGCTGGCATGTCAGTTATTAACCATGCAGCCCGCTCTCACTGTGAAGTGCAGCCATGCCAGTCTTCTGCTGCTGAACCTTCTCTCCCTATTGTTTTCTTCACCATGACAACCATTACCAATTTACATGAGCCTGCATTATTTAAGCGGTGACCTCTTCATATTTTTTTACGGGTGAATGTACGGTGAATACATAGATAGATAAGTTAGATAGATAGATAAATACGCCATGCGCGGCAATACCAAATTTTCAGTCCAACCCCCCATGCCATGCGAGGGCTCGCTTCGATCGCCAATTACAAATTTTATTTAGGGAAAGTCCCTTTTACACATTGTGTTTTAATTCACATAGCTCGATATTTACACCAACACTACCGTAGGAAAGAGTAGGCAACTAGCTTCGTTTTCTAGTACTGCATTCCTAAACAGGGTGCATTATTTGGAGTGTGTGATAATACACCACTCTCCTTGGGTCGTGTTAAATAAAGAAAATGGAGCCAACATTTTTTTTGTTAAGTGCTGAAATGACCTGCAGTGTCACACACTAGAAATGCATTCTTATTTTACAAAATCGAGGACAAACTTGGTAACCAAAAAAGTTGGTAAAGGGTCCATGCAACAAGCCTATACTTCACCAGGATTTTATTACAATGCTTGTTGTCTATATACACATGTACTAGAGCCATTGGCTTATCTCTCTAATGGCGATCCCCTGACTGCTTGACATCGTAGTGTTTCAGGAGAGCTACTGTTGAACTGTATAATAACATTAAATAAGCTATACTCCAATAAGCTAAAATATGTCATCATTTCCTTCATCATGACCGAATCACTTAATCCTTGCAGTGATATAGCGGATGCTGAAGAAGACATTGCAAGTCTCCCGGAACAAAAGAGGTATTTGTTACTTAGTAGGTAGTGTCTAACCAGACATGGATGGATTTTACCACGTAGAGGGTAGGATGAGGTATATATCAACCCGATAATTGTCCATCAGATCACGAGAAACTACTTGATAATATGGTATGTGTGTATACTTTAGTAATGCACTAGTAAACAATAGCATCCCTGATAGGTTAGTTCTGGTGTTACACTGAGTAACTTGTGGGTGGCTGCGTGTATCTCTGATTGTTAGTTCTGGTGTTACACTGAGTAACTTGTGCGTGGCTGCGTGCATATCTGATTGGTTAGTTCTGGTGTTACACTGAGTAACTTGTGGGTGGCTGCGTGCATCTCTAATTGTTAGTTCTGGTGTTACACTGAGTAACTTCTTGTGGGTGGCTGTGTGCATCTCTGGTTAGTTCTGTGTTACACTGAGTAACTTCTTGTGGGTGGCTGTGTGGCTGTAAACAAATGACAAAAATGTTTTATTTAAGAACAAAACAAAAAAACATTGTCAGCTGGCATAGAATGATGAATGACTTCCTCACAAACTCTCAGCTGGCATAGAATGATGAATGACTCCCTCACAAACTCTCAGCTGGCATAGAATGATGAATGACTTCCTCACAAACTCTCAGCTGGCATAGAATGATGAATGACTCCCTCACAAACTCTCAGCTGGCATAGAATGATGAATGACATCCTCACAAACTCTCAGCTGGCATAGAATGATAAATGACATCCTCAGCTGGCATAGAATGATGAATGACATCCTCACAAACTCTCAGCTGGCATAGAATAATGAATGACTTGCTCACAAACTCTCAGCTGGCATAGAATGATGAATGACCTCCTCACAAACTCTCAGCTGGCATAGAATGATAATGACCTCCTCACAAACTCTCAGCTGGCATAGAATGATAATGACTTCCTCACAAACTCTCAGCTGGCATAGAATGATGAATGACTCCCTCACAAACTCTCAGCTGGTATAGAATGATAATGACTTCCTCACAAACTCTCAGCTGGCATAGAATGATGAATGACTTCCTCCCAAACTCTCAGCTGGCATAGAATGATGAATGACTTCCTCCCAAACTCTCAGCTGGTATAGAATGATAATGACCTCCTCACAAACTCTCAGCTGGCATAGAATGATAATGACTTCCTCACAAACTCTCAGCTGGCATAGAATGATAATGACCTCCTCACAAACTCTCAGCTGGCATAGAATGATGAATGACCTCCTCACAAACTCTCAGCTGGCATAGAATGATGAATGACTCCCTCACAAACTCTTAGCTGGTATAGAATGATGAATGACTTCCTCACAAACTCTCGGCTGGCATAGAATGATGAATGACTCCCTCACAAACTCTCAGCTGGCATAGAATGATAATAACTTCCTCACAAACTCTCAGCTGGCATAGAATGATGAATGACCTCCTCACAAACTCTCAGCTGGCATAGAATGATGAATGACTTCCTCACAAACTCTCAGCTGGCATGGAATGATGAATGACCTCCTCACAAACTCTCAGCTGGCATAGAATGATGAATGACCTCCTCACAAACTCTCAGCTGGCATAGAATGATGAATGACTTCCTCACAAACTCTCAGCTGGCATAGAATGATGAATGACCTCCTCACAAACTCAGCTGGCATGGAATGATGAATGACCTCCTCACAAACTCTCAGCTGGCATAGAATGATGAATGACTTCCTCACAAACTCTCAGCTGGCATAGAATGATGAATGACTTCCTCACAAACTCTCAGCTGGCATAGAATGATGAATGACTCCCTCACAAACTCTCAGCTGGCATAGAATCATGAATGACTCCCTCACAAACTCTCAGCTGGCATAGAATGATGAATGACTCCCTCACAAACTCTCAGCTGGCATAGAATGATGAATGACTTCCTCACAAACTCTCAGCTGGCATAGAATGATGAATGACTCCCTCACAAACTCTCAGCTGGCATAGAATGATGAATGACTTCCTCACAAACTCTCAGCTAGAATAGTATAATGAATGGCTTTCTTGATAATTACCAGCTAGATGCTCTTGTAGCCCTTGACATTTTTGCTGGATCCTGTAGCCTCCATTGGGATGCTAGAGCACCCATCTCCCTTTACCTACAGTTGGCGCCAAAATAAAATTCCGGTTCCGTACCCGTTCCAATGCTAATTTACGATGTCTAAGGAAAACAGAAACGTGGAATCAACGCATAAAAATCCGGCGAATTACGCATAACAAACGCCATTAAGTTTACGTTTCCAATTTTTAATCTTAGCGCTTATTTTATAAACGTGTGTGCACGCGTTCACGTGCACACAGGGCAGGGCCAGTTGTTTAGGATGCTAAATCTAGCGAGTGTTTTTTTTTTGCCATACTTTGTTTTCTTTAGACTGCAAAACAAAGCCCCCCTCCTTTTTTTTAATGCCCTCACAGGACCTCTAGTAGCTAGCAAGCCTTGCCTTAGACTAGAGAGACTTCACAGAGTAGCTTAGCAGGCCTTGCCTTATCTAGAAACCTCTAGCTAAGCTAACAAGCCATGTCTAATAATGTTAGGCCTCACCTCAACCGTATAGACCAAGAGATGACGCATTTATTCTATTGCATGGTGGATGTCTTCATTATGTTTCATTGTACATGCAACAGGACCTCAGATTTCTATGGTTGAGTTCTAGGATAAGTTGGTCCTTGATGCCCCCCATCGACTTACACATACTAGTCGACTTCTCTCCTACAATCGCTGGTTCCAAGCACTACCTCTCCATGCCTATTGAATTTGAGCGTGTAATGGGAGAAGTGTTTGGAGTAGGTCCAGCAAGCATATAAGTGTTTATACTTGCAAAATAAAGCAATGACATGGAAAATTATGTTGATAGTATTAGTTTTGTAACCGACTGTCATCTTTTACTATATGAAGATTAATAAACTACTACAAGGCAAGTTCATCTAGGCTTCACACAAAAATGTGCATGTCAGAGAAATGGTGAACACACCAAGAGATGCAAACATTTGGTCGTCTTTAAAATAAATGTGTTATGCCAATTGGGTAGTCTTGGTTGTGACAGCCAACCTTATAACACAAGCCTTGCATGATACTGTGTTAAATTATCATGAAAGTTCACTGGTGATAGTTTTGCATGCTCATTGCTCAATTATTATGGTAACCAGCGAACAAAATATAGCAATTTTGTATATATGAATGAACTAGCAGTGAATAAGTGCAACATTCAATAGCCAGTTGCTGCTCCTTGTAGTTCAAATAATCCTGAGTGCAGTCTGTGGATCTCGAGTTGGACTGCATTTGGCAATCCATATAACATCCTCTATGCCACAAGTCATCTCCCCATATTCACTCCAATCTTTTCATCTGGAAAGGTAGGGTACAGGGAGGAGATATTTGCCTTTAATTAAGATTTGGAAATCAAAGATTCGAGCTAAGCTTGCCAAAGAGTAGCTAAGGAGTAAGCTAAGCAGGCAAGACTGTCTTACAAAGTCTTAGTCTATGAATTAAGCTGGTCCTTCAAGCTCCCAAGCTAAACTCCAAGCCACAACCCAGGCAAAGTTATGCTCGCTTACCCTTCAAATTTTGAATAGGCTAATCCATCAAGCTTCCTTTAAGCTAAGCCAAACCAGCTTATAAACTGTAAGCTTAAACTAAGTTGTCAGATAAACTAAGCTTTAGAAATGATAGACAGATTACCTTGTTCCGCGTGTCTGATGAACTGACAGTAGAGCTACCTCGAAAGGTCTATCCTAGAGCGGTCCTGCACCACAGAATGGTGCGCAGTGAAATGCTGTAGTCCTAGCTTTGTCTGTAGCAGACGCTGAAGCTCGTCAACAGTTGTTTCGTCAGTCAGCTTCATCAGTTCCACTATTCCTTCGAGGCTTGCATTAATATCAAGGGCCTTACGCTGAAGAACGACATTCAAGAAGCGAGAGGCTGCCGAACGATAAAGAAGCTGGAGCACGAAGCCATTGAAGCACGAGGCTGGCGAACGACCGCGCAACGAGGGCAAGCTAATTGAACCATGAACGAGATTGAATCTTTGCCGTTGGAACAACATTGCCAGAAGCGCCAACAGAATATTAACGCAATGGAAGCGGAACTCTTTCTCCTACAGGATCAGTACAATGAAGACCACTATTAAGCTCCTTTTTCATTTCATCATTATATTAATAGATAATATTTGTGGTTGGATAATATTTGTGGTTGGTAAAAAATATGTTATTTTCATTTTGTCTTGTGTATGTATGTGTTTGTATATAATGTGTATACATATATATGTACATTTGGTGTTTCCCCCTCTAACACTAGTCTGGTGTCAGGGTTGGGAAAGTTTTAATATTTAGAGGGTTGGCAAAAGTAGAAGTGAGTAAGAAGCCCCCTTGGAGATGATAGTAGTGATAGTAGTCGAGGTAGGGAGAGCACTGGGAAAGTTTGAATGGTGATGGCAGCTGGCACATACTAGGATGGATACCTACTGTTGCTTGGTATCTCTATCGCATCCCCCCAAATGGATATTATTCATTTCACTCGCTTTCTTAACTTTGCCACTTACAGATGTACACGTATATAATATACAGCTCTTTATATATAACTATGTACGGTTATATGTGGACAAGGCACAGTTCCTGTTGATGGAACCCCTTCATGTCTAGAGCTAGCTAGCTATGATGGACACCCTGCATGTCTAGAGCCAGCTAGCTATGATGGACTCCCTGCATGTCTAGAGCCAGCTAGCTATGATGGACTCCCTGCATGTCTAGAGCCAGCTAGCTATGATGGACTCCCTGCATGTCTAGAGCCAGCTAGCTATGATGGACTCCCTGCATGTCTAGAGGCTAGCTATGATGGACTCCCTGCATGTCTAGAGCCAGCTAACTATGATGGACTCCCTGCATGTCTAGAGCCAGCTAGCTATGATGGACTCCCTGCATGTCTAGAGCCAGCTAGCTATGATGGACTCCCTGCATGTCTAGAGCCAGCTAGCTATGATGGACTCCCTGCATGTCTGGAGGCTAGCTAGCTATGATGGACTCCCTGCATGTCTAGAGCCAGCTAGCTATGATGGACACCCTGCATGTCTAGTAGCTCGCTAGCTATGATGGACACCCTGCATGTCTAG
The DNA here is from genome assembly GCA_028752905.1 of Cladorhizidae sp. MBARI D1340-BT2. Lineage (NCBI taxonomy): Eukaryota > Metazoa > Porifera > Demospongiae > Poecilosclerida > Cladorhizidae > Cladorhizidae sp. MBARI D1340-BT2. The sequence continues at coordinate 43,168,836 of JAQNBH010000016.1, read as the reverse complement.
AGAGCTAGCTATGATGGACTCCCTGCATGTCTAGAGCCAGCTAGCTATGATGGACCCTCTGCATCTCTAGAGCAAGCTAGCTATGATGGACTCCCTGCATGTCTAGAGAGCTAGCTAGCTATGATGGACTCCCTGCATGTCTAGAGCCAGCTAGCTATGATGGACTCCCTGCATGTCTAGAGCCAGCTAGCTATGATGGACTCCCTGCATGTCTAGAGGTAGCTAGCTATGATGGACTCCCCTGCATGTCGAGAGCTAGCTAGCTATGATGGACTCCCTGCATGTCTAGAGAGCTAGCTAGCTATGATGGACTCCCTGCATGTCTAGAGCTAGCTAGCTATGATGGACTCCCCTGCATGTCTAGTAGCTAGCTAGCTATGATGGACTCCCTGCATGTCTAGAGGCTAGCTATGATGGACTCCCTGCATGTCTAGAGGCTAGCTATGATGGACTCCCTGCATGTCTAGAGCCAGCTAGCTATGATGGACTCCCCTGCATGTCTAGAGGCTAGCTATGATGGACTCCCTGCATGTATAGAGCTAGCTAGCTATGATGGACTCCCTGCATGTCTAGTAGCTAGCTAGCTATGATGGACTCCCTGCATGTCAAGAGCTAGCTAGCTATGATGGATACCCCTGCATGTCAAGAGCTAGCTAGCTATGATGGACTCCCCTGCATGTCAAGAGCTAGCTAGCTATGATGGACTCCCTGCATGTCTAGAGGCTAGCTAGCTATGATGGACACCCTGCATGTGTAGAGCTAGCTAGCTATGATGGACTCCCTGCATGCCTAGAGAGCTAGCTAGCTATGATGGACTCCCTGCATGTCTAGAGCTCTAGCTAGCTATGATGGACTCCCTGCATGTCGAGAGCTAGCTAGCTATGATGGACTCCCTGCATGTCTAGAGCCAGCTAGCTATGATGGACTCCCCTGCATGTCTAGAGGCTAGCTAGCTATGATGGACTCCCTGCATGTCTAGTAGCTAGCTATGATGGACTCCCTGCATGTCTAGAGCCAGCTAGCTATGATGGACTCCCTGCATGTCTAGAGCTAGCTAGCTATGATGGACTCCCTGCATGTCGAGAGCTAGCTAGCTATGATGGACTCCCTGCATGTCTAGAGAGCTAGCTAGCTATGATGGACTCCCTGCATGTCTAGAGCCAGCTAGCTATGATGGACTCCCTGCATGTCTAGAGCCAGCTAGCTATGATGGACTCCCTGCATGTCTAGAGCCAGCTAGCTATGATGGACTCCCTGCATGTCTAGAGCCAGCTAGCTATGATGGACTCCCTGCATGTCTAGAGCTAGCTAGCTATGATGGACTCCCTGAATGTCTAGAGCTAGCTAGCTATGATGGACTCCCCTGCATGTGTAGAGCTACGTAGCTAGCTATGGTTATGATGGTCGCCCTTGCATAGAGGATCTAGCTGTAACAGCTCTCTGTTGTTCTCACTCTAGATATGGAGTGAACAAGCTGGAGGGGGCGTTAAGACCTCTGGTCTCCAAGGGCCTTAGGGCGGTCCTCATCTTTGGAATCTCGTCATCTTCGGCCAAGGTGATGATTAAAAATGGAAATTTCGTGTTTATATAATGGCAAGAACTTATACAACATACAGTCTGCATTATAATATCTATGCACTCTATAGCACATACACTATATATACATTATAGTTTGAAGTTCAGGGTTTCAAGGATCAACCTTTAACCTTGAATGCCCCCCCCCCCCCCCCATGAATTTGCCAACAATACATGGCAGCAAAGTCGTCTTGGCCGGTTCGGACAATTTAAAGAGGGTGTGGCTTAATGCAGTAGTATGTATTGTACACAATTGCTAGAATAATATTTTAGTACACCTGAAGTTATTAAAATGGTCAAAAACCTGCCAACAACTTGTTGTCTACATACGTTCACCCTCGCCCACAAACTCATTGGCTACACCAAATATATTCCTCAATTATGCACACGTTCTATTTAGACCATAAGCTGGCTCTGCGTACTATCTGAGGAGGTCGTGCTCTATTATTTATTATTTCAGTATGACTGACAGTAATACGCACAATAGTTGCACGAGATCACTGGACCTCGTACAGCTGAAGTTAGTGATAGTAGCAGCGTTTGTGCCTGTCCTCTAGTCTAGTTTCGTCGGACATAATAGTCTTCTAATCAGCTTTGTCTCTTCTAATCGAGGACGCGTTTGATTCGAGTGAACTCTAATCCGGTAAATTTGTCTGTGAGAGATCCTTGTCAACATTGAGTTGCTCAGTCATTCTTGTGACATAAGTCGGCTGCAAATATGATTCCACTCGACACTTGCACGAAATGATCGTTCAGTGCTGTTTGTAGCTGTCACGGAATGTGCATGTGCTTCCTAATGACCACACCCATAAATTTATGGAAGTTGTCCAGACTGTCTGAGCCGGCCCGTGTGCTTATACATGTAGATCACTGGGTCTAGTGCTACATGTGTGCCTAGAGATGACTAGGTCTAGTGATGGCTGACCTTGATCTTAACACTTGTGTCCTTTTCCACGAATTATTTCCAGTAAAATGAGATTTTATATCCTCACATATTTCTACTTGATTTTAGTGTGTGCATGTGTATGTGTGAGAATGTATGTGTGTGTGTGTACATATGTGTGTGTGTGTGTTTACGTGTGTGGTGTGGCCCATGAAAGCTCCTTCCATGTGAGAATAGAGGTCCTCAAACAAAGTAGCCCTTTCATTTGCTTAATCTCTTCTACTTCTTTTTCCCCATTAAAGGATGCTGATGGGACACTAGCTGATACGGAGGACAACCCTGCTATTCTAGCGGTGAAGGTCATCCGTGGTCTGTTCCCCAGCCTCCTTGTGGCCTGTGACGTGTGTCTCTGTCCCTACACCTCCCACGGCCATTGTGGCATCCTTCGTTCGGACGGCACCATCGACAATGAGGCCAGCATACGGAGGATAGCAGAGATAGCTCTGGCTTATGCCAAAGCAGGTGAAATGGAGGGCACCCTTCCCCGCAGTAATCATGTTTCTTAGGGTCTGCTACTTTTGTTGTGTGCAGTGCACTCCCCAACATATGCCAACTTTCCACATGATAGAAGTTTTTGACAGAACTGAATATTGCAAGGATTACGTTTCTCTAGTTTATAAATGAGCTGCCCTATATATATATATTCAGTGTGTCCTCCATTATTACGTAGCACTGACTATGCAGCTAGTTCTCTCTCCTCTACTGACTATGCAACCAGTTCTCTCTACTCTACTGACAATGCAGCCGGTTCTCTCTCCTCTACTTAATATGCACCAAGTTCTCTCTCCTCTACTGACTATGCAGCCGGTTCTCTCTCCTCTACTGACTATGCAACCAGTTCTCTCTCCTCTACTGACTATGCAGCCAGTTCTCTCTCCTCTACTGACTATGCAGCCAGTTCTCTCTCCTCTACTGACTATGCAGCCAGTTCTCTCTCCTCTACTGACTATGCAGCCAGTTCTCTCTCCTCTAGTGACTATGCAGCCAGTTCTCTCTCCTCTACTGACTATGCAGCCAGTTCTCTCTCCTCTACTGACTATGCAGCCAGTTCTCTCTACTCTACTGACTATGCAGCCAGTTCTCTCTCCTCTACTGACTATGCAGGGTGTCATGCCCTCTTGTTTTTCCCAATGCAAATAGGGGCTGTCTCCCTCACATGCTGTCTGCATAGTCTAGTAGGTATTTGTATTGCTTGGCCAGAGGTGGTGATGACCATGTCTATTTACGAATGCAAGAACTTTCCGTTGCCCATTATTCTGGATTAAATTTGCACCATTCTGTGCAGTAGTGAGTTGAAAAAAGTGTCGGTATTCCTGGCTGTTGAGGCGCCCATCCGTGGGGCTAATAGTGTTGGTATTCCTGGCTGTTGAGGCGCCCATCCGTGGGGCTAATAGTGTTGGTATTCCTGGCTGTTGAGGCGCCCATCCGTGGGGCTAATAGTGTTGGTATTCCTGGCTGTTGAGGTGCCCATCCGTGGGGCTAATTGGTATTCCTGGCGCCCATTCATGGGGCTAATAGTGTTGGTATTCCTGGATGTTGAGGTGCCCATCCGTGGGGCTAATAGTGTGGCTGTTGAGGCGCCCATCCGTGGGCTAATAGTGTTGGTATTCCTGGATGTTGAGGCGCCCATCCGTGTGGCTAATTAGGTGCACTATTTCAGTGATATGGGCCTTGACAAACACTCAGAAGTGAAGAAGTGGCACCCCCCACCATCCACCCTTCTGAACCCCCACACCCCCTCCATGATAAATGTGTGAGCATTGTGTCATGTTTGTCCAATAGGGTGTCATCTAGTGGCTCCGTCGGACATGATGGACAACAGAGTGGCAGCCATCAAGAAGAGCCTGCTGGGCGCTGGCTTGGGTGGTAAGGTGCGTGCGTGGTGTCCTGGAATTTAAAAAAACATTATTATTTTCGAAATCATATCTGAAACCACTTTGTTATATGCAGCTTTTAGTTTGATACTGTATCAACAACAGCAACAACAAAACAACAATGCTGCATTTGCTAATTAGCAGCTGATTTGCTCGCAGATATCACACGAGATTTTTATGAGTCTTGACTTGTCCTAATGCCTACTTAAACAACGAAAATAAACGATTACGAAAATTGACTTTTCAACCAACATGTTTGGCCAGCCTCCATCCCCATGCCTTCCGGAAGTCCAACACCTCCCTTCCCCCCTTTTTTAAATTAATTAATTTATTTATTTTTAATTAATTAATTGATTAATTTTATTATTATTTATTTTTTACCTCCTAAACTGATGTGGAGAGACAACCAAGTGTTGCTGTGTCGTGTCATCTGTTGGCAGTCATGATTCTGGAGTGTCGCCGTAGTTTCCGTTTCAGTTGCCGGAATATTTGATGTTTGCGAACCTCTCCGGGTGCTCCCAACTTACTCGGTCTCACTCTAGAGGCAGCTCTCAGTGACGATTGGACAGCCACTCTGTAAATTGCTGGCAATTTTTGACATAGCTGGGTTATATATTGCAGAGGACAAAAATTTAATTTTGGATTGATCTGTTAAAAAAGAATTAAGAAGGGCAGGCCATACTGACGATCCTTTACCATTTATAATGATATACACATTATTAAAGCAGTTAATGGTTTAAATGGTAAAGGGTCATCTAACTGGTTGAAGTCTCCATGGGTACATTCGTTGTTCCCATTTTTAAGGAGGTCAAGTGAGGGGAGGGGATCCTTTGTTACTAAGAGTGAGAACTCCACAAACCGAACAAGCAGAACTGAGCCAGCGTTGTTACTTCTGCTTGTACTAGCATGGGTGTTAGCTGGAGTGCATCATGGGACGAAGTCACTCCCCTGATGATCCTTACCAACCACTTCATTCCACAATGAGAGACAAGTATTGTAGACATTCATTGGAAGCATTTTCTGGTACTGAAAGTTTTTATGTGTGTGCAAGTTTTGTGTGGGAGGGAAGGAGATGCAGTGGACGACCTTGAAGATCAATTTCAATGTTTTCACACTTTCTACTGGGATGGGGGTGGGGGAGAGGTACATTTACTATCTACCGAAGGATTTAGACTCAGAGGCTTTTGGGCTCTAATAAACGGCCCACAGAAGGACATTTTAGGAAGCTAAGAGGGTGTCAATGTGAGTTTTAGTGTGGGCTGAGGCTTTCATGTCCACTATTCTGGATGGTTGAGGCAGGAAGTTCTGTAATGAGATTCATTGAGCAATACTCCCGCAAAATTAACATATAAGCGCCTAGCTTAACCGCAAGCTTTTTACGGTCTATGAACATTGTGTGATACCTTGTTTAAGCAGGCCACTTATAAGTCAAGTGTGAAAGTGGGCACTAAGTACGGAACATCCTGAATAAGCGACGCCCATAACAGGTGTAATCAAGGTATGGATCGTCGAGTGTGCATATAGACACAAACAACTCGTGACATATATCTAGGCAGGAGGTGAAGAACAGTCTCAACCAATACAGGACAAATATATCTAGGCAGGAGGTGAAGAATAGTCACAACCAACACTGGACAAATATATCTAGGCAGGAGGTGAAGAATAGTCTCAACCAACACTGGACAAATATATCTAGGCAAGAGGTGAAGAACAGTCACAATCAACACAGGACAAATATATCTAGGCAGGAGGTGAAGAATAGTCACAATCAACACTGGACAAATATATCTAGGCAGGAGGTGAAGAATAGTCACAACCAACACTGGACAAATATATCTAGGCAGGAGGTGAAGAATAGTCTCAACCAACACTGGACAAATATATCTAGGCAGGAGGTGAAGAACAGTCACAATCAACACTGGACAAATATATCTAGGCAGGAGGTGAAGAATAGTCACAATCAACACTGGACAAATATATCTAGGCAGGAGGTGAAGAATAGTCACAATCAACACTGGACAAATATATCTAGGCAGGAGGTGAAGAACAGTCACAATCAACACAGGACAAATATATCTAGGCAGGAGGTGAAGAATAGTCACAGCCAACACTGGACAAATATATCTCGGCAGGAGGTGAAGAATAGTCACAATCAACACTGGACAAATATATCTAGGCAGGAGGTGAAGAATAGTCTCAACCAATACTGGACAAATATATCTAGGCAGGAGGTGAAGAATAGTCACACCCAACACTGGACAGATATATCTAGGCAGGAGGTGAAGAACAGTCACAGCCAACACAGGACAGATATATCTAGGCAGGAGGTGAAGAATAGTCTCAACCAATACTGGACAAATATATCTAGGCAGGAGGTGAAGAACAGTCACAACCAGCACTGGACAAATATATCTAGGCAGGAGGTGAAGAACAGTCACAACCAACACTGGACAAATATATCTAGGCGGGAGGTGAAGAACAGTCACAATCAACACTGGACAAATATATCTAGGCAGGAGGTGAAGAACAGTCACAACCAACACTGGACAAATATATCTAGGCAGGAGGTGAAGAATAGTCACAACCAACACTGGACAAATATATCTAGGCAGGAGGTGAAGAACAGTCACAACCAACACAGGACAAATATATCTAGGCAGGAGGTGAAGAACAGTCACAACCAACACTGGACAAATATATCTAGGCAGGCAGGAGGTGAAGAACAGTCTCAACCAACACTGGACAGATATATCTAGGCAGGAGGTGAAGAACAGTCACAATCAACACAGGACAAATATATCTAGGCAGGAGGTGAAGAACAGTCACAACCAACACTGGACAAATATATCTAGGCAGGAGGTGAAGAACAGTCTCAACCAACACTAGACAGATATATCTAGGCAGGAGGTGAAGAACAGTCACAATCAACACTGGACAAATATATCTAGGCAGGAGGTGAGGAATAGTCACAACCAACACTGGACAAATATATCTAGGCGGGAGGTGAAGAACAGTCACAATCAACACTGGACAAATATATCTAGGCAGGAGGTGAAGAACAGTCACAACCAACACTGGACAAATATATCTAGGCAGGAGGTGAAGAATAGTCACAACCAACACTGGACAAATATATCTAGGCAGGAGGTGAAGAACAGTCACAACCAACACTGGACAAATATATCTAGGCAGGAGGTGAAGAACAGTCACAACCAACACTGGACAAATATATCTAGGCAGGAGGTGAAGAACAGTCACAACCAACACAGGACAAATATATCTAGGCAGGAGGTGAAGCACAGTCACAACCAACACTGGACAAATATATCTAGGCAGGAGGTGAAGAACAGTCACAACCAACACTGGACAAATATATCTAGGCAGGAGGTGAAGAACAGTTACAACCAACACAGGACAAATATATCTAGGCAGGAGGTGAAGAACAGTCACAACCAACACTGGACAAATATATCTAGGCAGGAGATGAAGAACAGTCTCAACCAACACTGGACAGATATATCTAGGCAGGAGGTGAAGAACAGTCACAATCAACACTGGACAAATATATCTAGGCAGGAGGTGAGGAATAGTCACAACCAACACTGGACAAATATATCTAGGCGGGAGGTGAAGAACAGTCACAATCAACACTGGACAAATATATCTAGGCAGGAGGTGAAGAACAGTCACAACCAACACTGGACAAATATATCTAGGCAGGAGGTGAAGAATAGTCACAACCCACACTGGACAAATATATCTAGGCAGGAGGTGAGGAATAGTCACAATCAACACTGGACAAATATATCTAGGCAGGAGGTGAAGAACAGTCTCAACCAACACTGGACAGATATATCTAGGCAGGAGGTGAAGAACAGTCACAATCAACACTGGACAAATATATCTAGGCAGGAGGTGAAGAACAGTCACAATCAACACAGGACAAATATATCTAGGCAGGAGGTGAAGAACAGTCACAACCAACACTGGACAAATATATCTAGGCAGGAGGTGAGGAATAGTCACAATCAACACAGGACAAATATATCTAGGCAGGAGGTGAAGAATAGTCACAACCAACACTGGACAAATATATCTAGGCAGGAGGTGAAGAACAGTCACAACCAACACAGGACAAATATATCTAGGCAGGAGTGAAGAACAGTCACAACCAACACTGGACAAATATATCTAGGCAGGAGGTGAAGAACAGTCACAACCAACACAGGACAGATATATCTAGGCAGGAGGTGAAGAACAGTCACAACCAACACAGGACAAATATATCTAGGCAGGAGGTGAAGAATAGTCACAACCAACACTGGACAAATATATCTAGGCAGGAGGTGAAGAACAGTCACAACCAACACTGGACAAATATATCTAGGCAGGAGGTGAGGAATAGTCACAATCAACACTGGACAAATATATCTAGGCAGGAGGTGAAGAACAGTCACAACCAACACAGGACAGATATATCTAGGCAGGAGGTGAAGAACAGTCACAACCAACACAGGACAAATATATCTAGGCAGGAGGTGAAGAATAGTCACAACCAACACAGGACAGATATATCTAGGCAGGAGGTGAAGAATAGTCACAACCAACACTGGACAAATATATCTAGGCAGGAGATGAAGAATAGTCACAACCAGCACAAGACAAATATATCTAGGCAGGAGGTGAGGAACAGTCACAATCAACACTGGACAAATATATCTAGGCAGGAGGTGAAGAATAGTCACACCCAACACTGGACAGATATATCTAGGCAGGAGGTGAAGAACAGTCACAACCAACACTGGACAAATATATCTAGGCAGGAGATGAAGAATAGTCACAACCAACACTGGACAAATATATCTAGGCAGGAGGTGAAGAACAGTCACAACCAACACTGGACAGATATATCTAGGCAGGAGGTGAGGAATAGTCACAACCAATACTGGACAAATATATCTAGGCAGGAGGTGAAGAATAGTCACAACCAACACTGGACAAATATATCTAGGCAGGAGGTGAAGAACAGTCACAACCAACACTGGACAGATATATCTAGGCAGGAGGTGAGGAATAGTCACAACCAACACTGGACAAATATATCTAGGCAGGAGGTGAAGAACAGTCTCAACCAATACTGGACAAATATATCTAGGCAGGAGGTGAAGAATAGTCACAACCAACACTGGACAAATATATCTAGGCAGGAGGTGAAGAACAGTCTCAACCAATACTGGACAAATATATCTAGGCAGGAGGTGAAGAACAGTCACAATCAACACTGGACAAATATATCTAGGCAGGAGGTGCAGAATAGTCACAACCAACACAAGACAAATATATCTAGGCAGGAGGTGAAGAACAGTCACAATCAACACAAGACAAATATATCTAGGCAGGAGGTGCAGAATAGTCACAACCAACACAAGACAAATATATCTAGGCAGGAGGTGAAGAACAGTCTCAACCAATACTGGACAAATATATCTAGGCAGGAGGTGAAGAACAGTCACAATCAACAGAAGACAGATATATCTAGGCAGGAGGTGAAGAACAGTCTCAACCAACACTAGACAGATATATCTAGGCAGGAGGTGAAGAACAGTCACAATCAACACTGGACAAATATATCTAGGCAGGAGGTGAGGAATAGTCACAACCAACACTGGACAAATATATCTAGGCGGGAGGTGAAGAACAGTCACAATCAACACTGGACAAATATATCTAGGCAGGAGGTGAAGAACAGTCACAACCAACACTGGACAAATATATCTAGGCAGGAGGTGAAGAATAGTCACAACCAACACTGGACAAATATATCTAGGCAGGAGGTGCAGAACAGTCACAATCAACACTGGACAAATATATCTAGGCAGGAGGTGAAGAACAGTCACAACCAACACTGGACAAATATATCTAGGCAGGAGGTGAAGAACAGTCACAACCAACACTGGACAAATATATCTAGGCAGGAGGTGAAGAACAGTCACAACCAACACAGGACAAATATATCTAGGCAGGAGGTGAAGAACAGTCACAACCAACACTGGACAAATATATCTAGGCAGGAGGTGAAGAACAGTCACAACCAACACTGGACAAATATATCTAGGCAGGAGGTGAAGAACAGTCACAACCAACACAGGACAAATATATCTAGGCAGGAGGTGAAGAACAGTCACAACCAACACTGGACAAATATATCTAGGCAGGAGATGAAGAACAGTCTCAACCAACACTGGACAGATATATCTAGGCAGGAGGTGAAGAACAGTCACAATCAACACTGGACAAATATATCTAGGCAGGAGGTGAGGAATAGTCACAACCAACACTGGACAAATATATCTAGGCGGGAGGTGAAGAACAGTCACAATCAACACTGGACAAATATATCTAGGCAGGAGGTGAAGAACAGTCACAACCAACACTGGACAAATATATCTAGGCAGGAGGTGAAGAATAGTCACAACCCACACTGGACAAATATATCTAGGCAGGAGGTGAGGAATAGTCACAATCAACACTGGACAAATATATCTAGGCAGGAGGTGAAGAACAGTCACAATCAACACTGGACAAATATATCTAGGCAGGAGGTGCAGAATAGTCACAACCAACACAAGACAAATATATCTAGGCAGGAGGTGAAGAACAGTCACAATCAACACAAGACAAATATATCTAGGCAGGAGGTGCAGAATAGTCACAACCAACACAAGACAAATATATCTAGGCAGGAGGTGAAGAACAGTCTCAACCAATACTGGACAAATATATCTAGGCAGGAGGTGAAGAACAGTCACAATCAACAGAAGACAGATATATCTAGGCAGGAGGTGAGGAATAGTCACAATCAACACTGGACAAATATATCTAGGCAGGAGGTGAAGAATAGTCACAATCAACTCAAGACAAATATATCTAGGCAAGAGGTGAAGAATAGTCACAACCAACACAGGACAGATATATCTAGGCAGGAGGTGAAGAATAGTCACAACCAACACTGGACAAATATATCTAGGCAGGAGGTGAAGAATAGTCACAACCAACACTGGACAAATATATCTAGGCAGGAGGTGAAGAACAGTCACAATCAACACTGGACAAATATATCTAGGCAGGAGGTGAAGAACAGTCACAATCAACACTGGACAGATATATCTAGGCAGGAGGTGCAGAATAGTCACAATCAACACAAGACAAATATATCTAGGCAGGAGGTGAAGAATAGTCACAACCCACTAGATATATCTGTCACAACCAACTCGTGACAGACACTTCTACTGTCAAAATTGTCCCTGTTCGACATCGGGTGTTCTCATGCAACTATTGTGCACATACCTGTTAGTCGTGTAATAATGGAGCACGCCCTTGATTTGTGTGCGTGCTCAAATAGTACACGGTAACTAGGCAGCTCATGAAATGAATAGAATGCTTAATCGAAGAAATATGTTTGTTTTTTAAATCTGACTCTAATAAGTCAAGTTCAATTATTATGTTCATCTCAACACTTTTGTCAGATCACATCATTAATACACAATTGTTGTTGTTGTTGTTGTTGTCCTCTGTGTGTGTGTGTGTGTGTGTGTGCTTTACTGCTGGAATAGCTTGCTACTCACTTAGCTTGCTGCATTGTCATGTGACCATCATGCTTCACTGTGCAGGTGGCGGTGCTAACTCAGCATGTTATCATGTGACCATCATGTGACCATCATGCTTCACTGTCCAGGTGGCGGTGCTAACTCAGCATGTTATCATGTGACCATCATGCTTCACTGTGCAGGTGGCAGTGCTAACTCAGCATGTTATCATGTGACCATCATGCTTCACTGTCCAGGTGGCGGTGCTAACTCAGCATGTTATCATGTGACCATCATGCTTCACTGTGCAGGTGGCAGTGCTAACTCAGCTTGTTATCATGTGACCATCATGCTTCACTGTCCAGGTGGCAGTGCTCAGCTACAGTGCCAAGTTTGCCTCCAGCTTCTACGGCCCTTTCCGGTACGTGTAAGTAAGGCGACGGTTCCCACGGACACGTTCTAAACATAGCATGCTAGTGCAATGGTTTTTTAAATATTGGCTACATGTCTTGTTATTTTTGTATAAATAACCATTAATAAAGCTCCCTACCCCAATGACCCCAACTTCAAAATGGCGGATGGCAATAACACATCCAACAACAACAACAAGCTTTTTGGGGTCCTAAACCACTTCCAGCATACCCTGTATCCATCTCCAAGGTACCTGTAGTGTTCATGTTTATTGCATGGGCAATCTTTTGCAGATTTTTTTGGAGTATGTTAACGAATCGCTGGAGTTCTCTAGTATTTTTATTTTATTTATTAATTATTATTAAATAATTAATATTATTATTTTTAAGTTCTGTGTGTTTTTAAGTTCTGTGTGGTAGATAGGTACATGTACATGTTCATACAAGATCCTTGATGACCCGTTTTTAACGGGGGGCGGAAGTGTTGACCTGCTGGTTTAATACCTTCGTGAAGGATTCAAGATGCTTGACGTGTTTTTGGAACTAATATAGCCGGAAATCGTTTAGGATTCTAGAAGCAGCCAAAGTGAGTTTTAGCCTGGATATAAACTTTAGTTGTTGGGGTTTTTCGTCCACCATTTAAAAATAGGTGTCAAACCATTACAGGGAGTGCCACAGACTCCCCAATACAGCATATGTGTGTATATATGTATGTATGTATGTGTTGTAAAACTCGTTTGTCTTGTGTATAAATAGACGTACACAATTACCACCTGTTGTTGTCCTTGAACACGTGCAGGACCAATAAACTATTCTTGTTCTCTCCCTAAGAGACGCTGCCAAGTCTGCTCCTGCATTTGGTGATAGACGCTGCTACCAGCTGCCTCCTGGAGGGCGTGGCCTAGCCATGCGGGCTGTGGTGAGATTAATTAGTAATGGTGGAAGTGTGTACTGAGACATAGTGTTGTTGTTTATAGGTGGGAATGAATTAAATTGCTGGCAGGTTGAGACAAGCAAAGGGCCATTTTTGTGGTTTTTAACAGAGTTTCTGACTGGTTCTGACTGGTTCTGAAATGTGTAGTCAGCCATTTTCTTTCATTATTTCTCTTTGCATGTTTGGCTCTGTGGAAAGAGGAAATTATACATTCCACTTGCAATGGCGTCGTGTTGCATTTGGTGTTAAAGTCGGCCATTTTGGGGGTGGAAGGAGGGGGGACTTTGTGTTCCCACGTTAGTCCAAACTTGAAAAAAAAAATCAAGTGACCTCTGATCTTTCTATTTGTACCCCTCGATGTTGCGATCACAAGGTTACCTGTTTGGCTCCTCCCTAGACGTCTGCGCCAACAGAAAGCTGCACTCCACTCACACCAGCACGCTCTGCAGTGGCCCGTCTCAAAAGCAATGTGGCCTGTCTCTGTGTGCTTCATTTAGATATAATATATATTGACCATGCTGCTGACAAAATGGGTTGAAAATGAAAAATAATTGGGGGGGGAGGGGGGGATAAAAATTAATTAGGGATACCTTACCATTTGTACTATACCTATATGTCTGGGTTCAGTGGGTTGGAGGGGAAGGGGGTGGAGGGAGTGGAGGGTATGTGTCCATGGATTTCTGGTTGTCTTGCTGCTCAGGATCGTGACGTCACTGAAGGAGCGGACATGTTGATGGTGAAGCCAGGGATGGCCTACCTGGACATTGTCAGGGACGTCAAAGAAAGGGTAAGTCCCTGATAATCTAGGAACTTTAATTGACAGAATAGGAAGCCGATTCGTCGAGTTTTGTTAATGCCACTGACTCCAAGATGTAGTAGCTGTGGCTGCATGTGTGAAGACTGTCCACGCTGCACACTCGGTGTGCTTCAGATCACATGGCGTACGTGTTCTTTGCGTCCACACTGAATTTGAATGAGGAAATTGCATCCCATTGCATCCCAATCACGTGAGGTCCAATGCGCCTTCAGATTGATTCAAGCCCTTCTCGTGCCATTTGCTGGTTGGTGCCATTGCTCGGTGATCTTTGTTGGCCTCAAGATGACTCGGAGCAGTTCAAGTCTGCATTAAATAGAAATTTCTCTCAATGGCTGCGGGTTGGAGCTTGGAAGTGACTAGAGCGATAAACAGGTACTGTAGTATTCAGTGTGTAGGGAGTAAGCTAGCTACAGCATCATGGAGCATCATCCTATGTTATTGCGTTTCCCTTAGCTCTATCTTCTTTCTGTTCTGCAGCTCTCCTGCATGTGTGTACATAGGTAGCTCACCTGCAAGATGAGAAAAACAATTTAACTTTTTGTTTGCTGCATGTGTTGTAGTGTGAACATGCATTGATTTGAATTCAGGTTTTTAATGACTGTATGTGCTTCCATTTTTTAATTTTTTACAGTGTTGTACCTTACAAAATAGCCTTTTTAATATTTTCGCCAAACCTCTCTGTAATCTCTACTCAACCTTACTGAATGACTTGATGAAGTACAGAGCTGGCACACCTGTAGCAACAGAACAGACAGGTTTGTCAAGACCAAGTTACAGCAAATGAAAGTTCAATCTAAACTACCACTGAGCATGCTGCTTTCATGGTCTTTCTTGTGTGCAGTGCCTGGCTGTCTAGCTTGTCATAGCTCCCCAGCATCTTGCCTAGCTTGTGATGGCTCCTCAGCAGCTGCCTAGCTCCTCAGCAGCTGCTGTCTATCTTCCTGCTCATCCCAATATCTTTTTTATATATCACAAATAAGAATTTGGTTAATAAAAAATTAAAAAATAAATACAGGCATAAATAATACGGGTATAAATAATGCAGGTATAAATAATGCAGGTATAAATAATGCAGGTACAAATAATGCAGGTATAAATAATGCAGGTATAAATAATACAGGTATAAATAATGCAGGTATAAATACTGCAGGTATAAATAATGCAGGTACAAATAATGCAGGTATAAATAATGCAGGTACAGGTATAAATAATGCAGGTATAAATAATACAGGTACAAATAATCAGGTACAGGTACAAATAATACAGGTACAAATAATACAGGTATAAATAATACAGGTATAAATAATACAGGTATAAATGAATAGTTAAAAGCAACCCACATATATATAATGTATAAATCACCATGTCAACACTACATCAACCAGGTGGTAATTCGTTTTGTAACATTTGCATTTCTGCTCTGAAATCCAAGAAAATGCAGGGAAGCAGGTGGATATTGATTGATCAGACCCACTTCCTGACCACACCCAGGTTGCACCCACTTCCTGTCTTAACCTACCTTTCTCTTGCCCTGTATTATAATTATGCTACCAGCACTTACTGTTGTTCTAGTTGTTGTTATTATTATTGTTATTGTTGTTGTTTTGTTGTTATGCTTACAGCATCCATACCATCCACTTGCCGTCTACCAGGTACACATACATATATGTGCTTTATTAACACTCTACATACATTTAGACGTATGTTCCAAATCCCTTGGATGTTTGCCGCCCTCCACGGCATCTACCCGGGATCAATGTCCGCCCAGTTTACAAAGCCTGAATGTTGTGTTGTTTCCCCTGTAACTGTCTGCGCATGCGTGCATTTTATATCTGGTAAGAGAGCTTCCACTAGTAGGGAGAGTGGCTGTGGTGGCCCCAGCCTAATCCAAGAGACATCGGTTGCTAGCTTATTATTGTCACATGCACCATAACAAGAAGTAGCCAGTTCAAATGAGATCACCTCATTGTGGGTTTGTGGTGGCAACAAATACTGACCATAATGTTGGTCAATACTAATGCTAACACATGGTATGGGTCAATACTAATGCTAACACATGGTATGGGTCAATACTAATGCTCACATGGTATGGGTCAATACTAGTGTCAATACTAATGCTATCACATGGTATGGGTCAATACTAATGCTATCACATGGTATGGGTCAATACTAATGCTATCACATGGTATGGGTCAATACTAATGCTATCACATGGTATGGGTCAATACTAATGCTAACACATGGTATGGGTCAATACTAATGCTATCACATGTCAATACTAATGCTATCACATGGTATGGGTCAATACTAATGCTATCACATGGTATGGGTCAATACTGATGCTATCACATGGTATGGGTCAATACTAATGCTATCACATGGTATGGGTCGATACAAATGCTAACACATGGCAGGGTTGTATACAGAAATTTTGCCAAGGGGGGGCGAACTTGAGATATGGAAAAATAAGGGGGGGCGGAGAGCCTGGATGGTGCGGAAAGGGGACGTGCACCCTGGGCTTCCGCGTGGAGTACGAAAGTGTTTTACCCACAGGTATTTTTGCAGTACTAACTGTATATATAGCTGCTACTTATGATGGCATGCACTTTTTCTAAAATCTTTAGTACAACATTCCATCTTAAATATTTGCTGAAGTTGCATGCTACGGCAATCAGCATATATAGATTAGATATAGTCACTTGTCACTCGTATAATGGAGGTGGGCTTTTGTGAAATCGAATTATGTTGCATTCCATGCATTTTCTTACAAAATCATGGACAACAGGTTTCATACACAATTTTTCTCTAGTTCTCTAGGGGGGGGGGGTGGGGTGGAAATGGTTGGTCACTTGGTGCCCTAATTTTTGTTAATATTTTCTTAACATGTTCATAAGTTGTAAAAGGGGGGTCTGGGGGGAAGATCCCCCCATATTTTTTTTTGCTTTTACAATGTCTGAGGATAGCTATTTTGACTGACTACCAATGGCATTATGCTATACCGAACTATGGCTAGACTGTATATATTTCTCATGATATTGTAGCTGCTTGGAAAAAGGAGAGCATGTGTCATGACACGATGACATCACACACCACCACGTGCTCTCCTTTGTAGGTTTGTCACTTCTTTTGTTTCTCCTTCTTTCCCACTCCCTCTCTCTCAGTATTTTTAACTCAGTCCATTATGTCATGGTCTTCAAGTCTAATCTTAGACATGATGTCATCACACGCCACCACGTGTTCTCCTTTGTAGGTTTGTCACTTCTTCAGTTCCCTCCTTCTTTCCCACTCTCTCTCAGTATTTTTAACTCAGTCCATTATGTCATGGTCTTAAAGTCATCACACACCACCACGTGTTCTCCTTTGTAGGTTTGTCACTTCTTCAGTTCCCTCCTTCTTTCCCACTCTCTCTCAGTATTTTTAACTCAGTCCATTATGTCATGGTCTTAAAGTCTCTATAAAAGAAACCTTACTAGCTGATTTCTCTTCATATTAATATGGATATTCGCTCATACTTTGCAAGTACTTCTCAAGCCTCTTCTCATGCTAATAGCAGCGATAGCGAAGATAGCAGAACAGATAGCTCTGAGCATGTCGAGGCATCTAGTCCTAGCCTTAGTCCTCCACCTTCAAAGAAAAGCAAGCAAAACAAACACCGCTCTTCTGTATCCACGAAGAGAAAATACTCTAAGAGCTGGGAGAAAGATTTCAGTTGGCTCTATTATGACGAGGATAGCGATGGTGCCTTTTGCAAGGTTTGCAAGCAATCTGGTCTGCAGCGTACTGGAGGAGTGTGGGTCACACAACCTTGCAGAAATTGGAAGAAAGCTGTTGAAAAAATGAAAGCTCATGCGAGAAGTGACTTCCATATCCATGCAACTCAAGCTCTTTTTGCAGCTAAAGGAGCAGCCAAAGGTGGAACAGTTGTACAGCAACTCCAGAATGTTTTAGCTCGCAAAAGAGCTCAGAACAGAGCTGCAGTGAAGTGCCTGATCCTACTCACTCATTTTCTTACGAAAGAACAAGTTGCACATTCGACAAAATTTGAGAAGCTGGTTGACGTGGTGGTTCGATGTGGCAGCCAACATTTGAAGCAATTCTTAGAAACTGCACCAAGAAATGCTGTGTACACATCAAGAGTGGCTGTGGTTGAATTCATCGAATCATTGGGGACATGGGTGGAGGAGTCGATTCTGAAGCGACTTCAAAAGGCACCTATGTACAGCCTCATGGCAGATGAGTGCACAGATGTCACCAACGTAGAAGAATTGTCTGTGTTTTGCCGCTGGGAGGAAGATGGTGTACCAGTAGAGTGCTTTCTGGAGCTTATTCCATTGAAGAAGGCTGATGCAGAGACCATCTATTCTAATCTCATCGATTGTTTAAAGAAGAAAGGTCTACAAGTCGGAAGAATAGTTGGATTGGGATTTGATGGAGCTGCAACTTTTTCTGGACGAAAGACCGGGGTTCAGGCACGTATCAAGAAACATACTCCTCACGCTCTGTTTATACACTGCCACTGTCACTTACTGCAGTTGGCTTGTGTGCAAGCTGCCAATAAAACTCCTGGAATTGCTCATGTTTACAGAACATTGACTACTCTTTGGAAGCATTTTCGCAATTCCCCCAAGCGAGCAGAGTGTCTGAAGGAGGTACAGCACGTTCTTGAACTTCCAGAAATGAAAGTGATCAAGCCATCTGACACACGCTGGCTGGCACATGAAAGGTGTGTCAAAGCTGTCAAAGCAAGTTATTCTGCAATTGTAATCACCATTGGGAACATCTACGAGACGTCCCACGAGCCAGAAGCTCTTGGAATCCATGGTGCCCTCTGCAAATTGTCTACGATTGCAGCTATATATTTGCTTGATTTCACTCTACCACAAGTAGCCAAGCTCAGCAAAGCACTTCAGGCAGAGCAGCTTGACCTCTCGTTGATATCATTCCTTGTTGATGCTACTGTTAAATCCTTGGATGATGCAGTTTTGCCTGGAGCGAACTGGGTGTTGGAGCTTCTTGAAAACGTTGAAGACTTGAAGTCATCTACAAAGGTGTCTATTGACGCTGATAAAATACTTTCGTTCCAGAATGTTGTTGGTAAGCCTTTTGTTGCTGATTTAAAGGCCAACATAACAAGCCGATTTTCTTCATCCAACGCTGTTGTATCAGCATTGTCTATATTCGATCCACGGAAAGTTCCAAAACCAGATTCAGCTTTTCCCACTTATGGAGACACGTCTGTTGAGAAACTGATTGCTCACTACGGAGAAGATAGAGATGCAGAAACATTGGATGGAGAAGAAACAGTGAAGACAGCCATGATTTCCACTGAAATACTTACAGAGTGGAAAACATTCCGCCAGCTGTTAGTCAAGCAACCACGGGATACTACTGCATCACAGCTGAAAGAACTTGTTTCAAACGACATGCTCAAGGCCATGTTTCCCAATTTGCACAAGATTGCCTCCATCTGCTTATCGATTCCAGTTTCTACTGCTTCTGTGGAGAGAAGCTTCTCACAGATGAAGATGATCAAGACTCGTTTGCGTAATTCTCTAAGTGACTGCAGCCTTTCTCACCTTATGAGGATTGCTATAGAGGCACCAGAAGTACTCTCTGAGAGCGACCTTGAAGAGATTGTGGACGTATGGCAGAGAAAACCAAGAAGAACCTCAGTTTGACATTCCTATCATTTGAACCTGATATCATAAGCTTATTACACCTTTCTTGTATTACACCTTTTTGACATTATTTAAAAAAATATCTCTAATTTCAAGGGGGGGGCGCGAGAATGATACAAGGGGGGGCGAATGCCCCCCCCCCGCCCCCCCCTAAATACACCCCTGCATGGTATGGGTCGATACTAATGTTAACACATGGTATGGGTCGATACTAATGTTAACACATTGTATGGGTCGATACTAATGCTAACACATGGTATGGGTCAATACTAATGCTAACACATGGTATGGGTCAATACAAATGCTATCACATGGTATGATTCAATACAAAATTAATGCTATCACATGGTATTGTTCGGGAGACTTTTCCGAACTACTTCTGAGAGAGTAAAGCATATTTTCACATACATGTAGTTGACTTATTGAAATTTAAATGCACCAGTGAGAGGGTTAACCAACCTAAACAATCCAACTCAGCCAACCTTAACACAACAGCCAACCATAACACTACAACTTAACCAACCTTAACACCAACTCGACCATCCTTAACACAGCAACTTAACCAACCTTAACACTAACTCAACCATCCTTTGATTAACCGCATCAGTATTATAATGCGTGGTGGGGAGGAGGAGTCATTTTCAGGCACTAGAGAGGGGAAAAACGCCTGATTGCTTCACTATCATCTGCTCTAAAGCATAGCGGTGTCTTGGCACCAGATTATGAGTCTGCCACGCTTTAGTGACCGTTAAGAGTTCGTGCTTCTCTATCTCAAAGGCTATCTTCGATGTTGAGGCAATGTTTAGCTAACGATCGACTTTTGTGGCGTTCTTTCTTCTATACAAACATGCACAAATAGAGTATGGAAGCTTTACCTGAGCTTTTAAGGAAGCTATTAGATGGTGGATGACCCAAGACCTAGCAGTGAAGGTAGGAAGAAGCCAACTATAATTTTGTGCTCAAATAATTTTCTGTGTAGCTAGCTAGCTTATCTTGTTAGATAGAGTGATAGGGCTTATGCTTGCTGGTAATGGATTCTTATAAGCAGCATCCTTTTTTCTAGAAGTGCAATGGTGCCATATAAACAAGTTTAAAAACAAGTTTAAAACCAACTTGCTATTCTTTTAGTGGACTAATCTGCACTAAAATTGCTATTGATGCCAATTGGCGTCTATCGCGGTATGCACCAACTCAACCAACCTCGACCAATCAACCATCCTAACACTCCAACTAAACCACCATACACCAACTCAACCAACCTCAATACCAATCAACCATCCTTAACACTCCAACTAAACCACCATACATCAACTCAACCAACCTCAATACCAATCAACCATCCTAACACTCCAACTAAACCACCATACACCAACTCAACCAACCTCAATACCAATCAACGGTCCTTAACACTCCAACTAAACCACCTTACACCAACTCAACCAACCTCAATACCAATCAACCATCCTTAACACTCCAACTAAACCACCATACACCAACTCAACCAACCTCAATACCAATCAACCATCCTTAACACTCCAACTAAACCACCATACACCAACTCAACCAACCTCAATACCAATCAACCATCCTTAACACTCCAACTAAACCACCATACACCAACTCAACCAACCTCAACCAATCAACCATCCTAACACTCCACCATACACCAACTCAACCAACCTCAATACCAATCAACCATCCTTAACACCAACTAAACCACCATACACCAACTCAACCAACCTCAATACCTATCAACCATCCTTAACACTCCAACTAAACCACCTTACACCAACTCAACCAACCTCAATACCAATCAACCATCCTTAACACTCCAACTAAACCACCATACACCAACTCAACCAACCTCAATACCAATCAACCATCCTTAACACTCCAACTAAACCACCATACACCAACTCAACCAACCTCAATACCTATCAACCATCCTTAACACTCCAACTAAACCACCTTACACCAACTCAACCAACCTCAACAATCAACCATCCTTAACACTCCAACTAAACCACCATACACCAACTCAACCAACCTCAATACCAATCAACCATCCTTAACACTCCAACTAAACCACCATACACCAACTCAACCAACCTCAATACCAATCAACCATCCTTAACACTCCAACTAAACCACCATACACCAACTCAACCAACCTCAATACCAATCAACCATCCTTAACACTCCAACTAAACTACCATACACCAACTCAACCAACCTCAATACCAATCAACCATCCTTAACACTCCAACTAAACCACCATACACCAACTCAACCAACCTCAATACCAATCAACCATCCTTAACACTCCAACTAAACCACCATACACCAACTCAACCAACCTCAATACCAATCAACCATCCTTAACACTCCAACTAAACCACCATACACCAACTCAACCAACCTCAATACCAATCAACCATCCTTAACACTCCAACTAAACCACCATACACCAACTCAACCAACCTCTTAATCACCCTTAACCTCTCCTAAACACAATACTCTCTGGTCCAGGCACTCTTCACATAGCAAGTATGTAGTATGTATGCTGCTTTCAGTGACATTGTTTTGTGGTTAGACTGGAGACAATTGTTTTTCCTGATCGTCAGACTCACTAACACCTCCAGGTTTGTTGACTTTGGCTCGTCCTAAGTCTGTGAACGAGTTATCACCACTATCCTTCTCCTTGTCTCTCCTCAGTCATGCAAACAATTTCGATAATATCTCCAAAGCTGGTGTTTGCTTCCTGAATCTGTGAAGCCTCACCTTGGACTGGCTAACTTCATTGTAGTTACACAAAGAATCGTGTAGGTGAGAAGTGGCGCAGTAGCTCAGGCTTTGCTGCACCATTTGGAACCACCGTGCCAGTCTAATGCTGCAACTGCCTAACATAGCAAGTGGCCGCCCCGTCTTTTTTTTCGAGGTGAAGAGTCTAGGTCCCATGGGTGCTGACTTTTACAGCATGCTAGTTTCAAGGATAATGGATATGCCTTCTAATAGGTAAAGTATTGTTGAAATGAGAGTCGTCTTGAACGATTTTGTACAAGCATTTTCCACTTGTAAACGTCTGTGCATCCAGGGTCTGGCATGATGATATAATAATTGTGTATATTGTCCGTGTGTTAAGGTGTCTGGAGAATATGCTATGCTCTGGCATGGCAGTCAAGCAGGAGCCTTCAACCTGAAGGCCATCGTCCTGGAGTCTCTCACTTCCATGAGAAGAGCTGGTAAGGGTTGAATGTGTAACAAACGTAGTCTCTAGGACGGTAGTAATGCAATTGTAGACATGACTGGGCCAATCATTATATACAAATACATGTATACACTATGAATGTATAATACATGTATACACTATGAATGTATAATACATGTATACACTATGAATGTATAATGCATGTATACACTGTGAATGTATAATGCATGTATACACTATGAATGTATAATGCATGTATACACTATGAATGTATAATGCATGAATGTATAATACATGTATACACTATGAATGTATAATACATGAATGTATAATACATGTATACATTACGAATGTATAATACATGTATACACTATGAATGTATAATGCATGTATACACTATGAATGTATAATGCATGTATACACTATGAATGTATAATGCATGTATACACTATGAATGTATAATACATGTATACACTATGAATGTATAATACATGAATGTATAATACATGTATACATTACGAATGTATAATACATGTATACACTATGAATGTATAATACATGTATACACTATGAATGTATAATACATGTATACACTATGAATGTATAATACATGTATACACTATGAATGTATAATGCATGTATACACTGTGAATGTATAATACATGTATACACTATGAATGTATAATACATGAATGTATAATACATGTATACATTACGAATGTATAATACATGTATACATTATGAATGTATAATACATGTATACACTATGAATGTATAATTCATGTATACACTACGGATGTATAATACTGTAACGTGGGGAAATATGGCTCCTAAATTTTTCGTGACAGCAAGCCAAATTTTTGTTGCTATGGTTGCCCACAAAATAAACATGCATTTTCAAAAGAAGCATAAGGCTAAGAGATGGATATGTTTGAAAGAACCTCATTGATAACACATCTACTACCACATGTGGGTGGCAGCCATTGGTGAGCAGCTGGCTTGGGAACGAAAACCCGATAATGTCAATGACAGGTACACAGTAGCAGGCAAGAAAGGCAGTTTATTCATTCCAGTTCTTCTCCAACCTCTCATTAGCCACTGCTATAGCCTGTTAGTGAAGTGATGTTGATCGCAGGGCTTTAGGATCATGCAGTCCATTTTTTGGCTTAAAATTCTTGCTAAGAGCTGTGGCAAACTCTAGCTGTGGCATGAGTGATGACGCAACAAATGCCGGAGTTAGCTAAAAGCGCGATGCACGGATGCTTGCGTGAACTCTTTCCATATTTAAAAAATAATCCTCAGATGTTCTAATTATTAAGAAGAAAAAATGTCGTTAATTCCACAAGTGAAAATTATTTGACAACGAAAAAATGCCAAACTATGGTGCCACAAACTCTTGTTGCTTAGCACCTTCAATGTTTAGCTCCCCTCTAGTGGTTTTGCACCTTCAATGTTTAGCTCCCCTCTAGTGGCTTAGCACCTTCAATGTTTAGCTCCCCTCTAGTGGTTTAGCACCTTCAATGTTTAGCTCCCCTCTAGCTCCCCTTGAGTGGCTTAGCACTGCTCTTGTTATCAAATGTATTTGTTAGTCATCCATTATTGATATCTCACTTTGAAGAGCTGGTCGCTGTTTTGGGGAATGAGCTGGTACTGTCATTGGGATTGAGATGTCCTGCTATTGTTGGGATTGAGATGTCCTGCTATTGTTGGGATTGAGATGTCCTGCTATTGTTGGGATTGCTATTGTTGGGAATGAGCTGGTCCTGCTGTTGTTAGGAATAAAGTGCATGAGTTCTGCACATGTGGAGTAGCTTCAGCGTTTCCAAGGTGATGCAAAACATTGAGGAAAGAATCCTGGATGACCACACCTACTATTAGATAACAATTGTTCTTGGTTTTTAGATGATCTTCTTGCTGCCTATATAGCTGCAGGCCATTTTGCTATCCTTGGCCCAATCTTCTAGAACCAGTTCCGTCACAGGTAACTTCTTCTCTGTGGCCCACACAATTCCAACAAACCTAATGATGGCATCTGGCTCATGGAGGACATCAGCAGCATGCCTGTTGCAACCTTGGATGGTTCTGATCTTGGACTTCTTGCTAGCCAGCTACTCGTGTAGTCTTGCGAGCCAGACTGAAAGAAGAGCAAGTAAAACAAACCATTGTGTCTGGTTCCAAGAAGTGTGGGGTCACTATGTGTACCAAAATGAAATTATTTGGTCTCCTTTCATCAGAGAGAGTGTCCATTTCCATGCTGTGCTTACACACACAAACACACACACACAGCAAGCACACACACACAGCAAGCACACACCACACACAACAAGCACAAACCACACACAAACAAGCACGTACCACACACACAACAAGCACACCACACACACACACACAACAAGCACACACAACACACAAACAAGCACATACCACACACAACAAGCACACCACACACACAACAAGCACAACACACACACACAACAAGTACACACCTCACACACAACAAGCACACCACACACAACAAACACACCACACACACACAACAAGCACACACCACACGCACGCAACAAGCACACACTGCAAACACACACAACACGCACACACCACACATGCAACAAGCACACCAAACACACACAACAAGCACACACGCACAACACATGATGAAAAAATATGATGATCATTTACTAAACATAGGTTTACAGTATATATCAATATAGGTTATGACTTTGTTACAATATATATATATATTTGCAGGGGCTGATGTGATTATTTCATATTACACTCCGAGACTTCTGGACTGGATGGCAGAGTGACACAAGACCAGGGAACAGACTAATTATTACACTGTTGTAGCAGCAACTAGAGCATGTGCAGTGGATGAGTGGGTGGGGTGGGTGTGTGGGCGTGATGGAAAAACACTAAAAATAGGGACAGGTAGGGAGGGGGAGGGGGGGGGGGAATTTTCCTGGATGAATTGTGTTTTATTTGTTAAGTATCTTTAGATAATTGGTCGTTATCCTATGAATGTGTGAAGCAGATGAAGTAGTTATTGTGTGTCTTTAAGTGGGGCAGACTCGTGAAACCTGACCAGCACTTATGTCATCATCATGTGGAGAGGGAAAGGAGGGAGAGGATGTATTTAAGTGTTCAGAGCTGCTACACTAGGTCATGGGTGCTGCACATCACGAGTGTTCCAGGTCAGCTGACGAGTAGAGAGTACCATTGGGTTTTCAACCTGTCTACTTGTGTGTTTATTTACTGCCATTCTAAGTGCATTTTTTTTAATTTGTTAAAAAAAATTGTGTGTGTGGGGGGGGGGGGGGGGGGGGGGGGTAAGCGGTTGGTAGAAATGGGCTACCTATTTGCTACATCTCAGCTCTCAAGCCTGCACACAAAAGCACACCCATCATCACCTGTCTGATCTATCAGTAGTTTGTCTCCTCTAATAGCCCACCTATGGCTGGCAATAGTTGAGGGGATTACAGGTATTGGACTACTGAAGCCTGTATGTGGAATCACCTGAATGGCAATTACAAACTCGCCCTCAAATCCGATAGAAAATGGTCTTCCAAAAGAGGTGGTCTTCCACTAAGGTGGGTGGGCCAAAATAATATTACCCATGCAAGTACGTACCATGAATACAATAAAATGTGCACACAATTACAGTAGTTGTCATCTCTAGCCTAGTCCCTCTGCAATAGTTGAACTTATTATATATCAGCTCCAACAACTCTTGTCTTCTCATGAGCAAGAACAAAAATCTCACAATTCATGGAGATAAGGTTGCAGCTTTGATGTCTACAGTTGGTGTGCTCTTGAATCCATCACCCTTGTTGTTACGATCATTTCCCTTCTCCCTGGTGTTATGTAGCCAGCAGTTTCCATCCAATATCCTTTTTAAGGATTATGATATACAGTTCACATATTCCCTGCCAGGTCATGCGGTTTCAACCAACATGGTTTGTATTGGCATCGGCCTTACTAACCACATCAAAGGATATCCAGACATCCATAATTGGCAAAAGAATTTTCGGTAGTCGTGGAACGACATGATTGCATCTAAAACATTTTTATTTTATTGGCCAGCTTGGATGCACGGGTACCATGACAAAGAAGTGGCTTCCTCTAGCATTTTAAATAGTTCCAGCATTGCAAGGCTGCAGTCTTGAGTTGGTGTTGGGAGGAAGAAAGACTAGTTCAATGTCTGATCTGATAACATCTGGGTGGTCAGTGCAGTTGTCTATAGAGAGTAAAATCGATCTACTCCCTCCACTATCATTTTATTGTTAGCTTGTCTTGCCAATTCTCAAACGGGTCACTTGTCACCCATGCTTTTCTGTTGCCTGGAAGACTGATATGACTTAAAAACTTCCTGAAGCAACGATGGTTCCTATCACCAGTGAAGTTCGTTTTTTCTTTCTCCAAAAGCAGAACAAGTAATGAGAACTGATTCAATGTTGAGATTTCTTTCCCCCTCAACTTCAAACTGATTCAATGTTGAGATTTCTTTCCCCCTCAACTTCATCCCCTTACAACGAACGATCTTGTAGGCAGAGCAAGCCGCAGGTTGGTCTGCATTAGAAATATCCTTCACATTGTGTCTTCAACCTAGCATTCCAATTACTCACCACAGCTGGGTTGACATTTTTTTCTTCTCTTGATCAAATAGACTACGCACATTACGACACCTGCCATTTGCAAAGCCATCGATTAGAGCCAAGGCCCATCTCTGCTGCATACATAAGTGGCATGCTCTTGGATAAGTCATCCACTTACTTGGATGTTCTTATGCTTTAGTCAACTGTTTCCACACTATTTCATCCATAACCCGCCTTTCTAACTTTGACATATTTTTTCTCCTTATGCACGCCATCTTCCCACCTTTTCTTAATGTTCTCCTTGTCCTTGACACCTTAACAATGTTCCTAGTCTCACCACACCAGTTCTTCTCTATGCTATCACAGGATTTGCCATATCTACAACAGCTACTCTTTCTTCGGAAGTCTTTTTTGCCACATTCTAAACATCGTAATTAATCCTATGCTAAGTCATTTCATGCATGCATACATGTGTTCAGAATTTTCAGCTGCAATTTTGCATTAAATACACAAGTGTGTGCCTTTGTGCTGGAGGCCTGTTCAGTTAAGGTTGTGGGTTACACTTGAGTGGTTTGAAATTATAATTTTTGTGGTCTTTGGTCTTACAAAAAAGGTGGCCTTTCACGAGGTGAGATTTTATTGCAAGCGTATCGGTGCATGTAAAATGTTATCTCGAAAGAGGTGGTCTTACAAGGGCTCTACCAAAAGAGGGATTATGAAGTTTGCTAAAGTGGAGCAAAGACATCTATCTGTAAGGACTGTTTGCTTTGAGTTCAGGTCCATTTTCTCAGCTTTCAAGTATATATAAGCATCTGCTTTTATTTGAGTATGGGAAGTGTCTACTACTGTCATCATTTGAAGAGCATAACTGCCTTCAGTAAGTCAAGACTATGCATGTGAGACCACACCCATCATAGTCGGCCTGATTGCCATGCTTATATTATGGTCATATTCGCATCATTTATTGTGTGCAACACATTGCCAATGAGTGTGGATATGTTGTTTCTTTTCTTTTTTTCACTGATGAAGACCGGAATATTTCGGTTGAAAACAAAACAAACAATTAAAAAGGGACCTCAAAGTGATTTGATGTCAGCTGAAAATAATCATATATACAACCTTCAGTAACCTATTGAATGAAGGCTTCCCACTCGAGAAAAAAGTAGCTACTTCAGAACTGAATCTTCTGCCAGTGCAGCCGTGTCAGAACGGTTGCTATGTATAAATGGGCTGGTAGACTATTAGGGCATTGGGAGTTGGACTATTAGGGAGGATATACTGTATTGCTAAGGTCACAAAAGGCATTATCCTCCAACTATACCTTTTTTTTTCTTTTCACCTACAACTCGAGCAAAAAAAATTTTTAAGCTTGACTTATCATTGGGGGAGGGGGGGGGAGGGGTGCTCAGCGTATCTGGTTGCTAGGTAAAATATCTGGTTGCTAGGTAAAACCACAATGCTGCATTATTAGAAGTACATCAGCAATTATGTGAAAGTAAATGTTGATTGTTGGGGGTGGTTAACCCCTGCCAAGTTCATGGTATTTATACCAAAGTTCATTACAAACCATTATGCTATTTCCTACACTAATAAAATGTCACTACTAGAAGTATATATACTTCAAGTTTGCCAAAAAAATTTAGAATTTTCTTAAACACCACAGAAAAATATTTTGTGTTTTGGGGAGGGATAAAGGCTGACGTCATTGACTTAATGGGGGGAGGGGGGGGGATATTTTATAGCTGAGTGAGATAATTTCTTATCTGTAACAACTCTCAGTGGAATCTTGGTCGGCAGCTTGCTGGAAAATTGTTTTTTCCATTTTTAGTCAACAACATTTTTATCAATGATCAGTTTTGATGGGGAAAGGAAGTGGTTCTTCTTTGCTTGTCCAGCAATTTAGTGGTGGTGGCTAGAGTCTTTCAAAGTTCTCTACTTCATTGCTTTAGAAGCCCTCGACTTTGTTGTCGTCTTCTTCTTGGGTCCACCATAACGTTTCTTCTTGATACTGTCTGCAGAGGCATCGGGATGACAGAGAGCTCGCACCTTCTCGTACGTCTCCTCATTCACATTAGACACCGCCTTGTAGGATGGTTGTCCCTGGCCATCCTCTACAATATAATGTTGCATGTGCACACGCAACACACACAAATTTATTGTAAAATATTCAATAATAAGTAGTTAATTAAGTAATAGTTACTTATAATTAACAATAAATAGTTAAGTTGGTAAGTCCAAATCACTCGCCACTTGTAATATATCCTCCGCCAAGTTAGTGAGGATGTGTGTTTGATTTAGTTGGTAGTGTATCGCTTTATTTTTTTCCTTGTTCTTCTTTCCTGTTGTCCATTTTTTAGCATGTATACTTCAGGATGGTCATCATAATCCCATATATATGAAAGGCTAATAATCAAGGTACATTTGTATACAAAAAAAAACACTTGACCAGCTTCTAAATCAATGAATATCACTATTTCATATACGTAATTACTTCACTATCATCACTGAATACACTGAAGTTGGATTAATATTTGTCAATATCTCACTAGGTCTTTGACAATTGTTGTCAAAGACCTATGTGCTTCCCCAATTGGAGCAAAATAGAGCTTCGTTTGGTTAAAAGGGGGAGATTTGTCACCAAAATCCGTTTTCTGTCGTTTAAAGAGTAGAAACATTGCCAATGTGCCAGAATGAACGATTTCAGATAGTTTTTCCTTAAATCGCTCTTAAAAGTTTACCCCTCTGTAAAGGACTAGCATACACACACAACGAAGCAAAAGGGGTATTTATTTATTGCATGTTCTGGTCGATTGTTGATTCTTTGACTAGCGTTAATTAATGGATGGGTGTGCTTGATATCTCGTAGCCAAGGACTCAATTCGGGGTACAGTTTTTGACAGAGCAACAGGTTGGCTTCTACAGCCAGTCTGGCACAATCTTCGGTCTTGATAAGGCACAAGAATGAGAATCCCTGCTCACACAGATAGGTGCTTGGAAACACTAGCAAAGGACTTCACAACATGAGTAGAAACGAGGATAAGATCCAGCCATTTTCGCCCAAAACTTGACTAGGGAAAGAGTCTCATAGGCATCTTTTGCTGTGGAGTCATTGATCCAACTTTTTGTTCCCATAGCTCCAGTTTCATGATGAAGCCTTTGAGTTTGTCCACAAAATCAATGATTGTAGTAGAGGGGCCTTGCAGGGTCATCATCCAGCAGATTTCTGGAGAACTCTTTCGACTTTGCTGCGCTGTCTTGGGAAAAGAATTCTGTCATTTCTTCCTTCAGCGACAACACTCTTTCCAGCATGTTTCCTTTTGAGAGCCAACGCACTTCAGTGTGGTAGAGCAGGTTCTCTTGCTTTCATCAAAGTCCTGGCACAGCAGCCGAAACAGTCTTGTACTCAAAGCACTTGCCTTGATGGCATTTACCATTGCAATGACCTCATCAAGGACTGCTCTGAGCTCTGTTGGGAGAGTTTTAGAAGCCAAGGCATACCGATGAATCATGCAGTGAAGATGTTTTGTATCTGGATTTGTGTCCTTCACCTTTGCTTGATGTCCAGAATGACTGCCCAACATTGCAGGAGCTCCATCTGTTGCGTTTCCACACACATTCCCTCTTTTTCAAAGAACTTGGAGACTTCCTGGAAAATATCTTCTCCTTTGGTCGTAGCTTCCAATGCATGGCAAAACAAGAACTTTTCTTTGAAGTCTCGATCCTTGATGTACCAAACAAATACAAGAAGTTGGGCACACCTTGCTACATCTGTTGACTCATCCAGCTGGTTTGCAAACATTTTGAGTGGTGCAGCTTGTATTTCTCAGCAACAACCTGCTGTTTGATGTCCTCAGATATTCTTCTCTGAATTGTGTTGTTTGACAGAGGTACAGGGGCAAGTTTCTTTTCAGCACCATCCCCAATCTCATGCACCGAACAATATCTTTGCAGCATGGAAGGATGAGCTTCTCTCCAATGTTGTGTGGTTTCTTCTGTTGAGCAATTCTCAAAGCCACCATGTATGAAGCCGGGAGCCCTGCTTGATTTTGCTGACTGACATGATCAGACTGATCCAAACGTGCTCTCTTCACTCCAACCTCCAGCCGCTTGAAGTAAGCAGCACCTTTGTTGGCAAGCTCTGGATGACAGCTGGAAAAGTGCCATTTGAGTAAGTTTGGCTTCATTGAGCCCTCTCCAAGGACTTTGTAGCAGACAAAACATTGTGGGCTTTCCTGCCCATGCTTCACAATTGAGGTGAAGCCAAACTCAATGTACATATCCAAATACTTACATTTCTTGCACATGACAGCACTTTATCTCTCTCTTGCACCATCAATCATTGCACTACCCAGTGCCCAATCATGGCATTAACCTGTTATTTAGGCCACATCAGTTTAATTTCCTGTTTCTCATCCGGGCTAGGGCTAGGGCTAGGGCTACCAAAATCAATGCAGCATGGGACCTCTAATGATCTCATGACCTCGAATGACTAGGTACAAAGTACACCAGACAATTACAAACCACAGTGTTTTTATCCTGATTTTCCAATGCTGGTGTCCATAGCAAATTTGTGTGTGTTTTTATCTGGAGGATCTTTGTAAAAGCAAAGTGGGCGGTGGATGAGAAACAGGAAATTAAACACAAGGGGCCTTACATTTGGCAACCAGTTTTGATCAGCAGTGCCTCCTCTCTCCTTTCTCTGCTACACAGTACGCATACAGCCACACACTCATTGCCCTGCTCAATGAGTCTTGCTTGCTCGCTCACTACTATGGAGGTGGCGGCCACAAAGTATTATACTGATTATAGTTTTGCAAGAGCTCCACGTACCCCCCTGGAAACCTCCAGTTTGGGAACCATTGCTCTAACCACTGGTGCTAATTTCTACTCGAGCACTTGGCAATCTGAATGTAGAGAAATCAGGCACTCAGGTTTTGAGGTACCACCACTTTAGCTCCAGTAACTTCAGTATATATGGAAAATATTTTAGTATCAAAAGAGAGCACACAGAGAGACCTATCTTTTGAGCTGTATATATCGTGTCCATACCATGAAATTTGCAGAATCTATGGAGTTCTAAAGTGGTAACCACAAGTTTTTTTAAGCACCTACTATATATATAGTTCATCATCCCCCCTTCAGCTGACATTTGTACCAGGTAAGGCATTTCACAAGTATACACCTTTCTTCTAGTGAGACACTTCAAGACTTGATCCTCCTCTTCTGACGGCAATTCCCCAGCATGCCATTTGGAGTCTTTAATCTGCATAATTGGTGACCAGACTTGATTGAATCCACCCTCTGATGTCTGTGATGTCATTGAGGAAGTTGTTTCCGCCAGCTGCAGACTGTGAAAGATCGCAATATGTAATCGGGGACCAGATGTTGTGAAGCATTCACATGATTTTGTCTGTGATCTAATTTAGCAAGTTTCTTGACAGGTGAGTTCATCACGACTCGGCTACTCTACTACCGCCAATTAAAAAAAGTTAATTCCTTGCCCAGTAAAATGGCCAAGGTGTTTTAGTGAACAATTGGTTTTGTTCTAAGCTAATGCTAGCTATCTATGCATTATGGACACAGAGGCTATGGTATTTAGAAACCCTGATGGTCCTGGGCCATAGCCACCAGAGTATAGCTCAGGAGCAAACTAAAGAAGCTGGGCGTGGCTAAGATTGCGTGCACAAGTTCAACACCATTGAACTCCACCCACACTAGTAGCCGAACTTGTGCACTCAACGTTAACCACACCTACTTCTATAGTTAGCTGCTGAGCTAGATTTTTGCTAGCGGTCATTTCATTTTCCAGGTTGTCACTAAAAGAATGAACTCATTGCTCTCAGTTATGCCAAGTTCGTTTTCCAGACACCTGCTAGTAATTTCTTCACTAAAGTCATCTCATTAACAACAGTCATGAAAAACTCACAATGTAATTGCTACTCAGCACTCGTAGCCTCAGAGGAAAGGCCATAAGTGCTCGAGGGTGGACATTAAGTGCCAGGGAGTGGACACTAAGTGCTAGATGGGTGGACACTAAGTGCTAGAGACTAAGTGCTAGAGGGTGGATGTGCCAGAGGGGTGGACACTAAGTGATATAAATAATGTATTACTGTGATTTAGAAAACCACACAATGACAAATCAGATATTTTCCCCCTTGACAGCTCTACCATAAACCAGGTTTGTCTTCCTTTCCCCCTCCTCCTTGCTGCACATGCTATGTAGATCTTGCAAGACTAAGTATAGTGCCTGGTAGTGTATAATATACATGTTTGAAGTATATCACATTAACCCTTCTCTGAATGACCCACTGGAGCTACCCAGTTAACTACAATCCTTCCACTTCATTCTTCAGTTCTCGTCTTTTCACAACTCCATCTTGAATCCTTGAAGTAGCAGTTCTCTCAGGCAGTTCAGGTTCCCCACCCCCCCTAGTATCAGGGAAATAATTCCTGGGTGGGTTGCCCATACTTTTGGCAAACAGCTTCTTTTTTTCAAGGGATTTTTCCACACCATTGAAAGGTACCATCAGAACTGAAAAAGAGCATAGTAATGGTCTTATAACTAAAGTGAACAATTGTTCTAGATATTCTAGGCCACATGTATTTGAATACATAACTTTGTTCTAGAATATTCCAGGCCAAATGTATTGAAACTTCCTAGTGCCGAGTGAACCATGGCTAAAAGACAAGCCTCCTTGTTTAGTTTTTGTCAAAGTACACACAAAAGACAAAGGTAGTCTGAGGAGAAGGCAGATCAAGACCAAGAATCAGATGACTCTGATCACCAAGCTGATGCACAGGTTGACGATAGTCCAGAGGAATTTGAACATGAATCTGAAGAATCTGAACATGCATGTCATGATCCATCACATATTATGATGTCAACATTGAGCCCCCAAATTTATGGTGATCTCTTGGCCCCTGAAATAGTGAGTCATTAAACAATCATGTATTGTCAGACCCTATTGTTTATTTTGCTTTCACTCAAGCTGAAGTATTATGAGTAGCTATTTAGCATAAAAAGCAGATATTTATAAACTCTTTGTGTTTCTCAGGTGCAGAAACCTGGAGACAGTAAAATATCCTCAACTCTGAATACCCTTCCTCAAGGTCCCTGCCAGCCAGTTAACATCAAATACCTACCTTAAAGGCAAAATAGATCATCATCAACAAGCTTTCCAACCAGCCTGGTACTCGCAATTTTCATGGCTGCATAGCCTTCCGATTCAGGATTCTGTAATTTACCACACTTGTGGCACAGCCAATTTGAAGGGACTGCTTCATCTTGACACAAGATCTGAAAGCTCATTCTTGTCTGATGGGTTCAGAAATTGGGGAAATGCTCTGTAGAAAGCCAAGGGTTTCCATAAACATGAGAGTTTGCTATATCACAAACATGCAGTTACTAGTTAACTCAACCAGGTCACATCATGAGCAGCTGAAGGAGAGGCTCAAGAGTCAAAGGAGCAAAATAGGAACTGCCTCCTGAAAATCGTGCAAAGTATATTCTATCTTGCCCACCAAGGCATTTTCCTTCATAAAGGCAAGCAAGAGGAGGAGTCAAATTTTCGCTGAAGACAATGAAGTGCTTCAAAAGTGGATTGAAAATTCTTATGACAAGCACATGAGCCTGGATGCTCAGAATGAAATACTACAAATCATGGCTCTAAAAGTGCTGTGTGGTATAGCAAGTGACACAGCTGAATCTGGATGCCTCAGTATCATGCCTGGTGGGAGTACTGATGCAAGCAACATTGAAACAACTTATAATTTGCATTCGTTGGGTGGACAAGGAGACGACAGTACGTGAGGAATATATTAGTCTGATGCCAGTCACTCAGACAAGAGCAGATACAATTGTTGCTTGCTGAGCTGCTGCATATGAATCTCAGAATTCAAGATGCCCATGGGCAGTGCTATGACGGATGTTCGACCAGGACTGGAACCAAAAATGAGGTTGCTGCACAAATCATCAAGAAACTGAATAAGAAATGTTTGCTGACACGCTGCTACTGCCACTCAGCTGTCGGGGATACAATTTCCCTGCTGAAAGACACACTTGATATTGCTTATGAAATCACTAAATTAATAAAGAAGAGTCCTAAAAGAGAGGCAGAATTCCAGAAACAGGAAGAAATTCTGACAAATATGGACTCGCCAATTCTCCTCTGCCCAACAAGGTGGACTGTCTGAGCTGCATTGAGTTATGGATTTGATGAAGCTATGGGGATGAAGCTATGGGACTGGGCACAAGACAATGTCAGTGACATCTGACATGAGGCAAGAATAATTGGAGTGCATACTAAAGTGCAAACTGTTAGTTTCTTCTGTGGACTTCAGCTTGCCATTGTAGTACTTCCACATTCAGATAACCTCAGCACTAGTCTTCAGAGGAAAGAGCTATGTGCAGTGGATGCTCAAGAGAATGCCTCGCTTTTTGTCTCACTGTTCTTCGAGATATATGATCAGACAGGGATGCGAGCCTCCATTGGAACAAGGTCACTTGAGTTGCTGTGAAATTGGAGTTACAAGCACCTTCACTTCCATGTCGCTGTAAGATGCCATCAGGGTACTTTGAGGTTATGCTAAACCTGAGCACCATTCCAATGAAGAGAACTTTTGCCGCCAGATCTACTTTGAAACTATGGACACTGTAGCTAGCTGCATTGTAGAGCATTTCAATCAGAAGGATTACACCATCTATGCAACGTGTGAGCAGGTTTTTGTGAAGGGAGCATTGGGGGAACTTGTAAAATATTGACCAACTGTGCGAGTTCTACACACCAAGTTTAACCCTAATACCCTACGAATTCAGCTATCTATAATAGCAGAGTCCTATCACAGTTTTAGTCAAGGTGAATTTCGTAGA
The DNA here is from genome assembly GCA_028752905.1 of Cladorhizidae sp. MBARI D1340-BT2. Lineage (NCBI taxonomy): Eukaryota > Metazoa > Porifera > Demospongiae > Poecilosclerida > Cladorhizidae > Cladorhizidae sp. MBARI D1340-BT2. The sequence continues at coordinate 43,132,350 of JAQNBH010000016.1, read as the reverse complement.
TATCTTCAAAAAGAACAAAAAGATCTGGTCCCGCATACCAGAGGTCATGCCCTTGGTCAAGATTGTTCTGGATTATGCCAGCAACAAATGTCAGCTCTGAACCTTCAGTGCACTGAGAAGGGTGAAGTCTTACCTCGGAACAACAACCATGTCGAACAAACTGCCTCCATCATCTTATGATATGCACAGTGCATAAGGAGCTGGTAAAGGAACTAAGCCTCAAGATGGTTAGCAATTATTTTGCGGATAGAGTAGAGAGGTGCTCATCTATCTTCAGCCACTTTCACATAGCAGAAATAGATGTGGATGAATGCCGCCTCCCTTCTCTCTCTATCTTTATGATAGTCATATCTGGTCATGTCACACATAATGATATTTGGATAGAACTGCTATGTTTAGAAGGCAGTAGAATTGTGAACCTGTTTTTAAAAAAATACTAGGATAGTAGCTATGCCTGCCCCCAGTATAGGGTGACCAGTATTACTGCCACTTTTGCCCCTTCCCTCCCCTCCCCCAACTTTCAGGTGGAAATTATCCCCCAGATATAGAGCTTCTAAGATTATTTTTTTAATAAAGAAACAAATGTTTGTGGTCTACAATTTTAATTTTTTCCTGGCTATTGTTTTTCTTTTTGTATGATATAACTAGTGATCAGTCTCAGAAGAATACTCCCACGTATTTGCAGTTTTACCATAAACTGCTAACAGCTGCTGTCATTCTGTGCAAACTCCCAGTTGTAAAACAATTATTTCGAATTCCACCTTTTCAAAATGGCTGTTGTCTAAATAATTGAGCACAGAAGCACAAACCGCAATATATACATGCATGACATGTGAATACTTCTTTGTCCAGTATACTGTGCATAAGACACTCACTCTCCACAGTGAGAAGATGATATTCAGCTCTCATCTGAAACAAATGAGAGCCATTCTGCAGAGGATCGTCCATCACAAGCTTAGTCAGGTTAATCAAGTTTGAATCTTTGTCCATCAAATACATTTCGTCTACATAGAATATAGAAATGGAAAGATCATCTTAAGATCGATCGAGTGTATAAAGCAACACAAGTTCTTTTCATCGCTTGGTTTTGGCGTGCAACAAATGAAAGCATCTAGTCGAAATGTCGAGTGAATAAAATTTATTGAGAAGGCGATTTTAATTTTATTATGTCAACTGGAGAGTTCATTGAGAGTATTCATCCAATACTTTTAAAAGATCTTGCAGACCAAAGTTTTGGCAGATTGTAATGGACTTTGGCTATAACAAGCAGCAATTGCTATTTAACCTTACCCAGGTTTTCTTTAGAGCAACTTCTTTTCTTAATGCTCTCCACCAGTTGGATGAGGTAGCAATCAGGATTGAATAACTGGAGATCATCCACTGAAGTGGCAACCACAGTATATATAAATATATAATTCCATGGTGACAAACATCCCCAGTAAGTTATGTAGCTGAACTTCCAAGTATAGTAAGGTCTGGTCAAATCAATACAACCTATATATATAATAACATGTCAGCAAACAATTACCATTGGCACACTTGATTGTGATGAACATCTCATAGCATGCTTCCTCAACTTTTCTCCACAAGATCAGCTTCACAAGTCTTCATGTCAACACTGCAAAATTGGGACACACCTCCAAAATTGACACGAGATGTGTTATTCACAGTAGGTGTGAGACACGAGTTTTATGACACCTCGGGTTCGTGAATAATCTGTAGCTATGGCAGCAGTTTTTAGACAGGTTGGAATGCTAGTGAGCATCCATTAAAAAATGCTCTTCGAGGTAGAAAAGAGAAATCAGTGGAAATTATTTGGATCTGCAATCTTTGGTAAATAAAAGATCCTATTTGCTTTGTTTTAGTTGTTAAATTGAGCAATAGGTATAAACATAAACAAACCATTTCCTCCTTTCATTTTTGCTAGTGATGTCAATTGTCTGAGGTCTAACTCTTCAAAGGGAAGGTACCCAGAAGGAGAAGGATGCAAAAGTATAATATATTTTTTATAATGGCATTTTTTTGAATTCAAAAGTGGGTGTGGTCTAAAAGATTTATTTAGCTGTGCTTGATTGCTTTAGGTTCAAAGGTTGATTATCACACTCGTGGAGAGTACCCAGGTACAATCTAAAGTAGCTAATCTCTATAGCAGCCATTATGTGAATGTGTCATCAAGTCTTGGTAAAGGATGGAAGGAGTGAGTTCTTACTTGACTAACCCACCCTCCGTCATCTACTTGATAAGGTTCTCCTACCATAATTTACCAAGTAACTTAGGGAGGATGGGTTAGTCAAGCAAGGATCTTTCCTTAATTTTCGGGCAGAACGATGTCATCCATAAATTCAGGCAATGGTGTCATCATCAAATACTCATGTTTGTCTTCACATCGGGTCAGAAACTGTCACATCTATTCTCCTCATTTAGATCACATCATTCGCACATTCGCCTCTCCAAACCATATGCAGTGACAAATAATTTGGAAGACAAAAAAATGGTACATGGAACACATCCACTGCATGAGTAACTTGCTTGCCTCAGAGCTACATGCACTGTGTGAGGTTACTTGCTTGCCTCAGTACATGCATTGCATGAGGTCAACTTGCTTGCCTCAGTGTTGGACTGTGTGAGGTCAACTTGCTTGCCTATCAAAGCTTTGGTGTAGCACTGTGAGGCAAGCGAGTTGACCTCGCATAGTGCAAGTAGCACTGAGGCAAGCAAGTTGACCTCTGGCTTCAGTGCTACACCAAAGTTTTGATAACCTGCCTAGAAATAACTTATGTTAATTGACCATAGCTGCTTGATTTGTGAACCATTTATGTCTGAATTGCTCACGATAGAGTCAACTCTTCACACAGATCTAAATACTGCTGGGTTGAAAAGGCTACATTATTGTGACAGCTGCAAAATTCCATTTGGATGCCCCAGGGTGTTTTGTGTTGGCTTGTTTCTGCAGCAGCGTATCTGAGGACTGAAGGTTCCCTCTCCTTACATCCCGTGCACATGGTTTAAGTAGCAAAAGATTGGATTTTCTGAGAGCTTTAAAAAAATACACTATTCGCTTTTAGGTGGAAATATTCTGCCACCTAGGACCAGGACAATAAGACGTTCAATCGACTTAAGGGGGGACTATACCTGAAACTGGGGGGGGAAACGTCGGTTGATTTAGACTGCCCATAACTTTTTTTATAATTACTCTGTCCAAATAATATTATGTCCATATTGTTCCTTGATCTATGTGCTTTCCAATGATATAAAATATTAGTCTATAGGCATATTTTCTCAGAAGATACATGCAGAAATATCAAGGCATTCCAAAAAACTAAACACTTCTGCCCCAACACTTCCCCCTCACCCACCATACTTACAAGCTGTAAATTGGTCTGTGGTTTGCCTAAGCTAACAGCTATTATATGTGTTGGAGACATTTTTTAATTTTTACTTGATGGGTTGTCAAGTTATGGTCATTAGAAGAGGTGACCTTTGCAGATTTATCGTTAAGATCGCGTATTCACTAATACGGCAGGATGCTCCACTCCCCCAGTTTAGTTATTGCATTTTTGTCTCGCCCATAATTATAATAGCTTAGGAAAACCACAGACCAATTTACAGCTTTTGGTTTGTAAGTATGGGTGAGGGGGAAGTGTTTAGTTTGGGGGGAATGTCTTGATATTTCTGCATGTATCTTCTGAGAAAATATGCCTATAGACTAATCTTTTATATCATTGGAAAGCACATACATCAAGGAACAATATGAGCTAATATTATTTGGACAGAGTAATTATAAAAAAAGTTATGGGCATGTCTAAATCAACAGACGCTTTCCCCCCCAGTTTCAGGTATAGTCCCCCCTTAAACTGCTTGTGGATGCATAATATTGTGCCGGTCAAGTGCTAATTCTTTTTACAAAGTGTACACGACTTTGTGACTTTAGTGACTTGAGCTTCATTACCAGCACTTTGAGCCTCTTTGTTATTCAGGTGCAACAACTATACAACAAAATGGTCACCAGCCCCCCCCCCACCCCCTCCCACTGATTTCCACATGAATCTACTGAACATTTTTCCTACTGCACCATATAAATGTTGATTGCCTGTGATTGATAAATATATCTTAGCAACATCAGTAAGTCATCTTTGCCTAGAACTTACTGCATACAATAATAATAATAACAACAACAACAACAATAAAGTTGAAAGGGGTGTGTATGTGTCGGTGGCAGGTGGTGAGTGCCCCTCCCTATCTCAAACTACAAGACCAACCAAATTTGGAAGATCTTAAGCAGAAATATATCTGGACTTATAGTTGAAGGGGAAAGACTCAAATTTCAATCTAGGGATCCAGTACCTCTGCTTAAAATCTTAGTAACAAAAGCTATATTCTGAGTTGTATATGATATAACAATTGTGCAGCTAGAAGTATATGGACACACCGGTCAGGACGGGTTATCAAAAAATAATAAGAAAGTGGATGATTTCTAATTCTTCTATTTTTGCTCAATAAAGTTTGTGGTGATGACTTTCGAAACCCAATTTAGTCATCGAGTAAAACAATGTTTGGAAATGTAATGTTTCTAACTCAGTAGGAAGGGGGTTAACAGGCACCAGTAGGAAGAGGGTTAACAGGCACCAGTAGGAAGAGGGTTAACAGGCACCAGTAGGAAGAGGGTTAACAGGCACCAGTAAGAAGAGGGTTAACAGGCACCAGTAGGAAGAGGGTTAACAGGCACCAGTAGGAAGAGGGTTAACAGGCACCAGTAAGAAGAGGGTTAACAGGCACTAGAAAGCATTTTCTTATTGTTTCCTTGAAATTATTACGAAAAAGTATTGCTTTATACAATTTACTAGCTAGTTTGAGGATTGTCTCTATTTATGCTTCCTCATTGATACATTCAAGGGTTAGGGGGGGGAGGTCTCTCCAAAGAGGGACTACTGTATTATAACTTTATAACTTCAAACATCTCGAGCAACATTCAACAAAATATTTTTCAATCAAAATTGCAGGTGCGACAAGCCTGTAAAGCTATTTTTAACCGGAGAACTGAAATAGTAAGCATGCGGCCCCAGACCTCATTCTTTCCTGCATAGCCAGTTTGGCCTCACAAGACTAATATTCGTGGTTAGTGCTGGTAATGTTGGTAATGTTGGTATAATTATAGGAGTAGTATTGTGTTGGTAGTGGTAGTAGTGATGGTATATAGTGGAAGTGGTAGTATTTAGTAGAGTGTTGGTCGAGTACTGGTAGTGGTAGTAGTGGTAGTGGTGTATATGTAGTGGTAGTGGTGTATATGTAGTAGAGTGTTGGTTGTGTATGTAGTGGTAGAGTGATGGTAGTGAGTGGTGGTGTTGGTATATAGCAGTGCTGTGTAGTTGTAACACATGAATCTTGCAGTGAAGATATTCCTGTACCTCCTGTCACATGTGTAGCATAGTAATGCTGTTACACATCTCCACACAGGATTCTTTAGGGAGTAGGTTTGTACAGAAGTCACCCTGTGTAAGTAGGCTCCAGAACAAAACAACAGCGAATGAAACAGACTCAAATAAAACATAAACGAATAAATAAACAATAAAATTTATTTGTATATTTACATATTATTTGCTGTTTTTGTACTTTACTATTTTCAATCAATTAATCAATAATAACTCTCAATGAACTCTCAGTTGGCATAATAAAATAATTATAATGACTTTCTCAATAAATTTGCCATTGTTCCTGATGAAGGCTAGAGCATATAGCTGAAACATCAGAAACATCAGGGAACAAGACTTTATAATTTTACAGTAACCTTCTTGAGAGTTTCTTGAGAGTTTATAATAAGGTATATAGTTATAGTCAAAAGTATAGAGATATGTAATAGTTCATCATGAGCATTGTGTTACATTGCATTCATCATGAGCATTGTGTTACATTGCATTCATCATGAGCATCGTGTTACATTGCGTTCATCATGAGCATTGTGTTACATTGCATTCATCATGTCAGGGGATAGAGTTAACTTTGTGCCTACATGTTTTGGGTGTGGGAGCATTGTGTTACATTGCATCCATCATGAGCATTGTGTTACATGCAATTGTAACTTTAACTTGAAACTGTTATGATGCCCTGTTGGGTGTTCCATAAGGGAGGGTGCTCAATAAGGTGGCCTAAAAGTGTTAATTCTCGAGTTTTAACGAAGCTAAATCATGTGAATGATCTTGGACAAAGTAGGTTCGCTGAGATATACTTTTGAGTCAATACATGCTCTTGTATGTCTGGCAATTAATGAGCATAGCATTGTGTAGCTGGAGTGATGACCACTGCAGCTCTGAGTCTGAGCAACAGGACTTGGTCCAGGTGAGTGTCTTACTATTCCAGGTTGCAGTGTCTCAACTCCATCCACTTAACAAGTGATATTGCTAGACAACCTAGTTCCATTGGTAGGTCCAGCTTTGTCAATCGGGCTTTTGGTTCACTGGAAAGTTTATGGTGACGGAATTTCGTCGACTCATTTGCCTCCTAGTAGCCTCCCTGACCAACTGGTAGCCTCCACCGACCAACTCGGTTGACCAACTTGCCAGACATTAGTATGGCTCCGCTCCACCTGTCTTCCCACTTGACCTCTACTAGGCCATTTTGGTCCAACCAATAAGCCAAGACAACGGTGTGCAAGATACCGCGAGTGTGGTTTTTGGAGGTATACTCTCTCTCCCTCAGTGTGGGTGATATTTTTCAATTTGTAAGTGTAGCTATTTTTTGATGAGGTGATATATACTGGCATAGTGAAAGGAAGTGGACCGCCAATGTAGTAAAAGATTAATCGAATGTATACTTCGCGCGCTAAAATATCGACTCGCGAAACTTAACTTGGAGATTTGGAGAGGAGTGGAGCATTTCCGTTGCAAATATAAACCGGTTGCACTGACTACAGTAGCGACTGCGAGTGGAAGATCTGCGACTGCTACTAGGTACCATTTATCTGCTTAGAAGGATGGCTAATCACCAAGGTATGAATCGTAAAAAAGGTCTCCTGTTAATGTATATATGCAGAAGTTTAGCTAGCTTGTGTGGAATTTTTTTAATTTTATAATAGAGCGAGTAGCACTTCTGCCACTAGGCAACCAACAATTAACTTGATAGCTGGTTCCATTAATAACTATCTAGAGACTAGATTGAGGGTATTGGTATTCAAGATATTGTAGGGGATCTTCCATAATAGCCAATGCTGAAAGGCAAAGTAGATAGGTTTTGCAGTAGCATCACATACTTCAATAATTCTTATTAGGATTTATTATCACTGACCACTGCACTTCATTTCCTCTTGCAAAACCATAGAAGTGCACAAACTTTGTATTCAAACTAGTTCCTTCTCTAAGCAGAAGCCATGTTTTGAGCCAAGTTCTGTGTGTCCGTGTGTCCTGGCTCTTTTAGCAAGATCTCTATAAGGACTGATTATTGGTGAGATCAAGTCTAAATTTGGCAGATTCAGTCCCTTGTTTTTCTGTCAGAAAGGGCCCTCCAGTCTAAGTCTAACAGGTGCAGGTCTGAGTTCTACTCAATTAAACTATTGTGTGGCTGGCTGAAGCATGTTGCAAAAGCCTGCTCAAGGTTTAGCACCGACTGGTACTGTCCAGGTGTAGAGTCTAGGTGTAGAGTTCAGGTGTAGAGTCTAGGTGTAGAGTTCAGGTGTAGAGTCCAGGTGTAGAGTCCAGGTGTAGAGTTCAGGTGTAGAGTCCAGGTGTAGAGTCCAGGTGTAGAGTCCAGGTGTAGAGTCCAGGTGTAGAGTCCAGGTGTAGAGTCCAGGTGTAGAGTCCAGGTGTAGAGTCCAGGTGTAGAGTCCAGGTGTAGAGTCCAGGTGTAGAGTCCAGGTGTAGAGTCCAGGTGTAGAGTCCAGGTGTAGAGTCCAGGTGTAGAGTCCAGGTGTAGAGTCCAGGTGTAGAGTCCAGGTGTAGAGTCCAGGTGTAGAGTCCAGGTGTAGAGTCCAGGTGTAGAGTCCAGGTGTAGAGTCCAGGTGTAGAGTCCAGGTGTAGAGTCCAGGTGTAGAGTCCAGGTGTAGAGTCCAGGTGTAGAGTCCAGGTGTAGAGTCCAGGTGTAGAGTCCAGGTGTAGAGTCCAGGTGTAGAGTCCAGGTGTAGAGTCCAGGTGTAGAGTCCAGGTGTAGAGTCCAGGTGTAGAGTCCAGGTGTAGAGTCCAGGTGTAGAGTCCAGGTGTAGAGTCCAGGTGTAGAGTCCAGGTGTAGAGTCCAGGTGTAGAGTCCAGGTGTAGAGTCCAGGTGTAGAGTCCAGGTGTAGAGTCCAGGTGTAGAGTCCAGGTGTAGAGTCCAGGTGTAGAGTCCAGGTGTAGAGTCCAGGTGTAGAGTCCAGGTGTAGAGTCCAGGTGTAGAGTCCAGGTGTAGAGTCCAGGTGTAGAGTCCAGGTGTAGAGTCCAGGTGTAGAGTCCAGGTGTAGAGTCCAGGTGTAGAGTCCAGGTGTAGAGTCCAGGTGTAGAGTCCAGGTGTAGAGTCCAGGTGTAGAGTCCAGGTGTAGAGTCCAGGTGTAGAGTCCAGGTGTAGAGTCCAGGTGTAGAGTCCAGGTGTAGAGTCCAGGTGTAGAGTCCAGGTGTAGAGTCCAGGTGTAGAGTCCAGGTGTAGAGTCCAGGTGTAGAGTCCAGGTGTAGAGTCCAGGTGTAGAGTCCAGGTGTAGAGTCCAGGTGTAGAGTCCAGGTGTAGAGTCCAGGTGTAGAGTCCAGGTGTAGAGTCCAGGTGTAGAGTCCAGGTGTAGAGTCCAGGTGTAGAGTCCAGGTGTAGAGTCCAGGTGTAGAGTCCAGGTGTAGAGTCCAGGTGTAGAGTCCAGGTGTAGAGTCCAGGTGTAGAGTCCAGGTGTAGAGTCCAGGTGTAGAGTCCAGGTGTAGAGTCCAGGTGTAGAGTCCAGGTGTAGAGTCCAGGTGTAGAGTCCAGGTGTAGAGTCCAGGTGTAGAGTCCAGGTGTAGAGTCCAGGTGTAGAGTCCAGGTGTAGAGTCCAGGTGTAGAGTCCAGGTGTAGAGTCCAGGTGTAGAGTCCAGGTGTAGAGTCCAGGTGTAGAGTCCAGGTGTAGAGTCCAGGTGTAGAGTCCAGGTGTAGAGTCCAGGTGTAGAGTCCAGGTGTAGAGTCCAGGTGTAGAGTCCAGGTGTAGAGTCCAGGTGTAGAGTCCAGGTGTAGAGTCCAGGTGTAGAGTCCAGGTGTAGAGTCCAGGTGTAGAGTCCAGGTGTAGAGTCCAGGTGTAGAGTCCAGGTGTAGAGTCCAGGTGTAGAGTCCAGGTGTAGAGTCCAGGTGTAGAGTCCAGGTGTAGAGTCCAGGTGTAGAGTCCAGGTGTAGAGTCCAGGTGTAGAGTCCAGGTGTAGAGTCCAGGTGTAGAGTCCAGGTGTAGAGTCCAGGTGTAGAGTCCAGGTGTAGAGTCCAGGTGTAGAGTCCAGGTGTAGAGTCCAGGTGTAGAGTCCAGGTGTAGAGTCCAGGTGTAGAGTCCAGGTGTAGAGTCCAGGTGTAGAGTCCAGGTGTAGAGTCCAGGTGTAGAGTCCAGGTGTAGAGTCCAGGTGTAGAGTCCAGGTGTAGAGTCCAGGTGTAGAGTCCAGGTGTAGAGTCCAGGTGTAGAGTCCAGGTGTAGAGTCCAGGTGTAGAGTCCAGGTGTAGAGTCCAGGTGTAGAGTCCAGGTGTAGAGTCCAGGTGTAGAGTCCAGGTGTAGAGTCCAGGTGTAGAGTCCAGGTGTAGAGTCCAGGTGTAGAGTCCAGGTGTAGAGTCCAGGTGTAGAGTCCAGGTGTAGAGTCCAGGTGTAGAGTCCAGGTGTAGAGTCCAGGTGTAGAGTCCAGGTGTAGAGTCCAGGTGTAGAGTCCAGGTGTAGAGTCCAGGTGTAGAGTCCAGGTGTAGAGTCCAGGTGTAGAGTCCAGGTGTAGAGTCCAGGTGTAGAGTCCAGGTGTAGAGTCCAGGTGTAGAGTCCAGGTGTAGAGTCCAGGTGTAGAGTCCAGGTGTAGAGTCCAGGTGTAGAGTCCAGGTGTAGAGTCCAGGTGTAGAGTCCAGGTGTAGAGTCCAGGTGTAGAGTCCAGGTGTAGAGTCCAGGTGTAGAGTCCAGGTGTAGAGTCCAGGTGTAGAGTCCAGGTGTAGAGTCCAGGTGTAGAGTCCAGGTGTAGAGTCCAGGTGTAGAGTCCAGGTGTAGAGTCCAGGTGTAGAGTCCAGGTGTAGAGTCCAGGTGTAGAGTCCAGGTGTAGAGTCCAGGTGTAGAGTCCAGGTGTAGAGTCCAGGTGTAGAGTCCAGGTGTAGAGTCCAGGTGTAGAGTCCAGGTGTAGAGTCCAGGTGTAGAGTCCAGGTGTAGAGTCCAGGTGTAGAGTCCAGGTGTAGAGTCCAGGTGTAGAGTCCAGGTGTAGAGTCCAGGTGTAGAGTCCAGGTGTAGAGTCCAGGTGTAGAGTCCAGGTGTAGAGTCCAGGTGTAGAGTCCAGGTGTAGAGTCCAGGTGTAGAGTCCAGGTGTAGAGTCCAGGTGTAGAGTCCAGGTGTAGAGTCCAGGTGTAGAGTCCAGGTGTAGAGTCCAGGTGTAGAGTCCAGGTGTAGAGTCCAGGTGTAGAGTCCAGGTGTAGAGTCCAGGTGTAGAGTCCAGGTGTAGAGTCCAGGTGTAGAGTCCAGGTGTAGAGTCCAGGTGTAGAGTCCAGGTGTAGAGTCCAGGTGTAGAGTCCAGGTGTAGAGTCCAGGTGTAGAGTCCAGGTGTAGAGTCCAGGTGTAGAGTCCAGGTGTAGAGTCCAGGTGTAGAGTCCAGGTGTAGAGTCCAGGTGTAGAGTCCAGGTGTAGAGTCCAGGTGTAGAGTCCAGGTGTAGAGTCCAGGTGTAGAGTCCAGGTGTAGAGTCCAGGTGTAGAGTCCAGGTGTAGAGTCCAGGTGTAGAGTCCAGGTGTAGAGTCCAGGTGTAGAGTCCAGGTGTAGAGTCCAGGTGTAGAGTCCAGGTGTAGAGTCCAGGTGTAGAGTCCAGGTGTAGAGTCCAGGTGTAGAGTCCAGGTGTAGAGTCCAGGTGTAGAGTCCAGGTGTAGAGTCCAGGTGTAGAGTCCAGGTGTAGAGTCCAGGTGTAGAGTCCAGGTGTAGAGTCCAGGTGTAGAGTCCAGGTGTAGAGTCCAGGTGTAGAGTCCAGGTGTAGAGTCCAGGTGTAGAGTCCAGGTGTAGAGTCCAGGTGTAGAGTCCAGGTGTAGAGTCCAGGTGTAGAGTCCAGGTGTAGAGTCCAGGTGTAGAGTCCAGGTGTAGAGTCCAGGTGTAGAGTCCAGGTGTAGAGTCCAGGTGTAGAGTCCAGGTGTAGAGTCCAGGTGTAGAGTCCAGGTGTAGAGTCCAGGTGTAGAGTCCAGGTGTAGAGTCCAGGTGTAGAGTCCAGGTGTAGAGTCCAGGTGTAGAGTCCAGGTGTAGAGTCCAGGTGTAGAGTCCAGGTGTAGAGTCCAGGTGTAGAGTCCAGGTGTAGAGTCCAGGTGTAGAGTCCAGGTGTAGAGTCCAGGTGTAGAGTCCAGGTGTAGAGTCCAGGTGTAGAGTCCAGGTGTAGAGTCCAGGTGTAGAGTCCAGGTGTAGAGTCCAGGTGTAGAGTCCAGGTGTAGAGTCCAGGTGTAGAGTCCAGGTGTAGAGTCCAGGTGTAGAGTCCAGGTGTAGAGTCCAGGTGTAGAGTCCAGGTGTAGAGTCCAGGTGTAGAGTCCAGGTGTAGAGTCCAGGTGTAGAGTCCAGGTGTAGAGTCCAGGTGTAGAGTCCAGGTGTAGAGTCCAGGTGTAGAGTCCAGGTGTAGAGTCCAGGTGTAGAGTCCAGGTGTAGAGTCCAGGTGTAGAGTCCAGGTGTAGAGTCCAGGTGTAGAGTCCAGGTGTAGAGTCCAGGTGTAGAGTCCAGGTGCAGAGTCCAGCTTCCCTTGCTGCTGCATTGTTCTCACTTTGTAATGCTAATTTTGGGAAAGCGGTTATGACAACTTTTCATGACACACCTTGACATATCTAGATGCCACTGACAAGCCATAAGTAGATCCTTCCATGCACAGCATAAACTCTCCTACTCACTTCTTTCTGAAGTGTTCAGGATTTGTTTTGTTGTGTTGTTAGTCTATAAAAAACTAGTTTCAGTTTCATCTTGTATCTGCTTTTCCCCCTTTCTGAGTGCTCCAGTAATCCCTCCATTTCTGCCCCCTTCCACTCAGGCATCCTCCACCCACCCACCCCTCCTCCCATCCCCTCTTCCACTCCCAATCCTCCTTCCACCCACTCTCCTCCTCTCTCCCACCCTCACCCCATCATCCAACCCCACCTTCCTCCTCCCCCCCCCCACACACCTGTTTCCATCCATTCTTCTTTTTCCTACGGGAGAGAGATTTGATTGGACTGCTTCATGAGTAGAGCATCAAGTAACCTTTTAAGGGACTGCATTGAGACTCAGAATAACACCTTCCTTAAACGAATTCTCTGTCACATACTACACACAAAACAAGTGTTGTGTTTAGATCCGGCACTTTGTCTGGCTACATAATATATTGATATGGCAACATGCATTTAAATGTATTTGCATCGTTGGAAGAAGCTGAGAAGCTCAGGCTTTGGAACTTGGAACCATTGTTTTGGGATGTGTTTACATACTGTCTATTGTAATTGTGTGTGTGTGTGTGTGTGTGTGTGTGTGTGTGTGTGTGTGTGATTGGTTCATGTGTGCACGTCATATACAGGAGGGAAAAGTTTTGGAGCAATCAAGCAAGAACAAGCGAGCTCTCTGGATGAGTATAATAATGTGAGGATGTGTGTGTGTGCATGAGCGTGTGTGTATCACTATGGGTGGGTGTATGATGTGTGCACATGTGTGTGCATGTATGTGTGTGGTGGTGGCATGTGTGTGCATGTGTGTGTGTGGTGGTGGCATGTGTGTGCATGTGGTGTGTATGCCTGTGTGCATCTGTGTGTGGTATGTGTGTGTGTGTGTGTGTATGTGATATGGTGTGTGTGTGTGTGTGTGTGATATGGTGTGTACATACTGAGGAATTGTGTGGCAAACTTAAGAGTCTTGCCAGGCCAGATATCTTCAGATATCTTCAGATATCTTCAGTTGCAAACAGTCTATCGCTAAATAAAGTGGTTTGGCCAGTGTCAACAAACATTTAGGATTTTTGTGGCTTATGATGACATGGTTGGAAGTGATCCAGGAGCCATGTTACTGGCAGAGGAGTAGAACTTGGGTGGACATGGTTGGGGCTGGAAGTGAGTCAGGAGCTATGTTGCTAGCAGAGGAGTAGAGCTTGGGTGGACATGATTGGGGCTGGAAGTGAGCCAGGAGCCATGTTACTGGCAAAGGAGTGGAGCTTGGGTGGACATGGTTGGGGCTGGAAGTGAGTCAGGAGCCATGTTGCTGGCAGAGAAGTAGAGCTTGGGTGGACATGGTTGGGGCTGGAAGTGAGTTAGGAGCCATGTTGCTGGCAGAGGAGTAGAGCTTGGGTGGACATGGTTGGGGCTGGAAATGAGCCAGGAGCCATGTTACTGGCAGAGGAGTGGAGCTTGGGTGGACATGGTTGGGGCTGGAAGTGAGTCAGGAGCCATGTTGCTGGCAGAGAAGTAGAGCTTGGGTGGACTTGGTTGGGGCTGGAAGTGAGTCAGGAGCCATGTTGCTGGCAGAGAAGTAGAGCTTGGGTGGACATGGTTGGGGCTGGAAGTGAGCCAGGAGCCATGTTGCTGGCAGAGGAGTAGAGCTTGGGTGGACATGGTTGGGGCTGGAAGTGAGCCAGGAGCCATGTTGCTGGCAGAGGAGTAGAGCTTGGGTGGGGAGCCAGGAGCCATGTTGCTGGCAGAGGAGTAGAGCTTGGGTGGACATGGTTGGGGCTGGAAGTGAGCCAGGAGCTATGTTGCTGGTAGAGGAGTGGAGCTTGGGCGGACATGGTTGGGGCTGGAAGTGAGTCAGGAGCTATGTTGCTGGCAGAGAAGTAGAGCTTGGGTGGACATGGTTGGGGCTGGAAGTGAGCCAGGAGCCATGTTGCTGGCAGAGGAGTGGAGCTTGGGTGGACATGGTTGGGGCTGGAAGTGAGTCAGGAGCTATGTTACTGGCAGAGGAGAGAGCTTGGGTGGACATGGTTGGGGCTGGAAGTGAGTCAGGAGCCATGTTGCTGGCAGAGGAGTAGAGCTTGGGTGGACATGGTTGGGGCTGGAAGTGAGCCAGGAGCCATGTTGCTGGCAGAGGAGAGAGCTTGGGTGGGCATGGTTGGGGCTGGAAGTGAGCCAGGAGCCATGTTGCTGGCTGAGGAGTAGAGCTTGGGTGGACATGGTTGAGGCTGGAAGTGAGTCAGGAGCTATGTTGCTGGCAGAGGAGAGAGCTTGGGTGGACATGGTTGGGGTTGGAAGTGAGCCAGGAGCCATGTTGCTGGCAGAGGAGAGAGCTGGGGGGGACATGGTTGGGGCTGGAAGTGAGCCAGGAGCCATGTTACTGGCAGAGGAGAGAGCTTGGGGAGACATGGTGGTTGGGCTGGAAGTTAGTCAGGTACCACACTCAGAACTGTCAGAGTGAAACTTCACTGCAGGGAGTAGAGCATGTCACAAGAACTGTGCAGTGGCAACTGAGTGAGTTCAGCATCTGCTCTCCTCATCTGCAGCTATTTTCATCGATTCAGTGCAACAAGTGTTTCCTTATAAGAACAGCCATTTTGTAAGCCTGCCTACTTCAAGGAGCCATGCGTGGCTGCCAGGTGTACTGCAACAAGTGCTGTAATGATATTCATGAAGCAATACTCCCACAGACTCTAGACCCAAAGCAAACAACTGGAGTGTACTTGCGAAGTTTGCGGTTGGTCTCGTTTCAAGATGGGACCACAGAGAAGAATGTCGATGGGAGTGGAGTGCAGCTTTCTGGTGTAGAGATGGAAGGAGGCTCATTGTAACCAAGGATCTGCAAGTAACCAGGGTTTTTTGGCAAGTCTAGGGAGGAGCCTACCAAGCAGGAAACCTTGTGACCACCAACAAAGATTCAAATGTGGAACAGAGGCACTTGATTTTTAGCCACTATTTCTCAAGATGCAGTTAAAGTCCATGAAGAGTGTGAGGAGATGACCTTCAGCAAAGATGAAGCCTTCATAACCGATCCGGTGAAGACCTATTGCATCACCTTAAATGGGCACGCTCAGTCTCATAACAGAGTCAGTTAGGCTCACTTTGATTCACTTTGATCCAATTACACTGAAATAATTTTCACTTTGTCATATTTCTTCATTAATTAGTGTGAGCTAATTGATCTTGGCCGAAGTACTTGTAAGTGTATTCATTTGTGTGTCTGTGTGCATGTAGCATGCATGCGTGTGTGCATGTAGCATGCATGCGTGTGTGCGTGTGTGCATGCATGCGTGTGTGTGTGGTTTGTGTGAGGTATTGGGTATGTGTGATCTGATGTGTGTGTGTGTGCATGTGTGTGTGTGTGTGTGCATGTGAAGTGTGTATGAGTATGTGTGCAGTTAGTGTGAGGTATTGGGTATGTGTGGTGTGTGTGTGTGTTGGGTGTGTATGGTGTGGTGTGTGTGCATCTGTGGTGTGTGTACTTGTGTGTGTGCATGTGCGCACGCATGTGTGATGATGTACCTTGACCTCGCATGGCCTCTCACTTGGCCTTGTAAGAGGTAGGATATGAGTGTGTCAGTATCTCCCAACCGGCTGTTAGCTTCATCTAGGGATGTCTAAAGTTCAAAGTTGTTGAAAGAACTTTGAACTAGCCCTAGCCCTAGACTATAGAGAACTTTGAAGTAGCCCCAACCTTAGTGATAGCCACAGTGTTAAGAGCCCTGGACGTATTAACTTTGAAGTAGCCCCAACCCTAGGGATAGCCACAGTGTTAAGAGCTAAACTAGCCCTACACGTATTAGACTCTATAGAACTTTGAAGTAGCCCCAACCCTAGTGATAGCCCAGCCAGTGTTAATTAAGAACTTAACTAGCCCTAGATATATTAGGCTATAAAGAACCCAACCCTAGTGATAGCCAGCCAGTATTAAGAACTTAACTAGCCCTAGACGTATTAGGCTCTATAGAACTTTGCCCAACCCTAGTGATAGCCAGCCAGTATTAAGAACTTAACTAGCCCTAGACGTATTAGGCTCTATAGAACTTTGCCCAACCCTAGTGATAGCCCAGCCAGTGTTGAGAACTTAACTAGCCCTAGATATATTAGGCTATAAAGAACCCAACCCTAGTGATAGCCCAGCCAGTGTTGAGAACTTAACTAGCCCTAGACGTATTAGGCTCTATAGAACTTTGCCCAACCCCAGCCAGTGTTGAGAACTTAACTAGCCCTAGACGTATTAGGCTATAGAGAAGAACTTTGCCCAACCCTAGTGATAGCCCAGCCAGTGTTGAGAACTTAACTAGCCCTAGACGTATTAGGCTCTATAGAACTTTACCCAACCCTAGTGATAGCCCAGCCAGTGTTGAGAACTTAACTAGCCCTAGACGTATTAGGCTCTATAGAACTTTGCCCAACCCTAGTGATAGCCCAGCCAGTGTTGAGAACAAGTCTAGCTCTAGTCAATATTGGGTTAGAGTAAACTTTGAAGTATTCCCAACCATAGCTCTAGTCCCAGCCAGTGTTAGGTGAGAAAAAAACCATGACCTTTTGGCAATCATAGACGATCCCACGGTGGTTGTCCGTGGCACCAGCGTACATATAAGGCCAGCGTACTGCCCACATGTGTACACACGCACACTAACCAGGTGTACTGATGCCATTGGCACATCACAAGTTTCTCTCATATTAGGAGTACCTTACCAGTGGAGATTGGGACGATGTTGATGATTTGGAAGACAAATTGGAATCCTACAAGAGTAAGTTACCAGTTCTCCTGTGCCCGGGTACTCAAACATTAAGTCGAATTTGATTGGTGAGGAGTGTGCAGTATGCATGCACATGAGCGGAGGCGTGGATTGGCTGGTGGGTGTGGCAGTTATGGAAGGGTTAGTCCCGTTGCAGTGAATCAAGGAGGAGCAGCAAGTCATTTGAACCCTGCAAGTGTCTAGGGAGTAATGGAGTGCCTCACTGTGACCTCATCGAGGGCTGCCCTGAACTGCCACACCTTTTTTCTATTGTAGGCCTGGATGTACAAGACTATGCACCACTCTGGGATGTTAGCGTAGGCCTGGATGTACAAGGCTATGTACAACTATTCCAGGATGTTAGTGTAGGCCTGGATGTACAAGGCTATGCACGACTATTCTGGGATGTTAGTGTAGGCCTGGATGTACAAGGCTATGCACGACTATTCTGGGATGTTAGTGTAGGCTTGGATGTACAAGGCTATGCACGACTATTCTGGGATGTTAGTGCAGGCCTGGATGTACAAGGCTATGCACGACTATTCTGGGATGTTAGTGTAGCCTGGATGTACAAGGCTATGCACGACTATTCTGGGATGTTAGTGTAGGCCTGGATGTACAAGGCTATGTACGACTATTCTGGGATGTTAGTGTAGGCCTGGATGTACAAGGCTATGTACAACTATTCCGGGATGTCCCTACTGACTCTACAGCATGGATACCAAACTCTTTAGTATCCCAGGATACTTGGGACTATCCTGGGACATCGGTAGCCCTGACACTGATTCCGGGATCCAAGTTATAGAATCAGTCACCCTCTCTAGATACAGCTCGGGGATAGTCCCAGGTGTCCTGAGAATTCCGAGCAATACTGGATATTAGAATGATGACTGTGAAGCACATGAAATCTCCCCCCCCCCCCCCCCCCCCCCCCCCCTCGCAACAAATCAACAACAACACAACAACAATAATATAACAACAACAACACAACAAGTAAATAATAAAATAAATAATAGATAGACAGATGATAGATAGACAGGCAGATACATGCAGCTATATAGGAGATAGATAGATAGATAGACAGAGCTATATAGGATAAATAGATAGACAGGCAGATACATGCAGCTATATTATAGGAGATAGATAGACAGACAGCTATATAGGAGATAGATAGATAGACAGGCAGTATGAGAACTAGCATTTAGAGCTATAGAATTGCCTAGCAAACATTGCTAATTGTCATGTCTAATCTTGAAATAGTTACCATTGATTAATTTCTGGTGCCCCAATGCATTCATTGCTGAGTGGGCGTGGCACATCATGATATTCATAATGTTATTGAGCATCGGGTGGACTGTTGTGAGAGGTCCTTTATCCGTACCATATTTGCTGGAACGGATGGAGGTGGACATATACAATGTAACATGTGTGTCAGTTTCCATCTGCACATGTTCTGATAGCTGAATGGAAGACAAGGCTCCAGTTTTGTCAAGTTTTTTCTTGTTGGTACTGAGCTCCCTGTGAGCGACACACAGTTATTAGTCTTCTCTGTCTGCAGATGCCACAAGCTTCACAGTGAGAGCTGCATTAGAGCTGAGACCTCTCTGGACTGTTTTGTTGGTGACCAGCACTAGGACTCATGCTAGTCCTATTCCATGGGGCTCCTCCCACTAACTCCACCCCCATCAGCTTGTAAACTGGATTTAATTTTTTTTCACACCTGTGGTGGATCAAGCCTCCCCCCCCCCAGACTGCTAGTGCGCTGGCTATTACTAATACACGTATTATATCAGTACTAAATGACTTCATCACCCCTACCCCCCCTCCCTCGCTAAATCCTGGATCCGCCATGCACACTCTGTCACTAGTCTTGTAGAGTGTTTGATGTAGGAATATTAGTGAGTCTATTTCTACACGTCACCTTTACACTGAGAGCTTGCAGGGGGGAGCTTGCAGGGGGGCCCGCGCGATGCAGGGGGTGTTCATTCATGATATAAGGGGATGCATTCTCAACCGGAGAGGGGAGAGGGTCGGAGGGGAGGATGCATTTATTATGCAGGGGTACTGTTTGCAGGGGTACGTACTGTTTGTTAAATTTGTGACATAGTGGAGAGACCTTTGTACTCTAGCACATATAGCAACATCAGCACTGCACATGTTGTTATGCCCACACACACTCACACACACACACACTCACACACACACACACACACACAAACACACTCACACACACTCACACACACATACACAGTTGGGGCGTAGCAACATGAACACTTTAAGTGGTAACCTCAAACAAGGGAATGTGGACTGACCTATTTTAGAAATGTGGCGCTCCATTGCATAGCTTGCTAGCTTTTTGTGATCAAAATAACTCAATTTCAGAGAGACTTGGGGGGGGAAAGGACAACTCTTCCTCCCCCCTCGCCATCCTGCCCTCCCCCAAAGATAAGTGCATAGCAACATACATATTTCCCAACTAATAGTAATAAATTATAATAAATAATAAAAACTCTTGTGTTCACTCACAAATAATGAAGTGACAACAATAAAAGCTCAGGTCAGGATTTCGGGAGTATTTTATTGTTGTTGTTGTTATAGTTGTTGTTGTTATTATTATTATTATTATTATTATTATTATTATTATTATTATTATTATTATTATTATTATTATTATTATTATTATTATTATTATTATCATCATCATCATCATCATCATCATCATCATTTCATCATCATCATTATTTATCATTATTATTTATATCATCATTATTTATATTTAAAAAATTTAATGTAGATTTGGTCCATTCCACTAAAATTCTGTTTATTAGCTGTAGCATTAGACTGGCCAGCAACAATACAGGCTGCATCCTTCAGCGTGTGTGCGTGTGCGTGATGTATATTTGTGTACATATATATGTATGCGTATGTATGTATGTTTGTTTGTTTGTATTTATGTTTGTGCACGCCTAATGCTAGTCTGTAGATTCCTAAAATGTTGATTCAGCAATTCCAAATTCACTTTCCTATATTTGTGTTGCGTCTTTCCACTAGACGTGAGCATGTGCGAAGGTGCACCTTGCTCAGCGCTCTACGGTAGCAGCTGCATCCCATGAGAAGAGGAGAGTACCTAGTGACCCAGCATGTGTACAAAATGGAGCCACAAGCCCTCACTCAAAGCACTTGCATGGCTCTGGTTGCACTGTGCTAATATGTGGAGGCACTAATTAGAGGCTATTCTATGTGGAGGCACTAATTAGAGGCTGTACTATGTGGAGGCACTAATTAGAGGCTATTCTATGTGGAGGCACTAATTAGAGGCTGTACTATGTGGAGGCACTAATTAGAGGCTATTCTATGTGGAGGCACCAATTAAAGGCTGTTCTATGTGGAGGCACTAATTAGAGGCTGTTCTATGTGGAGGCACTAATTAGAGACTGTACTATGTGGAGGCACTAATTAGAGGCTGTACTATGTGGAGGCACTAATTAGAGGCTGTACTATGTGGAGGCACTAATTAGAGGCTGTACTATGTGGAGGCACTAATTAGAGGCTGTACTATGTGGAGGCACTAATTAGAGGCTGTACTATGTGGAGGCACTAATTAGAGGCTGTACTAATGTGGAGGCACTAATTAGAGGCTGTACTAATGTGGAGGCACTAATTAGAGGCTGTACTATGTGGAGGCACCAATTAGAGGCTGTACTATGTGGAGGCACTAATTAGAGGCTGTACTATGTGGAGGCACTAATTAGAGGCTGTACTATGTGGAGGCACTAATTAGAGGCTGTACTATGTGGAGGCACTAATTAGAGGCTGTACTAATGTGGAGGCACTAATTAGAGGCTGTACTAATGTGGAGGCACTAATTAGAGGCTGTACTATGTGGAGGCACTAATTAGAGGCTGTACTAATGTGGAGGCACTAATTAGAGGCTGTACTAATGTGGAGGCACTAATTAGAGGCTGTACTATGTGGAGGCACCAATTAGAGGCTGTACTATGTGGAGGCACTAATTAGAGGCTGTACTATGTGGAGGCACTAATTAGAGGCTGTACTATGTGGAGGCACTAATTAGAGGCTGTACTATGTGGAGGCACTAATTAGAGGCTGTACTATGTGGAGGCACCAATTAGAGGCTGTACTATGTGGAGGACCAATTAGAGGCTGTACTGGAGGCATTAATTAGAGGATGTACTCTGTACTATGTGGAGGCACTAATTAGAGGCTATACTGTATGGAGGCACCAATTAGTGGCTGTCACATTTAATCATGGATGGTAGCCTTTCCAGATAGAGGCTGACAGCTAGTTGCAAAGGAAGTTGGAATAGTAGTATGCTATCCTTCTCAAAATGTTCTTCAATGTAGCTCGACCAGTGAAGTTTCAGGACTCCAGGCATTATTCAAGTGCCAGGGGGCTTGGAGATCCCATGCACTCGCATATTAAAAGTGAGAACTGGTGCCAGGGGGTTTGGAGATGCCGTGCACTCGCATATTTGAAGACCGAGGCAGCGAGTGTGCTGGGAGAGGAGTTTGTCTAGTGTGAAGTTATCTCATGAGCCACACCTCTTTAATCCGGCATGAGAGAGGCGTGGCCTGCAGCAAGGAGTCCTAACCTGTATTATGAGTGTGATTTCTTAATCAGTTGCAAAGGCGTATAGCTCTATTATGTGGGTGTGGCGTTGGGTGTGGCAACTGCAAGCTAAATGTTGTGGGAGAACACGGCGAAATAAATTAATTTTCACCTAATGAAAATTGCGTCACATGCCTTATCAACTTGCCATGATGTTATAGTGGTCAGCTTATAGACACGATATTCAAGTATGTCGACTTACATAATGTTACAGTATGTCATCAACATGTCAACTTTAGCATGAACCTACAGTGTGTCAATTTCAACTTGGTGTTACATAAGTTAACTTTAACATGGTTTTACATTTGTCTGCTATGGTATATCAACTTTAGCGTTGTTATATTAGACATGTCAATGTGTTTACAAAACTTATCGTTGGTTCCAGGGCAATTTATGGAATTTGATGAAGACAACTCTGGAGATATTGGTGAGTATAATTTGGTGAACTGCAAGTGGGTGTGGCATGATGATGGAGGGCATGACAAGTAGTGGGGGCCCCACCCAACACAATGAAACTGGCATGAGACTGACGCCATAACGGGAAGGTCGTGGGGACTGGTACCATAACGGGAAGGTCGTGGGGACTGGTACCATAACGGGAAGATCATGGTGGGGACTGGGAATAACATTGATCAGTGTTGTATGTCCAACTTGATAATCAATTAGTCTGGTTCTGGTAATAGTGGAGTAGATTTGGCCTCAGGATTTCCTAACTTGGAAGTGCGGCCTACCACAGGAAGTTGTTGAGTTGTAGTTATAATTAGGAACACAATCACAAGAGGGGAGCATTGCATGTGGCGTGTTTGTTCTTCTCTCTTTCTGCCTCATCGTCTCTCTCCACTTCTCCACACACTCTCCCACCTCTCCTCCCCACCCACCCTCATCCCACCCCCTCCTCTTCCGGTTCTTCTTCCTCCATTATCCACAGATATTATGGAGCTAAAGAGAATGATGGAGAAGTTGGGACAAGCAAAGACTCACTTAGATCTGAAAAAGATGATCGCTGAAGTGGATAGCAACAATTCTGGTAAGTTAGTGGAATCCAACACATGTATGCATTAGTAACATGCTCAGCAATTAAAGTCTATGCTTTGACCCTCAGGGTCATTTGTGGTTTATCACTATCATTGTATTAGAGCTAAAACTTTTTATCGGAGGAATAACCTTTCAAGACCTTCATATCATTTGAAAACACAATAAGGTGCAGTCTGGTGTAAAGCCTGGTAACAATATGTCACACTGCATCACGTCTCTACCAGATGTGGCATGATCTGTTCGATGTTCACAGTGTATGAAAATGGCGTATCGCGTCGCTGGTGCATGGGGCAGAACTGGCCTTGAGAGTTTGCCACATGAGGAAAGCAAAGAGAACCTATGCAGCACTCGGTCATGTCGTGTCCACGATAAAACTCATGGGAAAGAGATCCATCAAGGACCTCCTTTCTCAAGAGCAAAGGGATTCAGAGTAGTGGTCAGAAACAGCAGTGAGGCCTGTAGGAGATGGCCCATCATAGAGGCCCATCGTAGAGGCCCATCATAGAGGCCCATCATAGAGGCCCATCATAGAGGCCCATCAAGAGGTTGCAATTTTAATCCATTTCCCTTCTTCTTTGAAAAGGCTCACTCACACCCTCAAACAGAATGCACTTCTCTGAAATTGTTAGTAGTCACTGGGCATGTGCTAATTTGGGGGCGGGGGGGGGGGGCATCTGAAGGAAATATAGGGGGGGAGGGGGGTTGGTGTGTTCCCCCTAGCCCTAGCCCTAGCCTTGGCCCTAGCCCTAGCCCTAGCCCTATACTTTAGAGTTCCATAACTTCCATGAGATACTTAGTGAACAATTATATAACACTCTCTCTGTGTGTTCTCTTTAGGCATACAGTGTAGGTCAAGGTGCAAACATACCAGTTACATGCAATAGATTCAGGCACTTAAATCTTACAAATTGTGTGGCCTCCATGATGAGGTTTCCTTCACCACACTTGCCTGCCACTCCACACTTGCCTGCCATTGCCTGCCACTCCACACTTGCCTGCCACTCCACACTTGCCTGCCACTCCACACTTGCCTGCCACTCCACACTTGCCTGCCACTCTTGCCACTCCACACTTGCTCGTCTTATACAGCTGTAACTTTTGGTGCGTGATTTCATGGGCGGTGGAGCTTTTAGCAAAAGAAACCTGCAGGTAATGGCAGTAGAGAACCCACTAGAATGTGTGGGTATGTTTGAAGTTTAAACTTCAAAAAATATTTCCACGCGTCATTTGGTTTGTACTATTTAGTTTTGTAGCCTACCACACACCCAAACCACTCAAGTTTTAAGGTCAAAGGTGACCACATGAAGCTACACAGACAAACAGGATGACCTCACCACTTTGTGGAGTCCACACCCCTCACCACGTGCATGTAACTCGCCACTCCCTCTCCAAGGACGCTTTGTGGTGATTAAACTTGCAAGCCAAAAATCAATTACTCTAAATCCTCTCCAAATTTAGAGTTTGGCCTAAAATTTACATGCTAACTTTTTTAAATTTATTAACTGCCTTCATTAATTAATTATTTGTTGTACTCCCACTTCAGGGAAGAACGGTAGCTACTGTTGAAAATGGCATGTTTTAATTGTGTATAAATAGATTATGACATTAAAAACATTAAATATTTCCCCAAAATCAGTATCCATGGCAGAGGAGGCATGACAGAGGAGGTGTGGTAGAGGAGGCATGGCAGAGGAGGTGTGACAGAGGAGGTGTGGCAGAGGAGGCATGGCAGAGGAGATGTGGCAGAGGAGGCATGGCAGAGGCATGGCAGAGGGGGTGTGGCATAGGAGGTGTGACAGAGGAGGTGTGGCAGAGGAGGTGTGGCAGAGGAGGCATGGCAGAGGGAGGTGTGGCATAGGAGGCGTGGCATAGGATGCGTGGAACAGGAGGTGTGGTATAGGAGGCATGACAGAGGAGGCATGGCAGGAGAAAACGATGCCCTTTCAACCCTACTGCAATCATGATGCGTCTTGCCTTCCTTTGATCAACTTCAAGTCCACACTTGAGCTGCTTTCCAAGTCAAACGTCAGACACGGCGTTGATGCAATGTGCTATCCCATCAGACTCCTCACCTCATCATTGTAGAGATGCTGTTTGCTAAACTTGGCTCTTCCTGCTCAGTGCAGCCATAGCGCCTCCTCTTTCCATAGCTTCCACTGTCTCTGATGGCCTCACAGCTCCCTAGACCAGTTGTTGAGAAAATAATTTACATTTGTGGATCATTTACAGCAGCCACCCAAAACCAATTGTGCCCCACTTGTAGCATGATAATGGCCGTGTGTAAGGTAAGGGCACTTTGTACAAGCTGAATAAATCAGGCTTCATGCAACTGCACCTTTCCTGCTGGTGTAAGTTGCATCTGGCTAAAAATGGCTGCCCTAGATATTTAGCAATGTAATGCTTTGATGGTTTTCTTGTCTAACTCAGAGCATCCCAACTCTTTGATAACATGTTCATTCACGTGAGAAGACATTCCACGTTACCATGCTAAGCTTGGCAGGTGTCTGGGCTCAAGCAAGTTATGGTAAAGCTTAATAAGCTTAGCAAGTGCTGGGCTCAAGCAAGTTATGGTAAAGCTTAAGCTTAGCAGGTGTCTGGGATCAAGCAAGTTATGGTAAAGCTTAAGCTTAGCAGGTGTCTGGGCTGAAGCAAGTTATGGTAAAGCTTAAGCGTAGCCTGGTGTCTGGGATCCAGCAAGTTATGGTAAAGCTTAAGCTTAGCAGGTATGTACAAGAGCTGGACCAGTCATTCTCTCCTGCCCCATGGTGGAGTGCATATAGGTGTTGAGGCTGGACCTGTCATTCTCTCCTGCCCCATGGTAGAGTGCATATAGGTGTTGAGGCAGCCAAGCACACTAATGCTGCGTCCACATTCACAACTGGTGACTGGCAATGTGCAGAATACTGCATAGAAGTGAGTGAATGTTGAGAAACATCGACTTGTTGGTGAGGGCGAGAGATTCTGAATGTGTATAAGGAAGATCACTTTTTCAACATATTTCCATTTTCCCCCTTCATAAATGCATCTCTTGCTGTTTGTAGGACTGGGAAGGTCATGTGTGTAATATTCTGTAAGGTCCTCTACCAGTGGCATTGTGGCCGAATCAGACAGCGGGAACAATACCTAAGCCATTCATGACCTTGCACTGAATTTATGAAAATCTGGTGTTTAGTGAATTACCATTTCATCCAGAAAAGCTATTGCTCTCCTGTAGTACTCCTCAGGTGTACTTGAAGGCATATTTTGTCGATGGGTCTGTTTCACACATCTCTGTGGAAGATAAGGTTGTGATGCATTGATTTCTCCACCAAGCAACACTGCTGAGTTGTACCATTTCTTATGATGCTTGTCTCCTCCACTGTGGACTTCCTTCAAGGCCTCCGTAACAGTCACAATTTCATTGTATGCTGCACAAATATCCTTTGATGACCCTTGCAAAGAAACTGTTAGTCCCTTATGAAACCTGACCCCAGCGCATGTTACTTCCATGGCTATCTAGAACTGAAATTGAGTAATTGCAAGAAAAAGTGTGGCTTCTTTCTCGGAAGACTCAGCACTCCAACCTGGCATTGTGCCGATCACTTCAAAGGAACAACTTCAGGCAACATTTCTCAAATCCCTTTATCTGAGCAACCCAACAGGTTACATTAACTAGGTATTTTCTAGTGTTTGGACCGCTTAATTTTGCAATGTGTTTTTCTAACTCCTGTTGCCATTTAGAAGAATAGATTTTTTTAAAGGCACACCTAAGGCAGCAACCAATAGATTAAGTGCAGCAGAACAATGAATGTACAATGCCAGTTGGGAAAATCATGTCAAATGATTGCTGCAGTCCTGTGGTACTTACCAGACATAGCTTCATCATATCCTTGTCCATGAAGGTCATTAAGATCAAGTGTGAGAGCCTCAAGATTAGACTGCAGCTATAGGATCATATTGACTAAAATAAGGATTAGGTCATCATGACACTCCAGCCAGCCATTTTACCTGTTTCAATCCTCTTGCTGCTCTGCCTTTTCGAGCCGAAATTCAACAAAGATGGCTGCTGTCTTTTACTCGTCATCATTCCTTTAGTTACATGTGACAGACTCACAAGGGCAGACATTTTGTGTGTGTGTGTGGGGGGGGGGGGGGTTCTGGGCAACAGGAAACAGCCTTAGATACGGTCCTGAGAACAACTACCAAACAAGTTGTGAGAAACAGGCTGAGGAGAGAGCACAGACCAGTGCGAGCGATGGCCGAGAGAAAGACAACAGCTGGCTAGATTTGTGTAGGAATAGAAGTAGAGAGCTTAAGCCTGAACAGAGACAATAGGTGAGGAATGAAGAAGGCACTGAGAATATGTATGTATGTATATATATAATATATATATATGCTGAACATTAGGAGAGCCTGAGCGGCATCCCCAACATCGACACTAGCTGAGACATGTCAGGAGAGAGCTATAATAATATAACAATACTAGTGCAGTGCCTCTGAGCAGCATCAACATCACTGAGACAGGAAGAAGAGGAACATCACTGAGACAGGAAGAACAGGAACATCACTGAGACAGGAAGAACAGGAACGTCACTGAGACAGGAAGAACAGGAACATCACTGAGACAGGAAGAACAGGAACATCACTGAGACAGGAAGAACAGGAACATCACTGAGACAGGAAGAACAGGAACATCACTGAGACAGGAAGAAGAGGAACATCACTGAGACAGGAAGAAGAGGAACATCACTGAGACAGGAAGAACAGGAACATCACTGAGACAGGAAGACAGGAACATCACTGAGACAGGAAGACAGGAACATCACTGAGACAGGAAGAACATGTCAGGAGAGAACACAACACATTTAAATGGACTCACGAGACAAAGGAGCAAAGAGCACATATAAATATATTTTGATGTCTAAGAATCCACACAGACTATTCAAATCCAACCAATGACCACATCATTTCTATGCAGTGCTCACAATATTCAGGGACATATTAAATAATTATGTGTGGGTTGTAAGAGGCAAATGACAGGCAAGATTGTTGACGCCAAACTCTGTGAAGCTCTCTCCAAGATCACTTCAACAGAGTTCAAGCTTGTGTTGTGGGTAGCTCAGGGAGAGGTTACAAGGTAAGACTATATACAACTTAAGTGCTTCTGTTAAATGAGCTGACTGTGATCCCTTTGAAGAGATCCTCCTCCAAAGTCATGGAACATTCCTGAGTTTTGCTTTTAATAAGTAACTGCTTTTAATAAGTGACAAGAGTTAACTTTGTGGAAGAAGATAAGTGACTTAAAAAATAATTTCCCATGCATTTCCCATGCGTAGATAATTGTCACATATATCTCAAACTCATTTTCCCCCTTTTCCTCATAAAATAAAACTTTTGTCTCTATATAGGGATGTTCCATGACCTCTTCAAAGAGTCATATAGTCAGCAAATTAGAAAATTGATGGTAACACTATTTATAAGTGCCACTTCAGTTGGAGATCTGGTAATAGGGCACTTGAGCTACCCTCAAAACAAGTTTGAACCATGTTGATGTCCCACTCTTTGAGAGAGCTTCGCAGAGAGTCAATTTGAATGACCTTAACTATTTTGCCTGCCACTTGCCCAATCCTCACCCTCATATTATATATCATTGCAAAGCACATATATAAAAGGCTCTAACTTATGGCAATAAAATTACACCCCTAGGGTGTATGAACAAAAGGTTACAAGTCTTAGAAAGCACAACATTTTAAATGTTCGACCTCAAGTCTGCCCTTTCTTTTTAAGTGATTGTTGTGGGCTTTTATATATAATAATTCTCAATTTCTCAGTTGACCTAATAATAACATTACAATAACTCTCTCCATAATCAACTTAAAATTGTATTATCTCGACGTTTCAACTAGATGCCTATATAAGCCTTCATCAGGAATCATCTCGTTATTCCTGATGAAGGCTAGAGCATCTAATTGAAACGTCGAGAGAATATAATTTCAAGTTGATTATTGAGAAGGTTATTTTAAAACTACAGCTATAATTTTTTTGTTCAACTTTTCATGAGAATGAAATTAATGAGCTGAAGTTTGCCTTCTTATGATTGCAAGCACATACGGCTCTGGGGGTTCGTTGAAACAACCATGCAGGCATTCATCTATTTATGGGCCAAAATATCATTTCCTAATTTTTTAAAATTAATTAATTACAAGCTTAATTTTATATTATATATATAATAATATGGTTATTTCCTGTTCTGGGTTCCTGTTCTGGATTATTTCCTGCTCTGTAATTTAAAGTGCATCACTCTGGTTACCAAGGAAAGATCTTGAAACACGACATGGTTCTGACAGCCAACTAGACAACTTATATCTAGCGAAACTCATTTCTCTAGTGTCAGATGGTACTCTTGACTTGTCTGAAGGTGACTCTGGCGGGGAGAAGATTGTGGCATACATGCTTACCTGCGTGAACCTCTTGAGAATATTATGGAACCTTGGGTAAGTTGACCACAATAGTCGAAACTGTTGGCACGAGGGTGGATGAGCTTAGTGCTACAATGGAAAGTGATGGCTTAGTCTCTGACAAAGAAGGCATGGATGAAGAAGGCTTCTCAGGTTTGTGAACAAGGTCTAGTTGTAGTAACTAGCCTGTTAGTTGTCCAAATGGACTATTTTTTCCCCCGGGTAAAATGCGGGTAATAGCCTATTATATCTTCCCGGATATATCCTGGTATTTTTTAAGTTGAAATCTTACACTTATGGATGATGGTGCTGGAGAGAACCATCCTCTCTTTTATCTCCTCTCTCTTCATCTCCTCTCACAGCTCACAATATAATCATATTCATAATCATAATGGCAAAGAGTAAGACCCGTCTATATATACACATATTGTTGGATCGCAAACTTTTTTATAAAGGAAAACCAATTGTTTTTATAACTGGCTTGGCTTATTTTGTGTGGAACTCTCTAAAGATTCTACTCTGCTAGCTCATTTTGGGTGGAGCCTATAAAGGTTGCATTCTGTTAACTTATTTAGTGAAGCACTCTTAATAAAGTTTATATGTTTTTTTTGAAAGGTCGGAGTGCATGTATAACAGATTCAATAACATAGATAGCAACGAGTTGTCAACACAAAATCGTACTGGGATGAATGTTGGACCTAGTAGTAATATGCTTCCTTTATCTCCATTATCCTAGCATATATTTGTATTGTCAAAGAACAATAGCTGCGGTAAGCTTTAAAAGTTCTGCATTGTTTGCAAAAAAAATTAGTCTAAAATAAAGATATTCATGTTTTGCGGTCAACGAACACAAACACTTGACCACAATGTTTATCAACAATAGTGGTATCCTATAATATATGGTTGCTAGGGACTTGAGCAAATCTTTGACTTGGTATAGATGTTTAACTTAAAAGCTGGTCGATTAAACTCTCCCAGCAATCGGACAGTGAGAGTACGCATCAGCTCCATGGAGGTAAGCTGTGTCCATCAACAAACTTTAGAGCAAGAAATTCACCCAGGAGGAAATCCTTTCTCAAGAGCAAAGGCAATTCCAGATAAGTGTAGATGCCTGTGCAGCTTTCCTCCAAAGAAGGGCTTCCATTAGCAAAGGCCAGGAAGAGCCTGTTCATAACAGCAGTTGCTATAAAAAAATTTTTTTTAAAAATAATGTATAATAAAAATAATAATAAAATAATAAATTCTCATTCATCCCCTCATGCTGGAAGTTGTTTTATGATAACTTTATTCGATAGGCAGTGAACTGGGAATGTACAAGTACAAATTCAGTCTTCAGTTACAGGAATGGCACTTAATCAGTTAATTCCTGTTTTCTCCCAGAATTTATCTCATTATTTTATACATGCTCCAAAAATGTTACAACTTAGAGTCATGTGACCAGACAAGAGAGGGAGTCCATGTGACCAGGCATATATTTATCTAACTTGGTAGAGAGGTAGTCCATGTAGCTAGGCATGTATTTATGGGTAGCACTGTACTTCATAAATATACAGTCAAAGCATAAATCTGTGAGGATGGCTGGGGGTTATTCGTGCCATTAAGTCCTTGAAATGCCATGGCATTTCTCTAAAGACAGATGGCTCAGAAGTTGACCACACCCATTGCAAGTCTCGACAGGTATATAAGTGCTGTTGCCAAGCAACAGTGCAAGCATGGGGCTGGTGGTGGGTACCTTTGCAAGAGACGAAGGTGGCCTATTGGGTGGGTGCACAGGTGGATCTAATGGGAGGAGCCTATAGAATAGACAATCGCTCCCATGGAAACCATCCAGAGGAGTAAGTTGTACGTAGAGTCTATAGAGAAGCGCACTACACAGAGGCAGTTTAGAGGCAATGAGAAGATGGTATGTCCTTGGAAAAAGAGGAGATGATTTAAAAGGCAAGGTGTGGGTGTAGAAGGCAAGGTGTTGGTGTAGAAGGCAAGGTGTGGGTGAAGAAGGCAAGGTGTTGGTGTAGAAGGCAAGGTGTTGGTGTAGAAGGCAAGGTGTGGGTGTAGAAGGCAAGGTGTGGGTGTAGAAGGCAAGGTGTTGGTGTAGAAGGCAAGGTGTTGGTGTAGAAGGCAAGGTGTTGGTGTAGAAGGCAAGGTGTTGGTGTAGAAGGCAAGGTGTTGGTGTAGAAGGCAAGGTGTTGGTGTAGAAGGCAAGGTGTGGGTGTAGAAGGCAAGGTGTTGGTGTAGAAGGCAAGGTGTGGGTGTAGAAGGCAAGGTGTGGGTGAAGAAGGCAAGGTGTGGGTGTAGAAGGCAAGGTGTTGGTGTAGAAGGCAAGGTGTGGGTGTAGAAGGCAAGGTGTTGGTGTAGAAGGCAAGGTGTGGGTGTAGAAGGCAAGGTATGGGTGTAGAAGGCAAGGTGTGGGTGTAGAAGGCAAGGTGTGGGTGTAGAAGGCAAGGTGTGGGTGTAGAAGGCAAGGTGTGGGTGTAGAAGGCAAGGTGTGGGTGTAGAAGGCAAGGTGTGGGTGTAGAAGGCAAGGTGTTGGTGTAGAAGGCAAGGTGTGGGTGAAGAAGGCAAGGTGTTGGCATAGAAAGGGAACCTGTAGTGGTTTTGACTGTCATCTTATATTGTTGTGGGCACTCTACAATGATGTGGTTTACTGAGCACAGTATTGTTGGTACAATAGGAAGTATCCCAACACATTGGGACCCCAGGCAGTGTTGGGAGGAGTGAGAAGTTTGGATAGTCCATTACAAGCTACTTAAAAGTGTGTGTGCGTGTGTGACTTTCTATGTTGTGCTCTTATTAACTGGTTAACTTGGTGGACAGAAGTCTTTGGATAATGAAGTTACTTCTCTGCTGTAGCTAATACATGATTTGGATGTGTGGTAGATTCTCTACACTTGTGTTGGGGGCGGCTACTGATGCTGTCACGTGTCCTAACTGCAAACCAACACCCTAATTCTCTGGTATCTTCTCCACTTCACGCCACCATTGATAATAAAAATAGATATATAATTATATTGCGCGAGTCTGAGTGGAATGCAGCGAGGTATTGTCATGAGCATGTGAGTGTGTTTAAACAAACACAAGGCAAGTAAAACACAAGCAGAGGAAATAATTGTCCATGTGTCGGCATCATCCATCAGTCCTTATATGTACTGGTCCTTGTGTCCTCAGGGACCATCCATCAGTCCTTATATGTACTGGTCCTTGTGTCCTCAGGGACCATCCATCAGTCCTTATATGTACTGGTCCATGTGTCCTCAGGGACCATCCCATCAGTCCTTATATGTACTGGTCCTTGTATCCTCAGGGACCATCCATCAGTCCTTATATGTACTGGTCCATGTGTCCTCAGGGACCATCCCATCAGTCCTTATATGTACTGGTCCTTGTGTCCTCAGGGACCATCCATCAGTCCTTATATGTACTGGTCCTTGTGTCCTCAGGGACCATCCATCAGTCCTTATATGTACTGGTCCATGTGTCCTCAGGCATCATCCATCAGTCCTTATATGTACTGGTCCATGTATCCTCAGGGACCATCCATCAGTCCTTATATGTACTGGTCCATGTGTCCTCAGGGACCATCCCATCAGTCCTTATATGTACTGGTCCTTGTGTCCTCAGGGACCATCCATCAGTCCTTATATGTACTGGTCCATGTGTCCTCATCCATCCGTCCTTATATGTACTGGTCCTTGTGTCCTCGGGCACCATCCATCAGTCCTTATATGTACTGGTCCATGTGTCCTCAGGGACCATCCATCAGTCCTTATATGTACTGGTCCATGTGTCCTCAGGCATCATCCATCAGTCCTTATATGTAATGGTCCTTGTATCCTCAGGGACCATCCATCAGTCCTTATATGTACTGGTCCATGTGTCCTCAGGGACCATCCCATCAGTCCTTATATGTACTGGTCCTTGTGTCCTCAGGGACCATCCATCAGTCCTTATATGTACTGGTCCATGTGTCCTCATCCATCAGTCCTTATATGTACTGGTCCATGTGTCCTCAGGGACCATCCATCAGTCCTTATATGTACTGGTCCTTGTGTCCTCAGGGACCATCCATCAGTCCTTATATGTACTGGTCCATGTGTCCTCAGGCATCATCCATCAGTCCTTATATGTAATGGTCCTTGTATCCTCAGGGACCATCCCATCAGTCCTTATATGTACTGGTCCATGTGTCCTCAGGAACCATCTGTCAGTCCTTATATGGTCCTCATGCTGTACACACACCATACAGGGACGATCCATTACCATGAATTCCTGACCATGATGCTAGGGAAGAAAAGCAGTGTTCTCAAACTGTGAGTTGTCTCTAAATGTTTGACATGTAATTTAGAATTGCTTTTATCAGGCACATCCCTCTCCTCTCTCATTCATTTACACTCCACACACACACACACACTCATGAAGGATACTGATGTTTGAAGAGAAGAAGAAAGGCAAGGAGGTGCCAAAGGGCTTGCCTCCCAAGAAGAACATAGCCGACCTTCCCTAAGCAACTGGAAGACACCCGTGCATCTCATTCAACGAACTTTTTAAGATTTGTCTCTGTAGCTTTGGTGGGGATGTGAGTGCTGATGGTGTGTGTCAGGTGTGTATCACAATCATGGGTATAAGCATGTACAAGATATGGTCAGTTATAACTGACACGTGTTCCTTATGAGTATGTTTGTAGAGTGTAGAGTTCATTTTTTAAATTATATGGCTTCATATTTAGTATGTGTATATAATATTACTAGGAGAGACAACCGATGTTTCTGGGGGGAAGAGAAGTGACGAATGTATTGATTACAGATCGTTAAAGCTAGTGTGTCGGTCTATGCCACACCAGCTTGAAAACATAATAGTTTCACAGTAAGCAGGATCTGTCGGCTGCACCCAGAAGCTGGGCTCCCCATGAAGTAGGGTTTAGGCATCTGGACTCCCCATGAAGCAGGATAGGTATCCGGTAGCTGGGCTCCCCATGAAGCAGGATAGGCATCCGGTAGCTGGGCTCCCCATGAAGCAGGATAGGCATCCGGTAGCTGGGCTCCCCATGAAGCAGGGTATAGGCAGGAGCCCAGAAAGCAGGATATAGTCATCTGAACTCCCCATGAAGCAGGATAAGCATCCGGTAGCTGGGCTCCCCATGAAGCAGGGTATAGGCTTCCAGGAGCTGGGCTCCCCATGAAGCAGGGTATAGGCTTCCAGGAGCTGGGCTCCCCATGAAGCAGGGTATAGGCTTCCAGGAGCTGGGCTCCCCATGAAGCAGGGTATAGGCTTCCAGGAGCTGGGCTCCCCATGAAGCAATATAGGCATCTGGTAGCTGGGCTCCCCATGAAGCAGGATATAGGCATCCAGTAGCTGGGCTCTCCATGAAACAGTCTAGGCACTCTTTCACCATTTCAGCAACTGCATTGTTGAGTAAGGTTAGAAACAGCCTCACTAGCAAGCTGTTTGCAAACGGTCAGCTCCTTGAAGCTAGCTGGTGTGGTAACCTACGATGCTACTTGGTTGGTTGAGCACACTTGAGTTCCAATTATGCATCTGCTTAATGTGGGCAATTATGTGGTCAGATGAAACCACACGTGCAGAGGATGCACATTCCACATTGATGCCCAGTGTGCTATCCGAAGCCATCCGGCTGCAAGTCACACATGCCCTTGTATGGTACGGCTCTGAAAAGTGGCATTTGTATGTGATATTAAATTCCACTGATGGTTGAGACAGTGTTCAAGTACTAACACAGGCTAACACAAGGTAATAACACAGGCTAACACAAAGTAATAACACAGGCTAACAGAGTAATAACACAGGCTAACACAAAGTAATAACACAGGCTAACACAAGGTAATAACAGAGTGCTAACAGAGTAATAATGCAGGATAACACAGAGTAATAACACAGGCTAACAGAGTAATAACACAGGCTAACACAAGGTAATAATGCAGGCTAACACAGTAATAACGCAGATGCTAACACAGTAATAACACAGGCTAACACAGAGTATTATCACAGGCAGTAATAACACAGACTAATTAATAGTAATAACATGCTAACAGAGTAATACACAGAGGCTAACATAATAACAGGTTAACACAGTAATAATGCAGGCTAACAGTAATAATGCAGGCTAACAGTAATAATGCAGACTAACACAGAGTAATAATGCAGACTAACACAGAGTAATAATGCAGACTAACACAGAGTAATAATGCAGGCTAACAGAGTAATAACGCAGGCTAACTCAGAGTAATAACACAGAGACTAATATTGTCCTAAATATACCCGATCCAAACTTGTTTCACATCAAAATAGAGTTGTGTGCAGAGAAAAGCCAAAAATGTTTGGGTTAGTTTATGGATAGCCATTACATAACCAGAGCAGTTTAGTGTTCAAGGTGGACACCTGACCACGCCCAGAGCCCCAGGCATGTCTGCTACTGACAAGAAACGGTTTTGTAGATTAAGTGTCAATAGCAGTTCATTATCATATTAAGACAAGAAACATTTTTAAGGACAGAGAACTTTTTCGATAATAAACTTAAATTTGGTCACTCCCATGTTCTGGCTAGATGATGCTCTAGCCTTCTTCAGGAATGCACCATTGCATCTGTACTAGATCAACTGAGAGATGTCTTGTTAAAACACACACCTACTTAACCACTTCACAAATAATAAACTGCTTAGCAAAAACAACAAAAACTAATAACTAGAAATGAGAGACAAAAATAAATAATAATTAGAAACAAGAAGCAAGAAAAATAATAATTAGAAACTAGACAAAAAATAATTAGAAACAAGCCAATTAAAAATGAGACAAATAGAAACAAGACAAATTAGAAACAAGAAAAATAATAATTAGAAACTAGACAAAAAATAATTAGAAACAAGTCAATTTAAAACGCGACAAAAATAAATAATAATTAGAAACAAGATAAATTAAAACAAGAAAAATAATAATTAGAAACTAGGCAAAAAAAATTTTTTTTAGAAACAAGTCAATTAAAAAAGAGACAAAAATTAAGAAATAAACGAGCCAGCAATTAGAAACAAGATGAAAATAATCATCACAACATTAACAGGGGGGTAATTTCTGGGGGGCTGGGGGGGCCATGGCCACCCCAACTTTTGGCCAAAACAAGTTTTCTAAGGGAGTTTTTGCAAGCTGTTGAAGGTGTTGACTAACAAGTTATAGCACATTCATAATTGTAATTGGTGTGAAATATGCTAGATAGAACAACACCATAATATTGGTAAAAACAACAACTTTGTTCCCTAATCGGTTCAATACATGTGACCAGTTAGTGTATGTCAGGAATAACAGCCTGACAACTCAACCACCAAACAAGCCTCAGACCATACCATGGAACTAACTAACACTTTAGGTGTGAGGATCATTTTAGCTGTTAGGATCATTTTGACATTTACATAGTTCATTGGTTCATTTTGATTTTGCCATGACAGCAGTGGAGTGCCTATATAAGTAAGCTCTCCACTGCCTTATGTTGAGTTCTGCTATAAACCTAATGTGCTGTTAATCATTATTCGGAATACTAAGCAATATAAGAGTGAACCCTAACAGTGTATATTGAGAAATTAGCTAGTGCTGCTACAGAGTGAATCATGCCTAAAAGACAAGCCTCCTTGTTAAGTTTTTGTCAAAGTCCAACTAAGAGACAAAGGGAGTCTGAGGAGAAGGCTGATGATCAAGCCCAAGGATCTGATAGCCAAGATGTACAGGTTGAAGAAAACCCAGAAGAATCTGAACAGGTACGTCTGTCATAATCCATCACATGATAACAACATTAAGCCTCTCAATTTTTATGTGGCATCTCAGCCTCTGATGTCAGTGAATCCTTATTAAATAATCATATATTGACAGACCCTGTTGTTGTAGTTGTTTTTGCAAAATTAGACTTTGACTCAAGCTACAAGTACTTTTGATATCTCTCAGGAGCAGCCAGTAGAATAGCCCTGACTCTGGATACCCTTCCTCAAGTTCCCTACCAGCCAATCAACATCAAATACCCTAAAAGCAAGATGGGTCATCAACGAGCATTCCAACCAGCCTGGTACTCGCAATTTTCATGGCTGCATTATCTTCCAATTTCAGACACTATTATTTGCCACACTTGTGGCACAGCCAATTTGAAGAGACTGCTTAAGCTGGATACAAGGTCTGAAACCCCCTTCTTGTCTGATGGGTTCAGAAATTGGAAAAATGCTCTGTGTAAAAACAAGGGTTTCCATAAGCACGAAAGCTCGCTATGTCACAAGCATGCAGTTGCTGTTAACTCAACCTTGTCATATTGATGAGCAGCTGAAGGAGCAGCTTAAGAGTCAGAAAGAGGAAAATAGGAACTGCCTCCTGAAAATCATTCAAAGTGTATCCTATCTTGCCCGCCAGGGCATTGCCCTTCGTAAGGGCAAGCAAGAGGAGGAGTCAAATTTCAAGCAATTCCTCCTTCTGTGAGCTGAAGATGATAAATTGCTTCATAAATGGATTGAAAAGTCTTACGACAAGCATATCAGTCCAGATGCTCAGAATGAAATCTTACAAATCATGGCTCTAAAAGTGACATAGCTGAATCTGGATGTTACAGTATCTTGGCTGATGAGAGTACAGATGAGAGCAACACTGAACAACTTGTGATTTGCATATGTTGGGTGAATGAGATGACAGTACGTGAGGAATATATTGGTCTGATGTCAGTTTCTCAGACCAATGCAGACACAATTGTTGCTTGCATAAAAGATGTGCTGCTACGCATGAATCTCAAAATTCAAGATGCCCGTGGGCAATGTTATGAAGGATGTTCGACCATGACTGGAACAAAAAATGGGGTTGCTGCACTGAATGAAAAATGTCTGCTAACACACTGCTATTGCCACTCGCTTAATCTTGCTGTCGGGGATACAATAAAAAATATTTCCCTGTTGAAAGACTCGCTTCATGCGGCTTATGAAATTACTAAATTAATAAAGAAGAGTCCAAAAAGAGAGCCGCAGAAGCAATCAGAAATTCTGGGGCAAATGGAACATGATCTCCATGTAGACAATATTGACTCACCAACTCTGAAAATCCTCTGCCCAACAAGGTGGACTGTCCAAGCAGCATCACTGAATGCTATTCTGAAAAATTATGGCACTCTCATGATCCTATGGGACTGGGCACAAGACCATGTCAAAGACTCTGAAATGAAGGCAAGAATAATTGGAGTGGAGACTAAAATGCAAACATTTAGTTTCTTCTATGGTCTTCAGCTTGCCATTGTAGTACTTTCACATTCAGATAACCTCAGCACTTGCCTTCAGAGGGCAGAGCTATGTGCAGTGGATGCTCAAGCGAATGCCAAGCTATCTGTCACTATCCTACGAGGAATACGATCAGACAGGGATGCAAGCCTCCCTCCATTGGACAAAAGTAACTCAAGCTGCTGTGAAGTTGAAACTAAAAGAGCCTTCACTTCCACGTCACCGTAAGATACCATCAAGGTATAGTGAGGGTAATGCTCAACATGAGCACCATACCAATGTAGAGAACTTTTACCGCCAAATCTATTTTGAGGCTGTGGACACTGTAGCTAGCTGCATTGAAGAGCGTTTTAATCAGAAGGACTACACCACATATGCAACCTGTGAGAAGGTCCTAGTAAAAGGAACATTGGGGGAGGATGTCTCACAAAATGTTGACGAACTATGTGAGTTCTACACCGAGTTTGACCCTGATACCTTAAGAATCCAGCTATCTATAATGGCAGAGTCCTATCACAGTTTCAGTCAAGATGAAGGTGGTGGTGATACATTGCAAAATGTCGTTGATTTCCTCAAAAAGAACAAAAGCATCTGCCCCCTCATACCAGAGGTCATGTCTTTGGTCGTTGTTCTGGTTATGCCGGCAACTAATGCAAGCTCTGAACGAGCCTTCAGTGCGCTGAGAAGGGTGAAGTCTTAACCTTCGTACAACAATGTCGAACAACCGCCTCAATCATCTCATGACATGCACAGTGCATAAAGAGCTGGTGAAGGAACTGAGCCTCAAGCAAGTGACAAATGACTTTGTGGATAGAGGAGAGAGGCACTCAGCCACTTTTCCATTTCTTAGTAGATGTGAATGACAGTCTCTTTCTCTCTCTTAGATGTTAGTGCTGGTATACTGTTTGTCATCTGGTTATGTTATGTGTTTGGGTGATTACTAAAATGAAAATATTTTCAAAACTAATTTACCCCAAAGTCTGTAGTTCTAATTACTCCTATTTTTCAAAATATCCTGGATGAGTATCTAGAGACTCCCCTAGAGACTCCCCTAGAGTAAGCAGCTTTAATACTGCTTTTGGCCCCCCCAACTTTCATATGGAAATTACCCCCGTTATATATAGTTACAAACCAAAGGGGACCTTCCTCCAGGCGACCTCCCACTGACCCGAACATGGACACTACACTACACCCGACAGCCACTGAGAGACTGTAGGAGGTACGTATGGTGGGCCTTTTAGCCTCCCAAAACTGTCGTGGAAGAACTTGAACAATAAATCGATGGCTTCCGGTGAGAAGCATTTACTGTCTTTATTATGAAAAAAAATGCATGCAATACACATCATTTGCTACTGTGGCTCCAAGAGGCGTGGCTAGAGAAATACACACCCACTTTGTTTTGATGGTATATTTCCCCACCTGGTCGTCATGTCAGCCACTGCCTCTTTGATGCACCTCTCAGTATCAGCAACGGCCGAGAAAACATCCCCACACCTGCAGCCATTACTAGTTGACCTAGGAGAAACTAAACAAATCCTAAAAGCTCAGCAAAACAAGTTCTAAATGGAGCCCAGCAACACACCCACCGAGTACATTCTAAAAGGAGCTCAGCAAAACTAGGCACGGCAGAACACTACCTAAACCAATGTCTGCTGCCGGAACATGACCCAAAAGTAATAGTAATGCTTATTACTCCAGTATCCGAGAAGAACAATGATTTTGTTGCATTAACAAGTATGGTGTGTCAATCATCAGCCATTTGGGGGGGGGAAATGGGGGGAAACAAACTAAATGAAACAATATTTTTAGTCATAATCAAAATATCCATAAAGACAAGACAGCATTATTATGTGTAGTAGCTGGGCGGCTTCTCACCGTCTATTGAGCCGTCATTGATGGGAGACGTCTGCATCAGAGGCTCCTTCTCCCGGTTACGATCGTGTTCATAATTGCGAAAGGAAACTGGAGCCAGCTTCTTCACTAAGTAGCGAAACCCAGGCATGAAAATGAGGTCATAGTACATGCACGTGCCTACGAATAGAATAGCATAGCCCACTGGCTGCAAGAACTCGAATGCCTGCCAGCCCAAGATGAGGGAAACTATCCAGATGAATATGGTGCGTACGCTGTCGAGGACCATCCGAGCTGTGGCGCTCATTTTCTCGGTGATGGTGAGGCCAGAAAAGTTGAAGAAAGCAATGCTGACGATTAGCCCGAGGTTGGCCAAAATAAGTTGCCAATTGTGTCCCATCTGAACGAGTCCATCGATAGCGTCCTCGAATCGAGTGTGATCTTGCCAGAAATCCTGGCTGGATGGCAAGTGCCAGGGAATGAAGTACATGGGGAAGAGGAGGATGAACAATAAAGAGAAGCCGAATATTCCTTCCCACCCGACACCTTGGAGTGGAGGGACCTTGTACTTCTTGATGATCTTCTCCTCCACGGTCATCTGGATGGCAGCGATTCCCTGAGCCACGATAATCAGGAGATCTCCGGCAAGGACCATGTCCTTCGACATGCCACCCTTTCCCGACTCGAAGAATATGTAGTCACCTGTTCCGACAGTCGCCAGGCCGAGAATCACGATAATCATCCCAACCCACTGGAACCATTTCATTTTATTACCCAAGAATGTGACGGAGAGGATGCCTGTAAAGATGATCACGCTCCCCCTCAACATTTGGAAGCTGGCGGCATAGGTCCAGGTGAGGCCAAGGTACATGGTCGATGTTCCTGCAAGGTCACAAATAGCCGGGATGGCCCAGACCAAGGGGTTAAACTTTTGAGGCCCGAAGAGACTGATGTCTTTCTTGCTTGCCACACGCCAGTAGTACCAGATCTTGAAGGCAAAGTAGCAAGCCATCTCACCAGTAAACATCAATAATGCCTGTACGAAGGAGAAGAAAACAGAGCGTAGATGAGAAGATTAATAGATGCTGTACGAAGGATAAAGTATATACAAATGAAGGGAAGCGGTTAAAAATCAACACTGCAGGAGAAAAAGGGGTATAAATATCAGTAGGTGAGTGGAAAGGGTTAAATATTAAAAGAGCCTTGCTTTGGTGAATAGATTGTACAACATGAAGGGCCACTGTGAGGCAAGCAATGGAGAGCGTGTAAACTGATAGATATTTTATGGTCCAACATCGTCTCCTCCGGACTTGCAAAACACATGATGACAACATATAAACAACACCTTTGGCCAACCAACTAATTGTACGAGGTAACCGTCACCCCGCTAGGAACACGCTGAAACTGCTGATGCAGTAGTGGAACTAAGAAGCCGGTGAATCCACAAGCTCAAGATCACTATCTGATTATGAATCATGCTGATAAAACAACAACAACAAAATTGACCACATCCAGCAAAGGCTGTGTCTCTAGCCATAGCTCTGGGTATAGTAATGAGTCTCTATCTGCCATAGCTCTGGGTATAGTAGGGAATCACTATCTGCCATAGCTCTGGGTATAGTTATGAGTCTCTATCTGCCATAGCTCTGGGTATAGTAGGAGTCACTATCTGCCATAGCTCTGGGTATAGTAGGAGTCACTATCTGCCATAGCTCTGGGGTATAGTAGGAGTCACTATCTGCCATAGCTCTGGGCATAGTATGGAGTCAGTTATCCGGACACATTGGGGCCAGACAGTGTTAGGATAACTGGCTAAATGAACTTTGGTGTGGAAGGTCTTCAGCTTGTCCTCCTTGCTCCTCACAAAATCATGGGGGCAGTCATACTCGGTGACTGCTCAAACTCTTCACAACATCTCAGAGCTTGAGTTCACCTGGATATTAAGGACAACCCTCTTTTGAGTGGCTCTAGCCATGCTCTCTGCTTTGACAGGGAGCAAAAAGAATCAACTGATGACAGAAGTTCCACGTTTTCATCATGCGCAAAGGAATCCCCCCTCCTCTCCCCACATTTCTGTGGGCATGGATGGCTTCTTGTGACCTTTGGTCGACCGACATCTTCGGATAATTGAAGTTCGTTGATAACTGAACTTCCTATTGCACAAGTTACATGCACACCAACTTTGGGACCTCATTCCCACAAATTCATGAGGTCAACCCGTTGCCCAGCATTGTATCTGCCCTCCAAGGTTGCCAAGTACAACTGAAACTCATTATGTGGTTATGGTGGCTCAGAGAGATGTTAGCAACCCACAAGAAAATAAAGATTCACACACTATTTCCTCCACTTCTTCTATGGAATATGTAGCGTGTGACAGCAATTAGAGCACAGAGTTACAATGCATGGCAGCTGTGGGGGGAAGGGGGGAAAAGGGGGAAGGAAAAAAAGGGGGGGGAAGGAAAAAGGGGGGGAAGAAAAAAGGGGGGGGGAAGAAAAAAGGGGGTGGGGGAGAAGAAAAAAGGGGGGAAAGAAAAAAGGGGGGGGAAAGAAAAAAGGGGGGAAAGAAAAAAGGGGGAGGAAGAAAAAAGGGGGAAAGAAAAAAAGGGGGGAAAGTAAAAAGAAAGGGGGAAAGAAAAAAGGGGGGAAAGAAAATAGGGGGAAAGAAAATAGGGGGGAAAGAAAAAAGGGGGGAAAGAAAAAAGGGGGAGGAAGAAAAAAGGGGGAAAGAAAAAAGGGGGGAAAGAAAAGGGGGGGGGAAGAAAAAAGGGGGGAAAGAAAATAGGGGGGAAAGAAAAAAGGGGGGAAAGAAAAGGGGGAAAGAAAAAAGGGGGGAAAGAAAATAGGGGGGAAAGAAAAAAGGGGGGGAAAGAAAAAAGGGGGGGAAAGAAAAAAGGGGGGAAAGAAAAAAGGGGGGAATGAAAAAATACCTTGGTGCATGTGACTTCTAGGTGGGTGAAGCGCTCACTGAGAGAGGTGTAAAATTAGCTAGGTAATGAGGTTAGTGTTACTAACACATCTTCCTGCTAAATTATTACCCAGCCAAGGATTAGTTTACATGACCTTTTGACCTTCACATGGAGCTTGAAGCTGGCTGTGGTATAGCATCACTACCGTAGTCGAGTCCCTTCACTAAAAATACAACTCTAAATACGCCAATATTTCAGACAACCGCCAACTCCCGACACTCAGCTCCTTCCTAAGATAGCAAGAGCTCTCGGACGTACACAAGCATAGGTCTACTATATAGTCCATAAGGAAAGTATAAGGATCCTACAGACAGCACGCGATCCACAGGGAATGTGGTCGTGTGCTGTGTGTAGTGCACATCGCTAAGAAAATGGTACGAGTAAAATCAACGCCCTCAATTTTGCACCACGTGTCTGACCAGGTAATAAATTTTTAACGCCTATTCAAAATAGCTATTGCGTGCGCTAGAGCTTCCTCTAGCCACTCGTACCATTTTCACTTGCACTTCGCAATCCAGAATGGTTTCTGCCGCCGGTTGGAGCATTCAGATTTTTGAGGTCCCTCCGCTTTAAGGTCTAGTAACTTGCCTATAGTTATACCTAATGAAGCATTTTTAGTATCAGAAGAGAGCACACAGAGAGACCTATCTTTTGAGCTATATATCAAGTCCATACCATGAAGTTTGCAGAATCTACGGAGCTCTAAAGTTGTAACCACAGGTTTAAAAATTTTTAAAAAATAAAAATCGAATCGTCCCCCCTAAGGCCAGTATGGCCCATTTTTCCTCAATATTTGACCTTTTTTTGGTGTGCTTATATAATTTCTAAACATCTGTACAAATTGTCTTTCAAATTTGGAACATTAGGAAGCACAAGTCTCAAGTTATGGTGGATTTTATCCAGGCCTACACTTCATTCAACTGAAAAATTGAAGGAGGGCATTTTTTATTTTAATTTAATTTTTACTTGTGGTTACACCTTTAGAGCTCCGTAGATTCTGCAAACTTCATGGTGTGGACTTGATATATAACTCAGAAGAGAGGTCTCTCTGTGTGCTCTCTTTTGATACTAAAATATGTTTCATGGGTATAACTATAGGCAAGTTACTAGACCCTAAAGTGGAGGGACCTCAAAAACCTGCATCCCAAAGTCCCCATCCAGAATAACTCCAGATTGCTAAGTGCAAAAAAAATTGAAATTGGTACGAGTGGCTAGAGGAGCATGCAATGACCTTTTTCATTAGGCGTTAAAAATTTATTACCTGGTCAAGCCCGCGGGTAGAAAATTGAGGGCGTTGATTGGAAAATTGAGGGCGTTGATTGCATCGCCCTCAATTTTCCACCCCGGGCTTGACCAGGTAAT
Source organism: Cladorhizidae sp. MBARI D1340-BT2 (assembly GCA_028752905.1). Classification (NCBI taxonomy): domain Eukaryota; kingdom Metazoa; phylum Porifera; class Demospongiae; order Poecilosclerida; family Cladorhizidae; species Cladorhizidae sp. MBARI D1340-BT2. The sequence continues at coordinate 43,088,081 of JAQNBH010000016.1, read as the reverse complement.
CAATTTTTAACGCCTAATGAAAAAGGTCATTGCATGCTCTAGGGCTTCCTCTAGCCACTCGTAACTTAGCAATCTGGAGTTATTCTGGATGGGGACTTTGGGATGCAGGTTTTTGAGGTCCCTCCACTTTAGGGTCTAGTAACTTGCCTATAGTTAAACCTATGAAACATATTTTAGTATCAAAAGAGAGCACACAGAGAGACCTATCTTTTGAGCTATATATCAAGTCTATACCATGAAGGTTGCAGAATCTACGGAGCTCTAAAGTTGTAATCACAAGTTAAAAAAAAAATATTAAAAAATACCATTGTCTCCCCTTGAAAGTATATAGTCCAACTTCAACAGCGATTTCCCACATTTAAAAAAAAAGAGCCTTTTTGAATTTCAAAAAAGGATATCTCTAAGAAAAATTAGTGTGTACCTACTTAATTATATATCATTTTATAGCTCTGTCTTTGCTCTATGATTTAATAGAGTTAGTTAAGTAGTAGCTATAAGCACTTCCAAGTTATAAGTTTATTCACAACTGTCCTTAGTGGCAATTAAAAGCGCTGGCACGCAGCCAATTGTACAGCTGGTAGTGCACTTAGCAAGCACTATTTAACTCTATTAAATCACTCATTAGTGTCTAAGCAATATTACCAAGAGTTTTGGAAGCCATAGCTGTTTTATTTTTTGAGCTAGGCTTTGTAGGGTTTTAAGGTTGATTTTTCTCACTTTTCCCAGCTTTTCTGCATGTCACACACTGTATACAGACCCTTTCCTCAATTTTTTAATGTTGTTTTGAAGCACTAAGAGAGATCTATCTTTTGAGCATAAAATCACTGGCATAGGGGGTGTAGTTCAGGAGTTATGGCCCTTGAAAGAGGTGAGAGTTTTTTGAAGAAAAAAATGGGCCATACTGGCCTTAGCTTTCTCAGAGGAATCAGGTTCCCGTAATATCCCCCCATAGTATCCCCCCATAATACCCCTGGTCTAATGCAATTGGTCATACATCAGATACAGCTTCAGTAATGGTTAGGGGGAAATAATTCAGTTGCAAGTAGAATTAAACGAAATAGTCCAAATATCTTCGGTCTTAGTTGCACGTGCCATCTTGCTGCCAGTGCTAGCTACTGCAGGCTTAAAGAAACTACCAGTATCAGTTGATAACCTTCTTGTTGATATCTCATCACTTTTCTTTTTCCAGTTTCATGAACTCAAATTCCATTTTTGTGTGTACCAATTTCGAACTTTTTCCAGTTTTCATATATTTATCTAGAGAGAGAATGATAATATTTGCTACATGTATAATGTTGATATTTATTGTTGATATTCACTAAGCCTGCCTTCAATGTCTCATTGCAATACAGCATAAGTAATCGTTAAGTATTTTCTTCTGCGAGGCTCTGCCTCCGGTTGTTCAGGATATGTTTGCGCTGGGAGAAACTCCTATCCACATCAACAGAACTGACAGGCATCCTGATGATAGCATCTGAAGCTTCAGCAGCAAGCAGTGGAAACCGATTTCTCACACCATGCTAGAATTTAGGGAGATCTAGGTGGAGGGGATAGCATTTTCCTTAAACCCTGGTATAAATCAACCACTCCTCTAATAACTCTGTGGAAGGTTGCGCAGAGCTTTGATGTTCATCACCATAGTCACCATAGTCATGTCCAAGGAGAAGCAGCTGGTGAGGGTCAAACACACCAACAGCAGAGGTTGCATGCAGGATGCTTTATCTTGGCATCCTTCCTGGAAAGACGCTTCTTGGACTTGAGATGATCCATCAATTCTAAGCTATGGACACAAATCTTGCAAAACTAAGACACCACCATCAGCGTACAAATCCTCTTTAGCTCTTGCTTCAGGAGTTATTTGAGGTAATGGGGCATTTCTTATTGGCTTCTTCCTACTTGGAAGACAGTCAAATTGGATGCATGTTATTTAGAATTCCTCTATTAGGAACCCCCCATCCCCCGCCCCCCCCCCAAAACAAAAAATTAATTGTAACCACCTGGCAGCTGTTGGCTTAGTCCTAGTTGAAATTGGAACTTACATAATACTAACACCATCACCAAACCTAATTTACAATTTTAGCCACCCTGCAAGTAACCTAAACCCTTGTAGATAGCACTAGTAACTTCTTCCCAATAGAGGAGGGTATATTGGCTTCCTGCTAATTCCATGTTTCAAACCTTGTGAATGTGACCTTGTGAAAAAGAGAGGTTAGGGTCTACCTCTTCCTGGATTAACTCATTACTTACCTGGGGGGAACAAAAGTACCCTACTGCAACAAGAATTTTTGAAAACGATGCTACTGTAGCAGTTTTTATCATAGGGAAATGTTTAACATATAATTAGATAGCTTACAGTCTAAAGTTCATTTTGATATAGAGTTTTGTCTATGGTTAGCATATAAGATTCTCGAGTGAAATGGCTAGGAATACTTTCACGGCTAAAGAAGTGATAGCCTTCCTGGAGAGTGACGAGGAGTGGAGTGAATTTGAAGAGTAAGAAAGTGTGGACGGCGATCAAGAAGTGCCAGAATATATCAACTCTCTAGTAGGATTAGCAGAAGTTGTTTCTCAGTTCTGGACTCTAGCTTTGTTCAAGAAGATGCTGAAACTGCTACTCAAGACTCCATGCTCCTTTCAAAATGTGGTCAAAGTTATGCAATATTTATCATTGCTATGGTAACTATAATGTAAGTTTGGATCATGCAGTATCATATGATATATATATTACCTATACTAATTCCCTTTAGTTTCAAAGATATAGTCATTTTTAACGAAAGGGTCAAATTTTCTATATTTATAATGGTAGGTAATGAGTTAAGGGGGGACTGTACGTCAAAAACTAGACCCCCTTCTTTTTTCCTTCCTTCTTTCTTTGTATCTATCCTCTAGCCATTGTAACAGATCAAGAAACTACAAAGAGCATGATATTTTATTGTAAACCCAAACATTTCATTGCCCTAACTTGGACTTTATTTTTCTCATAAAAAAATAAATCTTGTTGTTGTTTTTTGCCCTAAAGCTCATAACTTCACTAAAATAATATATCACTGGATAGCTCAAGTGTTGGCAAGTTATGGTGATTTGAATTGAAGTGGTGAGGTTTGGGATTTTCCTGGTGTTTTCCAGTTGCGTGGCCTGCCACTCAAAAACCACAACGTTTATTGATAATCTGTTCATGGTTGCACAGATTAGAGCCTCCTCTATCAGCCGACCAAATCTGGGACTTTGATCATGATAATTAGGACAGGTATGAACTTTTCTGCAAGTTAGGTCAACTTTTTTAGGGATCTTGATGTATCTTCCGAGAAAATATGTCTGCAGAGACATTCAACATATCATTAGAACGCACAAAGCATAAGGAACACACTGGGAAAAAATTATCTGCATAGAGTGTATAGAAAAAAAGTTATAGCGATTTATTCTACTTTGGTGGTGCTGACGTACAGTCCCCCCTTAACCCTTACAGGACCAACATTTGTGAGGGTCATTTGTGAGGGTCTACCTCATTCTGGGTTAACCCTTTACAGGACCAAGATATGTGAGGGTACAACTCTTCTTGTATTAACCCTCACAGGACCAAGATATGTGAGGGTCAACTCTTCCTGTATTAACCTTTACAGGACCAAGATATGTGAGGGTCAACTCTTCCTGTATTAACCTTTACAGGACCAAGATACATGTGAGAGTCTAACACTTCCTGTATTAACCTTTACAGGACCAAGATATGTGAGGGTACAACTCTTCTTGTATTAACCCTCACAGGACCAAGATATGTGAGGGTCAACTCTTCCTGTATTAACCTTTACAGGACCAAGATATGTGAGGGTCAACTCTTCCTGTATTAACCTTTACAGGACCAAGATACATGTGAGAGTCTAACACTTCCTGTATTAACCTTTACAGGACCAAGATATGTGAGGGTACAACTCTTCCTGTATTAACCCTCACAGGACCAAGATATGTGAGGGTCAACTCTTCCTGTATTAACCTTTACAGGACCAAGATATGTGAGGGTCAACTCTTCCTGTATTAACCTTTACAGGACCAAGATACATGTGAGAGTCTAACACTTCCTGTATTAACCTTTACAGGACCAAGATATGTGAGGGTCAACTCTTCCTGTATTAACCTTTACAGGACCAAGATATGTGAGGGTCATTTGACTCAACTCTTCCTGTATTAACCTTTACAAGACCAGGATATGTGAGGGTCAACTCTTCCTGTATTTACCTCTACAGGACCAAGATATGTGAGGGTCTAACACTTCCTGTATTAAACTTTACAGGACCAAGATATGTGAGGGTCAACTCTTCCTGTATTAACCTTTACAGGACCAAGATATGTGAGGGTCATTTGACTCAACTCTTCCTGTATTAACCTTTACAGGACCAAGATATGTGAGGGTCAACTCTTCCTGTATTAACCTTTACAAGACCAGGATATGTGAGGGTCAACTTTTCCTGTGTTAACCTTTACAAGACCAAGATATGTGAGGGTCAACTTTTCCTGTGTTAACCTTTACAAGACCAAGATATGTGAGGGTCAACTCTTCCTGTATTAACCTTTACAAGACCAGGATATGTGAGGGTCCAACTCTTCCTGTATTAACCTTTACAGGACCAAGATATGTGAGGGTCAACTCTTCCTGTATTAACCTTTACAGGACCAAGATACATGTGAGAGTCTAACACTTCCTGTATTAACCTTTACAGGACCAAGATATGTGAGGGTCAACTCTTCCTGTATTAACCTTTACAGGACCAAGATATGTGAGGGTCATTTGACTCAACTCTTCTTGTATTAACCTTTACAAGACCAGGATATGTGAGGGTCAACTCTTCCTGTATTTACCTCTACAGGACCAAGATATGTGAGGGTCGAACACTTCCTGTATTAAACTTTACAGGACCAAGATATGTGAGGGTCAACTCTTCCTGTATTAACCTTTACAGGACCAAGATATGTGAGGGTCATTTGACTCAACTCTTCCTGTATTAACCTTTACAGGACCAAGATATGTGAGGGTCAACTCTTCCTGTATTAACCTTTACAAGACCAGGATATGTGAGGGTCAACTTTTCCTGTGTTAACCTTTACAAGACCAAGATATGTGAGGGTCAACTCTTCCTGTATTAACCTTTACAAGACCAGGATATGTGAGGGTCCAACTCTTCCTGTATTAACCTTTACAGGACCAAGATATGTGAGGGTCAACTCTTCCTGTATTAACCTTTACAGGACCAAGATATGTGAGGGTCAACTCTTCCTGTATTAACCTTTACAAGACCAGGATATGTGAGGGCCAACTCTTCCTGTATTAACCTTTACAAGACCACGATATGTGAGGGTCAACTCTTCCTGTATTAACCTTTACAGGACCAGGATATGTGAGGGTCAACTCTTCCTGTATTAACCTTTACAGGACCAAGATATGTGAGGGTCAACTCTTCCTGTATTAACCTTTACAGGACCAGAATATGTGAGGGTCAACTCTTCCTGTATTAACCTTTACAGGACCAGGATATGTGAGGGTCAACTCTTCCTGTATTAACCTTTTACCCAGATATGTGAGGGTCCAACTCTTCCTGTATCAACCTTTACAAGACCAAGATATGTGACTTGCACAATTAGTAGTGGTGAGGACCATCTCTTTACCAGCACATAACTACTAATCAATATGTCTGCCATCCTTCATTGTGGAGCCTGCCTCCCTAAAAGGTTCAGCTACCAGCTCCAGCAAGCAGCTTTTTCTAAACTATTACAGGAAAAAATATAGTGTATATTAAATATTGTGGATCGTGTCTTGGACAGATCTGATGTGGAGACTAGGTCAGATGGTGTTGCAGACAACTTGGAGCTATTGGAAGTTGAGCTGACTGGGAGAGAGAGGACCAAGCAGGGAATAGTGCTGTAATTCTGCCTTAGCTTCAAGTGAACACTTGTATGTCTAGTATGAACTAGAAAGAGAAATATAACAGATATATATCATAGATAAGATACTATCTGTACAATGCAGAGGTGTGATGGGTCCTACTTACATACAAGACAAGCTCGCCAAGCAACAATGGAAAGTAAAAAAGACTCAAGGCTTTGAATGCTGTATTATCATCAATAATGTTACATTCAAAACATTCTTACTTGATCAGAGAATGACCGTTTCTTTAATGTCCAAGACATTTATTAAGATCCATCTTCTATATCCTATGATGGGCAGGTACATCGTGGACTTGAAGAGAGTAAGCAAATTTTTAAATCACTTTATAATTAGCTCTAATCCCTCCAGGGAGACAAAATAGCTAGCTAGCTCAAGAAACAGGCTTAGCTACTAGCTAATATCAGGCTACTAATACAATGTAGAGAATCTTACCAGAAATAAGCCCTCAGATTCCCAACATATTCAACAACTTCCACGGCAGACACATTGCAATCTGAAAAAAAGGCGAGAAAAAATACGGAAGATATGCACTACTATAGAGGCCTCCTTAGCCATGAGCTAAAACTCGACAAGTAGTTAGCTACACACTAGGAAGATCTGTGAACAAAATGTGAAGACTCTCCAACAAGATATCCAAGATCTAAACAAAATAGTATGTAGGCGACCAGCTCCATTGAAACGCTAGAATAGCTAGTTCAACAAGAACTCTGTAGCCAAAAGACCAAGAAATTACTTGTCCAGAGAGGTCAGGTTGTGTTCCAGTAACAATGGCAGTATCTATCATTCTTTTGAACTTCAACCCAGCGTTAGAGTAAGAGCCTGAAGTACTGCTCACTTTCTCACTTTCTTCTTTAAAAACATGCGAGTAAAATAGTATCGTCTCTGCGCCCGTTTTCCCCCCCATCCTACCAACGAGTTTTATTTTATTTGGTTCGTCCGATAAAGGTTAAATATACCGTCTTTCTATATTAGGAACCACCCCTCCAATTGTAACCACATAGTTCAGTCTAGTAACTGCCCTTCCGATTGTAACCATGGAGACAAATAGCAATAAGACACACCCAATTAATTACCACACCCAATTAATTACTCACTAGGCTTGCTGAAGACAACCGGGGGGGGGGGGGGGGGGAAATTCGGGAAAAATACTGGGTTCCAACAGCATTTGAACATTGTTCTAGGTGGGTTTGCTCAACCAATGAGGGCACCAATGTCCTCCAAACAGGTGCTTGAACTCCTTCACAACTACCATCAATAACCACCCTTCAAATTGTAACCACCCTTCCAATAAGTAATCAAAGGTAGATTGGATGGTAACCATGGTTCCTATTTAGAGAACATAAGGTATGTCAAATTCACACAAAAACAACTGATCCAGTTGCCGATGAGAGGGTGAATTGATTAGTGTAGCCAGACAGAACTAGTGCTCTAAACATGTGGGTCAGAGAGAGCCTTTTTAGGAAGGTTTAGGAGGTTCTTCCCAGTTCTGGTCACATATATGGCTTACAAGAAGGGTTGTGGTTATATTGGAAGATGTGTATCCACGCCCAGACCAAAGGCACTTCACACCACCATAAAAATGGCATCCCTTCAAGGAGTTTGAGTCGCCTTTGGTCCAACACCGCGACTCAGAGTCATTTTGTTCACGTCCACTACAGAAGAGTCAGCCGAGTGTCATGGACACGCCCACTAGCATGACATCATGCACTTTGCAAATTGCATTCGGAATATGTATCCAAGCAATAGGAAATCCTCGAGCTGTGGCACTAGTTTTATGGTAGACCATCCATGAATCACGAAGGCTGTTCCAGACGATGAGTAGAGCACCATATTCTTACTATAGCTTTCAAAGGCAAGGTTCTTGACCTTCTGTTCCGCAGACACCAAGGGCAGCAGCACTGAGCAGCTAGCTACATCTTTTGCCGACGAGCTGCTGTCCTTGATAGAGCTAGACCGATGCCTTACTTTGACGGTCAGGTTCTTAGTCTTTAATTCTGCACACTTGAAAGTCGCTCGATTCCAAGAGCAGTCCACTCATGAGCAATCCTCGTCCCGCCTGAAAACAATATTCTATATAATGCACAACAATTGAAGGTTTTGATTTTGTCAGCTCCGAGTCACCCGTTTTGTAGGCTCAGAGTGGAGTGGTTTTAAGTCGACTCCATTACTTGTAGTGTGGACACACGGAAACACTACTGAAGTGAACTCCACAGGCCAGGCCTTGAACAATGAGGCAACACTGAGGTGGGCACTATTATGACTCACCTGGAAATATGGATGAATGAAATAATGTATAACCTCCGGATTACTGCCTTCTGAACGGATCCTGTCTGCCCACCTACATGAACACACACACACCGATGGTAAGCATCTGCGTCGGTAACATTGAAAAATGCCTTTAGGCCACAACGGCTGCACAAAAAGACAAAGAGGCCATCTTTGTGTGCACACATTTATTTAGTCTGGAGTGGACAGCTGCTTATGTGAGAAAAGTCGGTTAATGCACTCCTTAAAGTGACAGTTGCAAGGTGTGAAATCAGCAGCAGAATGTGTGATGATTGAGCACAGGAGCTGTCACTCCTACATCATCTTTATGTCAAAGAGGAGGAGGATTCAGATTGGACGACAAGATACCGCACACATTGGTTATGTCCACTGGTGCCGGCACACTCCTGGGGGGCCTTCTATTGACCTTCACACTCATGTGCTAGCAAACATAATGGCTAGGTGGTATGCAGGGCTTCTCGGAGGATTACTTGGCATGGGAGGAGAAGGGGAGGAGCCTTAAACCCCTCTTCCTCCCATAACCTGGTCTGTACGAGGTTCTGCTATGGCTAGGTACAGATCGGTGGGCAGCAACCTTGAACTTTGCACCTCCATCACGACAGCGCTGCACCAGTAGCAATTGACATGGCTCCTTGTGGATAAGTTGTTTCAAAGAGCTCAATTCATTCATAGGCTGCACCAGTATATAGTTAGCAACAGTCATGGTTCCTTGTGGATAAGTTGTTTCAAAGAGCTCAATTCATTCATAGTGCAAGCTATAATTACTATAGTATTCACATAATGTCCACTTGACCACAAGACAAAACAGCTCATGCAAGCTCTATAGATGTAGGGGCTTAGCAGCACATCAACATTACGTCAGCCACTATAGAATCAAAGGCTCAATAAGGAAGTTGACTGACAGACACTCACTCTGCTGCCATGACACACACTCACTCTGCTGCCATGACAGACACTCACTCTGCTGCCATGACACACACTCACTCTGCTGCCATGACACACACTCACTCTGCTGCCACTGACACACACTCACTCTGCTGCCATGACACACACTCACTCTGCTGCCATGACACACACTCACTCTGCTGCCATGACACACACTCACTCTGCTGCCATGACACACACTCACTCTGCTGCCATGACACACACTCACTCTGCTGCCATGACACACACTCACTCTGCTGCCATGACACACACTCACTCTGCTGCCAATGACACACACTCACTCTGCTGCCATGACACACACTCACTCTGCTGCCATGACACACACTCACTCTGCTGCCATGACACACACTCACTCTGCTGCCATGACACACACTCACTCTGCTGCCATGACACACACTCACTCTGCTGCCATGACAGACACTCACTCTGCTGCCATGACACACACTCACTCTGCTGCCATGACACACACTCACTCTGCTGCCATGACACACACTCACTCTGCTGCCATGACAGACACTCACTCTGCTGCCATGACACACACTCACTCTGCTGCCATGACACACACTCACTCTGCTGCCATGACACACACTCACTCTGCTGCCATGACAGACACTCACTCTGCTGCCATGACAGACACTCACTCTGCTGCCACTGACACACACTCACTCTGCTGCCATGACACACACTCACTCTGCTGCCATGACACACACTCACTCTGCTGCCATGACACACACTCACTCTGCTGCCATGACACACACTCACTCTGCTGCCATGACACACACTCACTCTGCTGCCATGACAGACACTCACTCTGCTGCCATGACAGACACTCACTCTGCTGCCACTGACACACACTCACTCTGCTGCCATGACACACACTCACTCTGCTGCCATGACACACACTCACTCTGCTGCCATGACACACACTCACTCTGCTGCCATGACACACACTCACTCTGCTGCCATGACACACACTCACTCTGCTGCCATGACACACACTCACTCTGCTGCCATGACACACACTCACTCTGCTGCCACTGACACACACTCACTCTGCTGCCATGACAGACACTCACTCTGCTGCCATGACACACACTCACTCTGCTGCCATGACAGACACTCACTCTGCTGCCATTGACACACACTCACTCTGCTGCCATGACACACACTCACTCTGCTGCCACTGACACACACTCACTCTGCTGCCATGACAGACACTCACTCTGCTGCCATGACACACACTCACTCTGCTGCCATGACACACACTCACTCTGCTGCCATGACACACACTCACTCTGCTGCCATGACAGACACTCACTCTGCTGCCATGACAGACACTCACTCTGCTGCCACTGACACACACTCACTCTGATGCCATGACACACACTCACTCTGCTGCCATGACACACACTCACTCTGCTGCCATGACACACACTCACTCTGCTGCCATGACAGACACTCACTCTGCTGCCATGACACACACTCACTCTGCTGCCATGACACACACTCACTCTGCTGCCATGACACACACTCACTCTGCTGCCATGACAGACACTCACTCTGCTGCCATGACACACACTCACTCTGCTGCCATGACACACACTCACTCTGCTGCCATGACACACACTCACTCTGCTGCCATGACAGACACTCACTCTGCTGCCATGACACACACTCACTCTGCTGCCATGACACACACTCACTCTGCTGCCATGACACACACTCACTCTGCTGCCATGACAGACACTCACTCTGCTGCCATGACACACACTCACTCTGCTGCCATGACAGACACTCACTCTGCTGCCACTGACACACACTCACTCTGCTGCCATGACACACACTCACTCTGCTGCCATGACACACACTCACTCTGCTGCCACTGACACACACTCACTCTGCTGCCATGACACACACACACTCAGCTTCCCCAGACAGACACTCACTTTGCTGCCACTTGACAGACACTTACTTTGGAGCCATTGACACTCACTCTGCTGCCACACTAACAAACACTCAGTGGCCATGGACAGACACTTACTTTGCTGCCAGTGTGTTTATGGTTCCTGTGCTAACCATGATCATGGCAATGGTAATGTGGAAGACTGTTTGGACCTGGAACTTCACTGGAATAGCCATCTTGGCTGCAGAGACAAATATGACAAATCCTTGTCATAAAAAACACTCACTTATTGTCACCATTATGTACTGAAAGTCAAAGGTGGTAAGAGGGTTAAGAGAGGAACAGAGCATTTTTTGGTTTTTCCCCCTTTTTCTGTTTTGTTGTTTTGTTTTTCTTAAAAAAATTAAAATTAAATTAAAAAGAGAATCTACCTTCACTGATATACAGACTGGTTTCAAGTTTCAGCTCATTATTGTCAACCATTCTTGAGTTATGATACTTTTTATGCTGCCATTTCATTATATACCAGTTCAGAAATGGACAAGAAGAAGCATGAATAACATGGCTTCCCATAGAAGTGCATTGACGACATATAAATGTTTCTAACTTGGTCGCCTTAAGTAGCCAAAAAAATTATATCATTTGAAAGCTCTTTATTTTGGTTGCTATGCTAGCACCACAAATGGCAAGTGATGATGACTCGCCCTTAGGGTGTAAAGGACCTTAGGGTGTAAAGGATTTCTAATGCCCTCAGTGCTGTTGTAGATCATGGTTCTATTGAAACACTATTATGTCAAATATCATTGCAAAGCATACCGAAGAAGCCATCTTTTCATACCAAAACTGAATGAAGCATTAAAAAGATATGGCATTGTGTTTTTTTGGTGTGTAAAAAAACAAAATGGTTCTGTTTAAAACCAATATAATGAAGTGGTTACGAGAAGGTAGAATATAAAAGGGTGTGGCAGGGCATAAAATGTGATTTCACGAGCGATCGTGGAGTGAACGGCTACGTGTGTGCTACGTGTGTGCTAGGTGTGGTCTCCCTCGCTTCAACAGTGGCAGAGTTTGCATGGCCAGCATATTTTGGGCACAACTAGGCAACTCCGGAAGCTGGCCAAAGCCGTATAGCTGACCATGAAAGAAAAATGGAAAAAACCACCCCATAGCCTCCAGTTGTTTGATCTTGTCAATCAATTCACCGCCTAAATGTTGCTTGGTGAAGCTACTGCAAGCATAATAAGTCTATAGTACGTGTACTGAAGCTGTATGCATGGCCCAGCCAAAAAAACCGGACTGGTTGAATGAATGTTTGAATCTTGCTGCTCTGGGGTCAAAGTGCATGCTATGCCAGTTCTTTTTATATGCAGCAGGAGCAGAAGCATCTCAGAATCACTTCGCACGATGTCCTAGGCTGTGTAAACCCAACCTTCTCATTTGAGATAGGTCCAAAGACAAACTTTAAGTTGGAAAATAAGAGGGTTGGAATTAACCAAGGAAACAATTAGTATATACTACAACACATTTCATTGGCAGCTGCTATCAGCCCAGCTAGTCAAGATCAACAAGTGTAATGCTGGTGAAACCTAATTGGAATGTATTGGCATTGGCTTAATCATTAAAAGCTTCGCCCCCACAATCACTTTAGTTATCCGCCCAAGATCTATAGTTCTTGTGAGAAGTTCCCCCTGGTGGTCTAGGTCGTTTATGTGCATAGCTGGCCGCTTCATCTGAAGTTTTATCCTAGGCATGTGGCTATCCGTAATAAGGTAGTTACCCTCGGAGTTTGCATTCTTGCACATATCTTGTGCTGGATGCCCACTATAGGATAGGAGCAAACAAACTTTATAAAACAACAGAATTGGTTCTAGGCATGTAGAGCGCTCTTTCGATATCATTGGCAAGATAAGTTTAAGTTCATAATGTTCCAGCATTAGCAAGGCTATGCCTTCCCACTGTTCAATGCACGGTAGCCATAGGAAACGATTGCCTCACAGGCTCACTGAAGTCACCCAGACAAACAGCAGCAGCTCGGTGAATGAAACCAGAGGTGAAAAAGATGGAACGTCCCAGCATGGTGACCTGTCCACTGCAAATAACAGAGCTTATTTCGTGCTACACACTGAATGAGAGTTCTGCTATTGTATTGATTACACAGTGCTTTATTGTGTAATTACTACGAACCAAATAAACATACCTAGATATATTATGGCTTAGCTGGAACAAAAGCATGCTTGGGATCAGTGGAAATACCCTTGGGGATATTTCCCCTTCCCTTCGCAGGATTGACCAAAACACACTAAATAAGACTTAGGGGGTCGACCCCATCTCTGGGAAATGGCCACTGAGTTTCGAGTGAACGTTCTGCACTCACTTCACTTCTACGACTACAGCTCCTTCAATTCAAATCGGGATTGCTTTTGGTTGATCCCGCGAAAATAAAATGCACACCTACTTCCATAAGGTACAGGGTGGTTCTCTTCAATGGATATGGTTAAATAGCACTGGGCACTTCCTCACAGACAACAATCATTACTGCTAGTGTGACTTAACTATGAAGTCAATGCTGTCAGGCGCCCTTCACAATGCTTATTTACAACGCACAACAAGCATGACTCCCACGCCTGCCAGCCCCAAAGGAAATATTTTACAAGCGGTCTAATTGAGAAGTTTACACGACTGCCTTCAAATACCTACAATAAGAATATTGGCTTCTAACTTCGCTATACAATACAAAATTAGCTTACCTAAGTATTGGTACGTATCTCCGCTCTCGCTAAAGAATTGCTAAGTACTTCTTGGCTTCCTTAATTCAGTCCACAGAGGTATAGCAAGAATTATTTCCTACAGGGGGGGCAGTAGTACGGTAATACCATAGATGTTAGAGGTTTCTTTAGTAAGTTGGGTAGTAAGCCTGGGCAGCGATTGCACGCAAGAACTTGACAAGTCACCTGGATTTCGGTGAAAATATTGCAAGTCACATGGAAAGCACACCCCTTTCCCAAGCACCTCGTCACCGTTCACTAGAGGTGGCGGTGTTTGATGGTGCTTAGGAAAAAGAAGAGCGGTGTAGAATTGGAGTGGGAGGCAGCGAGGCTGCAGGTGCATTTTGCATTTGGATAGTGAAATGTTGGCAAAGAAGGTAGGGGAAGGATCTGATATTTTGTCTAGCCCCCTTCACACCCACACACACACTACCACCACCACAATCCAAGTAGCCCCCCTTTCTCTCTCGTCTCGTGCCATTCATTATTATTTTTTGAGCGAGTGCAATAATCTTTTGTAATTTGTAAGATATTTGATGCTCCCTATTTCAGTTTCTAAGCAGTTTTGTAGGTCTGCCCCCTTTTTTCTGAGAAAGTTGGGGGTATTCTACTAGATAGGAGTTGTGTGGCGAGCTTGAACACCTTGCAAACTTTTTGCTTCTTTCCCTTCATTTATTTAGCTACTAGATAAACATTTTTAGGATTAACAAACACATTGATAACTAATTAGCAATATATATAACAATGTTAATTAGTTATTATTTTGGTATTTTTGGTATTTTGGTATTTTTGTAATTGATTATCGGTATTTTTTAAATTTATTATTGTAATAATATAATTATAATTATTATTGTTGTTATTTCTTCACAACTAATAATAAACTAAAAAAGTTACAAGTTCAACTCAGACCGAAGACACAAATTGCTAAAGTCAATATTGGGCTAGGGCTAGGGCTGATCGAAAGTAAAATAATAAATTATGGATTGCCATCAAATGAGAAAGAAAACAAAAATGGATCTACTTGAACAAACATTGCAGTTGAAAATAGTAATCTCTCGATGAACTCTCAGTTGACATAACTAATTACAATGGCTTCCTCAATAATCAAGTTGAAATTTACTCTCTCGACATTTCGACTGATGCTCTAGCCTTTATTAGTAATAATAGTAGTAATAATACCTAATGATAATAATAGTATTAATAATAATAATAAATGAAAAGATAAGAAAGTGCTACGGGAAAAGACAGCGAGGAGAATAAGAGAACAGGGTGGAACTAGTTGTGAGCTGTTTTGGTAAGACCTGAGGGGAAAGAAGAAAAGTAGGAAGATTGAAGGCCAACTCAGGAGAGGAGATGCGCAGACCAGTTGTTTGTCCTAAGAGGTATATGTGAGATTCGGAAAAGGGAGAAGGGATCGTCTTACCTAGCTTTTCTGAGACATCAGTAAGGCTTACGACAGTGTGTGGAGGGATGGTTTGTGGTGTACAATGAGACAAACAGGAGTGGAGGAGAAATTTGTAAGAATGTGTGAAGGCCTCTACAATGGGGTGGAAGCTAGGATAGTTTCGGGTGGAGTCAGTTGAGGTGGTTTGGGATAGAGACGGGACTTAGGCAGGGTTGCCCTTTGTCACCAACATTATTCAACATATGTGTTGGGAATGGTGAATGAACTAGAGGGAGCTGAGCTGGGATTGAAGTTGTATGGTACATGGTGTGGTGCTGATGATATTGTGCTTGTGGCAGACACAGGAGTGGAGTTGCAAGAGATGTTGGATATGGTGCAGAACTATGCGATAAGACGGAAGTTTAAGTTTAATGAGAAGAAGAGTAAGGTAATGGTCATTGGGAAAGGGAGGGATAGTGTGAAGTGGAATATTGATGGAGAGGAGCTGGAAGTAGTGGAAGTGTTCAGATACCTGAGGGTGTGAGAAACTGAGAGGGAATGTACACTTGGAGAAAATGGAGATTATAGCAGAGGAATGGATTGGAAAGGTGGTGTGGATGAGTAAAATGAATGGAAAAACAGAGGTAGGATGGTGTGGGAGCTGTTGGCTAGGCCAAGCCTGGAACATGCTGCTGAAGTGTGGCTGACAGGAGGGAAGACTGCTTGTAGGAAATTAGAGTCAGCTCAGCTGAGAGTAGGAGGAAATCTATTAGGGGCTAGCAACATGGTGGCAGGAGTGGCAGTGCTGGTGGTGTTGGGATGGAGGAAGTTGGCAGAGAGGATGGAGGAGAAAAAAATTGTCTATGGTGGAGGCTTCACAGGTGGAGGAGGGTAGACTGATAAAAGTTGTGGCGGACAAGCTAAGAATGGATGGAGGGATAGGATGGTGGAAAGAATATATGCTGTTGAGAAGGAAATATGATCTGAATGCTAAGTGAGGCAATGGAAGGTGAAGATGAAGAGAAATGTGTGTGATTGGGAGGAGGATGTCGAGAGTTGAAAAGCTTGAAGTGGTATAGGTTGGCAAAAGGTGATGGAACAGAAAGGTGTACAAGGTTATTACAGGGAGTGAGGTTGATGTTTAGGTTGACAGGGTCAGCAGGTCTATTGCAGGACAAGAAGCAATGTAGGCTGTGTAGTGATGATAGATGCGTGTTGGTGACAGGAAGGAAGTGGAAGATGTGGGGCACTTTCTATTAGACTGCTATGAATTTGGAAGGGAACGGAACATGTTAATAATGAGCTGGTGGAATTGAGGGAGCTGGAATATGGTTGGAGGAGTTTGAGATTATGGGCACTGAGGGGAAGTTGGCATTGTTGCTTGGGAAGGAGGTGGAGGGTGTGAGTAATCAGGTGATGGTGGAAGTGTGTGGGTTCATTTTTAAGTGTGTAGTGAATTGTTGGCAGAGGAGGAAGGGACTGATTCATGGCCTCCCCCCACCCACTCCACCATATGATGATGATGATGATGATGATGATGATGATGATGATGATGATGATGATGATGATGATGATGATGATGATGATGATGATGATGATGATGATGATGATGATGATGATGATGATGATGATGATGATGATGATGATGATGATGATGATGATGATGATCATGATGATGATGATGATGATGATGATGATGATGATAGATGATGACGACGACGACGACGATGATAAATAATAATAATAATAATAACAACAACAACAAAAATAATAATGATCTCTTAATGAACTCTCAGTTGACATAATAAAATTACTACAATAACCTGAATAATCAACTTGCATTTATATATATAGTCTAAACGTCGAGAGGTACAATTTCAAGTTATTATTGAGAGGGTTATAATAATGATGATGATGAATAGATATATAATAATAAAAATGTTAATGAATATATAACAATAGTTACCACCAAATTAAATCATCATCATCATCATCATCATCATCATCATCATAATAATAATAATAGTAGTAGTAGCAGCAGCAGCAGTAGTAGTAGTAATATAGCATGTGTATGGGGTACCACCCATAGAGATGATTCACAACTGACTGCGTTTTTCATCCCACCCCTTCTTTTATATTTCATTTTAGTGGTCAAAATTTTTAATATTTGAGGGCAAAAAATACTTGATCCTTTTTAATCATCTGCATGGATTAAAATAACAAAGTACAAAGCAGTGTTAGGAAAAGAGAAGGGAATGCAATAGGATGAGAGAGATGACTTTAAAAAAATAATGACTTTCCTGATAATCAACATATTTGCTCGATTAGGCTAGATACTCTAGCTCATCAGCAAATGAGAGGCTAAGACTCATGTGAGTCTTGGCATCTGAGTCTTAGCATCATGATGAAGGCTAGAGCATCTAGCTGAAATGTCAAGGGAGCAAATTTAAGTTGATTATCGAGAAAGTCGTTAAATTTACTATGTCAACTGAGTGTTGTTGAGAAAATGATAGTTCACAAATCCTCCTTTCACAGTCCCCTCTACTGGTCAAAACCACTACCACCTGAATAATAACTACCTGTCATTTGAAAGTTTGGAGCATGTGATCAGTATGAATAATTATGTTTTTTACAGCGTGTGTGTTTTTAATTTAAATTTTATATTTCTTTTGTATATATACCGCACCTGAGAAAATGGAATTGCACTAAGAACATAAGAATGAGGACATCAAGGCCTACCATTTTTGTTGCTTATGGTGGGCATACCTATATATTAGGTTCGGAAGTGAGGCATGATCATGCTGTGGCATACTTGTATCTGGAATAACGCTTAGCATAATTTAAGTAGAACTTCACTACCCATGAAAAAATGCATGTTAAGGACTAGAGTAATATGAGAATAACACTTCAGCACTGATATCTAGCTGCTGGGATAGTATCTGTTCAGTTAGCCTTTGACTTCTTATGCAAGTGATCTCTACGGCCTACTACAGCTTATTGAGGTAGTTGCTTAGCTCATAACTCAGCTGAAATTCACATAGGCAGCTTCTCAACAGTTTAAACCATGTGTTTGAAGTAAAAAAAGCCATGTTTTGAATCCTTCACTCTAAAAATGCATAAAAACCATAGGGTTCTCTCTTGCTATATAGATTTTTTATCATTGAAAATCTGTGTGCATGCAGGAGGTATATAGGAAGGTAATATAATATGAACAATGTAATAAAGACCGTACCCCACAAATAGTTGGATGATCCTTTACCATTTAAAACAGATCTATAAATTATTCCTGATGAAGGCTAGAGCATCTAGTCGAAAAGTCGAATGAAAGTTAATTATTGAGAAGGTGATTATAAGTTATTATGTCAACTGAGAGTTCATTGAGAGTCATTATATTGTTTTGCAAAAGCAGTACAACATTGGTGTATATTATTCCAAATGGCAATGCATCATCTAACTGGTTGTTCAATTGTCTACAGAGTCCTGTATCCTTTCTTTTTTAACAGGTCAAGCCAGCAGAATTATATTCCTGTGAAGGCTAGAGCATTTAGTCGAAATGTCAAGAGAATTCTACTTCAAGTTAATTATTGAGAAGGTTATTGTAATTTTTAATGTTTCAAGTGCAGTGTTTTTTAATATTTTTAATTCTATACAATTATTGTAGTGGACAGTGGAGGGACCACAATAAATGTCCACTACACAGATATAGGCACAACTATATTACGATGCTGTTGTGTACCCATGTAGGGTCAGCTACAGCTTCTCCTAAGGTTATTATAGTTGCAAATGATAACCCCCACCAACCAAACAGCAGATATTTTGGTAGACGAGCCATCCTAGGCTGGCAAATTTCCTAGGAACAAGAACTCAAAGCAGCAGAACTGGATGTGGTTATTTGTGATATAGCACGTGCAGTCTTAGCTAGCTTGAATGCGTACAACTAGCTACCACTATCCACATATTTTTACCGCAGTAGAGAAATGGTGACGCGGATGTGCATTGGATATTTGGAGTCTTCAGGTGGACCTATTGTAACTTAAGTTATAATTAAACCAACATAGGTAGTCCTGATAATTCCATAATATTTTTTCAGGAATGTATGAAGAGTGGTTGGTAGAATGGAGAAATGATGAAATGAAGATGACGAAAGGAGAGTATGCCTTGTATTCTCATTGGATTAAGTAGTTAAGGTGATACATGATGTGTTGAAGAAGTATGAGACCCTGGGGGAAAGGACTGCATTGCTGCCGAACAGGTTCTTCTCTTGCTCTCTTTAAAGATATGGAATGTATTATCAACATACCTTTTACATAGAGTGGGTTTTGTTGTTGCTGATTCCAAGGCCAGCTCCTCAAAGAATTCCAGAGCCTTAACTAACTTAACAACATCAAGCCCACCATCAAGTTCACCATGGAGTTGTGGAGGAATGGCCAGCTGCCGTTCCTTGACTCTTACTGCATAGAAGAAGAGAGGCAGGCATGCTAAACTCCACAGTAATAGAAAAATGACATGCACAGATAAATAACTTTACACCACCCAGTTCATGCCAGAAGAAGAATTAAGAGCCTCTATGACAGAGCCAGGAAGGTCACCACCACAGAGAATAACTAACCAAAAAGAGTAACCACCTTTGCTGAAAGAAGTCACCTAGGGAAAGAAGAGGAGAAGATAACTAAATAGAGAAAGCTGAGATTAGATGTTCCACTTGTACTTCTGATGCTGTCGCTAAGGCCAGCCACATAACAAATTGGGGGGGGGGGGGTATTTTAATGATCACAGCTCACCAGGGTCAAGGATAAATTATCTTCTACTATGAACTCATCATTTGTGTATCAAAGTACACTGTGGTAAGGTGTACATCAGAGAGACAAGGAGAGCTGGATTAAGGAGCACAAAGAGGCTTGAAGAAAAGAGAACCTGGGAAGTCTGCCGTTGCCGAACATGCATGGAAGCATCACCTTCCCTTCTTATGGTAAGAGACCATTGGTGATAGACAGAGCACTGTCAAGGTGTTGCACATGCTCTCACACCTAGGGATCGACGTTTCAGTTGAGGTGTAGGGCTAGATCTGCCCGATAGCTGGATCTTCAGTCTCATGATTATGCACACCATGCCTGTGCTTTCACACCAGCAATCACACATGTCCTGTATCTTACATCACTTTTGAATGCCTTGCTCATCGTTATAAATATATCGGATTGTGTTGATTTTTCAATTTTTTCATTCCCCCTGCAGAACCACAAAGTATGTTTGCTGAAACGTTGGCAAAAACAACAATTTTATGCTTATAGAAATGTATAGGCATCTGGCTACCATTTGCAATTTATGCAATCAACTGAAAAACATACTTCTAATTTGATTAATAATCTATACTTTTTTACTGCCAAAGAGGTCGAAGAGACATGTTATACCATGCAGCATTACCCTCACCTCCAATGGGGAATGAGGATTACACCCTACCCAGACATGATCTGTGCATGTAAAACAGTGGAATAACCTTCTCAATAATCAACTTGAAATTGTATTCCCTCGACGTTTCGACTAGATGCTCTAGCCTTCATTAGGAATCATTAATGTTATTGTGTCTGAGAGTTCATTGAGAGTGGATATATTACTAAAATTTATAGTAGCAATCTTGTCAACATTTTCTTAGGTGTCTTTCGCTTATTCACTGCACATTGATACTCCTCCAGTCATGGTGTAGCATATATTAACTTCCATGTAACAACAACTAAGCAAGAACAAACTGCTCTATAAAAGAGTACCAGACCTTTTCAAGCATAGAGAGTTGTATATGTGTTGCTGACTATCCCCAACCCTCTGCCACTGATATATCCCTTGGATCAACTGATAATTAACATCTATATGTATTTGTGAGTGGGGGGAAATAAATGCCCCACCCAGAATGTCAGTGTGATGCCCACACAAACTCCCATAGCAACCAGCGTGGTCCTTATTCTCGTATAGCTTCAGTTTCAGGAAGACTCAAATCTATTGTTCCAGCAGTGTTTGCAAGCAAACGAGACAATATTGCTTACTCGAGTAGTAAGGAACTACTGGTAAGTACTATGACTTGTGCAAGGTGTATATCTGGGGATATTCAAGGTTACAAATTCTCTCATGTCTCTACGTCTGTAGCTGCAATGTGTCGATGTTGGACATGAAGAAAGCAAGCTTGTTGGATGGATTATGTTCTAGTGTCCACAATGCAAACCTATCAAACCTATTCATCATGGTATGTACATGGATTATTCTTGATTATTCTGAATGCAGGTGTGGATCCAGGAATTAAAAAGAGTGGGGGTAGCTACACAGATAGTTTACTGGGGGGTTGACATGAAAACTCATTACCATGGCACAGTAAGATAGACAGGTGAGGGGGAGTTAAGGAAATAGTGCAATTACGTTTGCATACCTCTATACTTATGAGATGTTTTGAGGAGAAAGATGTTAAGGGAGTTGGTCATAATAGCATTCGTCTTGGATGGCACCTCTCAAATTCTTCTGCTATATACTAGTTCGGGAGGAATTTTGGCCTCACGATTGCAAACCAACATTGCCAATCCACTCAGTCAATCTCACCCCACTGTACTAGTTAGTGGCTAATTTATTAAAAGGAGTGTGATTACTGAGCGTGCTCAACTCTTTCATGTCATGATGATAATAAGACTGATAGGCTATCAGTTATCAGAATCTGGCTATGTACACAACAACTAATGATTTTGTTCCTGTGAGTAGTATAGTACAAAACTCAAGTATGAGAAAATCACTCAATTTACAGAGGAGAGGAGGAACGGCCTGTTTCCCTTCCCGCCCTGGATCCACCCCTGGTATGTGCTTATAGGGTACATTATTCTGGTAGTTTCTTCTGTGAATCCAGGCTTGCCTTACAGCTTGGGTCATGCTATTTATTGTTGGGGCTGAAACTTCTCAGTGACTGATGTGCTGCACATGAATGCAAGTTCAGCATAAACACTGCAGTCAATGCATACCAGTGGCTACAGGAGATTATATAATATGTAATAGCAGTGCATATATAGAAGGTCCAACAGAGGTTTTGTGTGTTCAGAATGGTGGACACTAATCACACACCAGCTCTAGCTATATATCTCTAAATGTAATTAAAAAAATTACCACTACACAGCTATGTACACACTATGCTTATAATTGTACACCGGTATATATATATATATATCATTCTACATACAGTTAGTGGATAAGTGGGATGTATGTATCCACTCCACTCCCAATTATCCAGGTGCACACAGCCAGTGGAACTATTATCCATTCAGACCAATAGGCAGCATATCGGCAGGTGGCAGCTCTGCTTGGAATTATTGCACACTAAACAGTGATTTTTTATGGAGATAGAACACTGCTGCCATTGTCACCCTTTGAGGCTATACCGCAGTTTTTCAGCCTCTTGCTATCAGTATTAGCAAGCTATTCACTGGTGTGCATATGCAATCATACTGGAATAGTGGCAATATTTGTAGGATGGATGCTAAAGAAGTAAACATGTGCACCATCTTGCTGGCCGAGGGATGACGTCAAGCAGCATCAACTCTACCATCATACCTAGATGAATTTATGTGGAAGAAGAGGAAGGAAAGAAGAACCTCATTTTAAATTTTAATTGAAGTAGCTACGTAACTTGCTGTTCTGCTTGCTAAATGGCATCTATCCATTGTTTGTTTTAATTTATGTATCTGCTTTGGCTGTTAGGTTGTAGATCTATCTTGCCACTGCCTGTTTTTCTACATGTCCAGTTTGTCTCTGCTCTTGTTATTTACGTGGGCGCTCTGGCACTTTTCAGCCATAATAGAAAGACCTACGGTAGACCGTTGAATGAGCTCTGGGGTTCAATGAGAGGTGATTTTAGGCACCGGACATTGCCCCCCCTACTTGAATCGAGGAAGCCAAGAAGCCAAGAAGCTCAAGGCAACTTCGTAGCGCAAGCAGAGATACATACTAATACATACTAATACCAAGGTATGCCCTATTGCAAAATGCACCCGCCACTTGAACCAATACTAGATCATCCGCTTCCTGCACTTCTCTAACAGCAATTGCCTCCAACTCCAATTCTTCCAACCCATTCTCCACCTCCTCAACTCCCGCTCAGCTCTTACAGCAGCTCTTTTCCAAATTCAACTTACCTCACATTCAACACCTGTTTAAAATTAAATTAAAGACAGCTGTACGTGATGCACTTTCGTAGGTGACACGTCTAGGGCTAGCGTGTGATCTTTATATACTACCCGTCTTGCTAATACAGTGCTAGTGCTGTCTACTGAATCGAGGCACTCGAGAAGCTCATGGCAACTTCGTAGCGTAAGCAGAGATACGTACTAGCTAAGGTAAGCTAATTAGCTATTGTATAGCGAAGTTAGCTTGCATGGTATTTATCGTGAGCAGGCAATACTTTTGTTGTAGGTGTTCTTGAAGGCAGTCTGTAAACAACACTAGATTGTAAAAAATTTTTTTAATACAACTTTCAATGCAAAACAGCACAGAGTTGGGTGGACCAACTAGCTGAGAGCTAATATTAAGGTGAACCATGAACAAGGGAAGGGATGACAAGACAAACAAAAGTGTAAAGAAACAAAAAGGATATAATTATATAAGTAAGAATTTTTTTCTTCCTTTTAAAAAACATTTATTAAAGGCAAGATAAACTAATTTCCTTTGAGGCTGGCATGTGCTTGTTTTGTTTTTGTTTTTGTGAAGAATAAAAATATATAAGTCAACAAATACATGGAGGAATAATTATGATTATAGTAAGGTAAGTGATGATAAGGAGTGTTGATTAAATTGTCCAAGTGAATTAGTTTCCTTAATGTAATTTGGGAGAGAGTTCCAGACCTAGTAGTATATAGTAGGGGGAAATGAAAGGTAAGCAGACTGAGTTCTGTATGGGATTAGCAGACGATTACTGGGGTGGAAGGATTGGAGGTTGTAGAAGGGAGTTGGTTGGCATGGTGGGAGGCTTGAAGGAAAATCTATGTTATTGTGAATGAGTTTGAAGAAAAATATATAAGTTTAGCATTAAGGATAGAGATGGAAGATGAAGCTTAGTGAGAAGAGAAGTGTAGTCCGAGGACCATTGTTGAGTACATAATTTGCATGTGCAGTGTGAAGGGTGCCTGACAGCAGTGACTTCATAGTTAGTCACACTAAAGTACTGGATTGTTGTCTGTGAGGAAGGGCCCCTGTGCTACTTGATAACCACGTCCATTGAACAAAGTCACTCCGTACCTTATGGAAGTATGCATGCATTTTATTTTCGTGTGGTCAAATCCCATACTCCAAGTAGCGACACTGATGTTGCTGGCTGTATCTTCTAAAATAAAAGGTTCCTATACAGACCTTCAACATGTCAGTGGAAAGCACACAGAATAAGCAACAATATGGTATAAAAATTACCTGCACTGAGGAAAGTGGGGAAAAGTTATGGTGATTACAAATGTCTCCAACTTTTTGTGTTGAGGTATCCCATAGCCAGCTATATAAACTAAGTGTAGCTACCTATATGAAGACTACCTGGGAGGACATTTCTTCACAGATATGGTATGGAGGATAACTAATATTAAAAAAACACAAAGTTTGCTGCTTATGAATTGCAAGGTGATTTGCTGCCGCCTGCATTCAAGGAGTTTTCAATGCTAATACATTCCAATTAGGTTTCACCAACATTACAACATTAGCTGGGCCAATGAAATATGTTGTAGTACTAATTGTTTCCTTGGTTAATTCCAACCCTCTTATTTTCACCTTAAAATTTGTCTTCAACTTTAAATTTTGCTTAATCCTCTTACCACCTTCATTTTTACTTTTAATCAATTTAACTTTAACCCTCTTACCACCTTTGACTTTCAGCACATGAGTGACAATAAGTGAGTGTTTTTTATGACAGGGACTTGTCTCTCTGCAGCCAAGATGGCTATTCCAGTGAAGTTCCAGGCCCAAACAGTCTTCCACATTACCATTGCCATGATCATGGTTAGCACAGGAACCATAAACACACTGGCAGCAAAGTAAGTGTCTGTCCATGGCCACTGAGTGTTTGTTAGTGGGGCAGCAGAGTGGGTGTCTGTTCATGGCCACTGAGTGTTTGTTAATGTGGCAGCAAAGTTAATGTCAATGGCTCCAAAGTAAGTGTCTGTCATGGCAGCAGAGTGAGTGTGTGTCATGGCAGCAGAGTGAGTGTGTGTCATGGCAGCAGAGTGAGTGTGTGTCATGGCAGCAGAGTGAGTGTGTGTCAGTGGCAGCAGAGTGAGTGTGTGTCATGGCAGCAGAGTGAGTGTCTGTCATGGCAGCAGAGTGAGTGTGTGTCAGTGGCAGCAGAGTGAGTGTGTGTCATGGCAGCAGAGTGAGTGTCTGTCATGGCAGCAGAGTGAGTGTGTGTCATGGCAGCAGAGTGAGTGTGTGTCATGGCAGCAGAGTGAGTGTGTGTCATGGCAGCAGAGTGAGTGTCTGTCATGGCAGCAGAGTGAGTGTGTGTCATGGCAGCAGAGTGAGTGTGTGTCATGGCAGCAGAGTGAGTGTGTGTCATGGCAGCAGAGTGAGTGTCTGTCATGGCAGCAGAGTGAGTGTGTGTCATGGCAGCAGAGTGAGTGTGTGTCATGGCAGCAGAGTGAGTGTGTGTCATGGCAGCAGAGTGAGTGTGTGTCATGGCAGCAGAGTGAGTGTGTGTCATGGCAGCAGAGTGAGTGTGTGTCATGGCAGCAGAGTGAGTGTGTGTCATGGCAGCAGAGTGAGTGTGTGTCATGGCAGCAGAGTGAGTGTCTGTCATGGCAGCAGAGTGAGTGTGTGTCAGTGGCAGCAGAGTGAGTGTGTGTCATGGCAGCAGAGTGAGTGTGTGTCATGGCAGCAGAGTGAGTGTGTGTCATGGCAGCAGAGTGAGTGTGTGTCGTGGCAGCAGAGTGAGTGTGTGTCATGGCAGCAGAGTGAGTGTGTGTCAGTGGCAGCAGAGTGAGTGTGTGTCAGTGGCAGCAGAGTGAGTGTCTGTCATGGCAGCAGAGTGAGTGTCTGTCATGGCAGCAGAGTGAGTGTGTGTCATGGCAGCAGAGTGAGTGTGTGTCATGGCAGCAGAGTGAGTGTCTGTCATGGCAGCAGAGTGAGTGTCTGTCATGGCAGCAGAGTGAGTGTGTGTCATGGCAGCAGAGTGAGTGTCTGTCATGGCAGCAGAGTGAGTGTGTGTCATGGCAGCAGAGTGAGTGTCCGTCATGGCAGCAGAGTGAGTGTGTGTCATGGCAGCAGAGTGAGTGTCTGTCATGGCAGCAGAGTGAGTGTGTGTCAATGGCAGCAGAGTGAGTGTGTGTCATGGCAGCAGAGTGAGTGTGTGTCATGGCAGCAGAGTGAGTGTGTGTCATGGCAGCAGAGTGAGTGTCTGTCATGGCAGCAGAGTGAGTGTCTGTCATGGCAGCAGAGTGAGTGTCTGTCATGGCAGCAGAGTGAGTGTGTGTCATGGCAGCAGAGTGAGTGTGTGTCATGGCAGCAGAGTGAGTGTGTGTCATGGCAGCAGAGTGAGTGTGTGTCATGGCAGCAGAGTGAGTGTGTGTCATGGCAGCAGAGTGAGTGTGTGTCATGGCAGCAGAGTGAGTGTGTGTCAGTGGCAGCAGAGTGAGTGTGTGTCAGTGGCAGCAGAGTGAGTGTCTGTCATGGCAGCAGAGTGAGTGTCTGTCATGGCAGCAGAGTGAGTGTGTGTCATGGCAGCAGAGTGAGTGTGTGTCATGGCAGCAGAGTGAGTGTCTGTCATGGCAGCAGAGTGAGTGTCTGTCATGGCAGCAGAGTGAGTGTGTGTCATGGCAGCAGAGTGAGTGTCTGTCATGGCAGCAGAGTGAGTGTGTGTCATGGCAGCAGAGTGAGTGTCCGTCATGGCAGCAGAGTGAGTGTGTGTCATGGCAGCAGAGTGAGTGTCTGTCATGGCAGCAGAGTGAGTGTGTGTCATGGCAGCAGAGTGAGTGTGTGTCATGGCAGCAGAGTGAGTGTGTGTCATGGCAGCAGAGTGAGTGTGTGTCATGGCAGCAGAGTGAGTGTGTGTCATGGCAGCAAAGTGAGTGTGTGTCAATGGCAGCAGAGTGAGTGTGTGTCATGGCAGCAGAGTGAGTGTGTGTCATGGCAGCAGAGTGAGTGTCTGTCATGGCAGCAGAGTGAGTGTCTGTCATGGCAGCAGAGTGAGTGTGTGTCATGGCAGCAGAGTGAGTGTGTGTCATGGCAGCAGAGTGAGTGTGTGTCATGGCAGCAGAGTGAGTGTCTGTCATGGCAGCAGAGTGAGTGTGTGTCATGGCAGCAGAGTGAGTGTGTGTCATGGCTGCAGAGTGAGTGTCTGTTATGGCAGCAGAGTGAGTGTCTGTCATGGCAGCAGAGTGAGTGTGTGTCATGGCAGCAGAGTGAGTGTGTGTCATGGCAGCAGAGTGAGTGTGTTTCAGTGGCAGCAGAGTGAGTGTGTGTCATGGCAGCAGAGTGAGTGTGTGTCATGGCAGCAAAGTGAGTGTGTGTCATGGCAGCAGAGTGAGTGTGTGTCATGGCAGCAGAGTGAGTGTGTGTCATGGCAGCAGAGTGAGTGTGTGTCATGGCAGCAGAGTGAGTGTGTGTCATGGCAGCAGAGTGAGTGTCTGTAATGGCAGCAGAGTGAGTGTGTGTCATGGCAGCAGAGTGAGTGTCTGTCATGGCAGCAGAGTGAGTGTGTGTCATGGCAGCAGAGTGAGTGTGTGTCATGGCAGCAGAGTGAGTGTGTGTCATGGCAGCAGAGTGAGTGTCTGTCATGGCAGCAGAGTGAGTGTGTGTCATGGCAGCAGAGTGAGTGTGTGTCATGGCAGCAGAGTGAGTGTCTGTCATGGCAGCAGAGTGAGTGTCTGTCATGGCAGCAGAGTGAGTGTGTGTCATGGCAGCAAAGTGAGTGTCTGTCATGGCAGCAGAGTGAGTGTGTGTCAGTGGCAGCAGAGTGAGTGTGTGTCATGGCAGCAGAGTGAGTGTCTGTCATGGCAGCAGAGTGAGTGTGTGTCATGGCAGCAGAGTGAGTGTCTGTCATGGCAGCAGAGTGAGTGTCTGTCAGTCAACTTCCTTATTGAGCCTTTGATTCTATAGTGGCTGACGTAATGTTGATGTGCTGCTAAGCCCCTACATCTATAGAGCTTGCATGAGCTGTTTTGTCTTGTGGTCAAGTGAACATTATGTGAATACTATAGTAATTAAGCTCTTTTAAGCAACTTATCCACAAGGAGCATTCTGTTCCTTGGGCAGTGCTGTCATGGGCAACCCAGGGGTGTAACCATGGGTAACTATGGAGGTGCAAAGTTCAAGGTTGCTGCCCATGCCATAGCATGACCTCATACGGGATAGGGAGGAGTGGGGCTCCTCCTATCCCAGGCAAGTAATGTTAATATATCTACATCTGATAATGAGAAAATAACATCGAGCACCTCCAAAACCCTCTTGCTGTTTTTGTGCGCATTTCAATATTTACCATCCAAAAACTACGTAATGCTTACCATCGGTGTGTGTGTGTTTCCATGTAGGTGGGCGGACATGATCCGTTCGGAAGGCAGTAATCCAAAGGTTATACATTATTTCATTCATCCATACTTCCAGGTGAGTTTCATAATAGTGCCCACCTCAATGTTGCCTCATTGGCCTGTGGAGTTCATTTCAGTAGTGTTTCCGTGTGTCCACACTACAAGTAATGGAGTTGACTTAAAACCACTCCACTCTGATCCTACAAAACGGGTGACTTGGAGCTGACAAAATCAAAAACTTCAATTGTTGTGCATTATATAGAATATTGTTTTCAGGCGGGACGAGGAGTGCTCGATTGCTCGTGAGTTGACTGCTCTTGGAATCGAACGACTTTCAGCTGTGCAGAATTAAAGAGACTAAGAACCTCACCTTCAAAGTAAGGCATCGGTCTAGCTCTATCAAGGACAGCAGCTCGTCGGCAAAAGATGTAGCTAGCTGCTCAGTGCTGCTGCCCTTGGTGTCAAGCAGGCATGGCAGCAGTGCAGAACAGAAGGTCAAGAACCTTGCCTTTGAAAGCCACGGTAAAGATGTATAAGAATACGGTGCTCTACTCATCCTCTGGAACAGCCTTTGTGGATTCATGGATGGTCTACGATCCAGACGATGAAACTAGTGCCACAGCTCGAGGATTTTCTATTGCTTGGATACATATTGCGAATGCAATTTGAAAAGTGCATGGATGTCATGCTAGTGGGCGTGTCCATGACACTCGGCTGCTGCACTCTTCTCTAGTGGACACGAACAAAATGACTCGGAGTCGCGGCAACTCAAGGAACACGTTGAAGCGGTGTCATTTTTGTGGTGTGTGTAAAGTGCCTTTGATCTGGACGTGGTGGATACACGTCTGCATAAATGGCCCTTCTTGTAAGGCGAGGGCCATATATGTGACCAGACTTGGGAAGACCCTCCTCAACATATTTATATTAAAGAGGCCTTCATTGGCTATGTCGTCTGCACTAACCATCTCTCTACATTCAAGGCTAACTTGAAAAGCAGCAAGAAAGCACAGCAGCTGAAGAAAGCGTGTCTAACGTGCACGCTCAGAGTCTGCATGACAATGCTCCATTCACGAAGGCTAAGTGCATCGACCTAGCTCACTGTAAGGGTTTATTTTGTCTTCTAGTAGTGAGGGAACCCGAACTTATAACTGCCACATATATTAGTTGTTGTTAGTGCAATAAAATTAAAAAAGATTATATTTTGACAAAATATAATAAAACTAAAAATATAATAAAACTAATAGCTAAATAATTGTTCGTCGGATTTACACGGTTTTACCCAAATCTGGTTACAGATTCTGGTTAATAAACTTGATAGTAGCCTCACTTTGTGGGGGACACATCTATAGATTTGTCTAGCCACCAGCAATGGAAGAAACACCATTCTTTAGAGCAGGAGGAGACATCCTCTCGATAAGCACTCAACAGCAGAGGCTAGAAACAACTGAGAAGTTTGTCTCTTGCAAAGAGCAGCTGCTATCTGCTTGACAACCATGAGCGGCTGAGTAATCAGCTGGAAAAATTCTATTTAAAGCACAAGGAGCCAATGTCGACAGCTCGCAAGTCACGCATTTTATAGGCTCAGACCACCCTATCTGTAGCGTGGGAGTGTTTTATAGGCTCAGACCTCCCTATCTGTAGTGTGGGAGTGGAGATGCCACTGAAGTGAAGCAGATGCTGTCTGCTTGACAACCAGCTTCTGCGGTTAGAAATATAAAAAGGGTGTGTCCTCATCTACTCCATAACTTCCACGTGGTTATAATTTACATGATTAAAACATCTCCTCTGTGTGCCTTCTTCACACTGTAGCTGTGAGTCCATTACAACTGTCCCAAAAAGTTGTGTAGATTTTAGTCATGTCTGGTTTGCCAGCTGCCATGCATGCTAACTCAAGCTGAGGTTGGCATAAATGCTGAGACGTGCTGTATGCTATCACACGTTCATATTCCGGAGAAGAAGTGGGCAAAGATGACGTGTGAACATCTTTCACTCATTTCTCTAAAATATGGTGTGAACATCTCTCTGGTATAGAGTAGTCTTTGGACCTCCACCCAAACTACATAACAATTGTACCTGGATTGGGGTTTTTTGGGGGGGGGGGAATGTTCAAGGCAATGGGTTGACCTCATGAATACGTGAGAATGAGGTCTCAGACTTTGGGTGCATATAACGTTATCCGGTAGGAAGTTATTTATCCAAACTTCAATACGTCAGTCGACCGACCACTACAAGAAGCCATGCCCGCTGCAATTATAGCCACACCCACAGAAATACAGAGTATACTGTTCGACTAACGAGGAACCTCTGCTGTCAGTTACTTCTTGCTCCCTGTCAAAGCAGAGAAGAGAGTAATACCCAAGCTCTGTGATTTTGTGAAGAGTGGGAGAAGTTTGAGCAGTCACTAAGTACAATGTTGGAAAGTCGACTGCCCCGATGATTTTGTGAGGAGCAAGGCCAAGCTGAAGACCTTCCACACTGAAGTTCATTTATCTAACACTGTCTGGCCCCAATGTGTCCGGATAACTGACTCATTACTATACCCAGAGCTATGGCAGATAGTGACTCCCTACTATACCCAGAGCTATGGCAGATAGTGACTTCCTACTGTACCCAGAGCTATGGCAGATAGTGACTTCCTACTATACCCAGAGATAGTGACTTCCTACTATACCCAGAGCTATGGCAGATCGAGACTCATTACTATACCCAGAGCTATGGCAGATAGTGACTTCCTACTATACCCAGAGCTATGGCAGATAGAGACTCATTACTATACCCAGAGCTATGGCTAGTAGTGACTCCATACTACACCCAGAGCTAAGGCAGATAATGCTAGAGACACAGCCTTTGCTGGATGTGGTCAATTTTATTGTTGTTGTTGTTTTGTCGGCATGCTTCATAATCAGATAGTGACCTTGCATGGCTTGAGCTTGTGGTTTCACCGGCTTCTTAGTTCCACTACTGCATCAGCAGTTTCAGTGTGTTCCTAGCGGGGTGACGGTTCCCTCGTACGATTAGTTGGTTGGCCAAAGGTGTGGTTGATATGTTGTCAGCATGTGTTTTGCAAGTCCGGAGGAGACGATGTTGGACCATAAAACATAAAATATCTATCAGTTTACACGCTCTCCATTGCTTGCCTCACAGTGGCCCTTCATGTTGTATCATCCATTCACCAAAGCAAGGCTCTTTTAATATTTAACTCTTTCCACTCACCTACTAATTCTATTCTGGTATTTATAACCCTTTTTCTCCTGCAGTGTTGATTTTTAACCACTTCCCTTCATTTGTATATACTTTATCCTTCGTACAGCATCTATTAATCTTCTCATCTACGCTCTGTTGATGTTTAACCCTTTCTTCTCCTTCGTACAGGCACTATTGATGTTTACTGGTGAGATGGCTTGCTACTTTGCCTTCAAGATCTGGTACTACTGGCGTGTGGCAAACAAGAAAGACATCAGTCTCTTCGGGCCTCAAAAGTTTAACCCCTTGGTCTGGGCCATCCCGGCTATTTGTGACCTTGCAGGAACATCGACCATGTACCTTGGCCTCACCTGGACCTATGCCGCCAGCTTCCAAATGTTGAGGGGGAGCGTGATCATCTTCACAGGCATCCTCTCCGTCACTTTCTTGGGTAACAAAATGAAGTGGTTCCAGTGGGTTGGGATGCTTATCGTGATTCTCGGCCTGGCGACTGTCGGAACAGGTGACTACATATTCTTCGAGTCTGGAAAGGATGGCATGTCGAAGGACATGGTCCTTGCCGGAGATCTTCTGATTATCGTGGCTCAGGGAATCGCTGCCATCCAGATGACCGTGGAGGAGAAGATCGTCAAGAAGTACAAGGTCCCTCCACTCCAAGGTATCGGGTGGGAAGGAATCTTCGGCTTCTCTTTATTGTTCATCCTCCTCTTCCCCATGTACTTCATTCCCTGGCACTTGCCGTCCAGCCAGGATTTCTGGCAAGATCACACTCGATTCGAGGACGCTATCGATGGACTCGTTCAGATGGGACACAATTGGCAACTTATTTTGGCCAACCTTGGGCTAATCGTCAGCATTGCTTTCTTCAACTTTTCTGGCCTCACCATCACCGAGAAAATGAGCGCCACAGCTCGGATGGTCCTCGACAGCGTACGCACCATATTCATCTGGATAGTCTCTCTCATCTTGGGCTGGCAGGCATTCGAGTTCTTGCAGCCAGTGGGCTATGCTATTCTGTTCGTAGGCACGTGCATGTACTATGACCTCATTTTCATGCCTGGGTTTCGCTACTTAGTGAAGAAGCTGGCTCCAGATTCCTTCAGCAATTTTGAACACGATCGTCACAAGGAGAAGACATAGTATTATGCCAAAGTGTGCAATATCAGCAAGTTCTATTCCTATGCTTGTTTCATTGATGTACATGACCAGTTCCACTAAGACAATTCCAGATATTTGATATTCACCTTAGAATTGCACTTTCCTTGCATGATTACCTATAAGCACTTAATATGATATTTGGCTTCCAAGGCCACTCATGTCAACCGTATGAGCTTGCCCAAGAGCAAGGTGTCCTGAACAAGTGTAACACATTCCTGCATGTGGGGGTCTATCTGAAATGTTGTAATGATGAATGAAAGAAGTTTTTTGGAAGCTATCCTTATTTATCTTTGTACACACAACCATGCAAAGAATACACCATTGAGTCCTTTAAATTAAATTTATCAGTTGAGTCAGAATCCATGGGAGGAAGTCTAATAATTGTTCCACCAATTGTGATAGGATCTGAAAAAGGGGACTTATGTTGATGCCTTGTGAAGGCTGTCTGTACCACTTGATTTGCCACAGAAAAACAAACAAATGAGAAGCTCGCTAGGACTTTGCTTCTGTGCTTTTAAGGAGGTATTAAATAAGGAGGTATTAAACCCAAAATATGCTCGTCTCATAATAGTCGAGTTCAAACTATTACAAACCTTGTAGCTAGTTATGTTTTTGTTTTCAAGTTTCTATAGCAATAGCAAATATACTTGCCTGAAGCACCGACCTCTCCTCCCAGGCATGGTGGAAGGTAAAAGCATCAGAGGGCTCAAAGACCAGCGTAAGTAGTGGGGACAACACCATTTTTTATGCACAAGTTCTCCATAAAAAAAATTACAATTACGATTATTGGAGCTCCCGTAGATTCTCCACACATCATTCTGATATATATAATAATAATTATATATACATGTTAGATTGATCGTGCGTCGGACCAATCAGAATGCTATAATCTATCGCGTGTTCATTTTTGTTGCGAAATGAATAGGGTCGAAGGTTAATTGACAAGACAACTCACGGAACGCTCGGCCAGAGTCGGAACCAGCCTTTATTCTACAAGATGAGTGGTTTCAATTGGCGCTAAAACGCGAGTACGTAGTCAAGCAATGCTAGGCGTTGAGTAGTGAGCAAAGGTGCAATGGAGGGTTTAAAAACAACATAGTTTGACATTCCAGTATTGTTAGATAACATCGTTCTAGCCACTGTCCTATCCCAAGCATAGCTTCATGCATAACGCTATACACTGATCTCTTGCAGTATGCT
This sequence comes from Cladorhizidae sp. MBARI D1340-BT2, assembly GCA_028752905.1. Lineage (NCBI taxonomy): Eukaryota > Metazoa > Porifera > Demospongiae > Poecilosclerida > Cladorhizidae > Cladorhizidae sp. MBARI D1340-BT2. The sequence goes on along the minus strand of JAQNBH010000016.1, from coordinate 43,053,784 downwards.
CGACATGGAGAGATTCAGTATTCTCAATAATGGAAGTGAAGACCATTTCCAATTTATAAAAGATCTATTAACGTGACGACCATTTCCAGTTCAGAGGGATGCTGTTCGCAAGGCACGTAAAGTTGGAATGAAATTTCATCATCCACCCCTAGTTGTGGAATCGCTTGGGGGTTGGAGTGAGGAGGCTGCCCGGGGCATCAGTCGTCGGTCGTCACCAAGCACAGCGATTGGGGAGTTCTTCATCGGATGCAATTCGACATATTTTCCAACGGTTGTCGGTCAGCCTCTGGAGAGGAAATGCTACGCTCTGGCTTAGCCGCAACCCTCCAGTTGGGGCTGAGGTTGATGGAACTCTTTAGATTATTTATTTATTTATTGTTCTTACTTACTTACTTAAAAGGACATTGTACTCTATACTGCATTGTACTATGTATGTGTGTAATGTGTTGACAATTTAAAAAACTTTAAAAAAATTCCTGGGAATATATACGGCCAGAGCCAAATAAATTAGTGCGCGTGTAATTAACTAAAAATAAATAATTAACTAAAAGCATAGCATGGCAACAATAAACTGGTGTTAATGGACTATCATCCTTTGAAGACATTAATGAGAAGTATTACTGAATATACACTCTGGACTATCACCAGGACCAGTATTATAAGAGGACCAGTATAAGAGCAGGAAGTTTTTCCCCGAAATCAAAGTTAGCCACTGTCAATGCACTTGTCATATGCTGTGTTTCTTGGTTCTATATAGATTAAAGCTCAAGCAGTGGGTCCTGATAATGAATCTGTGGTCTCAGGAGTATCCTGTATGCGAGGCAAGCAGAGATGCTGGCATCAGTCCACAAAGAGGGGTGGATATCTACCAGGGCTGAGGGAAGTCTGTTCAACTAAGCTATTGCAAGCGCCAATTGTGCTTGGAGGGGTGGTGCAAATAGATGAACCGCTCTTCCGACACAAAACAAAGATATAGTATATTTAGAAACCTACTTACTTTACCTTATCTACTTTACCTTATCTTATTTTACCTTATCTGGATCCCATTATCTTACTTTACCTAATCTAACATACAGCACCACAGAGGCAGACCTCCAGCCCAAGAAGTCTGGGTGTTCAGAATGGTCGACATCTCCACCTCACCAGCCTTGGGCTTCATGCAGGAAGTGGCGAAGAGATGCGGCCACACTACTGCCCATCATACAAGACCACATTGCACCCAACACAGTCATCCACTCAGACCAGTGGAGGGCTTATAGCCAAGTTGAATCGCTTGCTGGTGTCTCTAGCCACCAAACTGTAAACCATTCCCTGCATTTTGTAGACCCTGGGTCGGGTACCCATACACAAAACATCGAGTCTTATTGGAATAGGGTAAAGACCAAACTGAAGAGGATGAAAGGATGCCATGCACATCAGACTGGAAGCTACCTGGATGAATTCATGTGGCGAGAGCGGCATGGACAGTCAAAACACATTGCATTTAATAATATAATGTTAAATATAAGTCTGCAATACCCTGTATGAATGATATGATAATGAAATGTATGTATAAAATAAGAATTGGATGGGAATAAGAATTGATTTATAGAAATAATTAAAGAATAACAATTATAAAATAGATGGGCCATTAAATAAGAATTGCAATTGAATTATAGCAACAATTGAATTATAGCAAGAATAATAAAATAGATGGGCCATTAATTAGGTTCCATTAACACCTGGTTGTGCTATGCTTTTAGTTAATTATTTATTTTTAGTTAATTACACACTCAATAATTTATTTGGCTACTGGCTGAATTGATCCCATTCCTGTGCTACTAACCATGCAGCCTGTTCTCAGTTTCCTATGTGGACCGTTTTCTTTCTACTTGCTTTTAATCTGGGGGAGGATGATAGAAGTATTAGTGGATTTGCTGAACATGGTACTGAGGAGGGAGTGCTGTCCAGAGGATTGGATGAGGAGTTTGTTGGTACCACTCTACAAAGACTGATGCAGAAGTGATTGGGTAGAGGGATATCACTGGGGAGTTGTGTAGCGAAGGTCTTTACTAGGTTGATGGCAGAGAGGTTAGGGAAGTTATGTGAAGAACAAGTTTTTACGGAGGAACAAGGAGGTTTCAGAAGGAAGAGGAGCAGCACAGACCAGTTGTTTGTCCTAGGGGGTATATGTAAGATTCGGAAAAAGGACAAGGGATCGTCTTACCTAGCTTTTCTTGACATCAGTAAGGCTTATGACAGTGTGTGGAGGGATGGTTTGTGGTGTACAATGAGACAAGCAGGAGTGGAGGAGAAATTTGTATGGATGTGTGAAGGCCTCTACAATGGGGTGGAGGTTAGGATACTACATTGGATGGAGGTCAGTCAATTGAGGTGGTTTGGGATAGAGAGGGGACTTAGGCAGGGATGTCCTTTCACACCAACATTAATCAAGTTGACAACATGGATGTGTCAGGAATAGAGGATGACTAGAGGGAGCTGAGCTGGGATTGAAGTTGTATGGTACATGGTGTGGTGCATTACTTTATGCTGATGATATTGTGCTTGTGCCAGACACAGGAGTGGAGTTGCAAGAAATGTTGGATAGTGTGCAGAACTATGCGATAAGATGGAAGTTGAAGTTTAATGAGAAGAAGAGTAAGGTAATGGTCATTGGACAAGGGAGGGATAGTGTGAAGTGGAATATTGATGGAGAGGAGCTGAGTAGTGGAAGCGTTCAGATACCTGAGGATGTGGTTTGATGAGAAACTGAGAGGGAATGTACACTTGGAGAAAATGAAGATTAAAGCAGATGAATGGATTGGGAAGGTGGTGTGGATGAGTAGAGTGAATGGAAAAACAGAAGTGGATAGAGGTGGGATGGTGTGGGAGCTGTTGGCTAGGCCAAGCCTGGAACATGCTGCTGAAGTGTGGCTGACAGGAGGGAAGACTGCTTGTAGGAAATTAGAGTCAGCTCAGCTGTGAGTAGGAAGAAATCTATTAGGGGCTAGCAACATGGTGGCAGGAGTGGCAGTGCTGGTGGTCTTGGGATGGGGGAAGTTGGTAGAGAGGAGGGAGGAGAAAAAATTGTCTATGGTGGAGGCTTCACAGGTGGAGGAGGGTAGACTGATAAAAGTTGTGGCGGACAAGCTAAGAATGGATGGAGGGATAGGATGGTGGAAAGAATATATGCTGTTGAGGAGGAAATGCGATCTGAATGCTGAGCTAGGGTTAGTAAGGTAATGGAAGTTGAAGATGAAGAAGAGAAATGTGTGTGATTGGGGGGAGGATGTTGAGAAGTTTGAAGTGGTACCGGCAAAAGGTGATCAGCAGAAAGGTATACAAGGTCATTACAGGGATATGAGGGAGTGAGGTTGATGTTTAGGTTGAGGACAGGGTCAGCAGGTCTTTTGCAGGACAAGAAGCAATCTGGTTTTTTTGTGATGATAGATGCGTGTTGTGTGACAGGAAGGAAGTGGAAGAGGTGGAGCACTTTCTATTAGACTGCGATGAATTTGGAAGGGAACGGAAAATGTTAATAATGAGCTGGATGGAATTGAGGGATCTGGAATATGGTTGGAGGAGTTTGAGATGGTGGGCACTGAGGGGAAGGTGGCATTGTTGCTTGGGAAGGAGGTGGAGGGTGTGAGTAATCAGGTGATGGTAAAGTGTGTGGGTGCATTTTGCAGTACATTGTGAAATGTTGGCAGAGAAGGGACTGATTTGTGGCCTCCCCCCACCCACTCCACTATAGCCAAGCAGTATACTACTCATTTTAGAACATCAACTTAAAATACCTATGTATGTCATGTGTTTATTACAGTACAAGTCACCTTACCTCATTTACTGTCATTTAATTTATTTTAGTACTGCACTGGGGTGCATGGTCCCAAAGACTCAGCATTTTATCTGCTGCTTTTCCCCCCATTATAAGCCCGCATTTAACGACCATTCCCTGGTTGCTTTTATTTGACCTGCATCGTTAGTTACCACGTGAGGCGTAGTGACGCCATTTTTCACCCAAATGACGCATGCACAAACCTTTATCCGTCCACCCCACGCAGTCAGAAAACCTCTGCGAGTTTGGCTAGGCCTTATTCCTCGCACTTTTTAAATTTCTCCCCAGAAGATGACCTGATGACGGTAGTGTGCCGTATCTTGACTGAACTTGTTTTATAATTTTAATATAGTTATTTTTATACCCCCTACTCAATGAACTCTCAGTTGGCATGCGCTATCGACCGACCTACGCCATCGATAGATCGCGCTGCGGTCCGGTAGATCACGCCAGGTCGCGCAAGGTCATACTGTAATCATGGATGCTCTCTGACAACGTATCATGTAAGCAAGATTAGCCCTAGCCCTAGCTCTATCGGTCGAGGACGAGACCTTGCACAATCCACTGATTACTGCGCTAACGAAGGATCTATATATTATAGCGCAGCACGATCTATCGATGGCGCAGATCGGTCAATACTGAATAGCCACTTGTTCAGATTCCTGGGGACAAATTTAGACCAGGCAACCAGGGAAAAGGAAGGGAAAGAACTTTCAAGAAAAATGGTAGCTACATGTATTGCATAGAATTAATAACATCATTATCCAAGCTGAAAAATGAAACCAAAATTATTAAGTTTCCCCTCACTCTTGCAAAGGAAGCATATGGGCAACACTGTTGCATATGATTCACGAAGTTCACGGACCCTTCATCATCAACTAGTGTTTCAGCCCCCATTCCACAGTAGTAGCAGACATCAGGGAAATTCACAAGTGTGGATTTGTAGTACTGCATTTCAACGGATGATTTGCAGGTAAGAGCCTCTCTAACTTGACTACAGTACTCAGCCAAGCAAAATTGAAGGGAGAGGCCATTGCTTCAGATTTGGATCACGTGATCCCCCCCCCCCCCCGTCTGTTAAAATTTGGACCCGCCGGATCTGAGAAACAAGTAATTAAATTGCAGTGGCCTAACATTAAAAAATCACCTTCTCAAATCAACTTAAGGCCAGTAATTGCCCATTATTTTTAATTTTTTGACAATTTTTTTTTTGTGGCTTATATCCTTTCAAACATCATATCCTTTCAAACATCTGTACAAAATGTCTTTCAAATTTGAAAACATTTGGATGCACAAGTCTCTAGTTATGGTGGATTTTATCCAGGCTCTCACTTACATTCACCTTGAAAATTGAAGAAGCCCAATATAATAGTAGCCCAACTTCAACAGCGATCTCTCAGAAACATGTTTTTTGAAGGAAAAGAAAGATATCGCAAGGAATAATTTATGTATACCTTCTTTATTATATATCATTTTGTACCTCTATCTTTGCTCTACCTTTTAAGTTGGAAGTTTTTCAATTTGGAAGTAGTAGTCCAATTTTATAGTCGTGTGTATATACCCTAATATGCCCATATATTGGTTGACCTTGTCATGAAAACTCCTTAGTTTTGAGGTCAATTTTTTGAACTGAAATTGTGCTTTAGAGGTTCCTCTGCTACATTCATAAAAGGGAAGTGTGTATAGTGCATATCTTAGGAGAGGGAATTCTTTTTGTGACTCTTGTCAGAATTTTTCCAAACCTCTATACTTTGCTTAAACTTCTTATATAGCATATCATTAGAAAGCTCTTGCAGAGAGCTGTATTCTAGTATCAAAATGAGCTGTAGGAGATAAAGGACAGCAAAGTTAAGCACATTTACATAAATATGTTTTTATGGGCCTTAAAAAAACTACTCGACCATAGTCCTGATGAAGGCTAGAGCATCTAGTCGAAACTAGTGAATATGGACTGTGCATCGACTGCTCGAACCACCTAACTACTACTAGATAGGATATGTATATGTGACATTACTACGTACGGCCCTTACCCAGTGCACGACCCCTTACCTAGCGCATGCCCACTATACACCCGTTCACTTGTAGCACACATCCTTGATTGTAGCATTGAAACTATATCCAGTGTCTTCGATTGGGGAATGCGCACGGCGCAGTTCTCTATGTGTGCTACAAGTGTTTTATAGATTCCTGTTAGGCATCTTACCTTGCCAGCAAGAGTGCTGGTCAAGAAAGCGTTCGTTTTTCGGCACAACTCTATTTGGTGCCCACCGACTGCATGGCGGTTGACTGTCCCTATCCCGGATGCGACTACGCCACACCCGATGGCATGGATCCTGTAGTGGTGGCAGCAGTACTCAACGGCCACATGCTCATCCACAGCCAGGCAGCAAGGACTAAGCCAACCCCTGTGCGCCGACCAGAGATCACGGCAGGGGGCACAACCGAGGGATGGCAGTACTTCCTCACCAGGTGGAGGGCCTACTCACAGGCCGTCCACCTGGCAGGGGCAGACGTCGGCATACAACTGCTGGAGTGCCTGGACGCCAAACTCCGCCGAGATGTGACCCGAAACATCGTCGGTCCCTTACCAATTGAGGAGCTCCCTGAAGCAGACCTGCTGGCAGCCATCAAGGCCCTGGCGGTGAGGGAGGAAAACCCTAAGGTGGCCAGGGTCGCCCTATCCAGAATGGTACAGGACCGGGGGGAACCCATCCGATCATTCGCAGCCCGACTCCGTGGCCAAGCAGAGGTATGCTGCTTTACTAAGAAGTGCTCCGGGTGTGAGATAATCAACAACCAGGGGGAACAGAGGGTCGCTGACCAGCTCTGCATCGGCCTGGCAGATGCAGACATACAGGAGGACCTTCTGAAAGACCCCAACCAAGCAATGACGGTGGAAGAGACAGTGAGGTTCGTCGAGGTAAGGGCTGCGGGCAAGCGGTCCGCGGTCACCATTACCACACCCACCTCGACGAACGCCGTAGACGAGGAGGCCGACAGTGAAGACGCCCTGCACAGTGGCTACCGGCAACAACAGCGGCAGTCAACACCCCGCCAGCCAGGCAGAGCCAAAGCCACACCATTTAAGCCCAACCGCACTCATAACACCTCACCTCGACCACCACTGAAGGACGCACCCAGAGGTCAGGCAGCTACACCCAGACCAGTGATAAACCCGAGGGCCATCTGCTGTTTCTGTGGTCGCCAAGGCCATGGTGAAAGAGAGAGGACAGCCACCCGACGGATCCACTGCCCAGCGTTCGGGACAACCTGCACATCATGCGGCAGGTCCAACCATCTCGCCCACATGTGTTGGTCGAAGCTGGCGGAGCACGAAAGCGCGGTGTCTGAGGAGATTGACACCATGTCAGAGGACGCCCTCCCCCACCAATCCTGGGACTCCAGGGCGCAGCGATGGACTCAGCGCCGCTCCCCTCCCCAACCCCTCATTGACGTGACTGTATCCACCCACAAGGAGGATTTTCGAACCCACGGCCACACACTGAGGCAAGAGAGGCACAACCTGGCCACCACTGCCATGGCCGACACGGGTTGCCAGAGTTGCCTGGCAGGACCACACCTGCTGAAGGGCCTCAACCTGAACAAGAGGGACCTCATCCCTGCGTGCCTAGTGATGCACTCCGCGAGCGGCAACAACCTGCCAATACTCGGTGCAGCACTACTCCGCATCAGATCCAGACACTCCGGACGTGAGACTCGCCAGATGGTGTATTTTAGTGACCTGGCCACCAAGCTATACCTCAGCCTGACCACCTGCACAGACCTCGGGCTGATCGCGTTGGGGTTCCCCCTCTGTACGCGACGCCACCCTCGGGAAACGGCACGGGTACACGGGCGACCCCAGATCAGCCACCATCACACCACACAGCGGACCTGCAGACCAGAACCACGGCCCAGCCACCTCCACGCCACACAGCGGACCTGCAGACCAGAACTCCGCCCATCACCCTGCAGAACAACCCGCAAGCGGCCGTGCAGACCAGACCACAAACAACTGGCCAACGGACAACCACTGTGGTGAGTCAACCAACGCATACACCACCACCACGACCATGCTCATGCCCTACCAGGGCCCCACCACCTGACAGACCCACCTCCCTGCCATTCCCTGGCACGGAGGCCAACAGAGACAGACTTGAACGTCACTTGCTGGACCTTTACTCAGCAAGTGCGTTCAACGTCTGCGAGCATCAGCCCCTCCCCATGATGTCGGGACCACCCTTATCCCTAAACATCGACCCGAACGCCACCCCCAAACCCTGCCACACACCCATTGACATTCCAATTCACTGGCAGGACGAGGTGAAAGCTGGGCTAGACAGGGACGTCCGCCTTGGCGTGTTGGAAAAGGTCCCTCTGGGCACGCCCGTCACTTGGTGCCACCGTATGGTGATATGCACCAAGAAGGACGGGTCACTCAGGAGGACGATCAACTTCCAACCCCTCAACCAGCACGCCACGCGCGAGACACACCATTGCCCCTCACCATTCCACCAAGCCCGTGCCGTTCCAGGTCACACCAAGAAAACCATTTTCGACGCCTGGAACGGCTACCACTCAGTGGCACTCGAGGAGAGCGATAGACACTATACCACCTTCATCACCCCCTGGGGGAGGTACCGATACTGCTCGGCCCCCCAAGGCTACATCGCCTCAGGGGACGCGTACACGGCCAGATATGACACCCTCGTTGCCCACGTGGAATCTAAGACCAAGTGCATAGACGACGCACTGCTCTGGTCCGACGACATAACGGGGGCTTACCACCAGGCAACTGAGTGGCTGCATATCTGCGCCGTGAACGGGATCACCCTCAACCCGCGCAAATTCCGCTTTGCCCAGGACAAAGTGGAGTTTGCCGGGTTTGACATCACCCCCACCGAAGTCCGGCCATCCTCCAAGTATCTGGAATCCATCACCAACTTCCCCACCCCAACCGGAATCACTGACATCCGCGCCTGGTTCGGCCTGGTGAACCAGGTGGCATATGCATTTTCCATGACGGCCGCCATGCAACCATTCCGTGCCCTCCTCAAACCCTCCACCACCTTCAACTGGACAGACGAGCTGGCAGCGGCATTTGCGACATCCAAGAGAGAGATCTGCGAGCGCATCAGGGAGGGTGTGGTCATATTTGACAAGCACCGCCCAACCTGCCTGGCGACGGATTGGAGTAAAGACGGGATTGGGTACTGGCTATTCCAGAAACACTGCCAGTGCCCGTCCCGCGAGATCTTCTGCTGCCAGGAGGGTTGGCGCGTCACCCTGGTGGGCTCGCGCTTCACACACCCGGCAGAGTCACGATATGCCCCAGTGGAAGGAGAGGCCTTAGCGGTGGCGGATGCACTGGACAAAGCAAGACACTTCGTCCTCGGGTGCAGCGATCTCGTTGTAGCGGTAGACCACAAGCCCCTGCTGAAACTCTTCGGCGATCGCTGCCTCGAGGACATCCCCAACCCCCGCCTCCGGAACCTTAAGGAGAAGACCTTGAGGTACCGGTTCCGGATGGTGTACATCCCCGGCGTGAGAAATCACACCAGCGATGCCCTCTCACGCCACCCATCCGGAACTCGGACCCCACCACGCCTACACCTACAAGACGACATCGCAGAACCATCCACTGCCTGCCCGGCGAGCCCAGCGTCATCCATTGCCAGCATCACGGAACACACCGTCCCCGCCCAAGATGAGGACGGCCTCACAACAGCCATATGCATGGCCATCTCGACCATCCCCATCAATTGGGAGAAGCTGCAGATCGCCACAGCCGCAGACCCGACTCTACAGGACCTAGCATTCTATGTGGAGAATGGCCCGCCCGAAGATAGACATATGCTCCCAGCCAACATCCGGGAATACTTCCCGGTCATCTCCAACCTAACCATCATCGACGGCGTCATCTGCCATGGGGAGCGGCTGGTCATCCCGACATCACTCCGACCAACATGCCTCGCAGCTCTACATGCCGCCCACCAAGGCACCAGCAGCATGACGGCCCGTGCCTCCTCATCCCTTTACTGGCCGGGCCTCTCGACTGACATCACGGCGACCCGCAACAGCAATGCCCCCTCCCAACCAGCGATGCCCTCGACCACACCAGAGGAGCCAGAGTACCCCTTCCAGCACATCTGTGCGGATTACTTCCACCACGAGGGATCCGCATACCTCGTGCTGGTTGATCGGTACTCTGGCTGGCCAATCGTCGCACCTGCACTGAACGGAGCATCGGGCCTTGCCGCCATCCTCAGGGACACATTCGCCACCTTCGGTATACCGGACACCCTCACGTCCGACGGTGGGCCGGAGTTCGCGGCCCATGCCACCAGAGAGCTCCTCACCACTTGGGGCGTTCATCATCGGCTCTCATCCGCCTACAACCCCCATGCCAACAACAGAGCAGAAACAGCCGTCAAAACTATCAAACGGCTTATCGCCGGCAACACCGGCCCAGGCGGATCCCTACAGAACTCATTCTTCAAGGCACTCCTACAATACCGGAACTGCCCGAGCCCAGACACCAGAATGTCGCCGGCGACCAACCTGTTCGGCAGGGCTACCAGGGACATGCTCCCCGGCATCCCACTCCGATTTCAACAGCCCAAGGAATGGGACGAGAAACTGGAGCTTAGAGAACGGGCACTCTCCCGTCGCCTAGTACTGGGGCGAGCACGATGGGACGAGCACTCCCATGGCCTGTCCCCCCTTCGTTGCGGTGACACGGTCCTCATCCAGAACCAGACTGGCCGCCACCCAATGAAATGGGACAAGACAGGGACAGTCGTGGAGGTGCTCCAGTACCACCAGTATTCCATACGAGTTGACGGATCAGGCCGCCTCACCACGAGGAACAGAAGATACCTCAGGCGCCACAACCCCCAACCCACGGAGCAAGATAACCCACTTCGCCGAGATCTGCCAGCCCTATTGTACCCAACACAGCACAACAGCAGCCCGAGCCCACTTCCCCCCGTACCATTGCCGCCAACCAGCCCGCCACCCAACCCACCCACTCCGTCACCCATCCCGACACCTGGGATCGCACAGCCGACCCTCAACCATCCAACACCAATCGCCACGAGCCCCCCTCGCCCGCCAGTACTGGCCACACCAGCCAGTCAAAGATCGTATGCAGCAGTGGCCAAGACACCCACGCCACCCCATCGCCCAACCAAGACTGCCCCAAAGAACCTGGCGCAGACGACCACCCTTACCCCCCCCAAGACGCTGACCCCAGCCCCAGGCCCAAGACGGAGTAAGAGGGGACCAAAACCAATTGACCGCTACGGGCAGCGATGACAGCCCACACATCAGTCCACCTGCCGTCGGACTTGGGGGGAAGTAGTGAATATGGACTGTGCATCGACTGCTCGAACCACCTAACTACTACTAGATAGGATATGTATATGTGACATTACTACGTACGGCCCTTACCCAGTGCACGACCCCTTACCTAGCGCATGCCCACTATACACCCGTTCACTTGTAGCACACATCCTTGATTGTAGCATTGAAACTATATCCAGTGTCTTCGATTGGGGAATGCGCACGGCGCAGTTCTCTAGAAACGTCGAGTAGTTTTTTGTTTGTTCATAATCAAAAGTAACAACAATGAACTATGTTTTATCACATTCACCTATTTTCAGATTTTACTCAAAAGAGCATGAATTTTTGATTATCAACACAAAATATGCAGAAATCGCATGCCTATGGCTAGTTAGCAGGAGTTAGCTATGTAGGAGAAAGAGTGAGAAACACAATGATGCATAGATGCAAGAAGTCTTATGACCATGGAAATTGGGGGCCTCTCATCGCAAGATCCTGGATGGGTTAGAAGTCGTGCACGAGCTCTTGAAGCATCAAATACATAGTTAATTTGATGTTGGTGGGAAAGTGGCAATTGCATGCTCCTGCGTGTGATGTTCAGAGCTAGAGATGACCTGAAGTTGTCTAGCAACGGTGGACTATTGGACGTGCTGTAATTCTCTCGGGCTCTGTCCATCAGTTCTCTCTTTAAATTAGTCACTATATCTTTTTACTACTGTTACCTTTTGTTGCCCTTGCAAGTTCTGTGGGACTATCCCAAGTAGGGTGGCTACCTTGCTGATCCTGGTCCTCATTCATTTCTGTCTCATCTGTTGGTTACATATTCTAATTTCATTTTCCACTTAAATTGTTTTGTTTTGTGTGAATTAGCAATATAGCTTTTACTGGAAGAGTTATACGGCATGTGATCGCACTAGCCATTTCATCAAGTGTGTGGTATAGAGGAAAACCATTCTAGCAATATGAATATTCATTATTCTCAGTGACAAACAACAATGAATTTCATACCTTGCTAAATAGAATTTCATAATTCAAGTGATTTACTACATTCCAGTTGTTGACAAGCTGACTGAATTGCCTAATTACACCTGTTCTTCATCGCTGACAATTCTATTATTCATTGTAAGTTTAAGCAAACCCTCACAGGGGAGTTGGACGGAAAACTTATTGCTGTGGTGGCAAGTATCTATCTATGGTTTCCATTAGTATGTATTCACCAATGTTCAACTGTAAAAAATATATATAGCTACATGAACAGGAGATTCTTCTTAAATAATTTTAGTGAAGAGCCTAATGAGAAAACAACAGCAGATTCTTAGGAAGTGATAATGGTGTTGCAGGTAGAAAACAGAACTATGCTTATAATTAAGCTAACATGCTCAGTGGGTTTACTCTGGAAGCCACAGGTATGAATATGCACTTGACTGATATCTGGTTATCTGGTGAACAGAAATGTACTTATAATAGCAACTATGGTAAAAATCATCCGAGCAAGATGTGACACCATCTAGCAAGGCCCTTCCAGACAAGAACTTTCCCATTGAAAGATCTCAGACGGACTGTAACCTGCAAGAGGTTGGACGGTGCATATGTAGACAACCTCATGACCATGCCCTTATGGTTGCACAGTGCTGTTTATGTAAGGAATGATTCCAACAATCATGTGCTAACATTCCTCCATCAGCCACTATAATATAGTAATGAATGCAAGGCATTGAGTGGCAAGAGAAGGTGAAAGACACAAGAGGATTATTTTTTGCACTATAATTATAGTAATGAATGCTAGGCATTAATTGGCGAGCCCTCACAGGGGAGTTCAACAGAAAACTTGGTATTGACAACACAAAGTATGTGGAGTATGTTATATATCATGTGTAACTTCCGAGCGGCATCTAGATATAAATTCATGGTAGACTTTTCAATAAAAAATCAATCATTTTTTCCCTTCGAAGCAGAAGGAACAATCATATTAAATCGGCCACACTCGGAAGCTTTTTTTTGTAAAATCGAAAATTAAACTTTATATATATAATGCAATTCACTGGTCCATAAACAGTTCACTGGATGGTAATGCATTGGTTATCCATCCATGGTACAATTCTGTGAGTACAAATGTCTGAGAAGCACCCTCAGGTAAGCTACTTTAAGTTCCTACACAGCCTTTAGAGAAATTCAAGAGCACTCAAGAACCACGAGAAAACGACCTATGGATACACATTACAGCTGTAACCATAGCTACTGGTTTGGTCCAAAGAAGGAAGTCCACAGATGAAAATTGACTTGATTGGCTAGACAGTTACACAATTATTCAATTGAGTGCGGGGAGAAGGCTATAGCAGCTTTATCAATAGCAGTTGCACTGCACATAAATATTGTGGAGCATTTGAGAAAGCTATCGAGCTGTATCAATAACAGCTGCATGAAGCATGACACACATAGATAGATATGCCATGGTTGGCAACTGTGAGGGCTCAGCTAAGCTCTGCCAATAATGAATGCCAGGATTGTGTGGTGTGATGAAATTTTTAAAAAAACATCAATTTGAAATCACAGTATTTTTAGGTCACGTTGCTCAGGTATTGTCCTATATACTCAAGCATAGCTGTAGGCCTAACACTGCATACTGATCTGTAAACTAGTAATGAATGTAAGGCATTCTGTGGGAGCAGACATATGGTGAATACATACTGATTGAAACGTAGATAGATCACACACACTGCAATCCCAAGTTTTCCATCGAACTCCCCTGTGAGGGTCGCTTGACTCGCCAACTAGTAATAAATCCTACTAGTAATGAATACCAGGCGTTGTGTGGCAAAGAAGGTGTGATGAAAAGAGAGGATTACTTTTAGCACTAGTAATGAATGCTAGGCATTAATGCCACACATGGCATATGTATCTATGAATATAATGTATATTTTGCACTAGCTAGCTAGCAAGCAATGCCAATAAAAACATAGATACAACTGATTTTGAACACAAATAATTTTAAATGTGTAGTTAGCTATACTTGCTAGACTGAGCTAAAGTATGATTAAGCCCTCTCTCACCAAGCATTATGCTATTAAAGATACAAAGATTGGTAATTTTACACACACGTCACATGCATTCATTTCTAGTTTATAGAACTTATGACGACCATTTCCATTTTAGCCAACGTCTCCATAGCTAAAGTGTGTTGATACAGTTGCTAAGTCAGAATGAAACTTCACCTGAGCCTAAGGAGCTTCTCCGTCGTGAGCTGCTGTGCTTCTCAACCGGATTTTTTTTTTGTCACTCGGCTCGCACTTTTTCCCCCTCCAAATTTCTATTCTCTTTGTTCTGCTGGTTCAGAAGCAGGCTTTCTCCCAGACTCAGTTAGCACGTGCACGTAGCTACGGTTTTAGTTATGCACATGCGCACAAGAAACCGCTCATTATTTCCATAGTACTGTAGCAGCTGGCATTGTACATTATTATTATTATTATTATTATTATTATGAACTTTACAGCCATGTTGACAGGTGTGAAATGTGTGTGAGTGATATTGGAAATAATGATTGCTGAAGGTCAATGAACCAAGAACTGGTGAAGCCTGAAAATGAAGAAAAGAAAAAGTAAAAGGAACAATACAGAGTTAATCAGAGTTAATCAGGGGTCCTATTAATATTGATCATATGGCATGGTGCGCAAGGACAAAGATAGTGAAAAGTGCATGTGTCGGCTGGGTCAAAGTGATTTAGGAAATAATGCCATAAGTACGGTACCAGTTGTTTCTTGATAGATAATAGTGATTGTGAAATGTCAATAGGAGGCAGTGCATTCCATAGTAGTACAATGCGGTTGAAGTAGAAATGTCTACTGTTGGAGGAGCGAGTGAATTTGTAGTTTAATTTGTGAAGTGAAGATGACGAGTAGGGTTGGTAGAGAATGATATGTATTTTTGTATGTCAAAGTTGCTCGAACGATCCTTTAACGATTTTACAAGGAAGAGGATGTCTTGCAGTTCGAACCAGTACATCAGTGGTAGTAAGTTTAAGGTAATGAGTCTGGATTTGTAGTCTGATGTGTGATCATTCAAAATGTATTTTGTAGTTCGACGTTGGACCTTTTCCAGCAGAGAGATGTCCTTTAAAAGGCGAGGTCTCCAAAGCTGAGAGCAATAGGTTATTTTAGACCTTATCAATGAGATGTATAGGGATTTTTTTACAACTGTAGAAGATGAGGATTGGAAGGTTCTCCTTATCAGGTTAAGAGCAAAATAAGCGTTTCTGCATATTTTGGAAATATGTTCTGACCAGGAGAGGTTGCATGTGGTGAAGATTCCTAGATCTCTCTGACCATCAGTGTGAGGAATGACAGTTCCGTTTACACTGTAAGTGTGGGGATCCTTTTTGGTTAGCGAGATTCTCATTGCAGAGCATTTAGATTCATTCAATTGTAGATTCCATTTCTTACACCAGCATGTTATGGTTGTTAAGTCAATCTGCAATAAATTATAGTCTTCGGGAGAGGAGATTGATTTGACAAGTTTGATGTCGTCGGCAAACATGTAGGATGATGAGAAACTAATAGCTGCTGGTATGTCGTTTACATACACCAGGAATAAAAGTGGCCCCAGAATACTGCCCTGTGGAACCCCTGATATGACAGGTAGTTTGGTAGATGAAAAACCTTCTAGTTCCACATAGTGGTGTCTGTTTGATAGGTAATTTTGGAACCACAGCCAGAGGGGGCCAGTGATACCCATGAGCCAAAGCTTGTAGAGGAGTTCCGAGTGTGGCACTGAATCAAAGGCCTTTGAAAAGTCTAGAAAGATAATGTCAGAAACGTTGTGAAGTTCAATTGCATCATAAACAGTTGAATATGTTGTGAGAAGGTTTGTCAGGCATGATCTTTTCTGCATAAATCCGAACTGTTCCCTACTAATTAAAGGTCCAAGAAATGGTATGATTTTTTTGTAAATGATAGATTCCAGTACCTTAGATACAACACTGAGCAAAGATATGGGTCTGTAGTTGTGGACACTTGAAATGTCACCTTTTTTGAAAATCGGCTTAATTTTTTGAATTTTCCATTCAACGGGTATAGAGGAAGATCGGAGACTATGCTCAAATAGGTTAGTGATTGGCTCAGAAAGAGAGGCTGCACAATGTTTGAATATTAGTGGGCTAATGCTGTCACATCCAGGAGCTTTGGTTGGGTCTAGCGTATGAAGGGCATCCAGAACATCTTCTATCGTTATGTTGATTGTAGAAAGTTGCGACTGGGGTGAAGGTAATTTGTGGAAAGGAGGTAGCATAAAGTTGCTCTTGGTAAATACAGAGTTGAAATAGTTGTTAAATAACTCAGCTTTTTGAGAAGGGTCAGTAATAGGAATAGAGTCGTGAATGATGACGTTGGATATCTTTTTATTTTTGGAGAGCTGATTGATGTACCCATATAGTTTCTTACTGTTAGAGTGGAAAGAAAATACTAGGTTTTCTATGTAGGAAGTTTTTGAAGATAAGATTAACTTTTGCAGATCCCGTTCCATGTTTGACAAAGTGTCGAAATGTTGTAAAGAAGGATTTCACTTGATTTTGCGTCGCAGTGTATGAATTTGATTAACTTGATGCCTAATTTGGGGGTTGAACCACTTTGGAGATTTGTGTGATGAAGCTCTGAACTTAGGAATGAACAAGTCACATGCTGATGTTGTTTCAGACTTTATCTGAGTCCAAAGTAGATTCACATCGGAAACATGATAGTGATGTAACTTGTTTAAGGACTGCAATAGGTGGTTGGCCAAACCCTCTAGGTCAGCTTTAGCGTAGTTGTTAAGAAGTAGCGAAGGAGGAGGTTTATATTTGTTGAGAGAGCACAAAACATTAAATGAAAGAAGGAAGTGGTCTGATTTGAGGTTACAGAAATTAGAGTCGATGTGAAGGGAACATATTCGATCTGGGAAGTTGGTAATAATCAGATCCAGAATATTACCGGAGGAGTGAGTTGTGTTCGTAACTAATTGTACTAGATTAGATGAGATTAGTGTATCACAGAAAAGAGAGCTAGTTGTTGATGACGCTGACATTGAGGACCAGTTAACGTCTGGAAGATTGAAATCTCCGACTATTACTAGGTGTGCATCATTTGGTATTGATTTTAGGCACGAGCATATTTCTTGCATGACGGGTGGAGAGATGAGTGGTGGAGCATACACACAACATAGAAAGAGAGGGATAGGAGAAAGCAGTTCGACTATAATCAGTTCGGCTGAAGAAGCTGTTGAAATCAGAACAGATGGGATTTGATCTGAAATGGCAATCATTACTCCTCCTCCTCTAGAGCCCCTATCTCGCCGATACAAGTTGTAATTTGTAGGGAGAATTTCAGTGTTCGTGGTTGATTTAGTAAGCCAGGTTTCCGTAATGGCTATAATACTGGGATATTTACTGTAGACTAGAGAATGGAAGAGTGACAGTTTGTTGTTTAAGCTTCGGGAGTTCCAGACAAGAGTGTTGATGCATCCTGAGGATAGTCATTGAGAGGAGTTAATATTAGGGGAGACATGGTTTGGGTAAACAGGGTGGGTCGGAGGAAGATTGGAATTGGTTGGTGTTTGGCTGGGAGTGTCACTGCTGGCGTATTGGATGTTTTGAGTGTCATTAGTGGCTTGCTTTGGGATAGGAGACCTAGTCTTCGCTATAAAGACCTGATTCACCACCTCGCCAATCAGGTTGGAGCCTTGAAAAAGCTTGTTATTTCTGATTTTGATTAGTTTACGATCAGTACCAGAGTTAATAAGAGATCTACGCTGTTGCAGTAGTAAAGACTCGGTTAACATTTCAGAGGGGGACTGATGGCGTTTGATTGAGATGTTAGGAGAGTTTCTTAGGGATGATCTGTTTGAAAGAATAGTGCTTACATCACAGGATCTAGAGAACTTGACTAGAAGGGGACGATTTTTTTGGTCAGAGTACTTTCCAAGTCTTATGCTATCCCGAATGGAATGGTCTGAGAAGGAGGAGAGTAGAGGAGAAATTATCGACCCAGCCACCTTTAGATCGTTTTCAATTCTCTTATATTTGGGGGTTCCTTTCTGGCACTCTTGCAAACCGTATAGGACTATATTGTACTTACGCTCGTGGTTAGAGGGTACAGTTTCCACAAGCCAAAAGTGTCCACAAGCCAAAAGACTAGCGAACTGTTATAACTAAAAGCTAAAACACTTTGACAGTCTGTTGAATATGACGGTTCATCCACCCTGGTTGCAGAAGCAGGATACTGGACTAGATAGAGGATGCCTGGGTAGGTAGACTTCCTTCTTTGATCCTAGCCTGGCGAGTGCAGCTGGTAATCAGCTGTGGTTTTGTAGATAGCTTTCTCGCAGGACTCTTGAGTCAAGAGCAGGGCGGTGTGTGCCATTTTTTTGTGGTAATTTCCAAATTACTATCCAAATTTTTTGGCAACAAAAAACAAAATCCAAACAAACAACAATAACATACTATAGTGTGTTCATAGCATTTACACATGTCTTTAATAGTTCAGTGTTCGGTTTAAATTCATAGCATTTTTGATAAAAGTGAATTTAATGTAGAAATTCCTAGTCTGTTTCTGTGCTTCATTTTGTTGAGACCAATGTGGCTGAATAAACGTTCGGTATCAGCATTGCCATGGGGTATAACTAGAATGGCTTTTGCGAGTTTTGCCAATGTGGAGTAGCGATACTCAGTTTCCAAGCAGTCTTTGATTTGGCTGATTGCATGCCACCTCTGTGATGGCCGTGACTTTAGGAGGTAATGGCGGTGTGTAGAAATCCATAAATTCCTCTTGAAGGGGATGGGTTTGTCACCAACTTTTACCTGAGGAACACACTCTGCTGCAGCAAGCACCTGACCAGCCATACTGTATTGTTGTAAGCCTGGTTGAAGCCATTTGAGATTGGAGAGTAACTTGTGACTCATAGGTAATTGTTTGACAGCTCCCTTGGCTGCAGCAATCCACCAAGCTTGGATAGCCTCCCTAAATTTTCTCACGTCTTTAGATGATAATCCATCCTCTTCTTCAATGATAGTGTGTTTGTGACCTACGAAAACTTCGTGTAAAGGGAGATACTCTTCTGAGTTATCAATACACACTTGTGAAACATGTTCAGCAGCAAACACGTACTCAGAATTCATGAACCGCAACAGAATTTTTCATATTAAGCCATCGAGCTCTTGGTAGAGAACATGAAGAATTGGAGATTGCTGCTGCATGTACCTGTTGAAATTAGTACTGCAGAACATAGACATAGAAAGAGCAAGTAAGCTTTGGTCAGAGGCTTTTCAAGTACAATTTTTACTCTTCTCACTACTGCCTGCTTATCCTCAGTACTTCGAAAGTATGAGAGTAAGGCTTCATATTGCTCGATAAGACGATTTACACAAGCTTCAAGGCTGAGCCATCGTGTTTGGCATGCTTTTAACAACTCGTGTGGCTTGCATTCCACAAAACTCTGAAATTCTTCAAACTGTCGCAGCCTCCTTGGGCTCTTCTGGAAATAATACCATACATCAGTTGTCAGATCTTCCAATTCATCAGGCAAGACTTTGCAGGCCTCATTTGCTATTAGTGCTGCTATGCGACAATGACAATGAAGAGCAACTAAAGCTGGCTGCTTACATCATAACCATGACATCATTGAATTTCATGCTCCCAACATTACATTGGCCCCATCTGTACCTAATCCGACAAGATTATCATAAAGCAGGGTAGTGGATTCTTGAAAATGCTTATCGATTGCGTTAAATAGCAGTTCTGCAGTTGCCCTCTCTATAGTCTCTAGGGCAAAGAAGACACATCTCACCTGTCCTTGGGTGTTATTGAAGAATCGAAGCATAATAGCAGCTTGTTGTGTAACGGTAATATCAGTTGTCTCATCAGTTTGGAGGCTGAAGTATTTAGTCTCTCTAACTGCTACGGAAATGGTTTTCCAACAATCCTGGGCAATAACTTTCAACACAGCTGTTGCTTTAGTACGACTGCACTACTTAAAGTCTTTAGCAATAGAATAATCAGGAAACATCAACTTGAATAGTTTGGTACAATGATCTCCCAATTGAAAGGCAAGATGGTGCTCTCCAAGGAAATAAGCGAAGAGTACTTCTGCACGGATTACAGACTTCTCTCTTATTGGCCCAAAGTAGGACTGTAGAGGCAGTACACCCACACCATCTTCTTCTGAGTGTTTGTGTAATTTCGTTTCCTGATGTCTCCTGAGATCTCTAGTACCACATCTTCCAAGGTTTATATCACGAGAGCACTTCATACAGAAGGCAAAAGAAGATCCCTTTTTCGAAGTTGTGACCCATGGGAAAGTCTTTGCATACTGTCTCGATAGACACACAATCGCTTTTTTGCAGACTTAGAAGACCTGATAGATGTAGAGATTTGACTGTCAATGTCAATTTGTGAAACACACATTATCAGAGTCAGAATCCAAATCTGAAGAATCTTCTTCTGGTAACCTTGAAGTACTGGGTTCTGAAGATGCCATAGCTAACTCTTTCTGACACTCGCTGTGAAAGATTCTAACTCTTGCACAAATCAGGCTTTAAATACCCAACCAGATAGCTCATGCATGAGCATGCAAAGGGTTCTGGCTCTGCAAGCATATTCCTGCACCCCAGGTGACCACATAATAACGCAGGACTGTGCAGGATGCACAGTCCTGTGTGTGTATTATCCTGCACAGACCAGGTGACCACAAAATGACCACACTCAGCTAATACCATAGAGAGTGGTTTTGAAATAGGCTGCACATGGTCTGATATTCTAATGATGAACATTTATTGATAAAACACAAACAAGGGTCAAAAATCCAAACAGTTTGGATAAAATACAACACTATGGCAATACTATATTATCCTTAACTCTTCAACCGCTAGATTTACACAGCACTTTTTAAAAATAGTGACATTATTTTTACATAATATTTTATATTCAACCAGGAGTGCATAAATGTCCCTAGCAACCATGTTTGATGTTATAGCATTGGTGTTGACAAACACTGTGGTCAACTGTAGGTTGCCTAGCAACCGACCACAGACAATGAATATCACTATAACATTTGATTGTATTTTTTTATAAGCACACACTCACTTGGCACACACTCACTATTGGCCACTCATATTATCGCACTACATAAAGTTTTTCTTTTGTGATAAAGATGGTATCTTGGCTGATCAATTTTATTATAGCCAGGGGACACAAAACAATAACAACACCAATCAATGCCAACACATACAAAAACAACAAAAACAAAAAGAGTCAACTGTTAGAAGCAGAGTGAAGGCTATTGTAGAGTTTGTAGAGTATAGATGTAGTGCTGGGGAAGGTTATCCAGGAGGCAACACAGAATAATCAAATAAACGAATCACATCAACGACTGTAATCTGCGAGAGTGTGATATTTATTATAACAGTCCCGTCCATTAGCAACACAAAGATGGACATCACAACTGGAGCATTTGATGCGCGACTCATGTATATTGCCAGCTTTAGGGAGACCATTTCTCTGCGTTATCCTTACACACACAACACAATTGTTCTTCTTTGGTGTATGCACTGGCCAATGACCTAGGGATGGATTCAGCCGGTCCTGCATTGCATGCTCGGAG
The DNA here is from genome assembly GCA_028752905.1 of Cladorhizidae sp. MBARI D1340-BT2. NCBI lineage: Eukaryota > Metazoa > Porifera > Demospongiae > Poecilosclerida > Cladorhizidae > Cladorhizidae sp. MBARI D1340-BT2. The sequence goes on along the minus strand of JAQNBH010000016.1, from coordinate 43,032,003 downwards.
CTGCGAGGACGCCCTGGATGCTGGCGGGATCTGAAGCTTCCAACAAGTTCCCTAGCAAGCTCAAGCCTAAAACAGAGCATATCTCGCTTGCCTCTTCCAAGACGAGCATACTTAGCTGGCCTAATAAATTGATCCAATACATAGCTATTCAAGATAGCACACTCAATTAGATACCAGAACACTCTCCTCCACCATTTCTTCGAACGCCTGCCAATATTGTAATAACTTTGAAGTTGATCACCACGGTCAACTCCTCGCATGAAACTTTGATAGTCAGGTAAGAGGGGGGGGGGGGCATGGCACATCCTGTTTACTACCATCCAATTGACGTCTTTTGATGGTTGGTAAACCAGATGAGGGCATTGCTACATGCATGGTTGATAAAAAATATATAGTTCTTTTATCAACCCAAGCACATGCAAGAAGTGGCCCATTGGCAGGTAATCATAGAACCCCCTATTTGCTTGCCTTGGTGGCCTTTGCTGTCAAATCCTGAGGGAAATGCTTCCTATTTATACGAGTAGTGCCACAAGCATTGATCCGCCACTTGTATAGATGAAGATACAAAGCATGGCTAGTATAGTAGTTATCTGTATACAAATGAACACCGCTATCCTTGTGACCCTCTAACAATTCGACGACTACCATGGTACATAAGCCAACATCACTAGGGGTTTTGTCAACATCTTTACCAGTCTAAATCTGTAAATTATGCACATAGCCATTGCGAGCACAAAAACCTTTATTCCCCACTTTACTGGCTTATTCTTTATGTATTGTTTGAAGCCAAGCCGGCCCTTGAATGGAATCATTGCTTCATCAATGCTGCACTCTTGGTTCATGTCATACTCCGACTGAAATTTAGGAACTAGCATATCCAACAATTTCCTCACTTTATATAGACGATCATGTCCGGGCTGACCAAATGGAACCTGGTTGGTATTGTCACAGAGGTGTAAAAACCTGTACAATTGCTCAAAACGAACCCGAGACATGATATTTGAAATTCCTGGAGTGGCTATAAGGGGGTGCTGTGTAGACCAGTAGAGTTCTATTCTAGGTAGTTTCACAATCCCCATAAGGATCACAATACGGATAAATGCTTTCATTTCCTCTACTGTTACATCTGTCCAAGGACGAGAATGAGGAGTTGTTCCTACACCAGCAGCAGCAAAACGGTTGGACTCTTCAACAAGAAAAGTCCAGACAGTAGCAGTAAAAAAACGACAGAAAAGATCTATAGCAGAAAGACTGGAATCAATAACAGGTGAAGTAGGTCCTGGGGTCTTCTTATAAGTGTAAGATAAAGATGTTGATTCACCTGTCATCCAGGAACCTAAAACTGGTTGAATACTGCTCGACAAAGCAAACCCAGTACCACTTCCAGCTGGTTGTGCTCGACCTCTCCCCTGACACACACCCCTACCAACACCTCTCCCCCGACGGACACCCCTACCAACACCTCTCCCATGATGCACACCCCTACCATTGCCTCTCCCTTTACATAAACGGCTAACAACACCTCTCCCCAGAGCAGAATCTTGTCCATCCAACGACATGCTAGAAGAAGCTGAAGTGCCAGGATCAGGTATAGAATCTCCATCATCAAAGTCAGATTCATTATCACTAGTCTCAATCTCCATCTCAACACTGTTGCCTAAATATACATAAAAATGACAGTGTCATATTTTAGTAGGGCAGATAATTAGAAACCATAGCAAACTAATTAATGAACTCAATACCAATACAATAATTATGTTTAATATCAAGTTTTATAAAAAATAAAAAAAATATTAAAAAAATAATTAAGTTACGCGGCGTCAATTGAAAACGTCACAATAATCGGGCGTGCTAACCGGGAGTATCATCTGGGTGCGGCATTGTTTTGTTTTTTAAAGATCGTATGGGGAAGAAACGGTCTGTTGTTAGCTGCTCCTACGGCATATTTACTACTCCAAAATTGACCAAACAACAGAGACACATCCAGGGAACATTGGTTATCTCAGCAAACTGTAAGTATTCGATAGCCAGTAAAGAAAAACCCATCGTATTGACGCTATTGTTATACCTTTGTTCAGAAACTAGTCGTGGTTAGCTTCTACTACTTTCTCGCTAATTTTGTATGTTAGTCGGCTGCTTAGACTATGCAAAGTATGCTAGATTTGTCTGTATGCTGTGTGGTAGCTATATGATTTGCAAGTTAGGTTGGTGGGAGCTATTTTTGTTACATTGTGTACTAAAACTTTACCTGGCTATATATCTAGCTACAAGAACAAGATTGTCACAGCAAAAATCCATTTGAATACCTTGCTAGATAAGATAATTGAATAACAAATAACAATAATCCTTTGAATAACATGAGTTCACTGTGTTGCTCTTGGTTTCTTCAGGATCTTGGCTGTGTGGTACTCTTTGAAGCACTCTTCTGGATGTAGAGGTTGGTCAGAGCAAGTCTGACAGTACACTGAGCCTGAGCGAACCATAAGTGGCCTGTTTATGATAAGAATTTGTTTCACGCACTACTAGGTCAAAAACCTCGTCTGCAAAGAACAGGTGAAGAAATCCTTGGGCTCAACATCATCATCTGGCAAATTTGAACCAGGAGTTTCCGCTCGGTGGGGCTCATAATGTTGTCAATTTCTTTCCACCTTGACAAGCCCACTTGAAGAATTTCCACTCGTATGGCCAGTTTCCACATCCATTTCCCCTCAATCTCATCTACACTACTGCTGCCATTAGCATCTTCCATTTCTTCAGGGACCGCATCCTCCAGGCCCATCTTCTTCCACATCATCGAGTTCATCTTCTTCCAATTCCATCTAGTTCATCTTCTTCCACATCATCAATTCACTGTCACTTTCAAAGTCATTCTCAATATCAGAAAGAGCCTCCAATACTGCCTGCAGATCCATATGTGTTTGTTTTGGATAAAATGTTTCTTATTTGCAGCTGTCAATGAACCACAGCTGTTGAACCACGAAATAAAACTTTTTTATTTTTATGTTATTCATGGAGATGTTTCATTCCGGTGTCCCAGGGAATTTGGCATCCCCACTATTTGGTATCCCCATGCCAAATACCCTTATTTGGCATCCCCGTGCAAAATATCCTAGGGTATTTGGCATCCCCGCGTGGTATCTCTTCAGGGAATTTGGTATCCCCACTTTTACACACGCGGCGTCGGATATGGCTTCGTTTACTGAAGAAGAACGTAAATATGACCCTATTATTTGGCATCCCCGTGCAAAATATCCTAGGGTATTTGGTATTTGGCATCCCCGCGTGGTATCTCTTCAGGGAATTTGGTATCCCCACTTTTACACACGCGGCGTCGGATATGGCTTCGTTTACTGAAGAAGAACGTAAATATGACGAAGTGTACCAGTATCTCCACCAAGGAGTTTACCCTGAAGGAGCCCAGAAAGCTGATAAAACTATCATTAGGAAAAGATCCAAAAAATTTGAGCTTTTGGATGGGTCTTTGTTCTATAAAGACCAAAGAGGAGGCCAAAATATTCTCAGACAAGTAAGCCAGAACACCACAGACATTTAGAGAAAACTATTACCTTGTTACTGGAATTTATTTCAACATGTCATTAATGCAGGTTATAACAGATCAAAATAGGAAGAAGAAAATTTTGGAAGCCTGTCATGACAACAGAGTTGGTGGATGTCGGGACAAAACCATCAATAAAGTCGTTTCCCGATACTATTGGAAGGGAATTAATAATGACACAGAGAAATGGGTAGGTTAAAAAAAACCTGTGTTACTTCAATTGCTAGTTAATTCGGCACTTGTGTGACTCGCGTTATTTAATCTTCGGCCCTAAGTCAATTTTGTTGTGTGTTCCCGTGTGTGTGTGTGTGGGGGGGGGGGGGGGGGGGGGGGGTGTGTGTGTGTGCCTGGAATAATTAATGTGTTGTATTGTATTGCACCTGCATAATGTCTCCATGTTATTCATTTAGGTCAGCTGTTGTGATGTGTGCCAGCGATCAAAGCGGAAGTTTGATAAGCCAGCGGCAGCTCTACATCCTATTCCAGTATCGGATGTCTGGAATAAAATTGGGATTGATTTAATTGAACTTCCCATTAGTGCCAGGGGCAATCGATATTGCATCACATTAATCGATTATTTTTCGAAGTGGGCTGAGGCAGAGCCAATTCCGACTAAAGAGGCTAAACATGTAGCTGAGTTTCTCTACAAGATGATTATGCGGCATGGATGTCCACAAGAAATCATCTCTGATCAAGTAACTAGGAATAATCTCATAGCTAAACATATGGTCAGATTTTTTTAATTTCTTTAAATTTTTCTGAACCCACACAATGACCATCTGCACTAAGTTCATTCGTTTGTTGTAGGATGCTATTTTAGGTGAGGTGGGAGGGATTTCCCGCAAAGGTCTCAGGCTGTATCCATAACTTATAGTCTGGCAAATATTTATTCCTTTATATAGGGAAGAGAATTCTGTAACCAGATCGTGGACAGGTTGGAAGCTCTGACTGGATTTAGACACAGAGTAACAAGTGCGTACCATCCGCAATCAAATGGCCTTGATGAAAGGTTTAACCAAACATTAAAAGCATCTCTACAGAAGTTGGTCAATGATGAATGTGACGATTGGGATAACCTTGTTGATAACGTTTTGTTTGCATATCGGACAAGTTGTCAAGATTCAACGAAGTTTACTCCTTTTTACGTTATGTACCACCGAGAAGCAAGACTTCCAATTGATGCAAGTTTACCAGGTCGAAGCAAGGAAACTGATGATGCAGATATGGATGAGAAAGTTGAGGTGCTTGTTGAACTGAAGAAGAAGGTCCATGATCAAGTCATGCACAACATTCTCAAGGCACAAGAGACAAAAGCGACAATATGACAAGAAGCATAACAAGGGCACTACTCTAAAGGTATACAGGATGGATAATAATATAAACACTATGTACATGTATTATTAAATTTTTAAGGTCGGTGATAAAGTGCTCGCAGAAAATTCCAAGAATAAAGGAAGAAAAGGTGGAAAACTGGATGTCAAGTTTTTTGGGCCATAAATAATCAAAGAAGACCTAGGAAAAGGAAGGTGGCATCTTATGGATCAGAAGGGAGAACTTCTCAGGAAGTCCTATAATACCCAAAAGCTGAAGTTGTGGTTGACACCCAATGGAGCAGGAGGTATATATAACAATGAAAGAGGATATTGATATTGTTGTCCAAATATCCTGCAATTTATACTTGATTTAAAATAAAACTGTGTATGAAGGGCCAACGTGTAGATTATTTTAAATATTGTTTAGCTATAGTCCCAACCATTTTGTTTATACTTAGTGAATTCTGAAGCTATTCCTCTGTGTGGTTCGCTGAATGTGTCATCTCCGGTAGACACAAATCTCTCTCCGGTAGACATAAATCTCTCTCCGGCAGACACAAATCTCTCTCCAGAGGGAGATGCTGAGCTTCTGGAACCCTGCAGGAAGAAGCGCAAGATTGACTTAGTAAGACTATCCAGTACGGCTTGAATACTATTAGTATCATACCATTCAGAGCAGTGCAGTTAGTTGGTGCTGGTAGTGAGTAATGGGTCGTAATTCAATTCAACTGAGCTTGACTGTATAATGCACTGGTTGGGCTAAAAACAACAACAACTTTGTGGGGAATAACTATGTCGTGGTCTCTTCACTGTTATTATTTATTATTTCCTTCAGCATTGTGCTTCAATATCGGGCTCGCCACCTTCCACCCCATCTTGCCCTTCAGTTGTTGCTAGTGAAGAGGTATGGCTATGGTTTACATGTGGATTACTGTCTCCAGATACAAAAATCATTTAATCTTTTTTTTCCTACAAAGATGATTTAAGCATGAGTTTTAACTTACTCTTTATGCACCATTATATTTCTACAGGATCAGTGCGAGAGTGTATCTACCATACCATATTCAAAGGCCAAAAAATTAGTGAAAGGTGAACAAGTTGGCTCTTAGCAGGTCGTATACTGTTCTGTAATTATTAATGCTTGTAGGGAGACGCAAACGGTGTGGAATTTGTGCTGGATGCACTGCAGCTGATTGTGGCAAGTGTCTTTTTTGTTGCGATATGAAAAGATTTGGTGGCAAAGGTATTCTAAAGCAGTGTTGCTCATCCAGAAGATGCCTAAACCTAAGGGCTGAAAAAGATGGTATGTAGTTGTGTTGTAACAGTAACTCTGAGTATAAAAAGTAACCTTCATCACAATTCGTGCACCTGTAGAAAATGAAGATTTGCAAGCAAGTGGTCTTTGTTCAAAGGTATCAGGTTTTCTTGATTTTGCATTACCTACTTGTTTAGAGTAATTCATGTAGCTATGTGTATTTAATTATAGGTTGCACCATCTAAAACTCCTGTGTCTTCTATACATGATTGCCAAGTGTATCGCCATGACCTTGATACGCTGACCAACAAGGAATGGCTAAATGACAAGGTATTCATTTCATCCTCTAAGTCTTTCCCTCCTTCAGATTTATTTATTTTAGTAATATCAGATCATAGATTCATACGTGTTCCTGATCATGGAAGAAGCGAACAGGAAAGAATTGAAATCTGTTTACAGTGTCTCGTGCTAGCTATTTTTACGATCAACTATGTTGTGGTTATGACCAGGTTGCTAATTGGATCAAGGTAATAAATACTGCAGACTTCCCAAAGATATAACATGCTATTATATATTTCTTTATGCAGCTTGACATTTTCACCTACAAAAAATTTATTGTACCTGTACACACTGGTCTTCATTGGTGTTTGGTGGTAGCCGACATTGAGGAACAGGAGTTGAGATTTTACGACTCCTTGATGGGAAATAATATTCTTTGTTTGAAAAAAATTCTGTTAGTTTAACTAGTTATACGTGTACATGGATGGTTATCTTATTTTGAATTTGTGTTCCTCAGTGACTTTCTCATGAAAAGAAATCCAATTGTGGATTTTTCTAGGTGGAAAATGCTTTCTCCAAAGGTATAGCTATACACACTTACTTCCCAGTGACTGTAATTATATATTGCTTTTTACATTTGCATGCATGGTTATAGGACATACCAACTCAAAGCAATGCATATGATTGTGGCATATTTTTGTGCATGGTAAGCAATAACCTGAGTGGTGACACATTATTGAAACCTGCTTTTGCTATGTGTATGTACGTATTATCATGAGAAGAATTTGTAATGTCTTGTTTTCCTATTCCTTCAATTCTTCATGAACATCTCAAATGGTGATTTTGCAATTTGTCAACACATTTTTTCCCCCATTTTTCCCCCCAGTATGCTAGGTGCCAAGCACTGAATACGACATTTGCTTTCAATCAGGTATGGTTTATATGTCTGTGTGAGTATTATATTATGAAGTCAGTTGTCCGAACATGGTCTTCAGATAAGTGAAGTCATACCACCTGCACATAGCTCTTATCATTAATTTATGTAGCATTTTTGTGTGAAGCAATTGATTTGCTATATTTTTTCAGACAAGTGACTTCCTATTTTACTAATACAGTGGAACCTCCATTAACGGACACTCCCAATAGCGGACAACTACCTTATATTGGACAGAGGCTGGTGCACCAATTGATTCTCCATATGAATAGTGCATTAGAAAGTCCCCCAATAGCGGACAACCTCCCAATTCTGAACAACGGACAGCAGCCAGTGCACCAAATAGACATTCATTGATTTTATAAAAAATCGGCTCTAACGGACAATGGGCGTGGCCCAATACCACCATTGTACGACCCAATACCACCATTGTACGACCCAATACCACCATTGTACGACCCAATACCACCATTGTACGACCCAATACCACCATTGTACGACCCAATACCACCATTGTACGACACCATTGTACGACCCGTGGATACAGTGAAATTGTAGCATCCTGGGTACTCGTGACAATTATTAACGCCCACCTAGATGGCATCGTTTTATTGTTGTGTAGCTAGCTTTAGGATAGTTTGATTGTGTGTTGTTTTTCTACATGAGTTCTTGGCTGCCTATTTCTAAAAGGGTTCTCCTCTCATACTTCAAATAGATGGTCTTCAACTAACTTGCAAGTAGAAATTCTGTTCTTTCTTTCACTCGATCAGTGTAAGGCATAAAAACTGTATGTAAAGGGATCTGCAAACCATATCCAGCTCCTCTATTGATTCTGTCAACTGATTCTGTCAACTCAGCAAAACTACCCTAGCTACATGCATAAAAAATAATTATCAGGTGAGTATTATCATGTGAGATCATATTCTAAAGGGTTCTGTGGTTGAGTCTGGCCTGCGCAGCAGCTGTCTTTAAGCTTGTAATGAAATGAAATGAAATATGAGCACTTTGGTATCTTTTTTTTTTAATAATAAAATGAAATGCCATGAAATGAATTTAATTTTTTTTAATTTTTTTATTATTAATATTTTATTTCACTTTTTCAAAGAAAATCACATTTTTTTCCTTCCATATTTTTCTGGTCTCCACAGGGATGTCTCTGAAGTTGAGCGCAGTTGACCACGTGCCAGCTTCCAAATAGCAGCCCATGAAATAAAATAAAATAAAATATAATTTTTTACTGCATTGATAATTTTATATACTGTAATTTCTACTTTTTACCCTTCAAAAAAAATTGGGATATTTTCATTTCATTACACGCTTTAACATTTCATTTCATTTCATTTCAAGCTTAAAGACAGCTGCTGTGCAGGCCAGACACAACCACAGAACTCATTAGAATATGATCTCACCTGATAAATATTGTTAATATCTCTGACTCATTTATCAAATTGCTTTTCTTAGTAAAAGTGGAAAAAAAGTGACCAAATTGCTTATCTTTTAAAAAGTTAAATTTTTTAAAATATATATATAGCTATGTATATATATATGACAACCTCCGAATATGGACAAAGGGGTATGTCCCACTTGTCCATTATTCGGAGGTTACACTGCACGATGTTATTTATTGTTTGTTTGTTTGTTTGTTTATCCTGGCTGCAATACCAGAAATTCGGGAAAAAATGAAGACTGAACTTGAAACAATCAAACTAATGTAAATAATTATAGCCATCTGTATCATGTATTTCTGTACAATGTATTGCATATTCAGGGGCAGATCCAGGATTTTCAAGGGGGGGGGGGGGGTCCAAAAAAAGGAATAGTATTCTGTATTGCCAGAAGATGTATATAGAGAGGGGGGCAGAACATTTTGGAAATGAAGATGCTCTGTGCGGTGCATTTTAGTATATGTTTGGCTATATTCATATATAGGTAGGTTTTTTGAGACAGAATGAAGTTTACTACCTGAAATACAGTATATACCTGCAGAAGCACAAGTTCAAGTAACTGATTTTGAACAGGATATTGACATGATATAAAGTGAATGTTCAAAGGAATGATTCTGGCAGTCCTGGAAAACAGGACATGGTCATAAAGACTCCTAAATTCCCCAAGCCCCCCCCCTCCCAAATATATATAGCTAGTAGAGTGCTTTAGTGCCTTGAGAAAGCTCTATATAGTTATAATTAGCTATGCATATAGAAACCAAATAAGGTAAAACATGTTGTTTTTTGTCAAAAGTGATATTGGATTGGACAGGTGAGATTACACAATATGTTGATTATTCAATATGTTCACAAAATTGTCTGTTTAATACTTATGCATGCCTCCACAGTTCGTATGTATTTTTTTCATCAAACAACAGAACATGAATGGCAGAATTAATAGTTCTAGTAGGGGAGGGGGGGGGGGGGGGAAACATTAATTAATAGAACGTTTTCTTGCTAGAGCTACATATTATGAACCCTTTTCAGGAGGTAGTTTTTATATAGGCTAGCGTATTTTAATTTTACTTATAACCACAGACAGGTATATGACGAGGACACCACGTTGAAGGGCACTCTTTCTTGGCAGCATCACAAATAACTGCTAGCCCCACCAGTGCTTGTAGCAAGAGCTACAAAGTACGTGCTAGCTGGCGTCGGGATGGGGATACCAAATACCCTAGGGCGTGTGGGATACCAAATTCCCTGAGGGGATGCCAAATACCGGGTATTTGGTGTGGGGATACCATAATTATTCCCTGTGACACCGGTTTGATTATAAACGGGAGCTGTGACGCACGCATACGTGGGGTGGATTGCTGTGTGACAAACGCCGTAATGCTATTATTTTTTTAAGCAAGAAAAAAGCAGTAGATCTTACATGTATGGCGATTTATTTACCTGGGACATCTTGTTCCTCTTCTTCACCATCGTCAGTCTCAAGACCTGGATCCCTACGCAAATCAGCGCTACTATTTCTGGACTGGCAAAAAACAGGTTCTGAATCTACGATGTCAGTCAGAATTGCTAGCTCTTCAGGATCTCTAGTTTGTTCTCCGTGGTAGGCAAATATCCCTTCTCCTTCCTCATCACTTTCGACCTCAGAGAGACCGAATTCGTCGTCATCCAGCATTGCCAAAACATCGTCCACATTTAGTCTAGTAGCCATTTTTTTAAATCGATCAGCTGAGTTTGACGTCACGAATACCTTGGTTACCTAGGCCGCTCTAGCAGTTATATATTTAGCATAATTATGCGTAGCTAACGATTTTATATACCGGTATTTGTTTTTACCGCTGTCATTTACAACTCTGCCATATGGCGGATACGGCGGTGAGTCGGTTAAGGGTGACTAGGCTGAAGACTAGGAGCCTGTCATTTTTTTGTTGCTGAGGCACTGTTACCAGCGCCCTAGGGCCCAATGGTTAAGGGGGAATAGACCACTTCGTTAGGGGTGAGACCTTTTTCCCCTCCTTCACCATTCTTTACCTTCACTATTATACTAACTGCATTTCAAGTTTAAACTCAATATTGTCAACCATTCTTGAGTTATGATACTTTTTAGCCACCCATATCAGCTCAATAAATGAACACCAAAGTGTTTAAAGTTTAAAAAAACTGTGGTTACAATTTCGTAGCTCCATAAATTCTGCACACTTCACTCTATGACCTTAAGATAGATCTTTCTGTGTGCGCTTTTTTGATACTAAAACCTGTTGCATAGGTGCAACCATACCCAAGTTACATGCAGTCAGCCTACCCAAGTTTTCTGCATTTCTAACTCCTAATTGGGAAGTGCCAGACATTTGAAATTAGTGGCTAGAGGAAGTGTTATCATTAGGTGCTAATGATAACATACTTCCTCTAGCCACTGGTACTAATTCCTGTATTCTAGTGTGCAAAGAGTCCTATTATTATAACAAGTATATAATGACCTTCTCAATAATCAACTTGATTTAAAAAAAAACAAATGTGTGATGTTGTTGCCTTTGTTGCATTCCGTATGATCCTTTTCCTTGTGTGATTTAAAGTTTGTCCTAGTATGTAGTGGCATTGTGTGACTAGTGTACATGTAGCTAGTATAATATGAATGTTGTTTGTGCTGTGCTAATTCATTGGTAGCTCTGCTAATTGCACACAAGTGCCCATTTTTCTATACTTGCTTGTAGCTGTATATCAATAATCAGTCAGGGACTAAGTAGCTACAGTTTATCCCTCTCTAGTGAAAGTGATAAAAACAAAAGTTGCACACACACACATACACACATATATATATGCAAAACACACACACACACACATATATATATGCACAACACACACACACACACACATATATATATGCACAACACACACATATATATATGCACAACACATACACACACATATATATATATGCACAACACACACACACATATATTTATGCACAACACACACACACACATATATATATGCACAACACACACATATGCACAACACACACACACACATATATGCACAACACAGACACACATATAACACACACACACACATATATATATGCACAACACACACACACACACACACATATATATATGCACAACACACACACACACATATATATGCACAACACACACACACACACACATATATATGCACAACACACACACACACATATATACACAACACACACACACATATATATGCACAACACACACACACACACATATATATGCACAACACACACACATATACACAACACACACACATATATATATGCACAACACACACACACACATATACACAACACACACACACATATATGCACAACACACACACACACATATATATGCACAACACACACACACACATATATATATGCACAACACATACACACACATACATATATGCACAACACACACACACACACATATATATATGCACAACACACACACACACACATATATATATACACAACACACACACACACACACATATATATATGCACAACACACACATACACACATATATATATGCACAACACACACACACACACATGTATACTAATTACAAACATAACATTTTCTGGTTAACATTTTGCTGGTGCTCTCCACATCTAGATAACCCCATCCTGCCCCTCATCTGTATACTAGTCATCAACTCTTCCTGTGTGAGGAATCCATCAAAAGAAGACAATGCATTTAACAAAAAAAGTTATCAAATGATCTAATGTAACATTCTTGGAAGATTTAGTTTCCATCTGTCTATGCATCAGAGAGTACACCAGCACTCTATATTATTGGACAGACCTCCTCTTCTGCTATAGTCGACATGCTCTTTACTGTAAAGATACTTGCCAGAAGCCCTGAAAGTGGAAACATCTTAAGATGCAAAGATGAAATGACAGTTTTGACATTGTCATTTTTTAATTTCTACTCTAACTCTAGACATTATCCCATTACTGGTATAGCAAAGCCATATTCTTCCTGGTGAGATGGAACTAGCCACTGACGAGGAAAAGTCTCTGAAGGGAGGAATGACTTCATCCACAAATCTCGTGTGGATCAGATTGATGTATTTGAGACAACATATGCAAAGGGTGTGATTGTTGAATTCCAGAAAGGTTTTTGACAACAAGAATGGGTACTACCATCTCCACCATCATATAGTTGTGTTTTGAAAGAATGCGATGAGATGGAATAACTTAACATTTCTTCACACAATGAGCTTCATTAGGAACTGATATATATTCTCTGTGATTATCACCCATGTCATCTTCACACAATGAGCTTAGGAACTGATATATATTATCACCCATGTCATCTTCACACAATGAGCTTCATGCACTACTAGGAACTGATATAATTCTCGATTATCACCCATGTCATCTTCACACAATGAGCTTCATGCACTACTAGGAACTGATATATATTCTCACCCATGTCATCTTCACACAATGAGCTTCATGCACTACTAGGAACTGATATATATTCTCTGTGATTATCACCCATGTCATCTTCACACAATGAGCTTCATGCACTATATACTAGGAACTGATATATATTCTCTGTGATTATCGCCCATGTCATCTTCACACAATGAGCTTCAGGCACTACTAGGAACTGATATATATTCTCTGTGATTATCGCCCATGTCATCTTCACACAATGAGCTTCATGCACTACTAGGAACTGATATATATTCTCTGTGATTATCGCCCATGTCATCTTCACACAATGAGCTTCATGCACTACTAGGAACTGATATATATTCTCTGTGATTATCGCCCATGTCATCTTCACACAATGAGCTTCATGCACTACTAGGAACTGATATATATTCTCTGTGATTATCGCCCATGTCATCTTCACACAATGAGCTTCATGTACTACTAGGAACTGATATATATTCTCTGTGATTTTTGCCCATGTTATCCTCACACAATGAGCTTCATGCACTACTAGGAACTGATATATATTCTCTGTGATTATCGCCCATGTCATCTTCACACAATGAGCTTCATGTACTACTAGGAACTGATATATATTCTCTGTGATTTTTGCCCATGTTATCCTCACAATGAGCTTCATGCAACTATAGCACTGATACATGTGACGTCTAGTAGATCAAATCTTTACTAGCGGTATGTGTATATGAAATTGCTTTTGGCATAAGTGCCATTTCTTTCCACTCCTCTTTTATCCAGCATAATCTTGAAATATTTTTGTGTGCCTGGGTCTTCAGCATACTCGTTCCTGGTGTAGCAACACTTGCACCTTGAAGTGGTTCTTTCAGTGGGATGTTTGAGAAGTCTGGAGGAGTAGCTTTCTGTGCGACATGCATGGAGCCACAGAGGACAAGCAGATGACATCGTGTAGATGATCTGGATGAGCTCCTCTATGTGCTTGTTGTTGTGTAGCTTTCCTCACAGAGGGTCTAGGGCAAGCAACTCTTTTTACATAGGTTCTGAATATAATCAGAATTTCATGCAGTAACATGTTCTTATGTCATATTACTATTAGATTATCGAGTGCTGGAGCACTTATTTACTGAAGCACTTGCATATTTAGTCGTGGGGCAGGGCTTGGACCTTGCTGCACTACTTGGCATCTGAGCAGTTACTTGACCTTAAAATACAAATGCATGAACTTAATGTAACGAATCATGGAGTTTGTCATCCACCTTAATTGGTCAGTCCAACATACTTTGGCTAGATTTCATGTATGCTATTCTCAGGATCATAGCATTGGCATTCCCCAGGGCATCCGAGACACCATCCCAGCCAGAGTGGCCAAGGAAGATGTCTTCATTACAAGGATATTCCATGGTTGACCAGCAACTGTCTCTTCAACTTCAGGAGGCTCCAGTTTCCTGTCTATCTCTCTTTCACAAGAAAAATATAAGGCTCTCGAGCAAGACACTTGACCAATTGATAGCTTAGCTAATGGGTAACTTGTGAGGACAAGATAGCCTTCACCCTTGTGTTTAAGCTGTGGCTAAAGCCCTGACACAAGGAGGGTCATATTGCAAGAAGGCTCAATAACATCAAGCAAGCTTAAATTCCATAACTGGAAAAATAACACTCTTTTTTTGGCACACTCTAATACAGGCACAGTATAAGCAAGAATAATATTGTAATAGTCAAGAGAAAGTATTCACACATACACACACACCACACACTTCGATTTACACATAAACCAATTTTGTGCATACACTTACACATACACACATTAATATTAATGTTATGCTGGATAAATGGACAAACATTACGCTATTCAGTGGTGGCATGTAAAGGTGAATATCCACGATGAGATCCATGTTTCCACGTAAGATAGCACTGGAGCAACTTTTTGTTGCACTTGGTCTGCTTCAGAAGGTTGTAGGCAGTAATGATACAGATGTAACCCACTGGAATGAGGCCTAGTCCAAAGGCAACAATCCAACCAAAATAATATTTTCTGCCACTGATGTTTTCAAATGTTGCCACTGTAATAAATAAATACTGAAGAGCAATCAGCAAAAGTGTGACAAAAGAGATTTTTGTGTTAAGTGAATGGATTTCCTTGTAGGGTTGGAAGAACTGGTAAAGAGATGATGCCAGGATCAAAACCATGCAACCATAAGCAAAGTACGAAGTGTCTAGTGTGAGCGAAGAAACTGCAAATAACACAATCATCACAACGATGTAGATTACTGAGAATAATCGATAGTCGCGCGTCCCACCGGTGCCGTTCTTGTAGTACCCTTGGAACTTCTCCACAAAATGGTGTAGTGAAATGGCTGTGCTCCGAGGAAGCCTGTTCAGGAGCACTTGGAAGAACTTGAAAGGATAGAAAAAAAGCACCATAGTAGGAAGAATGATGAAGACAAGCACCACTACTGAAGCCAAAATTCCATATGGTAAATGACTGGGTCCCATGAACCTCTTGCTACCATCAAAATATAAGGCCAGATACTGACTCTCGCTTCCATTAGCATTAAGCACGTGTACGGTTACAGGGAGTAGAAGATCAATGGAGACATATAGGATTTTTGTTATAGACAGTAAATAGAAAACTGCATAGGCATCTATCAGAGATCTGGTGTTACCTTGATGCCCATCCAGGATAGAAATCAGGGAGCCGAAAGGTTTCCAAGCATACACAATGCAACAGAAATTGTTGTAGTGAAGCTTCATCAGAATGTATGTCAGAAATATCAGGAGGAGAGGGTACAATGCGATAGTGTACTCCATTGCATGAATTTGCAGGGGGTCCAGTTCCAAGCAGATGTGGTCGTAAAATATTCGGAAAAAATCCAAGGACCACATTCCATATATGGAAGACATTGCTTTAATATACCGAATGTATATACCGTGATGCTTGACTCTTGAAAAAGACAAAAATGCTAAGCGCATCAAGTTAGGAGTGGACATCACCTGGGCGTAAAATACAAAGCTGTATGCATACGGTTGCGTTACGCTTACTTTGAAGAACACAACAACCAGATAGAAAACAGTGACGGGGCCAAATGCAGCCAAGATGAATTTCCACCTGTTTCTTCTGCTATTGGGACACTTGATGCAATTCATGTTGTAGGAATAAGCCAGAGGCCAGTGGTGAGGTAGACACTGCCCACACAGTGTACCAGTTCTGTTAAGATGGCCACACATTTCAAAATTGAGTGCGACACTTGCAAGAGTGAAGTATAACTCATTCACATTTCCTCCATTGCTTCCACAGCTGTACATACATTTCCCAAGCTTGAACTGGACATTTTCACGGTCAAAAGTGAGGCAGTGACAGCTCTGCAGTTTTGTTACATTTTGGCCGCACTTGACGTAGCCCAGTCTCTGTGTTTGGCACTTGCACTTTTGCTTGTGGCAAACTGACCAAGGAGGGCAAGAACCCCAAGTGTCGTTGCTGTGGCTAGGTGTGCAGGTTTGAAAACCTTCTGCTGGAGTCGCTTGCAGTTCCACAGAATCATTCACTGAAATTTTTGCTTTTGAGGCCTCCAAAATAGACGCTATCCATGCAGTGGACACACAGAGCAGCAACAGTACTGATGGCTGGGACAATTTGAAAGTAACAGCCATGATGATCTCGCATTAAAAAATATAACAAACTGAATGGTACGTAAGCTTATAACTTTGCCCCTTTAAAACAGCACCTTGACAGACGGCTGGAGTGTTAAGTATACTACAGGAAATGATGTAATGCTAATAAAGTAATCATCCCAAAAACTTGACACCAAATGCAAATACTCACGCCAAGTTTGTAGTTTGACAGTTTAAGCATACAGAGATGGAAGCTTATGGTAATCAGGAGGTATGTGTACTGATGACGACTATACACACCATATCATACGCACGAGAAGAATGGTAATGAAAAACACATGGTAAAGACAACTCCAGTGCCAGCATGCAGGAGATGCTTGCTCTTGGAGGACTCCTTGGTGCTGTCATGGAACAATAATAAACCGTCACATTCACATGCACAAGAGTATCTATCAAGTTAGAAAATATGGCTAAAAAGTTGCCATAACCTCATGAGCCAGGAATTTTTAGTGGAGTTTCGTGTTAGTGCAGCATTGACTGAGTACTTTTCCCCTTCCGCGATTAATGCTGCTTTCCTTCATACATTGTTATAGCCACACCAGGAGGAACACAGAGACTGTCCGCACAAGAAACCTTTACTAACTAGATGTATACTAGAATGCTATGTTATTGTATCTATGACGAACTTCACCGGTTTTCTCACTTTGCGCAATCTAAATCGACAGTCATGGCATTAGCTATCAACCTGAAAGTGAAAGTTGATCGTAGGCCAATTATACTCGGCAAAACTTTCTCTCGTGTCCTTAAAATGCATGGCATCTCATGGCTTTTATGTGGTCCTACCTGTAGCAATTAAAAGGGTCTGAAGTCGTCTTTATTAAGATCTGGAGAAAAGTTAAGGTTATAGTCAAGAAGTTAACACACTAGGATATTACAACCCATAGTTGGGGAACTAGTTTGTTCAACAACACATAGCATACTCACCTATGTTTTCTCTTATTTTGAAGCTAATAGTTTATTCCCCAATCAAAACAAGCTCAATGGCTATGATGTGTTGTTGGCTGGAAGAGGGTTGGCCTGGCAGAGGATCCCTTCCCAAAAGAACCCACAACCCAAACAGTCACCGTTGTGAAAAATTGGACACTATTTCTTCATCAAATTAGCACCGTAGGTAGGCCTATGTTTACAGCATTTACCTCACAAAGTGAAAGTTTTCTATAAAATGTTCACACTATTATGAGCTTTCCTTTAACATAAACAACAAATTGTTTACTAGTTTGTATGTGCATAGAGGCACAACTAAGGGAGCCGCACGATATAATACACTTCAGCATTGTGCCAGTAGTTCTCCCCTCTTCATGCTCAAATGCATAAATATTGTATCCTCACCATACTTCTCCCAGCCACCAAAGTGCTGAAGAGATAGCTTTGGAGCCATGACTAATTGTATGTTGGACATTGTTGTTCAAAAGTTGATTTTATGCCTGCACCAACATTTCAGGATCACCTTTCAACGTGCACACTAATATGGCTTTTCATAACAAACAGTTGCACATTACCAGGAGTAAAATATGGCAAAGGAGAAGATGGCTAGCACAGGAATAGGCAGCAAGAGAGTCTAGACCAGTGAGAGGAAAGACCAAGAGCAGGAAATGATGGTATCGCTTCCTGATGGTTAAATATGCAAGCAAACAAGTATTGATTCCATGCTAGTTAGCTTGAAGCACTGACAGTTAAAGCAGCACCAGTGACCATCCTGGGGCACAGACAAATGCATTGATCGCTCATCCCATCCCCATTCAGTTAACTTATTTGTCAAGTGATGAAAACAGAATCAATTCCTTGATTTCTCCATTTCTCAAGGACATAATCTTGCCTGGAGCCAGTTTGCGTAAGAAGGCAGCGTCACCCACCTCTTGTCCGGCATATAATTAGCCAGCTACTATATAAGTCCACTGAGTAAATGGACAGAAAACCATGAAATTATTTTTCAGGATGATGAGATAAGAGCCCACCAATGTAGACCATGATGATGAGATAAGAGCCTACCAATGTAGACCATGATGATGAGATAAGAGCCCACCAATGTAGACCATGATGATGAGATAAGAGCCTACCAATGTAGACCATGATGATGAGATAAGAGCCCACCAATGTAGACCATGATGATGAGATAAGAGCCCACCAATGTAGACCATGATGATGAGATAAGAGCCCACCAATGTAGACCATGATGATGAGATAAGAGCCCACCAATGTAGACCATGATGATGAGATAAGAGCCTACCAATGTAGACCATGATGATGAGATAAGAGCCCACCAATGTAGACCATGATGATGAGATAAGAGCCTACCAATGTAGACCATGATGATGAGATAAGAGCCCACCAATGTAGACCATGATGATGAGATAAGAGCCCACCAATGTAGACCATGATGATGAGATAAGAGCCCACCAATGTAGACCATGATGATGAGATAAGAGCCCACCAATGTAGACCATGATGATGAGATAAGAGCCCACCAATGTAGACCATGATGATGAGATAAGAGCCCACCAATGTAGACCATGATGATGAGATAAGAGCCCACCAATGTAGACCATGATGATGAGATAAGAGCCCACCAATGTAGACCATGATGATGAGATAAGAGCCCACCAATGTAGACCATGATGATGAGATAAGAGCCCACCAATGTAGACCATGATGATGAGATAAGAGCCCACCAATGTAGACCATGATGATGAGATAAGAGCCCACCAATGTAGACCATGATGATGAGATAAGAGCCCGCCAATGTAGACCATGATGATGAGATAAGAGCCCACCAATGTAGACCATGATGATGAGATAAGAGCCCACCAATGTAGACCATGATGATGAGATAAGAGCCCACCAATGTAGACCATGATGATGAGATAAGAGCCCACCAATGTAGACCATGATGATGAGATAAGAGCCCACCAATGTAGACCATGATGATGAGATAAGAGCCTACCAATGTAGACCATGATGATGAGATAAGAGCCCACCAATGTAGACCATGATGATGAGATAAGAGCCCACCAATGTAGACCATGATGATGAGATAAGAGCCTACCAATGTAGACCATGATGATGAGATAAGAGCCCACCAATGTAGACCATGATGATGAGATAAGAGCCTACCAATGTAGACCATGATGATGAGATAAGAGCCCACCAATGTAGACCATGATGATGAGATAAGAGCCCACCAATGTAGACCATGATGATGAGATAAGAGCCTACCAATGAATGTAGACCATGATGATGAGATAAGAGCCCACCAATGTAGACCATAATGAGAAGAAAGTTTTATAAATATTATTATGTAAAGAGTCCTGCAGATGTTTGTGGTCAACATTAGCGTTTTGACCAGTGAATCTACTGTTAAACTCTCAATGAATTCTCCGTACATGTATATACAATGACTATCTAGAAATCTACTTAAATTTACTCACCTCAGACGCTTTGGCCAGATGCCCTATATAGCCTGCACCAGGAAATTCTGCTATATGGAGCATTTAGATGAAATGTCGAGCGAGTACAATTATTGAGAAAGTGCCTGTGTATATTATATAAAATACTGTCGGAAGTTCAACAACACAGACCTTCAAGAAAATCAGGTAACTGCATGTGCCAATGTGTATGAATATATACATAGGCATGCATTTACACTAATAAACAATGGTAAGTTCTGGTGTTAAATTATTGTAGGTGGCAGCTTGATTATAAAAAATAAATATATATATTATATATATTCGATTAACTAAGCAAAGAAGATATGGAACAAGAGGCCAATATTTGGTGTTAATAGGTAAAGGGTCATGTAGATGTGTTCTATAGGTAAATCCACATTTCATTATATATATAATATACATTTTTTGTCTGTGGTTACTCTAATCACATTTCTTTGTAAACCTTATACATTCACTCAGCACCTGCTGCATCTCAGTGTGAGTATCCAAGTAACTGTATGAATTCCAAAGAAAGCAACAGAAGTGTCTTGACATCTAGTGTGCTATGGGTATTTTATTCAGACTGTAAGTTATATTTACTTTGAATAAAAGTAGAGCTCTCATGTATGCGATATTTACTTTGAATAAAGGTAGAGCTCTCATGTATACTATATTTACTTTGAATAAAAGTATCATGTATGCTATATTGACTTTGAATAAAAGTAGAGCTCTCATGTATACTATATTTACTTTGAATAAAAGTAGAACTCTCATGTATACTATATTTACTTTGAATAAAAGTAGAGCTCTCATGTATGCTATATTTACTTTGAATAAAAGTAGAACTCTCATGTATATACTATATTTACTTTGAATAAAAGTAGAACTCTCATGTATGCTATATTTACTTTGAATAAAAGTAGAACTCTATATTTACTTTGAATAAAAGTAGAACTCTATATTTACTTTGAATAAAAGTAGAACTCTCATGTATACTATATTTACTTTGAATAAAAGTAGAACTCTCATGTATGCTATATTTACTTTGAATAAAAGTAGAACTCTCATGTATACTATATTTACTTTGAATAAAAGTAGAACTCTCATGTATACTATATTTACTTTGAATAAAAGTAGAACTCTATATTTACTTTGAATAAAAGTAGAACTCTCATGTATATACTATATTTACTTTGAATAAAAGTAGAACTCTCATGTATGCTATATTTACTTTGAATAAAAGTAGAGCTCTATATTTACTTTGAATAAAAGTAGAACTCTCATGTATGCTATATTTACTTTGAATAAAAGTAGAACTCATGTATGCTATATTTACTTTGAATAAAAGTACTCTCATGTATGCTATATTTACTTTGAATAAAAGTAGAGCTCTATATTTACTTTGAATAAAAGTAGAACTCTCATGTATACTATATTTACTTTGAATAAAAGTAGAACTCTCATGTATACTATAATTATTTACTTTGAATAAAAGTAGAACTCTCATGTATGCTATATTTACTTTGAATAAAAGTAGAACTCTCATGTATGCTATATTTACTTTGAATAAAAGTAGAACTCTCATGTATACTATATTTACTTTGAATAAAAGTAGAACTCTCATGTATACTATATTTACTTTGAATTACAGTAGAACTCTCATGTATACTATATTTACTTTGAATAAAAGTAGAACTCTCACGTATGCTATATTTACTTTGAATAAAAGTAGAACTCTCATGTATACTATATTTACTTTGAATAAAAGTAGAGCTCTCATGTATACTATATTTACTTTGAATAAAAGTAGAACTCTCACGTATGCTATATTTACTTTGAATAAAAGTAGAGCTCTCATGTATGCTATATTTACTTTGAATAAAAGTAGAACTCTCATGTATGCTATATTTACTTTGAATAAAAGTAGAACTCTATATTTACTTTGAATAAAAGTAGAGCTCTCATGTATGCTATATTTACTTTGAATAAAAGTAGAACTCTCATGTATACTATATTTACTTTGAATAAAAGTAGAACTCTCATGTATACTATATTGACTTTGAATAAAAGTAGAACTCTCATGTATACTATATTTACTTTGAATAAAAGCAGAACTATCACCATACGTTATATTTACTTTAACTGAATGAAGAATGCCTCACCATGAACTCACTTTTGTGACTCATTTCCATGTTCTCCAACTTCTAGTACATGTACTACCATTTACCACAACAATGAGTTGCAAGTCCTAACCCCTTACCAAACACTCTTCCCTCAACCCCTTACCAAACACTCTTCCCATACAATGCCTGCATTCACATATTTACATTGCAAATACACTCTCTTAGCAAACAGTTCAACATAAACCTTAAGAAATGGAATGTAGTATATAATGAGAACATAAGATACTCAGGCAGATTTTGTCCAGTAGCTAGACTTGGGAGTTGTAGAAACTCAGCCTTGGAGAATGATGGTCTCTTGAAATTGCAACAACTAGTTAAAGAGAGACAACCACACAAAAAACTACAAATATAATAAATAAAAGGTAAAAAAAAAAAGCACACAAGATCGTACTGTACCCAGATCAGAAGTATTTGAGAACCCTTTACCTTTTCACCCTTGAGCTGCAATTTGGGGCAAATGATTTTAAAAGTCCTCAAGATGGGTTCCCTAGATGCCTGTGATCTACAAAGGGACATTTAATTTCACCCTCTTTGGAGGTCAATTCAATTCAATATCAACATGTCTTGGTATCCTAAATGAACAGAACAAAAATGCACCAAAAAATATACAACAAATTATATACTACAACTAGCATAAAACTCCTAGCATACGAAGCAGTTAATTAATTGCTAAGCTGTTTGCTCTGTCCACCAATGTTCAACTAGGAAAGCTCCCCATAACCATGCCTCCAAGCTCTGAACCTCTGAACCATCTCCAGACCAAACTTCTTCTGCCGGAGCATCCAATGCAAGACCAGGAAGGTGGCATAGAGGAGAGGACAGGTGGAGAAAACAAAAGCCAGCATGTAAAATATGTGATGATATCGTCGAGCATTAACGCCATCAATATCAATACCAATTGCACTCAGGTAGAGAGAAGAGAGATAAAGCATGAAGGTTACATTCAAGAAAGAATGGTGTGTGCTCTTTTTGAAGGGCTCTATTATGAGCATTAGGATGCACAAGATGACCAGCAACATGGAAGCCAAGACAAAGTACATCTTGTTCAAGGTGAAGGCATAGGTGAAGAAAAGAAGAAAACGGACAACAAAGAAGACGCCTGAAAACCACCTGCAGTCTCGAGTGTCTGGTTCTGTTCCGTCCTTATAGCAACCCTGGAAGGTGTCAACAAACGTGTGCAGGAAGATGTTCCAGCGAAGAGGAAGTTTGTTTAAACATCTTTGACAGAGACGGAAAGGGTAGAGAATTAGGATTAGTGTGGGTAGCAGCACAAAAATTAGAACGACAGCAATAGCTAGTACGGCATAGGGAAAGTGAATAGGTCCAAAGTAAGAAATGTCAGCATCGATGTACAGCCTTGTGGTTCTGTTTAATTTCCCTGCTGGATCAAGAAAATGAAGGTTAACTGGAGAAAGCAGGTCGTAAGACACACTGAGAAGCTTTATGTTTGACAGGAAGAAAAACGTAGAAAAGGCATCAATAAGAGACGTTTTAATTTCCCAGTTTCTGTGAAGTACGCCAGAAAGTGCATGAAATGGCCGTGCAGCAATTAGCAATGGCGTGAAGCCTTGGTCGTACAAATGTATGACAAGGTATGTCAAAAGAATAAGATAAAGTGGATAGAGACCTGCAGCAAGTTCCAGAGAATGGATTATCAATGTATTTGATTCTAAACAAATCCCCAAATCCAGAGTGCGAACGAAATCCAGATTCCACACACCATACAAAGCTCCGACGTATTTTATAGCAGTCGCAAGAGGTGGATTATCTTGAAAAGCAAGCATCGCCACGCGGCACATCACCGGGAAGCTCACAGCCTGGCTGTACACTACAAAGCCTTGGAGTTGTGATGAGGTGACATTGATTCGAAAGAAGAGGATGACGAAATAGAAAGCAGTCATGGGAAGAAAAGTAACTAGAATGTACTTCCACCAATTTGACTTACCGTGCACACACTTGACACAGGTCAGATTGAATGAGTAGGCAAGTGGATAGAAATCATCTTTACAGCTACCACAGAGACTTCCTTGCCTGTTAAATCTCTGTCCACACATAACATCGGTTAGCTCAGAGATATTGGTAGGAAGATGGTGGTATACTTCATCGAAATCGGTTAGTTGCTCGCAGTTAAAAATGCAGCTCCCCAATTCAGTTCTGGACTTATCTTCATTATAGGTAATGCAGAAGCAATCGAGAATGGACACTGATCCATTGTCACCGCAGACAAGTTCTTGAAAGGGGATTTGACCACATTTGCACAATCCACTTTTGTTGTCACAGATGTGCCAAGGAGGGCACAGAGTCGTCTCATTCTCACTGCGACAGGAAATTGAAGTATTGGATTTGGGTATATAAGGTATGCTCTTGTTGGCAGTTAAGTCTTCATGGAGTTCTGTTGAGGTTTGCCTCTCTGTAGAATTACTCATGGAAATAATTCCTGTCGTAGAGAACCTGGCAAATTTGTTGATGTCGCCACTCTTACCAATTCCATGGTCGCTTTCTTGCGATAGCATCAAAAGCCACAGTGATAGCAGCACAACAAAAGCTGATTTATAATTACCCTTCATCATGACTACACAAATGACCAACTTATTTTGACATAAATTTATAGTGTCAAAAGCACATGGGGAGGGTGGGGGAATACAGTGTAGTATACTGAGTAGTATACTAAGAGTTCACACGAAACAGAACAAGCCGTACACAAGTAGATAGTCTTTATTGTTCACCTGAACAGGTTTCAGTCTTTGAGATAATCAACATAACTTTGGTTTATCAGACGTTCAACTTCCTAAAGATGTACAATAGTAAACACCGAGGAAGTCATCGAAAGTCACAAGTGATCAATATATAGCATCACATTTATTATTGTGTTTGGGTGAAGGATTCACCTCATAGTTGTACTTAATCACTTCGTTGGGAGGGGGAAAGTCCTTAAAAGGGAGTTGGGAATAAACATCTCATCTTTTACAGTTTTTTAATTTTAATGAGAAATGGCAAGGCCCCATTATTTGATTTTCTACCTATAACTCGATTCTCAAATTCTTATGGAAGCACTCTTCCAAATCGACCTATAATTCTCAACATTCCGCCAAATAATTCTCGATGTTTATTGAAGAGCCACAATACTAGATAGAGCGTGACTGAAGTTTCAATAATCTTCCAAAGCAGATGTTTGTATGTCAGTAAAACTATTGGATAAAATAGGGGGGGGGGGGACACGCTCTGCTAAGCTGCTGATGATGGCTGCACTAGTGAAACTGACTTGCATGCACTTGACCATTTTGGAAGTCTTGGTTCAGATTCTTCAACCATTCTAATTTATCAACCTCAAGTAAGTGGCTAGCTCCATTTTCAATCCATCAAGCTTTGTCATCTCTGTTGAGAGAGGGAAATATTTTAAGTTTATTGGCGAGATGGTAATATATTAAAAAAACCCTAGCAAACTCGAATGCTGAAATAGTTACCCATAGGCAACTTTTCATTCTGTATGGTTGAGTGGTGATGATGAGTGATGAGTGTTTTTCACTTTGCACTCCTTGTACTTGCTAATAAGCTAAGAATTGTCGTGCTCCATAAAACACATTATTTAAAAGAAATATATACTGCTAAAATTCTCAATGCTACCTACAATGCTAGCATCATTATAAAATTACTTAGTTACATAGCTACCTAAAATTCTCAAAATGCTACTAAAACGCTAGCATCATTATAAAATTACTTAGCTACCTAAAATGCTAGCATCATTATAAAATTAGTTAGCTACCTAAAAGGGTAGCATCATTATAAAATTACTTAGCTACCTAAAACGCTAGCATCATTATAAAATTACTTAGCTACCTAAAACGCTAGCATCATTATAAAATTACTTAGCTACCTAAAACGCTAGCATCATTATAAAATTACTTAGCTACCTAAAACGCTAGCATCATTATAAAATTACTTAGCTACCTACAATGCTAGCATCATTATAAAATTACTTAGCTACCTAAAACGCTAGCATCATTATAAAATTACTTAGCTACCTAAAATGCTAGCATCATTATAAAATTACTTAGCTACCTAAAATGCTAGCATCTTTATAAAATTACTTAGCTACCTAAAACGCTAGCATCATTATAAAATTACTTAGCTACCTACAATGCTAGCATCATTATAAAATTACTTAGCTACCTAAAATGCTAGCATCATTATAAAATTACTTAGCTACCTACAATGCTAGCATCATTATAAAATTACTTAGCTACCTAAAACGCTAGCATCATTATAAAATTACTTAGCTACCTACAATGCTAGCATCATTATAAAATTACTTAGCTACCTAAAATGCTAGCATCATTATAATTACTTAGCTACCTAAAACGCTAGCATCATTATAAAATTACTTAGCTACCTAAAATTCTAGCATCATTATAAAATTAGTTAGCTACCTAAAACACTAGCATCATTATAAAATTACTTAGCTACCTACAATGCTAGCATCATTATAAAATTACTTAGCTACCTAAAACGCTAGCATCATTATAAAATTACTTAGCTACCTACAATGCTAGCATCATTATAAAATTACTTAGCTACCTAAAATGCTAGCATCATTATAAAATTACCTAGCTACCTAAAATGCTAACATCATTATAAAATTACTTAGCTACCTACAATGCTAGCATCATTATAAAATTACTTAGCTACCTAAAATGCTAGCATCATTATAAAATTACTTAGCTACCTAAAACGCTAGCATCATTATAAAATTACTTAGCTACCTACAATGCTAGCATCATTATAAAATTACTTAGCTACCTAAAATACTAGCATCATTATAAAATTACCTAGCTACCTAAAATGCTAGCATCATTATAAAATTACTTAGCTACCTACAATGCTAGCATCATTATATAAAATTACTTAGCTACCTACAATGCTAGCATCATTATAAAATTACTTTGCTACCTACAATGCTAGCATCATTATAAAATTACTTAGCTACCTAAAATGCTAGCATCATTATAAAATTACTTAGCTACCTAAAATGCTAGCATCATTATAAAATTACTTGGCTACCTAAGCATCATTATAAAATTAATTAGCTACCTAAACTAATTCTGGCATAATTTGTCAAGGCCTAGAAATAGTTTTGTATGGATGCTCAACAAGTGACATGACCATGCAGCCATGATTCTGTCTCACCTTTGTGATTTCTTCAGTGCGGAAAGACATGCTCTTGAACTTTCGATCCTGCATAAATACCGTTGGGGGGGTCACTGAATTACAGGTTATAAGAAACTAAGAATTTATTCTCTAAGGAGTCGTAGATGGACGTACTTGATATGCTTTGGAGTACTTGATAATCACAGTGACATCTTTGAGCTCCACCGGGGACTCAAAAGTGTGATAGCCAATATTTTGAAAAGCAGTCCACCCTTCTGTCAAAATCTTCTTTTCAATAAGAAGCATTCTCCTGCAAACATATAAAATGCAGTTTATTGATAGACACCACACACTCTCACTCACACACACACACTCTCACTCACACACACACACACTCTCACTCCACACACACACACATAGTATAGCAAAAACTTCTCAAGGTTGTCAAATACTAAGCTGGGTGTAGGATATTGCTTTAGAAGTGAAGGGTGTGTAGTGTGGAATATATTCAATGACTAAGGGATATATGGCCCCGTCACACAATAAATTAAAATAGCAGAAACCTACCACAAGGCACCTGAAGCTTCATCGGCTGAAACTACCATTTACGTGTTACAAGCTGCTGATGTGAGTTTTAGCGAGTTCCATCGGCTATTTTAAAAGTGGGTCAAACCAATATACGGAGTACTCCCACTCTCCCTGATAGGCACATGGATCACAAGCAGTTCTGATGGTTCTGCTCGTCTGTGCTGTTAACTCTTGTCACAAGAATAAGCTTCTGAGGAACCAACTGATCTTAGCAATAATACAGCTTCTTGCTGACTCAGCTGACCTGCTAAGCCCTACTGGCACACCATGAGCATGCTAATTGTGTTAACAAACGTTTAACTGATTTTAGTGCTTTACTGAAATGAAGAAACGGATCAATTGCTGCAATGCATTGACAACTTGGAGCCAATGCCAGACTTATTGTACGCAAATTATGTGTGGGAATAGAGTAGATAGAAGATATAATAATTTCAGGAATATCCCCCCTGGGGGGAAAAATATATCTGTAAGAAGTAAATATTATTATGGCCCAGAACTTCAAGCACAAACGAAATCTTTGCGGCCGCATCCCTTCGAGGTCCCTCTGCAGAGAGAAGATAATATCAAGAAAGATGATGAATTTCACGTGTCTTTATTAATGAAGGCTAGAGCATCTAGTCGAAATGTTGAGAGAATACAATTTGAAGTTGAAGGTTATTGTAATATTATGTCAACTGAGAGTTCATTGAGAGTGTCTTTATTAGCTGCCAGTTTACTACCTTAGTGAAGGATTCAAGGCCCTCTGGGAGGTTCACTACCTTAGTGAAAGATTCAAGGCCCTCTGGGAGGTTTACTACCTTAGTGAAGGATTCAAGGCCCTCTGGGAGGTTTACTACCTTAGTGAAGGATTCAAGGCCCTCTGGGAGATTTACTACCTTAGTGAAGGATTCAAGGCCCTCTGGGAGGTTTACTACCTTGGTGAAGGATTCAAGGCCCTCTGGGAGGTTTACTACCTTAGTGAAGGATTCAAGGCACACAGGGAGGTTCACTACCTTAGTGAAGGATTCAAAGCCCTCTGGGAGGTTTACTACCTTAGTGAAGGATTCAAGAGCACCCTGGAGGGTTTACTACCTTAGTGAAGGATTCAAGGCACACTGGGAGGTTCACTACCTTAGTGAAGGATTCAAGGGCACCCTGGAGGGTTTACTACCTTAGTGAAGGATTCGAGGCACACTGAGGGGTTTACTACCTTAGTGAAAGATTCAAGGCCCTCTGGGAGGTTTACTACCTTAGTGAAGGATTCAAGGGCACCCTGGAGGGTTTACTACCTTAGTGAAAGATTCAAGGCACACTGGGAGGTTTACAACCTTAGTGAAGGATTCAAGGCACAATGGGAGGTTTACAACCTTAGTGAAGGATTCAAGGCACACTGGGAGGTTTACTACCTTAGTGAAAGATTCAAGGCCCTCTGGAAGGTTTACTACCTTAGTGAAGGATTCAAGGCATGCTGGGAGGTATACAACCTTAGTGAAAGATTCAAGGCCCTCTGGGAGGTTTACTACCTTAGTGAAAAATTCAAGGCACACATGGATGTTTATTACCTTAGTGAAGGATTCAAGGCATGCTGGGGAGTGCAGCCAAAACCGTTCACGATAGTAAGGAGCTGATAAAATTAGTCTTTAGCGAGACATATGTTGTTGTTTTTGCTGTTTTTTGGGGCATATATTTCAAACCAACTCCACTCCCCCCCCCGGGTGTACGTGCAATATAAAATACAATAACTGTACGTACCTGTCAGTGACCACAAAGAAATGGACTGGTTTAAATTGCACTTGGACGTGGCCCACGTAGTAATCGGTATCCACGAATGCTCCTTCATCCACACTCTATAATGAACGAATGAATTCACTCCAGCACACACTTGCCAGCCCACACTTGCCAGCCCAATAAGATTAGTCTTGTCACCACCCTGGCTGGCTTCCATCAAATACTAGTCTTGAATAGCAAGGAACAAAACTGTACAGATCTTGAGGCTTCCTGTGAGTATAGGGGGCCACCTTGTATAAGGCAATTAATTTAATTAGGTATAGGGTAAACTTGAGTTTTTAAAATTTTTATTTTGCTTTATGGATAACTTGACAGGAAGAAAAAGACTAGTTGAGTGACTTCAACTGTTTACCGGTGAGCCAAGTCCCTAGTAAATATAAGTGTATTTTTGCCACATGCACTGACAAACATTTTGTTCAAAAAGCTGTTGCTAGGTGGTAATCACGAAGGCCGGCAAACCTACCTCATTAACTCACAAACTATTCACGAGCACGCCTGGAGGTGGTTATATCAACAAGGTAGCCTATGGAAGGTTACCATGGGTACCGGTAAGCCACTAGCTGGCTCCTTGTTTACTTCCCTTGTGCTATGAATGAAGTATTTTGAATTCCAGATTGGAACCCAAACAAATAATAGTCGATGAGGAGGATCTAACTAGCTTGGAGTTCGTACAAACAGTGGGAGTGCTCCCCCAAAGTAAGGGAGTTAGTTTAGGAAATATAATCAACTTACCACTAGCAGGGCAGCTCCGAACGCTTTTTGAGAGGAGTAAGGTTGAATGACCTAAGCATGTTTAGTTGAGAGATTAACACACTATATATAATTATATACACCATAACTATAATTAGGTTCATCACTGATAAACCAAAGTTGTAGATAGATCTACCTAAAACCACACAATTACAAATAAGGAAATAGCATGGTTCATACCACTTTGCCATCCCCGCTAAATTACTCGTGGTATTTATACCAAGTCTCGCTACAAACCACGCTATCTCATGTTAATGCCATGAATGGGGGCAAATTGAAAAAATACTTAAGGTACTATCCCTTAACATAATTAGCAGGACACATCAGAGTCAAAATTTCATACTTATTAGTCTTTCTCTCCCTCCCCCTCCCCCCAAAACATTGGTCACCATAACAATGTGATTTGCTCACACTTATTAGAGCACAATTTCACTTTTTTCACCACTACCAGTGGAAAAAAGTCTAATTGCAGTCTGATTGGCGTGAACTATCATGTCGATAGCCACAGGACTTGATGGTGTGTTACTCCAGGAAGCAATTCTGGTGTGCTTATAAATAATAAAACACACGCAATTATGCATAATTAAAACTGCAGCTTATACTTAAACCACATTAATGCAAGCAGAAATGTAATTACTAAACACATTAGATGCAAGTAATCCTCTGAATACTGATGGAAGTAATCCTCGCTGAATACTGATGCAAGTAATCCTCGCTGAATACTGTTGCAAGTAATCCTTGCTGAATACTGATGCAAGTAATCCTCGCTGAATACTGATGCAAGTAATCCTCGCTGAATTACTGATGCAAGTAATCCTTGCTGAATACTAATGCAAGTAATCCTTGCTGAATACTGATGCAAGTAATCCTTGCTGAATACTAATGCAAGTAATCCTTGCTGAATACTGATGCAAGTAATCCTTGCTGAATACTAATGCAAGTAATCCTTGCTGAATACTAATGCAAGTAATCCTCGCTGAATACTAATGCAAGTAATCCTCGCTGAATACTGATGCAAGTAATCCTAGCTGAATACTAATGCAATCTGAATACTGATGCAAGTAATCCTAGCTGAATACTAATGCAAGTAATCCTCGCTGAATACTAATGCAAGTAATCCTATCTGAATACTGATGCAAGTAATCCTTGCTGAATACTGATGCAAGTAATCCTAGCTGAATACTAATGCAGTAATCCTAACTGAATACTAATGCAAGTAATCCTCGCTGAATACTAATGCAAGTAATCCTATCTGAATACTGATGCAAGTAATCCTAGCTGAATACTGATGCAAGATGCAAGTAATCACTGATGCAAGATGCAAGTAATCCTAGCTGAATACTGATGCAAGTAATTACTGATGCAAGATGCAAGTAATCCTAGCTGAATACTGATGCAAGTAATCCTTGCTGAATACTGATGCAAGTAATCACTGATGCAAG
Source organism: Cladorhizidae sp. MBARI D1340-BT2 (assembly GCA_028752905.1). Taxonomy (NCBI): domain Eukaryota; kingdom Metazoa; phylum Porifera; class Demospongiae; order Poecilosclerida; family Cladorhizidae; species Cladorhizidae sp. MBARI D1340-BT2. The sequence continues at coordinate 42,999,817 of JAQNBH010000016.1, read as the reverse complement.
ATGCAAGTAATCCTAGCTGAATACTGATGCAAGTAATCCTTGCTGAATACTGATGCAAGATGCAAGTAATCCTTGCTGAATACTGATGCAAGTAATCCTAGCTGAATACTGATGCAAGATGCAAGTAATCCTTGCTGAATACTGATGCAAGATGCAGGTAATCCTTGCTGAATACTGATGCAAGTAATCCTTGCTGAATACTGATGCAAGATGCAAGTAATCCTAGCTGAATACTGATGCAAGTAATCCTTGCTGAATACTGATGCAAGTAATCCTCACAGTAATCCTCACTGAATACTGATGCAAGTAATGCTAGCTGAATACTGATGCAAGCACACAAGATTCTATTACATCTAGCGACTATTATATATAGCCAAATTAGACCTCATGTTTATAGTGGCTGAAGGCTCTATAATACAGTGACTAGATCTCCTGTTCATAGTGGCTGAATGCTCTTATATTCAGTGACTATTATAATAGGCTGAAGGCTCTATCAATAGCTGAAAACAAGGTCTCTGAAACATATGAATATTTATGTTTGAGGGATCAGAGGAGAACAACAGCGCTCTACAACAAAACTCAAAGTTATTGAGATTATGCTTTCACATGACACATGTCTCCTCTCCAGATACCAATGTTCATGGCGTCAAGATTGTTCAAGATTACCCACTCACCCCATCTCGTCCGATAAACCTTGAAGGTCGGACATCCGATATCTCAATAGTACCCACTTTAGTCTTCCTGGAAGTACGAAAGTGAAATTAGAAATTGAAAAAGTGCCTCTTTTAGGCAGGCATGGGTGTGGTCAAATACGTAGCAAAATATTTAACTGCAAATACTTTTGATGCCAAATACAAAACAAATATGTCAGTATTCTTAGCCCGTGAGAAAAATTGTTAATTTCTTTCCAAACGAAACCAATTTTAATAGTTCAACCAACAACAACTGAAAGTATGAGTATTCATTGAATAGTCATTGAATAGCTAAGAATATTCATTGAATAGATAAGAATATTCATTGAATAGTCAAGGGTGTTCCTTTTTCTTTTGCGAGGTGATAGGTAGGTAGGTCTAGTATACATAATGGCTCTGCTAGGGACATGATTAGGCCGGCAAATGTCCAGTGAAAGAGAAGGATTACTTATTTAAAAATAATCAAAAAAAGTCACATAACCACACATCTTTGCATCCACTTCATTTGAACCATTAGGGGCTACACAAACTTACCGAGTAACAAACTCGAGCGTTCCACTTGCAAGGTCCACCAGTCCTCCAGTTGGTCGGACAAGAAGTCCTACCAACCCTTTACCCGTTCCTTTCAATAAGCCAAGAGCACCTTCCTTCTGCAGGCCTGCGAGCACCCAGTAAAACAAAATTGGTTACCATAGCAACCACAGGACCAGAGAGATCTGTATAAAGCATTTACATGTGAGAATTACCCGTGTTTGTTTGTGGTGGTGGTGTGTGTGTGTGTGTGTGTGTGTGTGTGTGTGTGTGTGTGTGTGATATTGTATGGCATATGAAAATAGTTTATATCATAAAATTAGCAAAAAAATATCTTTACCCTATAATTGCACAGATCTTGTCTGTAAAACAATATAATCCTATTAATAAACAAGGACTGACCAAATAACTAGTGCCATAGAGAGTTAGTAGCAGTTGATAATAGCATTACCCAGAATTTTTAATACTAAAAAGTAAATAAGTAATTAAGCAAATAAGTACACGCAATGCAAATAACCAAATAGATAAGTACCTTTGACTGGCTGAGTCACCACCCCCGTGACACCCTCCACAACATTCTGCAAATAGAAAGTCAGTTAGATACATATTCAGAGTGCACTGAGATGCTCACTCAGAGTGTACTTATATGTTTGCTCAGCGTGCACTAAGATGCTCACTCAGAGTGCACTGAGATGCTCACTCAGAGTGCACTGAGATGCTCACTCAGAGTGCACTTATATGCTCACTCAGAGTGCACTTATATGCTCACTCAGAGTGCACTGAGATGCTCACTCAGAGTGCACTGAGATGCTCACTCAGAGTGCACTTATATGCTCACTCAGAGTGCACTTATATGCTCACTCAGAGTGCACTTATATGCTCACTCAGAGTGCACTAAGATGCTCACTCAGAGTGCACTGAGATGCTCGCTCAGAGTGCACTTATATGCTCACTCAGAGTGCACTGAGATACTCACTCAGAGTGCACTAAGATGCTCACTCAGAGTGCACTTATATGCTCACTCAGAGTGCACTGAGATGCTCGCTCAGAGTGCACTGAGATGCTCACTCAGAGTGCACTAAGATGCTCACTCAGAGTGCACTGAGATGCTCACTCAGAGTGCACTTATATGCTCACTCAGAGTGCACTTATATGCTCACTCAGAGTGCACTGAGATGCTCACTCAGAGTGCACTTATATGCTCACTCAGAGTGCACTTATATGCTCACTCAGAGTGCACTGAGATGCTCACTCAGAGTGCACTGAGATGCTCACTCAGAGTGCACTGAGATGCTCACTCAGAGTGCACTTATATGCTCACTCAGAGTGCACTGAGATGCTCGCTCAGAGTGCACTTATATGCTCACTCAGAGTGCACTTATATGCTCACTCAGAGTGCACTTATATGCTAACTCAGAGTGCACTTATATGCTCACTCAGAGTGCACTTATATGCTCACTCAGAGTGCACTGAGATGCTCGCTCAGAGTGCACTGAGATGCTCACTCAGAGTGCACTGAGATGCTCACTCAGAGTGCACTTATATGCTCGCTCAGAGTGCACTTATATGCTCACTCAGAGTGCACTTATATGCTCACTCAGAGTGCACTGAGATGCTCACTCAGAGTGCACTGAGATGCTCACTCAGAGTGCACTGAGATGCTCACTCAGAGTGCACTTATATGCTCACTCAGAGTGCACTGAGATGCTCGCTCAGAGTGCACTTATATGCTCACTCAGAGTGCATTAAGATGCTCACTCAGAGTGCACCGAGATGCTCACTCAGAGTGCACCGAGATGCTCACTCAGAGTGCACTGAGATGCTCACTCAGAGTGCACCGAGATGCTCACTCAGAGTGCACCGAGATGCTCACTCAGAGTGCACTGAGATGCTCACTCAGAGTGCACTTATATGCTCACTCAGAGTGCACTTATATGCTCACTCAGAGTGCACTTATATGCTCACTCAGAGTGCACTGAGATGCTCGCTCAGAGTGCACTTATATGCTCGCTCAGAGTGCACTGAGATGCTCACTCAGAGTGCACTTATATGTTCACTCAGAGTGCACTTAGATGCTCACTCAGAGTGCACTTATATGCTCACTCAGAGTGCACTTATATGCTCACTCAGAGTGCACTAAGATGCTCACTCAGAGTGCACTTATATGCTCACTCAGAGTGCACTTATATGCTCACTCAGAGTGCACTGAGATGCTCACTCAGAGTGCACTTATATGCTTGCTCAGAGTGCACTTATATGCTCACTCAGAATGCACTGAGATGCTCACTCAGAGTGCACTGAGATGCTCGCTCAGAGTGCACTTATATGCTCACTCAGAGTGCACTTATATGCTCACTCAGAGTGCACTTATATGCTCACTCAGAGTGCACTGAGATGCTCACTCAGAGTGCACTGAGATGCTCACTCAGAGTGCACTTATATGCTCACTCAGAGTGCACTTATATGCTCACTCAGAGTGCACTGAGATGCTCACTCAGAGTGCACTTATATGCTCACTCAGAGTGCACTTATATGCTCACTCAGAGTGCACTGAGATGCTCACTCAGAGTGCACTGAGATGCTCACTCAGAGTGCACTGAGATGCTCACTCAGAGTGCACTGAGATGCTCACTCAGAGTGCACTTATATGCTCACTCAGTGCACTTATATGCTCACTCAGAGTGCACTGAGATGCTCACTCAGAGTGCACTTATATGCTCACTCAGAGTGCACTGAGATGCTCGCTCAGAGTGCACTTATATGCTCACTCAGAGTGCATTAAGATGCTCACTCAGAGTGCACCGAGATGCTCACTCAGAGTGCACCGAGATGCTCACTCAGAGTGCACTGAGATGCTCACTCAGAGTGCACCGAGATGCTCACTCAGAGTGCACCGAGATGCTCACTCAGAGTGCACTGAGATGCTCACTCAGAGTGCACTTATATGCTCACTCAGAGTGCACTTATATGCTCACTCAGAGTGCACTTATATGCTCACTCAGAGTGCACTGAGATGCTCGCTCAGAGTGCACTTATATGCTCGCTCAGAGTGCACTGAGATGCTCACTCAGAGTGCACTTATATGCTCACTCAGAGTGCACTTAGATGCTCACTCAGAGTGCACTTATATGCTCACTCAGAGTGCACTTATATGCTCACTCAGAGTGCACTAAGATGCTCACTCAGAGTGCACTTATATGCTCACTCAGAGTGCACTTATATGCTCACTCAGAGTGCACTGAGATGCTCACTCAGAGTGCACTTATATGCTTGCTCAGAGTGCACTTATATGCTCACTCAGAATGCACTGAGATGCTCACTCAGAGTGCACTGAGATGCTCGCTCAGAGTGCACTTATATGCTCACTCAGAGTGCACTTATATGCTCACTCAGAGTGCACTTATATGCTCACTCAGAGTGCACTTATATGCTCACTCAGAGTGCACTTATATGCTCACTCAGAATGCACTGAGATGCTCACTCAGAGTGCACTGAGATGCTCACTCAGAGTGCACTGAGATGCTCACTCAGAGTGCACTTATATGCTCACTCAGAGTGCACTGAGATGCTCACTCAGAGTGCACTTATATGCTCACTCAGAGTGCACTTATATGCTCACTCAGAGTGCACTGAGATGCTCACTCAGAGTGCACTTATATGCTCACTCAGAGTGCACTTATATGCTCACTCAGAGTGCACTGAGATGCTCACTCAGAGTGCACTGAGATGCTCACTCAGAGTGCACTGAGATGCTCACTCAGAGTGCACTTATATGCTCACTCAGAGTGCACTTATATGCTCACTCAGAGTGCACTTATATGCTCACTCAGAGTGCACTTATATGCTCACTCAGTGCACTTATATGCTCACTCAGAGTGCACTGAGATGCTCACTCAGAGTGCACTTATATGCTCACTCAGAGTGCACTTATATGCTCACTCTGAGTGCACTGAGATGCTCACTCAGAGTGCACTTATATGCTCACTCAGAGTGCACTAAGATGCTCACTCAGAGTGCACTTATATGCTCACTCAGAGTGCACTGAGATGCTCACTCAGAGTGCACTGAGATGCTCACTCAGAGTGCACTTATATGCTCACTCAGAGTACACTTATATGCTCACTCAGAGTGCACTGAGATGCTCGCTCAGAGTGCACTTATATGCTCACTCAGAGTGCACTTATATGCTCACTCAGAGTGCACTGAGATGCTCACTCAGAGTGCACTGAGATGCTCACTCAGAGTGCACTTATATGCTCACTCAGAGTGCACTTATATGCTCACTCAGAGTGCACTGAGATGCTCACTCAGAGTGCACTTATATGCTCACTCAGAGTGCACTTATATGCTCACTCTGAGTGCACTGAGATGCTCACTCAGAGTGCACTTATATGCTCACTCAGAGTACACTGAGATGCTCACTCAGAGTGCACTGAGATGCTCACTCAGAGTGCACTGAGATGCCTGCTCAGAGTGCACTTATATGCTCACTCAGAGTGCACTGAGATGCTCACTCAGAGTGCACTGAGATGCTCACTCAGAGTGCACTAAGATGCCTGCTCAGAGTGCACTAAGATGCTCACTCACCTTGGCAAAGATGCTCGCTCACCTTGGCAAAGTTGCCTAACTTCCATCCCATCTTGGGAGGCTTGGCCTTGGCCTGCTGTCGCTGGTCAATAAAGTCAGCATCAAAGGAAAGTTTTGCGAAGACGTCCCCGAAGGCACCAGTAATACGAGCCCCAGCACCGGTCAGACCACCTGCAAGGCCAATATAAACAAGACAGAGGGTGCGATTCGCAAAGCTGAAATTAGGTACATCACCTTTTAATTACTTTCAGAGATCCTTAAAAATATGTTTTGTTTTGGGCATCCAACAACAAGTATCAAAACTCAAAATTTGACAGGTTTTCAGGTTTTACAGGAAACAAGAGTCGACCAGTAGCTCCCTTAACAACCGCAATGAAGTCCAATCAGGCACAGAGAGTGAGATCACCATGGATACGTTGAAGAGCAGCAGCTAGAGTAATGTTTGTGAGAGCTTTTGTAAGACTGTTTCTCTGCATGGCACCTCTCCTATTAGAGGACGGCAAATTGCTACAAGGAAACAGATTCATGAGAAGCAAAGTTGCAACAACTTCATTAACTAGCCCGAGTTCTTTCAGTATACTTGAAGGGGTTATAACTGCTAATTAGCTAGTCCGAGCTCTTTCAGTATACTTGAAGGGGTTATAACTGCTAATTAGCTAGTCCGAGCTCTTTTAGTATACTTGAAGGGGTTATAACTGCTAATTAGCTAGTCCGAGCTCTTTCAGTATATTTGAAGGGGTTATAACTGCTACTTAGCTAGTCCGAGTTCTTTCAGTATACTTGGAAGGGGTTATAACTGCTAATTAGCTAGTCTGAGTTCTTTCAGTATACTTGAAGGGGTTATAACTGCTAATACGCACTGTGCTGAACCTTTAATCATGTGTCACGTGCAGATAAGGAAGCGGCAAAGGTCAAGCAGGCCCCGCACAGACCAGATCCTGTCCCCACTTAGTAAGCTAACATGTCATCATCATCCAGTCCAGAGAGGAAGGCTGCATCAGTATCAAATTCTCATTCACCACCCAACTAGCTAGTTACGTGGGTTTGTTATAAGCATGTTTGCGATCCTACATGACCTTGCTGCATGGGGGAGACTCGCTTCCACCAGACTGAACCAGGACACTGAGTTCGCCAAGCTTTACACACTGTGGTTAGAAAATACATTGTGCAATTACCAGGTACATGTACATAGTAACACTATCCACCTACTGCGACTAAAATATCCAGACGTCATTTGGTCTGGCCCCTCCTCTAAAACCTTGCCCCCAGACGAGGGTCATGACTTCTCTGCGACTAAAATATCCAGACATCATTTGGTCTGGCCCCTCCTCTAAAACCTTGCCCCCAGACGAGGGTCATGACTTCGACCGGTCTTGCGAGCCAGACTGTAGGAATGCTAATGTGGCGATTAGAACCAGGTTTTTATGGTTCAGAGTAAGCGGGACTAGTGGCATAGATCATTCCTCATTTCTGTTTTGTGCACAATCACATGCCAGTGGATGATTGGATGATGATGACCAACCAGATTGCTGCATCAAAACTCTAAACAAAACCTCGTAAACGCTGAAAACATCACCGGACAATTTTCTTCTTTTTACCTCATGCCTCGTCTCCTTGCATGTAAAAAAGTAGTTTGGCTTGTGAGACGAGACGATGACCTAGATGTTCAGCCTCTGTGTCCTTGCGTGGTGCACGTATTAAGAAATTAAAAAAACGGAATAGGATCTGAGATAAATTAAGTTATAGAACAATCCAATTTGAGTTTTGTTACCACATCAGCTCGAAGAACACAAAATCACCTACAGAATGGAACTTGAAACAGTTTATAAACCCATTCCAAGTAGAAAGATACGAAAGCCCGAGGGCAAAGGCCAAGCACTAGCAGATATCACGTGATTTGCTGAATCTATGAAATGGAACTTGAAGCCTACAAGGCTACGGTGATCGAGATGTAGAAAAGTTGATGACACATTCTTACAATCTGGCTCGCAAGAATGGTCGGAGTCTTGGCTCTCTACTAGAACCACATCCAATTGGTACAATATGTAAGTCCAATGTTTATGTTATGGCCAGTGAACAAATAGTCTTCACATCACAAATAAACAACAACAACAACTTGTTGTCAATGCTTATCCTTTATGCCACTAGTGTCCCAAGCAGCTTACCCATAACTCCAGCACCTAAGAAGCTTCTCAAGCCCAGGCCCAGACCTTGGAAGAACTCCTCTGGACCCAGCACGCTTCCCTGCAAAAGATTGTAAGCAGATGACCAGATCAAGTGAGCACTACAAGCAACTGTAAACACAACATAACAAAACAACAACAACAACAACAACAACAACAACACACACACACACATACACAAAGCAACTAGAAGAAATGATTGCAGAGAGTTACTACAAGGTTCTGTTTTGTTTGGGGAGAAAATACCATTAAAAATATGGCACTTTTACATCCATATCATATTGCACTGTTTATATTTATAATTGCCACCATCATTACATCAATAACAACAAACACAAAAAAAGAATGAAAGAAGGAAAGGAAGGAAGGAAGGAGGGAGGGAGGGAGGGAGGGAGGGAGGGAGGGAGGGAGGGAGGGAGGGAGGAAGGGAGGAAGGAACGGAGGAAGGGAGGAAGGAAGGGAGGAAGGGAGGAAGGAAGGGAGGAAGGGAGGGAGGAAGGGAGGAAGGAAGGGAGGAAGGGAGGGAGGAGGAAGGAAGGAAGGGAGGAAGGAAGGGAGGGAGGAAGGAAGGAAGGAAGGAAGGGAGGAAGGGAGGGAGGAAGGAAGGGAGGAAGGGAGGGAGGAAGGAAGGGAGGAAGGAAGGGAGGGAGGAAGGGAGGGAGGAAGGGAGGGAGGAAGGGAGGGAGGAAGGGAGGGAGGAAGAAGGGAGGAAGGAAGGAAGAAAAGAAGGGATGGAGGGAGGAAGGGAGGTAGGAGGGAGGGAGGAAGGAAGGGAGGAAGGAAGGAAGGGAGGAAGGAAGGGAGGAAGGGAGGGAGGAAGGAAGAAGGGAGGAAGGGAGGGAGGAAGGGAGGAAGGAAGGGAGGGAGGAAGGGAGGGAGGAAGGGAGGGAGGAAGAAGGGAGGAAGGGAGGGAGGAAGAAGGGAGGAAGGAAGGAAGAAAAGAAGGGATGGAGGGAGGAAGGGAGGTAGGAGGGAGGGAGGAAGGAAGGGAGGAAGGAAGGAAGGGAGGAAGGGAGGAAGGAAGGAAGGGAGGAAGGGAGGGAGGGAGGAAGGAAGGGAGGAAGGGAGGAAGGGAGGGAGGAAGGGAGGGAGGAAGGGAGGAAGGAAGGGAGGAAGGAAGGGAGGAAGGGAGGAAGGGAGGGAGGAAGGAAGGTAGGAAGGGAGGAAGAGAGGGAGGAAGGAAGGAAGGGAGGAAGGGAGGGAGGAAGGGAGGGAGGAAGGGAGGGAGGAAGGGAGGGAGGAAGGGAGGGAGGAAGGGAGGGAGGAAGGGAGGGAGGAAGGGAGGGAGGAAGGGAGGGAGGAAGGGAGGGAGGAAGGGAGGGAGGAAGGGAGGGAGGAAGGGAGGGAGGAAGGGAGGGAGGAAGGAAGGGAGGAAGGGAGGGAGGAAGGAAGGGAGGAAGGGAGGAAGGAAGGGAGGGAGGAAGGGAGGGAGGAAGGGAGGGAGGGAGGAAGGGAGGGAGGAAGGAAGGGAGGGAGGAAGGAAGGGAGGGAGGAAGGAAGGAAGGGAGGAAGGGAGGGAGGAAGGAAGGAAGGGAGGAAGGGAGGGAGGAAGGGAGGGAGGAAGGGAGGAAGGGAGGGAGGAAGGAAGGGAGGGAGGGAGGAAGGAAGGGAGGGAGGAAGGGAGGGAGGGAGGAAGGGAGGGAGGAAGGGAGGAAGGAAGGGAGGGACGGAGGAAGGAAGGAAGGAAGGAAGGAAGGAAGGAAGGAAGGAAGGAAGGAAGGGAGGAAGGGAGGAAGGAACGAAGGAAAGAAGGGATGGAGGGAGGAAGGAAGGGAGGTAGGAGGGAGGGAGGAAGGAAAGTCAGAAAGTCAAATTGTAAGACCTTGAATGGTTCGTAGAACAAGTCCTTGGCTCCAATGACCACACCCCTTACTACAGACACAGGGTTGCCAAGCACATCCAGGCCAAAGATGAGAGTGTAAAGTTCAAACAAGGCTTGGTTGCGATAGTGTTTGATCATAAGTTTTCCGAGACCCTTTCCTGTCTGTGGCTGGAACTCCAAGTGAAACAGGCTGAACCTGTTTGTGAGCGTAGAAGGAGAATGCACACGAGGAAAATACAAGAACTCAACGACAGGTTTTACTTTATAACAATGCGTAGCTTGCCAGTTAAAGCATTCAACAATTATTCCCAGAGAATTATAGATTGAAACTTGGCAGCAAAAGGCTTCTTGATCTCTGGGTGTGGACTTGCACTGCACCAACACACCTTCTGTAAAGAGCCTCTATCCTTGGTAACTTTATATTTGGGTATCTGTGATAAATTCTCGTTGAAGGTACCTGCACGTAAATTCTCTCTAGCTTTTCAATGGCTGGCTCCTAGATTCTCTCTCACTGCATCAGCTCTATGTAGCTACAGCTCTCTCTCTCCTTCCCCTACCCCATCACAAACTTCTTCCTCACCCTCCCATATTACACCATTGTTCCCTCCTCCCATTCCACCACACCCTCCTTTCCTTCTCCTCTCCTACCACGCCCTCCTTCCCTTCTCCTCTCCTACCACGCCCTCCTTCCCTTCTCCTCTCCTACCACGCCCTCCTTCCCTTCTCCTCTCCTACCACACCCTCCTTCCCTTCTCCTCTCCTACAGATGAATCGGAAATGGGCATGCCCAGCACATAAGTCATTATATATAAAGGTCAAGGTCCATATTAAAGGTCAACATTCACATTATTGTATAGGGCCAATATGAAGGTCAAGGTATAGGCAGCCAGCAAGTTGGGGTCAAAACCTGCATGCCCTAGCTATCTGTGTTCTAACTCCTAATTGGAAAGTGCAATGTTCTGTACAACGAGTGTTTTCATGGTGCTAAAACTTAGTATGTTTTCCCCCCCAACCAACGCACATGACCACATACTCAATGTTTGGAAACAGCATTAAAAGAGAGCACACAGAGAGAGCTATTTTTTTAAGCTACATATCAAGTCCATACAGTGAAGTGTGCTGAATCTATGCAGCTCTAAAGTGGTAACCATAAACATTTTGTACAAATATGATATCCGCCCCCCCCTCTCTTAAAGCCAGCTCTCTGGCTTCAAAACCAAAAAGCTCATTTAAAGGTAAGTCTTAAAGCACAAGATCCAAGATCTATAATATCCCACATGAAGGTCAAAAGGTCAATAATGTATTATATAAACTCAATGTCCATATTAAATCAGCAACAATAACAACTTTTGGGGGGGGGGGGGGGGGGGGGGGGGGGGGTACTATTTTTTGGGGGGGGGGGAGGGGGGGGGGACTACAGTATAAACTGCATTACCAAATAGTTTATTGACATGCACTGTATACATAATTACCCCCCTCCCCCCCCACACTTATTTCTTCATACAGGACTTGACAAACGAGGCACAACAAGTGAAGTTGTTAAATGCTCTGGGCTACATAGAGAGGGAGTCCAAATGTCTTGCAATCTTGCTGCTTTCAGGTCCCCCCTAACTTCTCTGTACCCTGTACCTCCTCCATGCTGATTTTACTGTGGAACTGGCCCCCAATAACTATAGTTACCTATGGAACCGGCCCAGATACCCAACAACTATTGTTAACTATATAGCCCTACGGAACCGGCCCAGATACCCAACAACTATTGTTACCTATATAGCACTATGGAACTGGCCAAGATACCCAATAACTATTGTTACCTATATATAGCACTATGGAACCGGCCCAGATACCCAACAACTATTGTTACCTATATATAGCACTACGGAACTGGCCCAGATACCCAACAACTATTGTTAACTATATAGCCCTATGGAACCGGCCCAGATACCCAAATAACTATTGTTACCTATATAGCACTATGGAACCGGCCCAGATACCCAATAACTATTGTTACCTACATATAGCACTATGGAACCGTCCCAGATACCCAATAACTATTGTTACCTACATATAGCACTATGGAATCGGCCCAGATACCCAATAACTATTGTTACCTATATATAGCACTATGAAACCGGCCCAGATGGGCCACTAACTGGTACATCTGGGGAACATCATCATTGACCTAAAAGACACTCTCATACTTCATTTCAATGTCCTGGACAGAGGTAAGGATGACACCAATGGAGTCCAGAAAGAGATGAAGGAAGTGATGTCCCACGGTGACCTCATCGCTACCCTTGTTCTTCCCAAAACTACGGATGTTGAAACTAAGGTTTATCTGTGGAATAAAATTTTTTGGGAAAAAATATATGCAAGTTCAATCCTCTGGGGGTCATATTAAATGCATGATTATTCGGGTTCAACCCCCTGGGGGTCATATTAAATGCATGCTTATTCGAGTTCAATCCCCTGGGGCACATTAAATGCATGATTATTCGAATTCAACCCCCTGGGTGTCATATTAAATGCATGCTTATTCGAGTTCAACCCCCTGGGGCTATATTAAATGCATGCTTATTCGAGTTGAACCCCCTGGGGGTCATATTAAATGCATGATTATTCGAGTTCAACCGCCTGGGGGCTCATATTAAATGCATGCTTATTCGAGTTCAACCCCCTGGGGGTCATATTAAATGCATTATTCGAGTTCAACCCCCTGGGGGTCATATGATTATTCGAGTTCAACTCCCTGGGGGTCATATTAAATGCATGATTATTCGAGTTCAACCCCCTGGGGGTCATATTAAATGCATGATTATTCTAGTTCAAACCCCTGGGGCTCATATTAAATGCATGATTATTCGAGTTCAACCCCCTGGGGGTCATATTAAATGCATGTTCAATCCCCTGGGGCTCATATTAAATGCATGATTATTCGAGTTCAACCCCCTTGGTGGTCATATTAAATGCATGATTATTCGAGTTCAACCCCCTGGGGCTCATATTAAATGCATGATTATTCGAGTTCCACCCCCTGGGGCTCATATTAAATGCATGCTTATATTCCCCAGCAGAAATGGGAAGCAGGTGTGGTCCTCTCATCTCATTAACTACTGCAATTGTAAACCTAGCTGCCATAGCTACAGCTGTGGGTTGTAGCCATACTTTTATACCACACAGAGTAGAGCTTCTGACTTTCCTCTAAGCAGTTGTAGGTCTAGGGGATAACTAATTGTGGAGTTACGTAGGTGCATTTAGACTTGATATTGCATTGCACAAGTTTTGACACAAGTTTTGATTATTATTGAAAATCTTCCCTACTAATGGGGCAATAAAAATGGCCTCCAGCACTCAGAGGGTTAAAGCATCTGCATTCATGTGGAAGAAAGAGGTGGCCTCTGCAAGAGCCAAGAGAAGTGCACCTGTTAGCTGTGTATATAAGCCTCTCCAAGAGCCTGCACCTGTTAGTAAGCCCCTCCAGGAGCAGCTGCGTATCAGCAGAGGAGCGGAGGGACAGGCTTGCCGAGCAGCTCAAGGATGACCGTATTCGGTACCTTTTATGTTCATTTTTGCACTTCTTTTCATGAGTTTGAAATTTGGGAATTTTTCTTCTTCTTAATATTATTGGAATCAAGTGAAACCTGAAACAGAAAATGGCATTTGTTTTGAAATGGAAAATGAATCTTCTTTATTATTCGAGTTCTGTAATCAGGGCTCATAATAGATGCATGATTATTAGAGTTCTATAACCAGGGCTCATAATAGATGCATGATTATTAGAGTTCTATAACCAGGGCTCAAAATAGATGCATGATTATTAGAGTTCTATAACCGGGGCTCATAATAGATGCATGATTATTAGAGTTCTATAACCGGGGCTCATAATAGATGGATGACTATTAGAGTTCTATAACCAGGGCTCATAATAGATGCATGATTATTAGAGTTCTATAACCAGGGCTCATAATAGATGGGATGATTATTAGAGTTCTATAACCAGGGCTCATTATAGATGCATGATTATTAGAGTTCTATAACCAGGGCTCATAATAGATGCATGATTATTCGAGTTATATAACCGGGGCTCATAATAGATGCATGATTATTAGAGTTTTACAACCATGTCTCATAATAGATGCATGATTATTAGAGTTCTATAACCAGGGTAGCGGCATGATTATTAGAGTTCTATAGCCATGGTTTATAATAGATGCATGATTATTAGAGTTCAGCCATGGCTCATAATAGAGGCATGATTATTAGAGTTCTAAAAAAGGGGCACATACAACCTTTCCACTGAGATATATCTAAATGCAGAAAGGAAGATGAGTACACCAGTACAGGCAATGAGGAATCGGATCCTATGGTAGTGATTCCTTATGCAAGTGAAGACATCAGGAGGGTCTGCAGGAAGTTCAATATTAGAGTCATTTTCAGATCAGGAAGAACTTTGAGGACACAACTGAGCAGAGTGAAGGATGAATTACCAGCTAGTACGCACTCGTGCATTATGTACCACATCCCTTGCAGCTGTGGGAAGTTCTACATAGGGGTGACCATCAGAAGACTGGAGACCAGAGTGAAAGAACATCAAGATGCCTGGTAGAAAGTGTGCTACAGAGAAATCTGTAATTTCTGAACATGCATGGGACAATGAACATCCTATTTTGTGGGAGGAAGCCACCATCGTGGACCAGGCCAGAAGACAGAAGGAACTGCTCGTGAAGGAGGCATTGCACATCAGCCTAGCACCAAAGTGTGAGCGGTTCAATGGAGACTGTGGAATGGACTTGCCTGGTTGCTAGGGAGCCACTCTTAAGAGCTTGAACTTGAAGCCACGACCACCATAATTTTTCCGCATTCTGTTATTTAGTTGATTATTTAATATCAAGCATGTCTTTTATTTAATTTATTAAATATATATATTTTAAATTAATTTATGTATTATAATTTATTATTATATATTTATTTATTATATTAATTAGTATTTATATTATTGTTATTAGCTATTATTATTATCTTAATTATATTTTTACCACATCCGGTCCACAAGCTGGATGTGTGTGAAAGGGCGTGGCTTGTATCACGTGATGGATAGCTAGCTATCGATATATAACAAGCTCACGCGAGTCTTAGCATCTCATTATTCCTGATGAAGGCTAGAGCATCTAGTCATTATTCCTGGTGAAGACTAGAGCATCTAGTCATTATTCCTGATGAAGGCTAGAGCATCTAGTCATTATTCCTGATGAAGGCTAGAGCATCTAGTCATTATTCCTGATGAAGGCTAGAGCATCTAGTCATTATTCCTGGTGAAGGCTAGAGCATCTAGTCATTATTCCTGATAACATCTAGTCATTATTCCTGATGAAGGCTAGAGCATCTAGTCATTGCTCCTGATGAAGGCTAGAGCATCTAGTACCTGATAACATCTAGTCATTATTCCTGATGAAGCCTAGAGCATCTAGTCATTATTCCTGGTGAAGGCTAGAGCATCTAGTCATTATTCCTGGTGAAGGCTAGAGCATCTAGTCGATGAAGGCTAGAGCATCTAGTCATTATTCCTGATGAAGGCTAGAGCATCTAGTCATTAGTCCTGATGAAGGCTAGAGCATCTAGTCAATATTCCTGATGAAGGCTAGAGCATCTAGTCAATATTCCTGATGAAGGCTAGAGCATCTAGTCAATATTCCTGATGAAGGCTAGAGCATCTAGTCATTATTCCTGATGAAGGCTAGAGCATCTAGTCATTATTCCTGGTGAAGGCTAGAGCGTCTTGTCGAAATGTCGAGAGAGTAAATTTCAAGTTGATTATTGAGAAGGTCATTGTACTATTATTAGAATTCTATAAAAGTGCATAATAGATGGATGATTATTAGGCTTCTATAAAATGGGCTTATAATAATGCATTTTATTAGAGTTCTGTAAAAGTGGCTTATAAATATTGACATTTACGACAATGACATAATGCTTGGGGGAGAGAGGGGGAGGTGGTTATATTTGGAACATAATCTCAATGGTTTTGAACTGACGGTGGAAGACTACAAGACACACCCACAGGACATGAAGCAGTGGCAAGCTTACCTTGATGGGGGCAAGGTGGAGCACGTCAAAGAACAATCTGGATACACTAATATCGTCAGCAAGCTGCAGGGTCATGGAAAATAACAGAGAGCATTTCACATTAATAGCATGTACTCATAGAAATTGTGCTGACTTGGCACTAGTTAACACATTCATATGAATTTGTGCTGATTTGGCATCACTGGGAGTGGTTCAGATGCGGCCATGCACCTGTGGGATGGTTCAGATAGATGACAATACAGGTGGGACTACACACCAACTAGCATGGCAGTACAGGTAGGACTACAGACCAACTAGCATGGCAGTACAGGTAGGACTACAGACCAACTAGCATGGCAGTAGAGGTAGGACTATACACCAACTAGCATGGCAGTGCAGGTAGGACTACACACCAACTAGCATGGCAGTACAGGTAGGACTATACACCAACTAGCATGGCAGTACAGGTAGGACTACACACCAACTAGCATGGCAGTACAGGTAGGACTACACACCAACTAGCATGGCAGTACAGGTAGGACTACGCACCAACTAGCATGGCAGTACAGGTAGGACTACACACCAACTAGCATGGCAGTACAGGTAGGACTACACACCAACTAGCATGACAGTACAGGTAGGACTGACTACACACCAACTAGCATGGCAGTACAGGTAGGACTACGCACCAACTAGCATGGCAGTACAGGTAGGACTACACACCAACTAGCATGGCAGTACAGGTAGGACTACACACCAACTAGCATGGCAGTACAGGTATGTAGGACTACACACCAACTAGCATGGCAGTACAGGTAGGACTACGCACCAACTAGCATGGCAGTGCAGGTAGGACTGTACACCAACTAGCATGGCAGTACAGGTAGGACTACACACCAACTAGCATGACAGTACAGGTAGGACTACGCACCAACTAGCATTGCAGTGCAGGTAGGACTACACACCAACTAGCATGGCAGTACAGGTAGGACTACACACCAACTAGCATGGCAGTACAGGTAGGACTACACACCAACTAGCATGGCAGTACAGGTATGACTACATAGCAACTAGCATGGCAGTACAGGTAGGACTACACACCAACTAGCATGGCAGTACAGGTAGGACTACACACCAACTAGCATGACAGTACAGGTAGGACTACACACCAACTAGCATGGCAGTACAGGTAGGACTACGCACCAACTAGCATGGCAGTACAGGTAGGACTACACACCAACTAGCATGACAGTACAGGTAGGACTACACACCAACTAGCATGGCAGTACAGGTAGGACTACGCACCAACTAGCATGGCAGTACAGGTAGGACTACACACCAACTAGCATGACAGTACAGGTAGGACTACACACCAACTGGCATGACAGTACAGGTAGGACTACACACCAACTAGCATGGCAGTACAGGTAGGACTACACACCAACTAGCATGGCAGTGTACAGGTAGGACTACACACCAACTAGCATGGCAGTACAGGTAGGACTACGCACCAACTAGCATGGCAGTACAGGTAGGACTACACACCAACTAGCATGGCGGTGCAGGATGGCTAGCCTTCAATTGTCCACATTTCCCCATCATATAGTAAATATCTGCTGGATTGGGGAGGGGTGAGTGATAGGAGACATCCCATCACCCCCCTCCTCCAGGTATGAAACACTTACCTCCGGTACGACAGATTCCAGCAATGATTTAGATGCATACTCCACATCTTCTAATATGTACTCAGCCTGAAGAATAGGGATAGGAGAAGAAAACACAGTAGGTACAGGGACAACCAAACATGGTCCACTCCAGCAGTAATCACCTCATGGAAAATATTCCTTACACTTACCACCACCATCATCACCACCACCACATCCACCATCATCATATCACCATCATCATCACTACCACCACCACCATCATCATCATATCACCATCATCATCACTACCACCACCACCATCATCATCACATCCATCACCACCACCATCATCATCATCACATCCATTACCACCACTACCGGCACCATAAAAGTATGACCTCCAATAAAGCATCTTGTTGTCGGAAGGAGAAGAAGTCCACTAAAGAGAGAATGAATCCGAGGTCTGCATTCACAGACATCTTCTGCACCAGAACATGGACATACCTGCACAGAGTACAACTACACATCAGTGCTAGAACAGTTGCAACCTCATGGGGCAGAGAAATGGCTAAGTATGTCAGCGGATGGGCCACTCAATAATGTGTCATTGTCGAGCATTAGTCATTAGTCAAACTAACCAGCCAGGTAGGACACTGAACCAGTGCATGCCACCTTGCATTAGCTGTGGTGCTTCTTAGAGGTGCCTGCCTTTGAGGCTGGCATTATTGACAGGGTCATTTTAGAAGTCATTGGATTTGGCAAGTATGAAATAAAGCTTCTTCAGGAATTATCGACAAAATTAGTGCTATTTCCTTTCCTTCATGAACACACAGGTCAGAGGTCAGCAAGAAGTGGAGTCACTCCTACCTTTATAGTGCAAGGGGCAACTCAATATTAAAATGTTCTCTATTTTTAGATCACTGCCAGAATTGATATTACCATGAACTTGGTGATGAGCATGCACCTGAGAATAATGAGTTCTAAACAAGAGTGGAAGCAGCTAATCGAGGGGCTAAATTAATATTGAGATTAAAAAACAACCCCCCCCCCAAAAAAAAACAGGTTGAATTTTTGGTGAACATTTAGGACCTCGGTAAATTTGTGTAAATTTATGCTATTGTCAACCGACTTCAACCTGCCTCAACCCAGTGTGATGCTGGTCCAGTATGTGTCCCCATAGAGTTATTGTCAACCTACTTCAACCTGCCTCCACCCAGTGTGGTGTTGGTCCAGTGAGTGTCCACATAGAGCTATTGTCAACCTACTTCAACCTGCCTCAACCCAGTTTGGTGTTGATCCAGTGTGTGCCCACATAGAGCTATTGCCAACCTACTCCAACCTGCCTCAACCCAGTGTGGTGTTGGTCCAGGGTGTGTCCCCATAGAGCTATTGTCAACCTATTCCAACCTGCCTCAACCCAGTTTGGTGTTGGTCCAGTGTGTGCCCACATAGAGCTATTAGCAAACTACTTCAACCTGCCTCAACCCAGTGTGGTGTTGGTCCAGTGTGTGCAGTGTGTGTCCCCATAGAGCTATTGCCAACCTACTCCAACCTGCCTCAACCCAGTGTGGTGTTGGTCCAGTGTGTGTCCCCATAGAGCTATTGTCAACCTATTCCAACCTGCCTCAACCCAGTGAGCTCAGCATGTGCCTACTTCAAGCCAATGCAATATTGGTCACACATAGAAATGAATTCTGTAACTTAATGGTAATGATAATCACAACCACCTCCAGATCACATGTAGATCACATGTAGATCACATGCACATATCAAATAAGAAGTGGCGACATACTTGAAGTGGATAACATTAGATTGGTCGGGTTTCTTCAAGATGACACTCATCTCCACATAAGGTTTTGGTTCTGGTGTGTGGGGAGAGAGAAAGATCAAAATGCATTAGCCCTACAGTAGTGTTAGGATAGCATCTTTACCACACTAGACCATACAGAAATTTTATCAAGGAATTAAACGTTCGAGGTTTCGCAGACTTGATCTCAGACACGAAAATTGTGCCCTCAGACGCGAAAATTGTGCCCTCCTATGACCACAATAGTAAGGTTCAGTAAGGGACTTACAATAACCTCGAAATTTATTCTGCCAAAAAATTCGGTTACAGCAATCCTCGAAAATTTAGTTCCTTGAAATTAGTTCCTTGAAATTGAAAAACAAGTGCCACACATGGTATACACACACACACACACACACTAGGCATGAGATACCACACAATGTTACTGAGAGACCAAAAGCCGGTTAAGTTTTAGCACCTAATGAAACCAGTCGTTGCATAGAGTAGGGCTTCCTCTAGCCACTGGTGCTATTTTTAGCTCTCTATCACTTGGCAACCTGGAGATATTTATGTGGCAAAATCAGGCAATCAGGTTTTGAGGTACCATCACTTTAACTCCAGTAACTTTGCTATAGTTATACCTATGAAAAATACCTTAGTATTAAAAGAGAGCACACAGAGAGACCTATCGTTTGAGCTATATATCAAGTCCATACCATGAAGTTTACAGAATCTATGGAGCTATAAAGTGGCAACCACAAGTTTTTAAAAACGCTTACAAGTTTATGGTTATGGTCCCCTTAATTAAGCCGGGCACTCCTAAGTGCCAGTCCACAAGGAATGGATGCCCAACGCTGAATGCGCATGTGCCAACACAACTACACACTTTTGGTCCAAGTATTTCACCAGATAAAGATAAGATATTCTCACACCTTGTGTGGTTCCTACGCAGTGTCTCAACCTTGGACTCTACTACATCATTACACAGTACACGTTGCTATGTGGGAAGACTCACCTGTGGTGGAGGCAACAGTGGGAGGTGGTGGAAGAGGGTACAGCAATTGAGGGTACACGGAGAAAGGCAGCTGGTTGTCAATCTGTAACCATGACAACCAATCAAAGTGAGTTCAATTTTATTGACACGGTACTGTGCAGTTTCCCGCACCACAAGGTTCAGTCTACCCTGTCTATAAAGGCCACACTTGAGGTGCGCATTACTTGGATCTGCTTATGGTTGGTCGGGTAAGCTAAAGAAAGATAACTTTTTAAAAAAACACATAAAGTACAATTTAGAAAACCAGGAAATGTGCCGAGTTCCACAACAAGCACAAGCTATGGGGTTGTTGGTAGAGCCTTGTGGTCGTGAATATTATTATCTTATTCCAACAACTTGTGCAAGAACGTGGACCACCTGGCACTGTACAGAAGCATACTTGGTATATATATATATATACACAGAAGCATACTTGGTATATAGAAGCATACTTGGTATATATATATACAGAAGCATACTTGGTATATAGAAGCATACTTGGTATATATAAGTACAGAAGCATACTTGGTATATAGAAGCATACTTGGTATATATAAGTACAGAAGCATACTTGGTATATAGAAGCATACTTGGTATATATAAGTACAGAAGCATACTTGGTATATAGAAGCATACTTGGTATGTACAGAAGCACACTTGGTATATAGAAGCATACTTGGTATGTACAGAAGCATACTTGGTATATAGAAGCATACTTGGTATATATAAGTACAGAAGCATACTTGGTATATAGAAGCATACTTGGTATGTACAGAAGCATACTTGGTATATAGAAGCATACTTGGTATGTACAGAAGCATACTTGGTATATAGAAGCATACTTGGTATATAGAAGCATACTTGGTATATATAAGTACAGAAGCATATTTGGTGTATACATGTATCTTATAATGGGATATTTTCAAAGGTTAAATATTTGTGGATGACAACTAATAGAAGGATTTGGGGAGGAAATATTCCTAGATTGTGTAGCATGTGCAACTGTCTTTGTTGTAACAATTTGCAGATTCAGTTTCAACATTAAAACCAACCAAAATGCTAGTAGTGAATGTTGAGCATTGAGTGGCGAGGGGAGATGCGTTGAAGACAGAGAGAGAGACCTGCAGGTCCTGACACTGTTGGCCTGATGACCTGCAGGTCCTGACATTGTTGGCCTGATGACCTGCAGGTCCTGACACTGTTGGCCTGATGACCTGCAGGTCCTGACACTGTTGGCCTGATGACCTGCAGGTCCTGACATTGTTGGCCTGATGACCTGCAGGTCCTGACACTGTTGGCCTGATGACCTGCAGGTCCTGACACTGTTGGCCTGATGGCCTGCAGGTCCTGACACTGTTGGCCTGATGACCTGCAGGTACTGACACTGTTGGCCTGATGACCTGCAGGTCCTGACACTGTTGGTCTGATGACCTGCAGGTCCTGACACTGTTGGCCTGATGACCTGCAGGTCCTGACATTATTGGCCCGATGACCTGCAGGTCCTGACACTGTTGGCCTGATGACCTGCAGGTCCTGACATTATTGGCCCGATGACCTGCAGGTCCTGACATTATTGGCCTGATGACCTACAGGTCCTGACACTGTTGGCCTGATGACCTGCAGGTCCTGACACTGTTGGCTTTATGACCTGCAGGTCCTGACATTGTTGGCCTGATGACCTACAGGTCCTGACACTGTTGGCCTGATGACCTGCAGGTCCTGACACTGTTGGCCTGATGACCTGCAGGTCCTGACATTGTTGGCCCGATGACCTGCAGGTCCAGATACTGTTGGCCTGATGACCTGCAGGTCCTGACATTGTTGGCCTGATGACCTGCAGGTCCTGACACTGTTGGCCCGATGACCTGCAGGTCCTGACATTGTTGGCCTGATGACCTACAGGTCCTGATATTGTTGGCCTGATGACCTACAGGTCCTGACATGGTTGGCCTGATGACCTGCAGGTCCTGACATTATTGGCCCGATGACCTGCAGGTCCTGACACTGTTGGCCTGATGACCTGCAGGTCCTGACATTATTGGCCCGATGACCTGCAGGTCCTGACACTGTTGGTCCGATGACCGGCAGGTCCTGACACTGTTGTCTTGATGACCTGCAGGTCCTGACAGTGTTGGCCTGATGACCTGCAGGTCCTGACAGTGTTGGCCTGATGACCTGCAGGTCCTGACTGTTGGCCTGATGACCTACAGGTCCTGACACTGTTGGCCTGATGACCGGCAGGACCTGACACTGTTGGCCTGATGACCTGCAGGTCCTGATACTGTTGGCCTGATGACCTGCAGGTCCTGACAGTGTTGGCCTGATGACCTGCAGGTCCTGACATTGTTGGCCTGATGACCTGCAGGTCCTGACACTGTTGGCCCGATGACCTGCAGGTCCTGACAGTGTTGGCCTGATGACCTGCAGGTCCTGACACTGTTGGCCCGATGACCTGCAGGTCCTGACATTGTGGACTGCATTGCTCCAGCCATTGTCCTAGCCCCATATAGGATAGCTGAAGGCCTAGTATAGTGCTAATCTGTACATTAATGATGTCGTCATCAAGTTGCAATGCTTGGATTGTGATGTGGGGCAGAATCCGTACAGGTTCCAAACTGGTGTGAAGTGGCACAACCTGATGCCATGCAACATAATAGACTGCAAATTCTAAATCAGAAATGAGCACATGGAAGTAATGACCGAGATTGTTTCAAGCACTTGGAAGCAGCTTCCCTTGAAGATGAGAAGCTCACTACACAAGAGTAGGCTCATCAAGGAACACTTGCAGCAGGAATTCTAAAGGGAAGACCATGCACAAGTTGACAAGAACTTGTTAATGTGATAATTTGCATTCTTCTTGACACTGTTTAGTGTGTTCATTATCCTCTCCATCTTTAGCACATCTCTCTACTGATGCATCGGTCGTCCTTGCTAATGCCACATAGCCAGTTCTCTTCTGCCCATAGAGAGCAGCAGTATGTGTGCTTACCTTACCAAGAATGTTAATAGTTTATGCATCATCATGACAAAAATGATGTAGCCAACCTCCATGGCTGGAGCATAGAGGTAGTGAGAGGTTGTCAGAATGAAACTCCAGATCCTCTCCTGTCAGCCATGCAGATGTTCTCACTTACCTGGGAAGCCACTTTTCTTTCCTCTAGCTTAGTTACTGCCATTTTCTCTATTTTTTTTGCATTACCATGACAACCATTCCAGGCTGACATAAGCCTGCTTTATTTAAGGTGGGTGATTCGTTCATAATTACAGATACACACATACATAATGTTACATATGCACATACATACATAGGTACACATATACATACATACATAGGTACATATATACACAGATACATACATACATAGGTACATACATAGGTACATACATACATATGTACATACGTACATACAAACATAGGCATATACATGCGCTGCAATATATTTTCCATCCCACAGGGCTGGATTTGCTTGTCAATTAAAGCCCTCCAAAATATCCCAAATGTACTGTTTAATTTTTTTAATACTCCACCTAGCCTTATAATGTTATATATAGAGACTGCACCTGCACGTAGCCTATCCTATATAATATTATATAGAGACTGCACCTGCACATAGCCTATCTTATATAATATTATATAGAGACTGCACCTGCCTATCCTATATAATATTATATAGAGACTGCACCTACACGTAGCCTATCCTATATAATATTATATAGAGACTGCACCTGCACATAGCCTATCCAATCCTATATAATATTATATAGAGACTGCACCTGCACATAGCCTATCCTATATAATATTACATAGAGACTGCACCTGCACATATCCTATCCTATATAATATTATATAGAGACTGCACATGTACATAGCCTATCCTATATAATATTATATAGACTGCACCTGCACATATCCTATATAATATTATATAGAGACTGCACCGGCACATAGCCTATCCTATATAATATTATATAGAGACGGCACCCGCACATAGCCTATCCTATATAATATTATATAGAGACTGCACATGTACATAGCCTATCCTATATAATATTATATAGAGACTGCACCTCACATATCCTATATAATATTATATAGAGACTGCACC